>OY743190.1:1309583-2604166 GCA_963555705.1 Ligustrum vulgare
ACTGAAGAGCAATGGGACATGTTTAAGAAAGAACGTCAGACTGATAAATTTAGGGTATATATATTTAATTGTACGCATGTGATTTATTTAGTTGGAAATTAAATACTTGATGTCACAATTTCAGGAAAAAAGTAAGAAAGCCAGTGATGCTCAATTGGGAAACGAGCATCCACATTATATGGGCTCAGCTGGTTATGCGGGGATGAAGCCACAGTGGGTAATCAGTGACCCACTGTCTTCAAGTTCTTCATGCGACATGATTAGCTCGTCGATTGTAAGTGAGGATCGAAGTTTAGATTGGATTCGAGCTAGATCGAAGAAGAAAGAAGATGGAAGTTATTACATCCCCAACGAGAAAACGAGTGGGGTGTTTGATAAAATTGTAAGTATATCATGATTATTTTTTCATAATTTAAATTCAAATTTACTTAAATATATACTTATATTTATGTTTCATTTTTCTGTTAATAGGTTGAAAAAGCTGAGCAGTCCACGCAGGGGACATTTGTGGCAAGTAGACAGCATGATATTTTAAGTGAAGCCCTTGGTAAGCCGGATCACCCTGGTAGGGTGAGGGGGTATGGCATCTATGTAAACAGGAGGGATGTTTACGGCAAGCCTGATGATTACATTAGACGTTCATGTGGGGTCGTCTCAGTAGACGATATTAAGGAGATGATCAGGTCAGAGATGGAGGATAGTATTGCCGAGCGGGTCAGGCATCAGACCATGTCGGAGATGCAGAGTAAATTCGATACTATGCAGAGGGACTACCATAGTATGCAGACTAAATACGATGCTATCCTCCAGCGCCTGGGCTTAAATGTTGAGGCCGAGGTGGACGTAACTCCACAGCCCCGACCACCAACTCGCAGCAGTTGCCACTCCGTGGATCCAGATCCATTTCCATTTTAGGGACTTCTGGTATTTAATGTTATGTTATTTAGAATTTTTTAACATTATTTATGTTATTTCAACTGGAAGTTGCTAACATATATGTTCAATGATGTTATACAATAGAAGCCGTCTCCTTGTCGTCTCGCCATTAGTCGTAATGGTGAGAAACAAATAGTAGCGAGCGGGATGGTTTATCCAGCCAGACCCGACACGGTGGTGCATCATCAACCTTTTTGGCCTGATCATGCTAAGGTGTCCATTGACCACATTGTCGATGGTCCAGAAGCGTGTTGTATTCCAGTTCCATCTCAATACCACACCACAGTGGGGGAAGCTATTGGAAGCTTCTTGCAATGGCCCAAGGAGTTGGTGATTTTTGGAGAGGTAGAAACATTTAGTTATATAAAAGATTCTGTCAATATTAATTTCTTTTAAATTTGTATAATTGAAGATGATAAAAAATATCTTGTTGCAGGAAGAGGCACCACAACAAGCAAAAAAATTTAACGAAGGAAAAACACCCCAGAGTTTCGAAATGTCATCCACTTAGCGACCTGCGATTGTTGACGATGAGACGTTGCAATGTCTGTGTGATGATTGTAAAATGTTACACACTCTGGTCATTCAATTTCCTGTTGGTGATGACTTCTACCACGTACCCGTTGATGTCGCCGTGTTCAACTTTGCATTCGATGATGGTTTTTATGTTACAGTCGGAGACATCACCGACTTGCTTACAATGCAATGGTTGGATACATCAATCTTACAAGTGTTTTCATTGTAAGACTTCTGATCAAAAAGAAAAACTTCAATTTAAATCATTAATTTATTTCTATTTATTGGCATTATTATTTTTTAGGTACCTCCATGAGCTGTGTCAGGAATACGGTATTGAATCGATTGGATTCATGTCTCCGACACACATTGCATCGATTTCCGTAAGAACAAATGCAAATGGTGTTATAAATTACTTGGCCAGCACCATGAAGGCAATGAAAATTAAGAAATTCATTCTAGCACCGTATTTTCAGGAGTAAGACCGTTGATATTCTTTAGTTTTTAACCTAATTTGAATGATATGATATTTAAAGTTGTATTTACACGTTCATAATACGTAGGAATCACTGGATGTTGCTAGTTATTTCTCCTGAGAAGAATACGGTGTACTTCTTAGATTCAGCTGCTGCATCTAAGCGTGACTTGGATATCAAGCCGATATTGAACACGTAAGTTAGGAAACTTTTAATGAAATAATTGTGGAGTTGTGGTGAAATTGATTGTGAAGTTGTGATTGTTGAGAAGTCGATAGTTTTGAATAGTAGGGTCCCCCTACAGGTTTGATAAGTTCAATTTATAGGGGAGACTCTGCCAAAATTTTTGTAGGATGTTTGAGTCTTAATTTTTTTGTAACTTGTTGATATAATTTATTGAAATTTTAGGGCTTTCAAAACGTATTGGACAGTTGGAGGCATGAGGAAAAAATCCAATACAACGTGGAAAAACGTAAAAGTATGAAAACACGGATTTAAACTTTATTAAAAATCTTTGAATTATTTCTATATTTTATTTAGTTTGATTATTAATATTGTTATTTTTCAAAGTGAATATTTCAGTGTCCTCAACAACCTGGAGGGTCTAAGTGTGGCTACTACGTTATGAGAAATATGTATGAGATAGGTTTGTGTAAATCGAAGCGTAATCAAAACTTGCACTTACATATATATTTAATTTGTATCATAAATTAACAATTTGTAAGTATAATTGTTGTTAATTTAATTTTATTACGTATATATCGATTATATATATTTATTTGGTGATGCGCATGTTCAGGTTATCGCAGACCACGTCCTGGTCACGACCTGCAGTGGCCTGGGTCATTGCAAGTCACGTCCAGGTGATTGCAGGCCACGACGTGCAGTGACTTGGGTCATTGCAGGCCACGACGTGCAGTGGTCTGGGTCATTGCAGGCTACGTCCAGGTCACTGCAGGCCACGTCCAGGTCACTGCAGGCCACAGCGTGCAGTGACCTGGGTCATTGCAGGCCACGTTCAGGTCATATAATATATATATTCAAAAAAAAAAAAAGTTTAGGCGTTGGTTCTAAAGATAAAACCGACGCCTAAAGTCCCTTAAAAAAAAAAAACACTTTGTTCGTCGATTTGTATAAAACCGACGCCCAAAGTTGTTTTGGGCGTCGGTTCTAAAATTAAAACCGACGCCCAAAACCGACTTTGGGCGTCGGTTGTACGGTTTACAACCGACGCCTAAAGTTGAGACTTTACGCGTCTGTGTCATATGCGTCGCCGCTACAACCGACGCGAATTCCTATTTCTGTACTGGTGATCATTGGAGACTAGTTCACATGCCAATCGTGAACCTATTAACTATTTAACTAAGCGTAATTCTTGTCCGGTTAAACGTTAGAATCATTGGAGACTAAATAAGTTCACATGTCAATCATGAACCTATTAACTATTTAACGAAGCGCACGATAATCAACATAGTCATGACATCTAAGCTCCTGTTTGGCCTCCATTTTTTTGTAAATCAAATTTATTCAACACTCAATCTCAATCATCTATTTTAGTCAAGCCTACCATTTTTTACTTTTCAAACATTTTTTAACCACACATCCCCAAAAATACTATTTCAAACCATAATTTTTCCCAAATAATGGGTCTCAAATAAGAGTTTAGTTTCATTCTTGATCCTATGACTTGAAGCAGGATTATTATTTTGAAATCTAGGCTCGACACCCTCCTAAATTGCACTTTATTTTGTGAATCTAAAAATCTTAAAGCGTCATGAAGCGATGATACTAAATTTCACGCTAAAGCGCACCTAGGCGCCAAAGATTGCATTACTCGAGCGAAGTGCAAGTGATCGAAGAGCAAATCGTGACGAAGCGACGATGTCAAGCCTCAAGCCTAAACGCGTCTATACATAAACGTAAACAATTTTTTTAGAACACTGATTATAAGTACTTGAATTGGGTTTTAGTATTGTTGTAGATTCCAAAATCGTGAAAAGTATGTGCCTTCATTTTTTTGATCTTTAGCGCCTTCATTTTTTTTTATCATTACCAAGGGGGAATTCAGGGGAGGGAGATGACTCGAACCTGGATCAAGAGTCCGATAAGGAGGTGTTTCTACCACTTGGACAAGCCTTTATGGACAAGAAATTTATTGCAAATAACCTAATTCAATTATAGCCATGAATGTCCAGAATTAAATTCTTGTATCTCGTTCTTGTATCAATTTTAGTTAAATTTTTTTCTCGCATCCCACCAGCTGTCTGCTGGTTTAGCAGTATCTAATTCCCAACAAGTATTACTCGATTCATATGAACATGTGTTCAGCAACCAAAACCTATTCTTTTTGAACAAATTGTACAAACGTTTAGCACTACAAAAAACTAGCGCAACAGCAACGAAATTTAGCAACGACAGAAAAAATCGTCGTTAATACTCACCCTATTGAGACGACAATTTTGTTGTCACAAAATACGCCAACTATTAGCGATGACTCATAAAGTCATCCCTAATATATACCAGAGACAATTGCAACAACAAAAAATGTCGTCGCAATAGGGTGGGTATTAGCGACGAGTTTTTTTAGTCGTCTCTAATAAATAGTATTAGTCGTCGCTAACTTTTTTTTAGCATATTAGCGACAACTAAGTCGTCCCTAATTTTCAATTTATTTAGTTTTGTTCAAAAAAATTCTTTAATTCGCTTACTATATATTTATACGATTTTCTAACTAATATATATTAGTTAAAATAAAAACAAACACAAGAATTGAGTTGCCCTAATGATTTAGACAATGCCACATAACCCTTTGGTCAAGGGTTCCAATCCTATAATGCACATATATATCATAGGAATTAAAGAAAATGCTTGGATTGGCGGGGTCGGGTCGAAATTTGGATCGGGTCGAAATTGGGCCAGTGGAGCAAGTCACCAAAGAAAAAAAATTTAATAAAATATTTTAATTATTAGAGACAAAAAAGTCGTCGCAATAGACTCTGAAGCAATAGAGACGACTGTGTCGTTGCTATTTAAAATCAACCACAGACCTAAAACGATGACTATTAGGGACAACTTTATCGTTGCTATTGAGTGATTTTCTTGTAGTGTAGCCTATGTTTAGTGAAAGATTTTTGTTTATAAATAAAAAAAAAATGTAATATTTTCAAGATAAAATAACTAATCAAAAGTTGTTTGAAGAAATGTGTGTTGATTAAAAAATAATTTTAAAAAAATGTATTAGTACTTTATAAACAAAATTACACCTTGAATTTTCTAAAATTGTGCTCGTTTATAAACAACAAACAAGCATTAGTTTTTTATTTTTTTATTTTTTTAACATAACACATATACTAAAACATATTACAAGATAAAAATAGAATTTAGTTTCTCAATATTTTAAACTTTATAAAACAATGTTAGAAATCATAAATTTAAAGATAGCCTACCTCCATAATCCAAAAGAAATCCATTAGGCTCTTAATTAATTCTGAAGAAACATAAATTTATATTTATACAATATGCACTCACTTAAATTTACACCCGTCCTTATTAATCTTTGTGCATATCTATCTTTACCGATGATCGTATCCCAAATTCGAGAAGTCTATGCATTCCTCGTAATCTTCCAATGATCGTTCATAAACATAAAATAGACTTCACATAAAATTTTCCACAAAAGTTCAAAGATATAGCTATCATGATAATTGATAAATAATGGATCTAGAAAATAATCTAAATGGTTAAAACACGTTCTTCTTCCTTTTTGTGGTATGTGTGAATGCCTTGGACTATAAAACAAGTAGAAAACAAACAATTCAAATATAAGACAAGTAGTCCCCGTTCATTGGGACTAAAATAAAATTTTCAGTAAATTTAGATAAAAATTGATAAAATATGGAGTTGAAAAGTTATGAATCTAATAGAATACGTGATTAAAATTTATTATTGACTTTGACTTTAATTACAATTTTAATTTTAATTTCTACTCGACGAAGGCCATGAGTTAATAATGTTTAAAGGGTGGATTCTTTTTCTATTTAATCTTCTATTTTAATTTGTTCATTTTTCCTTTAAATTCAAATTCTTAAAAATCATAAAATCCTTAAAAAAATAACGATGACAAGAATTTTGCAAATGATCCTATAGTCTAAATCACGTTCATCAGTGGATGATTTCATAACTAGAAACCATGACAAAACATTTGAGACAAGCAACACATTTAAACCGACGTTTATCACTAGATGATTTCATAACTACAAGAATTTTGTGACTTCATTTCTTACGAAAAGTTTCTCGAAACTGCAAAAGAAACATCATTATTGAAGAAGGGATAAACTAACGTGAGCATTTATTCTTCTAGGGTTTCAATTCTTTTCTTCAACAATCCGTCGCATTCATTGTTTGAATTCTTGAAGGGAGATTCTGATTTTGAGGGGTTATTTGGTTATAAAATTTAAATATTGATATCAAAGAAATTGACGATCTAATGGAGTCTAAAGTGGGAAGAAGTCTAAAGGTAATTCTTGAACATGCCGATGCACCATTGTTTTTTTCATTTACGAATGAATCTGTCGATTTTAAAATGGAAAAATGAAATTGATTTTCTCTCTCTATTATTTTTAGATTTTGAAACCTATTGTTGAAATTAAAGCTTCGATAATCTTGGCAAATTCCGTAATTGAGAGAAGAGAGGTGAAAGATTTTCCATATTTGAGATGAAGAGAGATGGAAGACAATCAAATGTGGTGCACATTGTACTGCATCTTTTCTTTTTTAATTTCTTAATTGAATTACAATGTGCATATTTGCAAGTTTACGGTGGTGTATTTATTAAAATTTTGTTTTATTTGTTGTGTATTTATAATTTGATGTAATAAGTAAATAATGTAGTGGTAATATAATTACCCAATTATTATTCCAATTCAAGGATGATTGAAATGATGATTCTTCAAGAATTGTGAAATCTAATTAATTTCATTATTCTTCATTTATATATCTTCAATGTACGTTTAAATTGTTATTTAGATTCATGAATATGCTATGTTTAGATTATTGATCCATAATTGTCATTGAATCTTTACTTTAGTAGCAAATAAATCTCGTGCAGGTTTAGTAATAATTCGAGTTGGATTGATTAATTCGAGCTTGTGAAATTAACGATCCAATTCAATCTATTCTTCTAGATTTTCATACTAGTCATGCATTATATCCTAAGAACTTGTTTAGGATTGTCCGTGGCTCGAATTAGTTCGAAGAGCTTGTTTTGAATCAATACACATATGGAAGAATTTAGATAATCAGAGCTTGTTGATTATTTATGATTGATAATTGAATTAGGGATAGAAACACGTTACAAGGAAAGGTATAACATTAATTGAGGGCACAACCGAACCCGAGAAAAAGATTTCTTCTCATATTATTTCTCTAGTCATATTTAATTGTTTATTTTTATGCATATTTTTCATTCAAGCAATTTCAAACAACAAACCCCCCATTCCATTCTAATTGATCGAACAACTAAAATTAGTTTACGTTTCTCGTGGGATCGACCCTTACTCTCGGTATTACATTATTAATTAATACTTAGCGATTAAGGAGTGTTTTATTATTTTGGTGCATCGCGATACGCATCAGAAAGAAACATTATTTATTTGACGAGTTCTTTGCCTTGTTTTGGTGTGAAGAAGTAAATTTGAGGTAGAAGCTTATTTACAGGAAAATCTGAGCACAACTTAAATGAGAGGAAACCGTCCATATAACTGGTCAAATGCCTCATGTATATCTTGCTCACCTTCAACCTCTTTTTCAGATGACTCACCACTCTCAGGATAAACACTTTTCTTGTTGGTACTCTTAGTCTCACTCTTAATCATAGAAGTGAAAGCCATAAAGTTTCCACTTTCCTCATGGGTAGACTCATCACTCTGGTTACCTAATTCAGACTCACTATCAGTTAGAGTGGTATTCATAGCCTTGTAAGACTTCTTCCTATTACTAGGACACGACTCTCATGTGCCCAAATACTTGACACTCATGACACCTCACATGCTTAGGTACTTTCTTAGACTCACTAGCTTCTCTTTTATCTCTCTTACCCTTTCTAAATTTACTCAAGTCACCATAAGATTTCCCAAATTGCCCTTTCTTAGATTTAAAGAATTTTTGAACTTCTTAATCATATAGGCAACATCCTCATCTTTAACACTTTCATCAAAGGAGTCAGATTCATCATTCCTAGAGGTGTTCATGGCAATAGACTTAGATTTAGCGGGTTTATCTAAGGTAAGCTCATAAGTCAAATGGGATCCTACCTGTTCTTCAATTTTTATGGTGTCTATATCCTTACTTTCTTCAATAGCTGTGACTTTAGGTCTGAAACGCTCAGGTGATTATCTAAGAATTTTTCTAACAATTTTGGACACAGAAATCCTTTCATCTAGGTTGAAACTAGAATTAAGTATGTCATTTAGGCTCCCATAAAAGACATTAAAAGTCTCATCATCCCTCATTCTAATTTCTTCAAACTTAGTGGTCAACATTTGCAATTTAGTATTTTTAATAGCCCGAGTTCCCTCATGTGTGGTCTGCAAAATATCCCAAAGATCTTTAGCTACCTCACACAGATATTCTCCTAAATTCTTATTGGAAGACAACCATAAACAGGGCATGTAAGGCTTTGCTATTCCAATTACACTCATTTCTCTCATTCCTAGTCCGAACATCTTTAGCTACCTCACACATAGATATTCTCCTAAATTATTCTTGGAAGACAGTAAATAGGGCATGTAAGGCTTTTCTATTCCTATTACACTCATCTCTCTCATTCTTAGTCCAATTTGCTATGGGTGTGAGAGTGACTACACCAGCTACAATAGTGGATGGTTCTGACCATCCAATTAAAACACTCCTCCAAACTTACTCATCTATGGATTTTAAGAAAGTTCTCATCCTAACTTTCCAATAAGCATAATTTGAGCCATCAAAGAACGGTGGGACAGATAATGAAGTACTCATCTAGACAAAAATAAGGCCAGGACTTGAAATTAATCTCTGATACCAATTAAAAGTTCTGGAACACTCCAAAGTTCGACTTTACGTGTGGAATAGTCACTATTAAAATGAACGCATTAATTTTAATAATTTTTAGATGGTTAAACATACAAGTTCAATTATCCTAAGTTGAATTACCACAAATGCAATAATTAAAAGCAATAAAAAATCAACACAACAATATGATGACGGAGAAATCCAACATAGGAAAAACTCTGGAGCCAGACTAGTTACCAATACTATAATCAATTTCTGTTACAGTTAGATTTATCCAGCTTTCCTTTCCAGACAACGCAAATCTACTCCTTCTAACCCAATATACAGCTACCTCCAGAAGCTTCCAGATCTTGATAATTCTACCAAGTGGATACCCCAAAAACTCTCCATCCTTGTTAACTTCCTGCGCTTGTAGTTCAACATTCTTCGACGTCCAGTAGCTTTGAAGTTTCACTATATATTAAAGAAGTAATCCATATGTCAAAGGATGCCAAGTGTTTGATTATGAACAATTGATGTTTTCCTAATACGGGTTGTCAGATATCAAGAAGAATATGAATTCAATCAATGGTGAATTTGGTTCTTGGTTCATCAAATCAAATGATCAAGTATATGATATGTGAATATGATATGGGTCTGAAAAATAGACAACGACCATTATTGAATTTCGTGCATAGGCTGAGTATATATAGTAAAATGATATGGTTCACGAAAAATAGGTTAAAAACAGACTTAGGGAATGTTTTGTCCATTGCCTGCTCAAGCGACACTCGAGAGGGATTCGAGTGTTCTCCGCTTGATAGAAGGGCTGCTCGAGCATAACGTGAGCGAGTACATAATGCCTTCAATTTGCTTCAGGTGCGCTTGAGCGTGAAGCGAGCGAAACTCAAGCGTAGGTCAAGACACTCGAGTGGGAGTCAAGCGTGGGGCGATCGTGATCTGGAGCTTCTGAATTTTAGCCTTCTCTTTTCAACTCAACCCTAACCTACCTACCTTATCAACTATATAAAATTACACCTAAGTCCTTAACTTTTACAAATGCTTAACTTACTCCTTTGTTCATAGAATTGCCAATTACGAAATCCTGATAGGTCTAAACTCTGGCAAAGAAAATAGTCCCAGAGTGCATCCTCTAAAGAAAGGCATGCTAACGGGAAACTTAAATTGGAAAAGTCTAGTAATTAAAAATCCCTTAAAATGCTCTTTCCCTCACAAAACTTTTTCAGATGTTTTTGAAGAAGCTCTTTGATCCCATTTTTCGAGCATCTTTTTCAAAGCTATCTAAAGAAAGGACTCAAATATCAAGCATTCCTAGCTTACTAGTGAGCTAACGTTATGGTAGGCGCTTTCAGGGAGAAAGCCCACACTACAAAAAGAAACAAAATAAAAAATATTTCAACCAAAGCAAGAAAAAAAAAAAGGAACTCATTGGGAGCAAATCCATAGAATAAAGCTAGGAAGTTTCTTCTGAATTTATTCTTTTAATTATTAATCAGGATGTATATTACTTTTGAAATATGATTGAATTTACGTAGTTTTTTTTCTCAAAAAAGAAGCTCTTTTATCAAATACTAGTGTGGCCCATGCGATGCACAGAATGCAATAAGAATTGTATATAAATAATGTTGATATTTGAGATTTGCTCATGCCACAAATATTGTCATTTTTAATTTGCAAGATCGAAGAATAACATATTTAATTAATCGAGGTTGCAAAGCTTAATGGAAAGCACACAAATATCACAACAAATAAAAATGAGTTAATTAAATTTTTAATGAGTAAAAAATCATTGAAAGATGAAATACATTGTTAATAGATCATTTTAAAAGGCATTATTTTTTGCTACAGTTTAGTAATTCAAAAATAATATAGTAAAATAATGTGCGAAAGCTTCAAATTAATATTAAGATATTGCTATTACAACTGAGTTGGGAGCTGCCGACCTAAAGCTCGCTACAGGGGTCAACTAGAAAGCAAGTACGGAGAGTGAACTTACACATAAGACGTTAAAACATCTTTAACTTTTCTGTTTAAGCCTTTATGACTCGGGTAATTAAGTCTGAGGGGTTCTCTGAACCTGGTACCCTAAGCTCAACTGAGTTGGGAGCTGCCGACCTAAAGCTCGTTACAGGGGTCATATAGAAAGCAAGTATGAAAAGTATTGCACAAAGATGATAAAAGACAAGGATATTAAAAGAAAAAATCGTCCATATGAAAAAAAAAAAAAAGGGAATAAAATGGTATAAGTTTTGTTGATTGAAATTCCTAACACTTTGTTAATTATTCTTGGTCTGACGTGCATACTTGTCTACTCCTAACTGCTTGTGGGGAAAAATGCAATGTATACATGTTTAGAAACCACATCATTAGGAAAGACCTCGGGATATGAGAGAAAAGCAATAAGGTTGTGATCATCCATGAGAGGGTAAGTAAAATTAAAAGAAAATCATTGTTGACCACATGGGATTCGGGCTTACTCTTGCATAAAAAGTCATACATTGTCAAGTTTATTTTTGCATAAGTTTGCAGTTGATTTTGGCTATTCACACACACACAATGAAGTTGAGCATCGGATGAATGAAAATATTTTATATTGTTCATATTTCTTTGTCTAAAGTGAATCGTCAATTTAGATTGTTGAAGCGCATGGTAAATAAGTTGACAAAAGCAAAAACATAGTTTTTATTTAATTTGCCTTTTTACATTTATAGTTTAGTTTTATTTTGTTCGAGGACGAACAATAGTTCTAGTTTGGGGGTGTTGATAAGTATATTTTATACACTTATTTCTATCTTAAAAGTATGAATTTATATGTTTGTTTTAGAATATTTGCTATTTATTTTGTGTTATTTGTTTATATTTCAGAAATAATTCCAAAGTCGAGAAAACAATGGAATTGGAGCAAAAACAAGCAAATTAGATGATAAAAGAACCAAAGTATGCAAATCAAGAATGGATGAAGTAGATCAAAGGCTAAATTGAAAGAAAAGTCAAAGAAAGAACCAAATTGGTAGATTTCAGAAGTTCAAGGACCAAATTGCAAATATTCAATAGTTGATTCGAATCAAGATAAGATACTTGAGGACTTTTAGGAGTCAATTGGATGCAATTAGAAGTCAAAAAGGAATGAAATATGGTAAGAATATTACCATAAATTCATTCAAATCAAATAAGATTTCTGGCAGATTTTTAGTCAGATTTGAAAGCTAATTTTGGGGTAGTAAACGTTTTAATTGGGAAAATCATATTTCAAGAAGAATTGTAGTCCTTTAATTTATCTTTCTAATGGACTTTTAATCACCTCAATTGGATAAGGGAATAGAAAGATATGATCAAAATACTAAATGTTGTGCAATAAAGGGATGAGGACCAAATTGCTGAAATTTAAAGAAGAAAACTGTTGCTGCCGGTATAACCGTGAGGCCGTACGGTTGAAAAAGCATGCGGTCGCACGGACAAAAAAATCAGAGACTGAAGGTTGGCTTTTCGAGGCTGCGATCGCGTACTTTTGAACAGTGCGGTCGCACGGTAGTCCCGACATGGCCGCAACTGGGCTTTTTTCGCGGAATTCAACAGTTTTCTCCCCCATTAACCTAATTCTCGAGGAAATCTATAAATACCAGACCTAAGGCACGAAATTAGGGGTTCCCAACTTGTGAAATTCATGCCAAAACGTTGTCGAACTGTCGAGGGATCCATAGGAGGCTAAATTCAAGGAGATGAATAGGGTGACATCTTTTCATACTTCTTGTGA
This sequence comes from Ligustrum vulgare, assembly GCA_963555705.1. NCBI lineage: Eukaryota > Viridiplantae > Streptophyta > Magnoliopsida > Lamiales > Oleaceae > Ligustrum > Ligustrum vulgare. The sequence goes on from OY743190.1 coordinate 1,322,313, forward strand.
TTTATTTTCGATCATGTATTTAGGCTAGGTTTTCATTGTTAGAATTTTGATGAAGCATTAATTTATTGATTTCATGTTTTGACTTTATATTTATATTATGCAATTTATGAGATTGATGCAATTAATTATGTTATTATTATCATCTATGATTGTGGACGCATAATTATTGATGCTTGTGACAGATTTCTATGTTCGAAAGAGTAGAAATTTATTAGACCTTGATTAAGCCGCGAAGTCCGATAGGGGATAGAAATATACCCCTATGCTTCGTGTTATCCTTAAAAGTGTTCATAATTCGTTAATGTTTTTCTACATGTTTGGATTGTTCATAGAAATATAGGCTCGTCTCATGTAGGAAAATGTGTTTATGCATCGTTCGAAAGGGGACATAAATAAATATAGGAACACGGATTTTCAATACTCATACCTTGTTATTAAATGTTTAAGTCAAATACATGGTTGATATGATTAATGTGGATTCATAATTCTAACATATTCATCTCATCGTTTTCATAAATCAAATTTTCTTATTTTCTTTAGTTTAATTTTTAATTTGTTTTTCAAAATCAAGATTTCCAAATCCTAAATCTTCTTGTTCTGGTTAAGGTAGTATTCTAAAAATACGATTTAAAAAACTCTATGTGGGAACGATATTCGGATTTAAAATCCACTTTATTACTTGCGCGACCCGTGCACTTGCGGAGCGTTATCAAGTTTCTTCTGAATTTATTCTTTTAATTATTAATCAGGATGTATATTACTTTTGAAATATGATTGAATTTACGTAGTTTTTTTTTTCTCAAAAAAGAAGCTCTTTTATCAAATACTAGTGTGGCCCATGCGATGCACAGAATACAATAAGAATTGTATATAAATAATGTTGATATTTGAGATTTGCTCATGCCACCAATATTGTCATTTTTAATTTGCAAGATCGAAGAATAACATATTTAATTAATCGAGGTTGCAAAGCTTAATGGAAAGCACACAAATATCACAACAAATAAAAATGAGTTAATTAAATTTTTAATGAGTAAAAAATCATTGAAAGATGAAATACATTGTTAATAGATCATTTTAAAAGGCATTATTTTTTGCTACAGTTTAGTAATTCAAAAATAATATAGTAAAATATTGTGCGAAAGCTTCAAATTAATATTAAGATATTCTTATTACAACTTTATTGGAACCCCCAAAATTAACCAAATGAAGGAAAGGATGCAAAAAATAAAAATAAAAAATAAAAATAACAGAATGTTAAGAGATCATTTTGAACGGCTATAATTTTTGCTAGAATTGACGGTTTTATAATTCGAAAATAATTGATAAAGTACGATGTAAGTTCTTCATATTGATATAATGATCTTGCTATTACGATTTCATTTGAACCAAGAAAGCCAACCAAACGAAAGAAAAAAAATTATTGAAAATGAAATACATTATTAATAAATCTTCTTAAATGACTATAATTTTTGTTGCGATTTAGTAATTTGAAAATAATGTAGTAATGTATTGTGCGAAAGTTTCACATCGATATTATGATATTGCAATTAAGACTTTTTTGAGCTCTCAAAATTAAAAAAGTGAATGAGAGGAATAAAAAAAATTAACAGAAATGTTAGGGGGACCATTTTAAACGACTACAATTAATTTTACTACAATTGACGATTTTGTAATCCGAACAGAAGAAAACATCATTGAAAGATTAAATACATTAATCTTAATGGATCATCTTAAACGACTCTAATTTTTGCTACGTTTTAATAATTCAAAAATAAAATAGTAAAATATTGTGCCAAAGCTTCACATCAATATTAAGATATATTTTGCTATTAAATTTTATTTGAGCCTTCAAAATTAATCAAACGAAGAAAATGAAATAACAACAATAACAACAATAATTATAATAATAACAATAATAATACGACAAAATGGCGATCATAAATGAACAATTGTCCCAGCTCACTCTTATTACATAGGTAAGATAAGATTGCATCACTAAAGAAATTGACTATCGTGTCAGAATGCATACTATCCAAAGTATTGGAAATGATCTATAACCCAAAAGTATATCGTCCAAACAAAGTATATCATCTCAGGCATAACAAGGAGGCAATGAATAATGAATGGAAAAACAAATACGATTTAGAACAAATTCATGGGTTCCTGGGAGTTGCCTAAAGAAATTACCGCTCTTAGCTGTTAAGGGATAAAATCTTATAACGAATAATTGACCAATTTATAAGAGTTTGGTTTACTTCTCTTAACAATGTTGACCTTTTAAGATAGACTCCCAAATCTTAACAAGATATCAGAGCTCGTTAAGTTTCAACGAGCAATTCAATCCGATTAAGACTGAAAAAATAAGCACACGAATTTCAAGATTGGTCTGCTTAAAAGAGACATCTTGAGGGACATGTTAAGGAATAAAATCCCACATCAAATAAAGATGAAAATATTGACCAATTTATAAGGATTTGAGTTACACCTCTTAACAATATTGACCTTTTTAGATGGACCTAAAATCTTAATATTAGCAAGAATGTGGATTGAACGAGCTATGCATGGGTTTTCCCATAAAATGTTGATTCGAAAAGAAATTATCGCTCTTAGCGAGAAATATTGTTGATTCCAAAATGAACTTTTCTCCTTTCTATTCGAATCAACAATATTTATATAGTCCATATTCATGTCTTTTTGAATCAACAATGTTTCTTTAGTCCATATTCATGGGTTCCTGGGAGCTATCTCAGGCATAACAAGGAGGCAATGAATAAAGAACTTTTCTCCTTTCTTTTCGAATCAAAAATATTTATAAGTAGACAAATTACATCATGTACTCAATTTACTCTCTTTGCCAATTCACTCTATCCTGAGGAGGATATGCGGACTGGACGAGCTATGTACGGGTTAATCCTAGTAGTTCTAAAGAAATATCAATTTATACACGTCCAGAAAATATTGGATTTTTTTTTTTTTCTTGGAAAAGAAAATACAAAAGAACTAAATCAATATTTAAAAAGAATATTGCATTCTCTGTTTTGTTAGCATAGATATTACCCGGGTCAATATTAGAGGAAGTGGTAAATTTTTCAAACATTATATATATAGGAGGAAGAGGAGGAGGATAGTACTAGTCTACTAGATAACACCTTATTCACCTCAAGATTGTGCAGATCTTTCCTTCAAAGTTTTACTATTCTTTTACAATATTAATACTATACACAATTTTACAACTACAAAGGTGTAAAAGGCCAAATAGAGCATAAATCTGCAAAATGTGTTAGAGAACGGTGACCCGAGTTCTTCATCCTCTTTCGGTGGGTTTTTCTGTATATTCTAGGGTTTTCCACATAAAACTAAATATGCGTGTTCTTTATTTTTCGTTGCTATTCTTACGTTCATATCATAACAGAATGATTATCAACTATTGTGCAAATACAATTTACAACGCATAAGGTTTTGAAATACAATTTCTATCTATTAAGAAACATACTTTGGCCTTATAAATTTACTTCAGTTATGATAAGAAAGGAATTCATTTTTGATCTTCTTGAGTCTCACTACTACCTCTTCCATATCAAGCCTCTCCTCGGACAAATCAACTGTGCATTCTAGAGCTAGTCCCATGAGTAATTTCAAGCAACTCTCTCTAGCATTGACGTTTTCTTCTCCTCCACTTAGTAAATCCACATCCATTGTCTGCATTATAGCATCTGGAAATGACTCGAACACCCATCTCCTCATTGTTAACTCTCCTACAAATATATCGTTAGTGGGTTTCTTTCTTGTCAGCACTTCCATCAACAGAATCCCAAAGCTATAAACATCCGCCATAGTCGATATTAGTCCCGTGGATCCATACTCTACGAAAATGGCAATCGATCGTGACATTATCAACAAAATTTGAAAGAATACAGCAATAGTTTACTTAATTTTTATCTTTTGAAAAGTAGTAACAGGATTGAAAAAAAGAGTAAAGCTTCAGTATATGACAATATGAGGCCAGATGGATGCTTATACACTAATGCATTTGAATGAGTAAAAATTAACAAATCAATAGATCGAAAGAAATTTTACCTGGTGCCATATATCCAATTGTTCCCAAAGTCTTTGTCTGAGAAATTCTTTGATCTTTTGTAAACAGCTTGGCAATGCCGAAATCTCCTACATGAGCAACCATATCCTCATCAAGAAGTATGTTGCTGGGCTTCAAATCACAGTGGACAATAGGGGAAGGATACCCATGATGTAGATATTCAAGTGCAGATGCCACATTAATCATTATTTCCATTCTCTGGTCAATATTTAGGCAAGAATCACTAGAGTACAACCAATTGTTCAGGTTTCCATTAGGCATGTATTCTAGCACCAAGGCCTTGATATCAAGGTTAGAACAACAGTTAATTACCTTAACCAGGTTTCTGTGACGAATATTGGACATTATATGACACTCAACGTCGAAGCTCTTGTTTGCATCTTCCATATCCAAATCAAAAACTTTAACAGCTGCAACTATCCCATTGGAAAATATCCCATTGTATACTGAACCGATGCTGCCTCTATCGATCAGATTGTCTTTGCTAAAGTCATTGGTTGCCTTTAAAATCTCATGATATGAAATCCTCTCGTCACCAAAGGTGAAAGGGAAATTAGACTGAGGAAGAAGAGGCATATTTCTTTTACCACGTCTCACCAAATATACCATTATAATAATGGCTAGACTTACTACCAAGGCGATCGGTGGTAAAATATATTTCAAAAATCTTGACCTGCTAGATTTATTACCTTTACATGGAATGACCTTAAATTGAGATGCTCCACATAATTTTGCGTTTCCCTTGAAAGAATCTGCTGTCAAGTTCTTGAAACGTCCTATATTTGGAATTTCACCACTGAGTTCATTGAATGAAGCGTTAAAATACACGAGATTCTGAAGCGACTCGAGTGACTTGGGAATTACACCAGAGAGATTGTTTTGGGATAGATCCAAATATTGCAATGCATTCAAATTAGCAAACGTCTCAGGTATATGACCATGGAAGTTATTTTCTGACAATGAAAGAACTTCCAAACTTAAAAGTCTCCTCCATATAGTGCTAGGAATGTCACCTGAGAATTGATTTCCCGATAGATTTAATTCTCTCAATCCCGTCACACTGCCAATTTCTAATGGCAAAGAACCAATGAGGAAATTGTAAGACAGGTCCACAATAGCAAGGTCCTTGTTAGTCCAAAATTCTGATGGTACAGAGGAAGTGAACCCATTGGAATTTAAATAAATTTTTCGTAATAATGTTAGGTTTCCTAAACACCCCGGTAGTTGTTGAGAGAGCTTATTTTTCATTAAATTCACATTGTATAAATTTACAAATTTGCAAAAGCTAGCAGGTATCGGCCCCTCGAGTTCATTGTTACCAATTACCAGCGATTGCATCTTCTTAAGTTCTCCTAGACTCTCAGGAATTCTCCCTCTTAAGTTATTTCTTCCCATTTCCAATGATATCAAGTTGCTCAAATTACCGATTTCATTTGGAATCATGCCTTTGATACCACAAGAGTTTGCAATAAATTGTTCAAGAGATGCTGACAAATTGCCTGAGCCAAAAGATTTTGGAAGCATTGTATCAAAAGAATTTAATCCAATTACTATATTCTTCAAGTACCTAGAGTTTCTCAAGGAATTAAGAAACCCCAATTCCGACATTGAAGGATCATTTGTCAACTGATTACCTGCTAACCCTAACGTTTGGAGGTTTTGTAAATTACCAAGATTCATGGGTACAGGTCCAGTAAATGAGTTGTTACCAAGCTCCAAGTCAATAAGGTTCGAAATATTTGAAATAGAGCTAGGAATTTCACCATTTAATAGGTTACCAGCCAGAGAAATAGACTGAAGATTAAGGAGTCCATCGGCTATTGATGATGGAAGATTGCCAGAGAGGCGGTTATATACTAAGCTAAATACCTGTAATTTGGTGAGGTTGAAGATAGATTCAGGTATTTCACCTTCGAGCTTGTTATAGCATAAATCTAACCATGTCAAATTGGATAGACGGCCCAATTCTGATGGAATGTGACCTTGAATGTTGTTACTAGCAACGCCAAAACCCTCCAAATTCGATAAATTGCCCATTGAAATTGGGATAGTACCTGCAAGGTTTGTTAAGAAATTAAAATAACATAGGCTTTTTAATGGATAAAAATTACTACAAACTTAGAGACAGCTAGGTACCTGTGAAGCTATTGTAACCCATATTTAAAAAAAGAAGTGTCGATAAGTTTCCAATTGCGTCGGGAATCCTTCCTGTCAAGTAAAAAATGTCAAAATAACAAATATATTTAAATGTCGAAGAAACAATTTTACTATAGGAAATTCAAAATGCTAAAATAAAATGTTACATTCCTCTATTGCTGATTTCTTTGGATTGAGAGGAATAACGTGAACTATAGGGAGATTCAGACGAAGTCCGATGAATCATTTGGAGAGTATACCGTATGCATCCGTTTCGTCACATGGGACGACTCTTCAAACGATATTGTTGCCCACTATTTGGTATATCTCTTGCTCTCCCTCCCCAATCACCCATATTTTAGTTCTTTTGTGTAGTCCATCAGTATGATAATACAAGATCAACACTGATGGGTGTGTCAAATATGTTGGTGGGGGAGTCATCAGAGACCATGGAGGACAATGCATTAGGGCGTTCTCATCCTTTTATTCTTGAGGCTAAGTTGTGAGTTGTTTTATACGACATAATTCTCGCCGATCGACTCGACATCCAGACATTTAGATCAAGGTTGACTTCATTGTGTCCATTCACTGCATAACTAAGGGTGGAGGACCATGGATGATTCAAGGAATTCTTCGTCAGATTAGAGACATGTCTCACTTCGATCGAAACACTATCTATCACTTTTATCGTGAGGAAAATCAAATGGGTGACTTACTCGCATCTGAGGGTTAGGATTAGCAATACTACCAGGAGTACGAACCTCATAATCTACCTTGTCGACTTAGGGCACTTGTACAAATTGACAGATATGGATTGTCTTGCTTTAGATGCCTCTAGTATAGTTTGCATTTACATTCTTTTCATTATACGAAGAGTAGTACTTCCTCATTTACTAATTTTAGTAACTCTACATTCCATTTGTTGCTTTGTCACTCTTTTGAAGGTCAAGTTTATGTCTCACTTAGTCACTCCTCACTGTATTATTTCTTTTTATGAGATATACATGAGTTAGAAATTCTAAAAAAAAAAGGTGGTCGTGGTTAGGTTGTATTAAGATTATATCTAAATGATTTATGGGTAACCAATCAGCCTTTAATTAGAGTTTTCTCATCATATAAGGTGTCACAGACTCACAATAATGACCAAGAAATTAATCAATTGGATAAAATGAATTTTCAACCCTTGTGTAGTTGAATATAATTAATTGACCTTTTCTTCCACACAGATTAAAAAAAGAATTAATTAATATATTCTGCAACCATAAATTTTGCTTTCACTTTTCCTCTATATATAACCTAATAATATTATTACATATTTGTTGATAATAATGTTCATTAAGTATGAGTATTTAGAAAACTAAGAATTTAATTTACCGAAAAGTGACCTATTACCCATGGTTGACAACCAACAAAAACTGTACAAATATCATTTTTCATCTCATTGCATTTGATCACATTTTTACCTAAACTCATTTTCAATCACATATTTTTAAATGTTTGAAACATACCAGTCAAATTATTGTATTCTAGAGTGAGAGATTGAAGCTGTGCCAAGTTCCCGATCTCCATAGGAATGCTTCCACTGAAATTATTATTTGCCAAAAAAAGTCGCTTAAGATTGGTGCATCTTCCCAAACTCGGAGGAATAACGCCACCAATTTGATTCGATGAAATCCGTAGCATCTCTAGCTTTGGAAGATTACTGCAGATATCCACCGGAAGACTTCCAGAGAGGCTGTTGTCTCGTAAGCTAATCTCTACCAAAGAAGAGATGTTGAAAACCGCTTCAGGAATACCTCCCGTGAAAGAGTTTCCGTAGAGATATAACTTCTGAAGATTTTGAAGAAATCCGATACTACTTGGAATTTCACCATTCAACTTATTATACTGCATCTGTATTTCGCTGAGTCGAGAAATATTACCAATCTCATCAGGGATGAAGCCATGGAAACTGTTATTGCTAATATCCAAGGATTTCAGAAAAGTGAGTTTGCCAATTTCTTTAGCAATAGTCCCTTCTAGACCCATATATGAAACATTTATACCTATCACTCTCTGGTGCATGCGGCCGCAAGTAATACCAGTCCAAGAACAGAAAGAAACTCCTCGAGACCAAGACAAGATTCTGTTGGGATCCTTTATTTGAGATTTGAAGGCAAGAAGAGCAGACTCGTCAGTGGAGCTATTGGGAGATGCAGCGACACAAAGAACGACGTAGAACATTGTCAGTAACGTAAAAAAAGCATTCTTTTCCATGGTTGACTTGGTATATATCACTATGAAGTATGAAGTACGAAATGAAAAAAAATTCTTGCCAATTGCAATGTGAGATGCAGAACTTATGTAGTAGAGATTCTTGTGTGGGTAAATATTGAATTGGCTTGACTTTGAAAGTCTTTGATTTTAAAAGTCTTCCACCTTAGCTGTCAAATATGAATTTTCTTCTGTATTACTATTTGGAGTGATTGACTATTTCAAACGAGATATTTTCTTGTCCCCGGTTAAACGTTAGAAATCATTGGAGACTAGTTAAGTTCACATGTCAATCGTGAACCTATTAACTATTTAACTAAGCGCATGAAAATACGAAACATAGTTATGGCATTTAGAACCTGTTTGGTAATGTGAAAAATTTTAATTTTTTTAGTTTTTTTTGTTTTTTTTTATGAATGTGTGGTTTAAAAATGTTTGAAAATTCAAAAATGGTAGACTTGACTAAAAATAGAAGGTTGAGATTAATTTTGAAAAATTATAATAAAAATCTTACATATACCAAACAAACTCTTAGTTTCATTCTTGATCCTATGATTTGAAGCAGGGTTATTGTTTTGAAATTTAGGCTCGACACCCTCCTAAATTGCACTTTATTTTGTGATTATAAGTACTTTAACTGAGTTTTAGTATTGTTGTAGATTTCAAAATCGTCAAAGTATGCGCCTTTGTAGAGAATAAATTTATTGCCAATACGGCAATACCTAATTGTAGCTAGCCATAAATGTCCAGCTGTCTGCTGTATAAGCAGTATCTCTCAACATCAAGTGTTACACACATGTATGTCTTCGGCAACCAAAACCTCTTGTTTATAAACAAATCGTAAAGACATTTAGCCCCAGTTTGAGCCTCATTATTTGAGAAATAATGTAGTTTTGAATAGTATTTTTTGAAGTATATATTATTAAAATTTGTTTGAAGAGTCAAATATTGTGAATTTAACTAAAATTGATAGTTGAGATCGAGTTTTTAAAAAACTTGATTGTTAAATAATGGGGCTCAAATGGGGGCTTAGTGTTCAGTACTCTTTTTTTTATTTTTTTATTTTTAAAAAAATAAGGAATATGATGTTTTGAAGGCAAAATATGTGATCAAAGTAGTTTGAAAAAATATGTTTTTTTTTTTTATAAATAAGTTACCAAATCCAGGTGTGTCATTGACCGATATGTTGGGTAGTTGCCTCAAAATAATTTAAGTGTGTGTTTGATTTTAGTTAAAATGAATTTTTTTGAATTGAATAGTGATTTTTAGAAGAATGATTTGTTTATATTTTGTTGAAAAGTCAAATATTGTAGCTTGACTTTTAATGAATGATTGAGATTGAGTACTGTAAAAAAATAAGAAATTTTTAATGAAAATCAAACAACCTCTAAATAGTTCAAACACTTGCTTCTTTCATTTTGTGGTCTATCTGAATGCCTTGGACTGCAAAACAATGAGAAAACAAACCATTCAAATATAAGACAAGTAGTCCGTGTTGTAGGGATTAAAATAAGATTTTTAATAGATTTTGATAATAATTGATAAAATGTGGAGTCGAAAAATTATGAATTTTATGAAATATGTGGTTAAAAATTATTATTAACTTTGACTTTAATTACAATTTTAATTTTAATTTCTACTCGACGAAGGCTATGAGTGAATAAGGTTTAAAGGTTGGATTCTTTTTCTACTTAACCTTTTATTTTAATTTGTTCATTTTTCCTTTAAATAGAAATATATTGTTGCAAAATATTATTGAATTGTTCATTATGACGTATTACAATATTCAGTTGTAATATGTAATTATTATATGAAATTTGTTTTATTATAACTATTACATACAATATTCATTAAAAGTGCAAATTATATCCCAAAACCCTTTACAATTTAATATTCTAATTATACAATTTGATCGGGCAATTTTTCGGGGATTGTCAGTATGGGCCTATGAAAGGAATACACTGAATCAGCCCATCTCGATAACATGGTCGACCTTATATCCCGACCAGATTCGTTCTCGGCCCATTAACTTATCATCTATAAGTTTTCTTAGACCGGGGGAATGCCCAATCTGATGACCATCGAAGACCGGAAATGCCGGACCTCATCAAGTCCAGCCTCCATAGTGGGAAACATGCCCGGCCTAACCCGGCCACTTCGCTCTACATTGCTCGGTACAAGCGAGATTCCAAATATTCATCGTTTATGGGCCACCTTCTTGGGCCCTCGAAATAAAACATAACCTATAAGGAAACGTCCTAAAAAAGAGGAAGTACAATTCTTATAAGATTAGAACTCCTCCTAAAAGGTAAGTTTATACCAAAAGGACTCCTTCTTTAGTTAAAACAGGCTATGGGCTTTTCAGCCCTATAAATACGTCTCTTTTGATCGCATATTATTCATTCATAATTCTTTACATATATTCCAGTTATATATTTTCTCTCTACTCCAGAAAATTAATTCTCACATCGGAGGGGCGACGGGGAGATTCCTCCTCACCTTTTGCAAGTCATCCAAGGCGAGTTCATTAATCTTTTCCAGCAATCAAGTATCATCAGATCCTGCCGCGTCAAGGTTAGGATTTTTTACAGCTTCAATTGGCGGCGTCTGTAGGAAAAGATACAATCAGCCATGGTTAATAGACGCCAAGTTCGCCCCTCCGCATCCACTGGTCAGCCCCTTCTGGCCAATACTCCGGATGAAGAAGAAAATACTCCGCCTCTTGAAGATGTTAGGGAAGGACAGGACCCAGAAATCACGCCAGACAGCATGCCCGTTAGTCGAGAAGATTTCAATGAACTTCAGCAGCAGCTCCGCGAATTTCGTCAAGCCCTTCAACAGCAGAACAATCATCAAGCAACGCCTGACCCGAGCACTCCAGGCACGATTCCCAGGAAAGATCCCCGACCACCTAATCCTGTGACTGACAACTCCCCGGGAATTAGGGGTGCCCATCCCATGACGGAAGGATCTGCCAACTTAACACAGTAAGAGCTCTCGAGAATCATTCAGGAGGGAATTGTCGATGGGATACAGCAGAACACACAGGGTCAGACGTCATTCATAAGAAGAACCCCCTTTACTCCCGAAATAACATCATTCCCCTTACCGGAAAGATTTAAATATCCCCAAATAAAAGAATACGACGGAACGACAGATCCTAACAACCACTTGAATACCTATACTGATGCCATGGACATGCAGAATTCTCCCGATTAGATTCTGTGCAAGGCCTTCCCGCAAACCTTGACGAATTCAGCTCAAGACTGGTTTTGTACAATACCTCCAGGTTCCATCTCATCGTTTGCTGATCTTACAGAGAAGTTCACTGCTTTTTTTGCAAGCAGCAAAAGAATCAAGAAAACTGCCGCATCCCTCACGCAGTTAAGGTAAGCGCAGAATGAAACACTACGAATGTTCATGACTCGCTTTAACGCTGAGAGACTTCAAATTCCAAATCTTCACATCTCATCAGCAATCTCGGCCCTGACATTGGCTATTCAAGGTCCGGAGTTCAGAATGTCCTTATCCAAGAATCCGCCCTCAAATGTAACAGAACTTCTCAGAAGTGCTGAGAAATACATAAATATGGAGGAGCAGGGGATGGTAGCACAGTCTTCACAATCAATAAAATAAGGAAATAAGAGGTCAAGACAGGAGGATGAGAAAAATTCTTCCCAAACTAACTCAAAGGGGAATGGTCGTGGGAATCAGAGTTTAACTCCGCTAAACTCCCTCCAATCCCACATTCTCATGGAAATAAAGGGACGGGAAGATTTGCGTTGGTCCAAGCCTATCAAGGGGAAAATCGACGAAAAGAATCGACATAAGTATTGTGACTTTCACAAGAGCCTGGGTCATACCATGGATGAGTGCAGAACATTAAAATAGGAGATAGAAGCCCTCATAAAAAGAGGCTTCCTAGGACACTACATAAAGAAAGACGATAAAGAGCATGGAAAAGGGGAAGAGAATAACAGATCTACTGGCACCATAAATTTTATCGTCGGAGTAATAGCATCTGGAGGTGATTCGAATAACGCGGGAAAAAATCATGCCCAGGCACTAGGTGATCGGGAAGAAAAGTCAGGAAGTCATGACCATGAAGTTTCGAAAAGCATCAGCTTTAGCAATGCCGACATGGAAGGAATTTCGTATCCCATGACGATGTTGTTGTCATCAGCACAACAATAGCCAATTTTGATGTCAAGAGGGTACTAGTCGACAATGGAAACACAGCCAATGTTCTTTCCTTAGAAGCCTTCAACCAGATGCAGCTCCCCAAAGATCGGCTTCGACAGGTCATTACTCCCCTAACTGGGTTTGGTGGAGGAACCGTAAAACTCGAAGGCCTAATTGACCTTCCCACCTCACTAGGACAAGAGGAAAAATGGGTAACAAAGATGACTCCGTTCCAGGTCGTCAAGACCCCTATGGCCTATAATGCTATCTTGGGAAGACCATTCCTGAACAGCTTAAGAGCTATAGTATTGACATATCACCTGACAATCAAGTTCCCAACTTCCGCATGCATAGCATCTGTTCAGGGAAGTCAATCGGTAGCCAGGAGTTGCTATATCAGCTGTATTGGAAAGGGTAAGACAGATCTGATGTCAATAGACCTTCCTACGGAAGAAAGAATGTCGCCAGTAGAGGAGTTGGAAGAAGTTCAAATCTCAGAAGGGAAGAGCTTCACAATTGGGAAAGAGCTCCCCAAACTAATGAAGGAGGAGGTTTCACAGTGTTTAAAGAAGAATATCGATGTATTTGCGTGGAGTGCAGAAGACAAGCGATTGATCACGCACTCGTCGAACACAGGCTTAACTTCATGCCCGACAAGAAGCCCGTAAAACAGCGAAGAAGATAGTTTGCCACAGAGAAGGCAGATAATAAAAGAGGAAGTAGATAAACTCTTGAAAGCAGGATTCATCAAGGAGGTGAAGTATCCAGAATGGCTAGCCAATGTGGTCTTGGTGAAGAAGCCGAACGGCAAGTGGCGAGTTTGTATAGATTTTACAGACTTAAATAAAGTATGTCCAAAAGATAGTTATCCTCTTCCCAGGATCGACAGGTTGGTGGATTCCACATCAGGCTCCGAACTTTACAGCTTCCAAGACGCCTTCTCGGGTTATCATCAGATTCTGATGGCACAGGAAGATCAGGAAAAAAACTTCCTTCATGGAAGATGAAGGAATATACTGCTACAAGGTCATGCCATTTGGATTGAAGAATGCTGGAGCTACTTATCAAAGGTTGGTAAACATGGTCTACTCCAGGCACATCGGAGTTAACATTGAAGTTTACGTCGATGACATGGTCGTAAAAAGCTCAAGAAAGAAAGATCACATTGCTGACCTTGAGGACATATTCAGTACACTTAGAGAACATCGGATGAAACTAAATCCCGCAAAGTGCGCCTTTGGAGTAGGCTTTGGAAAGTTCTTAGGATTCATGATCACTCAGAGAGGTATCGAAATTAATCCAGATAAAATTTCGGCCCTAGCATCAATGGAACCTCCCAGAAATATCAGGGAAGTGCAGAAGCTGATAGGGAGAATAGCAGCATTGGGCAGATTTATGTTAAGGGTAGCTGACAAATGTTTTCCCTTCTTCAATACTCTTCTAGGAAACAAAGACTTCAGATGGGACGACGAATGCAAGGTCTCCTTCAAGAAGTTGAAAGAATATTTGGGTACTCCTCCAATATTGGTAAAGTCAAATCCAGGGGACAATCTGTTCTTGTATCTAGCAGTATCTGATCATGCTGTGAGCGCCGTTTTGGTTAAAGAGGAAGAGAAGGCTCAAAAACCGGTATATTACGTCAGCAAAATGATGTTAGATGCAGAAACCCGATATACATTGGCTGAGCAGCTCGCACTTGCCTTGGTTACAGCAGCCAGAAAGTTAAGACCATACTTTCAAGCCCATACCATAACCGTCCTCACAAATCAGCCCTTGAAGTAAATCTTGTAGAAACCAGATGTATCTGGCCGTCTACTCAAGTGGTCAATCGAGCTTGGAGAATATGACATCGAGTTCAAACCTCAACCTTCCATCAAAGCACAGGTCTTGGCCTACTTCGTCACCGAACTCGCACCAAGACCTCGGGGGCCAACAGGTCATGACAGAGAAGAGGCCACATGAACTTTGCAAGTGGATGGAGCATCGAATGCTGCGGGCTCGGGGGCAGGAATCATATTGAAGAAAGACGATGGCACAATGGAAATTCAGTGTGCAATAAGGTTTGACTTCCCAGCAACTAATAATGATGCAGAGTATGAGGCCGTGATTGCTGGACTTCAAGCAGCTTAACATCTAGGGGTCAAGCATGTCAAGGTCCTGAGTGATTCGCAGTTGGTGGTAGAACAGGTAAACGACACTTTTGAAGCAAAAGATGAGAAAATGTCATCTTATAGGATGATGGTCTTGGACTTGCAAAGAAAGTTCAAATCTTGCTGCATAGACAAAATTTCGAGATCCGCCAATCACAATGCAGATGCTTTATTAAGACTTACTTCTTCCAATCTAGACCACTTAGAAAGGACCGTGCTCGTACGAACTCTTCATGAGCCCAGTATTGCACAGCAACCCGAGGTCATGGATATTTCATATCAAGAGCCCAGTTGGATGGATCCGATAATTGAATATCTAACGTCAGGAAAATTGCCAGATGACAAAACAGAAGCCAGAAGGGTCAAAGCAAGGGCCCCGAGGTATACCTTGTTGCAGAATACCTTGTTCCGCCGAAGCTTCACACTTCCTTATCTGCGATGCCTAACTCCAAAAGAAGCAGCCCTTGCTATGGTCGAGGTTCATGAAGGAATCTGTGGAAGATACTAGGGAGCAAGAGCTCTAGTACTGAAATTGATAAGATATGGGTACTATTGGCCAAATATGAAGAAAGACACACTTAATTATGTAAAAGCTTGTGACAAGTGCCAAAGATTCGTAACCCGATTATATCAACCCACGGAAGAGCTATCCTCGACTATGTGCCCATATCCTTTCGCTCAATGGGGAATCAACGTACTTGGACCTTTCCCCATATCCCGGGGTCAGGTCAAGTTCTTGGAAGTTGTTGTGGAATACTTCACTAAGTGGGTAGAAGCCGAACCACTTGCCGTAATCACAGAACAGAAGTTGGAAGCATTTGTGTAGAAATCGATAGTCTGTCGTTTTGGTCTTCCTAAGACATTAATAACAAATAACGGGCGTCAATTTGAGTGCCAAGCCTTCAAGTAATTCTGCAAGAACCTAGGAATAGAATACAAGTTGACTTCCATTTCGCACCCACAGAGTAATGGGTTAGCTGAACTTACGAACAGACTCATCTTGCAAGACTTGAGGACTCGCCTTGACAGTGCCAAGGGAGATTGGCCTGATCTCCTCCCAGAAATACTATGGACCAACCGAACCTCATTCAAAACTGCAACAGGGGAGACCCCGTTCATGCTTGCCTTCGGAATGGAGGTCGCTGTCCCAGTGGAACTAACAATCCCGAGCTTCCGTGCTATGGCCACGGGATCGCCCGACCACATCGAGGGACAGAGAGAAAGTCTGGATCTTCTGGAAGAAGTCAGGGAAGATGCATCATTAAGAATAGCAGCTTACCAATGGGCCATGTCTAAGAAGTTCAATATCCGAGTAAAGAAGAGGGAATTCAGAATGGGAGATCTTGTCCTTCGCCGCAGTGAGGCTGCCGGTCATCAACCAGGGAAACTTGGGCTCATATGGGAAGGACCATACGAAATCATCCGAAAGGTGGGAAAGGGCTCGTACAGCCTCCACTCAATGGATTCAAAGCCTCTTCTGCGGCCATGGAATGTAGAGAACTTAAAGCCATACTACAAGTAGTCGCATTTTTTTTTAACATTAAAATCATCTAGTCGTAGATAAGTTGGATCTACGCGCCCATTGTTATCTTTTTACTTTCGGACTTGCACGTCCATCAATGATTGTTAAGGTCGGACCTGCGTGCCCATTGTCCTTCTTTCAGCGTCCGGGACGGGTACTCTTTTTCCTAATCCAGATTTTTTCCCACTGGATTTTTCTGGGTAAGGTTTTAACGAGACCCATCATTCAGTCTCCTTCAATAAAAGTACTTCTTCCAAAGAATGAGCACTACAAAGATCAGATTTTGAAGTAACTTACAAGGTCATTCACATGACTTTACAAGTTATTTCCCATCAAATAATTTACAATGTCTCGTTGTAAGACTTTACAAATTATTCTTCCATGAATAATTTACAAGGTCTCATGGCAAGACGTTACAAATTATTTTCCATCAAATAATTTACAATGTCTCATGGTAAGACTTTACAAGTTATTCTTTCATGAATAATTTACAAGGTCTCATGGCAAGACGTTACAAATTATTTCTCATCAAATAGTTTACAATGTCTCATTGTAAGACTTTACAAGTTATTCCTCCACGAATAATTTACACGGTCTCATGGCAAGACGTTACAAATTATTTCCCATCAAATAATTTACAATGTCTCATGGTAAGACTTTACAAGTTATTCTCCACGAATAATTTACAAGGTCTCATGGCAAGACATTACAAATTATTTCCCATCAAATAATTTACAATGTCTCATGGTAAGACTTTACAAGTTATTCTTCCACGAATAATTTACAAGGTCTCATAGCAAGACGTTACAAATTATTTCCCATCAAATAATTTACAATGCCAAATAATTTACACTGTCTCATGGCATGATGTTGCCTCTTTAAATCAGCATTACCCGACCCTTATACAAATCCGCGTACATTTTACCAAGTTTTGGACTCGACTCCATCTTGACGAATGGACCCCAAAGGCCGGTATAACCCGATCTTGTCAAACAATCCTCGCAATTTCGCCAAGTAAAAAGCTCGATCCTATCGAAATCGACAAAAAGGGGTCGAACAAACCCGGGTTTTTGTCTGAAGTTGAATCTTGGTAATGCAAAAAGTTAGACCCGTTCTTATAACTATGATACGACCATGTATTTATCAAAGCACGGAATCAAGAAAACTTAACAACTGTTGATGCGTGTAGCGATGCACCAAAATAATAAATAATTCCTTACTCACTAAATATTAATTAATAATGTAGTAGCGAGAGTAAGGGTCGATCCCACGAGGAACGGAAACTAATTTTAGTTGTTCGATCAATTAGAATGGAATGGGGGGTTTGTTGTTTGAAATTGCTTGAATAAAAAATATGCATAAAAATGAACAATTAAATATGACTAGAGAAATAATATAAGAAGAAATCTTGTTCTCGGGTTCGGTTGTTCCCTTAATTAATGTTATACTTTTCCTTGTAACGTGATCTATCCCTAATTCAATTATCAATCATAAATAATCAACAAACTCTGATTATCTAAATTCTTCCTTATGTATATTGATTTAAAACAAGCTCTTCAAACCAATTTTAGCCACGGACAATCCTAAATAAGCTCTTAGGATTTAATACACGACTAGTATGAAAATTTAGAAGAATATATTGAATTGAATCGTTAATTTCACAAGCTCGAATTAATCAATCCAAGTTGAATTATTACTAAACCTGCACGAGATTTATTTGCTACTAAAGTAAAGATTCAATGACAATTA
Organism: Ligustrum vulgare; assembly: GCA_963555705.1. NCBI lineage: Eukaryota > Viridiplantae > Streptophyta > Magnoliopsida > Lamiales > Oleaceae > Ligustrum > Ligustrum vulgare. Next base: position 1,340,404 of record OY743190.1, read on the forward strand.
CGGATCAAGAATCTAAACATAGCATATTCATGAATCCAAAGATCAATAATCCAATTGGCAAAATTAAACTATTAATCAAATAAACTCAATTGAACATTAAAAATATAATAATCCAACAATTGAAATAAATGAATAAATTCACGCTACTAATTTGTAGGAAAAGAAAATAACATAATTGAGTTAACACAACTTCCCCTTTGAACAAGATATGGAATTTAGCCTAGCATGGTTGTGGAGTATTCTTCAAGTTGATTCATCTTCTCGAGTTGCTTAATTCTTCTCCAATTCTTCAAGCGAGACGCTCCTCTTTTCAATATTTTTTTCATACTTTTCTTGTCATGAAATTCCCTTTTTATAGCTTCAATTTCGTGCCCTAGCTTTGGCCTCAAGAAATCCCAAAATTATGGAAAGATTTAAAATATGGAAATTTTTGACTGGGAAGTTACGGCCGTAACATTTCCTTTACGGCCGTAATTGAGTTTCTGCTTACTTCTCAAAATTTGAAGTTACGGCCGTGACATGTCCATTTACGGTCGTAATTATGTTTCTGCGCATTTTTCACCATTGAAGGTTACGGCCGTGACTTACCCATTCACGGCCATAATTGTGTCTCTGCATATTTCTTAACATGATTAACACTCTTACGGCCGTAACACATGTTACCTTACGGTCGTGACTTTTATTTGCACCTAAGTCCCCAAACTTCAGTGCATTTTGGTCCTTTTTTCTTCTTTTCTCTTCTTTTATGATCCTATACAATATAAAACATAAAATGCATTAATAATACTTAGATAGAATCACATTATGGCATTTTCAAGGATATAAGTGTATAAAATAAACGTTAATATAACACTTATCAACTGTAAGCAACATTATTCCTACTCACTCTACGGATTGTTGAAAAGATCGATCATTCCCGACCTTGGCTAACCAACGCATAAATAAACACGTGAGCTTTTAACAAAATATTTTCATTAAGACAAAAGTTGATTACACAAGGACCTCAGGGCATACCCCGGACTTTACATCAAAAAATTGTCCTATTCACATCTAGGGATCCTGATTACCGGCACCCTCGGCCTCCTCATCAAAGTTGACCTCAACTTCAGCATCCTCCTCCAAGAATGGGGTAAGGTTAAGGCCTTCAGTCCCCAGGGGGAATTGAGAAAGAGGGCTGGTATCAAGCTCGGGCACATGCAACTTAATCCAGGCTCGAGCCTGTTTCATCCCTTGAGAATACGACTCCAAGGCGTAGTTACCTAGAGCCAAGTCGTATTCCTCAGATTTCTTATGGGCTTCAACAGCCTTGACCTTGGCAGCCTCAATTTCTTCCCGTGGGCGGTGAAGCTCCTCTACAAGTTTTGAGTTTTCCTCTCGGGTAAGATCTCGATCTTGGGTCATCAATCCCAGGTTAGACTCCACGCGAGCCAGTTTTTCCTCTGCAGCTCGAGCATTGGTTGCCTCATATTAGACGGAGTGAAGGAGCTGGCTCGAGGTCTCCCCTCGCTTGACACCCTGATTAATGAGGCCACGACCAATGCTAGCAAGCTACAGGTCAAGACAAAAACTTCAATAATAATCAAAGGAAAATCAATGTCCGGGACGTAAGGAGGGATCGTACCTTCACCGCTGCATTCAGGAAGTGGTCTATTCCATTCTCAATAGACACTTCCTCGGTGTACTTCTCCAGAAGGCATGGATGAAGGCTTTCCTCCAGCTTGGCCCTAAGGTTGGCCAAAGTAGGCCCTTCAGGCCCCACCTTAGGTGTCGGAGACACATGCCCCGGGCTGATCACGAGGAGGTGGGCGGCGTGTTTCTCTACTACTTTGAAGAGGAACCTCTGCACCCCTCCTCGAGGTCTCTCCCATCCCGGAGGTATCTTTTCGGGGCCTTTTCTGATAACGGCGTCTCACGACACCATCATCCTTTCTTTTCTGGGCAGCAGCCCGGGCCCTCTCCTCGGTCGCTTTCCTTAGTCTATCACCATCAAAAGCCATCCCTGCCAAAAAATTAAAAGAGGAGAATGAGCAGTGAAACAGACATTGAAAGTTGTAAAAATTCCAAAAGAATAATATTTACTTAATTTACAAGGCCGAGAACTACCGGGCTGTAGATCGAGACCAGCCTGGCCTAAAATTTCATTACTGGTCAGGTCAGAAGCCTCCTCGGCCAACAAGCCAAAATCACACACCCTAATGGCGTTGGCAAGAAGGTCGGCCATCTCCTCCTCAGTTTTATTCCCCATCCTATTAAAACTATCTACATCAGCTCTTCTAAAGGTCGACAAAAAAATGTTTTCCCCAGCCCGAGGCTTTACAAAGAAAAACCTTTCCTTCCAGTTTTTTATTGAAGAAGGAACCCAGAGAACTTCAAAATGTCCCTTCCCACTTAAATAGACGAAGCAGTTGCATCGGGGCAAGTACTTCAAATCCAAGAGACACTTGCATAAGTCAACAGTGGGTTCTATTCCTAGACTCCTACACAAAACAAAGAAATACACAAGAATCCTCCACCCATTAGGTGCGAGTTGGCCCGGGACGATGCTAGTAGTAAGAAGAAAGTCAATGAAAAAGTGGTGTAATGGAAACCTAAGCCCGACCACGAGGGACTCATGAAATACTACCATTTCCCCCTCCCGACAGTGATAAGGAACGTCATCTGCCTCGAAAAGCCCGAACTTCCTCATATCGGCCTCAACCATATGCTCCTTCATCCTACTATTAAAGGTCGAGAGCTCCAAGTCTTCCTCACTAGTCCCCCTATCTAGGTCAGCATCGTCCTCGATCTCTTCCTCACCGCCCGACTCCTCATCATGGGAATGTGGGGGCTGATAAAAGCCTATGGGCTCGACCTCTAAAGGTTCATCCAGATTCTCAACTTCCCTAAGGTCTGTGATGTTCATTTGTCTGGCCATTTTTCTAACAATAAGTTACGAAATTTAAAAATGTCAGGTGTGGCCGAGCTTACCTAAAAGGAAATGTTGTTGGTAAATGAGATCATGCTAGGTCGCTCAAGGAGTTCTCTGGTTCTCACAAAATCACAAAGTAAAAAGACTGAGAGGATAGGGACCACATATATATAGTCAAAAATATGCGGGAAAATTTTCAAACCACCGCCTTTCACTTTTGATACGTGGCGGCCATCTACTCGCACGCTATTAGTTACGCAACACATTAATCAAAAATAATAATAATAATAATAATAATAATAATAATAATAATAACAACAACAACAACAGTTGACAAAAGGCATCATTAATGAAGATAATAACATCAGAAGTTAATTGCATTCAGGCATTAATCGCTGATCCCTGATGCACGGGGGCCAATGATCAGGCTATTTTCCGGGGATTGTCAGTATGGGCCTATGAAAGGAATACATCGGGTCAGCCCATCTCGATAACATGGTCGGCCTTATATCTCGACCAGATCCGTTCTCGGCCCATTAACTTATCATCTATAAGTTTTCCCAGACCGGGGGAATGCCTGATCTGATGACCATCAAAGACCGGAAATGCCTGACCTCATCAAGTGCTGCCTCCATAGTGGGAAACATGCCCGGCCTAGCCCGACCACTTTGCTCTATATTGCTCGGTACAAGCGAGATTCCAGATATTCATCGTTTATGGGCCACCTTCTTGGGCCCTCGAAATAAAACATAACCTATAAGGAAACGTCCTAAAAAAGAAGAAGTACAATTCTTATAAGATTAGAACTCCTCCTAAAAGGTAAGTTTATACCAAAAGGACTCCTTCTTTAGTTAAAACAGGCTATTGGCCTTTCAGCCCTATAAATACGTCTCTTTTGATCGAATATTATTCATTCATAATTCTTTACATATATTCCAGTTATATATTTTCTCTCTACTCCAGAAAACTAATTCTCACACCGGAGGGGCGACGGGGAGATTCCTCCTCGCCTTTTTGCAAGTCATCCAAGGCGAGTTCATTAATCTTTTCCAGCAATCAAGTATCGTCAGATCCTGCCACGTCAAGGTTAGGATTTTTTACAGCATCACAATTAAATAATATTATTACCACAAATACTGAAAATAAACAGTAAAGATGATAATTGGGTTTTTGCTTAACTCGTGTCTTTTTTTAGTAAATGAAATGATGTTAATCAAGATAAAGTTTTAATCAATCAAAAGAAATCAAGTATGAGGACGGTAATGATGACTAAATTGAAAACACAGACCACCCCCACAATCAATGGTCATCTTCCACTCAAACATTAATTTTTCTATACCTAATTCTTAACCCTTATCTCCAAAAATCAATGAATACAAATTAAAGACTTCAACATCTCTTAATCCATGTCAAAATTGTCATTTTTTGATTTTTTGTATCAAATTCTTGGTCTCCAAAATCATATATTACCACCCGTACGTCGAATCTTGCTGAAATCTCTTGAAGAGTTCTTCGTAATCTTATTGCAATTGCTAGAGATTGTACAATGATTTCCATATCACTCGACTTTTACTGAAAATCTGGTATTTCCTTCTCCTGATAGATTATTCACGATATCATGAGGCGATTTACTTTAAAGATAAACACAACACCAAAAAAATTCATATTCAACTCATTTGATGTTGATTTTTATCAAAAATACGACCGCAAACTCAAGCTATTACACATTCTAGCCCTCCCACATATGGAAACCCCCAACCGCAACAACCCCACACCATCTGTAATGAATAAGAATGATAGTGAGGCAGCGCCATTACTAGAGATTGTGCACCCAAAGAACGAAGTATTAGAAACACCAATTGGGCGTATCACTCGGTCCGTAAGAAATTTGTCAGATGGAACCGCAAACAGACCCGCGTCGAATGCAATGCAGGCATGACAGCGGTGTATTTGTTAAGAAACTAATTACAAATTCCTCTATTTCTAGCACGACACTGAAGTTGTAGACCTGTTTGCAATATGGCTTTATTTCATTTCATATCCTCTTCCCAAATATAGTTTGAGATAAGTAACATCAGTAACAATATGTTTTTTTTTTTCAAATGATATTATATTTTTGCTTCAATCCAAGGTCAAGGGAGATCAAGTGTTACATTGAAACCATAATGTATTGTGGAATTAGTGCTCCGAATCATGTTCAATGCACTTTCTTTGAAAGTATTTTGTGATACCCTTTATGATGAGTTATTGACAAGTCTTAGTAATATATGTAAACTATACACAATGATCTTCAATATCATTGACATATTTATGTCAACCAAAGTAGTAGATTTGCACGTTAATAAAATGTCCGAAGAGTGATGTCCTACTTAGAGGAACTTTTAAGCAGGTTGGTTGTGGCTTCAACGTAATAGTCGTTAGTCGTTGATCCTTGCGTTTCAGCTCCAAGTAGAACATCAGTGAGTTATCATTCGTTATACTTATCGGTGACATGTCTACATCAACAACATATTCAATCCCCGTAACAACATCATGATTATCAATCTTCATTACGGTTCTAACAAGCTGAATATTTGTAACCAAATGGCACAAGCAATCCAAATGTATCCTTCTCGCTTATCACAAACACATTAACTACTTCTATGTCTGGGAAAAAAATATCAAATTTCAAATCATCAGATAGTTTGATTTCATCTATCGGATTGATATGTCAACATTTTCCAGATGATAGAAAATTTTCAGCAAATAAGGGTGAATGGATTAGGTGTTATCACGGGTATCAACAACTCATTCTTTCTAAATTAACTTCAACGAAAAAAGTCCAGATTTCGGACGAATTTATGATCAAAACGCTTCCATATAATTTTTTTCTTATACATAGATTATGACTTGGCTTATGATATTATTCTACCTCACATATGAATCTTACCTTAGAGAACAATACTTTTTTGGTGACCTTTGATGATTTGCAGAAACCCGTGAAAATTAATCTATTTATTTATATGAAATCGCACCGCAATCTCCTTCTCACGCAAAGTCGCTGCTGCCTGAAGAATATGATAACTCTTATGTCATTCCAACTAGTGCTATATAGATTTTTTCCAAACTAAAATTTGAATTCCCAACTTTTGGGGGAGGACATTGAAGGGGGAGTAATCGGCGCTCTTGAATTGAATTTTCAGTTATATTTGCTAATTGAGAGAATTTTGGTAATATGTAATTAGGAAATTATTATGTGTTTTTTGTTAGTATATTACATATATAATTGCCTCAATAGTAAAAACGGAATTAAGTATTTAAAACGAGATAAACCCCAATTTTGCCCTCGTTAAAAACACATGGGAAAAATACATAACTACAACACTTTAAGTTTCACTTTTCAAAATTAACAAACTTAACATTTTTTTTTCAAAAATCAAGTGTTTAATAATTGAAAATAAATATAATATTATATATAATATAAACATAATTATCTATTATATATTATATTAAAACTAATATAATATTAAATCAAAAATTCAAATATTCATGTCACAACCTCCCTCATCCACGTCCCTTCCCCTGCCCACCACCTACCCGTCCCCGTCCCCACCCCCACCTGACCCACCCCCACCTACCCTACCCTACCCTACCCTACCCAACCCAACCCAACCCCAAAAACAAATTTTTTTTTTCGCTCAATTTTTTCCTACCCTTCCCCATCCCACTCAACCCTACCTCACCCCAAAATTATTTAAACCAACCACCTACCAACCCCACCTTACCCAAATATAATTTTTTTTTCTCGATGTTTTCCTACACTTCCCCACCCCAACCTGCTCGACTCTACCCTACCTCATCACAACGCGACAAATTCATCTCACCCCAACCACAGACCCCGATCCACCCAACCTGCCACCCACCCCCACCCCCCACCCCAAAATGATTTTTCTTCTATTTTTCACACCATGCCCCAACCACCCAATCCCACCCACCCCACCCCACCCAAAAAATGATTTTTCCCACTTTTTCACACCACACCCCCACCCCACCCTGACCCCACCCTAACTCACCCCACCCACCCAACCCACGAAAATGAATTTCTCTCTCTCTCTCTCTCTCGATTGATGTTTTCCCACCCTACCCTACCACCACACTCACAAAGTGACAATTGATCACAAAAAATCACAACTAAAAATTTAATTGCATATTTCCACATCCCACCAACCCACCCACCCCACCTCACCTCAAAACTAAATTTTCTTCTATTTTGTTCCCCATCTCACCCACCCTGTCTCATTGCATCCAACTTCACCTCACTTGCAAAGTTACAATTGATCGCACAAAGTCATATTTCAATCACAAATCACAATTACAAATTTAATCGCAAATTTCACCGCAACCCCACAAACCAATACCCTCACTCCGCCTGTCCATCGACCCCACTCCACCCCCCCCCCAACCTACCCCAAAAAGTCACAATTAGTCACACGAAGTCACATTTTGGTCACAATTATAGCTTATTATGGTCACAAGTTACAATTTTTAAGGTCACAGCTTATCATGGTCACAAGTCACAATTTTTTAAGTCACAAATCAGGTCATAAGTTTATGGTCATAGTCACAATTTTTTAATTTATTTCTCCGTCACAAATTTTATTGTTCACGATCACAAGTCACAATTTTTTAGGTCACAGCTTATTATGGTCACATGTCATAATTTTTTAGGTCACAAGTCACAAATAAGGTCATAAGTTTATGGTCACATTCACAATTTTTTAGGTCACAATTTATTTCTCGGTCACAAATTTTGAATTTTGTATGTCACAATTTTTGTCGGATATAAATCAAGAATTTTTTAGGTCACAATTTTAACAAATCACTAACTCTCTTGGTTACAAATCACAAATTTCACATGTCACACTTTGTTTTTCGAGTCACAAATCAAAAATTTTATGGGTCACAAATTATTTTTGAGTAACAATTTACAAATTTTAAATTTAGTGGTCACAAACTTCAAAAATCGCGAGTCACAATTACAAATTTGGTCACAATCCTAAAGCTTTTTAGGTCACATAATTTTTTCTAATCACAAGTTACAAATTTATTGGTCACAATTAATCTTAATTCTACCCCCACCACTACTGCAGCATCTCCCCAACCACCATCACCCTGCTACTGTCGTCGCAGTCGTCCCCGCACCACCGCCACACCTTCCACCAGTATACACACCTACAACACCAGTCCAATCTCACCCAAACAGCTATCACAGCCACACTTCACCCCCAACCACCGCAACCACTACCTGCAACAATCGTTGCCGCTACCATTATAACCTCACCACCACAGTTCACCTCCACCTCCAAAGTCGACTATCGCTACAAATTCGCCGTCGCCAAAAACACCTCACCACCACCTCACACCATAGCACCATAAAACAACTGCATCTACAACACCACTATCGAATACAACCGCATCCACCACATAGCAACACCGCGAGCTTGTGCGCAAGCATCGACGTCACAACTCCCGTATCCACTATACTACATAGAAACGCATAATCAACACCTCCAAACCATCACCACAGCAAACTACCGGCACCATCTGCTCCAAAAGTCATACAACCAAAAAGATGAAAAAAATAATTGCAGACAATGGCTTAAGCATGTAGCTAGGCAAGGAGACAGGCGACACAGGTCGTTGGTGGTGTCGTCAATTAGGCGTCGTCACCGTGACGACACAGTTGCAGCGATGGGAGGCTCTCCATATTCTCCAGTCGGGTGAAAGAAAAAGGGGCGGCGGCTAAGGATTGAATTGGGAGGGGCGGTCGGAGTAGGGTTGACTGGTTGTACAAATTAATTTAATTTAATAATATTTAAAATTTTATTATAAAAATTTTTTTAAGACCTGATTTTGGAATGAATAAGTGTATAACCTGATTGTTGAATTATGATCTTGTAAAACATGTGAGCATGTAATTTCCTCAAAACACATTCCTCACATTGTATGACCCAATTAATATAACATGGGCTGGATATTTAAACCTTTAGTTATGGGCCAAAAATATGTTTAAGCCCAACAGATAACCTCTATGCTAAATGCTATTACATCTTTCAAAAGTGCAATCATATATATAGAGTGATCTTGTTTTGTTTATTTTGTTACGTGGGACAAACATACTTGTTTTTTTCCAAAATACATAAACCGAACTTTCCAATTTATCATCTTTGACATTCTCACGGAGAATTCAAATCCTCCACTTTTTATCTTTCAAAAAGAGGAAGAGGATTCCACCCAAAATTATGCCCAAACAGCCCACTAATAATCCATTTTCCAACAAATATGTCTAACGTTCGGGGTAGATTGTATGACAATGATAATCGATTGTCACTATGAGCATTAATCGGAATTAATAACGGGAGTTATAGAGTTAGAAGAGATTGAAGGTGGAGTATAATATGACTTTTTTTTCTTATTTGACTTCCTCTTAGAACCAACTTATACAATTTTTGCTTATTCCGTAGTAGTTCATAAAATTAACAATGAACTCACCCAAAATTTTCAAGTATGTGCATGTCGACGACTAAAGTCTACGTTTATTTGAATTTAGATTAAATTTACAATTATTTGAGACTATACATAGTGTTCGTCATTTTTAATTTTAACAACGAAAACACAGAATTACATTTTTGAGGAGTACTATAATATAATAATTAAAAAAAAAAAAAAAATCACACAGATTTGCTTAATCTAAGGTCATTAAAAACTTTAATAAAAACTCAGTTGTTGAAACTCCTTATTCATGATACTTAACCTTCTCTTTATTAAACCAATTTTGAAACCCTTTAAAATCTCCGACCAACAAGTCAACAACCCTCCTTTTTTCCCCCAACACAGCCTGTCTCTTAACTTCCAAAACGAAACAAGATTGCTATATAGTATCCTTTATATACCCAACAAAATCAATTCATGCATGATCAAAAATCTTGATAAAAAGACTCGATCGTTCCATAAAAAATACAAGAGATTATATTTCAATGGACGTTCATGTAGAAGATGGAACAAGAAATGGTGAAGCATCTATTGAAGAACAATTGGAATTGCCTCTCCTTGAGGCTGCGCCAACACCTCCAAAACCACCCAAAACCCCGGCGCAAAAGGGCATTCGTAAAGCCTTCAAGGGAACAGCCCATTTGTCGAATCTCCTCCCCACAGGCTCCGTCCTGACCTTCCAATTCTTGTCCCCAGTTGTTACGCACGAAGGCAAATGCAAATCCTTCGTAAGCCAATCCGTCACATCATGCGTTCTTGCACTTTGCGCCGTTTCTTGTTTCCTCTTGTGCTTTACCGACAGTTTCAGGGACGAACGGGGAAAGGTCAGGTACGGATTAGCCACGTTCCGCGGCCTGTGGGTGATTGATGGATCAAAAACATTTCCACCACAAGATGCTGACAAATATAGCCTAAAATTCATAGATTTTGTCCATGCATTCATGTCATTTCTTGTTTTCGGGGCGGTGGCAATGTTTGATAAGAATGTGATCAATTGTTTCTATCCATCTCCATCAGAAGAAGCCCTTGAGATTCTTACAGCATGGCCTATAACTATTGGGGTAATTTGCAGCATTTTGTTCATTCTTTTCCCTTCCAAACGTCATGGAGTTGGCTTCCCTCTGTCGCGCAATTAGTATCCAATATATTCATGTAATGGTTTATTTTATCTGTCTTCTTATTTTTTGGAGGCACAATGCCACCCTCAGAATTTCATGAAATTTGAATTAATATTTCTCTCATTAATCAATGTGGATTCATCCCTTAACAGGAATGTTTCATTAATTTGATATATACCAATTGCCAACAAGAAGTTACCTAAATATTGGCAATACAAAGGGGGGTTTTACTCAGGTTTTCTGCATGCGCGCGGATTAATTGTAATTATAGTATAAGGAACACAATTAATAGCATTAATTAGTCATAATATTTTCTGTTAAAATCAAATTTAGTCTAAGTTATACATGCAAGATATTTAATTGATAATTCATCCACTTTGACCAGCCTGATGTATACATTAATATGTTCGTATATACTGCAATATTACAAATATAACGTTAAAAATAAATCAATCAACAGGGTGACTATTTGTTAATTTTCTCTTTCCTTGGGCATGTGTTTTTGATAGGGGGTGGACAAAAGAATCCGTTTGTGCATGATTTCATGCAAAATAATTAAGTTTTTTTTTTAAAAAAAATTAGACGATTGTTATTAGAACAAACATTTCAAGATAAAGTCTCCAAAAAAAGGTGTAATTGAGAATATAGTCATCATCTCCAAGGGGCGCAAGTCTACAATTACAAAAAATGTAGAAATTGGCTCTTATAAGTAAATAAAAGAAATTACCTTCTCTATTTTGAGATTGGATTTGTTGGTGCATCTAAATATCTTGATTTTATATGCATAGAGGTGGCACACGCCGAACGACTTGTCGGCTCGTCAAAGCATGGCCCACAAGCTGCTTGGGCTTATCTTGATATGAGCCTGAGCTAGGGCCATGTTCGGGGTTATAAGCGACGAGCAATGGAGCTCGTGGGCTCGTATTATTTTTTGATCAAATAGTCATTTAAAAAAAAAAAATATACATATATATATATATAGAAAAGGGCTAAAAAATATATAAATGATGGCTTGTGGGCCAAGCTCGACTCGACCCACGAGCTTGGCCCTTGAGTAACGAGCCGAGCAAAGAGCTAGACTCGTACAAGGCGAGCTATGAGCAAGTGGGTTTAAGGGGCTGACTCACCATCTCTATATATGCTTTGTAACTGCATATCTGAACCTGTCGTTGGATCTATAACTATCATATCCTTGTTTGAATGATTCAACTACTTGTACTTCCTCGACAACCGCTTCCCACAATTTGCTTGGTAACTTTCTTTGCCAATCATTCACCATGTTCTCCTCTTCTTTCTAGGACACGTTCGGTTAGAATCTCAACCAAGATATATGTTCCTCTTTGCTTCCCTCGCACTTGTTTGATGAATAGTGCATCGCCTTGATTGGGCATACTCTCCTTCCATGTCAAATGGAATTTCTCCTAATAGTGATTATTTTTTATGTCTAGGTGACAACATTGTGTGGACCTTTGTTTTTGGGCGATTTTGTGGGGGTTAATTACATGATTAGTCACTAAATATTGCGAAAGGTTTTCAAGGGGTCATTGAACTTAAAAAAAATTTCTCGTTGATTACTAAACTTTATAAAATGTAATCTCATAAATGCTGGATGAGATTACATTTTATAAAGTTCAGACAAACGATAAAACTTTTGGCTAAAGGTTTTCAATGGGTCATTGAACTTCAAAAAATTTCTCGTTGGTTACTAAAATTTATAAAATGTAATCTCATAGTCACTAAGTGCTGGATGAAATTACAATTTATAAAGTTCAGACAAATGATGAAACTTTTGAAGTCTAATAATCCAATAGAAACACTTTGTAAAGTTCAATTACCAATCAAGTAATTAAAGTTTAGTGACCATCTGGAAGGTTTCTCAAAGTTCAGTGACCTGAAAATCAAATTCAAAGTATAGTGGCCAATCATATGATTAACATCAATTTTATTAATCTTTATATTTTTTTGTCTTTTCCCCCTTTTCTGATGTATTTATATCCCATAATTTTATGTATCTGGCATCATCAAACTTAGAATTTTTTTTTTATCTCAAGGTTACCGTCAAGGTTGTACCTCTTTAAGACAATCACAATTAGGGCAACCTATGGTACTATTGCACGCCTAATTATAGAGTTAATAAAAATTGAGGTTATAAGGAGGTTATTAAAAAAAAATGACTCAAAATCAAATTAAGTCACATATATGCAAGTCCCCGAATTCAAGCAATATTTGTGCTGATTCACTTCCTTTTTGGTTACATGTTTACTTCTTCGATTTTAGAGAGGCCAACGTCATCTCAGTTACTCCCGGAATAAACTATTATTTTTTCTAAGTGTGGCGATGTTAGAGAGAATAAAATAATGGTGTAGGAATATAGAAAAAACAAAGAAAAGACTAAAAAACATGAAAATTGATTAAAAAAATAAAAATAAAATATTGGAGTAAATTACTTGATCGATCACTAAAATTTGCGTGAAATTTTCAGAAGTCATTGAATTTCAAAAATTGCCCCGATAATCATTATATTTTAAAAGTTTCCTCATTAGTTACTGAACTTCTCAAAAATTTCTCTGTTGATCACTAAGTGATGAATGAGATTATATTTTGTAAAGTTCAATGACAAATTATATAAGGAAAATTTTGAAGTTCGGTGAAAAAAAGTAATTTACCCCGATTTTATGTGTCAACAAGAACCTAATAATCAACCGAACCAGGACCCATCATTTCGGTTTGTTTCAGCTTAAATTTGAATTGCTCTTGTTTTAGAATAAAAAATTGGCTGGTTTTGATTCAATTCCAGTTTAGGTAGTACCAAGAACCGGTTCTAACCTAGTTTTTTAATTTATATTTGTTAAATGGTGAATTATTTTTATTACACACAAATTTACATGGAGATGGAACTTGTCCTTAGCAATATATAAGATACAATATTTCGGTTTTCTTTTATATTGAAATTTTTATTTTTAACAGAAATGATACTTGAATAGAAAAAATATTTGCTGAACTGCTATGGCAGTTTTTGACCATTGATAAACCGATGATATTGGGTAGATTAATGGCCCAAAAACTGTCATGTTGTAACCGAAGAGGTTGATCAACCTTCGGTGTTTTGCAAGTAGGGTCTTCAATTACTATGCAATTGCATTCCAACCTAGAAAATCCCAGAATTTCAAATATGTTAACACCAACAATCAAGATTAATGTAATATTTAATTGAGAAATTTATAAAAGTTGTTTTTTTGTATGACTGGAAATCAAATGCTTGGTGTGTTTGATTGAACTGAGTTTACTAGACAGGACTATTCAACAAAATAATAAATTTAAATATTGTTCGCTAACTAAACATGTTCGAGAATTCATGACATTCTAAACATGTGAAATTATCATGCATCAGCATCCATCTCGCACATCAGTTGTTTCATCTCGCTTTTTCACAGCTCACGTTTTTTTCCTGCTTTTACGTTTTTTTATCAATAATCGCGTTTTACTGTGTAATCGCATTTCCTTTTATTCCAGCTCTTTTGCTTACGATTTGTACTGCAGAACACACACACACACGCACATATATATATATATATTTGAACCTCAGTCTCTGCATTTTGTGAGATGCGTGAAATAAAAATCAGAAAGAACAAATTGCTCCAATTCTTCTTCTCTTTAAAATTCTTCATGGTATCAGAGCCTGGATCACTTGGACCTGCTCGATCAATTGTAAAGCAGAAATTTCAAACAAATCTGTGAATTTTCAATTGAAATCATGGGGCATGAAGGACATACTGAAAGTGCAGAAATAGGAGTTTCAACTGAAAAGGAGCAACAATACAACGGAGATCCTTTGTTTTTGCAAGGATCTGATCACCCAGGTATGATGCTTGTTACATCACCTCTTACTGGAAGCAATTATTTGAGCTGGAGCAGATCAGTAAAAATTGTATTAGGAGCTAAGGTTAAGCTTGGATTTATAAATGGTAAATGTGAAATGCCTGAAGAAAATTCATCAAAATTTGAACAGTGGAAACGAGTAGATTGTATGGTGATTTAGTGGATTTTGAATTTGATTTCAAAAGATATTGTTGATGCTTTTTTGTACACTGGATCAGCTAAGGATCTATGGAATGAATTAGAGGAAAGATTTGGTGAGTGTAATGGACCACTTCTCTATCAGTTACAGCGTGAGATTAGTAACATGACTCAAGGTAGCATGTCTGTGATTGTTTATTACACTAAGATGAAGAAACTATGGGACGAATATACTTGATTGATGCTTGCACCAATGTGTACCTGTGGTGCATCTAAGGAAGTAGCAGATGCAAACACTTTTCATAGGTTGATTCAATTTTTAATGGGATTAAATGAGACGTATGATCATGTGCGAAATCAGATCTTGGTAATGGATCCATTACCAAGTGTGAATAAGGCCTATTCAATGATTCTAAGAGTGAAGAAACAAAGATCTGTTCATAACATTTATTCTAACATGAATGAAAACAATGCAATGATGATTAGATCCTCTGGTACTGGAAGGACTGGCCATTTTAGAGGAGGTTATGGAAACATAAACGGTAGGAGCAATTGATCAGGTAGAGACGGTTCTGGACAAGGAAGAGGATACTTTAAAAGACCTGGGAATGAGGATAAATCGAACCAGTACGGTGATCACTGCAACATGAGGGGTCATTCAAGAGATACATGGCTTTCCCCACTGGTAAAAAAATGTGAAAGATCAAAGGTTGAGAAATTCATCTGGTAGAGCAATGGCAAACATGGCTGACTCACCCCTTGATCTTCCAAGTGACAAGTCTAAGGTGCAGGATGGAAATGTTATTCAGAATACCAGACTTACAAATACCATTCAACAAGAATTTTTGAAGTTGATGAAGGGACAATTACAAAGGGAGATAGTAGTCATGGTAACTTGTCAAACATAAGAGATTATGCAGGTATGAGCTTATTAAATCATGCTTTTACTTTGTTTGATAGTTTGGAATCTGGTGATTGGATAATTGATACAGGGGCTAGTTGCTATATTTGTGCTGATTTTAATCTCTAGACAAATCCTCAACCAATCAAACACTCCATACCAGTCTACCTACCTGGTGGTTCAACTAAGTCAGTGAAACACATAGGTCATGTTAATCTAAACCAAAACCTCTGCCTCACAGATGTACTTCATGTCCCTAGCTTCAAGTTTAACTTGTTATCAGTGACAAAACTTATTCAGACATCAAACCTAAAGTTCACTTTCTATTCTACACATTGTGTTCTACAGAACCTGGAGACTGAGCAGATCCTGACAGAGGGAAACTGATTGGAAAACTATACCTAGGGGTGGGCGTGGGTTGGGTTGGGTCGATTTTTTGCCCAACCCGAACCCAACCCACTATGGTTGGGTTGAAAAAAAATCAACCCAACCCAACCCAAATATGAATTCAAACCCAACCCAAATATGAATTCAAACTCAACCCAACCCAACCCACGGTCGGGTTGGGTTGGGTTGGGTTGGGTGGTTTGGGCTTTGGTCCAATTAAATAAAATTCTTAGAAAATTAAAAAACTATGCCCATAAATCAATTATTAACTCAAATAAATTATGTACAATACAATAAGCTCAAATATAATAAATTAAATAGTTGTTAATAAAACTAAAATATGTTCAAATTATATTTAAGTTTCATCCAAATTAAAAATGGATTTAAGATTCTTGAAATTTAAATGGTCTTATATTTTTAAAATTTTGATTGGGTTGGGTTGGGTCGGGTTGGATGGGTTTGTCATCCAACCCACAACCCAACCCAACCCAAACAAATGTTTTTTTTATAACCCAACTCAACCCAATTTTCATCAAAACCCAACCCAACCCAACCCGATCGGGTTGGGTTGGGCGGTTTTGGCGGGTTGGGCGGGTTGATGCCCACCCCTAACTATACCTGCTCAACAAATCCAGCCTCAACCTCAACACAAAAGTCTCAAAGTCTGCAGCATTTTCTGATATTGTCCCAGTTTCTTTTCCAGTTACTTCTGATACAAAATGTTACTCAAATAAAGCAACTGTTGCTTCATTTTCTGATTGGCATGCTAAGCTAGGCCATGCATCTCCTCTTGTATTGAAACATTTAGATTTTTTGAAACATCTATGTACTGATTCAGAAATTGACATTTTAACACAATGTGATGTTTGTCACAAAGCTAAACAGCCGAGATTGCCTTTTCCTTCTAGTTCTATACATACAAAAAGTGTGTTTGATTTGATTCATGTGGATGTATAGGGACCCTATGAAAAAGACCATCTTTGACAGGAACTCCTTTCATGCTTACCATTGTTGATGACTTTAGTAGGTGTACTTGGACTTTTTTACTTGTTCATAAAAGTCAAGTGGCTGAAATTCTTAAACATTTCTTTATTATGATCAACACCCAATTTCGAAACCAAGTCAAATGTCTAAGAAGTGATAATGGAACCGAATTCACAAGTGTGGAATGCCAAACTTTACTCCAAGAACATGGCATTTCACATCAAAGATCTTGTATTTATACCCCTCAACAAAATGGGGTGGTTGAAAGGAAACACAAACATCTCCTACATATCGCTCGTTCCCTCATGTTTCAATCCAAAGCACCTAGCAAGTTTTGGTCCTATTCTATCCTCATGGCAACTTTTATCATCAATAGATTGCCTAGCCCTCTCATAAAATGGAAAACTCCATTTCAGCTACTTTATGGCCACAAACCAGATTACACAGTACTTAAGCCTTTTGGATGTCTTTACTATTCCACCAACACCAAGCCATTTAAGGACAAGTTTGACCCAAGGGCTTCCAAATGTATCTTCATTGGGTACAATCAAGGTCAAAAAGGTTACAAACTATATGACCTTGAAACTCATCAAGTCCAAATTTCTAGGGATGTCCATTTTCATGAAAATGTTTTCCCTTTCACAAATCATAAGCCATTTCCCGAAACAACTCCTTTACCTATCACTGAGACTGAGACTGAGGATATTAATTTCCAAAACGAGAATCACTCTCCAATTTCGCCCATAACTGATATACACATCTCTGATGATACTCTAATTGTTGATCATTTTCCTTTTGATACATCTCCAAACACACCAGAAACAGATTTATCCTCAGATCATCATGATGTTTCAATTGATGTTATACCTCCAGATGTGTCTGTTAGGAGAAGTTCAAGGGTTTCCACCATGCCTTCTTGGTTACAAGATTATATCACAAATATTCCTCATTCAAAACAAGCCGCAGCTGATCACATTACAAATGTTTGCATTTCTCAAAATAAATCACCTTATACACCTCCTACCTTCCCTTACATCATATCTCCTAAGCTTACAAGCACTTATATGTCTTTCCTAGCCAATGTATCAACTGTCCATGAACCTACTTCCTACTATCAGGCAAGTAAATCTCCAACTTGGATAAAAGCCATGAAAAGGGAATTAGCATCCTTGGAATGAAATCAAACTTGGGAATTGACTACACATCCAGTTGGTAAGAAAGCCATTGGATCAAAATGGGTTTATAATGTAAAGTTGAATCTGGATGGTACAATTGACATATTTAAGGCCCGCTTCGTGGCAAAGGGCTATCATTAGCAGATTGGTGTTCATTACATAGACAGTTTTTCACCTGTATCAAAATTAGTCACTGTGAGACTTTCCTTGTTGTTGCTACTTCTAAAGGTTGGGGATTATATCAACTTGATATTAATAATGCTTTTTTGCATGGCTTCATTGATGAGGAAATCTACATGTAACCTCCAGAAGGTTTAGAAGGTATAAAGCCTAGTCAAGTATGCAAATTGAAAAGAAGCTTATATGGTTTGAAACAAGCTTCTAGACAATGGAATGTCGAATTTTGTAGGAAGCTTCTTGATTTTGGTTTTGTTCAATCTGCCCATGATACACGTTTATTCATTAAACATGGTTCCAACTCATTTTTGGCCTTATTGATTTATGTTGATGATATCTTGTTGACTGGTGACAATGACAAAGATGTTCAGGAAGTTAAGCAATTTTTACACAAGATTTTTACAATCAAAGATTTGGGACATGTAAAATATTTCTTGGGCCTTGAAATTGCAAGAACAGAATCTGGCACTTATATAAATCAAAGGAAATACACGTTAGACATCATACAAGATGCTAGACTTTTGGGGGCAAAACCAGCACTTACACCCTTTCCTACAGGTATAAAATTGACATCAGACAGTGGACCACCTCTTCCTGAACCGGACCAGTATAGGAGGCTTGTAGGAAGACTCTTATACTTGAATCTAACCCGTCCAGACATTACCTTCCCAGTTCAGCAGCTTAGTCAGCTTCTCAGTTCACCTTGTAAGGGTCATTGGGATGCAGCTATTTATCTTTTACGATACCTCAAGGGATGTCCTTTTAAAGGACTTTTTTTATCCAGCTTCTGCAGATTTTAAGCTCACAGCCTATTGCGATGCTGATTGGGCATCTTGCTCAGACACTAGGAGGTCAATCACTGGATATTGCATCTATCTTAGATCTGCTTTAGTTCCCTGGAAATCCAAGAAACAAACCATCGTCTCACGATCTTGTGCAGAAGCTGAGTATCGCAGCTTAGCTACCATTGTTTGTGAACTCCAATGGATTTCCTATATACTCAAGGATTTGCTCATTCCTTTGGCCCTACCAATTCCTCTCTGGTGCGACAATAAGGCTGCCCTTCATATCACTGCTAATCCTGTGTTTCACGAACTAACAAAACATCTGAAAATCGATTGTCATTTGGTTCAGGATAAGTTTAAACAGGGCTTCGTTCTTCCTCAGTTCATCACTTCTCGTGACCAGCTTGCTGATATTTTTACTAAAGCTGTAGGAAGTCCACAATTTTCTGCATTGCTGTCCAAGTTGGGCTTGGTGGATCTCCACCAAGCTCCACCTTGAGGGGGGATGTGAAATTATCATGCATCAGCATCCATCTCGCACATCAGTTGTTTCATCTCACCTTTTCACAGCTCACGTTTTTTTCCTGTTTTTACGTTTTTTTATCAATAATCGTGTTTTACTGTGTAATCACATTTCCTTTTATTCCAGCTCTTTTGCTTACGATTTGTACTGCAGAACACATATATATATTTGAACCTCAGTCTCTGCATTTTGTGAGATGCTTGAAATAAAAACCAGAAAGAACAAATTGCTCCAATTCTTCTTCTCTTTAAAATTCTTCAAAACACGATGTCTTTACTTCTTGTCCAAATTTCGTAGTTGATTAGGTGTCTCTACTTTATAATTAGGATTTTATAGATATTTATATTTATATATTTGGTTGATGTACAATAACTATAATATACAAATCTCAGGACAAGTAGCAGATTTTGATCTTTAGAAATAATATATATATACCCCTTTTCTTTAGGGAAGGGGAAACTAAATTAAACGTTCTTGGAAACTGTTCACAAAATGTCAATTTTTAGGTCAAAATAGTTAGATACATATTATTTTATCAATAATCTATATTATATATTAAAGCAGAACAGCCGTCAAAATTTTTCCCGCCCATTTTCAGTTTCTATTTTTGGAAATTTTTTTTTTTTTTTTAAATTGAATTTCCGGAATTGGAAAATGAGTTGTTGACCATTAATGAGACATTTAATGTGGGAAAGTGTGTAATGCATTGTAAATAGGCACTTGACTACATGTATTGAATGCTAATAGTTTGTTTATATATATATATATATATATATATATATATATATTATTTTAGGGAACTATATTCATACAACACATTTTTTAAAATTTACACCATAGTTTAATTGCGAGATAGATCTTCGTTGTTTGTTTAGTTTTGCTTTTATATCCTTAACTTTTTTTAATCGCATTGTTATTTATAACATTCAATTAATTAATAAATTTTATTTCTAATCGCAATTTCTATTCAAATATTCTGCTAATTTGCATTGAAAGGATGTGCAAATATTTTTTTTAACTTTTGTATTAATTATTTATTTTGATTATTTAAAAATATGAGAGATAAATAAGTGTTTTTTTTTTCAATTGAATTTCCGGAATTGGGAAATGAGTTGTTGACAATTAATGAGACATTTAATGTGGGAAAGTGTGTAATGCATTTTAAATAGGCACTTGATTACATGTATTGAATGCTAATAGGTTGTCTATATATATAATATAATATATTATTTTAGGGAACTATATTCATACAACACATTTTTTAAAATTTACACCATAGTTTAATTGCAAGATAGATCTTCGGTGTTTGTTTAGTTTTGCTTTTATATCCTTAACTTTTTTTAATCGCATTGTTATTTATAACATTCAATTAATTAATAAATTTTATTTCAAATCGCAATTTCTATTCAAATATTCTGCTAATTTGCATTGAAAGGATGTGCAAATATTTTTTTTAACTTTTGTATTAATTATTTATTTTGATTATTTAAAAATATGAGAAATAAATAAGTGTTTTTCGCCAACAAAACAAATATATTGAACAAAAATCGTCTCAAAAGACAAGATGTAGAAATTAATAAAGAGTTGATGATAAAAAAATTCTAAAAATTTTTAATATAACTATTATAATTTGAAGTAGTTTTATTGTTTGTAAAATTTTAATAATTATTTTAATATAATATTATTTTTTATGCATTTTGTATACTGGATAGATTATGTATACGTATTAAAAATTAACAAGCACTTATCAAAATTCATATTGTTAAATTGCAACTTCCGTACATCATTTTTGTTTTCCAGTCTAAAATACTTTCCAAAAATTGAAATGCATTAATATTCATCATTAATTGCTTTATAAAAAATAAATTTTATAAAGAAATTAATACATTTGGAAAACTACACATTAACTTTGAAAAACAAAAATAACTTTAGTTTTTCTTACATTATTTGTGCATTAATTAGATTAATATTTTATTAAACTTTAATATTTGTTCTTTTTTGTTTAGTTAAAAATATTAGTGACAAATAAGTTTGTTTACACTTCTTAATAGATTTTTTTTCCAGAAAGCAGTAATTTTTTTTTAGAAAACGGTGACTATTCATTTTTTTAATTATTTGAATTAAACTTGATTGCATCAACGTAAGAGGTACTGATGATAATTAATAATTTATTGAAACTAAAACTAATTATTATGTCATCACATTGATATACATTTGAATGGTATTATGGAAATCATTTTACATAGTGAAATTAATTACTATGTTATGGATAACGCGTTGACTGCATTTGGTCCCTGTTTGAGACCCATTATTTGGAATAATGTGATTTGGAATAGTAAATTTTTTAGAGAATGTGTAGTTAAAAATTGGAGAATATTTTTGGATTTATGTGTAGATTATTTTATTGGTATAATGTGTGGTTGAAAATGAGTTTTTAAAAAATGAGATTTAAAAATAATAGGTACCAAACAGGGGCTTGATAATGCGTTTAGTGCAATGGGAAATGAAATTGAAATTATTAAGGATGTTCATTTTAATACTTAAAAACGCAACTCCAAACAATGTGCAAATATCTGTTATTTTCGATAAAAAATAATATCAATTTTTTATCGAACAACAACTTCATTTTTTTTTTTTTTTTTTTTGTGAAAAAATGTGGAAAACTTAATAACCATTTACTACTTAAATATATAAATTGATTTTTATTACTCAAAGAAGCTATTATAATTTGAAGTAGTTTTATTGTTTGTAAAATTTTATTAATTATTTTAATATATTATTTTTTATGCATTTTGTGTACGGGAGAAATCTTAATATATTATTATTATTATTATTATTATTATTTTATTATATATATCTATATCTATATTATATATTAAAGCAGAACAGCCGTCAAAATTTTTCCCGCCCATTTTCAGTTTCTATTTTTGGAATTTTTTTTTTTTTTTTTAAATTGAATTTCCGGAATTGGAAAATGAGTTGTTGACCATTAATGAGACATTTAATGTGGGAAAGTGTGTAATGCATTGTAAATAGGCACTTGACTACATGTATTGAATGCTAATAGTTTGTTTATATATATATATATATATTATTTTAGGGAACTATATTCATACAACACATTTTTTAAAATTTACACCATAGTTTAATTGCGAGATAGATCTTCGTTGTTTGTTTAGTTTTGCTTTTATATCCTTAACTTTTTTTAATCGCATTGTTATTTATAACATTCAATTAATTAATAAATTTTATTTCTAATCGCAATTTCTATTCAAATATTCTGCTAATTTGCATTGAAAGGATGTGCAAATATTTTTTTTAACTTTTGTATTAATTATTTATTTTGATTATTTAAAAATATGAGAGATAAATAAGTGTTTTTTTTTCAATTGAATTTCCGGAATTGGGAAATGAGTTGTTGACAATTAATGAGACATTTAATGTGGGAAAGTGTGTAATGCATTTTAAATAGGCACTTGATTACATGTATTGAATGCTAATAGGTTGTCTATATATATAATATAATATATTATTTTAGGGAACTATATTCATACAACACATTTTTTAAAATTTACACCATAGTTTAATTGCAAGATAGATCTTCGGTGTTTGTTTAGTTTTGCTTTTATATCCTTAACTTTTTTTAATCGCATTGTTATTTATAACATTCAATTAATTAATAAATTTTATTTCAAATCGCAATTTCTATTCAAATATTCTGCTAATTTGCATTGAAAGGATGTGCAAATATTTTTTTTAACTTTTGTATTAATTATTTATTTTGATTATTTAAAAATATGAGAAATAAATAAGTGTTTTTCGCCAACAAAACAAATATATTGAACAAAAATCGTCTCAAAAGACAAGATGTAGAAATTAATAAAGAGTTGATGATAAAAAAATTCTAAAAATTTTTAATATAACTATTATAATTTGAAGTAGTTTTATTGTTTGTAAAATTTTAATAATTATTTTAATATAATATTATTTTTTATGCATTTTGTATACTGGATAGATTATGTATACGTATTAAAAATTAACAAGCACTTATCAAAATTCATATTGTTAAATTGCAACTTCCGTACATCATTTTTGTTTTCCAGTCTAAAATACTTTCCAAAAATTGAAATGCATTAATATTCATCATTAATTGCTTTATAAAAAATAAATTTTATAAAGAAATTAATACATTTGGAAAACTACACATTAACTTTGAAAAACAAAAATAACTTTAGTTTTTCTTACATTATTTGTGCATTAATTAGATTAATATTTTATTAAACTTTAATATTTGTTCTTTTTTGTTTAGTTAAAAATATTAGTGACAAATAAGTTTGTTTACACTTCTTAATAGATTTTTTTTTCCAGAAAGCAGTAATTTTTTTTTAGAAAACGGTGACTATTCATTTTTTTAATTATTTGAATTAAACTTGATTGCATCAACGTAAGAGGTACTGATGATAATTAATAATTTATTGAAACTAAAACTAATTATTATGTCATCACATTGATATACATTTGAATGGTATTATGGAAATCATTTTACATAGTGAAATTAATTACTATGTTATGGATAACGCGTTGACTGCATTTGGTCCCTGTTTGAGACCCATTATTTGGAATAATGTGATTTGGAATAGTAAATTTTTTAGAGAATGTGTAGTTAAAAATTGGAGAATATTTTTGGATTTATGTGTAGATTATTTTATTGGTATAATGTGTGGTTGAAAATGAGTTTTTAAAAAATGAGATTTAAAAATAATAGGTACCAAACAGGGGCTTGATAATGCGTTTAGTGCAATGGGAAATGAAATTGAAATTATTAAGGATGTTCATTTTAATACTTAAAAACGCAACTCCAAACAATGTGCAAATATCTGTTATTTTCGATAAAAAATAATATCAATTTTTTATCGAACAACAACTTCATTTTTTTTTTTTTTTTTTTTGTGAAAAAATGTGGAAAACTTAATAACCATTTACTACTTAAATATATAAATTGATTTTTATTACTCAAAGAAGCTATTATAATTTGAAGTAGTTTTATTGTTTGTAAAATTTTATTAATTATTTTAATATATTATTTTTTATGCATTTTGTGTACGGGAGAAATCTTAATATATTATTATTATTATTATTATTATTATTATTATTATTATTATTATTATTATTATTATTATTATTATTATTATTTTATTATATATATCTATATTATATATTAAACCACAACAGCTGTAAAAAAAATTTCCCACCCACTGTCACTTATTTTTTTTTTTGGAAACCTTCTGTTTTTTTGTGTTTTTCTTTTCCTGATTTTCGATACAATTGTTTAACATTAATTATCAACTTGAATATGTATTGAAATAGGTGGAAGACGTGTCATGCCAGTGACTTTTCATTTGTCGATGTTGAATTGATTAATGAGGTGTGGATGGGAAATGGCTTTTCATTTTCCCATTTCATATTAAATGCTCGATGCAATATTTTGCTGGCCGAACTTAAGTATTAATTAGTATTAATACATTTTTTTGAATAAAACAAATATAAGATTAATTTTAATAATTGTCTAAAAATTATATGATCTAAAATTCTTGGTATAATTTTTGACCTTCAGTGTTATCCGGTTGCCATGTCATGATAATTGCAAGATTTGCGTAAGTATTATTTTAACTACTTGATTTTATATGTAAAACTATAATGTTATTGGTTAAGAATGAATAATATTTTTTTAATAATTCTTAATTTTAATAGTTGTGTAAAGGTTATATGGTACGATTTTTGCTATAATTTTTTTACTCCAACATTGTCGATTGTTATATCATGATAATTGCTAGATTTATGAAATTGTTATTTTGACCACTTGATTTTATAGGTGAAAATATAATTTTATTGGTCAAATGCAAATATTTGTGGGTTAAGATTCAGCACGCTTTTATAATTATTATGATTCTTATTTTTGAGTGAAAAATTTAAAGCTTAAATACGAGAGGAGAATGCATAAACCATTAGAAATATATTGATACATTCCACACAATCAATATTGTATCCATAATATTAAATAAAAAACATGATACACCATTAAATAAACTACTAAATTTGGATTTTCTTTGAAGTTGACAATAACTCATAAAAATTATTGAAATTAACAATCATTTTTATTGGTCAAATATAAATATTTGCTCTTAAGATTAAACAAAAGCTTATAATTACTGTGATTGATGTTTCTGAAAGAAATTTAGATAAAATGTTAAATACGTGAGGAAAATGCAAAAATTGTGGTTAAAAGCGAATAATATTCTTTTAATCATTCTTAATTTTAATAGTTGTGTGAAGATTATATGGTATACCATTTTCGTTATAATTCTTTTGTCAACAACGTAGCATTTTGTCATATCATGATAATTGCTAAATTTATGTAATTATTATTTTGACTACTTGATTTTATAATTAAAAATATATTTTTATTGGTTAAATACAAATATTTGTGGGTTTAAGATTAAGCACACATTTATAATTATTGTGATTTATATTTTTGAATTGAAATTGGAAAAACTTAAATACGAGAGGCATAAATCATGAGAAATAATTGATACATTCCACAATATATTTATATTTGGTGAATACTTTAGTATTATTTACCAATGTATTAAGTAAAATACTAAAGTATCCGACAAACATAGCATCCTCAATATCTCACTTATTTTTATTTATGGATTAAAATGGTGTAGTATTGAATTTATAATGCTTATACTAAACTTAAAAGAAAAATGTTGACATATTTTATTACAAATCAAATTTGTATTTTCAATCGGAAAATTGCATTCGTACAGGGCATGTACCTGTAGGATTACTCTTTTCAATATACCAAAATTATTCACTAATTTTACAATATATTTTGTACGATACAATATCCGTGCATCGCACGGGTGATGCACTAGTAATAAATAATAAATGAGAGTTTCCCCCACCCAACCGCACCCCACATGACATATAAAGTTCACACTATGTCTATTGCTATGACATTTTTCTTTTAAATAACTACATACAATATATATACTCCTATGACTATTTAACCTTCTGTGAGATCATTAAATATTAGCAATTTCTTCTTCAATGGAATTATTGCTCAAAACTATGGGAAAAAGGTCATTCGAGACATTCATGACATATTTCATAAGTTGTCAACACGACATTGAATAAGAATTTAACTAGATAGAGTCATTAAAACCATAAATGTTATTTTTGGTATAATAGTGTACATTATTTTGTATCCAACACGTTCTTTAAAATATTCGATATATTTAGAGACTATGTCAATTGAATTTCAAATAAGAAGAGCATTCCACAATGAACATATTTATATACTAAAAGCAAATTGCTAGAGATATTTTTGCTCGAGCTAAAATATGGCTTGCTCAAGCTGAAGTACAAAGGTTTGTGCATGAAACAATGCGTCGAGTGAAAAGGCTTATACTGCGAGAAAACCGTTTGAATTTTTGTATCAAAAAAATGCAATTTTTAAGTGTTCACCGTTCTTTTGCGGGTCTTACCCTAACTAATTGTGCAAACTCATCAGAACTTATCATTTTCTTCCCAACATTATAATATACCAAACTTAGTATACATGGAAGGTGATAACTGGACAGTTTTACGAGTTGAGTCGCATCATTATGAAACGCCAATATTAGAGAGAAGTAATTTTCAAATCTTTTCACAGCTTTAGTAGGTGGATTTAGGTTTTTGCTTCTTTTTTCTAATTAAATTTCATTGTCTCAGTCAAAATTGGTGCATTTAGTCAAAAGAAAGTGGCCACGCGAATAGACAATTGATGTGGAACACTTTTGTGATTCGTAGCATTTTTCACATTTCAAAATGTCGTTTTAGGAGTAGCGTGGAAAAGTCAAAGAAAAAACAAGTATATTGTAAAAATTTGGAAGCAGGGCCCATGAATTGGAAACTTTTATGCGAAATTTTAAATAAGACATTGAAGGGTTGAGAAATGGGAGCAAATTATTGACCGTTGATGAAGCCGGCTAGTTGCTTCAGACAATTGGACCTTGGAAAATACAGCAGCTTGAAAAATCTTGTGGATCTCAAACATTATTATATTAAATAGTTATAAACACTTGTGCGATGTATGAAAGATATAATTGATAAATATTTATTGAATAAATTGTAAAAATACAATGTCCGACATAAATTGTGCGTATATAATGAAAAATAGTCAAAAAAGTAAAATATAAAATTGCGACTTACATATTTTTTTAACACCCAAATTGTTCATTCTCTTTTTTCTTAGTCTATTTAGGCAAAGTAAGATATCAACATATGACTTATTTTGTACTTTATAATTTTGATATGATTACTGAAGTCGAGCTTGCAGTTTTTTTATTTTTAAAAGTTGAAATGTTTCCAATTTTCAAATCGTAAAATGAAATAAAGAATCTAATAGATATTTACAAAATTAATTTATCGACTTCCCGTATAGCATTATAAGAATTTATATTAACTATCTCAATGTAATAATTGATAATTTAAATATATTAAACAAACATTTCATTTAATTACATGTAAAAAAAATATGTTACGAACAAAATTTACCAAATATTTTAAAAATAAAGAATTTCTAAAACCTAAATTAAATGTTGCAATTTGTTAAATTCACATGTGATAAACTTATACGCAATCCTATATTTATATTAAACAAATATTTCATTTCATTACATTACATGTAAAAAAAATATATTACGAACAAAATTTACCAAACATTTTAAAAAATAAAGAATTGCTAAAACCTAAATTAAATATTGCAATTTGTTAAATTCATACGTGATAAACTTATACGCAGTCCTATATTTTTTTCACATATCCATAAATCATTTACTATATCTATTAATTAAACTTTCCTAATTCATGTATTTAAATAAATTGATAAAAATAAGAAATTTCTTAAAATGATAGGTAAAAATGGGTGGAAAACTATGTGCATAAAATGATAACAGTTATCCTATTATTATATATGGATAGATACAATTATGGATAGATAGAAGAGATTTTTAACACCTTCTATTTCATAAATTGAACCAATGAGTTTATCAGAACTTAAAGTTGTAGAAAATTAAATGATTTAATTGAATTTATCGAGAAAGATCGAATATCTATTATTTATTTCAATTAAAAGATTCAAAATTAATCATTTAGGTCAAATTGAATTTAGGTAAAAAATTATAGGTATCATTTTAGGACTTAAATGAGATAAATTAAAAAAATTGGATGTTGAAAAAGGTAAAAAGTATAAGTAAAAATTTTATATTTAGTATTTAAGACAATTTTACGAAATATATGTTTAGAGTTTGCTCTCATTTCTTAGCTTGTATTAAACTTTTCATTGAGATCTTAGATTTGACACCTATATTGCATATTTTTTTTACTTCAAAATAATGCAATAATTATTAAAAGAAAAATAATAATCTATAATTTGATTTTTTATAGATATTTTTTCACAAATCCATAAATCATTTACTACATACATTAATAATTAATTGAACTTTCTTATTTTTTGTATTAAAATAAATTGATAAAAGTAAGAAAGTTCCTAGAATGGCAGGTGAAAATAGGCAGGAAATTATGTACGTAAAATTATGACGACTATCCTATTATTATACATGTATATGTATATAGAAGATTTAGATAAATTGGGCCTAAAATGTTACTATGCCCCAGTTTGATGAAGATTTAAAATCAGTTTTTTAGTAGATTTTGATTAAATTTGATGAGATGTGTCGTTAAAAAATCGCGGGACCCATGAAATATGTAATTATGATCAATTGTTGACTTTGACTTTGATAAAAATTTGATTTTTAATTAAAAAATGATTAATTGGGTATTTTATTCAAAAACTTAAGTTATCTACTAGATCAGACCGCTGAACCTTACATACTTTTGAGGCCTTCACATCTTGAGGGCCATAAGCATTTGCATGGGTTGTATAATGCCCAAGCTCACCCTGTTCAGAAGGGACTGTGTTTTTTAAGATTTGACAATCCATCTTAAAAGGTCAACCTTGTTAAAAGGAGTAATCCAAATTCTTATAAATAGGTCTATGTTTCATGTGAGATTTTATCCCTTAACATACATCTTCAAGATGGCTGCTTATTTGAGCAGATCAATCTTGAAATTTGTATGCTCATTTTTTGAGTCTTGATCTGATCAAATTGCTCGTTGTAGTTTAATAAACTTTGATATCATATTAAGATTTGATGGTTTATCTTAAAAGGTCAACCTTGTTAAGATGAGGAACACAAAACCTTATAAATTGAACTACGTTTTTATTTTTATTCGATGTGAAATTTATCCCTTAACAGAGCCAATAAAGCGTCAAGACATCAAGGAAGCAAAAGCACCATAAAATGGCGGGATGGTACGAATTGCAAACATGAACATGTGCATAAGATTATTCTGCGTTCTTTTTAGCGTTTCTAGCCGTTTTTCGTTTTCCATTTCCGAAAAAGCGGAAAACGTGTTCTCTTGCGCCGTTTTCGAAAAAAAAATTTCGAAAACGTTTTCAAAATTTGTAAAGGAAATGGAAAACGGAAAATCCGAAATTTATACTTATTAAGTGGAAAACGCGAAAAACGCGAGTTTTCCACTTTTAAAAAAAAAAATTAAAATAATCAAAAAAATTTGAAATTTGTCAAAATTTGTCTTTTTAATTACATTATTGGTCCCTGATTTTCAAAAGTTTTCATTTTAATCTTCAAATTTTGAAATTTCTTTCGAAAATACCCTAATTTATTTGCAACTTAGGTCCCTCAACTTCAAATTTTGTTGCTTATTAGTTCACAAATTTTTCTTTTCTTTCAATTTAGTCATTCTCGTATTTGCTTTATAGGTCATTGTCTTCAAACATGTATAACTTTTGATGTATAACTCCGAATTGCACTCTATTTTTTGCGTCGAACTCCAAATTCAAACATCTTTCTGATGATGTATCATGTGCTTAATTATTAAACATTTCTTTTTTACTTTTGTATTGTAGACACTTATTTTGTAAATGCATCATTAATTAACGTAAATTGATTTTTGCAAATTTTATTAAAACTTAAATTTTAAACGTTATGAGTGCTTACTAGAAAGATGTATCTATATAAAGTATTAAATGGAACGATTACTTTAGAAGGGCAACATGAATTTTTGAACTTTTTTTGTATAACCAAATTGTGTGATAGGGGTTATTTCATTTATTTTTGTTGTGCAACTCAAATATGATATCTTTATTTCATTTATATTCACAAACAATATAATTACAAATATACACAAATAATTTTCTTCAAAATTTTAAACAGAACGCGTTTTCCAGCTTTTCATTTTCGAAGACAGTTTTCAAAAATAACAAACCAAACGCGTTTTCAGCAATTTCGAAAATAGTCACAAAAAATGGAAAACAGAAAATATTTTCGAAAATTAAAACAAAAAACTGAAAGAACAACCTTAGTTTTTCTATTCTAAAAGTCGAATGAAGGAAGTGCACAAGTGATGGATCACATTACAATCACCCATAATATATTACCATTAAGACTCACTACACCATTCTCATCATAACCACAATGGTTAGTGGGATAAACCACCTCCCTTACATTCAATCTCTAATAATTACTTCTTTAAAGAAATTTTGTCATCCTCCCATATACTAATGCTCACGTTGAGAGGAAAATAAGAATAATTCCTTTCCTCTTTTTTTTTTAAGTGAATAGAGCGGAGGAGCTTACTCGATAACCTTCCACTGATCGAGTTTCTGAGCCTTCATCAACAAGAGTACTTGTATTTTTTAAACAATATATTATTCAAGGGAATTTGTAGTAATTTATCATACTTGGAAAAGTAGTAGGAGCGATAATTGTATATTTCAAAGCAAATTCTTTATTTTCATGTGATGTGTGATGAATAATTAAGTTATTATATGTTAAGAGTATATTTGATATTGTTTTTAAAAAAAAAGTTTTTTTTTTTTTTTTTTTTTTTTTTTAAATAAATAGGGTTTTTTAGGAGCACTTTTCTACACTTGGTTGCATGTTGAGGTAATTGCCTATAATATAATTATTAAAAGTACTTTCTACCGTGGTTGATGTGTCCCAGTAGAAAAGTGCAATTGACCAATGAAGTTGTTTCCAAGCTGAATTGTAATGGTCATGGACACGTGAATTTAGGATTGTATTTTCTACGAATTCACACTTATTATTTTCTTTTGTTATAACACATTGATTAGAGAGTAAGAAAAAATATAATCTAGCATTTTGATTTTTTTGTTTCTTCGTGGGTTGTACAAAAAAGTAGAAATAAGTAGATGTTGTATAGTTTGGTTAATTTTTCTATAATACTTGAAGGGTTTGGTGAATTTAAAGTCTATATATTTTAATAATTATAACAATTTATTATATAGTGAAAAAAATTTAATGGTTCGTAAATCTTACGTCGTCGTTTTATTTTCTCGTTTGCTCAATTATTTCTTAAACATCAAAAGTTTCTGTGAAATTAATTAGAGAGAGAATTGATATGTAATTCCCAACAAAATATACTATAGGTGACTTATTAAAAGCATCAACTCTTTAAAATAAATAGCATTTTACATTTAGAGGATCTTTTGATGATGCTCTAAGCTTCCATTTGTCAAATTTATAAAATATTTGCCCCCATGACATATCTCAATTAGTCAAAGTTGGAGGTTCACAAACGCTAGCAGCACAGATGTCACATGTTCGAATTCTTATACTTTCGAATTTATTAGACATTTTGTCAGTCCAGTATGTGGCATCTAAATATTGATCAGCTCGATAAATAACCTGCGATATAAATCATCTATCAATCTCCATGACAGAGACAGTGAGAATGTTTAAGGTTGATGTTCAATCTTTTTATTAATAGTTTATTGAAAGGAATATATATAGATAATGTCAAATTTGTAGATGATAATAGTTTATAAACCATTCATAAGGAAACCAAAGCTTTATTTCGTTAAAGATGTGGAGTCTAATGCACCTGTCAATCATTCAATATTTATTGAAAATGCATATCATCATACGTTCAAAGTAACTTTGAGTGATTGGCGGCTTGGTGAGAAATCGTTTTGGTCAATCATTTATTTGGTTCTTTTTTACTACCTAAGCCTCTGATTGGTGAACTGCCCATCTTTTTTTTTTTTTTTTTTTCATAAAACAATTTATAAATGAGGAATTAGCAAGAAATGACCATTTTTATGTGGTGAGTTGCAAGAAATGTCCAAATATTTTGACATGTCCATTTAAATTTTTTTTAAACCAAAAGACTCTTACAACCAAATAAATTTTCACCATGAAATAAATTATTTTTTATTATGAAAAATAAAATTCTTAGCAAATAGGAACTTAACAACTAATCTATACCTAGTGCAAATGTCAATAAACTTAATGAAATTCTTCTTCCCAAGACAAATACTCCTAAGCAAACACTCTCCCCCTAAGCAACTTCTTCCCAAGGCAAACACTCTCTCCCCCAAGGCAAACACTCTCTCCCCTAAGCAAACCCTACCGTTCCAAAACCTTGAAAATCGAAGATGAGCAGGCGAA
Source organism: Ligustrum vulgare (assembly GCA_963555705.1). Taxonomy (NCBI): domain Eukaryota; kingdom Viridiplantae; phylum Streptophyta; class Magnoliopsida; order Lamiales; family Oleaceae; genus Ligustrum; species Ligustrum vulgare. Next base: position 1,373,511 of record OY743190.1, read on the forward strand.
AAATCGGTAGTTCCGAACGATAGTGCCGAAGGACAAGCGATGTTACTGTTGTTAGTCTCGGCGCTTGCTATCGTCGAATTTGCAATAAGTTTTCCTTTTTTTTTTTTTTTTTTTACCAAATCCGTTGGTTTTCTCTTGAAAATGCACGCAAGAAAATGTCATTTTACATGGAAATGGTTTCATGAGGTTGAGTTCTCCAAATACACGCACATACACGTTTCCAGAGACTGAGTGGGTTGGATATAGAAAGTGAAAAACGAGAAAAAAAAACTGAGATGTAGATATCGTAATTTCATATAAAAATATAAAGAGAATTCCTAATAGAGCTTGAGGAGAAAGCAGTCGATGGTGATGTTATCACAATCATGTAGCTGTGATTTTGTGATTTTGGAGGCTGATAATGGAACTTCGGGGGCTTCAATATTGGTAATATATTGTATAAAATTGGCTACTTACTCTTTATATCGCGGTGTTGATTAATATGAGAAGACACTTTGAGCAAGTAAAGTCTTTATATTTTTGTTAAGAGAATAGTAATTTATTCTATTGACCTCAGTTTCGGTAATTTATGTTTTTAAATGTTATGTAATTTGTGTGTTGACTAGCATTGCACTCCCTTTATTTATGAGCTAACTGAGTTTTAATAATTTAATCTATAGCAGCCATGTTATTAATAGGGTCATAATGGAGATCAATTTGGGGCTGGGGTGGAGGGAGGGAGGTTAGTCCATTAAATTTTGATGGTTTTTTTTTTTTTTTCTATATCATTCTTAATATTCTGTAAGGCAAGCTATTATTAGGTTGTATTCAATACCTTAACTAAATATCATGAATGATCTTTCTCGTCAATAATGTCAGTTAGAATGTGAAGTTCTGGTCTTAGTTGATTCTTTGCTAGGAGTCATTAGCTGTTACAATTTGGAAGTAGGCTGTTCGTACCTTGTAAAGTTTTGCCATGACGACATATTGCACTTTGAATATTACCTTTGAGATGCTTAAAATTGGCAAAACCATCAGATTTAATTGATATTTCTCTTAGTTCCTGCTGTTATAAAATTCAGATAACCATCAACATGTATTTGACATGCGAATTTTGAGGTTTGATTTATTTTTGAGATTGATAAGTATCTTTGTGTTTAGTTGTCTTCTTTGATAGTGGTTTTGCTCCTCAGTAAATCTTGTGTCTCTTTCGTTGCCTATTTCTTTACTCTTTGTGGGAGCAAATTAGTAGAGACTAAATTTAACGGGGGCAATTATTTTGCATGCTAATGTCCTTGATTTTTCTACCAAATAGTATGGTTTTGGTTAATTTTTCTAGGCTTTAATTCTTTGTCTCTAGATGATGAAGATTTTGGGAATACATTTGCCTTACCTGTTTGTAACTACAAATATTGATGGCCAATATCAAAATTCACGTTTATTACGTTGTAAATAAATGAATAAGGGAAGAAACGTATCTGGGAAAATCACGATATGACATTGACCCAACAATCATGAAAATCATCTTCAACTTCAACCGTGCGATCGTGTGGTTAGGGCTAAAATCTCTTATTTGTTAGATATTCTGGTAAGTTGGCAAAGCACGTATATAATTTTTAAATGCGAAGTTTTATCTTTATCTTCTATTTTGTCGTAATAAATTATAATATATGTACATGTACTAAATTTCGTTTGATATATTTATTTATAATAATACCGTAAATTTTATTTGTGATTTGTAATAGTAATTTTTTGAAGAATGTGTGGTTAAAAGTATGAAATTTTTTATAGATTTATTAATAGATATGTAATTGAAAAGAAAAGATAAAAATGTATTTTGTTTTTCTAATTGATATCAAAAAAGGGCAAAATAAATAAACAAAAAAAAGTAAAAAAAAAAACATTAAAAAAATAGTGTTGTCAACCACTAACACTGTACGCTTTGCCTCAAAAGGCAAAGCGCACAAGCCTACTCCTGCACTTCATGCACTAGAGAAGCTCTGAATACTACCTACCTAGTTTGAAGAAATAATGAATTTGTAATTTTGTATGGGCAAATTTTCTCATACATATATAGAAAGGAATTCTATAACCCTTGAATCCTTTCCTATTTCATATCATACTAATACTAATATGTTTGGTTAGTAACGTTAGTTTTACCAAGATCAGAATATTTTACGTAAATGTCAACTGGACCACTATTTTAATTTTTAAGACAAATTATTGAAGGATAATTACTCAACAGCTTAGTAATACACCCTTTTTTTACGCGATCATTACAATTTATAAATCAGTTTATATATAATAGAATTTCCAAAATTACTTTTTAACTACATATATTTTCTCTTTTCAATTTTCAACCACGCATTTTAACTTAAAAAATAAAAAAAGTAAAAAAAAAAATTACAGCCAAACAGTCCATAAAGTATAATAATCAAATTTTAAGTTCAAAGTATAAATACTGGTAATAGAATTTACCTAAAAAAAGGTTCTCTTTTGCATCTCATAAGCAAGTGATTGGTAAATTATTTATATCGATTTATAAACAATACAATTTTTAAATTTTTAAATTATATTTTAATCATACATTATCTATTTTTAATTTTAAACATATATTTTATCTAAAAATTATAAATAAATCAGTTTATAAAATTCAAGTATGTTTCCAAATGGATAAATTGAGAGTATGACAGCATACATTATGTCACCTCTACACTTATATCACCTGTCTTTTCAATTGCCAGAAAATGTGATGTGTTAAACTGTCAAAATATATTGAAAAAGATCAGTTGAAGTTTTGAACAACACAAGTCTTACCGGATTGCACTCCAAAACATGCATGTGAAACATTATTTCAGCGAAACAAAAAAAGTGGGAGCCACATTTGAAAATACTCAAAATAGTAGCACTGGACAGTAGACAATCTTCCTATTCAAATTATTTTGCCATTCCAAAGACTCACATTTCCCATTCAACCCTCTTTGACCCCAATCAAGATTTCGAATCCTATCAAATGTATGTATGAGACTTCTTGCAGCGCAGTCAAACATTAAGCTCTCAATCCTACTTCACTGAAGCACATTTTGTAATTTACATCCTCAACAAATTCCCAAAACGAGGACCTAGGGCTCCTAACTTTAGAATTCAACCATTTTTCAAAAAAAATATACAAAAACACTAACATCAAGTGTGCATAGACTATATTCAGATTTAATTTGAATGCAAACTAGGGGTAAGGTTGTTCTCCTCAAGATTAGTCAAGTCAGACTTGTATACTTGAATCATTAAAAAATAAAATATTGTTTATACACGAAGGATGTTACGTTTTCCAGTTAAAATATACGATTGAAAAGTAATTTGAGGAAATGTGGGTAATTAATGAGTAATTTGGAAAAGTCTATTATTTATAGTAGGGCTGTACAACGAAACCGTCAAACCGCCAAACCGATATCAAACCGCAATTTCGAAACCGTTGGTTCGGATCCACGCGGACCCGTCAACGTTTCGGTTTTGACCCAAATCGAACCGCTTTCAAATGGTTTGGTTTAGGTTTCATTTTTTAAAACCCGTTTCAAACCGCCAACCCGCTAAAAAATTACAATTAAAATTTAATTTTTTAATTGCAAAAATACAAAAAAAATGTATTGCTTTTATTTTCAATTTTATACTTTTATTTTCAATTTATATGAAGGGGCACCTTGCTTTTCCTTTATTGTTAAGAAAGACATTTTGCTAGTGCTAACAACTAAGTACTACCGGTGACTTTCTTACTTTATTTGTTTTTTATCCTATAATTTTTTTGGGGGAGTATGCATAAACTTGCTCATTATTTATTTTTTCTTGGTTATAATATTTGTCTTTTGTTAATTTAGCAAGTCATGACTTGAGTATTTATGATTATCTAAGCAAAATTAGTTGTACTTGAGATCTTTTATCATCAGCCGTAATTAATCAAACTCTAAATTCCTAAAGCATCATTCTTTCATCGTGTAGTTCAGTTGTTTTGCTTGGAATACAGTATATTTGAGTTTAAGTTGTTTTGTTGTGAAATAATAGGAAAATCTAACTTGAGAATGGATTGTGTTATCTATTAGGTTTTTTTGATATTATCGTGATAATTTGTTTGTGATCGTGCCTTTGTATCTATTTTAGAAGTTGTTTACCCATATATTTTAATTTTGTTAGTCTTATAACATCTATCCGTAATGTCGTTGGGTTATTTGCAATTAATTTTGATGTCTTAATTCAAAATTCTATTTCAATAGTTATTTTAACTCGATTTACATATATTAGTTTAGTTTCGTTTGCAAACCGCGGTTTAAAACCGCACCAAACAGCAAAAAATGGTTTGGTTTGGTTTGGTTTAGGAAATGAAATAGTTTGGTTTGGGTTGGAAAAACCTCAAACCGCTTTAAACGGTTTGGTTTGAAAAATTATCAAAAATCGTCCAAACCAAACCATTTACACCCCTAATTTATAGAATAATGCTAAACACACAAAATACATGACAAACTGAATGACACACTACTCACATATAGGAGGGTCCCACAGTGTGCGGACCCCTCTCCATGTGAGGGGTGTGTCATCCAGTTTGTAATCAATTTTGTTTGTGTAGCATGATCCTTATTTATAAGGATGTTTATAGTGTGTTCGACTAGGATTTAATTGTAATGATTATTTTGATTTAATCATTCACATTTTCTTTTTCCAATTTTTAATCCTACATCTTACCTCAAAAATATAAATAAATCAACAAATAATTTAAATTCTTTAATTTATCAACAAACATTTCATTTATTTTGCATTTAAATAATACGGAACACACCCTAAATAATTATCAGACGGGAGCAAAAAAACACTCCACTTTTCTCATTCCCCCTCTAACACTACGCTCACTAGTTCCACATTCCTACTATAATATTCGTTATAATCCCTAATCCCGTATATATAATAAACCGCTCCCAGGGCACATCTCCAAGTGGCAAAGGGGATGGGTGGTAAGTGCTCAGCGCAGCTGTTTGCTTGGTTCGATTCCCCGCAAGGTGGAATTGGCCTTGTGGCAAGCGGGAGTTATTGAGCGTTTCTCATGCTTACCATAAGCCCTTCCACCCTAACTCCTTGGAGGCATAACCTGGATTTACCTTCCGAAACCAATGACCTTGAGCGTGGTTGGTTCGGGCCCTCAGGATGTGAGCTACACCTTTTTTTTTCGTATATATAATAAACCAACTAATCACCCACTCTGCCACTCACTCACTCATTCACATTTAAATCCTTCTTTCCTTCAACTTTCAAAAAAAAAAAAAAAATCCTTCTTTCCTTCCCAATATGGCTTCTATTTTCGTTTTTATCCTTTTCTTTACCGTTCCTCTGAGTTTTCATCTAAATTTTGCACTAAATCAAGAAGGGTTGTACCTCTTAAGAGTTAAAGAATCACTCTCCGACCCTGCCGGTTCTCTCGCCAGCTGGTCCGACCGTGATGCCACCCCATGCAACTGGACTGGAATTACCTGCGACAAGCTGAACTCGGTTGTTTCAGTCAATCTCGCCGGCGCTTCTCTCTCCGGTCCATTTCCGATGTTTCTCTGCCGGTTGCCTTCTCTATCTAGTCTTTCTCTCTCTAACAATTCCATAAACTCTTTACTTCCTGTCTCCATTTGGTCTTGCCGGAACTTGACTGATCTTGACCTGTCAGAGAATCTTTTTGTTGGCACCCTCCCTTACAGTCTCGCCGACATCCCCTCCCTCCGGTAAGAATTTGAATCCAATTTGGATAATCACAGCTTTACTATTCTGTCATCATTTATTAATTATTATATTGAAGTTTGAATGTACGAAGAGTTTTGAAAAAGGGTTTATGACACTGTTAAGAACTATGAAATTTTCATATTTCTGTTATTAGTAGTGTGTGAATACCATTTTTCTGTTAATTTTATTTTATTTGATATAAGGTACATTAAAATTGATGTCATTATTTGCAGATACATAAATTTTGAAGCAAACAATTTTTCAGGCAACATCCCGGCGAGTTTTGGTAACTTCCGGCAACTGGAAAGACTTAGAATTACACAGAACTTGCTCAATGGTACCATTCCTGGTGCTCTGGGTCGGATAAAAAGCCTGAAATACCTCGAACTTGCTTACAACCCGTTTTCACCGGGTCAACTTCCACCTGAACTCGGTAATCTGACGAACCTTGAAAAACTATGGCTTACTTATTGTAATCTTGAGGGAACAATTCCCGAGAGTTTTGTTGGGCTAAGTCGGCTCAATAACTTAGACTTGTCGGAGAATAGACTTACCGGTCCAATACCAAGTGTGATTTTTAAGCTCAAGAGTTTAGTGCAAATTGAGCTGTACAATAATCTGTTTGCTGGAAAATTACCGGCTGGATGGTCGAATTTGACTGAGTTGAGACGTTTTGATGCTGCGATGAACAGGTTAACTGGGACAATTCCAGATGAGTTGTGTGAGTTGCCGCTCGAGTCACTGAATTTATATGAGAACCAGCTTGCCGGCCCAATCCCAGAAAGCATTGCGAATTCCCCAAACTTATACGAACTAAGATTATTCGAAAATCAACTCACTGGGTCACTACCGAGTGATCTCGGTAAGAGTTCGGGTTTACAAACATTGGACGTTTCGAATAATAACCTTTCGGGTGAGATACCCGAGCATTTATGCCAAAGAAGAGCGTTGGAGGAGCTTGATTTGATTAACAATTCATTTTCTGGGAATATTCCGGAGAGTCTTGGCAAATGCTGGAGTTTAAATCGGGTTCGGATGCGTGCCAACCGGCTTTCCGGAGAAGTTCCGGCTGACTTTTGGGGCTTGCCACGCGTTTCTTTGCTAGACCTTGATAGCAACTCATTTTCAGGTATTATATCACACAAGATTTTTGGTGCAAGAAATCTATCTACCCTTTTAATTTCGAAAAACATGTTATCTGGGAGTATACCTAACGAAATTGGATCGCTGCAAAATTTGGTTGAGCTTTCTGCACACGACAATTATCTTGGTGGAGAAATCCCAAGTTCATTGGTACACTTAGGGATGCTTGGAAAACTTGATCTTTGTAACAATCATCTCTTTGGCCAGATTCCAAGGGGAATTAAATACTTGAAGCAGCTCAATGAGCTTAATCTGGCTAACAACAGGTTATCTGGCGAAATCCCTGATGAAATTGGGAGAATGTCACTGCTCAATTACCTCGATCTTTCTCGGAATTCATTTTCCGGTAGCATCCCACTTTCACTACAAAATCTGGAGCTCAATAAGCTGAATTTCTCAAATAATCAACTTTCCGGTGAAGTGCCTCCTCTCTTTGCCAAGAAAGTTTACTGGGATAGCTTTCTTGGGAATCCGGGTTTGTGTAGTTATGCTGCTGGTTCATGTAATCCCAAAGGTGAGAGTAAAAATCGAGTCTTTTTGTGGATATTAAGTTCTATCTTCGTGATTGCCGGTCTTGTTTTTCTCGTTGGAGTTGTTTGGTTCGTATGGAAGTACAAGAATGTCAAGAAAATGAACAAAGGTGTTATTATGACCAAGTGGACTTCATTTCACAAGCTAGGATTTAGCGAATTCGAAATAAGTGATTGCTTGAAAGAAGCTAACGTGATCGGACGGGGGGCATCGGGAAAAGTCTATAAAGTTGATCTTAGCAATGGTGAGACGGTTGCAGTAAAAAAGCTATGGGAACGATTGGACAGGAACGAAAGCGGTTTTCGTAATATAGATGCTGAGAAAGACGAGTTTAAAATCGAGGTTGAGACACTGGGGAAGGTTAGGCACAAGAATATTGTGAGATTATGGTGCTGTTGCAATACAGCGAGTTGCAAGCTACTGGTGTACGAATACATGCCTAATGGGAGCTTAGGTGATTTACTGCATTTCAACAAGAGTAAATTGTTGAATTGGCGGACGAGGTTCAAGATTGTGTTGGATTCTGCTGAAGGGCTCTCGTATTTGCATCACGATTGTGTTCCTTCAATTGTACACCGCGACGTTAAATCCAACAACATACTTTTGGACGAGGATTTTGGAGCAAAAATTTCTGATTTTGGTGTAGCAAAGATTTTGAAGACAGCGAACCAGGGTGTCGAATCCATGTCTGTAATTGCTGGTTCTCGTGGTTATATTGCACCAGGTACTACTTTCTATTATGTTCATAAATTAGATTTAGTGACATATGATGCTAACAATTGGTTGGATTTTATTGTGTTCAGAATATGCATATACCCTTCGAGTTAATGAAAAGAGCGACATATACAGCTTCGGCATAGTCATATTAGAGCTGGTGACCGGCCGAGCTCCTACTGATCCAGAATTCAGGGAAAAAGATCTGGCTACATGGGTATGCTGGACATTAGATAAGAAAGGTATCGAACATGTGCTGGATCCAAGTCTCAATTCAGAATTCAAAGAACACATTTGGAGGGTACTTGATATCGGCCTACTATGTACTAGTTCCTTGCCGATGAACCGCCCGTCAATGCGCAGAGTCGTCAAGCTGCTGCAGGCTTTGGCCGATGACATGTCTAGCGATGCACAGAAGGACGGGAAGATATTCCCGTCTCTTAATAATGATTGTGATCAAGAAAGCATGGTTTAAGGCTATCTATGTTTTCGAACCCGGCTCTACAACAAGTAGTTAAACGCAGAAATTCGGTTAGAAAATCGACTAATACTTGTTATAAGTGTAATTGTTGTAGCATATTTGAATTGTAGATTCAAGATTGAGGGGATGCAAAAAAAATTGAAAAGATCCCAAGAATGAATGTAAAAATTGTCACTCTCATCTCTTATATTAAATGTCATCATCAGGGAAGCTTTAACTAACTACTTTTGAAAAAATGCTGCAAACTTGCATTCAGTGTTTGTCTTCCATGGCCGGCCATCATTTAGTGTGTAAAGTCAAGGAGCCAATGGAGAGCGACAAAAAAATTGGCCATTCATGTCGGACAATGCAAACAAGACAATTATTGGGTTGCAATTTTGAACTCGATCCACATATATATCGATATAATGAGTGAATAATTCGAGAAAAGAATTCGCAAAATAAACACCAAAGTAAATGATTGATCAATCATACTATATATAAAAATAAGATAATTTCTAAAACAATTTTTCGCCCATTTTCCTATTTTTATTAATAGTAAGGTCCAATAAAATCAAATAGTGTGAATGCAAAATGGATTAATGTGAATGCAAAATTGATGTATGTCAAATGTAAATGCAAAATTTGAATAAATGTGAACGTATTTATTGCTTTATATATATATATATATATATATATTATATTAAATACTAAATAATAGTTGATATTTCTATAATCAATTTTAAATTTATTATCTCAACAATATAACTTAACAAAGTTCAATTAACACTAATACTGAATGAGTTCAATTAAGATTTTTAGTTATCGGTATTAAATTATCATTTAATTACTTTATTTATTTATTTATTGTTCTTAATATTATAAAATCTATATATAGCCATTAATATAAAAATTGTGTTTAATTATTAATGGTCAAATAATTTGTTATTTTTAATTAAAAATCATATTTTCTGAAATATATATGTAGTTGAAAAAATGCATCTCTTTTAAATAATTTATAGAAAAAGTTATTGAACAAAGACTAATATTGAATAATTAATGCTATGATTTCTTTTTAGTTAATAATATCAATAGAATGATCATTCTTAATTTTAATAAATTTTTAAAGATTATAGGGTATAAGATTATTTTTATAATTTCGTGATCTCCAATTTTAATCGGTTGTCGTATCATGATAATTGCGAAATTTTCAAATTATTATTTTGACTATTTGACTTTAATTTTTTGAAAATTGTTTTTGTGAAATAGTGATTTTTAAGAATGTATAGTTAAAAAGTAGTATGAAAAATTGTAAAATATAATTTTTTAAAATTTGTGTGATTGAAAATGAATTTCAGAAAAATTGATTCTTGAAAAATCAAATATTGTAATAAGATAGTTGGCACCAATTCTAATAGTACTATTCGAATAGTGATAAATTATTTGTGATAATCTAGAAATTATATTTTGAAAAGATTAATTACATTAATAATCATTAAAATTGAATAATTATGCAAATAAGTTAAAAAAAAAAAAAAGCCCCTATAATTTACATATAAATTTTCTGAAAAAAAAAATTATACTTTTTAGCAACTCATTATATCAAACAGGTGTTTAAGTATACATTCTCCACAAAATCATTATTATTAAACTCATTTTGTGGATAATGAGGTATCAAATAAGAAGTAAATATGCTCACGAAAGAAAAACGTAATATATAAAGATAGAGTACTTTCAAAAATCATGTATTGGCTCATTTTCCTGTCTAAAACACATTTTTTTAAAATGGTAATTAGTAGTATTAATTCACTATTTATTATTCATTTTGGACAAAATTCATATTCAAATTAATCCAATTGAATGCAGATTTTTAAATAGTTGCAATTTTCAGGTCTCGAGGTTTCTTGGTCCGTCTTTTCCTTTTGAAAATCAATTACATTTTTTTTTAAAAAAAAAAAAAAAAAAAAAACTTTGTCAATGTCACAAAAATATTTTTATTTAAAAATAGAAAATGAAAGAGAATGAAATAAGAACGTTCATCAATCTATTTTTCTTTTTTTTTCATTTTAATAAAATTTTAAGCGTATATACCACAGATATATCTAATTTTTTCTACTTATTATAAATTCTATTTAAATGTAATTTTTCTTTTCCATTTGAAGTTTTAAATCCATTCAAATTACAATATTTAATGAAATTCCTGAAACGATAAACAAAAGAATAGTAAAAAAAATTAAAAAATAATTAAGGTATGTGTAATGTACTTTTGTGATTAATTATCTTCATTCCTTTCTCATTTTTAATTAAATATTCATTTCATATATTAAAATATAAATTTGATATATGTAGGTAACAAATGATCGTACATTGTACGAGTATAACACTAGTTCAGTCTTAAGAAGAATTACTAGTACAAATTACATAGATAAATGTTTTTTATTTTGTGAATTATTAATTGAAAAATGTACACTTTTATCGATTTGTGCATATAGCTTGCTATCAATCTGGATATTTGTTGCACTGATTTTTTGGCTTATTTTCAATTGCAAAAACATGAAGTGTGATCGATTACTACTTCAAAAAAAAATTGATGGATATGTATTCCTTTGGGCCTTGGCTCTATCAGTTTTCAAGCTGATTTGAATTAATGCATTTTGTCCTTAAAAAAAAGGTCAAGAATTCTATAGGTATTTTTCTTCTAATGTTTATTGCCTATTTTGACATTGTATTCTCCTTTCAGATGTGGGACGTGTTCTTTGACCAAATACCTCTACTTCAAAATACTTGAAATTTACGAGCTTCTAAGACATGCATCCATGTAAATAACTTCAAAAAGTTTAAAATATTAGAGCATCTTCAATGTATCTATGAATTATTATTTAGGTTGCACAGACGTTGTTGAAGGACTTTTGATCTACGTGACAAAATCTAACAAATATACAACCAAACCTAAAATTAGTTTTCAGGGCATTCTGTAAATCTACTCAAGCGTCTTTAATTTTCTTAAAGCAAAAAACGAATTTTCTCTATCTGGATGGAAAATATAAATTTGAAAATAAAATATTTATTTTGTTATGTTGCATCGATGGCAATAGGGTGGACAATCCCCGAACCCAACGGGGAATCGTCCCGAATGGGGCGGGAATCTCCGACAATGACAGGAATGGGGTGAAGACGGGGATGAAAAAGTATTTCCGATCGAGGATAGGGATGGAGATTGCGATCAAATACCCATTCCCGTCCTAAATCCGCCCCAAAACCATACCCGATTAATAAGTTCAATTAAAAAAAAAAAGTCAAACAAATTAAAAGTGTCATGAATCACCGAACACCCAAATAAATACATCAAAACCAAACCCTACATTTCAACTCTATAATACTTTTCATCTATCACTCTCACAAGTCTCATCTCATTCTCTCCAAACATATTTCTTAACATAATTAAACTTGCACTACTCTATAAAAGTTATTATGAGTTTTTTTTTTTTAAAGTTAATAATTCTTTAGCGCTATTAAATGAGAATTTTGTAAAATAATCATACATTAAGAAAAGAATTTGTACAACTAAGACATTAAATAACCATTATAAAAAGACATTAATTGATAAAATATATATATATAAAATAATAAACAGGGACGTAAATGGGGATTATGGGCGTCCCCGACCCCGTTTAGACGGGGATGGGATGGGGATTTTTTAAACAACCCATGTTTGCATCGAAGATGCTTTTATATTTTAAGTTTTAACTTGTTACACATTCGGACGATACACGGACATATTCTATTGACAAAAAATAATATATTAAACTAGAACAATGGAAAAAAAATCAACAGAAATTAACAAAAGTCAATGTGAATATAAATAATAATACGTTAATCTGATTAACGAATAACTTCTGGTTTTAAATTTTGAGAGTTGATAATTCATTTTGACAACAAAACAGATAAAGAAATTGAAAAACTATCATAATGTCAACTAGAGAATCCTCCAATATGATGCAAGCAAGATATGAGAGAACATGAACAAGTCTTTCAGCATCCATTTATTGAGTTTAACCTTGTGTTTCTCTATACAATTTGTACAGAAAAATAACTCAAAGCTTGCAATGAATCTATACGGGAACTTAATTTTATTATAAACATTAATCATTGACAGGAGATGAGGCATCAGAATTACAGTTACCAAATCATTGCCTTCTAGGATAACAAAAGCAAGCACCTCTAGATGACCGTAGGGAAAAAATAGAAAAAGTTGCACCTTTTGTCATCTAACATGTCCATTAAGCTAATGGATTCCCCCAAAAAATAGCTGAATATGAACAAAAGGGTCTCAGGAATGGTTCTTCAAATTTTCAGGAATATGAGTCAATTGTTCCTGACAAAAAAGGAAACAACGTGAGCCAATTAGATTTTATTCATATATTAACATATGGATAGAATTTACAAAATCAAATAATTAGTAATAATAATGAGCAATAGTATCTCCAAAAAAGGAAAATACTGATGTCGACGCACCTTCGTAGTTTTAACCATTGTTTCCCATTTGGGATCACAAGTTTGTGCCTTAAGTCCCTGGTTTGGAGAATTCATTACCGTGCCTAGATATGAATGTAGAAATGAATTCTTTGTGGACATGGAAGGCAACGTATGGAAAAGCCAAGAATTTGATGGAGATTTGAGTAATGGCGGAGAAACAGGAAACTAAAGTGGCTTTGATGTTGTTGTAAGCTCTCAGTAGCCTTCTTTTCATTTACTTATGTATAATTGGCAGTATCTGAATTGAGGTCAACATTAGCATACAAGTTTCCTTCCATACCAAAAAACCCGGGAATGATCATTATTTCATGCTTTCTCACTGGAGCAAGTACAATGAGGCCTAAGGAACGCTACTTCCTATCTAAGCAAATTTATTTATGATGGAAATGGATGTGAAATGGGTCAAGTTTGACCAATAATTCGGGCGGGACTCAGTATCCGTTTTGTACGGGTCAATGGTCAAACGAGTTCTACTCCGCAAGTAGATATTCGTGGTATATTTAATTTCACAAAATGATTTCCGAATGAATGAGAAATTAATGCTAGAAGTTGGCAAAGTGAAAGTAGAAATATTGAAATTTGGAAGCAAATGTGGGAACTTAATCCCACATAGGAAGTTGAAAGAATTTTGAACCAATTTATATACCTCAAGTTTGGATATGGGTTTGGACCTCAAGGGGTATCAATAGTCTTTGGAAGGGGGGAATCTTAGACAAGTCTAGACTAATCGAAAGCCCATACGCATGTGTGCACCGCCGTCCGTCCGACTGGCCAGCTCGGCACGGCACGGTCACGGTAGGGTCGTGGGTCGTGTTTGGTTCCTATATTCTTTTTGGAAAAAATAAATTAAAAATATTTATTTAATTTATTTATTTTAATTATTTCCGAATTTCAAATAAATAAATTGAAAAGGTGTTTCAAATTAAATTGAAAATGTGTCTTTTCAACCATGTTTGAAACTGTTTGGACTAAATTGACACAAACCAATAGTTGTGTCTATTCAGAAACAAACTTTCAAGTTTTCCGATTTGTCGTTCTTGCTGTTAGGAGTGCTTCCATACTGCAAGTGAAGGATTGTTGTATCTTGAGAGGCGTTTGGCATCGACTGTAAGCACCGTAGCAGGCCGAAATCGTCTTAAGGAAATATAGTCGAACTTTAACCTCAATCCACCAATTTCTGCAATTTCATTAACCATATACTTGATTTGACATTTCCTTCTTTTTAATTTTTATTTATTACATTTCTTGCATGCTAAATAATAATTACTAACAATCTTAAGACGATGTTCTATTTGTTTTATTATTTGCATGCCTTTGGATAATTCTTATTTGACGTGATTTTATTCTTTTTGCATGCATTTATTTATTATAGTTTACATGCATAAAACTGATTATTAAAAAGGAGTTTTTATATATTCATATTGATTACATAATATATTTAATATATAAATTTATTGTGTTCTCGGGTTATTTATTTGACCTTACCTTATATCTATTTAAATCTGTTATTTATAATCATTATCGATACTTTGATTATAATTGTTTATCTTTTGTTTTTGTAACAGAAATGGATGTGACAAGTGGGAGTAATGTAGTTCCCCCCAATGGAACTAACAACACTACGATTCCACCAAGCACTACGGTTCCATCTATGACCGTTCCAATTCAAACCACTCTGGTTCCACATGGAGAAAAATCGAAAAAATTCAGTGGAGTGGACTTCAAGAGATGGCAACAAAAGATGCTATTTTACTTAACCACATTGAATTTGGCGAAATTCCTAATTAAGGATACCCCGGTGGTTCAAGAAAGACCAAACAATAGGGAATCTCTTATTGCCTTGGATGCATGGAAGCACTCGGACTTCCTATGCAAAAATTATATTCTTAATGGACCGGACAATACACTATATGGCGTTTATAGTGCCATGAAATCCGCAAAAGAACTTTGGGAGTCTTTGGAGAAAAAATACAAAACGGAGGATGCTGGTACAAAGAAATTTATTGTTGGAAAATTCCTCGACTACAAAATGGTGGATTCCAAGACTATTATTAGCCAAGTTCAAGAACTGCAGGTTCTCCTTCATGACATACATGCTGAAAACATGAATGTCAGTGAATCATTCCAAGTGGCTGCCATAATTGAGAAACTCCCTCCATTGTGGAGAGATTTCAAAAATTATCTCAAGCACAAACGAAAGGAAATGAACCTGGATGAACTAATTGTTCGACTAAGGATTGAGGAAGATAATAGGAAATCAGAAAAGAGATCTAGAGGAAGATTTGTGCAAGAGAAGGCAACACATGGTGGAATCTAGTTCAAAGAAGAACAAGAAAAGGAAATATTCTATTAATGCTCCTAAAAAGGACAACAAAAAGAATGCTAAGAAGTTCAAAGGCAACTGCTACAACTGTGGAAAAACTGGACATCGTGTAAATGAATGTCGCAATCCAAATAAGCAGAATGCCCAAGAACACATGACTAAAGGAGATACTTTATCCAATGATATAAAGAACTGAACTTGTATGCTGTTGTGTCTGAATGCAACAATATTGAAAATCCCAAGGAATGGTGGGTAGATACTGGAGCTACCCATCACATTTGTGCCGATAAAGGGATGTTCTCCAATTATAATACCATCAATGGAGAACATCTATTCATGGAAAATTCATCACGTTCAAAAGTTGAAGGACAAGGAAAGGTGGTGCTAAAAATGACTTCGGGCAAGGAACTCGTCCTCAACAATGTGCTGCACGTGCCCGACATTCGCAAAAATCTTGTATCCGGGTCCTTATTTAGGAAACATGATTTTAAATTAGTCTTTGTGGCTAATAAATTTGTACTCACCAAAAATGATGTATATGTGGGAAAATGTTACTTGAGCGATGGGATGTTCAAAATGAACGTCCTCACTATTGTACAAAAAACTATGAATAATAATAATAATAATACATCTTCTTCTGCTTACATCGTTGAGTCTTCTTGTTTATGGCACAATTGATTAGGACATGCAAACTTTAAATCTGTGCGTAAATTAATGAATTTAAACTTACTACCTTCTTTACAATTTTATCCTAATTATAAATGTAAGATTTGTGTTGAGACTAAATTTGCCAAAGCTCCTTTTCATTCTATTGAAAGGAGCACTACACCTTTAGAATTAATTCATAGTGATATCTGTGACTTAAAATTTGTGCAAACTAGAGGTGGTAAAAAGTACTTCATTACATTTATTGACGATTGCACAAAATATTTTTATGTCTATCTTTTAAGAAGTAAAGATGAGGTCTTACATGTTTTCAAACATTATAAGAATGAAGTTGAAAATCAACTTAGCAAACGAATAAAAATTATTCGAAATGATAGAGGAGAATATGGGGCACCATTTGAAGAATTTTGTTCTACTTTGGGAATTATTCATCAAACAACAGCACCTTATTCACCTCGGTCAAATGGCGTTGCTGAACGTAAAAATCGAACTCTTAAGGAGATGATGAACGCTATGTTGATAAGTTCTGGATTACCTCAGAACTTGTCGGGGGAAGCTATTCTCTTGATGCGTGTAGCGATGCACCAAAATAATAAATAATTCCTTACTCTCTAAATATTAATTAATAATGTAGTAGCGAGAGTAAGGTTCGATCCCACGAGGAACGGAAACTAATTTTAGTTATACGATCAATTAGAATCGAAGGGGGGTTTGTTGTTTAAAATTGCTTGAATGAAAAATATGCATAAAAATAAACAATTAAATATGACTAGAAAAATAATATGAGAAGAAATCTTGTTCTCGGGTTCGGTTGTGCCCTCAATTAATGATATACCTTTCCTTGTAACGTGTTTATATCACTATTCAATTATCAATCATAAATAATCAACAAACTCTGATTCTCTAAATTCTTCCTTATATGTATTGATTCAAAACAAGTTCTTCGAACCAATTCTAGCCACGGACAATCCTTAACAAGCTCTTAGAATTTAATGCATGACTAGTATGAAAATTTAGAAAAATAGATTGAATTGGATCGTTAATTACATGAGCTCGAATTAATCAATCCAAGTCGAATTATTACTAAATTTGCATGAGATTTATTTTCTATTAAAGTAAAGATTCAATGACAATTATGGATCAAGAATCTAAACATAGCATATTTATAAATCCAAAGATCAATAATCCAATTGGCCAAATTAAACTATTAATCAAATAAACTCAACGAACATTCAAAACATAATAATCCAAAAATTGAAATAAAGGAATAAACTCACGCTACTAATTTGTAGGAAAAGAAAATAACATAATTGAGTTAACACAACTTCCCCTTTGAACAAGATATGGAATTTAGCCTAGCATGATTGTGGTAGATTATTCAAGTTACTTCATGAATTCCATTGTTATCGATATTCTTGCGCTTGAAAATCTCCCAAAAATGCTCTATATTTTTCTCTCAATTTTCCTCAATGTCTAGCCTCCTTTTTGTGGTGATTTTGCTCCTTTAATACTCCCAAAATCATGCCCTAACTTTATCCACAAGATATACTAAAGATAGACCTTGAACCAGATTAGGAAATTACTTCGCGAGAAAGTTATGGCCGTAACTTTTTCATTTACGGCCGTAAGTGAGCCATTGAAAATTCTCGGAATTTGGAAGTTACGGCCGTAACTTTATTATTTACGGTAGTAAGTGCATCTCTGTCGAGAAGCGCCTATGCTCGATGTTTTGTTCATAACTTTCTCTCCAGAAGTTCGATTATGATGATTCAAGTTGCGTTGGAAAGAAAACTTAAATATCTACAATTCTTTGTGAAATAGATATTCCAAAATTCGAAAGTCTTATGTGATAAAATTGAGCTTCAATCTATAACTAAAATTCATGATCACAATCCTTACGGGTTTTTTATTTCCAACTTCACCCCAAACCTTCTTTGACCAAAATTTTTGCATTTAGTCTTCTTCCCACATGTCATTATTGATTTGGAGCTCTTTTAATATGCCCTTAAACCTCACTTCTTGCTTTTTTGTATTTTTTTGGTCCTATTTCATTTCTTTTCTTCTTTTTGATCTTACATAGCACAATAAGTGAAAGTGCATTAAACGATACTTTTATAGGATCAAACCAATAAAAAAATAAGATAATAAGTGAATTAAATACGTTCTATTAAAGCACTTATCACCTCTCAGCCAATGTTATTCTTAATAAAATATCTCAAAAGAAAAATGATGAAACTCCTTATGAGTCATGGAAAGGTCATAAGCCTACATATAAATACTTAAAAGTGTGGGGGTGTTTAGCTAAGGTAGAAGTACCAAATCCTAAACAAATTAAAATTGGACCTAAAACTATTGATTGCATATTTATAGGATATGCTCAGAACAGTAGTGCATATCGGTTCCTTGTTCATAAATCAGACATTCCAGATGTACATGAAGGTACTATTATTGAATCTAGGAATGCTGCATTTTTTGAAAGCATATTTCCATGTAAGGAAAAGGTCGAAACAAGTTCATAAAAGCGAACTTATGTTACTGCAAATAATGGACATCTAAATGATGAAGATGAACGTAGACGCAGTAAGAGGACTAGAACTTCTACATCCTTTAGTCCAGATTTTCTAACTTATATGGTAGAAAATGATCCAAAGACATTTAGTGAAGCAATGTCTACCCTAGAAGCTCCATTTTGGAAGGAAGCTATTAATAGTGAGATAGAATCTATCATGTCAAATCACACTTGGGAATTGGTTGATCCTCCACCTGGAAATAAACCTCTAGGATGCAAGTGGATTTTCAAGAAAAAGTTAAAATCAGATGGATCTATTGATAAATATAAAGCCTGATTGGTAGCAAAAGGCTATAGACAAAAGGAAGGTCTTGACTTCTTCGATACTTACTCACCAGTTACAAGGATTACGTCTATTAGAGTCCTTATTGCAATTGGTGCATTACATTATCTTGAGATTCATCAAATGGATGTGAAAACATCATTCTTAAATGATGAGTTAGAAGAAGAAATTTACATGCAACAACTTAAAGGGTTTGTAGCCCCTGGATAGGAGAAAAATATGTGTAGGCTCGTTAAGTCTTTGTATGGATTAAAACAAGCGCCAAAGCAATGGCACCAAAAGTTTGACAAAACAATGCTGTCAAATGGTTTTAAAATCAACGAGTGTGATAAATGTGTTTATATTAAAAACACACCAAATGCATATGTCATTGTGTGCTTATATGTGGATGATATGCTAATTATGGGTAGTAACCATACTATTATCATATCTACTAAGAAAATGTTGACAAAACATTTCGACATGAAGGATATGGGTGTAGCAGATGTAATTCTAGGAATTAAAATCTCCAAAATACCTAATGGACTTGTTCTATCACAATCTCATTACATTGAGACTGTTCTGAAGAAATTTGATATCTATGATGAAAGTCCAGTTAAAACACATGTAGATTTAAGTCTACATTTGGCTAAAAATAAAGGTGAACCCGTGTATCAATTAAAATATTCTCAGATTATTGGTAGTCTGATGTATATTATAAACTGCACGCGCCCTCACATTGCGTATGCAGTTAATAAACTAAGTAGGTTCACTAGTAATCATAGCAATGACCATTGGAAGGCATTGAATAGGGTACTTCGATATTTAAGATATATCTTAAATTTTGGATTACATTAAACCAGATATCCAGCAGTATTAGAAGGATATTGCGATGCAAATTGGATATCTGATACGAAAGATTCTAAATCCACAAGTGGTTATGTTTTTATCATTGGTGGTGCATCTGTGTCCTGGAAGTCCTCAAAACAAACATGTATAGCTCGATCAATAATGGAATCAGAGTTTATAGCTTTAGATAAAGCAGGAGAAGAAGCAGAATGGCTTCGTCACTTCTTAGAGGACATTCCATGTTGGCCTAAACCGGTACCTGCTATTAGTATCCATTGCGACAATCAATCGGCTATTGGAAGGACACAAAATAGCATGTATAATGGTAAGTCTAGACATATTCATCATAGACACAATACCATTAAGCAGTTGATTTCAAATGGTGTTATTTCTATTTATTACGTAAAACCAAAGGAGAATCTCGCGGATCCGCTTACTAAAGACTTACCAAGAGATCAAGTATACTGCTTATCAAAGGGAATGCGATTAAAAGCCCACTATGCATGAAATCTTTGTAATGGTAACCCAACCTTGTTGACTGGAGATCCCAAGATCTTGGTTCAATGTGACAACTAAGTTATGAAGATTCAGTTGAGCACTTAGGAGTAAAAATTCCATCAATTCCTATGATAAATAAAAGTGCGTTCTACAGAATATGTGAGATTAAGTCTTAACTTTTAATGATTCCTATAACTTGAATACATCGAGTGGAGTAAGGCAGAATACTCTTAATAGGAGATCACCTATATAAGTGAGAAGTGGGGCGGCTTCTATGAGAATTATGGGGCTTGAATTCTCTAAAGCACTTATGAAACCCAAGAATTGTTCAAGGCCAAAATGAACACAACCGTGAGAACCTAAGAATTGTTAGGAAGGTTATTGTGTGGGTACTGTTGTCTTGGTTTACATCAACAGCTGGATGGTTCAAGACATCATGTTCACCGACTAGCCAAGTAAATCCGATAGTATTTCACTAAGGCAGGTTCAAAACCAAAAGCTACCTCTCCTGATGTAATAACTTTTCACTTGTACTCTCTCTCTCTCTCTAGTGTCTGCATTTCATTTGCATATTTTTTTTTATAATTTCCATTCATGTGGGGGATTGTTGGAAATGGATGTGAAATGGGTCAAGTTTGACCAATAATTCAGGTGGGACCCGGTATCCGTTTTGTACGGGTCAATGGTCAAACAAATTCTACTCCGTGAGTAGATATTCGTGGTATATTTAATTTCACAAAACGATTTCCGAATGAATGAGAAATTAATGCTAGAAGTTGGCAACTTGAAAGTAGAAATATTGAAATTTGGAAGCAAATGTGGGAACTTAATCCCACATAGGAAGTTGAAAGAATTATGAATCAATTTATATACCTCAAGTTTGGATATGAGTTTGGGCCCCAAGGGGTACCAATAGTCTTTAGAAGGAGGAAGTCTTAGACAATGTCTAGACTAGTCCAAAGTCCACGCGCGCGAACCGCCGCCGTCCGTCCTACCGGCCGGCTTGGCACGGCACAGTCACGGTCGGGTCGTGTTTGGTTCCTCTATTCTTTTTGGACAAAATAAATTAAAAATATTTATTTAATTTATTTATTTCCGAATTTCAAATAAATAAATTGAAAAGGTGTCTTTTCAACCATGTTTGAAACTGTTCAGACTAAACTGACACAAATCAATAGTTGTGTCTATTCAGAAACAAACTTTCAAGCAGTTGCAACTCTTGGCCTGCAGCTTTTGGAAATCTATAAATAGGACCCGTGATTTCCGAATTTCATCATTCAAAGTTATTCAAAATCATTCTGCATTATTTCTTGCATTCTGCCATAAAATATTTCTGCATCTATAGTCGAGGGAGTACGAGACTTTTCTGGTTCGTCGTTCTTGCTGTTAGGAGGGCTTCCATACCGCAAGT
The DNA here is from genome assembly GCA_963555705.1 of Ligustrum vulgare. Classification (NCBI taxonomy): domain Eukaryota; kingdom Viridiplantae; phylum Streptophyta; class Magnoliopsida; order Lamiales; family Oleaceae; genus Ligustrum; species Ligustrum vulgare. Next base: position 1,395,200 of record OY743190.1, read on the forward strand.
GAAGGATTGTTGTATCTTGGGAGGCGTTTGGCATCGACTGTAAGCACCGTAGCAGGCCAAAATCGTCTGAAGGAAATAGAGTCGAACTCTAGCCTCAATCCACCAATTTCTGCAATTTCATTAACCATATACTTGGTTTAACATTTCCTTCTTTTTCATTTTTATTTATTACATTTCTTGCATGCTAAATAATAATTACTAACAATATATACATCTCAATATTATAAAATAAGGAAAACACCAAGAAAATGAACTAAAATCAAACAATACACAAAATGAAAAAATATTGTTCAAATATTACCGAGTCTACAAATTGGTTAACATTAAATATTGTTCCAATCCACCCTTATGTGCTTCTCCAGGAACTCTCTCTTGGCCTCCTACAAATTATCTATCTTTTTACTGGATCAATAGGGGCTTCTTGATGCCTAAATAACCTAACTATGCAGAAAAAATCTTCAAGAATATCAGCTTGACCTTTCAGAAAACTGAATTTTGTTCAGACCTTTAATCTCTATGTATGGTATTTAAAGTCAAGAACCTTAATGTGTCTTGCATAAATGATAAATCCCCTCTGAAAAATCACATGGGTGATTGAGAAAGTAAAAAACATTTTGTAGTTGTATTGAAAACAAGCGCACAATATATGAAACAAAAACAAAAAGTCCAATGGAAACCTAAAATTGCAGCTGAAGCCCTAGCTTCCAGTTCAATATAAAAATATTTAAAAAATATCACAATAAATACAATAGAAGCTCTAAAATTAAAAAAAATTAGAGCTAAGGAGACATAAACTTGGAAAAAATTTAGCTGTCGAACTCCATCTTCAACGGAAAAGCAGCCATATAGTTATTTGCTAAGAACATCTTCTTCATATCATATTGCCTCTATTTCCATTTCAAATACACCATATTAAACTGGCTACACATCAAAGCTTACCTTTAAGCGGGCTTTGTCCTTCTCTTTGCATCGATTGTGATGACTCCACCAAATTAATTGTCTCTGAAGACGGAAGCCACACCTCCATCATTGCCCTATCTCATTTAACCAAAAGTTAGAAATTAAAAGCCGAAAATATAGGAGAGGGGCATAGAAGAAATAATGACATCGGAACGAACTATGCACTTGTTCTGCAATTTACACAATCACCACAAAAAAAATTACATTCTTACCACGCAAATCATTTTCCTGCCCCCAAATCCAATACTTTAGCCTATGTAAGATCTGACACTTGTCTCCTTACCTATAAACATAAAAAATAAATAATTAATTTTAAATCTATCATGTAGCCTCATTAACATCGAGGACATGTCTCAACCAAACATTTTTCAGTTCAATGTCTATAAATCCCAAGAAAGGGGGAAACTAAGGTATTCATTTTTCATCCTAAAGTACTTCGTGTCTCAACCAAACATGTCTCACTTCACCGGTGCATCGAAGTCCAATCATCAGATAAAACTCATCAAATTCGAACTTCACTGTGCCATTGCCAATAAGAAACCACATCTCGTCGTCATTTAACTGATTTACTTCCCGCAATAGATTGACAGATTTTTGGACTACATGTTCTGTGGAAATTTTCTTGGTATCATGATCGTGTTGAATTGTTTCATTATATTTTGTGTCACGATGACCATTGCTTGAAGTGTTGTCCAATAATATTCCACCAGATGCACTAGCAGAAACTGATAACACATGTACAACAAGAGCAATTATGGGTTCATGTTGTGCTAACATATATGAGCTAGTTTTGTCATTGTGGTGATCTGTTTGCATCCTTTATCCCGTGGCTCCGTTCAATCTGTTGGATGATTGACCAAGAAATTGGCGGGGGTATAAAATCGGTCCATGCATGTCTATGAACTCATAGTCATCGTCACTATCGTCGACATCATACACAACCTATTTTCCCTTAATATCTTGCACATCTCGAATGTTTCCAACACTAACACCATCATCATGTGTTCCCAATGCAGGGTCTTTCGCAATGTCAGACCCGTTGGTCGGTGGGTCTATGGTAACATTGTGACGACCTTGTGGATGGATGGTATCAACATTGATAGCACATTCAGCTGAACTCTATGGGTGGGACATAGAATGTGGTTTTTTGAATTGGGCCATTGAAGATAATACAAATTCATCGTCGTCTTCCATTTGGATATTTCCGTCATGCATGGATATTTTGGATTGGGTACAATAACTCTTCGCTTCAGTGATTGATATATTAGATCTAGTGCTTCAGCAACTTGTGGGACAATTTTCATTGCTTGAATTTGTGGAAAAAATAGCATCATAGAATGTAGACCATATAAATGAATGCATTGCTAACTTTTAGACGAATTAAAAATAGAAATAAATAAAGTGAATAATTGGAACTAACATCAAGGCACCCGAAAATATCGGTGACCAAATTCAAAGATGGAACTTCCTCATCAACCTCAAATGTCCAATTGAGAATCCTAGGTCGTTTGGAGGCAGCTTTGTTGCATAACTTTTTATCGGCTACTGGCAAAACCTCATAAATCCAAACTTGAAGAGCAATAACGAATCCAAGCTTGTAATTCATAGTTGGTTTCCCCTCACCCTTGATAGTGACGCACTTGTTCCTTAACGCCAGCTTCAATGAGGAAAGGGTGAGACTGAAAATATCTTTTCCCCATGGATATAAATTCATGTCCATTGACTCGACAAGGACTAGCATGGTTTCATCCACGAACCTGTCATAGGCTATGTTATAGATCAACCGAATGACTAAGAAAAAAATGCCCATGATAACAACATCGCAATTGTTACGATTCGATATTGCAATAAACACATTGAATATGTCATCATTTGTTATGCGGTGTATGTGACTAAAGTATTCATTTTTCATCCTAGAGTACTTCGAGTCATACTTCCCGGACTTACTTAACAAGTGCATCGAAGTCCAATCATCAGATAAAACTCATCTAATCCGATCTTCACTGTGTCGTTGCCAATAAGAAACCACATCTCGTCGTCATTTGACTGACTTACTTCCCGCAATAGAACTTGGTGAATTAGTTGAGAGTTAACCACAATCTCATTCATTTCAAGGAAGTGACCGAAACATGTGCCTCTAAAGATCCTTTTTTGTTGGTCAGTGAATCGCCACTTAATAGTATCGATGACCAGATCTGATGACTTCACATTCACCTTTCATAGAAACCAATCATCGGACAAAATCCTCTTCTCCCATTCCTGCATGTGTGTATGTAATTAAATTTCAAATACATCAATCTGAGGACAGGTGATATGATTTTGGGACAAATGATTAGTTTCACATTGGACATGGACGATAAATAAGATAGAAATACCTGTGTTTGTAATGGAACTTATTTCAATATTTTTTGTTTGCGTGGAGTACGTGCACCTTTATGATTGTTCCTAAACAAGTTAAAACTCGGTGGTTTCATCGTGCATTTCACCGCGGAACTATTTTTTTCCCCCGATCGGTATTTTCCCATTAATGATAAACCTACATGGACAATAGATGCAATTTTATACAAATCAATTTCAATGCCGGAAAACTCATTTTTAAAGGTGAAATAAATTTATATTGCAAAAATTCAATTCATAGTTAATAGGCTCAATATAATGAAAGTAAAGAAACTCTACTCTTCATATTGGAAAAAGGAATCAATCAATTTGGGAGGGTAAGTGCACATTCACATTCAAAATAAAAAAGAGAACATTATAAACTCGATTGTCTTCCTACTCCTTAAGTAAACCGTCAAAAGATCAAGATCCATGACATACTGCTATTTTACACAGATATCTAGCATTACAATACATTGTGGAAAAGGACTAAATGAAAGATAATATTTGAGACGGATATCTAGCACCATTATTTGATATGTGCAAAAGGGTGACAACATCAAGGAAGAATGAATCAATTTATTCATGTTAAATTCCAAGTTTTTTATTTTTTTATTTTTTTATTTTTTTTTTAACATTTAAGCTTATTGATCTGTTTTTTAGGTAAGCAAGAGTAGTAAACTATATCTTATGCAGTAGAATTACTTATGCTGCATTCTCCTTGTGTTTCAGTTTCCTGTTTTCATTTTCGAAAATATTTCTGTTTTTCATTTTCTGCGACTTTTTTCGAAATTCCTGAAAACGCGTTTGGTTTGTTATTTCTGAAAACTATCTTCGAAAATGAAAAATTGAAAAACACGTTCTGTTTAAAACTTTACAGAAAACTATTTATGTATACTTGTAATTATATTGTTTATTAATATAAATGAAATAAAGATGCCATATTTGAGTTGCAAAACAAAAATAAATGTGGTTATGCCAAAAAAGTTCCAAAATTCATATTGCACTTTCTAAAGTAATCGTTCCATATTTGGGTAGCAATTTGCCCTTCTAAAGTATTTGTTCCATTTAATACTTCATATATATACATCCTTCCAGTAAGCACTCATAATGTTTAAAATTTAAGTTTCAATAAATTTTGCAGAAATCAATTTACTTTAATTAGTGATGTCCTTACAAAATAAGTGTCTACAATACAAAAATTAAAAATAAATGTTTAATAATGAAGGGAATGATACATCATCAGAAGGATAGTTGAATTTGGAGTTCGACGCAAAAAACGGAGTGCAATTCGGAATTGTACATCAAAAGTTATACATGTTTGAAGACAATGACCTATAAAGCAAATACGAGAAGGACTAAATTGAAAGAAAAGTAAAATTTGAGGACTAATGTGCAAGAAAATCTGAAATTAAGGGACCTAAATTGCAAATAAATGAGGGTATTTTTGAAAGAAATTTCAAAATTTGAGGATTAAAATGACAAATTTTGAAAATCAGGGACCAATAATCTTTATCTTTATCTTTGTCTTTATCTTTATCTTTATTCTTTATATATATAATCTATATATCTATATCTATATAATATATTAAAGTAGCTGAGTCAACCCCAGTCAACTTCACTATTTCCCTCCAAAACTCTTGTACTATGTGCAGATTTTATTTATTTATTTATTTATTTTTCAATTTTTGGGGACTTCAATATTTATCATGTTCACACTATTCATATCTCTCATCCAATAATCAACTTCAAAACTCACTTCAAAAATAATTGGGCCTTCAATATTTATTTATTAGTTTTAAAATCGCTGACGTCTACTGTTCACCTGATATCTCGCGATGCGAGATATCCCCGCAAGTGCACGGGTCGTGAGTAGTAATAAAGTGGACCTAAGAGTCCGGATTATCGTCCCACGAGGACTGCTATTAAGTACCGAAATATGTTAGTTCCTAACTCTATTTGAACGGACGAATTTGTTTGAGATTGTTAACTACAACTAAAGAATTAAACTAAAGAAATAAAATTGCGAAATTGCTTTTGTGTTTAAATACAATTGTAAAGTAGTTGGGAATCCCGATTTCACCTAACCAATTAAATTAACTCCAATTCAAGTTTTATTTCCTAATTATGCATTCGGTCGAATTCACTAATTTATATTGAAATTCCTCTCTCGAGTTTAAATCAATTCTACCTAAATAAGTCAACCATGTATCTCTACAGAGGGTCCGAATATTCCTCATCTAGATGCATAACACGCAAGAATTCACACACGACCGCAATAATTACAAGAGTATATCTCTATCTCTCGTTCAATTACCGGATTTATTACCACGTTCTAAATTATTAACTCACCTATCGGATTATGGAAATAACTCAATAAATCATGAATTGGTGATCAAGCAATTCAAGCATTAAGAACAATAATAAATCAATACATGCAACGAATTACTAAAACAAAGGAATTTGGAATTAAAATAATTAACTAGGCTACATCGTTCATCCCAACGTTAAATTTAGTTACACATCATATTTAAATAACAAAAACAGTAAAAATAAACGTTCATTGAAAAACAATACAAAGAATGGAAAGATTGCACCAATTATCAATTCTTCAATTGTTTTCAATTCACGTCCCTTTGCAATGCTGGAATCTCTAAGGATTTGATGTTGATTTCTCTGTTGTGGCTTGTTCTATGGAGAGGCAAAGGTCTCATTTTCGTGCATCTTATGTTGTATATATATCTTTTGGAGAAAACCTAGGTCAAAACAAGAGAATTCTGCTAAAAATCGCGAGAAAAAGCCCACAGTCGGCCCAGCCGGACAGCCACGCGATCGCGTGGTAGAAAACCTAGCGATCGCGTGCTTGTCGTTAAAACTCTCGGGTTGTAAATTTGCATAATCTCGCGATCGCTTGGTATGTGACCAGCGATCGCGACTTGGCGATTTTCTCGACTGTACAAGTTAGTCCCTGACTTTTAATTGCACCTTCAGTCCTCAACTTTCGATTGTTGCAATTTAGTCCCCGAACTTTATCTTCTTCTCGATTTGACCATTTAAGCTCTTAATTCATTCAATTAGGTCCTCCAACCTCTGATTTAGTCACTTTGGCACCAAGCATGTTTCCGGTTGACGTCACAAACTCCTCACTTGTCCAATTTAGCTCCAATTAACATCCAATCGTGTCATTCTTCCATTAATTGCTTCATTCTTCTCCAATTGGGACATTTTCTGAAAAGTAAACAAATAAACATAAATTAAATAGCAAATATTCCCAAACGACAATAATTAATCCTAATTTAGACATACAAATAAGTGTATAAAATACACTTATCATCTACTTACATTCTTAATATTTATTGTGTTTATATGGCTTCTATTTCCCGCTGTCTAATTACACTGGAAAACCAGTTTTTTTTCCTTTTTCGCTTTTTCAGAATTTGTTTCATTTTTTTTCCGTTTTTCAAAATCTGTTTATTCATTTTTGTTTTCTATATCCTTTTTTTTTTTTCCATTTTCCGATATACAACCTCTTTTATTTCTGTTATATATAATTATTATGAAGATATCCATAATAATAAAAGATTAAATTAAAGGATTATTTCTTCGAAAAAATGTGTACTGTTTAACATGACCCATCCACTCTCCACCTTCTATTTATCACGTTTTATGATTCAAAATTTCGGGTACGGTGGTAATGCTTATTAGTTATTAATATTACAAACCAATTGAAAATAAAAAATCGTAAATTATTTTTTGAAAAAGTAAAAATGATTGGCACTACTCTTTTCTCCAAGATCTGTGATATTTTGAGTCATTGAACATAGATTTGAGTTTCTGACAAAAAAGAAAAAATATTAAAACAATAATATTATGGAGAAAGCTTCGAAAACAATATAGTATGCAAAATTATTTTGGACTAATAAGAGGATTTATTAATAGTCTATTTATATTATGTTCTAGATTTCTCTGTTGGGGTTGCAATGTGTTAGCTAATGTTGGGCTATTTAGAATAGTTTTGGGTTGGATAGATATGTTAATGGTTTTGGCCGTTGAATGATGAAAAAACATATTATTCGTGAGTCAGTATATATATTTGATGAAATTGTATATCACATTGTATAAAAAATAATAAAAACTAGAAACTAGAATTATTATTATTTTTTTTTAATTTGCTTTTATCGAGAAGTTGTTTTTTATTTTTTATGATATAAGAACGATAATTTGTTTGGTTTTACTTATTTATATTTGGCTTTTTTGTGTCAAAATCTCCCTTTTCATAAAAAAAAATGTGTTCTTCTAACGTTTTCAATTTTACAAATAAATATTTAAGCTTTAAGCAAGCGTCATGAACAACAATACAAAATAATTTCTAGTTATATCTGCCAGATTTTTAAGTATGTGTGTGAATAGCCAATGTCAAACGCATACTTATGCAAAAGATATACTCAACACTGTGTGGCTCATTATGCATAATCCAGCCCGAATCCCATGTGGTCAATCTATGATTTCTAATGAAATTCCTTTCAACGCTCATGACTAATCACCACTTTCTGCTTTTCTCTCACATCCCGGGTTTTTATTTATGTGGGTTCTAAAACTATTCTTTGATTTTTCCACACAAGGTAATCAGAATCAGAAATATGCGTGCATGACAAATCAAAAGAAAACAGTCCCCAATTCTACAACCTTAACCACCACGGCTCAGTCAACTTAGCTTATACCATGCAATAATATATATATGTATATATATATATTTTTTTTTATGATGGACGACTTTTGCTTTTAATTGTCCCTATCTTTTACCATCTTTGTACAGAACTTTTCATACGGGCTTTCTATATGACCCCTGTAGCAGGCTTTCAGATCGGCAACTCCCAAACCAGACGGCTTTAGGGTACCAGGTTCAAAGAACCCCTCAGACGTACTTGCCCGAGTCATAAAGGCTTAAACAGAAAAGTTAAAGATGTTATACTGTCTTATGTGTAAGTCCACTCTCCGTACTTGCTTTCTAATTGACCCCTGTAGCGAGCTTTAGGTCGATAACTCCCAAGCCAGTTGGCTTTAGGGCACCAGGTTTGAAAGACCCCTCGGACTTACTTACTCGAGTCAAAAAGGCATTTGAAGAGCAGAATAAGACCTTCAGCATTTTTCTGTTTTTATGCTGAAAATGGTTTATACCAGTTGACCAAACAGCAGTGACTCAAGTGCAAAACCAAGAACCACAGACCTCCAACCCGTCAATACACACAAATTCCAACCCTTTTACCCCCAAACTTGCCTTTTAGCATGATTGGTTCTAATTTAGGGATTGGATATCTTACCATCTAAGTTCAGGGATTTTTAAGACATTCCTAAGTTCAAATTGCACAAATTTGCCCCACATATATTAAACAAAATCCCTAACACAAGCAATTATCCAACACTGGCTATGTGCGCAATAAATATGAATCTAGCAAAATATAACTAGTTCAAAATAAGTTCATGTTTTCATGTTGTCCAATTTTCAAACTTAAGCACAAATTGATTCATACTATATCCTAGGCAATAAACAAGTTAACACATTTTCAATTTTCAATTTTTTTTTTATTTTTTTATTTTTATCCCAATAAAATAGAATGAAAAGTACTTATATGGAAATAATGAGATCCACCCCCAAACTAGAAATGAACATTGTCCTCAATGTTTTGCCACATAAATAAGTAAGAATAATGCAAAACTTGACAAAAGAAAGGAAACGAGAACTTCCCAAGTGTAGAGGGGATGTCTCATTGTAGTCTTGATGCTTCAATTTGAAATGTTGGATGAATTTGACCCTATTTCTTGCCTTGCCCAACTTGATCGGATGTGGCTTGACTGATGTTTACCTTGCAAATAAGAGATAAGTAATATTAAAAGTTATAAACATCACTAAGAAATAATGGAAGTTCACTGCCACACCCCCAAACTAAAGTTAAAGCACAATTTTGAATTTTCAAAATTTAGTCGACTACACATATTCCAACCTTGACATGACCTAGAAAAACATAAATTTTTCCGAGCCATCTTTTGATACGTTAAAGTTCATAGCATGATCGACAATATATTAAAAATTCATCTCATTTGAAGATAAATAGGGTCATGAATCAATGTGGAGAAATAGGTGACGTGAGTGGATTTTCAGGTGCAATGGCCTGCAGTGGCCTTGCAATGGGGCTGCCTTGGTGCAAACATGGTTTTAATCGATTTCATGTCAAGATGTGAACTAATTCATGAACTACACACACATAAACATTGATAAACATGTCATGAAGATAAATGCCGGAATGAATTTCTAAAATTAGCACAGGAACATCTTTGTGGCATTTCATCAAACACCTAATGGGCATTGCAAAAATCAATGGATATGCATAGGGTTGGAGGCATGAATGAACCCAAAATTTTGTCTACTAAACCACAAATCACCTTCTCCAACATCTAACCTAAGCCCAATCTTCACCATTCACCATTTCAACATCCAAGATCTCAAATAAAATTTCAAACTTTTGAGGAAACATGGATTTAAATGAAGAATTTCATACCTTTCATTGATTTTGATGTGAAAATAGCAATGAATTTGGTGCAACTAGATGTTGATGACATGCACACAAAATGTAAGATCAATTATGAGGTGATTGGGGGAGAGAAAACGGGCTTATAATGTTTGAAATTGAAAAAATGAGGAAAAACACTTAAACTGCCGATTTTACTCTGAGTACAGCCACGCGATCGTCTGGCAGGAGTGCCAGCGATCGCGTGGTTGTAGGTTTGACAATCTGTTGATTTTTTTTAGCAATGTCGCGATCGCCAGAGCCTATAGTCCAGCGATCGCTCAGTTCACGGCAGAAATGATTTTTTTTTTCTTTTTGATATTTTTGAAATTCAAACTCATTTTTATTCCCCTAATCACTTCATGATCGATGCAATGATTTTCCAAACATTAACTTCATGATTCAAACTAGTGTGTGTGAGTTTGGAATGACTATAAAACTTAGCCTAATGTAAACATGCAACATCAAAAACATATCTAAATATGCATATATCTAAAATTCTGCAAATAGATAAATAAATACTAAAAGCACAATAAATAAAAGGGAAGAAAGGTTGGGTTGCCTCCCAACAAGCGCTCCGTTTTAAGTCTAAAGCTCGACTTTTTGCACTTCTTTATCATGGAGGCTTGAATGATCCTCTTGAGCCCCTGCACAGCTTGCGATTTCCTGCCTTGCATATCTCTATTCGTTTTCTCACTCTCTTGAATCCCAAAGCCTCACTTTTAGCCAATTGTTGAGGGATGTTAGGCTTTTCTTCCTTCTTGTCCCTCCATCCATCTTTAGCCTTTATAAACTCATGTTTTGTGCTTAGCCCCTTCTCAATATTTATACCATGCTTGGTCTTCTCTTCTGGTTTCTGGACCACTCCTTCCACCTCGAAACAGCTTTCATTGAGACCTTCAAGATCTTGCCTTGGCTTGATGCTGAAAGTGACCTGTTCCTTCTCGACCCTAAAGATGATTTCTCTCTTTTCAATGTCGATTAAGCATCTTCCAGTAGCTAGGAACGGCCTTCCAAGAATGAGGGGCATTTGGGCGTCCTCTTCCATGTCCAAAATCACAAAGTCGACTGGGAAGAAAAACTTGTCTACTTTTACTATCAGATTCTCAACAATCCCATATGGATATTGGGTTGATCTGTTCGCCAGCTTCAGTGTGATATTGGTTGGTTTAGGCTCCCCCAAACCAAGTTTCCTGTATACAGACAAAGGCATTAAATTAACACTTGCACCAAGATCACACAATACATTATCAAAATTAAATTTACCAATAGTACAAGGGATCGAGAAACTCCCTGGATCTGTTAGTTTCTGTGGCAACTTCTTTTGAAGTATGGCGCTGCACTCCTCACTCAGTGCTACTATTTCATTATCAACCAATTTCCTTTTATTTGACAGCATCTCCTTCATAAATTTCAAGTAGAGGGGCATTTGGGCTAACGCTTCTGCAAATGGGATATTTATGTGCAGTTTCTTGAATATCTCCAAAAATTTTCCAAACTGCTGCTCAAACTGATGCTTTATCAATCTTTGTGGATAAGGAACTGGTGGCACATAAGCTTTGACATGTGGTCGAACTCGAACTTCTTCTTCAACTTTTGCATGAACCTCAGGAGTCGACCTCTGTTCTATCACCACATCTTCCTTTTGGCTCTTTTGCTTTTCATATCCCTCTACAGTTACTTCCGATAGCTGAATCCCGCTCCTTGTTGTTATTGCGTTAACATGCTCACGAGGGTTCATTTCAGTGTTGCTTGGTAACTGTCCTGGCTGTCTTGTTGAGCTGCTAGCTGCCAGCTCTCCCATTTGTTTCTTCAAATTTTTTATTTCAACAGCTTGATTCATTATCTCACCATTCTGACTCTTGACCAGCTGGATTAACACCTCTATGTTTTCGGATATGTTTTTCTGATATTGTTGCTGTTGTTGTTGAAAACCAGGCGGACCCTGAATATTATTATTATTAGACCAGGAGAAGTTGGGGTGGTTCTTCCATTCTGGGTTGTAAGTTTGTGAATAAGGACCACCCTGTTGCCTGTTGCCCACGAAACTGACTTGTTCTGGATGTGGTTGATTTTGTTGAAGTGGGCAGAAATTTATAGCATGATTTTCGAAACAAAAATCACACAAAACTGTTTGAACCGAATTCACTGGCTGCACACCCATACCGTCTATCTTCTTTGTCAACGCATCCAGCTTAGCATTTAATGCTGTGATCTCGTTAACTGCAACCATTCCCCCGGACTTTGGTGTAGCTCTATCTGAATACCACTGATAACTGTTCGCAGCCATCTTCTCAAATATCTCAGATGCTTCTTCATATGTCATATCCATAACTGAGCCTCCAGCTGCTGAGTCGGCGTACTTCTTGTTTTCATTTGTCAACCCATTATAGAATGTCTGAACCAAGATCCAATCTGCGATTCCATGGGTAGGACACTGTCTGATGAGCTCGTTGAACCTTTCCCAAGCCTCAAAAATTGACTCCCCAGGCTGTTGACAAAATGATAGAATTTCACGCCGTAGTTTTGACATGCGACCAGGTGGGAAAAATTTATCTACAAATTTCTGACTCATAATTTCAAAAGTCGTGATTGTATGTAGGGGCAAAGTGTAGAACCAAGCTTTAGCTTTATCTGCCAAAGAGAATGAAAATAACTTCAATTTCACAGCATCTTCTGAAACTCCATTCATGCGCTGCATTTCACACAATTCCAAAAAGGATCGAAGATGTGCATGAGGATCTTCAGTCGGCATCCCATGGAAGACACATGAGTTTTGGATCAGTGAGATCAAAGAGGTTTTGATCTCAAAATTGTTAGCTTGAATTGCAGGAGGTACTATGCAGGTCCCAATGTTCCCCACAGGAGGAACCATGTAATCTCGCAAAATGCGCCTTCCATGATTTTGTTGCTGTCCATTCACAGCTGCTGGCAGATTTTGTTGATTTCCCTGATTATCTTGAATTCTGTCATCTGCCATTGCTAAGTCTTTTTGTCGATCCGCTTCCAACTGTCGTCTACGCCTCCGTCGAAAGGTGCGTTCAATTTCTGTATCAAAAGGAAGCAAATCCAATGACTTAGTCATTCTTAACATAAATTAAATAAAACAAAAATTAAAAACAAAAACTGAAAAATAAAAGTAAAAATAAAAGTAAAAATAAGCAAAATAAAGTTCAAAGTAAAATAAGAACTAATGAGTATCGATATTAATTAACAGTCCCCGGCAACGGCGCCAAAAACTTGTTCACCTGATATCTCGCGATGCGAGATATCCCCGCAAGTGCACGGGTCGTGAGTAGTAATAAAGTGGACCTAAGAGTCCGGATTATCGTCCCACGAGGACTGCTATTAAGTACCGAAATATGTTAGTTCCTAACTCTATTTGAACGGACGAATTTGTTTGAGATTGTTAACTACAACTAAAGAATTAAACTAAAGAAATAAAATTGCGAAATTGTTTTTGTGTTTAAATACAATTGTAAAGTAGTTGGGAATCCCGATTTCACCTAACCAATTAAATTAACTCCAATTCAAGTTTTATTTCCTAATTATGCATTGGTCGAATTCACTAATTTATATTGAAATTCCTCTCTCGAGTTTAAATCAATTCTACCTAAATAAGTCAACCATGTATCTCTACAGAGGGTCCGAATATTCCTCATCTAGATGCATAACACGCAAGAATTCACACACGACCGCAATAATTACAAGAGTATATCTCTATCTCTCGTTCAATTACCGGATTTATTACCACGTTCTAAATTATTAACTCACCTCTCGGATTATGGAAATAACTCAATAAATCATGAATTGGTGATCAAGCAATTCAAGCATTAAGAACAATAATAAATCAATACATGCAACGAATTACTAAAACAAAGGAATTTGGAATTAAAATAATTAACTAGGCTACATCGTTCATCCCAACGTTAAATTTAGTTACACATCATATTTAAATAACAAAAACAGTAAAAATAAACGTTCATTGAAAAACAATACAAAGAATGGAAAGATTGCACCAATTATCAATTCTATAATTGTTTTCAATTCACGTCCCTTTGCAATGCTGGAATCTCTAAGGATTTGATGTTGATTTCTCTGTTGTGGCTTGTTCTATGGAGAGGCAAAGGTCTCATTTTCGTGCATCTTATGTTGTATATATATCTTTTGGAGAAAACCTAGGTCAAAACAAGAGAATTCTGCTAAAAATCGCGAGAAAAAGCCCACAGTCGGCCCAGCCGGACAGCCACGCGATCGCGTGGTAGAAAACCTAGCGATCGCGTGCTTGTCGTTAAAACTCTCGGGTTGTAAATTTGCATAATCTCGCGATCGCTTGGTATGTGACCAGCGATCGCGACTTGGCGATTTTCTCGGCTGTACAAGTTAGTCCCTGACTTTTAATTGCACCTTCAGTCCTCAACTTTCGATTGTTGCAATTTAGTCCCCGAACTTTATCTTCTTCTCGATTTGACCATTTAAGCTCTTAATTCATTCAATTAGGTCCTCCAACCTCTGATTTAGTCACTTTGGCACCAAGCATGTTTCCGGTTGACGTCACAAACTCCTCACTTGTCCAATTTAGCTCCAATTAACATCCAATCGTGTCATTCTTCCATTAATTGCTTCATTCTTCTCCAATTGGGACATTTTCTGAAAAGTAAACAAATAAACATAAATTAAATAGCAAATATTCCCAAACGACAATAATTAATCCTAATTTAGACATACAAATAAGTGTATAAAATACACTTATCATCTACTTACATTCTTAATATTTATTGTGTTTATATGGCTTCTATTTCCCGCTGCCTAATTACACTGGAAAACCAGTTTTTTTTCCTTTTTCGCTTTTTCAGAATTTGTTTCATTTTTTTTCCGTTTTTCAAAATCTGTTTATTCATTTTTGTTTTCTATATCCTTTTTTTTTCCATTTTCCGACATACAACCTCTTTTATTTCTGTTATATATAATTATTATGAAGATATTCACAATAATAAAAGATTAAATTAAAGGATTATTTCTTCGAAAAAATGTGTACTGTTTAACATGACTCATCCACTCTCCACCTTCTATTTATCACGTTTTATGATTCAAAATTTCGGGTATGGTGGTAATGCTTATTAGTTATTAATATTACAAACCAGTTGAAAATAAAAAATCGTAAATTATTTTTTGAAAAAGTAAAAAGGATTGGCATTACTCTTTTCTTCAAGATCTGTAATATTTTGAGTCATTGAACATAGATTTGAGTTTCTGACAAAAAAGAAAAAATATTAAAACAATAATATTATAGAGAAAGCTTCGAAAACAATATAGTATGCAAAATTATTTTGGACTAATAAGAGGATTTATTAATAGTCTATTTATATTATGTTCTAGATTTCTCTGTTGGGGTTGCAATGTGTTAGCTAATATTGGGCTATTTAGAATAGCTTTGGGTTGGATAGATATGTTAATGGTTTCGGCCGTTGAATGATGAAAAAACATATTATTCGTGAGTCAGTATATATATTTGATGAAATTGTATATCACATTGTATAAAAAATAATAAAAACTAGAAAATAGAATTATTATTATTATTATTTTTTAATTTGCTTTTATCGAGAAGTTGTTTTTTATTTTTTATGATATAAGAACGATAATTTGTTTGGTTTTACTTATTTATATTTGGCTTTTTTGTGTCAAAATCTCCCTTTTCATAAAAAAAAATGTGTTCTTCTAACGTTTTCAATTTTACAAATAAATATTTGTGTTCAGTTATACAAATCAAAAGTAAAGTTTTCAGTTAAAAATTATGTCAAAATTTTATTACTAGATAATACTCTCTAAGTCATACAAAGATAGTTTATTGTTTCTTTTTTGTCCGTCTAAAAAAGATAGTCTATTTTATTTTTTAAGAGTGAAATTAATATTTTATATTCCTTTTTGTCCTTAATCTGTGTGAAAATGAGTAGAGAACTATCTTTATGGGACGGAGGGAGTACTAAATTATAAATCACATCATACGTATAGTTTTTTTTTTTTTTATAAATAATCTTATTTTTAGTTATTTAGTACATCTAAAAATTGGAGCTCTTTTTTATAGCGTATTATTAAATTATTAAATATTTTTATAGATAATTACATTTAATACGTAATTAATTTCTT
Organism: Ligustrum vulgare; assembly: GCA_963555705.1. NCBI lineage: Eukaryota > Viridiplantae > Streptophyta > Magnoliopsida > Lamiales > Oleaceae > Ligustrum > Ligustrum vulgare. The sequence continues at coordinate 1,411,249 of OY743190.1, forward strand.
ATAGTAATTATGATATTTTATTGGTCTTAATTTTATGGATAAATATTTGGTTCAGTCATACATATCCAATGTCAAATTCTCAATTAAAATTATATTTAAAATTATACACATTCGTATGTTTATAAATCACATTGTATTGAAATTTTTATAACTAAATTTATCTATATTGTTTGAAATGATATAGTTATTAATGATTTTGTCCTAACTGTTAATTTTAAAATTTCAAAAAGTAATTAACTATATCAAGATATTCTTTGCTATATTTTAATTCAAAATTCATTATATTTTTTTACAATAACATATAAATTGTCTCTCCATTTACTTAACTAAAAATTGAGATGATCAATACTAAATTATAATTTCAATCAGAAAATAATTATGTTGTATAAATATTGAAAACCTAAAATATCATAAATTTGATGCAATATCTTTGTCAACCTCGCAAAATTTTTTTTTTATTTATTTATTTATTTATTATTATTATTATTATTATTATTATTATTATTATTATTATTATTATTATTATTATTATTATTATTATTATTATTATTATTATTATTATTATTATTATTATACATGTTGTTTTTCATTATCAATGGTCAAAATATTGAATTTTATCTTTTATATGCATGATCTCTATTATTAACTTTTTCATCTATTGTTTGAATGTTCAGAGTACATGAATACTGGAGATCCTACATTTAAGTGTTCATTTTGTAAGGTGAATTTTTGGTTCGAGGAGATAGTGAATAATCGTTACAAAACTTGACGATCATATTCTATAAGGTCAAATTCTATCTGACAGTAATGCAAGACACACGTTCTTGATTCCATGGATATCGTTGAGCCATTCGAATTTTAGGATACTTATTAGATTTTAAAAAAAAACAATTTTCATTGATGGTGTCATATGCCATGACCATCAATAAGAGTCAGACACAATCATTTTCGCATGTATGATTTCTCCCTAAAATGTTGATGTTTATACATGAAACTAATAAATGATGAACTTATATCTTATTTGTGAATGTTATTTATTTTGTTTAAGGATTTATTTAATTTCGAATATGATTATTTTTATTTAGACGTTTCTTCCCGTGCATCGCACGGGATGATTCACTAGTAATATATAAAAGTAGCTGAGTTTTGGCGGGAAAACTCAGCTTTTATTGTGTTCACACTGTTGCTACATTTGACCAACTAGTTCTTACCCGTGCGATGCACGGCAAATAATCATTAAGAGTGATTCCAGGAAAAAAACATTATCATATTCCAACATTTACATGATAAAATAAATAACTCATAGATAATTTAATTTAATATTAGTAATCATTATTAAACCTACATTGACAACCTTAATGTATATCAAAACTAAAGACATTCAAATGCATATTTGTGCATTACTTAACCACAAAACTCTGATAACATCTCAATCATTTAGAAACAAACAATAACATTTTTTTTTGGAGCAGTTATATTTCACAATTGATGGCTTTAAATCCCCTGTTTTCATTCAGGACAAAAAAATAACCCATCATGATTGTCTTTGTAATTGTCTTAACCGAGATGTCAGGATTGTGCATCGTCTGCATCAGAGTCACTACTGGAGGAACTCCCTGAATCAGAACCTGAAAATAGATGGAAGCTATGGATAATGAGCATTATTATAGGGCCCTTCCAATATCTCATTTTCGAACAACAAATTCCTCTACACATTTCAGAAATGCAAGAATTAATACCACTGGGATTAATACTACTGGGATTGCCTTGATCATGATCTCCACCACCACCACCACCACCTTCATCCTTCTCGACCTTGATGGGAGGAAAGCTTGTAGCAGGCATATCATCATCAATACCTACATCCTCGTCCTCATTCTTTTTTGGCTTCTTTCCCATGTCATTTCCCTTATTCGTTTCACCCTACAAAAATCAACAACACAACATTAGTCTTGGTGCCAATCACAAAATGCAGTAGATAAACCATATTGACATTGTCTGGCTTTCTCCGATTGTTCCTTGAATGCATAGTTGCAGCCATCCTTCTCACCCATGACCCATCCCCAACACAGACTACAAACTTTACAACACAACACAAAACGAATTGAACTTCTGAACTACCGAAGGAAAAACCTCAACAACTCAAAACTAAATTAGCTCTATTTCAATTAAAAAAAATAGAGTTCATTAATATCGCTTAGTTGAGGAAACTCTGACAAAGGAGGAATTAATAAAAACAAAGTATATTTTCAATTGAAATTGGTCTGCATTTTAAGAGGCTGGACTGCAGGGTCTCGGGGCTTGGGAAAATTTTGAATTTTCTGAAAACGTCTCCAACACAATAATAACAACATATTATTCTAGTTTTTTTTTTATTTTTTTTGCATAAAATACTTTAGAGGGGGACTTTTGGGGGAAACTTGAGCGGGAATTTCTTTCCAAGTATCCTTCTTTTATCTTTTATATATAGTTATAGATAGATTGCATGGCAACATGGCTTCTTAGAAATGAGTCAAAGAATCTGAAAATATTTTAATTCTTACAATGGATATACACATATTGAATTTGCACATCAGCTAGAAAAATTTGCACATCATAAATGCAGGAATGTGAACACTGGTAAAAAATAAAAATGTATCCCAAAATTAATAAGTTGAGATTAAGATGATTTACCATGATCCAGAAGCTTGCAATGGGAAGCAGAAGTGCTTGCAGCTGATTCTAGAGAGCCATCATCAAAATGCCGGACTGAAACAGGGGTTTTATTTGTCCAAAACAATATGCTTTCACCAATTCAGTTTTTTCTCTCCTAAAACATTAAAAACAACATAAATGTAATACCAAATACATAGTAATATAATGAACCACACATTATTCTTTAGCAAAAAAATGAAAACTAAGTATTAAAAGATGATCAAGTCAAAGAATCTGAACTATAACCATAGATAAGGATCATTTGTTTACATGTTAAAACAAAAATAAATTTTCTAGAATTCATAGACCCTCTGTCCTTCACAACCAAGTCACGTTTGAATCATTGCAGAGATAGCAAGAAGCAATCAATTCAATGCAAAAAGAAGACATATAAAAGCACAATCAATCAATAATCATAAAAGTTTGATTTGCCACCTGAGTAAGTCACCAACTCATTCCCTGACTCAACTCCTTTCATTCGCAGGAAAGGACTGAAGAAAGAATGTTTCTGGAAGTCGAAGCGGCAGAGAGAAACGAAACCCTAGTCAACACTGAAAAATGTACAAAGCCTTTGGGTCAGCAGGAGATTTTACTAACCCTATTATCATTCATCAAAATTATTTACTGCAGCCTATTTCAAACTAAAATGACAAATATGACTACCTTTGGATCTAGCCAATGGAAATTCCCACAGATTTTTGGACAGGTGACAATTTCCTTGCACATACTCCTCCATGACCTGCAAATAGCAGCACAAGCAATAGATAATTCTTCTTCTTGTTCCTTGCGGAGAGACTCTGATTCTTTCTTAAAAATCTGAATAATTGGTGAAACTTGGTACTGAAAAATCAATGTAATGAAAAGGGTGGATAATTTATATCAAATACCTGCAGTGGCTGATGTTTTCCCAAAATAAAGCCTCCAAAATCTGCAGTACAGAACCAGAAGTTTCATGAGAAACAATTCGAATCGAACTTAAAATTTTCTGATCTTTTCGGAAGCCGGCTTTCTTAACAATGAGTGACATCTCTGTTCTTTGATGCTGTAATAATCAAATTAATGTAATAAAAAAGAAGGAGAAGTGTTGAACAGAAGGAGAAGTCAGATGAACAGGGGAGAATAAGTTTTTTAGGTGAAATTTCTGCGAAATTAGGCATGTGCAGAGGAAGCAGAGGTAATACCGAGAAGTCACAATCTTATCTTCAGTTTTCTTTATTACCTCCTACCATAGCTTGGGCTCTTGCGATATCTAGGGAGATGCAACTCCCTTGCCTTCCAGAACCTCCACGGTTCCTAAGATCAAATTAGGAAATAAAATCAGTCCTTATATCAAGATCAAATTAGGACTAAGGTAAAAAAAAATGTCTACAGTAGAGCAAATGAAATTCAAGTGGGAAGCCAATACCCATTACCAAATGAAATATTCAAAGTTCCATCTATCATGACCATGACTTGTTCTTCATTTCCTTATACTGCCCTTAAGACAATGTTCACTAATGCACAGTCACCATGAAACTTAAGACAACATAATATGCAAAATCAACTGCAGTGCTTGTAAGCTTATCATCACTGTTAAAATTCTACTCTGATGGTCTATGGGAATAACAAACCAATTGATCTTGGTGGCACTATGGTAATAAAACTCAAAATGGTTTGACTTGAGAATTCAGTCATTATGAAATGAAAGACACAAAAATATAAAATAATTCACCCAACTTATCACCATGCCTGGACAATAAAGGTTGAAGTAGCATGTAAGATCCTTACATTAAGTAAACTTTTCAAGACGCCAAAAAAGTCATCAAAAAATCTAACATGGAAGATACCATATATATTTGCCACCCGAGTCTCTGTCACCTTTGAGCTGTGACACCATTAATGTCCCATTAATAAATGCTTATGAAAATTTCCTTCAGAAAAATGATATATGTTTCTTCAAAATCCCAGAAGCTAAAACACCTCAATATGTGCAAATGTGTTTTAATTAGGGAAATATAAGTAAAACATATACAAACCTTAATAGCAGACACCACTAATTATTTCTTATATCATCATCTAAAGCTTCCAAAACAGCCTTGTGACAGAGATTATTGTACTTTCATAAGTGACAAAACCCAAAAAAAAAATAAAAAATAATAATAATGAAATAAATAAATAAATCTACAGCAATCAATAAACAAATCTTATGCTGAAAATTTTTGAAAGCAACAAATAACCACAACAACCAGTTCTATTAGATATGACAATCATCTGGAGTTCTTAGGGGGCATCGAGCTTCAGACCACCCTTCCGACCAACTTCTACAGGCGGTTTCTCCTTCTTATGAGCAGGGTCGATCCTAGGAAAAAGAAAAAAACAATTAGTGAAAATGTTAAAACTGAAATTAGTGGGAAAATTTAGGGATTTCGTTGAAGAATCAAAGAATCGAAGCGGAAAACAGAGAACACGGCTAGGTTTGAAAATGGAAGATTTGGTAGCAGCCAGAGTTGGTGGTTGTGACTGTAGAGGAGGTTGCGGAAGAGGTGGATACATTGCAGCAGCCTCTCACCATCGCCACTTTCATCTCTCTCGCTCTCTACCTCATTTTACCCAACTCGATTTCGTTGAAGAATCGAAGAAACGCTGGTCGATGTTGCTGGTGCATATCCCGGCGCCGGTGACGAAGCCTCTCCGAAAAGCTCAGTTGGAAGAAAACACAACTGCGACACGGCTAGGATTAGGTTTCGTGAGAGATGAAAAGATGTAGGTGTTTAGGTTTTCGGATGAAGAAGTCGAAATCTTTGTGGTATTTGAAATTTGAAATTTTTTTGCAGCAAAACAGGGGCGGCTGTAATATAGGACCTTACAGTATCTGATTTTGTAATTAATGTTGTCTGAAGGCATTAAATGCTTCATTCACGAAATGAACAGTGGTTTGAATTGCCAGCCTGGGTTGGTTCTTGAAAAGCAGATAAAAATAATTAATTTTTTTTTCATGGAGTTGATCTTTAGGCGGGAAATCTCGGCGGGAATTTGGGCCAGACTTACTTACTTTTATATAATATATATAGAATATATAGAATATATAGATATATGATGATGGAATGATGCTTAATTATAAAGAATTTTTTTGGAGAATTGTTTTACTCATTTATGTTTGGTTATTTGTGTTTAAACCTCTATATTTTCATAAAATTATTCTGAACTTTTAATGTTTTGAATCTTATAAATAAGTATTTGTGTTTAGTCATACAAATTCAATGTAAATTTTTTACTTCAAAATTATATCGAAGTTGTATTACACATCTAATACTAAATAAATCTTATTGTATAAAACTTTTTATAAATAATCTAATTTTTGTTATTTAGTACATCTAAAATCCGAGTTTCTTTGTATTGCATTTTATTAAATTAATGAGTATTTTTTCTTTATAGAAAGTCACATTTAATACGTAAATAATTTTTTAAAATGATTGTGATATTTTATTGGTCTTAATTTTATAGATAAATAATTTTGTGCAGTCATACAAATCCAATGTCAAATCAAGTTGTAATAAATTTTGTTATAAATAATCATACTTTTAAATTTTTTAACGTTCGTTTCTATATTAGATTATTTATCAAAATAATTTTATTTATAATTACATTTAATTATTATTTAATTTTTTATTCCAGAAAGTCTCATATCACATTTTTTAACATTAATGGTTAACAAATTTATTTATATTGTTTTGAAATGATATAGTTATTAATTGTTTTTATCCTAACTGTTAAGTCTAAATTTTAAAAATAATTAACTATGCCGTGCTATTAATTGTTATATTTTAATTCAATATTTATTATTCTTAAATTTCTACAACAATAAGTAAATTGTCTCCCAATTTACTCAATTGAAAATTGAGATGATCAATATTATATTATAATTTTCATAAAAAAACAATTACGTTGCATAAATATTAAAACAATTCGTTTTTTTATATGTATTGTTTTCTATTGTCAATAGTCAAAACAGTGAATCTTATCTTTTATACTCAGAATCTACATTTTTAACGTTTTCATCTATTATTTGATTGTTCAGAGTACATGGACATTGAATATCCGAAATATAAGTGTTCATTTTCCAAGACAAATTTTTGGTTTGAGGAGAGAGTAGATAATCGTTATAAAATATATCGTAATCCGAAGCTCTCACTTTGTTGTAGGGGTGAACACAGTTTGTTTTGGGCAGTTTGTAGTAATATTTCAAACCAAACAATTTTAAACAGTTTAAAATTTTTCCAAAAAAACTATTTCATTTTATAAACAAAACAAAAGCAAACCATTTTTTTTATGGTTTGGTGCAGTTTGACACCACGGATTGCCGACGAATGAATTAGTATATTCCAAAGCGATTTCTGTAGCGCCCCGAGTTCCGTATACCCGATTCACTACGTCATTTTCTGTCTAAATTTTTCGAATAATATTTTTTGCGGAAGAAATAATTGAAATTCATTTTGGCAACATTAAATAAACTGTAATGGCCGATAAAATTGAAACATTTATGAAACCATTTGAAATAGTAAATCGAACCATTAATTTTGTAAAGAAATTGACAATGTCATAATTTCTCAAATAAATGAACTTCTCTAAATTATTCGATTGTTTGGAAAAATACGGAAATCATTAACGTCAAACTTTCAACCGTTTAACGATTATTGCCACCATCATTCATCGCTCGCCACCGTCTCCGAAATCTGCAAAACTGTTAAAAAGTAGGGTGAGTATTTCATGGGGGAAATACTCAGTAGACTCATCGCAAATTAATTAATTTATAAGATGATTAAACACATAAATCCCGACTCTTTATAAAACGGGCATTGATAGAGCTTCTTTATAAAACGGCTCTTGATAAAACTCATATTGTGCATTACAGCACGAGACATATTTTGAAAATAATAGGCTCTTTGAAAACATCTCTTTGAAAATAGTTCTTTGAAAACAGCTATTTGAAAACATCTCTTTGAAAACAGCTCTTTGAAAATAACTCTTTGAAAACATCTCTTTGAAAACAGCTCTTTGAAAACAGCTCTTTGATAACCATATACTTATAAAATACATTTTAATTATGTCGAGCATAATTTTCTTTTGAAAGCATAATGATCATTTTCATCATAACATAGGATAAGATCGAAATCCTCATAAACATAAGAATTTTACCGAACTTCGGTGGCAAGAATTCTTATGCAGTAAGTATACCAAGCATAATTTTTGAAATTCATAGGGATCATTTGCATCATAACATAAGATAGGATCGAAATCCTCATAAACATATGAGACAGGAATTTTACCGAACTTAGGTGGCAAATCCTCATAAACATATGGAAACATAGGAATTTTACCGAACTTCGTGGCAAATCCTCATAAACATAGGAGACACAAGAATTTTACCGAACTTCGTGGCAAGAATTCTTATGTGTAGCGCTACTAAAACTCCGGTCCCCTTAACATATCATAACTTATCATATGGGACCCATAGCAATCTTGGTGATTGATTTCATAGCAATGATCCAAAAAAACATTTTCGTGAAGCATAAGGTATACTTACTTTTCGTAAAAACATAAAGTATATTTTCTTTTCATAAAAACATACTTACTTTTCATAAAAACATAAGGTATATTTACCTTTCATAAAAACATACTTGCTTTTCTTAAAAATTGACTTTCACAAGTCACATGACATTTATATGAAATCATAATTTAAATCAATTAATAAGTGCGAGTCTACCTCAAACTTGACGAGTGTGGTTGAGCGGGAATGACTTCAATTTCTTTAAATTCTCCGTACGCTTCGTCTTAGCCAATAAGTCACTTTAGTATATCGAATATATAGTTCAAAATGATAAATTATAATTTGAGGACTAAAATTGATGTTTTGAAAGTTGAGGGATTAAAATGAATACTTTTGAAAGTTGAGTCGGAAACTCAAAACAATAGGGTTGAAATAGTAGATTTTGAAAATGAAGGCTGAATAAAATCATTTAAAACTTAAGGGCTGAAATTGATAAGTTTAAAAGCTGAAAGGACTGAAATAAAACTTTTTTTAAAACATAGGGACTGGTTTGAAAACCTTTCAAAACTTGGGGGCTTTAAGTGCAAATTCTGAAAGATCAAACTTTTAAAATCAGATTTATTTTCTCTCTCTACCATTTTCTATTCAGATCGTTAGAGAGAGAGAGGGTCGAGCGAAAGCGAAACAGAGAAGGGCGATGGCGACGCAGTGGCTGGAGAAATAGTCGGTGTTTTCGCCGGCGAACTCGCCGGATCAAGGTGCGGTGAGTGGCTGTCAAGGCAGGGTTCCAATTTTGGGTTTCAGTTGCGAGAAACAGAAAGGAAACTGAGGCTTAGATCGCGATTTGAGTTGGGTCTTAACTGCGAAATCCGGTGGTCGTGCCGGTAAATCAGTCGGCGGTCGAAGGTAATTCTTGGGCTTGGTTTATTTCTTGTTTTGGGTTTCGATTGTTTGTCAAAACTGAAGTGGGCAGTGGGTGGTTTTGGTGTGTCGATTATGGCAGATTGATGATGAAGATGATGATTCTGAGTAATTGGCGAGGCTGTGGAAGAATGTGGAGTTCGTGAAGTGTTGTGAGGAATCAGTGGTGATGGCTGAAATGAAGTTGCAGGTTGATGCCAATACGATGATGGTGTATTGGTAATAGCAGTGGTGTTGATAATGGATCTTGGTTATGGTTGAGGTGCTACAGAGTTGTGATTTGTGGTATTGCAGTGAACTTGGTTGCAAGTCGATGGTGTAGTGTATGGTGATAGGCAGCAGTTTGTTGGAATGGCTGTGGTTATTGAAGATGATGAAGTTTGGGTGCAGGCATTGGTGGTGCAGGATATCAGAATTTATAATAATGATATGTTTTGCTGGCTAATTAAGAAAGATAGTGGAGAATTAGGTAATGTGAGAGGGTGGAAAACATCATAATTGTTTGATGTGGATTTGATGATGAAATTGGGTCAAGATGAGTTGGAAATACTTTGTGTGATTGAAGGGAATTTCTGCATTATTGAAGCTGAACGTGGAGGTGGGGTTGATGTATAAAGAGATGGAATATGAAATAGAAAATAGATACAAAATTTTATATATATAATGATGATGTTTTTTGAGAATCTTATGGAAATGATGGTAGGATTAATTTAAGGTAATCAACTAAAAATTTGACTAACTTCGATCAAGAAAAATATTTAAAACTGATATATTTTGAACTGAAAAAATGATTTGAGAATAAATAAATTTTGAGATAAAATTGAATTACGTATTTGGACTTGAAATAATTTGAATAAGGAAAATTGAGATATTTTAATAAATTTGGAATTCAAAATGATTTTGAAAATAATACTTTGAATAAATAATTAAAATAACATAATTTTAGAAATTCGGATTTTAATTTAAAATCGAACAAATTCGATATTTCTTGACTTGGCTAGACGAATCCGTCGTGGCGTTAACTTCAAAATAATAGGTGAAATAGTAGCGACACAATTTTCTAAATATTAAAATAATTATTAATTGCGTAAAAATTCTGGATCGCTACAATTTCAAATACACATATTCATCTAAAATCTTGAGTTGAAACTAGCTCAATAATAGTATTCAGTTTTTAATTAAATGGTTTATTGTGAATCAATTCATGTTGATAAACAAACTAATTATATAGAAGCAAACATTTAAATTTTCTTAAATAAACTGTAGTTGGTTCTTACATTAAAAATTTTATTTTAAGAAAATGTCTTGGATGATGATTATGAAATACAGAAGCAAGAATTATTCCAAATGGATGTGGATTTGAACAAATTAATCTTTGACTCCTTAATTTTGGTTTGTTGATAATAAAAAGTGCGTTGCATTTTTTTTAAATTGAACGTTTGCCTTTATTTTTATTTATTTCTTAAAATTTGGCGGGTGGTTGTTTGAAACCTCGGTTTTGACAATTGAAACCTAAACTAAACAGTTTAAAGAAATTTGGAATTTTTCCAAGTTGAACCAAACCATACCATTTGTTAAGGTTTAGTTCGATTTCGCGACTTATTTGTTCACCTCTACTTTGTTGTAAACAAGGGAAAGTGAAAATTCCTCTTATGGAAGATCATCCTCTTATTTTGAAAGATTTGTTATATGACAGGGACGACGTGATTAAGAATTGGATTAATCTACTTAACCAGATTGATTTACTTAATGATTTACCAATTTATGTGTTTGCACAATTATGGTGGTTGATTTTAAAGATGATGTGATGGGTAAAGTGATGGATGTCTACCAAGTGTATTGTAGGTAAGTCGGTCGGTAAATCAATCTAATAACATATCATGGTTCTTAAGAATTTCGCTGAGAATATTTGGACATATAATTTGATGTTTTCATTCACTTCTATGGGGGAAATATATAATGGGCTCAATGATGGTAGAGGACCTCCCATCTTCAGACTACACGATCAAAATAGTCATAAGGTTGAGGTCTGTTACCTGATAACGGTTCAGAACCGCAATTTACTCAGCTTTACATTGTTGACAATGCGAATGAGGTTGAAAACAGAAAAAGGGTTGTGGGGGTACGTATTATGTATTTATTGCTTAAATATTTATATTGGTTACGAATAATTTAGTTGTGATAGTCTAAAATTTAATTTATGTCTTTTAATGTCCCCCGATAAGAGTGAATCATGTGATTCAATGTTGCATCATTGTATAGTTTTTTGAATTGAAAGATATGCTAGATGGTAAGGTAGTTCGGTTAGAGAAAAGATGATTGAGGAAAACACTTCAAATGTAAGACTTATACTTATTAGTCGGTGGGCGACTGATGATAGGAGATATGATTTGCCTATTGTCGATGAAATTTCCGGATTGATTGTCGGTGGATTTTGGTACACAACCAGGACACACAGATATCATTATTGCGCCTCATGGTAGACCGTTGTAGCGGATAAGTGAAGTACATCCTCTTTATTTACCTTTGCAGTATCCATTGCTCTTTCTGAGAAATATTAATCATACAGAGGGATGGTGCAATAAAACAAGGTTGATAGTTACAAAATTTGGCTATCATGATCTAGAAGGTCAAATTCTTTCTAGCAGCAATGCATGACACAAGTTCTTTATTCCAAGTACGTCGTTGAGCCATTCTGATTCTAGGATACCTATTAGATTTCAAAGAAGACAATTTCCGTTGGTGATGTCCTATGTCATGATTATCAATAAAAGTCAGGGACAATCACTCTCGCATGTTGGACTTTTTCTTAAACGATTGGTGTTTACACATGGACAAATTTATGTTACGATTTCTAGGGTGACAAATCGTTTCGGATTAAAGATGTTGATTTGTAGTAGGAATGGAAGACCAACAAAATCAACAAACAATGTTGTGTACAAAGAAGTATTCCAAAATTTGTAGTCATATGAAATCAATAAATGATGATCTTATCTCTTATTTGCGAAATTTATTTATTTTATCTAAATATTCATCTAATTTCACATTACATTATCTTTATCCAGACGTTTCTTCCCGTGCATCGCACGGGTGATTCACTAGTATTAATAAAAGTAGAAGTGTAGCTTGCTATATAAGCTATTGTTTTTCCGCCTAAAGTGCACATCCCTTATATGGTTTGGTTAGTGTGAATGCAAAATGAGATTAATGTGAATACAAAATAATTTTACGTCAAATGTGAATGCAAAATCTAGATAGATATGAATGCATTTATTGTCTTTTATATATATATATATATATATATGCACTAATAATTTACTATTATGGTAATAAACACATATTTTTAATTATTGTATTGGTGTTTTTGAATGAAAATTGAGAAAAATGTTAAATATGTGATAAGAATGGAGAAATTGCATTTGTATTGATTATGTATAATCATTAAATTTTAATGGATGCTTATCGATATTACGGATAACAATTTTAGTTAATTGCACTGATGAAAATCTATACTATATATGAAAGTATGATAGATTGATAGAATTAATTCTTAAATTCTTTATATTTAAGTATTATAATAAAATATGTGGTTGAGAAAAATTTTGGAGAAATATATGTGATTAAAAACTAGGTTGAAAAAATGTGTTACTTATAAATAATTTATCGAAAAAGTTATTGAACGAATGTTAATATTGAAGAGTTAATACTTTGATTTCTTTTAAGTTAATAATGTTAATACAATGATTAATATTTTTTAACTATACTTATTTTTGAGAAATTTTTAAAAATTACAGGGTATAAGATTTTCGGTACAATTTCGTGATTTCTAACTTTACTCGATTGTCGTATCATGATAATTGCGAGATTTCCAAAATTATTATTTTGACTGCCTATTTTTGTAAATAAAATTTTATTAATTTAATTCAAATATTTAAATATATAAATTGACGTTTACTATTCAAAGATATTTTTAATAATTTGAATTAAGTATATTATTTTATAAAGTCTAATAATTATTGAAATAGAAAATTATTTTTTATGCATTTATATATGTGTTGATTATGTATAAGCATTAAAATTTTATAAATATTTATTAAAATCGATATTGTGGATAACAACTTCCATGCATCGCACGGGTGAAATACTAGTGTAATTTAAAATGATAAATTTTAACAAATTTCAAAATTTTTGATTACTTTAATTTTTTTTAAATATGAAAACGCGGAAAACACACATTTTCATTTTATAGTTATAATGTGTGGAAAATTTGGAAAACGTGTTTCCTTTACAAAATTTGAAATCGTTTTCGAAATTTTTTCTAGAAAACGGCACGAGAAAATGTGTTTTTCGCGTTTTCGAAAACAAAAAACTAAAAACGAATGAAAAACGTCAAAGAAAACACAACCTTAATTTCTCATTCCACCCACCTACTTGTACAACGTAGTATCATTTTATTGACACTTCTAATAAAATAATTGCAAAACCAAAACAGAAGTGGGTGCCTATGTCCTTACTGGCAATTTGATTCAACTAATATTGGATTGTCACTAAAACACCATATGGAAAAGAAAAGAAAATAAAAAAGTAAAAGAAAAACTGGTCATCAATGGTGGAAACACATGAAATTTAGCATCTCGCTGATATGATTGGCCTTCCGCTTCAAGTTGGAAAAGGAAATAAAAACCCAAAAAATAAAATAAAACTATCCACTAATTTAGCTAATAAACCCAAATGGTAAATTGTAATTGTACTCCCCTGATCATGAAGCAAAACTACTCTTGTTGGAATTTGAAAAATTATAAATGACAATATACTATATTTAGGTTACACTTACTTTCTGTTCGGTGACCAGCTAATTCAAGCTACGAATTTGATGACAATCAATTGCTATCTGTTGTTACTGCAACCCAAAATTTGAAGATGCTTCACCACGAATTATCTCAATTGCATAAAGTTTAACACCTGTTTTATCTAAATCCTTCTATCACACTAAAACGATATATAGAAATAGAATTGATGAAACCAAGCCCTGAATGATTAAAAATATAGTTGGGGAGTATTCAGATCAATGTAATGTCGATAATGTTTTTGAATTTGGAGAAGAATATACTATCGGGTAGATCTTTAGGGACCGCTATGAATTTTTGGCAGGTGGGAGTTTCCGTTAATGAGGATATATATTTTGATTTATTAATTAATTTAAAATTGATTTTATGTTGTAATTAATTACCATTGCAATTGTCTTAAAAATAGAATATAATACAAAATAAATTATTTGGGAGATATAATTCATAATGGTGTTAATACTTAATAATGTGGTAGTAGAACTAAGGGCCCATTTGATAGATATATATTTTTCATGAAAAACATTTTCCATGCCATTTTCCGATTTTTCTGACGTTTGATTACCTTAATTTTCTATGAAATTCATTTTTTAACTTTCATTGATTTTCAAAAAATTTCTTATTTGGTGAGATTCATTTTTCCACCACTTTGGTGAAAATTTATTTTTCACCTTAGGTGGAAAATAATCTTCGCCCCGTTTGATCTTTTTTGTTGTTATTGGTTGTTGTCAATTAACTCATTTTTTTTAAAAGAAATTAACACTGTTATTATCAAATGCAAATGTATGAAAAATAAAAAAAAATTAATTTTAATTAAAATGGCAAAATTATACTTTATTTTTCATGAAATATAATGTCAATTAAACAAAAAAATTTGATTTTTTTTCCCTTTTTCCATCTAGAAAATTAAATCAATCAAACACATTCAATTTTCAATTCTCAGAAAAATAAATTCTTATGAATTCAATTCCTTAAAATTTATTTATTTTTAATTTAAATTTCATTCTCGCAGTCAAATGGCCCTAATATTATGAAAAATAAATTAAAATGAGAAAAGAAAAAGAATTTAGAAAACCAAAAACCCTAATGCCTTGTGTACCTAATCACTAACCCCTTCCCCAATTTACCTCTAAAACCCTTATTTCACTCTCCACAGAGCCTTCTTTCTCCTCTCGATTTCCCTCAAAGGTATACAGATTTTCTGTCGATTTCTCTTTTCGCACCACTAGGCCTTGTGCGTTTTTTTTTTTTTTTTTTGAATTAGCTACATGTATGTGTAATCTGTATATAACGTTTTGCAAAATGGTTTCGATTTTGATCAAATGCAAATTAGGGCTCTTCATTGATTTAGTGTTCGAATATTCGAGACTTCTGTTTATCGTTTTTCTTTTATTTGTATTTCTAAATACTTTTTCCTGTGTAAGCTCGGGTTTTTGTTTTTTTGGTTGGTTGGTTGGTCTACTAGCGGATAATTAATTTTGCGATATTTTGAATCTTGCATTTCACAGAACTGGAGAAGTACAAGATTTTAGCGTAAATGTATTTTTTTTTTCCAGTTTTCTGGTAAATGTAATTGCGTTGGGGGATGTTTGAATTTCAGAGATTCGTCTGTTTTGAATGGTGTTTGTGTCTGTTGTGTATGGGGCTCTCCTATTTAATGCTTTATTTAACCGTGTAGTTAAAGTGGACACTCTTTAGAAGAAAAATATTCTTATCTAGTTACTTCTTGTTGCATTCGTATTTCCAAAAATTATGTGGACCCTTTTGCCATTTTTGTATGGTTTGCATTGTTAGTTCTCTCCATGCATAATTAGCCTTCTCCAGTTGCATGTGACAGATTGTAGGTTTTCCTCTTATTCTATGCATTTGATTACATGAAAATAGACCAGAGGTCCTTTTTAATTATCCCAGCATTTTTAGAAAGAATATTACACAATAATGGTACAACTTGGCAGTGTGCAGTGGTTTGGAAGATTAATATGGACAATGTCAAGATTCCCAAGATGCCTAGCAGTGGTGCTGCCTCCTCTTTAATCAAGTTGGGTGTTATTGCTGGTCTTGGCGTGTATGGAGTTGCTAACAGTTTCTACAACGTTGAGGGTGGGCACCGAGCCATCGTTTTCAACCGAGTCACTGGTGTCAAAGAGAAGGTTTTTTCTTTCCCTATTCTATTTCTCTTGGATCGGGAATTGACATTTGACTTTTTCTCTGACTCTTTCAATGTTTACAAAGTTCACTTTTCTATTTCATGCTTTAGTATTTCTGGTCACTGAAGGCAATGTCCCACCTAGTTAATAAAGGTTTTGATGCAGTTAAAGTTCTGCTTTTGATAAATAATTATCGGTTGTACTACATGTACTTCATAATTTACAGATTTATTTACCATCAATGATTTGACGATATTTGATTGGGTCAACGTGTCATCAACCAAATAAAAAAAAAATCTCCAACTTTCTTTTTGACACCTCATCAATCTGATGGTGATGTAAAACTAGCATTTTTCAACAATTACGTATCCAATGTCTGTGTCTTTGTCTTGTTATTTATAAAATCAGAGAAAATATTCAGTTCCCCTTTATTGTTTTTACCTATTCCTTCTCAGGACAATCAGTGTGGGTTCTTTACATTGTTGTGTATCCTCCATGGTGTACCTTTTTCTCCTTTCTTTTACAGAGAGTTCTGTGAATTTATCATTTACACTTGAATTGTATCAACCGGTCTTGGGATTGCAACTTCGAAGAAGCATGTTTTTCGAGAAGATTGACTACACCATCCAGTATAATTAAACATGTGAACTGGTTTTCTTGGAGTCTGGCTTGGTGTGACTGGCTATGACAAGGATTTTTATATTTAGCTCGAAGTGAAGGAAGTGCTAATCTTTGAGCAAAAAAGTAAATTTCTCCGTGATAAATTTATTTTTGTATTCTGTCTCATTCAAGTGAAGGGAGGGAAGATGGAGATCAAATTGTTCTGATTGCCAAATTTAGTATTCTGAATGGATGCTGTACTAGAATTTGGAAGGGTAGTACTAGCTAACACTTTTCTAGGGGTTTAATGTCATCCGGTATTTCTGGTTTTATCGACCCTTTCTTATGGTATTGATGTCAACAAAAATGTTTGCTAATTTTTTAATGGAATCAATCTTAAATAAATATATTGCGCTGTTTGAACTAATTTGACTGAGTAGTTGGGCCTGCTATCCTTTGGCATTTTCTTATTTAAAAGTAAGTTTGACTTGTAATCTTAGAGTAAGATGTTCCTATGGCTTTCTGTGATTCACTTTTATCGCAATTATAGAGGTATGATACTTAATTTATTTTTCATCTACACAACACAATTTGGTCAATATTTTGCTTACACATTGGATGTATAGGTTTATCCTGAAGGGACACACTTGATGGTTCCTTGGTTTGAAAGGCCAGTTATTTATGATGTTCGTGCACGACCACATTTAGTAGAGAGCACATCAGGCAGTCGTGATCTTCAGATGGTAAGCCCCTCTCTCTAGCTTTCCTCCCTTTTCTCTTCCCTTCAGCTTGCAATACTTAATTTCTGGGGGCTTTGGGCCACTCTTTTTGAGTTACAAGTTTCTTATAATTGCTTTCTAGTTCTATGTTTTATTCTAAATGGCATGAAGTGCAACGATCTCTGGTTTCTAAAGAGAGTTCAGAATTTTTAATTAGCTTCCTATATTCTAACTTTGCTTCTAGCCTTCTACAGAGATAATCAATCCTTATGGGTGGAAAAATACTTTGACTGAATCTTATCTATGTAATGCCACTGTCAATTTTACTCATCTAACTGAAATGTATTTCTAAACTTCTAGGAAGTATGTAATTGGTGCATTGTATACCTTATGAAATGCTACTTATAAGATCCTCAGTCAATTGTTGCTTTTCGATTGTTTTTTTTTTTTTTGGTAGATGTCTCTTAACAATTTCTTAACACTTCACGTTCATTTAAAAAAATAGCAAACTAATTTTGCAATTGGATCCTTAGCATTGCTTTTGTTATTTTGAAAACAAAAATAGTCCATCATTTAGTTTTCTATAGATAATACAGGATCCTCTGAACTCGACCTTCTTAAGTTGCAAACCACTTGTGTCCATTCCGTGCCTTCAAGGTGGGGTTGTGATTGAAGGCATTAACAAATCTGCAACTGAATGAAATAATGTTGTCTAAGAGTTTATAATTTTATACTACTACAATCTTATTTCCTTGTCTTTTCCCGTGGGTGGGGCATGGGGCCATCATTAGCTCGGTCATTGGATGTTAACGCGATATTGAAAAGGTGAATTTTATAGCACACTCGTCAACATCAATTTGGTTTAGTAGTCTGTAAATGTGTGTAAAAATAGCAGCAGAATTTTTGGTTCA
The DNA here is from genome assembly GCA_963555705.1 of Ligustrum vulgare. Taxonomy (NCBI): domain Eukaryota; kingdom Viridiplantae; phylum Streptophyta; class Magnoliopsida; order Lamiales; family Oleaceae; genus Ligustrum; species Ligustrum vulgare. The sequence goes on from OY743190.1 coordinate 1,429,612, forward strand.
TTTTTTTGGTCAAGTTTTCATACTATCTGAAATATAATTCTCTTTCCTATGATGTGCTGATCCGATATTATTGTGGTTTAATGTAATGCTTACTATTTTCTTGATTGCTTCAAATATTTTTTAGTAGAGCGAAATGCGTAAAGTATCCACAACTATTTTCAAGAAATTTGTTAATTAGTATTGATATGTTTTGATGTCTAGAGATTTTTTTTTTTTCCTTTTGGGAGATTAGCTTAAGGTAAAAAAATTACTTCTTTTATCATTCAAAAAAAAAAAAAAAAAAAAGAAGTGAGAATGATAAAGATAAACTTGGATCATTGAATCTCCTTGTCGTTACTTGATTTGCTATTTGATTTACAGGTAAAAATTGGTCTACGAGTTCTCACTCGTCCTGTGCCTGACCAGCTACCCACTGTTTATCGAACTCTTGGTCAAAACTACAATGAGAGAGTCCTGCCCTCAATTATTCACGAAACTTTGAAAGCTGTTGTTGCCCAGTACAATGCTAGTCAGCTCATCACCCAAAGAGAGGTAAGTGGGTAGTTAAAATTTATGTAACTATTCACAGTCCTCTTCACACAATAATTACTACGAGTATAGAACATGTTTTATGAGCTTTTAACTACACTGCCAATGCTCTCTCACATCCCCAAATTCAATTTTGTAATTTTCAGTTTTACCTTTCAGAATAAAAAGTCAATTTTACTTTCTGATGCATGGCCAGTATTAGTAGCATAATCCAACTGGGTTGGGGTTGTATAATATTTCATTACTTGTATATCTTTTGCAGGCTGTCAGTAGAGAAATACGGAAAATATTGACTGATAGAGCTGCCAACTTCAACATTGCATTGGATGATGTGTCCATTACAACCCTGACTTTTGGAAGGGAATTCACAGCTGCAATTGAAGCTAAACAAGTAGCTGCACAAGAGGCTGAGAGAGCCAAGTTTGTGGTGGAAAAAGCTGAGCAAGACAAACAGAGTGCTATAATTAGGGCACAGGTAACTTGATGCTTTGTTATTCCATGACTACTTTCACCTCAAGTCTTCTTACTGTTTAAGACTCATTCATCAGTTAAAATGAAAGCGGGCATTCACTAAATGATTACCATGGTCACCTTGTGTCTTGTGATCATTTAAGACCTATTAATCAGTAAAAAATGAGAATGTGCATTCGCTCGAGCAAGCGGTTTTGTCTTTGTCCATTACTGCTGATTTGTTTAATGTCTGCCTAAAATTGAGCAATTTCGACGGCTGCAATTTGTTTATTTGTTACCAGGGTGAAGCTAAGAGTGCTCAGTTGATTGGTCAAGCTATTGCCAACAATCCAGCATTTATTACTCTCCGGAGAATTGAAGCATCTAGAGAAATCTCACACACCATCGCAAGCTCAAACAACAAGGTGTATTTGAACTCTGATGATCTGTTGCTGAACCTTCAGGGTATGAACTTAGAGCAAGGTGGAAAGAAGTAACTGGAAGATTGGCTGAATAAACATTTTTTCCCTTAACTGAATTTAGATTTTCTTCTCAAGCCATTTAAGTAGTTGAATTGCCTCAAGCTGGCTGTTATCTACGAATGAAAGTAGCGGATTTATTTTGCAAAGGAAACTATTATAATTGAAAAGGAGAATATTTCTTGAAGGGTTTAAGTTTTTTGAATTGAGGTACCGAAATTCATTGCAGATATCCTCGTCCTGAGGAGTACTATGATGTTTTCGCTTTTGAAGTAAATACTTTACAGCAGGGTGCTGATTAAAATTATTAAGACGAGGATATTGTTAATTGGCGCTGCTTTAAATTTTGGATATCTTGTTCGGTTTCGTGATGGTCTCATTTGTGTTTGAAGCAGTGCATACTGTTGAGCCTGGGTCTTGGAGTGAATTTGAATAGATGTACATTGCTAAGAAATACAAGGGCAAGGCTCGTGTTGGTTTGCATTTTTAACATGAATCCCAGGTGGAATCTCTTGATATGAAAACAAGGTCGAGACATGATGTAAAAATGAATGGAAAATTGGGGTATACAATTGAAGGCAGTTATCTAATTATCTTCAACTGCTTTGTTTAAACACTTGGGAGTCATCTCACAAACTAAACAGGTCGAAATGAAAGAACATCAGTTTCATGTCCCCCTAAAGATGCATCAGTTGTATTAAATCGTATCTAACCACGAATCAAAGTCATACAAAAGTTTCTACTTGTAAGTGGGATCCGAGGCATAGAGTGTACCATGAGGGGCAACCTTAACATCACGGAGTAGAGCGCTATGATTATGTTTATCGGCATAGATGTTTCATCAAGTAGGTCGTCAATAGCGTGGCGTAGATGTTTCATCAAGTAGGTCGTCAATAGCGTTGTCGATGATGTGGAATGGCATCTTAGCATGTTTCGTCACACTTGAGTTCTCAAAAAACTTGGTTTCATCAGTCCGACGTAGATTTTTTTTTAATAAGTGAAGGATAAACTCCTGCTCAATTCTCGAATGGTATAAATTCCGTATTTTTTATTACATTTGTTTGTTTAACATTTTTTCCATTTGTTTCGTATATTTTTAAAAAAGAAATTCATTAATTATATTGTTTATCTTATGCATACGTTACTGAATTTTATTGCTGTGTATTATATATGAAGGTGAGAGTGTAGAAAGTTCAAAATAAATTGAAATGGGCGGAAATCAAAGGCGAAAACTTTTTAAAATATCAAATAATAAAAACGATGAAAATAACCGGAAAAGATTCAAAACTAGGGCGTCGGAATGATTTCTATACGTTTGAAGAATTAAATCTCCCAGAACAAATCAATATGGACACTTATAATTCTCATACTAATAATGTAGCAAATCATGTACATAAAAATTAGAAAAATATATCTCATTAAAGTTACACAAAGCAATAACTAATTTCTTGGCTTATTCCTAACATATTGTTCTCTATAGCTGTACTTTCAGGTGATGTTATATGATGTGATAATGGGGTCAGTCTTATTGTTGAATCTAGGCTCCAGTTTGTTAGACAAATTTTCTTTAATGCATTCTACAGTTGGGAGTTTAGATCACATGATCTAATGATAGAAATTATTTTTAGCCCCTGTTTGGTCCCCATTATTTGGAAAATAATTTGGTTTTGAATAGTATTTTTGGAGAACGTGTGGTTAAAAAATATTTGAAAAGTCAAAAATAACAGACTTGACAAAGATGAATGGTTGTGATTGAATGTTGAATAAATTTGATTTTAGAAAAATGTGGCCAAATAAGGGCTTAAGTACACAACTTGATCAAGCATATTTTTAGTTGAACAACTTCTTAATTATACAATTTTTACCTTACCTTTAGGCTTCTATAAACCTCTCGCAATCAAGTAAAGAGTAACTACTATTATAAACTTTTAAGAATTGATCAGTGGATATTTTTAGAGGTGGCAATGGGCCGAGCCGAGCCGGCTCGGCCCATGGCTTGCAATGCTTGGCTCGTCAAATTGACGAGCCTAGCAACGAGCTCGGGTCAAACGAGCCGAGCCTAACCCTGGCCGAGCTCGGCTTGGCCCACGAGCCGCAAGCTCATGGGCCGAGCCGAGCTCGGCTCGTTTAGCTCGGTTTGGTTTGATTTTGTTTTTTTTTTTTTTAAAACCTCTCTTACCGCTTTTTTTTTTTTTTTTTTAAAAACCCTCTTGTCTTACCGTCTTAAATTTATTTATTTAGTCGACAATCTTTGATAGATAAAATATTTGAAATCTTGAATACTAATAAGTATAAATATAAGTATAATATTAATAAGTAATAAGTTATGTATTAAATAAATTATTAATAACTTAATAAGTAAAAAAACAATGTTTTTTTTTTTTTAGTTTTCAACGTAAAAAAACGGCGTTTAAATTTTATTTATTTATTTTTTTTACACGAGCCGACGAGCCGCTCGGCTCGCCGGCTCGTTGAGCTCGTGGCTCGTGCCAACGAGCCGCTCGTTGAACCACGAGCCGAGCCGAGCTCGGGGTTCAACTACAATGTTTGGCTCGCCCACGAGCTCGTCCGTTTGACGAGCCGAGCCGCCCTCGGCTCGTGTTTTCGCGAGCCGAGCCGACGAGCGGCTCGTCCCGTTTGCCACCTCTAGATATTTTATGTCCAAACTTTTGGCATTCGATCGAATCAATGAATTTTGGAGCATTAACTATTTCCTTGTGTTAATTTGGAACTCATGGTCTAACAATAGTCCTTTTTACCTTTGCTTGTAGATATTTCGAAAAACTGTTGTTGGTGTTTGGGTTGGACATCGAAAGGGTTTTTTTTCGAAAACTCGGATTCTTCGATGTGATTTGTTGTTTTTGGTTTCAAACTTTATTTTTCCAGACAAAGTTTCGGATTCCACAATATTGCTTGTATAACTCTTATACTACTGATCTTTGGGTTTTGTAGAAAAAGGATAGGGTTATGGAAAAACCTTTTTTTTCCCATATGCTCAGGTTTGTCTAATAATGAATTTTGCAAGGTCTTTGATGCTTTTTGTTTTTGTATTTGTACTTTTCAAACAAGATTTATCGGTGCAACATTTGACAGGATTGACCAATATGACGTTGCTCTCAAAAGTATTGACGAGGCTATAGAACACACTCAAAACTACTAATAATTTGTACTATGTTAAGGTACATATTTTATTTGTGAATGATGCATTTGACTTTGTTTTCCTTCATTTTTGGTCATAGAAGGTTGAGTCTCAACTACATCTCATTGGAACATTCTACATTCTTCTATGCCTCTTCTTCTCTTCTTCATCACATTTCAAAACTAGAATTAGAACCAAAAATTTAAGTGCATCCCAGAAGCTTATGACGATCAAGAAACTAAAAATGCATTAAAATTTACAGTTTCATTACCTGACCATGTGAAAACCATCACAAGACACAAGTACATCAAACCCATTTGTGTAACATTATCTAAAATTTTGGCAGAGCTCCTCTTATAGATATACTCATGGCTCGGTTCTTGTTGCTGGTACTATTTTTGTAAGCTTTGTTTCATCTTTCTCATTATTTTCTTTGGTATTTTTAAGCTTTTGCTCTGAAGTTATTCATGTGGTAAGAACCTTCCATTTTTATGTCTCTAGGGAGAAAATTAAAAATGATTCCTATTGACTTTCCTTTTAAAAGTTTATGAACAAATTAAAGGGCATATGGTTCATTGACATTGATTCTCGTTCTCTGGTTTCGTGATGTTATGGATTGTAAAAGGAGATTATAGAGTTAATAGTGCCCGCGTTTGCCATCTGTTTGTAGGAATTATATTGAGGAGCAGTTAATACCATTTATTCAAGGTGAGAAAGGCAGTTAGAACATATGTTGGGGACCTGAATGTTATTATAGTTGCGTGTGGTTTAAGTCTTGCAATTGTCAATAAGGTAATCAAGCAATTTGTTGCAAATACAAAGTAATGGACTTCGACGGTTTAGTATTGTTTTTGTTATAGTCCCCTATGTCTAAAGTTAATTGTTGAATTTATCGTTGGGTATTCGATACACCTTCAGGCTCAGTAAGTTCTCCAAATCGACACCTCGACTTCACTTTCGACCCAACAACAACCCCTCCTTGGTTGCTCCAATATGAGAGGAGGAAGAATATGAACAACAATGGAGAACTACCAAGTTAGAACTCCAAGACGGTTGCCCTCTTCCCTCTCTCTCAGTTGATTCAAAATCAACATTAACATTACCAGGAAAATGGACAAAGGATGGATACATATTGTTGAATCCAAGCCCAAAGAGAGGTACAGTGATCCACTTGCGATGGCCCAACGGACCTTGACCCATAGCCAAGGTCCGAAATATCACCTTGGGTCAGATTCCGAGGTGGTTTGTCAAGCGAACCTTTCTAGCCGAACTGATTTACGCCCGAACGACGTGCTTTATACTCAGCCGAGGCGCTTTAAATCAAAGACCAGGAGAGAGATGGAGTCAGAGATGTGACACTGCCTTTACCAAGATGTTACAGGCACCCATCCCCTACGAAATGTAGTAATAATTACGGTCAAAAAGCAAGGTTGTCACCTCCAAGAGCTAGGGTGGAGACAAGTGTAAAGTATGCCACGTGTCATGATCCGAGACAACAAGTTCCTTTATAAATGGAACGCGATTGTCTCCAAGAAAGGGGTTAACAATTTCATACTTTTAACCAAATATATATATATATTTCTCTCACTCCCTTTTTTCTCTTCTACACATTTACTTCTCCCGCACCCAATATATATATATAAATTCGCCTAAAATGAGTACTGACTTTGGCATCGGAGTGCAAATGGGAGCCACTTCGGCCCTCTTTGCAAACTGATTGTTTGTCACAGTACGCAGGAGATCCACGTGTTCAAGAGGGAGGAGCTGAGACGTGTTGGTCCAAGGTCCATCCGGATTTTGTGGTCAACACATATAATGTTGGGCTAGGTCACCATAAGTGGGCCAAACATCCAAAACCCATGCCCAAGCTAAAAACCAAGTCAAATGGCCCAACAAGCAACAAGTCCAAATTCCATGCCCATAATCATCACAATTGGGCCTTCCAAGTGGGTCACGAGTAACTACCAATTAAGTAACTTCGAGTGACCCCGAGTCATTATCGAGTCGAACTATTTATCGAGGTGTCGATATTATATGCACATTTGTTTTATATCATCGCCTGAATTTATTAGGTATCAAAAAACCCAACAAATCTTCACATTGATACCCAATCAACCTGCAAGAAAAACAACACAATGTTTATACTTGTCCAATCAAGGTTATCCAATAAAAATTGGAATCACAGACCTTATCTCATGTATCACACTCGAAACACACACCATACCTGTTCCATTTACTTGTTAGGACTAAGGTCAAAATATCCAAGCAGAAGATAGATAATTACAATAATCAATCAAGAACATACAATACATGCGATGACAGATATAACCATAAGATAATACAGAAATCTTTTCAAACATGCTCACAAAGAAAATAAGACTAACTCCTAGTTAATCAAACATGACGGCCAACACATATGCACCACAATGCATAAATGACCTCATGAAAAGACCTCACACAACTATCCCATCTCATTCCGTGTGTCTCCCTCCTCGAGAACACATATCACACACATCGCCACCTATGCTCACTAGATTGATCACCACACATGCCTAACTAGTAAATAAGAATAGATCCTAAATCTATGAGATGCTCCTCTATCAATACATCACTTCTCTTAACCTAAGGGGATAATGAGTCTCCACATAATAGAAGTGATCTAAGTGTCTCTAACACTCCACCCGGCCAGGATTTTCAGACAGAAGGTTTACTGTACATTTAATCACATCTCAACTTGTGATTCAATGTCACACTCACCCCCCGTACATCATATCAATGCACTATCAGACATCTACTCCACACATTACCAAAAGACATACTCACACTCATTGCTAATGCATCACAAACCCACTATGCATGCCAACACATTACACTCAGTAAAATGATTACACACAAATTCATGCAAAGTAACACATATCAATCATGTTGAAATGCTACAAAAAAAATACATCGAATTAAGTAATCACACACATTCATAAATGATCACACAGATGCACATGCAGCTACATCGAGCACTTATCCTCAATAAGCCTCGCACGGATCTTTCCTAGATCCAGTGGCACCGTTCGCCTCACCTATTGTTAAGTGCATTTTTATACACTTTTTATACCTTTAAATTAGCATATTTTGGAATATATTAAGCAAATATCTACTAATTTATGCATATTTTGTGTTTAAATAGGTTAATATCCAAGTTTGAGGCAAAAAACCACAAAAGAAGTGCAAATTATGCTGAAATTGGAAGTTTGGGGACCATTTTGTCACTTACGGGAAGTTGCGGACAAGCTGTGAAATTTAACCCAGGGACCGATTGCAAAATCCCAAAAGTTGAATGACTTCAAGTGCAATTTTATAAGGACCTATTTGAAAGAAATCTGAATGTTTGGGGACTAAATTGATGGCACCGAAAGATGGAGGACTAGATTGCAAATTAGGGAAGGGATTAAGCTGCAAAGAACCATCCTGGCTGAGCCAAGCAAACGCATGGCTCGAACCAAGTCGCGAACGCGACTTAGACCATGAAATGAAGCCGAGAAAAAAAGACCACAGAATTTTATACATCCCGATCGCGCGTTGTTTACCACGCGCGATCGCACTGTTCATTTTTTTAAAAAAAAATAATAATCCCGGGCCGGACCGGGTGCTGTGTACGCGGATTTGCGTTTTTTTAGGGGTTTTGGTTGATTTTTGGGATGATATAAATACCTAACTTCCTCACTTTGCAACATCATGTAAGTCTTGCCTCTTTTCATTTTTCTTTGTATTTTGCTCCTTACTTTGTTTCATTTAATGCATTTAAGTTTTTAAATTATCATGTTTTTACTTGCTTTGTTTAATTTCAAGCTTATTATTGTTGTTGAAATTTCATTATTAATCTTTTAAGCTAGTTTGTTGTTAAAATAATTTTGTTAGTCCTTAAATGTTGTTGTTATTTTATTATGAGTTATTTTTGTTTATGGGCTAAATAGTATTTTGTTGGGATGATTGATGTTACTTAACTTCACTTAGTTATTTTAAGTTTTTTTTTTTTTTTTTTATGTATTTTGAGTTATTCACTTTCAAGCATTTGAATTTATGATTATTATCTTTTAATATTGTGCATATTGATTTATGTTTATTGTCTTGCATTTGTCTATTTTTAGTAGTTAATTTTATTTACAAAATTGCGAATTAATTAAGTATTGTTTAAGTGAAATCGTGAATCCCAACTTTTTAATATTCCATTTTCTTTATTGTTGTTAGAATTTAAAGTTAGTTTGTTTTTGCTTTATTTTCACTAAAAAAATTCAAAAACTTATTGTGTGATTTCGTTGTTAAAATTAAATTAACTAGAGTGTGCAATTGAGTATACATTCCTCGTGGGATTAACAACTCGGACTCAAAAAGTCCATTTTATTACTTAAACGCGACCCGTGCACTTGTGGTACACGATTTTAGCGAACAAGTTTTTGGCGCCGTTGCCGGGGAATGTTTTATTTCCTTTTATGTATGCATGATTCTAACATTGGTAAAGTAGGAAATATTTTTTCAATGGACAATCTCTACATGGATAATGAATATATGCTTAGAGAGTATTCGAGTTGTCAAATTTGTTACAAGGTGCATGATAATGGACAATGTTTGTATTTGGGCAATAATTTGTTTATGTCGAATCTTCTTGTGTTTAGACATTATTTGAATTGTCGAAAACAAGAAATTGACACATCCGATGCTAGTTACATGCTTTTGGGAGATTGTGTACCAGAAGATTGTGATGAGGACATTACTCTTATAGGAGAGGGTCCTCCATTTTTGAATGAAAAGGTACTTGCAAAATATTACAATGAGCTTGCCAAGTTGGATGAAGATGATATGCCTATGGGAGATATCATATTTTGGGAAGGATTTAAAATGTGGGGTATGATCCACTCTTGGGGATAAATAGGAAAAACTTGCCATTGCCCATGGATTCAAAATTTGGATCGATCATTCAATCCGAGAAGATATCAACTATTGAAGATGAGCTTGAAGAGAATGACAAGTTAATCACAAAAGAATCACAAAGGGACGTGGCAGTTAATGAGGAAGAGATTAAATCACATTCTCTCAACTTCATTGATTGCCCAACAATTGATTTTGTGATTAAGCCACTTGAGGAGGAGCAAGTCTACATAGTTGGATTTGAATTGGAAGAAGTAGGCAAGTCATATGACATTGGAAGGGGCAAGGTACAAGTTTGGAGAATCAATGAAGAGTGGAACAAAGCCAAAAGAAGACAAATGGGCAAAGCATCAAAAGCTTCATTTAAAGTGCCATGAAGTGCTTATGCGAAAAGTCGAGCTTATGACTTTAAACAAGCACTTTTTGGGAGGCAACCCGAATTTCTTGTAACGACCCGGCTCCCTCGCTGGGGCCTTCTCCGTGTCGCACTCATGGTCTTTCCACTCCCCCTGGCTCCCTCGCTGGGGCCTTCTCCAGAAGTGGATTTTTGCCTTCCGCAGGATTCGAACCTTGCACCTAGGGGTTAAGTACAAAGATTCATGGAATCCTGCTACCATTAGACCGCGCCTTTTTTGTAACGACCCGGCTCCCTCGCTGGGGCCTTCTCCGTGTCGCACTCATGGTCTTTCCACTCCCCCCAGGATTGGGCTCCCTCAAGGGGCCTTCTCCCAATCTTACCCTGAAGTGGATTTTTGCCTCCCCAGGGATTCGAACCTTGTACCTAGGGGTTAAGTACAAACTTCATGGAATCCCTGGTACCATTGTCTAATGGTACCAGGGATTCCATGAAGTTTATACTTAACCCCTTGATACAAGGTTCGAATCCCTGGGGAGGCAAAAATCCACTTCAGGGTAAGATTGGGAGAAGGCCCCTTGAGGGAGCCCAATCCTGGGGGGAGTGGAAAGACCATGAGTACGGCTCGGAGAAGGCCCCAGCGAGGGAGCCGGGTCGTTACATTTCTTCTCTTTTTCTTTACTTGTGATTATTTACTTTACTTCTTTACTTTCTTTTTAATTATTTGTCAAAATTTTGTAGGTAACAAATATTTTTGAAAATCCTAAGCGACATTGTCCTCAACAAGTTTGAGGGTGAACTACATTCGGCGAAAACTTAAGGTCAATTTCAAACATCACAAACAAGCATCAAATTAGGGAAGTTTTACTAAATCTTTTCTTCTTTACATGTTGTTTCTATTTTCACATTGAGGACAATGTGTAATTCAAGTTTGGGGGTGTTGACTTCATTTTGCACTTTATCAAGTTAGATAGCCTTGCCGACTTAAGATGTTGTAATGTTTGATTTTGTTCATTTTGTTTTAGATATTGACATGCTAGATAGCCTTGTCGGCTCAAAATGATTTAATGTTTGAAATTGATGATTAATTCACGAATTATGATCGAATATGCTACTTGTACCTATTTTTATAAATTGCTTATCTATGAGTGATCCTATGTTCTCTTGAGCACAATAGTCATAACTAATTGTTGTTGAGACTTGGAATCAATTGAAGGTTGGATAAATTCGTGAAGTAGAGAAATTAGGTTGTAAGCTTGCATTTTCAATTTTTATCAACCTATCCAATTTCTTTTCAATGCTCTTAATCTCTTGATTCTTTGTGAGATAAGTTTGGGGGTGGTCGAGCCGGTAAAGCAAACGGTCTAGATGTGTAGTGATTCCATGCATGCTTGATATAAATTCGTGTGGAGTGTTGTTGATGTTAAGTATAGGCTAATGATGACCAAATGCTAGAAATCTAAGCCCATTTTAATTATTGCATTGCCCTATCTCGTAGCCTTTTTGACTCGAGTAATTAAGCCCGTAGGAGTATCTTGAAACTTGGTGCCTTAAGTTTTGAACTTGGGAGTCACCGGCCTAAGGGTCGCTACATGAGTCAATTAGAAAGCTTAAGGAGTAGGGTACATACACACACACAATTAAAAAAAAAAGCACATCATTATCATTGCATTTGCTTGATAAGTCTACCCTACTTCGTAGCCTTTTTGACTCGAGTTATTAAGTTCGTAGGGGTATTTTGAAACCTGGTACCCTTTGATCTTAAAATAATCGGGGAGTTGCCGACCTAAAGCTTGCTACATGGGTCAATTAGAAAGCTTAAGGTAGTGAGGAAGTCACAAGCAATCATCACATTAGTTTGTAGAAATCATGCATTTGTATTTGCACAAGGGCGTAGATTAATAGTGGGTTTGAATTGCTTGGTATAAACTTTAATGTGAAGCACTCATCTAGTAGAGAGTCACTGCCTATCTAGATTGTTGAGATTACCGGTAAGTTATAACCAAACTTTAGTGGAAAAAGAAATGTGTGAATTGAGAGTTACCTCTAGGATTGCATCTCGGGAGGGAAAAGAAATAATATGAGGGGATGAAAGTCACGAGAGGGTAAGGAATGAAATTGACCACTAAGGGTGGATAATATTGTTTTGAAACTTATCCTTCCTACAATGTTTATTTGAACATTAGTAATAATTGGAAATGACTATGCACACACACACACACCGATCAAACATGAGATAAGCTCAACTTCTTTTTGTAGTATTATTTTGAAAACATAATTGTGAATTAATCATGCAATTTTACACTCAAGAAAGAATTTAAAAGTTATCTTGCATTGTTGATCATTCATTCATTTGCTTTTTGTGTTAGTAGATATTCTTGCTTGAGACGAGCAATAGTTTAAGTTTGGGAGTATTTATTAAGTGCATCTTTATACACTTTTTATACCTTTAAATTAGAATATTTTGGAATATCTTGAGCAAATATCTACTAATTTATGCATATTTTGTGTTTAAATAGGTTAATATCCAATTTTGAGGCCAAAAATCACAAAGAAACGCAAATTATGCTGAAATTGGAAGTTTGGGGACCATTTTGTCACTTAGGAGAAGTTGCGGACAAGCTGTGAAATTTAACCTAGGGACTAGATTGCAAAATTTCAAAATTTGAATGACTTCAAGTGCAATTTTAGAAAGACCTATTTGAAAGAAATCTGAAAGTTTGGGGACTAAATTGATTGGCACCGTAAGATGGTGGACTGAGGACTAGATTGCAAATTACGAAAGGAACTAAACTGCAAAGAACTATCCCAGCTGAGCCACGCGAACGGGTGGCTCGAACCAAGTCGTAAACGCGACTCAGACCATGAAACGAAGCCGAGAAGAAAAGATCGCGAAATTTTATACCACGCGATCGCGCGGTTCATTTTAAAGAAAAAAATTCCCGAGCCGGACCGGGTTGAACCAGTTCGGCCCATTTCCCTGTGTATGGGAATTTGTGCTTTTTAAAGATTTTTGGTTGATTTTTGGGATGATATAAATACCCAACGCAACATCATGTAAGTCTTGCCTCATTTAATTTTTCTTTTTATTTTGCTCTTTACTTTGTTTCATTTAATGCATTTAAGTTTTTAAATTATAATGGTTTTACTTGCTTTGTTTAATTTCAAGCTTATTATTGTTGTTGAAGTTTCATTATTAATCTTTTAAGTTGGTTTGTTGTTAAAATGATTTTGCTAGTTGTTAAATGTTGTTGTTATTTTATTATGAGTTAGTTTTGTTTATGGGTTAAATAGTATTTTGTTGGGATGATTGGTATTACTTAACTTAACATAATTATTATTATTATTATTATTATTATTATTATTATTATTATTATTATTTTATGTATTTTGAGTTATTTACTTTCAAGCATTTGAATTTATGATCATTATCTTTTAATATTGTGCATTTTGATATATGTTTATTACCTTGCATTTGTCTATTTTTAGTAGTTAATTTTATTTACGGACATAGAAAAGTCTGCTTTGGTAAATTAGCAGAAATCTTTATTTATCGCACTAGTAGATCAACATGTAGGGTGATCGTTAGGACTAGGAAATGCCATTGCTTGGTAACCATTGCTTGTTGCTAGACCTAGGGATTATACGTTTAATTCGTGTCATAAATTCTATGTGAATTTGATATATTAATTTCTGTATGGATTTAATATATGCGCTTTAAATGTTTTGTTGTCACTTAGAAATGCATATGACCTTAGGAAGTGTGATTGACTGGATTTTGTATGACGCGTGCATATATTTTGCTTGTGGTTATTGCATTTGTTGCATGTCGTGATTGTGCCTTTTTAGGATAAGATGACAATACTTGAGTTTTCTTGATGACATGATGATTTGATTTTCTAGAGCGTGTGATGGCAAGGTTTTGGGTCAAGTTATTGTGTGGTATTATTCCTGCATCTATTTTGCATCATCGCTTGGATTTATTGGGTATCAAAAAACCAACAGTAATGGAGTTATTGTATAATAGTCTTTGATCCCAACTATTAGAATAGGTTGTAATGCAGTCCTACCACATTAATCGTTGATTTGTACCGTGGTTGGTTTTTCTCAATTGTATATGTAGAACATTTTTTAAATTCTTTAAATGAATCACATCGAATTGATATCGTAAATTGTTCCCTAATCTTAATATTAATTTTTACTCACAAATAACTGATTCTTCATTTTCAATTCCACGCGAATAAACACAAATATGAAATGTTTTGTTCAACACACGTATCTTCTTCTAGTTATTCTATGAAGATGATAATATTTGAAAGAAACTTTAAGAACCAGAATTTTGACATTTTTAGCTAGAAACTTGACAACCCGAAATTTTGACAATTTTTACTCAGTGAAGAACCTCTGCTGTCATCGAAATCCCTACTGTCGTTGAATAAAATCAATTCAAGTCAAAGTCGCTGGTCCTTTAATTTTCTCGTCTTATTTTTCTCTCAAGAAATTAACTAAATAATAAAACGAAATGTTTTTCGACCGCAAAACTCAACACGAGTTGTGTTCGGCCCCCCTTTTTGATGGGTAGACTATGCTGTCTAATGTACCAAGATTCGTTTTACATCTATAATTATAAAAATATTTACTTTTGAAATACAAAGAAAGCACGATTCGCATTTTGAAATTTGTATACATTACCAAGATAGTGTGTTATTCAATTAGACCTAATGTCTAATGACAAAGTTCAGATCTTGAAATTGGAAAATACTTTCAGAGGTCTTATTATGTATTTTCAAGTAATAATATTAATAAAATAACAAGTCCCCCTTTCATTTTGGGGGTAAAAGACAAGCAAAGAAACAAACATGCTCTTGGTGACAACAATTTACTTTCCCCTAAACCCTCCCTTCAAGTGTCCATGTGCTTTTATCAGACAAAAATTCTAATATATATTTTACGTATACTAAGATATACCTATATATCTACACATCTTTGTCAAAAAACACAAACCAGAGAGAGAGAGAGAGAGAGAGAACATAACATATTTTATATATAGTAAAGGTGATCAAGAACAGGTGGACCTTGAAAGTTGAAGCCTTTGAGGCATGTTGGAGAAGGGAAGAATATTCTAAACCACCTAAGTTCAAGAACTAAACTCCAAAGATTTATATTCTAAAAAACTCAGAAAGCAAAAACATCATTAGATTATGATTAAGGGTTTGAAGTAAAGTCAGCCCATATGTAGACGATTGCTACGCACTTCTAAACATTCACAGCCTTTGTCAGTTGCCAATTTTTATATTTATAACTAGTTACTAGGTAATTAATCTTGTTTAAATTCATTCATTATTGACTTACTTTAAATTTTGAGTCTTCAAGATTGAAGTTCACTATACGAGAGTAAATGCGAAATTAAATACAAGAGCTTTGCATATTTTGCCACTCTATAAACAAGTTTTGTTGAATTGGCTGTTTTCTATTCTTAATTTTTCCGTGATTCATAATATTCGAATAAGCCTCTATTTGGTAAAATTTTGTTTATAAACAGTCACGTGACAACATTAGACCTCTTTTTTGTTTATTTTCTGAAAAGTCAATAATTTCGATTAGTCAAATATTACCACCCATTATTTTTGACTTTTCAAAAAAAAAAAAAAAAAAAAAAATCACTTATGAAACGTTGACACTGTTATAAATAAATATAAATCCATCACCTAATTCCATCACCTAATTTCTACCTAATTCCTTACCTAACTTCTACCTAATTTATATTGTAAATAATTATTATGAATGATTTTATCTTCCTATAAATAGAGGCATTCATTGTTGTATTTCCTACACCTAATGGAATGAGAATTCTCCTCTCTATTCTCTCCATCTCTTTCTCTCTTATATTGATGTTAGATTTTGATAGTTTTATAACACGTTATCAGCACGAGTCTCTAGCCAATCGACGGGAGTATGCTCTACAGTTGCATCTAAATGATGAACCTCTGTATCAGAAACCAAA
This sequence comes from Ligustrum vulgare, assembly GCA_963555705.1. Classification (NCBI taxonomy): domain Eukaryota; kingdom Viridiplantae; phylum Streptophyta; class Magnoliopsida; order Lamiales; family Oleaceae; genus Ligustrum; species Ligustrum vulgare. The sequence continues at coordinate 1,445,487 of OY743190.1, forward strand.
TTATTATTAATCAACGTTTCATATTTCCAATCTAGTGTTTTTGGTATTAGAAAATCATTTATACATCATAGATTAGAAAATCAATTCCAAGTCCATAGAAAAATTGGAGAAATTGTGTGACCCGAAACTTTCAAAGCAAATTCACGCACCGTAACGGATTGGACTATTATGAATACCTTGATTGGAAGATATGACTCACTCACTCATGAAAGGTAATTATTTCATTACGTTGACACCGCCTATATGGTCGGTTTAATTATTTCATTACGTTGACACCACTTATATATATGGTCGGTTTAATTATTTCATTATGTTGAAACCGCCTATATGGTCGGTCTAATTATTTCATTATGTTGACACCGCCTATATGGTCGGTCTATCAATTGAATACATATAAACACCTCAGTTGTTGGTTAATTCTAACATATTAGAGGATTGTTGTCAATATATATACGTGGTGATATAACCCCAGTATTAATATTGTATATAACATATTAGAGGTTGTTGTCAACATATATACTTGGTGGTATAACCCAGTATTATTATTGTTAATATATATACAATATTATTGTTATTTGATATTTCATTTAATGGTACCAGAATTTATAATTACCAAAAAGTTGGTAAATGTTGATAAAAAATATTTTATCAAACGGTACCAGAAGTTATCATTATCTGTATTGAAAAGATAGATAAAAATGAATTATCCAACAAGAAAAATGTTGATGTATGATAAGATAATATTACATGATAGCACGGATATGACTAATGTGAAAATAGTTAGTGAATGTTGATAAAAATATTTTATCAAACGGTACCAGAAGTTACCATTATCTGTATTGAAAAGATAAATTATCCAAGAAAATTGTTGATGTATGATAAGATAATATCACATGATAACACAGATATGGCTAATGTGAAAATAATCTCATCAGTATTATGAGATGAATATTAGATGATAAGTGTCTGGAAAAGTTTTTGCACGAGCACTTATGTATTCCAGAAGAAGTACATATTTACTCCAGAAGAAGTAAAAATTATCATCTAAACATACTAAAATGATATTATCATTATTGCTCCTGAAGAAGCATAAACGAGTTATACATGCAAAATACAAAAGGGGGAAACATTTATGATCCTCAAAATTAGAGATGTGTTTCGGGAGTAGCCGTATCCTACCACCTCTGATCTTTTGGGGAAATAAAGAAACATTCAAAGAGGTGTGTTTCAAGAGTAAGAATACTCCGTACTCTACCACCTTAAATCTTTGAGGTACACAAGATTAAACATTGATAAAATCTTAGAAATTTATGGTGTGTCTCAAGAGTGAGAATACTCCGTACTCTACCACCACCTATTCTAGGGTTCACAAAGATAAATTTACATTAACCGGACTCCATTTTCGCTTGATTCCCCTTCCTTGCGACCAATCTATCTTAACTCCTGCTGGATCTTGGATGGGGATGTATGATTGCAACTTATCCAGCAGTTCCTCGATAGTAGGAGCAGAAATGAGGATTCTCCTAGAAAATGGAGAGATGAATCCCTATTTCACAACATAATCAAGAAATGTTAGCAAACCATCAAAGAAATTGTTAACATTTAAAAGCCCAATAGGCTTGGTATGGAGATCTAATTGAGCCCATGAGGTAATATTAAAGATTTCCTCTAAAGTACCAAAACCTCCAGGAAGGGCTATGAAGGTATCAGAACCATATAACATGCAAGTTATGCGTTCATGGATAGATAATGTTTGTACTTCATGCCCTCATGTTTTTCTTGCGATATCAACTAAAGGAACGGGTATAACACCTATCACTCTTGCTTTCTCTGCTTGACCGGATTGTGAAACACAACCCATCAATCCACTGCTACCTCCTCCATACACGAGAGTGATACATTTCTCTTCCAATTTCTTTCCAAGATCCACTGCTGCTTCTAGATACCCAAAACCTTTCCCTACTTTTGATCCACAAAATACACAGATAGTTTTGATCTGTTGAAGTTTTGGTCCTTCCATTTTTGAAAGTAAAGAATGAAAAACTTACGAGAAAATGTTATTTTGGGATGTATGAACTATGAAAAATGTTTGGCTATTTAAAACCGAAAAACTTCACTATTTACTGCTCGTCTTGTGAAAAAGTAAATATTTACTTTTGACAAAATCACCCTACTCACCTTTCGGTGATTTAATATTTTTAACCAGCCTTTATCAAAACTCGTGAAAGGAAACAGAAAAATATTTTATATGTGCATATATATCAAATGATTTACCTTGTATCAATGTTGAATAGCCAAAATATCATTGTTTATAACAGCCTGGCAAACAGGATCTTTTGCTATTATATTTTTGAGACTATAACACTCTTTATCGCTGATAAATTTGGCCCATAAAGATAGCAGCTCACGCTGCACATACCCACTAGGGTGCGTCTCAAGAGTCAATCGGATATCATCCAATGACTCCTTACTCAGTCCACCCTTAATAAAGTCTATCTTATCATCTCGATTTATGGATGAATATCCTATTGATTTACAACGGGTATCACATGTCCATCGAGCACATTTCTAGCAACTATTTAATCTTTTTGCTCTTCGCTTCTTTGCAAAAGTACTCTTACCTAAGCCAGACTTGTGCTTAGAAAATGAATCTGGCAATTCACCATCTAATCGAACTTTTGCTTCGATCAACCAACGAACATCTTCTGGGATACCATGATCCATCTGCAACCTCAATCTTTCGAGCCTAATTCGATAAATTTTTCTCAAATCATTTACTGGAAGATTGGAATAATATTTGTGAATATTTGAAAGTATGATATCCATTTTTGATGGATCTAACCTTCTTCCCAAAAAGATCTATTTAAAAGGATAAAGGAGTTGAGTGGATCCACGTGATATTGATTCCAGCGAGAAAGTATGGAATAGAATAATGAAAAGTGGGAACAAGAGTTAATGCGCCGTTAACTTTCTCGAAAGGAAGATTTGATGATAAGATTGAGATGATCCCTTTGAGGCTAAATACTCATGGTAAGTAAAAGGGACATAATTAAATGTAAGAGACTCAGGTACCTGATGATAGAACATATAAAGAGATCTATATGTTATATTGAGATGGAATCGATAAATAAGTCGACTGCATACCCTCTTATAAAAATGAGGTTGATGAAATTATAATACTTTGGCCAAGTATATAACCCCAATGTAGGGATTATTGTTTAAGGACCTGAAGTCCAAATACTTAAATGTGTAAAGCCAGTAATTATATGTACAAATGAAAAATATTTCACAGTCGTAAAAGACGACTCGTTGCGTGCAAAATTTTTCATAGAACTGGCATGACATATGGTGGATAGACTATAGTCTAAATCACTAGCTTGAGCTCTTTGATATACCAATGAGTGAGATCAAAATGTATGATTCTCATCTCGGTACTTTGAGAGTATTCTTTGATGTACCAGTTGATCGCGGTATGTTGGGATTTCAAGTAAAATGATTGTAGATTATATGTCGAAATCGATATCTATTTCAATGATTGATTATGCTCCTACAAATTAGAAATTGCAGTTTATAAAGTGCAAGAACATACATTTATAAATCATTGAAAGATTCAATATGCCCAGATTAGTATCACTATAGGATGATACAAATGACTCAATGATATAATATGTTGAAAGTGAAATTGAAGTGTACTATTTATGACATCTGGGAAATTGATTATTCACTAGAAGTGAATATGAAAATGAATATGTTTAATTATTCACCAGAAGTGAATTCTAGATTTTATTTTTCACCAGAAGTGAATTCTAAATTTAATTATTCACCAGAAGTGAAAGATGCAATCGATAAATTAGTACAACATTGCTTAATATAGCATGTTATGACATCATGAGCTATGAACAATTTATATAAAGCTCATCATAAATTATATGATTGCACCAATATACTTGTGATATTCCATGAAAGGAATAAATACGCGTTGCACTCTTTTTCCCTTAGCTGAGGTTTTGTCCCACAGGGTTTTCCTAGCAAGGTTTTTAATGAGGCAACAGTTGAGGCGTATTGATGAAAATTAATTAGAATAATGTACTCTTTTTTTTCCTTTCGCTGAGGTTTTGTCCCACAGGGTTTTCCTAACAAGGTTTTTGAGGCATTATCATAGCTATCGACAAGCTATAATTCAGCAACACATTGTTATACTGGAATAATATCAACAAATGAAGAAAATCATAGACATCTTATGAAGAATGCTATACAAGGAGATTTTTATATTCTAGACTTTTATATTCCAGACGAAAGATGATATCAATGTTTGAGAAGTTCATGAATCCTCAATTGCACACTTCAGGGGGAGAAACATGCTGTAATCTTTTTTCTTCGCTCAAGTTTTATCCCACTGGATTTTCTTAGCAAGGTTTTAACAAGGCAGAGACTGTACTCTTTTTCTTTGGTTCAGATTTTATCCCATTGGGTCTTCTGACAAGGTTTTAACGAGGCAACACTTCAGAATTTCAAGATTCAGTACATGATTTGTTCTACTCAAACGTTAGACTCAATGATTCACCACGACTAACATCAGGGGGAGCTTCTGTACTCTTTTTCCTTCGCTCAAGTTTTATCCCACTGAGTTTTCTTAGCAAGGTTTTAACGAGGCAGACAATTGAGCAATAAGTCATTCAAGGGAGAGTGTTATAAATAAATATAAATCCATCACCTAATTCCCTCACCTAATTTCTACCCAATTTCTTACCTAACTTCTACCTAATTTATATTGTAAATAATTATTGTGAATGACTTTATCTTCCTATAAATAGAGGTATTCATTGTTGTATTTCCTACACCTAATGGAATGAGAATTCTCCTCTCTATTCTCTCCATCTCTTTCTCTCTTATATTGATGTTAGATTTTGATAGTTTTATAACAGACACGTCGCTTTTTATAAATAAAATTTATAAACAATATTTCGTTTTTTTAACAAGCTTCCCACTTGTTTTATTTATTTTTTATTTTTTAACCCCTTGTTTGATAAACCAACTTTTTTATAAAAAATACAATTTTTTTTGCAGTAATTAATCTCAACCATTCAAAAAATTCAAGCCCACAATTTTTTACTTTTCAAACAATTTTTTAACTACACAATTTCCCAAACTTTTTTTCTTCCAAAAAGTATATGTTTATCAAACGAACACTAAGGTGTGTCCCCAATATGAGATTTAATGGAATTTTTTAGATTGATGAATTCTCATGGAATTTATGGATTTTAATAGAATTTCATAGAATCTCCAAGATTCTAATAGAATTCTATTCTACGAATTTTAGTGAACTTTATTAGATTTTGATGGAATTTGTTGAATATGTCCTCAATATGGAATTTTTATGAATTTTTTTCATCTACTTTTATCTCTTGTCGGGTAATTTATTTATTATTATTTTTACAAGTTGAACGTAAACTTGATACGAAGTAAAAATAAATTAGCATAATTTCTTCAAGCAATCATAAAAAAAATAAAAATAAAAAGAAGCAAAAATATTCGAACTATGTCATTAATTAAAAAAATAAAATGCTATTCAATCCTACCTACCTACCACAATCGAAACAAATAGGTAATTTCCATAAGAAACAGTAGAGGAGACTTGTACTTCTCCCGCTCCCCTTTCGGCTTTCAGGTCCAGCAGAACATAAATTATAAAAGTCTTTCCTATTTTACTATCCAATTTATCATAAACAATTTCATGCATAAAACTAGATATATGTTCTTGGAATGGAAATTAGGTTTAATGCTTTATAACAATTAACAGCCATTAGTCTAGTATAAGCCCCTGTTTGATCTTGCTATTTTTTTTTCTGTAGATTCAAAAGTATAAACCGCAAAACCTTTGATAACACACAGAATTTCGGTTTGGAGAGGTGGTGACCTGCAGATTTATCTAGGGCTTGGTTTGAGAGGAACTATACATAAAGAATAATAAAGAGATGAATGTAGGGTAATATCGTATTAAATGGGGCGTGAAATTCGAATTTCGAGGGATCATGGTCGGATTTGTTGAAAATTTTTATCTTCATATTTTTGGTTTAAAATCCATCATAATCCATCCAATTCCATTAAAATTAGAAATTCATCGAAATCCACAGAATTTTGAGGATAGAGAAATTTTGTAGAATTAATTGAAATCCATGTTGAGGACATTGGATTTTGATGAATTCTATAAAATTCCAAATTAAGGATACGTATAATGTTATGGAATTCTAAAATAAAATCCATCAAATTCCATGTTGGGTGTCGGATTTTGATGGATTCTATAAAATTCCATATTAAAGATACGTAAAATGTTATAAAATTCTAAAATCCATCAAATTCCATGTTGAGGACACCTCTAAATAAGATTAGCTCTTGTATATCTCATGTTGTCCTCAAAAAATTCATAAATGGAAATATCGAGTCATTCATGGGATTACAAATTAGACCACATTTTGATACAATTAATAATTATTTGAAGACCAATGTTTTCTTCCCCATTTAATTAATTTCCTCCTACATAAAAGGGTTTGCTTAAATTGTAGAGGCACATGAGATGTTACGTACCTTTAGCTCTTATAATTAGTCTTAAAAACTCCTTATTTTTCATTTTATCTCGTTTAATTATGAATAAATACTCCATTTTTGTGATCATTCGATTGAAATTTTAAAAAAAGGTTGCTTATGTAATGTTTCACACTACTAAAGAAGGATATAGAAAACGAGAAAAGTAATTATATTTCCAAAAAACACCCGATCATTCAAAATTACTCGAGATACACAAGTATGAAGTTATTATTTCTAGGGTTTTACTCCCCTCCTCGTGGCAGGAAGGGGAGTTAAAAACCCTGCCCTCACAAGGGGCGGGGGCAGGATTTTTTGTTACCCTCCCCGCATTTTCGATTATTTCTAGTCTTTTCACTTAAAGTTTATGTCCACACACCCATTCTTCTCTATGTTACTTTTATTTACAAAAGCTTAAAATGGACACAACTTTAAATTCAACGATAGCGAAATAAAATGTATAATAAGGAGTAATATCTCACACCACATTTTAATGGATGCTGCAATAGGTCTAAGAGGATGTATATACAATTATAAAAGTCAGAGCTTGATTTCCAACACATTTCTTTAAAGAAAAGACAACCTTTAATGACTTTACAAAAAGCAATATAAAGTGGTGAACCTATCATCTAACATTCAATGAGAAGGAATCATCTAACAATCAAACTAGCTTGTATGACCAAACCCTTCTTATCCTAGTCTTCATCATAAAGTTATTTTCAGTTGGATTGAACAAAGAGTATGTTATTTTTATTTTATGTTTTGAGGTTTAAAGTGGGGGAAAAACCTCCATTTCGATTATATCCTCGTCTCTAATGCGTTAATTTTGTCGAATATTGCAAGTTTATGGCATGATGTAGGTAACAAGGAGTACTGTCCCTTTATTAACTCCTCGTGAGGGAAATAGAGTTGCTCATCGACTTGATGGTGTACTTAATTAGTTTGGATGATATTTGGATTGTCATATCCCAATTTCTATTGCTTCCGTATTTTTCAATGATGTGACTTAATGAATTAGTCTTCCAAAAATAATAATAATAATAATAATAATAATAATAATAATAATAATAATAATAATAATAAATGAAATGTAGCACTGCATAGTCAAACACACAGTCTTAAAGGCCATTATTCCCTTTTTATGCTTGTTTTCTTGTTGTTTTCTTTGGATTTTACTTTGTTTTGACAGTTGGGGCACGTGCATGGCTTCTGCATTTATAGTGAAAAAAAAGGACGACATGCAGATCTTTTGATTTGCTCGTATAGTTTCACTTTCACATGTTGTCTGGTTTTTAATGCTAATTAATTTTAGTTTCTTGAAGATTGGAAATTAGTATTGACCTACTGGAACAATTTCAAGTTTTAATTTGTATGGGATAAGAGAATGAAAGATGTCATGCATAGACATTCTCTACAAGAAAGTTGAGCGCATGCGACGACACCTCTTGTCATTTTTATTGCCCAGTCCTATTGAGATGACATAAAAGTCATCACAATAGGTCGTACTATTGCCGCACCTATTGCGATGACAAGGAGTTTGGTCGTCGCAAAAGAACATCACGCTAGTGAATATTGTGTCATCGCTATTTCTCAGCCAAAAGCGGGAATATTTCCCGATGTGTCGTCGTTGAATTCTATTGAGATGATTCGATATATCGTCACTGTAGACAACCTATATAGAGATAAAAAAAATATTTGTTGCTATTGTCATGAACAATTGCGACGACATATTTTCATCACTGTAGGTCTATCCTATAGCGATGACAATATGTTGTTGTAGTTGTCCAAAGAAATAGCGATGGTTGAGTTGTTCCTATTTCCCATACAGAAGCGATGGGTGAACCGAAAGCGACAATATGTAGTTGTAGCAGTTGTGCGGGACAATAGCAACGACTCGTTAGCTAAAAGGTGGGAAAATTTCCTGCCATGACGTATATCAAACTAGGGCAATCATTTTTTCTCCCATTTTTCATATTAAAAACATATTTACTACACTATATTTTCTAGTTTTTCTCTCTATTTTGCTTTTGGCCTAGAAATTATTAGTTGACACTCTCAATCTTATTTTTTTTTCGTGATTTTGATAAGATATTTACGCCTATATTTTTGTGTTTTATAGAGTTTTTAAATTTTTGATTAATAATATGTTTTTGTACTATTTTATTAGCTTTTTCTGTTTATGGAGATTCGAGCTGCTGGTTGACGGAGTTGAAAAATGAAAAATTTAAGCTTTTAGTAAGTTATTTTTATTTGATAATAATTTCTTATTAAGTATTATGTTTTACATTTTTTACACTTTATTGCACTTCCATTGAGCTTAAAATACCTTTTGAATGCTCAACTTCCAGTGTTGATATGCCTTGGACTTAGATTCTTATTTCTCTTTTAAAAAACTTTGTATAAAAACAAATTTTGTACTTAGTTTTATTGTTAATGCATTTTATTATTGTTTTTATTTTTTAATTATTATTTCGTTAAAATTATTAAAAATTTACAATATTTCAATATTCATTCGATGGTAAAATGAAAAATATAAAATTATTAGTAATATCAATACAGACAATAGTTGTCATCTCTAAAGAAATAGAGATCACATACGACTTTTAGAGACGACAATTGTAGTCACTATAGGAGGTCTATCTCAACAAGGCTTTAAGCGACAACATTGTCGTCGCTGTAGGTGACCAAGCAATAGCGACAACAATTGTCATCGCTAATAACTATGAGTCACGGGCCTACAACGATGATAGTCTACGACAACAAATCCAAAATGGCGACGACATTTTGACCTTGGTCGATATTCTTGCAGTGATTAGTCCTCTTAGATCACATGCATTCTTGTTTAGTCCCTCGTTTTGATTTTAAATTAAAATAATTAAGCCTCTTTTTTTAAATACAACCATTACAATTTATAAACCAATTTATAAACAACACAATTTTCTAATCATTTTTTAATCACACACATTTTCTCTCTCAACTTTTTGACCAACATTTTACCTTTAAAACATAAATAACCAATTTATAATTATTACAAGTGGGAATTACATCAGACCCGTTTTCTAGATGCACCAATTCAAGAGTATAGAATATTAGAATTATTTTCACAAATCAAGTTCTAATTCCTATTTAAAATAATTAATTAATAATTTTATAATCTTATTACACAACACCCTACCTACCCACCGTAAACACACCAAGCTAAAATCAAAAAATCGATCTCTTAGATCTGATCCCCAAAATGAATCAGCGAAATCAAAATCATCTGATCCCAACTTCAGCGATGAATCAATGGCAGTGCGACAAACTTTAGTCCCCTCCGGCAGAAGCAGCGTTGTGTTTTCTCAAATCTTCGATGGAAGCAGCAACAGTGGCACCATTACTTCATTGCTCGGATAGCCTAGATGGAAGCGGCAACGGTGGCGCTGCTAATTCTCCAACCTCAGACCACCAAATCCGACAAGACAGTAATCGGCGCCGCTCCTGTTGCAGCAGAATGAGATTCAGACTTCATCTTGACAACACTTGCAAATTAGATTCAGACGCTACCAAAATTAGGCTAATCAGTTTTACCTGCAGTAGTAACAGCTTGACCATGGAATCGACCGATCATCCTTGCCAGGTTGTGCATCACGAACAGTAATGGAATGACCAAAATGTTGAAGGTTACCAGTTACCACAACCATGGGGAATCAGGGATGCTCCACTAGATTCTCATCGAAATGAGATTCAGACTTCATCTCATTTATTTATATCTTGTTTGGTTTTTATGTTGTCGTTGTTGGTGGTGTTGTATCGGTTGTGCGGTGTGGTGGTGGGGTGGGGTGACTTTTTGGAATGCGATGGTGATGTTGTTGGGCTGTTCCACTAGATTCTCAGCAGAATGAGATTCAGACTTCATCTCATTTATTTTTATCTTGTTTGGTTTTTATGTTTTCGTTGTTGGTGTTGTTGTATCGGTTGTGAGGTGTGGTGGTGGGGTGACTTGTTGGAATGCGATGGTGATGTTGTTGGACTATGGCGACAATTATGCTGTTGGGCTGTGCGGCGGTTGTGCTCGTGGTGGTGATGTGTTTTGTAGGTGGTAGTTGATACAGGTGGTGGTGACTGCAAAGGTTTATTGGTGTGGCTTGTGGGATCGCCTAGTCAGTCACATGTTACAATGTCACAGTCACAGGTTAAATGTCATAGGTCACTTCACAAGTCATAACTCATATCTCCTGGGTTATATATCAGATTCAACTAGTCATATATTCAAGTAACAGTTCACTTCACAAGTTACAACTCATATTTCCTGGGTCACATATCAAATTCAACATGACACATATCCAAGTAATAATTCACATGTAAGTTTTAGGTCACATGTTGCACTTTAAGGCCACATGTCACAATTTATACTTCCTGGGTCACATATCCAATTCAACAAGTCACATATCCAAGTAACAGTTCACTTCACAGGTTACAAGTTATATTTCGTGGGTCACATATTCAAGTAATAGTTCACAGGTCATAAGTTTTAGGTCACATGATGTGATCCCGGGAGGGGGTCACAACGAATACGCGGAATTAAACGAAACAAAGTTAGGAAAGATCCAGTTTCAGCCAAGAACACAAGAACACAATAATTAAAATACTGGAAAGGATAAAAATTGACGATAGGATCTGGACCCAACAATCACGACGCAATAAATTGACGATGCGGATTGAAGAACCGAGGTTTTCGAAACGCCACAAGGGATGCCAAATTCCTTGATAAGTTTCTGATTGGAACACCACAAATATTCAAGAAAAATATTTGATAAGTTCTATGAATTGTTCTTCAAGAACAATAAAAAAAAAGGAATCCTCCTTTTCGAGAGAGAAAATCTCACATTCATTCAATAATATCAAAGTTGTTGTTTCATATGAAAAACAAAGTAATATAATGTGAAAACTGACCTAACTAGGGTTTTCCGCTAATTTGGGCCCAAAACATAAAAGTAATTAATAAAAACGGAATTAAATTAACAAAACGCGAATTCTGGAAAATTAGGTGTTACGGTCGTAAAAATGTCACTTACGGCCGTAAGTGACTTTCTGTTAGTGAGTTACGGCCGTAACAAGAATTCTCACCGCTGTAAGTATCAATTTTGCTGAATTGCTCAATTCCACCAGAGAAGGAGTTACGGCCGTGAACTGTAGTCTTACGGCCGTAAGTAATAAAATCCTGGAATTCTTGCTTTTGACCCGAGGGAATGTTACGGCCGTGAACAACAGACTTTACGGCCGTGAATGTGTCATTGGCCTCCAAACTTTGCCCCTTTGATTTGGCTCGACCCCTTTGTCTTCTCGGCTCGCTTCCAACATGAAACTTGTGCCGTTTCCTGCGTAGATCACTGTGACATTGCCCATAGGTCGACTTCTCCTTTGGTCTCCTACTTCGGATCACATCATCACATGTTGCACTTTAAGGTCACATGTCACAATTCATACTTCCTGGGTCACATCACAAGTAACAGTTCACTTCACAGGTCACAAGGCATATTTCTTAGGACACATCCAAATAACAGTTCGCAGATCACAAGTTTTAGGTCACATGATGTATTCTAAAGTCATAGATCACAATTCAACCTCATGTCACACTTTAAGATCACTGGTTACGAGTAACAGCTAACAAATCACAACTGTTAGGTCACATGTTGCATCGTCTCATACTCACACGTCACAATTCACATCTCAGGTAACATGTCAGAGTTCGCTTGTTGTAGACTTCCATTGCTCCTAGATAGAGAGTTCTTGTAAGTTAGTTTCTTTTTCAATTTTCCCATCCTACATCCATTAATATAAAATATCATATTTAGTTGTAGAATTTTTTGCGAAGTGACACTTTTTTTGTGATGATGATGTGGTGGCGATGGTGTGCCGGAGATGGTGGTGGTGGTGGCAGAGACGATGTGTCGAAGTTTACAATGATGATGTGCAGGGACAATAGGTGGAGGTGGTGGTGGCGGCGACGACGACGGAGGTCAAGGTGGTGGAGTTACGATGATTACAAGGTGCAGACAGTTAATGGAAGGGAGGTGATTGTGGTGGAGTTACGATGACGATAAGGTGCAGACAGTTTATAGAAGAGTGGGATGGGATGGGTTGGGGTGGGGTGTATTTTTGTAATATATTAATTAAATTAATTACCACCTGATATGTGAAAGTTTAAGCTATTTTCTTTAATTTTGAAATTTGTCAACTTAACTACTAGTTTTGTGCATTTTTTCCCTTAATACAATGTTACCGAACAGGACCTAAGAGTAATGCTTCTTATATATAATTACTTTTAGATTGAGATCGACATTATATTAAAATTTACGGTAATGCTAGTATACATAATTAATATATGCAACTTCTAATTAACACAATATGAAAGTTTTTCAACAAAAAATGAGTACGTTGATTATCTCAATGACAAACTAATTGAGTTATATATTTTATGTAAAATGTGGAAATTTTGTCATCTTCGACCAAGCAATAGATTATACAAATCAATTTTAAATAGATGACACAAATCAATTTACCAAGAGGAACTCCTAAATACCTTGTTGTGAAATCCATCATATAAGTTAATCTTGAAAATAATTTGTCCATTGATTGTATTTATATATATTCTTTTTAACAATTTTAATTTTTCTTTAATAATATCAATTACCTCCCCTACTTAAAAAAATAATATTATTAAAAAATACTACGAATATTGTTCATAATATACATAAGACGTGCATGCAACACGTGTACATTCACTATAAGAAATCAGACCAACAGCGACGACATAAGTCGTCTCTGAAAGCCTAAAAATCGTCGCTATAGATCAATAGCGACGACATTGTCGTCGCTTTAGGCCCTAGTTGAAAGTCAATAGTGACGACACCGTCGTCTCTATTTCTTCGGAGGCTATTGCGACGACAATTAGCGACGACATAGTCGTCTCTAATAACGAAAAATATTTTATTAATAATTTATTAATTTAATTTGACCCGATCCGACCTATTTTGAACCCGGCCCAAATTTGAACCCGACCCGAACCTCAAATATTTATTTTTAATTCATATGATGATAGTGCTGGCTTGGAGACTCGAACTCTTGACCAAGTAGTTGGGTGAGTAATATCCCAAACATCTGGCAAATAAATTCTTGTGTTTTGTTTTGTTTTAAGTAATATATAATAGTTAACTTTAACGAATCATATTTTAAAAATAATAGTATATAAACATTTGTTCCAACACATTGACTTTAATATTATTTTTATAAATATCAAAATGCAATATTCCCAAAAAATAAAATAAAATAAATAAATAAATAAATCGAACCTATAGAGACGACATAGTCGTCGCAATAGTCTTGGTATTAGCGACGATTTTTTTTGTCGTCGCTAATTTTCGTCGCTATTGGTCTAATTTCTTGATTTACTATTAGTACTTGTAAAACTTTGTTATTTCCCCCCCCCCCCACCCACCCACCCATACGATAAATTTGTAAATTGTACTTACTATGTTCAATCTAATAATATCCTTATTTTTCTTTTAAGAAGGTTAATAAGATATTGATGCCACTGTTTAGACGATTCAAAACTTGATATCAAATGCCAATGAATCCTTAGCAAGATCTCAAACTTCAATCCCTCCAATTAATTTTTAATTTTTTGTTCTCTTACATTTGTAGTTATATTCTGTTCAAATTATATGATTTGAGAGCCTATTACATCTCTTAATGAAAATTGCACATGAAAATGTTTATACTGCACAAATGGAACTTGTAAATAGGGTGAAAAGTGAAAACTCATTGAGCTTTCCAATTCCGCTGCAGCCCAACTCTTTCTCATCGGTAATCTTGAATAAAATTCCATACACTGATTAATTGTGTTCTAATAGTCAAAACCCAAATTGACTATTATAAATTTTAAGCCTATTTCAAACAAATATATCACTTTTTGAATTTAAATTATAAATTCAATTTACTAGATAAGTAGATTTTTAGTCAAACTCTTGATAATTTCAGATCAAACATGTTTCAATCATCAAGATAAACTAGACATAATAATTGAATGTGGGGTTTCTTGAAATTAATCTAACCAATAAGTGGTATTAAAAATATATATTCATGTTTGGTGATTGGAACAAAGTTTAAAGTTTATAATTAATAATGTTAAAACCCAAAAAGCAAACAATTATGGGATAATCATTCATTCATAAAGGCATGGAGTCTTAACTTTTCTGATCAGACCTCACAATATGTGTCATCTTCCAATATTGTTCAATTTTGGTTAACTCCCTATCTTCTTCAACACCACCACATTCCCCCACCCCATCCTCAACCAACTTTCACTTTTCACCGCCTCCCATGAAAATAAATAAATAAATAAAAAAAATCCAATATTCCTTTGTACAACAAAATATTATATATTCTATTCCGACAGAAAGCAGTTAAAAACCTGCTACACACGGGGTGGGGGGTGGGGAGAGAGAATTCTTGCTTTTTTTTTGTTTTTTGACAAATGGGAGTGACAAATGACTAACCTCAGCTGTGCCTGTTATTAAGAGCCTTATTTACTCATTTTATCTCAACATATTTTCTTAGTGACAGAGAGCTAGCGATCCAATTCTGCATCTATCAGCTAGTGCTATATTGAGGTTGACATCACAGTAAAAGGTATCTTTTAGCTCTTCTTTTGCTATATTTCAGTTATTTGTGCTTGCAAATGAACTCATAAATTAATTATTTCTGCATACTGAATCTGATTCAAGGTAGAAGACAAGAAACTTGTTAGAGAAAATGACTGAGGAAGTAATTGGAGTTGGTTCCGCTCAAAATCTAATAAGTGGATCCAATCTTCCTCCTGTAAAGAAGAAGAGAAATCTTCCAGGCAACCCAGGTATGCTTCCTTTTTCATCAAATTCTGATTCTTTCTTTTCCTTTTTCAACCCAGCTTTACGAGCCAGAGTATATTCAAGCCTTTTTGTTTTTCATGTGTGATAATTAACTGTATATTTTATATAGATCCTGAAGCTGAAGTCATAGCCTTGTCTCCAAAGACTCTAATGGCCACCAACAGATTTTTGTGTGAAATATGTGGTAAGGGTTTCCAGAGGGATCAAAACTTGCAACTCCACAGAAGAGGGCACAACTTGCCATGGAAGCTGAAGCAAAGAACAAGCAAGGAAGTGAGAAAGCGCGTCTTTGTGTGCCCCGAAAAAACCTGCGTCCACCACCACCCCTCAAGGGCTCTGGGAGACCTAACCGGCATCAAGAAGCACTTCTGTCGAAAGCACGGGGAGAAGAAATGGAAGTGTGAGAAGTGCTCTAAACGATATGCTGTGCAGTCAGATTGGAAAGCGCATTCGAAGACTTGTGGCACCAGGGAATACAAATGTGACTGTGGGACTATATTTTCAAGGTAATGTATTTCTCTCACAGTCCTGTAATTAGATTGGTTAGTTGGTTGGATAATAGTTACATGAGGAAGACAAATTATGAAAGAGATATATTCTTTTGATAGTTATCATATAATAATTAAGTCCAAGAAATAAGACATATTAGATTTTGTTCTGCATCTTGTTCAATTTCAGACATCTTTTGATATGTAGTAATAGACCGGATACGAGGATTCTATAACGGAACGAACAAAATTCAATTTGAATTTATTTTTCTTAGTAACTTCGTCTTGCCAAACTAGTTGGCCTGATCGATTTTTTTGTGAGCAGGAGGGACAGCTTCGTAACACACAGAGCATTTTGCGACGCCCTGGCCGAAGAAACAGCAAGAGTTACAGGGACAACTCGCGTGAACAACCATGCAGAAGGCAATATCAATTATCATTTCATAGGAGCACCATTAGGGCCTAACATGGTGCAGAATTTTTCTTCCATTTTCAAGCCAATCTCAAGCAACGATCAAGCAATGGATCCAACAAGACATGGCCTATTACACTGGATTGACCAGAGTACAAAGGTCCAAGATTCCATAGCCAGAAATTTTCAAGAAATTCCTCATATGGGAGTTCCTATGAGTTCAGGAGCATTAAATAATTTTCCTGATCCAATTTTTATTCATTCTTGCTCAAACCCCCCACCATCAAGTTATCAGTTAAATTGGGATTTGGGAAATAAACTTTCCTCAAACGGAGCTGAAGAATTAACCAAAAATTCTTCAATCCCTTTGAATATTATTGAAGATGTTAGCATCCCATCCTTATTCAGCAGCCAACACCAAATTCAACAGCCATCTTGTGCCAACATGTCAGCAACAGCTTTATTGCAGAAAGCTGCCCAAATAGGAGCCACCACAAATGACCCCTCTTTCCTAGGAAACTTTGGGTTCAAGTGCAGTGTCCAAAATGAGAACAAATTCTGTGGAGTATTATATGGTACAAATCCAGTAACTTCTGGCATTGGGAGTGATGTAGAGAGTTCAGTGAGTGATCTTTCTGGCCTAAATCAGCTACAAATGTATCATCCTCCGAAGCGTCAACGCGTAGAAAATAAGGCCACAAGGGGAGAAACAAGGGATTTTCTTGGCGTTGGGATAGAGTCCATTTGCCATCCATCATCAATCAATGGATGGATATGATCAGATATGTTCTTTAAGAGAAGATGGGATAAAGGAAAGTGAGGGACTTAACTACTTCTAAACTTTGTAGAGAGGAAAAGGTGGAATTTCATCAAGGCTAAAAGGTGCATAGAAAAATATATCCAAGAGTTCAAGGGAGGAGATTTATGTGTTCTGTTGAAAAATGAAAGCTGTTATTAACTTTGAAATGTTAACTTTTATTTTTTGAGAAAAAGTGGGTGTGTGGTGGGGGCAGTGGGGATGCATCAGGTCCCTTTTGAACTCCACTATTGCAATGTTTCGTTTATTTAGCCCTTGTTTAAGACTCATTATTTCAATTTATAATTTGAATTTTGAAAATTTAATAGTTAAAAAGTGGTTTGAAAGGTAAAAAAATTGTGGGCTTGACTTTTTTAGATGGTTGAGATTGATTACTGTAGAAAAAAGTGGTAAATTTTATGAGAAATAATGAGACTCTTCTAAAATTGTTATCTTCTATAAATTAAATCATAATAATCTATGTTCAAAACCTAATTCTCTGGTTAATTCGGTCTCTCTCTCTCTCTCTCTCTCTCTCTCAAACTTGTTAATTTCTAGGGACATATTTAGTAATGCGTGAAATTTTTTTTTGTCATTTATCAAAGTGGTCTCACCATTTTTCACTCGATCGTACATAAGTTTTAATCACTTTTTTTGTATATATATGTGGAATATGCCCCTTCCTCATTTTGTACTCCTTAGTAATTTTTAATATTAACATAACCAATTTTAGCGGTGATTTGATTAAAAATCTCTAATTAGAACAAGGCGAGATGAAAATAAATACATATGAAAACTCCAGTCAAAAGACACTCCCAACCAACCACCAATATTTCATGAAGGTTAAATTTATAATAACCTCATTAATTTAATTCTCGTCTTCAATATGTTGAGAAATTTCCTTTCTCAAATAAAATATGCTATAACGAAGTTAACACAAAACTTGAAACAAAGAAGCAAGAAGAAATCAAATATTGCAAAATGATTTGAATCGCAATGAACGCTGTCCTAAAAGCGAAATTTGCGTCGTCTCGGAATGAGAATGCTAAAAGGCCTCCAAACAAATTGCTTTAGCGGATTTCAAACCTCAAACCAAGTATCAAATAGCACAATTTATAAACTTGGAGAATAGAAACAAGAAGAGCAAATTTTGAAGATTCTAAGTATAAAATTTAAGACTTTGGATGATAATCACTATTGAAGGTTTGATGATAAAAAAGTTATATAAAACCATGAATTCTATACATATTTATAGAATTCTATCATCCCAAATCGTTGTTCATGCAACTCTTCACGAAAGAGTGCCAAAAATAGTTGAAAAGGTGCATGAGAAATTTTGAAGAAATTTCTCCAACGGTCAAATTTTTATACCGCGCGATCGCGCGATACCTCGAAAAAATATGCAGTGACCATTATCACTTAACCACGCGATCGCCGGACCACCAACCACGCGATCGCGTGGTTCTTCATTTTTGCCGGACCTTCAGGTCCGGTCCGGACCATTTGGTCCGTCCAGTTTTTATTTGGTCCGGTTTTTCACTTCTTAGACCGGTTCTTGCACCATTTCAACTATATATTTATATATTTGAACAACATTTTCATAACACAATACGCATTCATGTATCGAAGAATAACAATTTATTTACATATTACATGCAACCCACAAGGAGAAAAAGAAAGGAAAATGGCAATATCAGGAATTATTCATATAGGATCGTGCCTTGCGGGCCAAAACATATTTTCTCCGAAACCTTTGTCTTTCCTATTTGTTTGTCTTTGACCGTATGTTGGAAAATAAAAAAGAACTTGAGAGGACAATGATTGTCGTGTGATTTCTTGGCTCTTTTAAGCAAAGAAAAGAGATGTTGAAACGAAACGATTGCTCGAGTTTGACCTGTGTCATGCATTTTAATCCTCTCCTTTTGTTAAAGTTCTTTTGGCTAGCAGTTTTTAGGACCACGACAAACTCTTTGCTTTTAAATCCATATATGTAGTTCCTGGATGATCCATACCTCTATCAAATTGTTGATAATATTACGTATTTAATTTACGAAAACGACATAAAAGCACGCTTCCAATATGTGAAAGTTAAAGTGCAATCTATGAAGCAACACAATGTCTTACCACTTGTAGTCTCCTCTTACTTTGGATTCCTTTCTTTAAAATGTATTATTATGTGTATATATGATGTGAGTTACGTGTTTCATAACGTAGTTAGCAAGTTTGTAGTCGCTATAGGAGGTCTTAGAAGAAAAAAAAAATTCAAATTCTTCAATGAAGCCGCAAAGTCCAATATGGTATTAGAGTACATAATGTTCACAAGAATTTTTGATCCATCTAGAAGATGAAATGAGTCATCAGATTCTTAAAAAAGTAAGCCGGTTGACTTCCATTTCTGAAAATCCCATCTTTTTTGGTCGAGGAGAATTAAACCACATGCTCCACCGCTTGTGCTGGCCTTGTCAATTCCTTTGAGAAATCCAGCCTCCAGTGGAAGCATGCTAGCCCCCTATCTATAATCCGTCTCCTCGGCTAGATGGAGTCGGTGAATTTTCCTAGTACGCACTAAGGGCGTAGCAGAAGCTCAGGAAACCAAGTAAGATCGGTACAAAACTTGCTCCGTGTGAGGTTAGTTCACGGGATGGTCCATCCAGACTTTCCATTCCATTCCTTCTTGCGATGAATTGGCTTTCTTCTTATTTTTGGGAAATCCAGTCATGCTATTCCACTTTAGTTAATGATGAAAGGGAATCTGGATTAAAATAAGTATTTCGAGAAATGGGGGCTGCTCTTCCTTTGACTTAGTGGGGTCTTCGGCCACCGGTTCTACTATTGCGGATGCGGTTCTCTCAACGTGTATACAAATGAGCTGCCATCTTGCGTAGGCATATCAAAGTTAAAAATTTGATATCGATTGAATATTAAAATAATGAAAAATATAAGAATTTGGGTTACTTCTCTTAAAGAGAGGTTGGCATTCTAAAATGAACATCAAGACTAATAGTTTTTGTATGGGTAATTGATCTTCAATTTTTTTCGAATGGTTCATCTTGTTTGTAAAAAATCTAGGCATCCCCTGGATCATAATAAACTTTCTTGGCCCAGTTGATGAGATCATAGTTTATTGGCTAGCTTGTAGATAATTTGAGGGAAAATACATAAATAAGGATTTTAGAAATACAAATTTTAAAAATTAGGTTGTAATTAGTATTAATGAATAAAATTAAATAATTAAAAATATTTTATTGATTATATATATATTAAAGTCATAACATTGTATAATTTTAGGTCACAAAATACAAATCCTTTAGGACACAAATAGGTTTTAAGGTCACAAATTATTTAGAGTCACACGTGTTAGGTACTCACAATTATTTAGAATCACAAGTCATGACCTCAATTCTTTCTAGTCACAATGGCCATATGCCATGTGTTTCGACTATTGGTCACAACCACTATTTTTAAGGCCACAATTTTACATCAAGGTCACAACCATCACCATCACCATCTCCGACCATATCCATCGCTGCCACACCATCATAACCACAGTATCGATCAACTATCTCCACCCCCACTACCAAAAAAACAAACACAGCACCAGAACAACATTTAGATCAGCGACATCGTGTGACGAGAGAGTGCACAAACTGTCGTGTGAAGACATCGCCGATCTAACAAAATATTTTCTAGTTTCAAATCACGATGGCAAACGCCGCCATATTGTCAATAGGAGATCAGTTGGTGGAGTATTTGTGGCTGAGGTCCTCACTGAAGCCGCCTTTCACAAGATGTTGGAACGCCCATAAACTTCCAATAGTTGTCACCACTCCGGCATCTCGTCACTGCAAAGATTAGGTATATATCCCAACAGCTGGGCATGGCTATCGTCGGAGTGGGTGGCCATCGACAGCTTCAAATGGATCTGGTTTCACCACCTAAAAAACACTAAAAATCCCGAAAACCACAAAATTTTGGCGAAGCAGCAAACACGTGATTTCCAAACCATTGAATTTTTTTTCCCCTAGTTAATTTACCCATCAATGATAGAGGTGAAGGAGCAGGTAGTGATTGTGAGCGGTTGGGTACTAGGGCTTCTATCTTGGTCCAGAACGCCTAAGAGTAAATAAAATTCAGAAGAGGCCTGGGACATTGAGGATTTCGATTTTGATGGCCCCGGGGATGAAGATGGAGAGGGCTGTATCGTCATTTAATTTTGATGGGGGAGAGTGATGGATGTGATATAAGAATTAATTTAATTTTATATTATTACTATTACTATTAAAATTAATTATTACTTGATTTTTGTATAAATTATTGTTAAACTTGATTTTAGAAGTTGGAATTCTAACAACAGGGTTAGATGTGATTTCTATATAATTGGACCTATTAACTTAACAAGATTAAAACAAAGACCCGATTAAAACACCCAAGGGCATTCCCTCACTTGGATATTCCATATCCAAATTAGTAGGCAAATTTTTATTATATAAAGGGTCAAGGGTCTTGTTCGTCTACGTTACCAAACATGGTCCCCCCCCCCCCCCCCCCGATGGGTTCAAAATAGAAAAGAAATCTAACCTTAGAATTATCCTTTTTTTTTTTTTCACTAGTAATGTTAGAAGTAAAGACTAGAGATTGATTTAGTCTAAGTGTGTGTACAAAATGTCTTTCATTTCTTCGTATACTTATTTGTATTGTCTGATAGTTTGATAACCACCTTGTAATTAATTTGATTTGTTAAATCTGTTAGACCGGTTAGTTAAGATCATTTGCATTCCCTTTCTTGTATTTATAATCATCTGATTATCTCTCTCTTTACTTTCTAACGTGGTATATTTAGAGCTTAGGATCTAGTGTTTCTTGTTCCTAGTGATGGCAGCAGGGTGGGTTTGGGTCGGGTCCCTCGACTTGTGCCTCGTCCCGCGAGATTTTTTCAATTCTAAACTCGTCCTCGGGTCGGGGCAGGTCAACCTACCCGTCCCGTTTAATTTTTTTTTTATTTTTAAATTTTTTCGATATTTTTTTATTTTTTTTCCTTATTATTTTTTATTAAGTTATTTATTCGGGGTGGGTTCGAGTCGGGACGGCCAAACCTGCAACCGCCCGGGTCGCGGGAAACCGCTCCAGGTTTTTTTCGCCCCCATTAGGGGCGGATTCTGGTCGGGTATCGTCGGGTCAAATTTTTTTGTCATTTCCATGCTCATGAAGAATACCGTAAGACCTAGTCTAAACTGTGTTCTAAAATGCGTAATGCGTTGCGATGCGTTAAGGTCGAGAATCAAGAATCACAAATTTAGGCGTGTCAATGCGAAGAATAAGCGTCATAATGCGTTTCATATTTTTAATATTATTTTAATTATTTTAAGACATTAAATATATTTTTATATAAAAAAATAGATTTTTTACCCTTAAAAAAAAAACGCGGATTAGGCGCGCCTAGGCGGGAGGCGGGATTAGGCGCGCCTAGGCGGTCAAAAAAAATCGTTGACCGCATTTTTACACGCATACCACTTATTCGACGCGTTTTGGTCACGCATCGCGTCTAGACGGCGCATTTTCGCGCATTTTAGAACACGATTTTAAAGGAAAGAAAAGTCAATTATGTCAAGCCAAGCCAAAAAAAAAAAAAAAAGGTAAATAAGATAAAATTTTGGAAAGTCACAAGGGCTTCCTTGTATATTCATCCAAATAATTCCCATTGTCTTCATTCCACACTATACACAAACAGAAAGAGAGAAAAATTGGATAGAGAGAAGGGGAAAAAAATTAGGAAAGTTAGCCAACGTAGTTGGGAAATAAGTGGGTTGTACTATTAAGATTTTGTTCGATGATTTTGAAAGATGAATAATAAGTTATTATTTTGAAGTTTTGTTAAATTGAGGGTTGTTTGATTAATAGTTTAAGTTCAATTTTATCAAAAAGGAGATTTTCCAAAAAATGAAAAGATTAGTTTTTAATATCAACTTTTTCAATTATTGAGCTAGTTAATATGTTTAGTTATTGATTTAGATATTATATCAATTTCAGATGGTAACGAATCGATTGGAACAACTTATCAGCCAAATTAGTTGTCATGTACATATAGACCGTGAGTGGAAAAACTTAATTGTTTTCAAATATTGATTAGATTGCTTATATATTTACATTAAACGTGATTATGTGAATTAGTTTTCAATTATGTGTTTATTATGAAATGTTATTAGAATATGAGATTTGTAGAATTAGAAAGATTTTGAAATGATAATATATGAGATGAAATGTGAGATAGATATGTGATATCGAATCGACTAGTATAGTACAAGTGATTATATGCTTATTCTAGTTCACTGAGGTGGCATTTGTCGTGTTCTATAATACACCGAGGGGTCTTGACCGAATATGATATTACTCTTAGGTGGTCTAACGGTATATGATATAGTTCGCTGAGGTGGTCTTGGCCGTGTCCTATAATTGATTACTAGAGGTCTATGAGACTAGCCTTAGTTGCGGTCTATATATGTATGACCATATTATGAATTTTAGTCAGATGGTACATTTTGGTGGACTTTCCAGTATATTGAGATGTGATGAGGTTATATCACTTATTCCAGATTGTGATTATGAGATGATATTTTTAGTATCATGAATATGTCTCACTTCTTGATTGTGATTATATAATATTATCCTCTGAATTGTTAAGTGATTCAAAATTGATTTTCAATAAAAACATATAAATGAGAAAGTATAATTATTTTCAAAATTTTCCATTCACTGAGCTATCAACTCATATACTTTCCCATGATTTTTTTATCAGGTAGTAGTTGAGTTACTAGACAGCTTTTGAAGTTGAACATTTGATTTTGGAGTCAAAGTCACACGACAATGTTAGCTAGTATGACTCAGTTCATAGAGCATGTAGTTATTGTTTTAGGACACATGTTCATTTTTGGATTGCACATGTGCATTACATGTAGATAGTTGCCAGGAACACTATGTATTTTATGTCCATATGTACAGTTCATTTTGTTTTCATAATGAAAGTTTGAGTATTTGGCTTATCTCTATTGTGATGAGAATTGTGATTCTATTGTTGGGATTTTGTACAATGATTACAGGTTGGTTAGTAAAAATTACAGGGGAGATAATGCCAAAATTTTCTTAAACATATGTTAAGTAAAGTTGCAGCTTCTAGTAGCCTTGATCGAGAGTGCTACCTTTAGTTGGTATCTATCATCGGCGCACGTCACGTTCCAGGTCCACTAGTGCTACTTGGGTGGGTTGTGTAAAATACATACAAGGAGACGAATCAATTAGTGATTCGGGGATTAGCTCGCAATGTCTTCAAATCAAGATGAGGATCTGACACCTAGAGATCCAGGGAATGATTAGGAGAATCTCGGAAGTATAACCTTGAGAATGGCAGGAAAAATGATATAAGCAACTCAGATCCGTTGTACATCCATAGCTTAGATAATCCAGGTACAACATTAGTCAGCGCTCAAGCGCTGCATTAATTGGTAAAAAAAAAAAAAATTAACCTAGAGTCGATCGATGAAAATAGCTTTAGGAGCTAAAATGAAGTTAAGGGCTTATTGATGGTACTGTTGAGATGCTTGAAAAAAATTCCACAGACTATGAAAAATGGTCTAGAGTCAACTACATGATCACATATTGGCTGCTGAATTCTATTTCAAAGGAGTTAGTAGAGGCCTTCCTATACACCACTACGACTTGAGAGTTATGGCTAGAAATTGAGGAAAGACTTAGGCGATGTAATGGTCCTTTTTCATATCAAAATCTAGAAGGAGATTAGGACCATGATGATATCTCAATATTACACAAAAATGAAGAAACAATGGGATGAATTAACATTCTTAATGCCTATACCTGAATGTAATTGTGGATTTGCAAATTTGTATTAGAGTTAACCTCATTTAATAGACTCATGTAGTTTCTGATGGGTCATAATGATGAATATGAGCATACATGTAGCCAAATCCTAGTCATGGAACATTTTCCCCTGTCAATAGAGCCTATTCCATGATCCAAAGAGTGGAGAAACAAAGAGAAGTGCAGGTGACCTTTGGGGAACATGTTGAAATCAATGCCATGTATGGTAAAATCCAAGGACCTAGGAAGGAAGTAGGAGGAAGAGGGTATGGAAAAAGGAGTGATATAAGAAAGGAGGAAAACAAACATCAATTTTGTATCGATTGTAACATTAGTGGACATGATAGAGATTCTTGTTCCAAGAAAATAGGCTACCTTGATTGGTATAGACAACTGAGGGACCAAAAGAAGGCAACAGAAGTTAAATACTCTGCACATATGACACACCTCTGGATATGGGAAATGAGATGTAGTCTGGCAGGACCAAGGATCAACTCCAAAACAAGAATTTGTCAGAGATGATTCAGCAAGGGCTAGTCAAAATGATGAATGGAAAGGGGATAACTGTTGTGTAAAATCACAAGTGTACGATATCGCAATCAAGTAATAAAGTGGCTTTTGAGTCGAGTGATCGTTCCCACGAGGACTGTTTACTAAGTACCGAAATATTTTAGTTCTACACTTTATTTGAACAGATAGAGAAAATTTGTGATTGTGAACTCAAACTAAGAAATTAAACAAAAGAATTAAATTTGCGAATCTTTTTTTTTGTTTTAAAAACGATTGTAAGGTAGTTGGGATTCACGAATTCACCTAACCAATTAAATCAATTCCAATTCCAGATTTTATTTTCTAAATATGTGCTCGATCGAATTCACTGATTCAAATTGAGATTCCACTCTCAAGTTTAAATCAATCCTACCTAAATAAGTCAACCGTGTATCTCTACAGCAGGTCTGAATATTCCTTATCTAGATGCATTACACACAAGAATTCACACACGATCGTAATAATAACAAGAGTATATCTCTATCACTCGTTCAATTACCGGATTTATTACCTAGATTTATGTTATTAACTCATATCTCGGATTATGAAAATAACACACGAAATCATGAAAGAATGGCCAGTTCATTCACTCATTAAACGCAATAATAAATAAACACATGCATTAAAGTGTTAAAACAAGGAATATGACATTAAAATAATTAACTAGGTTACATCGTTCATCCCAACATAGAATTTAGTTACACATCTTGATTAAAGAACAAAAACAAGAAAATAAAACGTTCATTGAAAATAACAAAGAAGAATGGAAAGATTGCACCAATTATCAATTCTTCAAGTATCTTCAATCCACGCCCCTCTGCGATGCTTGAATCTCCAAGAATTTGAATTGAAATCTCTGTTGTGGCTCGTTTTATGGAGAGGCAAAGGTCTAGATTTCATGCCTCATATGTTGTATATATAGGTTTTGGAGAAAACCTAGGTCAAAAAGCCCAAAGCCTGTTAAAAATCGTGAGAATAATCTGATCTGCGGCCCAATCGGATAACCGCGCGATCGCGTGGTAGAAACCCTCGCGATCGCGTGGTAGACTCTAAAACTCTACTGGTTATGAATTTGAGGTAATTCGTGATTGCACAGTAGGATTTCAGTGATCGCGTGACATGTAATTTCCACCTTTTCTCAGTTATATAAGTTAGTCCCCGACCTTTAATTGCAGCCTTAGTCCTCCACTTTCAATTGTTGCGATTTAGTCCCCAAACTTTATATTCTTCTTGAATTTCTCAATTAAGTTCTCAATGCCTTCAATTGGGACCTCCAACCTCTAATTTGTTCATTGGAGCACCATGAACCTTCCCGGTTGACGTCACATATCTCTCACTTGCTCAATTAAGCTCCAATTAACATCCAATATTGCCGTTTTTTCCATTAATTGCTTCATTCTTCTTCGATTGGGACATTTTCTGAAAAGTAAACAAATAAACACAAATTAAGGAGCATATATTCTAAAACGACAATAATTTCTTCTAATTTAGACATACAGATAAGTGTATAAAACACACTTATCAAATATCCCCAAACTAGAATTATTGTTTGTCCTCGAACAATGGAAAATAAACTACAAAAATCAAAGAAATAAAAGAGAAATTATTTTTGTTGTTTCAACATATTTACCATATGCCTCCATAGTCCAAACCAATTTAAGCTTTAAGCAAAAGTCATGAACAACAATGCAAAATAATTTCTAGTTATATCCTGCCAGGATTTCCAGTGTGTGTGTGAATAGCCAATGTCAAATGCACACTTATGCAAAAGATATGCTCAACAATGTGTGGCTCATTATGCATAATCAAGCCCGAATCCCATGTGGTCAATCTATGATTTCTAATGAAATTCCTTTCAATGGATGATCACCACTTTTTGCTTTTCTCTCACATCCCGAGTTTTTATCTACAGTGGTTTCTAAAAATATTTTTTGTTTTTTCCACATGAGGTAGTCAGAATCAGAAATATGCATTGATAAAAAATCAAACGAAAGCTGACCCCAATTCTACAACCTCAGCCACCACAGCCCAGTCAACTAAGCTTATACCATGCATATATATATATATATATATATATATATATATATATATATATATATACACACACACACTTTTTCTTTTGATGGACGACTTTTTCTTTTAATTTTCCCTGTCTTTTACCATCTTTGTGTAGAACTTTTCATACTTGCTTTCTATATGACCTCTGTAGCAGGCTTTCAGATTGACAACTCCCAAACCAGTTTGCTTTAGGGTACCAGGTTCAAAGAACCCCTGAGACGTACTTGTTCGAGTCATAAAGGATTAAACAGAAAAGTTAAAGATGTTATAATGTCTTATGTGTAAGTCCACTCTCCGTACTTGCTTTCTAATTGACCCCTGTAACGAGCTTTAAGTCGATGACTCCCAAGCCAGTTGGCTTTAGGGCACCAGGTTTGAAAGACCCCTCGGACTTACTTACTCGAGTCAAAAAGGCATTTGAAGAGCAGAATAAGACCTTCAGCATTTTTCTATTTTTATGCTGGAAATGGTTTATACCAGTTGACCAAACTGCAATGACTAAAGTGCAAAATCAAGAACCACAGACATCCGACCCGTCAATACATACAAATTCCAACCATTTTACCCCCAAACTTGCCTTTTAGCATGATTGGTTCTAATTTAGGGATGAGATGTCTAACGATCTAAGTTCAGGGATTTTCAAGTCATTCCTAAGTTCAAATTATATAAATTTTGCCCCACATGTGTTAAACAAAATCCCTTACACAAGCAATTATCCAACGCTGACTATGTGTGCAATAAATATGAATCTATCAAAACATAACTAGTTCAAAAATAAGTTCATGCTTTCATGTTGTCCAATTTTCAAGCCTAAATACAAATTGATTCATACTATATCCTACGCAATAAACATGTCAACACATAGTTTTCAATTGTTTTTTTTTTTTTGCCCCTAAAGAATCGAATGAATATAAAATGAATGAAGAATGCAATGAATTTTCACCCCCAAACTTGAAATGAA
The DNA here is from genome assembly GCA_963555705.1 of Ligustrum vulgare. Classification (NCBI taxonomy): domain Eukaryota; kingdom Viridiplantae; phylum Streptophyta; class Magnoliopsida; order Lamiales; family Oleaceae; genus Ligustrum; species Ligustrum vulgare. The sequence continues at coordinate 1,474,114 of OY743190.1, forward strand.
CATTGTCCTCAATGTTTGTCAAAAAGATTCAACAATGTAAAACACGACAAATAAAATAGAACGAGAACTTCCCAAGTATAGAGGATGTATTTCTTTGAAACTTCCTGTTGCACTGCATTGGATAAATCGACCCTTTGTTTGTATTGTTCAAATTGGATTGGCGTGTTTTGACTGGTATTTTCCTTGCAAATAAGAGATAATTAGCATTAGAAGTCTTAAAAATCAATAAGAAATAATGGACGTTCAGTACCACACCCCCAAACTAAAGTTAGAGCAAAATTTTGAATTTTCAACAATGGTAGACCACACATATTCAAGCCTTGATATCGCTTAGAAAAACACAAATTTTTTTAGCCATATTTTGATATGTTAAATTTCACAGCATGGTCTACAACATATTAAAAATTCAGGTCATTTGGAGTTCAATAGGGTCATGAAAAATTATGGAGAAGTGGGTGACGTGAACTGATTTTCTGGTGCAATGGCCTGCAGTGGGGCTACCTTGATGCAATATTGGTTTTCATGATTTTCATGCAATGCAGTGTACTAATTCATGAACCAAACATACATACTCAATAATAACCATGTCATGAAGATAAATGCTGGGAAGAATCTCTTAAATTTAAACAAAAATCTCATTGGAGCATTTTATCGAACACTTAATGTGTATTACAAAAATCAAAGAAAGTGCATCAATTTGGAACATTTATTGACCCAAAAATTTTACCTATTCAATCAAAAATCACATTTTCCAACATCTAACCTAAACCCATACTTCACCATTCACAATTTCAAAATCCCAGAACTCAAAGAAAATTTCAAAATTTTGAGTATACATTGATTTAAGTGAAGAATTTCATACCGTTTGCTTGATTTGGATGTGAAAATAGCAATGAATTTGGTGCAATGAAGTGTTGATGACATGCATGATAGATGAAAGATTAATTCTTGAGTGATTTTAGGGAGAGAAAACGAATTTTTATTGTTTAAAATTGAAAGAATTAAGTGAATCATTTAAACAGTCGGCTCTTCTACCATTGTAGGCATGCGATCGCGTGGCTAGAGAGCCAGCAATCGCGTGGCCAGAGAGCCAGGGATCGCGTGGTTCAAGGTTTTAAAACTTGTTGATTTTTTAATGCAACCTCGCAATCACTATAGCCTCTTGGCACGCGATCGCGTAGTTCCCGGCATTTATGAATTTTTTTCCTATTTTTGATTTTCAAAATCGTTTTTAGCTCCCTAATCACTTGATGATTTATGAAATGACGTTCCAACATTAACTTCATGATTCAAACTAGTGTGTGTGTGTGTGAGTTGGGATGACAATTAAGAACCTAGTCTAATGAAAACATGCAAAATTAAAAACATAACTAAATTTGCAACAACAAACTAACATGCAAAAGTGTCCTTATATGTAACATGAGACACTTAAACAAATTACATACCATGCAAATAAACAGAACAAATAAACAAATTAATACTTAAAGCGTAGTAAATAAAAGGGAGGAAAGGTTGGGTTGCCTCCCAACAAGCGCTCCGTTTTAACTCTAAAGCTCGACTTTTTGCACTTCTTTATCATGGAGGCTTGAATGATCCTCTTGAGCCCCTGCACAACTTGCAATTACCTGGCTTGCACTTCTCGATCCGTTTCCTCACTTTCTTGAAGTCTCAAACCTCCTTTTCTACTGTTTGCTGAGTAAAATTAGGTTTTTCCTCTTTCCTTGAGTTATTCCTATCCTTCTTAGCTTCTAAAATCCCTCTTTGTAACATTGAAGCATTCTCAAGTTTCAACTCTTGCTTCACATTTTCTTCGGGTTTTTGGATCACTCCTTCCACCTTGAAGCAACTTTCTTTTAAAACTTCAATATCTTGCCTTGGCTTGATGCTGAAAGTGACTTGTTCCTTCTCGACCCTAAAGATGATTTCTCCATTTTCAATGTCGATTAAGGCTCTTCCAGTAGCTAGGAACAGCCTTCCAAGAATGAGGGGCATTTGAGTGTCCTCTTCCATGTTTAAGATCACAAAGTCAACTGGGAAGAAGAATTTTTCAACCTTTATTATCACATTTTACACTATACCATATGGGTATTGGATTGATCTGTTTGCCAGCTTTAAAGTGATATTAGTTGGCTTAGGCTCCCACAAACCTAATTTCCTGTACATAGAAAGAGGCATTAAATTAACACTAGCCCCTAAGTCACATAGAACATTATCAAAGCTGAAATTACCAATAGTGCAAGGGATAGAGAAACTCCCTAAATCAGTTAATTTTTGTGGTAATTTCTTTTGAAGTATGGCGCTGCACTCCTCACTCAGTGCTACTGTCTTAAAATCAACCAACTTTCTTTTGTTTGACAGCATCTCCTTCTTAAACTTCAAATATAAAGGCATTTAAGTTAAAGCTTCTGCAAATGGAATATTTATGTGCAGTTTCTTGAATATTTCCAAAAATTTTCCAAACTGGTGCTCCAACTGATGCTTTCTCAGTCTTTGTGGATATGGAATTGGAGGCACATAAGCTTTGACTTGCGGTCTAACTCGAACTTCTTCTTCAGCTTTTTCTTGAACTTCAGGAGTCGACCTCTGTTCTTTCTCACTTTCTTGTTCTTCCACCACATCTTTCTTCTGGTTCCTCTGCTTTTCATATTCTTCTATAGTCACTTCAAATAGCTGAACAACGCTCTTTGTTGTTATTGCATTAACATGCTCACGAGGGTTCATTTCAATGTTGCTTGGTAACTGTCCAGGCTGCCTTATTGCACTGCTAGCTGCCAACTCCCCCATCTGTTTCTTCAAATTTTTTATTTCAGCAGCTTGATTCATTATCTCACCATTCTGACTCTTGACCAGCTGAATTAACACTTCTATGTTCTCGGATATGTTTTTCTGAGATTGTTCCTGTTGCTGAAATCGAGGCGGCCGTTGAACATTCTGATTGTTAGACCATGAAAAATTAGGACAATTCTTCCATTCTGGGTTGTAAGTTTGTGAATAAGGACCACCATGCTACCTATTTCCTATGAAGTTGACCTGTTCTGGGTTTGATTGATTTTGTTGAAGTGGGCAGAAATTTATAGCGTGATTTTCGAAACAAAAATCACATGAAATTGTATGAACTGAATTCACTTGCTGCACACCCATAGTGTCGATTTTCTTTGTTAAAGCATCCAACTTAGCATTTAATGTTGTAATCTCATTAACTGCAAAAATTCCCCCAGACTTTGGTGTAGCTCTATCTGAGTACAACTGGTAACTGTTCTCAGCCATCTTCTCAAAAATCTCAGATGCTTCTTCATATGTTGTATCCATTACTGATCCTCTAGCTGCTGAGTCGGCGTACTTCTTCTTTTCATTTGTCAGCCCATTGTAGAATATCTGGACTAAGATCCAATCAGCTATTCCATGGGTAGGACATTGTCTAACGAGTTCGTTAAATCTTTCCCAGGCTTCAAAAATAGACTCTCCTGACTGCTGACTGAATGATAAAATCTCACGCCTTAGCTTTGACATACGACCAGGTAGGAAAAATTTATCAACAAATTTCTGGCTCATAATTTCAAAAGTGGTGATTGTATGTAGGGGCAAAGTGTAGAACTGATGCGTGTCATGATGCACCAAAATAATAAATAAATTTCTTGTTCAATATTACTAAGAATGTAGCAATGGAAGCAAGGGTCGATCCCACAAGGAACGAGAACTAACTTAGTGTCATGTCATTAGAATCGTAAAGGGGGGTTTTGTTTTGAGTTGTTTTTAAATGATTTAACTAATAAAATAAAGCAATTAAAATGATGGGAATAAATATCAAATGTTAATGAATCCTAGTTCTCAGGTTTAGTTGTATTCTATCACAATGTTATCACTTTCCAAGTAACGCGAGTTCAATTTCTTCATTGTTTTATCACCCGTAAATAGTTAATAAGCTCTAACTATTCCTATTCTCCCTTAGTTGCATTTAATTAGAATAAGCTCTCTAATCAAACATTAGCCATTGAATAACCTAAAACAAACTCTTTAGATTTAAGACAACAACTATATAATGGTTGAGAAGAATTATGATGAATTAGATTATCAAGCACACAAGCTCGTGACAATTAACCTAAGTTGGAATTTTCTATGAAAATATTAAATTTCCACTTGCTACTATGATTTGAACAAAAAGACGATTACGGATCCAATCATTCAAAATAGCAAATCTCAATACAACAAATTAAATGATAAGACCTTAATCAAGTAAAGAATTGCATTGATTAAATTAAAAACGCATAAGAATCCAACAAATCAAAGTAAAGAATTTAGAACTACGTTACTAGTTTGAAAAAGCAATAAACAAATTGATATGAAATACAACTTCCCCTTCGAACTAGGTATGGAAGCTTAGCCGCGCATAGTCATGGTGAAAAGCCCAGAATTTTGCATCTCATTCATCTTCTTCTCCGGATTTATTTCTCTTCAACGCTCCAAGCAAGCCGCTCTTTCTTTAGAAATTTTTTTCCTCCTTTTCTTGTCATGAAATTCCCTTTTTATAGCATCAAATTCATGCCCTAACTTTGGGCTCAAGAAATCCCAAAATTATGGAAAGATTCAAAATAAGGAAATTCTTGACGGGCAAGTTACGGCCGTGACTTTTCATTTACAGCCGTAACCCAGTTTCTGTTAATTTTCCATATTTTGAAGTTACGGCCGTAACTTTTAGTTTACGGCCATAAGACAGGTTCTGCTAATTTTTGCACATTTGAAAGTTACGGCCGTAACTTTTTGTTTACGGCCGTAATATAGTTTCTGCTACTTTTTGCATAATAATATGAAAACTTTTACGGCCGTGAATATATGTGTTACGGCCGTAACTTATTTGCACCCAAGGTCCTCAATCTTCAGTTTTAAGTGCATTTTGGTCCTTTTTTCTTCTTTTCTCTTCCTTTATGATCCTATACAACATGAAATACAAAATGCGTTAATAATACTCAGATATGATCAAATTATGATTAGTCCATGGTTATAAGTGCACAATTTAAATGTTAATAAAGCACTTATCAAACCCCCCCCCCCCCCCCACACTTAAACCATTGTTCGTCCTCGAACAAAGATTCACATAGAAAAGAATATGACTCAAACAATAGATTACAATTTAGATGCTTGAGGTTGCAGCCCACTTTTCTTTAGCAAAAATGTTTCATTGCATGATCGGATTGTGTTAGTGTGTGCTAGAGATGCAACGTCCTCTATTTCCCATCCCAATCATGGCTCGTTATGGTTTATTTCCTTTCACCTCTCGTGTGCACTCACCTCCCAATCATTTATGAGTGACTACAAAGAAAATAGTTTCCCCCAACTCCAAAAGAAATTACTCGTGTAAATCGAGTTGTTCATGATGTGAATTCAGTCAACACATTATCCCCAAACCACATTCATAGCACAAACCTTAGACCAAGCAATTCAAACCACTCATAAGTAAATGTAATGGGGTTAACACCCTCACAAGATATTTCTCTCTTCGTACAAAGTGTATAAGTGTTAGAATTTTTGCTCAGTTCACTGCATGGATAAGTCAGTACCACAGACTGCCTAAATGTCATAACCGGAGCCAACAATAACACAAGTACAAAGCGAAGGTCTTTATTTGGTTGTAACGAAGCTTCAAGTCAGGTAGGATTAAAGGACATATTTAGGTTGAGTCGAGAAGGAATTTTGCAAGCTAAGTCAATTCAAAATGACATTACTTCCTTCACTATTAATATGAACTTTATTGTTTCCCACTACCCAAATTTATTCACACTCGAATCTCTTCTTTTCCTTTTTTTTTTCACAAGTTGAGTATTTGACATCCTCAAGTACTAATTTTCATGACTAAACTTCCTTTTCATTGCTTTTTCTCTTTCAATTTTTTTTTTCGAGTACAGATTGCAACTTTTTCTCTTTTGTTCAAATCATTACGCAGTCACCAATTAGCTTGAGATAGAATTACATTCCCCTGAATTCAGTCCATTACACAACCATCGTCCAACACAAGATCACCATTTCAACTTTTTAGACTTAGACCATAGCACAATCCTCAATCAACAAAAGCTTGCGAATCCCTTCTCTATGGGTTCAAAACAAAGACAATGCGAAAGAAAAAGTATTCGTGGCTTGTATTGTGGCATCAAAGATTCAAAGAAGGGCTAAGGCTCAAAGGGCCTTCTATTGGTTCATGTAGCAAGGTAGGCTCTTTAGCAAGTCAAATTTAGCTTAACCTATTGCCTTTGCTATAATTTGCACTTAAGTTAAGAAGCTGCATAGTTTGCACAGAAAAGCACATCCAAGTATAACCCAACCATGCAGGACACACATAAAAGAATTACGAGCTCATAAGTATTAAAAATAGCTCTTAGGCTCAAAAGCTCACAAATTAGGGTTTTCATGTGTTTCTTCCATCCAATTATGAGTTATAGGTCATTCATTCCAAATCTAAATCCATTGGTCAAGGATAGTGGTTAAAAGTATTCAAACCATGACTACTCATAAAAGTATAATAATTTCTGTTGGAATTGGGACGCTCAGGGTTATATATGAAGGGATAATCTGTCTATTTTGGGTTGGGTTGACTAGGTTGTAGACATTTGACAATTTTACTTTTCATTTTCAACCCATTTGTGCAGTTTTGGATGAGATGATCTCTATGTGCTCAATTTATATCTAATTATGCAATGATTTTTTCAAAAAAATGAACCAAAAGTGAGGCTGCTTCCTATCAAAGTATGGTTTAAGACCTAAGTAGCATAGATAGGTAACAAAAGTAGAGAACAAGATTAAAATGGATGCTGACTCAACATGAATTTAATGTTTCGACTACAAAAGGAAGATAAAGACATTAAGCTTACAATCAATCCCCCCCTCCCACACTTAGACAAAACAATGTCCTCATTGAAAAATAAAGCTAAACAGTAGAAGGGGGAATAAGAAAAAGAAACTCCCTCGGGTCTAATGTGGCGGTGGATCGTCCCAGGGTCCCCGCAATCGTCGAATCTCCTCCCGAAGGGCTCTCTGCTCTTCCAGAATGAATTGTTGATCCTCTTGCATCATTCAGTTGAGTCTGGAAGGCTTGCATCATTTTCAGCATCTGCAGCTCAAAAGGGTTGGAGTAATAGAGAATCCTGTAAGAGAAATGAGTAAATTAGTGGAGTATGATAGTAACCTAAAGAAAATGTACTCGAGCAAGTAGTGCGTAATTGTCAAGGCTTAAATCCGAGAACAATGTTGGCATGAAAAGCATAACGTACACAAAATTTGTGTGTGTGTGTGTGTGTGTGTGTGTGTGAAAGAAATGACTAAATAAAATTAACCAAAAATGAAAATACGAAAATAAAGGGTTGAGGGGGTAAAGAAACTCCCTTCTCAGGTTGCCTCCCGAGCAGCGCCGCTGTTTACAGTCGTTGGCTCGACTGAGTCCTTTCTCATTCAACTGGGATTAGGTGGATTCCCTAAGCTCAACTTTCTCTTCATATTCTTCATTAAGATCTACAAAATAGGGGGAAACTTCTCATCGGCTACTGGTAAGGTGGTACAAAAGTTTTTACCTGGTTGTGATGGCCCTGGAAAATCGGTAATTATATCCACAGTATCTTGTGGACCGTCCTTTCCACTAAGTTTGGAATTTTCCTGTACTAGAGAATCAAACACATCAATCGAGTGAACATGGCTAGTATCATCAAGGTAGTTCACGGAATCATAGATATTGAACTTAATCATTTCACCATCAAATTCCATGGTGAGTATGCCACTACTGACATCTATCTTAGTCTTGGATGTCTTTAAAAATGGTTTACCTAGCAATATAGGGGTAGAACTGGGTGAATGATCATCATGCATATCTAAAACATAAAATTCTGCCGGAAACACTAGCCCACCTACTTGCACTAACACATCCTCAACCACCCCATCCGGATAAGCATTGGAACGGTCGGCTAGCTGAATGATAACACCCGTTCCAGTCAATTTGAAAAGTTTTAGTGCGGTGTAAGTGGACCTAGGCATCACATTTATGGATGCTCCTAAGTCTATCAGTGCATGTTCTATTGCTTTAACACCTATTTGACAAGGTATGGTGAACATACCTGGGTCCTTGCATTTCGGAGGTAATTTCCTTTGAAATAATGCAGAGACGTTTTCTCCCATCATCACCTTTTCATTCCCCTTTAATTTCCGTTTGTTGGTGCACAGCTCATTCAAAATTTTTGCATATTGGGGTACTTGCTTAATTGCATCCAACAGTGGAATGTTGATTTCAACCTTTCTAAATATTTCCAACATCTCCTTTTCCTTGCTCTCCTTGTTTGTCTTTGCTAATCTGCTAGGGAAATGTGGAGGTGTTAGTTTAACATTTAAATGGGAGTCAGTTTTTACCTGAGGATTTTGCTAAGTGTCGTTTCTCTTCCCGACTCCTTCCTTTTCATCTTCCTCCATTTCAGGTGCAGCCGGTCCCAATTGCGGACTCTCAACTTCATTTCCACTCCGGAGAATCATGGCGCTCACATTTTTGGGAGTTACCTCGGGTTGCAATGGTAGCTTCCCTCCAGATTGTGCCTCCAATCTATTTATGGCAGTGGCCATTTGGCTCATTTGATTTTCCAGGTTTTGAATGCTTGACTTGGTATCCTGTTGGAATTGCATCGTGTTAGTTGCCAACATCTTAACCATATCTTTGAGAGACATACCTACATTTTGAGGTTTTTGTTGATATTGCCCTCGTGGTTGGTAAGTCCCTTGCTACTGGAATTGTATTTGTGGATTGTTTGGAGTAAAACCTGGGGGTTTGTTATTTCCGTAACTCAGGTTGGGGTGATCTCTCCACCCGGGGTTGTATGTGTCTGAATATGGGTTTTATTGTTGCCTTTGGAAAGGGAAGCCTCCAGTAGCATTTACCTATTCATTGTTTTCTTCTTGCAATACCGGACAGGTATCCGTTGGATGTCCAAAGTTTGAATAGATTCCACAGGCTTTGGCTTGTTTCGAATTCCCTACAGCAAGTTGCTTAACGAGATTGGTTAGTTCATATAATTGACCTTCAATATTGGAACTACTTACCTCGTTTACTTGGCGGACTTGGGAATCCCTACTCGAGTTGAATTGCTGAGTGTTCTCTGCCATGTTGGAGATTAAAGTCCGTGCTTGCTCTGGTGTCTTGTCCATTAACGCACCTCCGCTTGCGGCGTCTATCATACTTCTGTCCATTGGCGCTAGACCTTCGTAGAAGTATTGCACCAAAAGTTGCTCGCTAATCTGATGATGGGGGTAGCTGGAGATGAGCTTTTTGAAACGCTCCCAATACTCATATAATGTTTCATTGTTGTTCTGGCGCACCCCACATATTTCTTTTCGGATGGTACCGCTCTCGATGCAGGGAAGTATTTTTCCAAGAAGAGCCTTTTCATGTCGTTCCAAGTAGTTATTGTTCCCGATGGTAGACAATAGAGCCAGTCGGTGGCGGCATCCTTCAATGAGAATGGGAAGGCTCTCATTTTTATTTGTTCCTCGGTAATGCCCGTGGGCCTCATACTGTCGCAAACCACATGGAACTCATTTAGGTGCCTATATGGATCTTTGCCGGGGTTCCCTCGAAAAGTTGGTAATAAGTGGATGAGCCCAGATTTAAGCTCGAAAGTTTTTCCTTCTTCCACCGTTGGAAACGTAATACATAAGGATTGCTGAGCCACATCGGGGGTAGCCAGTTGTTTAAGAGTTCTGTTGTTAGCTACCATTTGTCGCCCTGCTCTCCTTTGCTGTTGAAAAGTCCTCTCGATTTCTGGGTCAAGATCAAAGATTTCACAATTAGTTGACCAAGTTCTAAGCATATAAGCAAAGAAGTACAAATAATTATTACGTGAAAGCTACTCTTCTTCTTTTTTTTTTTTCTTTTTTTTTTAAAATTATATAAATAAAGTGAAAATAAAATAAAAATAAAATAAATGCAGAAAAATAAAATTCTAATTGATTAAACACTAAATTGGTTAATCGTTCCCCAGCAACGGCACCAAAAATCTGATGCGTGTCGTGATGCACCAAAATAATAAATAAATTCCTTGTTCACTATTACTAAGAATGTAGCAATGGTCGATCCCAAAAGGAACGGGAACTAACTTAGTGTCATGTCAATTAGAATCGTGAAGGGGGGTTTTGTTTTGAGTTGTTTGTAAATGATTTAACTAATAAAATAAAGCAATTAAAATGATGGGAATAAATATCAAATGTTGATGAGTCCTAGTTCTCAGGTTCAGTTGTATTCTATCACAGTGTTATCACTTTCCAAGTAACGCGAGTTCAATTTCTTCTTTGATTTATCACCCGTAAATAGTTAATAAGCTCTAACTATTCATATTCTCCCTTAGTTACATTTAATTAGAATAAGCTCTCTAATCAAACATTAGCCATTGAATAACCTAAAACAAGCTCTTTAGATTTAAGACAACAACTATATAATGGTTGAGAATAATTAGGGTGAATTAGATTATCAATCACACAAGCTCGTGACAATTAACCTAAGTTGGAATTCTCTATGAAAATATTAAATTTCCACTTGCTACTATGATTTGAACAAAAAGACGATTATGGATCCAATCATTCAAAATAGCAAATCTCAATACAACAAATTAAATGATAAGACCTTAATCAAGTAAAGAATTGCATTGATTGAATTAAAAACGAATAAGAATCCAACAAATCAAAGTAAAGAATTTAGAACTACGTTACTAGTTTGGAAAAGCAATAAACAAATTGATATGAAATACAACTTTCCCTTCGAACTAGGTATGGAAGCTTAGCCGCACATAGTCATGGTGAAAAGTCCAGAATTTTGCATCTCATTCATCTTCTTCTTCGGATTTATTTCTCTTCAACGTTCCAAGCAAGCCGCTCTTTCTTTAGCAATTTTTTTCCTCCTTTTCTTGTCATGAAATTCCCTTTTTATAGCATCAAATTCATGCCCTAACTTTGGGCTTAAGAAATCCCAAAATTATGGAAAGATTCAAAATAAGGAAATTCTTGACGGGCAAGTTACGACCGTGACTTTTCATTTACGGCCGTAACCCAGTTTCTGTTAATTTTCCATGTTTTGAAGTTACGGCCGTAAATTTTAGTTTACGGCCATAAGACAGGTTCTGCTAATTTTTGCACATTTGAAGGTTACGACCGTAACTTTTTGTTTACGGCCGTAATATGGTTTCTGCTCCTTTTTGCATAATAATATGAAAACTTTTACGGTCGTGAATATATGTGTTACGGCCGTAACTTATTTGCACCCAAGGTCCTCAATCTTCAGTTTTAAGTGCATTTTGGTCCTTTTTTCTTATTTTCTCTTCCTTTATGATCCTATACAACATGAAATACAAAATGCGTTAATAATACTCAGATAGGATCAAATTATGATTAGTCCATGGTTATAAGTGCACAATTTAAGTGTTAATAAAGCACTTATCAAGAACCAAGCTTTAGCTTTTTCTGCCAAAGAGAATGAAAATAACTTCAATTTCACAGCATCATCTGAAACTCCATTCATACGCTGCATTTTACACAATTCCAAAAAGGATCGAAGATGTGCATGAGGATCTTCAGACGGCAATCCATGGAAAACACATGAGTTTTGGATCAGTGAGATCAAAGAGGTTTTGATCTCAAAATTGTTGGCTTGGATTGCAAGAGGTACTATGGAGGTTCCAATGTTCCCCGCAGGAGGAACCATGTAATCTCTTAATATGTTCCTTCCATGATTTTGTTGCTGTCCATTCACAGCTATTGGCATATTTTGTTGATTTCCGTGATTATCCTGAATTCTATCATCTTCCATGGCTAAGTCTGTTTGTTAATTCGCTTCCAACTGTTGTCTACGCCTCTGTCAAAATGTGCGTTCAATTTCTGTATCAAAAGAAAGCAAATCAAATGACTTAGTCCTTCTTAACATAAATTAAATAAAACAAAAATTAAAAACAAAAACTGAAAATTAATATAAAAATAAAAATAAAAATAAGCAAAATAAAGTTCAAAGTAAAATAAGAATTAATGAGTGTCGATATTAATTAACAATCCCCGGCAATGGCGCCAAAAACTTGTTGTGTAAAATCGCAAGTGTACGATATCTCAATCAAGTAATAAAGTGACTTTTGAGTCGAGTGATCGTTCTCACGAGTACTGTTTACTAAGTACAAAAATATTTTAGTTCTACACTTTATTTGAACAGACAAAGAGAATTTGTGATTGTGAACTAAAACTAAGAAATTAAACAAAAGAATTAAATTTGCGAATCATTTTTTGTTTTAAAAACGATTGTAAGGTAGTTGGGATTCACGAATTCACCTAACCAATTAAATCAATTCCAATTCCAGATTTTATTTTATAAATATGTGCTCGATCGAATTCACTGATTCAAATTGAGATTCCTCTCTCGAGTGTAAATCAATCCTACCTAAATAAGTCAACCTTATATCTCTACAGCGGGTCCGAATATTCCTTATCTAGATGCATTACACACAAGAATTTATACACGATCGCAATAATAACAAGAGTATATCTCTATCTCTCGTTCAATTACCGGATTTATTACCTAGATCTATGTTATTAACTCACCTCTCGGATTATGAAAATAACACATGAAATCATGAAAGAATGACCAATTCATTCAAGCATTAAACGCAATAATAAATCAACACATGCATTAAAGCGTTAAAACAAGGAATATGACATTAAAATAATTAACTATGCTACATCATTCATTCTAACATAGAATTTAGTTACACATCTTGATTAAAGAACAAAAACAAGAAAATAAAACGTTCATTGAAAATAACAAAGAAGAATGGAAAGATTGCACCAATTATCAATTCTTCAAGTATCTTCAATCCACACCCCTCTGCGATGCTTGAATCTCCAAGAATTTGAATTGAAATCTCTGTTGTGGCTCGTTTTATGGAGAGGCAAAGGTCCAGATTTCATGCCTCATATGTTGTATATATAGGTTTTGGAGAAAACCTAGGTCAAAAAGCCCAAAGCCTGTTAAAAATCGTGAGAATAATCTGATCTGTGGCCCAGTCGGATAATCGCGCGATCGCGTGGTAGAAACCCTCGCGATCGCGTGGTAGACTCTAAAACTCTCGGGTTATGAATTTGAGGTAATTCGCGACCGCACAGTAGGATTTCAGTGATCGCGTGACATGTAATTTCCATCTTTTCTCGGTTGTATAAGTTAGTCCCCGACCTTTAATTGCAGCCTTAGTCCTCCACTTTCAATTGTTGCGATTTAGTCCCCAAACTTTATATTCTTCTTGAATTTCTCAATTAAGTTCTCAATGCCTTCAATTGGGACCTCCAACCTCTAATTTGTTCATTTGAGCACCATGAACCTTCCCGGTTGACGTCACATATCTCTCACTTGCTCAATTAAGCTCCAATTAACATCCAATATTGCCGTTTTTTCCATTAATTGCTTCATTCTTCTTCGATTGGGACATTTTCTAAAAAGTAAACAAATAAACACAAATTAAGGAGCATATATTCTAAAACGATAATAATTTTTTCTAATTTAGACATACAGATAAGTGTATAAAAAACACTTATCAATAACTGCATGGAATATGGAAAACTTTGTTAATTTGTCTCTCATGGATGACTTTGTAGGTTTTGGTTCTAAAACCTGTACTATATTTTGCCCTAAGTACTTCAAATTTAAAAAGACATAGTTCATGGATTATCGACACGAGTGCCTCTAATCAGATGTGTAATGATATTTCACTTTTAAAAACATCTATACCCACAGATAAAGTTGTCCCTGTTTTCCCACCAGATGGTTCTATAAAGTTTGTTAAACATTTTGGAAATGTTCAACTTGACACTAATATCATCCTCACAGAAACCCTCCACGTTCCTATCTTCAAGTTTAACCTACTGTTTCTTAGTAAATTGACCAAAAGCTTAAAGGTAAGGTTCATATTCATTGACGATCATTGCCTTTTGTAGGACCTTCAGACTGAGAGGATACTGGCACTACAACAAAAGTAGCTTTTTACGGCGTGAATGCATGCCGTAAAATTATGTTTACGGCGTGCAACCTCGCATGCCATAGACAAACATTTACGGCATGCGGTTGTGCACCGTGTACATTTACGGTGTGCAACAATGCACGCCGTAAATGTTTGTTTACAGAGGCCGTAAATGGTTGTACTGCACGTCGTAAGCACTTACGACGTGCAGTGCTGCACGCCGTAAATAATAATTTTTTTTTAAAAAAAATTATAAATTCTATAATTCCTGAACACCTATAATAATTGTACAATGTAATTATGTGCTATTATCCATATATAATTCAGTAAATATGATTTCAATAAACAAAAAACATTAATTAAGATTCAATACAATATACCAAAATTTAGAACAATTCCACACAGCCTACAAAAAAATTTAGATAAAAATATGTCAAAAGTATAGACAATTACTTCAGAAAGAACAAATTAAAATATTACAAAAGAGTATCAATATCGAAGTTTTTTCTTTGACCAAGAGTCCTATACCAAAAGCAATCAACTTCCTGCACATCTCAAAAATAATAAAAATATAATTAAAAAAAATTGAAATTTCTTAATAAATAAAAAATAGAATACATTACGAATAAAAGCATTTGTAGGACCTGAATATTGCATTTCCCGTAGTTTGTGGGTTTTCTATTTTTCTTCCATTATATGTGAGTTTTCTTCCCTTTTTTTGGAGCTCTTTTCTCTTCTTGCCTTGTAACCTTCTGCAACACTCTATTGTCCTTCCTATTCAATCATCTCAACCCCCTCTAAAAATATGATAAAAACGCATACATATGTTGACAACATGACAATTTTGAAGAAAAAATATTTAAGTAAATTTATTTTTGACGACAAACAACAATATCTTGCCAAAACTTTTTTATTTTTCAATGTAAACTATGCGATATTCGCGTAAAAAATCAAGACTATACAAAGTCGGTTATGCAATGAAAGCGCCAAGAAAATGAATAGTGATGAATATTAAGAAAGCAAGATCGTATGGAATCAATTATGTGGTGCATGCATAAAGAAAGTGAATACTAAAAAAGTAAAGAAAGGATGATAAATTTGGAATAAACCCCTTTTAAATTCAGTATATATCAAAACTTAGAGGGTTCATTGTTAAGGGATAAGATCTCACATTGAATAGAGATAAAAAAAAAATATATATATATATTGATCAATTTATAAGGACTTGGACTATTCCTCTTAATGAGGTTAACCTTTAAAGATGAATTTCAAATGTTAACATCCACGACTACCTATTAAATCCAACTATTTACAAAAAGTCTAGGCCCCCAATTAAATAAAAAATCATTTAATATTTAGGTAAATAAAATGTGCCCACTGTGGCACTAGATCAATTTCGAAGATTTCCATTATAATTTGAGACTGTTCTTGTTGATGAACCAGATATTGCTTCTCTGGTTGAGAGAATAAGGGTAGATTTTCTAGCATAATGCTCCCTAATTTGCCCTCTCACCTGTTTTTTCCTATTTGTGTTTGTCTCCAAGTCACATTTTCTAATTTTTATTTGGAGTGCAAAACATAAATTATGTGGCTCAATTGAGGGAAATTTTGTCTTAGACTATGTTCTCAGAATTGGAGGCTTTGATCTATAGAGGTTTACTTCTGTCAATTATTGAACTAGTTGATATGGTTAATAGTTGATTTAGGTATTATATCAATTTCAGGCAGTAACAAATCGATTGGGACAATTTATTAGTCTAATTAATCATCACATACATAGACTTTTTCAAATATTGATAAATTGTTTGTACAGTGTGTTAAATGTAATTATGTGATTTATTTGTTAAGTTATGTGATTATTATGAAATGTTATCAGAATATGAGAATTTTAGAATCAGAAAGATTGCGAAAGATTATCCGTTAGAAGATATGTGAGACATGTGATATTGAAATTCACTAAAAAGTTATTGTAAGTTTATTAATTATTTTAGATCACTGAGAGGTCTTGACCGTGTACTATATACACTAAGGGGTCTTGACCATATACTAAAATTGATGATTTGAGGTCTTGAGCATATATTGATATTTGCCTTTTGAGGCAGTGTAATATGGCCATACCTAGAGATTTCAAACTCTGATGACATTATTCTATTAATATGATGAGACTATGTCATTGATTTGACTAGAGATTGATGTTTTTCAGCATTAAGATAATATCTTACATTTTGAAGATGATTATATAATGTTATTCTCTGAACTGTTAAGTGATACAAGTTGATTTTCAATATAAACATATAAATATGAAAGTATAATTATTTTCGAAATTCTCCACTCACTGAGCTATCAACTCATATATTTTCCCATGATTTTTCTTATGAGGTAGTAGTTGAGTTTCTGGGCAACTTTTGGAGTAGGGCCTTTGATTTTGGAGTCAGAGCCACACGACATGTTAGCTAGTATGACTCATTTCATAGAGCTTGTAGTCATTGTTTTGTGACACATGTTCTTTTTTGGATTGCACTTGTGCATCACATGTAGATAGTTATGGGGCTCACTATGCATTTTGCGTCCATATGTACAGTTCATGTTGATTACATAATGAAAGTTTGAGAGTTTGGCTTATCTCTATTGTGATGGGAATTATTATTCTATTGTTGGGATTTTATACATTGATAACATGTTGGTTAGTCCAAATTATATGGGAGATAATGTCAATATTTTTCTTAAGAATGAGTTAAATAAAGTTGCAGATACTAGTAGTCTTGATAGTGGTCATACTTTTAGTTGATATCCATCATCGGTGCATGTCACGTTTCGGATCCACTAGTGTTACTTGGGGCGCGCACGTCGTGTCATATCTCCTCCAAGATTTCAACATTTGTGCTTCACTTCAAGTCAACCTTTGGTGTGACAATCAAGCAACCATACACATCAGTGCCAACCCTGTCTTTCATGAGAGAATGAAGCACCAAGAAATCGACTGTCACGTAGTTCGAAATCAATACAAGGCTAGCCTTACTCTTTCACAGCATGTTACTTCACACAATCAAATTGTAGACATACTCACGAAGCCTCTACTGGCTCCTGATCAGTTCAACTTCTTGTTTTCCAAGTTGGGTTTGATGGATTTCCATCAAAGTCCAACTTAGGGGGATGTACAAAATGTCTTTTATTTCATTTTATTTCTTCATATACCTATTTGTATAGTCTGATAGTTTGAGCACCACCTTGTAATTAATTTGACATTTTAGATCTTTTTAACCAGTTAGTTAAGATCAGTTGCATTCCCTTTCTTATATTTTTATACAGACCACTGGATTGATCAATTGAATTGAAAGATTATTTCCCTGAATATTCCTCTCTCTACTTTCGAACAAAGCGCAATGTCTCTCCATGCTTATCCTTCACAAAGATTAAATCTTGATCATAAATAGATCGCGAGAAAAATTTGTACAAAATTAACTTGTAATGATGTTGTAGATAAAAACAATCGAGAAATGAACTAAAATATCCCTATTGCTTGAGACAATAAAAAGTTTATAATGTTTCATTCTCAATTGTGTTCATAATCAGGAAACATATACAACTTATGTTAGCCTGAGCTATGGAAATTAAGATAAGCAGTATAAAGATAATCACATTACATCAAAAGCTAAAATATAAATAAATTAAGAGAAAAAATAGTTGTACTTTCAACTACCAGTTTGGGAAGTACAGGTGAGCCTCAAGTAAGATTTTTATTTTGCCTAATCATGGTGCCTTGCAAATTATTTTATTCCACCATAGACACTGCTTCACTTCTAAAATACAATGAACAAGCTTCATGGGCTAAGTTGTAAGATGAGGGAGCGAAATGACTTAACTATTGGAAGATGCCAAGTGTACGATAATAGTATCTTTAAAAAAACGTTGTCCGTACTTTTGAGACAATGGAAGAAAATAAAATAAAATAAAAGAAAACAGAATCAGGTTAAGACATGAATGAATTAGTAGGGACGTGAAAATTCGGAAGAACGTGGGAAGATGACTGATCATCGTGCTCGAACTGATCAAACGAGATTAGAGACGTTGGATTGTTGTACTTGCCCAAATTGGAGGTGTTAAGATTAGGTTTAATCCTATCCTTGACATTGGAACCACATTGTCTAGGTTGAGTTTGATAGAAAACCTTAGAAACAATAAGCTCACCTTCCTTTTCATCTTCATTGTTTCCAAGGTGGTACTGATGCATTACCCAATTTGTTTTTTCAGGTTTCTTTTGCTTCCCATAATTGGTGTAGAGCACGAGAATTTTCTTGTATCCTTTCACTTTCCCTTGAACAAGAATTGGCCTGGTTTTGCCTGTTTTATGCCATCGGGTTTCACTGCCATCCTCATATGTATGAACTTTTCTTCTCTTTCTAGTTCCTGTGGTATATGCTTTTGATGGTCGATGGAAATAATGTCGCACCTGCCCATCTGTGCTTGCTCCTACAAGATTTCATCAATAGAGGATCAAATGGTCAATAAGTCATCAATCTTGGTTAATTATATCCAACATATAATCATGATAAAAATCTGAATTTTCAAACCTACATCGTTGGACAATATTTCTCAATGAATATAACACATGTTGAATTGGCTCTAATTTGAGAGAGGATAAGCAACTGAATAATAATTCTACATTTCCAAAAAAAAAAAAAAAAGAAAGTGAAAGTTTGATGGTAGATTTAACATTAAAGAATATTCGAAAAGAATAAATATCTAAAATCCCTCAAAATTTGTCCCAAATTGAATTACTTATAGCTATCTAGTATGCCAATTTCATTATATTTGGAAGCATTGTCTTTTATTGTCAATGTTTTCTTACTAAAAAGAAAAAGAAATATGCTTGGGGAAATATTTGATACACTAAATGCACAATAAAGAAGATAAGTCAGTATGTGTTGTCAAGTATATCATACCATGAGATAAAATTTTCTTTTCGTGCAAATGTTGCATCGAATATAGAGTTAAGAATCTAAATATATTACCAGGTAATTTCTCTGGGTGGGTGTAGCATATTCCGTCCTCTCCTTCAATGGTCTGAATAAACTCATCAATTAATGGATGAAGTTTATGATCATCCAACCTCACTTTCGCCTCCAAATGTTCAAGAAGCTCCACGTCACTTGGATCAAACTTCATTCCGGCGGGCAAACTGCTCAGATCATGTCTTGTCTACTCATATTTTTCCAAATCCACGAAAAAATAAATAAATAAATAAAATCATTTATCATTATAAAAAATTAAAACTATAATCAAAATGATCACAATAGAACAATATTGTTATTTATTTGCTAAACCTTTTCTTGATGATTGACTGGATGACCACATGAAGGACAACGAGGGCTTTCATTAATGGCCTCATCATCTTGGCGACCACTGCTACAAGTCATTTCTGTATGCTTAGTTTTCAGTTCTATTCATTCCACTGTGAACCCTCTTTTTATTTCTTCAAAATAAACAAAATTTTTGAAGAGAGACAAAAGGGGTTAAAAGAAAAGGCAAAAAGTGATTTGTCTCTTCTACAACATGTTCTCCCACAAGACAGTTGCTCTTAAGAGTAGGCAAAGTATTGAATTCTTCTTCCTCTATACTTTTCTATAGTTATACGGTTGAGCTAAACAAATCCTTTTATTCTGTGCCCTACTGTTCTTGCTTAAAGTGTGTGTGTTTGTGCGTCTGTGACTGTTTATGTGTGTGTGTGAGAGAGAGAGAGAGAGAGAATGGAAACTTTTGATATACAATTTGATATAGAAATGGAGAAGGATCACTTGGATTTCACGTTTTGTTTTTTCAAGAATTGATTATGTATGCTTCACGAAGAAGAAATGTAGTTGCAAGTCATTTTACAGCATCAAGAATTGAAAAATACAGGAGATTTATACTGATACACACAGAGACACACGACAATTTTATATATAAATTAAATGGAACATATTAGTCATATAGATGGCTAGGGTTAAACAAACTCTGGCAGGAGAGGGAGAGGTTTCAGTTCTGACGTCGCACTAGTGTGTTAACTAAGTTAAAATTATCCAGACAAGAAGAAAATGAGACAAATATTTATATCACCTACCAGTTTTAGAAAGGAATACAAAAAAAGACTATTATGTAATTAAACTAACATCTGTTTATTATTAATTTTTGCACGTGCATTTTGCATGTATTGCAAGAAATCTACTAACCACAAAAAAAAATATGTGTAAAGCTAAATTAATTATATTAGATACATGATTATCAAGTTTTCTTTACTAGGAAAGAATTGAATACTTCTTAGGGGATGTGAAGTCGATCATTTGACTGACATAACAATACAAAACAAGAAAACTAGACTGATCTCTAGCCGATTGTGGGATGATGGAACACACAATTAGAATTAGGCAGTTATATTGTCACTATAGGTTAACACTACAAGAATATTTTCCATCAAGGACGACACTAGCGTCTCCTAAGGCGTGGTAGCAATTTGATTACATTTAGAGATAACTTTGTCGTCTCTGATTCCTTGGCAAATATAGCGACGACTTTGTCATCTCTAATGCCTTGACACCTACGGCGACGACTTTGTCGTCTCTAATGCCTTGACACCTACGGCGACGACATTGTCATCTCTAATGCCTTGGCACCTACAGCAACGACATTGTAGTCTCTAAGAACCTCGTCGTAATAGTTTCCTTAAGATATTTAATTACTATTTTATTTTATATATTTGAAATTAATATTTTTATAATATTTTTTTATGTTTTTCATTTTATTTATTAGGCCTCTGTTTGTTTTTATAACTTTTTGGGAAAAAAAAGTGTTTTGGGAAATCGTTTGGTTAAAAAAATGGTTTGAAAAGAAAAAAATTGTGCTTGACTTTTTTGGATGATTGAGATTGATTACTGTAGAAAAAAGCTGTATTTTTTGTGTGAAATTTATAGAATCAAACAAGGGCTAGTATTGAAAAAGTTTTAATTACTAACAAATGTCAAAATATTAATTTAACAAAATAAAATGTATTAACCAACAAAATTTTGTACAAAATTTGTTTTATACAAAAAATTATAAAAAGAAAAACGCTACGAATCTAAGTAAAAGTTGGCATCGGGGTTGACTCTGATATTTGTCCCCGAAAATATCTTTCACTCTTTCGTAATGTTCTAAAAAGCCATATTGGAATATGTGGTCCTCTACAACACTCACTAATTGATTCGCTCTGTTTAAACAGTTGTTGCATAACAAAAAATCACCCCCAGTCATTTGTTAATTGCCTGACCATTCTCATAAATACTGAAACTCTGTTAGCAAATTTAGTGAACTTGCCCATTATTCTGTTCAGTTTTATTCAACTCTTGTCCATATATATTTATTTCAACTTCATTCTCGCCATAAAAAAACATATATAACCGAAATCTCCGAGTGATGCGAACATGTGCTAAGCCCTTATCGCTCCAATACTAATTTAAGGTACGAGCCCTAACCATTCGATATTGATTCGTGAGTCGCGAGTTGTGTCAATTCTTCCTGTTACTACCTCTACATCAGGCATAAATTTGGTTAGCATCTCCTCACTATTCTCCTAAGTGCTAGCACTACGTTAAACGCAGTTCACACCCGAAGAATATTTTAGGAGATGTTACCGACATTTACACGTGAATAATGAAGTAGTTGCAGGAAAATTTATTTAGAGCTTGTTTGGTTTTCATTCAAATTTTCTCATTTTTCTATAGTACTCAATTTCAACCATACATTAAAAGTTAAGCCCATAATATTTGACTTTTCAACTAATTTCAACCATTCATTCTCCTAAAAATCACAACTCATTTAGAAAAAACTCATTTTAACTAAAATCAAACACACACTTAATAACACAACTCTTAGCTCACTAATCAATGTCAAACTATCTAATTATGGCACAATTTAAAAATTACTTTATAAACATCAAACAGTCCTAAATTAAGACATGTGTGCTTAACAAACTAATCTTCAAACGATATTCTTTTAAACGGTATTCTAAGCTCAATGCAAGTGTAATAAATTGTAAAAGGATAAAACATAATACTTAATAAGAAATTATAATTAGTTAGATAAAAATAACATACCAAAATCTTAAAATCTGCACTTTTCAACTCCGTCAACCAATAACTCCAAGCTCGAAGAAAAAAAAGAAAAAACTCTACAAAATGTAGAAAATTTAGGTGCAAATATCATACCAAAATCACATAAATTTTTCAGAATGAGAGTATCAACTAATAGTTTTTCGCCGAGAAGCAAAATAGAGAGGGGGAAAAATAGTGTAGTCTAGTAGAACATGAAAATGGGAAAAAACAACTACTATATTTTTGATATATACAATTTGTTAGGGACGATACATGTTGTCTCTAACGTCATGGCGGGAAATTTTCCTGCCTTATGGCCGGATCAATAGGCTCTAACTCCATTAAAAATTGAGACAACAACATGTCGTCCCTAATTTCATGTATTGAAATTTTCTCGCCTTATTGCCTGAGAAATAGAGACTACGTTATCTTCTCTATGTCCAATGCCTATTGAGATGACATGTTGTCGTCTCTGAATGTCAAACCAATAGAGACGGCATTTCTAGTCGTTATAATATGCCCAGGGTAATAGAGACGCTCAAATTTGTCGTCTCAAAATCTTTGGACTATTGAGACGACCTTTTTTGTTGTCGCATAGGCCTAGGGTAATAGAGATGCCTAAATTCTTTGTCTATCAAGCTTTGGCATATTGAGACGACGCTTTTTGTCATCTAAAAAACTTAGTATTTGTGAAGACTTAAGTTTTCGTCGCTAAATTTCGTCTTGACACTTGTAGTGTAATGTTCAACTTCGATTCGTCTACCTTAATTAGAGATGTGTCAAGTTAGTACTAGTAACATATACATATGTAGACATAGTTGGCACTTAAATATCTCGTTGAAGCACTTGATATAAAGGTTAGAGGTTATACTTAGCTTATGGATTCTTAATAGAGGAAATTACACCATCTAAGGTGTTTTAAGTTCCAATTTCAAAAATCAGGTGAAAGTGTTATTCATACAAAAATCAGGTCATATTTTACCCCTAAATAAAAAACAAGCCCTAATCTTCTAAGATAAAAAACGTTGATCAGTTCCTCCCTCATCTCGCCTGAACTCTACCATTTCTTCATTACCGACTAGACTAGATGGAAGCAGCAACGGTGGCGCCGCTGCTTCTCCAACCCCAAACCACCAACTACGACAAGACAATCGATTGGCTTCAGCCTTCATCAGGTGCTAAGAAGGTACCATAAGTTCCCTAACTCAGGCATCAGAGCCAGGTGGTGGTGCAGGTATGTAGTGTCGGTGGTGGTGCAATTGTACATAGAGGCGATGGGCGGCCAGAGATGCATTTTGTATGTTTATTGTGGCGGTGCTGGGTGTGTGTGTGATGGTGGTGGTGGTCTGTTATGGTGTTGACTGAGTGTGTGGTGGTGCTGGTTCTGTTTGTGATGGTGGTGGTTGGTGGTGGTCCGGTCTTCACGGCTTCTATATTTTTAACCAGATTTTGGAGTATTTTTTTCATATTGGTGGTGACTGTGGGTGAAAATGGTGGTTTGGTTGTGGTGGTGGTCTGAGATTGCGGTGGTGGTCGTTACAGGTTGCATCGGTGGTGTGACCTTGAAAATGGGGTGGTAGGTTGTGATCGGAAAAAATGATGGTTGTGGTCACCTACAATTTTTTTCTTGTGACCTCGAAAATGAATAATTGTGACCTTAAAAATGGTGGTTGGTAGATTGTGATCGAAAAAAATGATGGTTGTGACCTACAATTTTTTCTTGTGACCTTGAAAATGAATAATTGTGACCATAAAAATAGTCGTTTGTAGATTGTGGCCTAAAAATAAATTCAATTTGTGACCTAATATTTCGATAATTTGTGATCATGAAATCATTAGTGACCTAAACAATTTGTGTATTGTGACTTCAAATATATAGTATTGTGACCTTAATACATATAATTAATAAAATATTTTAATTATTTAATTTAATTAATTGATTCTAAATATAACCTGATTTTTGAATTTTTATAAGTTTCACCTTAATTTTGAAATTGACATTTAAAAACACCTTATTTATGTACTATTCCCTTCTTAATATTTCATTAATTTTGAGGTGAGATTCGGTCTCTTCAGTTTCTTGTAAGATCATTTTCATATATAAAATTGACAGATATAATGGGCGACATTATACCCTAGTATGCTAGTTTAAGTGTCATTTAAAAAAAAAAAAAAAATTCTTTAAGGAGTTTGATGAGATAAGATTATTCCAATCAATTGAAACAACTTATATGCCTCATTAGAGTACTAGAAATTACTAAGATAGGGAAAATAATAGCGATAAGTCAAAGATTAAATTCGTTGTTCTAATTGTTGGGAACTCGGGTTGCTCTACTCACAAAAATTAATTTTTTGTGACTAGATTATCCCGTTACAGGATTTTCTGTTCTATGTATTCAACTTGAAATAAATAATTTTGTGCACATAAAAGGTTTCGAGAAGATTACCCTTGTAGCGTGCTTTATAATAATTTTCATCAATTGCTTCTTGATTCCACCAAAGTTTCAAACCCTCAAGCTTTCCCCGGTGTTCTCCAATGGCAGCTGTGTAGGTGCGTGGTCACCTTTCTCAAGACCTGGGTTAAACTAGAATTAGAGTTTCTTTGTAAAGAGGAAACACGCACTACACACTTTAGTGTGTGTTTCGCCATTTTTCCAATTAGGTTAAGAAAAATAGTCTTGGGAGACTATTTGTAACCTCTTTACACTCCAAAACCCTACCAAGCCTAGTACCATAACCCAGGCCCATTTCTGCACAGCCCAATACAGGTAGTAAGCCTATATAAACCCTTTATTGTGAAGCCACCGAGGGAACCTGATCGGACCCAATTAAACTAAGCTCCAATAAATTAATTATGACCCGATCAACTCTTGATCAGTCAAAATTAATTTATTAATCATGTTCTATTCCACTAAAAGAACGAGATTGCACTCTTAGTAAAATTGAAATTACCGAAACAATTAATCAATAATTATATCCTCTAACTTATCGTTCTTACATGTTACCCCCGTCGATCAACTCGAATATTCGGAGCAAGTTAAAATGACCAAAATGCCCTTATTCGAATATTCATAAATTCTCAACTCTCATCTTCTATCTGACAGTTCGATGTGATCTCATCACATCATAGAATTCAACAGTCGCTGTCGAATTACTGAGCTCAGATTCAATTGTCCACTAGAAGAACCAGTGAGATTATGATCATACTTAAAAGGTGACGGATTCCATAATACGAATATATGTTCCTCGTTAGTTCACTTTAATTCCCAAAGTACCGAGATATTGATCATCAATTTGATCTCACCCATTGATACCTCAAAGAACTTCAAGTTAGTAATCGAAGTCCATTATCCGATTAGGATTAAGGTCCCACGTACGATAATCAAGTGAAATTAAATTTGTACGGTCAATGTCACAAATTAATTACACGTGGCCCCGTCCAATACGTTCCAAACGTACTCTCGATTTTATTTCCAAAGTCAAAGATAGACTTTAATAAAATTGAGACGATCTTATCAAAATAAATTGTCCATATTTATTTACTGACCGTGAACGTTAATTTTAGATCGAATCACAAATTGAATCTTTTTGTGTTTAACAACTTAAACACTCAATTTGTAATATCATATCGACCCATGGACAAACGCAACTTTATATTAATACAATCAATAAACATTTTATTTCGAATGTCGTGAATTATACTCTATGGGCATATATAATTCCAACAATCTCCCACTTGCCCTTAGAGTATACATGAAACATCGAATCATCCATCTTGTCAACATCATCATTAAATTAATGATTATGTTCTCAACCAAGATGATAACTCATTTTAATGTAACTCACGGTTGTATGACAAACAATCCAAGATTGTGTTATACCCAACCAAGTAACCACATTATCTCCCAGTTATATTCCAATTTTGACGACTCTCGAGAGTCCTAGTCAAATCAGATCTTAATTAGTTTTAATCCATCAGATCACAAGCTGAATATATAAGCAAATATTTACTCGTTTTTCGAAAACGCTTCAGTATATGCTTTACCTCTATTCAATGATCTGATCATGGATCAAACTAATAATCACCAACAATATCCCCAGCATAAGATATGACCTATCTAGTGCAATGTAAGGCTTCCTATAGCCGGAGCATAAGGAACCTTCTCTATCTTACAATGAGTTTTAGGAGAATACTCATAAGATAGATAAAGTCCACAAAGAACATTATTCCTTTCAAGACTTCAATATTGCAAATATAGATAGTATCTTATTATTACATGAAACTTGAGACTATTCTATTTCATTTTTCTCCCACTCCGAAAAGTACGGATGTCAAAAAAAATAGACAGTCATCTACAAGTCCTTCAAATCTAATTGTTGGTGCCAACTATTATTTAATGAAAATACTCTCACACATAAGTAGAGTGTCATTCAAATAAATAGTCGTGAAAACTGTCTCATCTTTCTGTATACATGAGTATACTTAAGATATATCAAGATTTTGATTAAAAACATGTATCACAATGGTTCTATCAAATTCTACATTCTATATCTTGAACAATTACCCAAATCCAAAGTTGGAAACTTGTAAGCCATGAATTTTACTTTCATGGTCTTTAATATGAACTCATTAGATTACACTTTGTAAATGATTTCCTCAAGATGCATTCAAGAAACAACATCTTGACATCCATTTTTCGTACCTCATTTTCACAATGAACGACAATGGATAAAAGATCCAGGTAAACATTTTGCATGGCAATTGGCGAGAAGGGTTTCACAAACCCACAACAATAAGCCTTGCACTAAAGGCATCAACCTTTCCATTTACCCCTCTTTTATCATCTTAAAAACCATCACACCCTATAGGTTTGACCCCATTGGGTACGTCTACAAATATCCAAACTTGTTGGATTACTAGGAATCTAATTCCGAGTTCACATTCACCTTCCATGATTTCAAGTCTATAACTTCTACCACTTCCCTAAATGAGGAGTTCTTCTCTTATTTCAGCAGAGACTGTCTAAAAAAAACTCTTCGTAGAATAAGCGTCAAGAAGGTGGTCTTACAACCCTCCCAATCCAATTAGTTGCTGGAAGTGTATTTCCATTATGTCCAAACAGAGTTACTTCCTCTCCTCCCACTACTTGGTTATATCCCTAATTGGGATCAACCTCTCCACTACCTCTTTATGAACATAAAGAAGAGGCAGAACAGTGAGAACAACTTCGACTACTACCTTTGGTTTTTCCCTGTCCATTGGATTCACCAGGCAAAAATAGTGGTTGAACCACTTGCCTATTTCTCCCACTAGGATCAGCAACCATCGGTTCCGTAAGAAGTCCCAAATCATCAAGATTAATTCTATGCGGAAACCTGGAATCAAGTTGTTTGAACCACGTTCTAACATCTCATCCAATAGAATTTTACTTGTTGATTTGTATTCTTCTATACGCCTTATCCTCTAAGAAAGTCACATTTGTACTCAACAAATACTTTCTGGACCAGAGGACTATAGAAGAAATAATTTCTAGTTTCATTGTATACCTTATATATAATCAAACCTTCATTGTTGCCACCATCTCATCAATCCTTTCTTTCAGCTTGTGTGCCAAACGTCCCCAAATCTGAATGTGGTATAGACTGGGCTTGCACCCATGCCACAACTCTAGGGGTATTTCAGGAATTGAATTAATGGTACTAGGCTATGAAGGAACCTGACTATCTCCGGTATACATTCCCAAATGAAACTAGTAACGAGGATAACTCACCATTGATTTGGTAATACTTTGTTGTCCTTTTTCGATAAATGGTTCCTAAACTCATATGAAAGATACACAAACCTCGATGAAATCGAAGTATCTCAATTCTCTTAATTACTTCTCAACTTCTATCCAAAATTCTAGAATTTCTTCAACATTTCAGATCAATGAGATATTAAGTATAGAATCGAGATCTGGAGTGATCATCAATAAAAGTGATGAATTACTCATACTCTCTCGTATCTTGAACACCAAAGAATCCACACATATCGAAGTGTATTAATCCTCAAACTCTTAAGTCCATTTAATGTATAAGGACTCTTGGTTATCTAATCCTCTAAACAAGATTCAGAAAACAATATAGATTCCACCTCAGATCCTTTTGAGGTCCATCCCTTACTAGTATTAGAATCGAGTTTTGGATAAGTGTGACCAAGCCTAAGATCTTAATCATTTTACCCTCTAAATAAAATTCAAAAGCCCACATAGATTCCACCTCCAAAATACTTAGAGGCTATCTTTACTAGTCTTTCAATCTTATTTAGATAAATATGATTATCTTAAGATCTTATCAAAGAGTTCATTAATACAAGGAGTCATCTATCCCTTATCACTTGTAGTAATATTACACTTAGAACCATTTACAAGGCTTTGAGATTGTTAACCATTTGTCTCGCAATAATAAGAGCATTATTTAACTTAATTCCAACTAATAACTGGAAATTAAGTGCTAAATAATTCCGCTCAAATAATAAAGAGACAAAATAACAATTAAATTGTTTCGCAAACATAAAAGCCCAACGGCTCTTTCCATATTACCGTACCCCTGCTTATCCTTATAGTATACTCTATCTCATTGTGTCATTTGGTCACCTAGGACCATATTGCAACAACTTGCAATAGTGATTAGTTACTCTAGAATCTATAATCAAGATAGACTCAATTACTAACCATAACACAATGAATAGAGTCGTACTCCATTATAGAGTTTCCAGGAAAGGCTACTTCCTCATTAATCCTATCTTTGTTCAAAAGCAAAAAGGTTAGAGGGCCTACCATACTATCCGTTGCTTTAAAATAATCTCTTCATTACGAATAGCTTACATTGAACCTTTCAGGGACACGTTCATCCTGGTGAATATAGTCCACACTGAACCGCAAGAGATCTTAAAAGATTTCTCAAGCATTATGTCACATGAATCAATGTTTGCAAGTGGAACCTCCACCACGTTAAAGTGACCAATCATGTTTTACCAAATGGTCTCTTGTAAAAATCGTGATCGGTTCATAAGTAGAGATTTATTATAGCTTGATAGCATATTTTCTATAACTCCATAATTAAAATGTTCAAATTATCATAAATACCCTTCCATCGAGAAAATAAATATGGTATCCTATTTTGATGTCTTTATTGCGAAGTACTTGACGTGAGAATCAAAACTATGCAATAAACCATCTCATCAAAATAAAATCATTTTCATTGGAAGATTAATAATTATTTTTGAATAAGGATTTTCTAGCACGAACAAATGTCATAAGTGGAAAGAATTATAACGAGACATGTTGCAGTTTTCACCAATTAGTTGGTGATGTCTAAACATATAACTAGTTGTGGAAATACGACGTTCAAATAAAATAAATGTATTAAACACGAGTTGCATAAATGATGAATACTTTCATATATGATGCATGAATAAAAATTATGCACAAGTAGACCCAAAACTACTATAATATGACGACAACCTAAAACCCCAAAATCTTAAACACATTTCTCTATAGGAGAAATAAATGTGATTTATGGTTAGGCTGGGACCCTCCCACTAAATTAAATATATCTAGCATCTCATACAATATTTAATTTATAGTCGTTAAAATTTGGCCATCATTGACATCGTTTGGATATTCTATAGGAAGTCCCCACGATGTCATTGATTTAAGTGTCTAACCCCTATATTGATAATATTTCAAGTACCAAATTAATTATGTCACCTATAGGGTAATCATGATTAATTCACACTTAAAAAATCATCACCAAATTGGGCCCAATCCAGTAATCAAAACAGTGCAGCCCTCCTATAGGGAGACTAATTAGATTAGCACGAGGCATACACAAATTTTTACTAATTGACTAATAGGTGAGGCCGTGGGTTCAAAATTGCACCCTCGCTCACTTAATTTTTGAACTGTTGGGTTTTAATTAATAATTATAATTAATAATTACCCAATCAATTTTAACTCTTAAAATCAATTTAATTATTAATAAATATATTTATTTTCTAATCTAACATTTAGAAAAGAAAAGAAAATATAAAACAATGCATGACAGTATAGTACCTAGAGTGGTGTTTATGTGATCTACATGACATGTTATTTAATGACATTCATTCACAAATTATTAAAGCAATAAATAAATAAATGCAATAATAAAACAAATATGAACATAATTTATGGCCAAACCTAGACACAAAAATTACAAATTAATTAAAGAGTCTATTGAGCCACAAGCCGGCCCAATTCTTCAATTCCCATTTGTAAGTGTCCAGTCCAAATCTGTAAAGCTTCAGTCTTCAGCCCAAATATCAAATTCCAATATGCAGTAATTCAATTAAATATTCCAACCCATTGTAAAATCCAGCCCGTATTGCAATGGCCCAGCTAAACAATTTAGCCCACATTACAAATAATCAAAATAGATTAATTTTACAATTCTGGGCCATATTTAATTTTACCAAAATCTGATCCAACTGATATAAAACCGGTAC
This sequence comes from Ligustrum vulgare, assembly GCA_963555705.1. Taxonomy (NCBI): domain Eukaryota; kingdom Viridiplantae; phylum Streptophyta; class Magnoliopsida; order Lamiales; family Oleaceae; genus Ligustrum; species Ligustrum vulgare. The sequence goes on from OY743190.1 coordinate 1,504,746, forward strand.
AAGTGCCCAATCTTTAATTCTGGCCCAAAAACAAAATCTGGCCTCATTGATGAACTGCATTGATCAGGCCCAAAAGAAAAAAGGTCATCTCCTCCTTTCTCTTACATTTTCTGTGAACTAACAAAGACAAGTTTCAGCCGCCAACTTCTCCCTTTCCTGTCGTCGGGAAGTCTCATCGCCGGAGAACGCCAGGGATTGCTTCACCACAACACCAGTCTCCGTGTTCCACCGCCATCGCCGCCTTCAAGGTGGTATGAACCACCTATCGCAGCAGCGGCACCACCGTGGTGCTGCCCATCGACTGCAACACTGCACAGGCAGCGGCAAGGCCGCCGCGATCTAGGTGAGGTCACGACACCAGAGGCACCACGATGAAACACCCATCGCAACGATCGCCCGTGTGCAGCGGCACCAGTGGGTGCTACTCCCGCCGCGATCGAGGCGGGATCGCAGTGCCAGAAGTGCGGCCATCGACCGTCGATCGCAGCAACAGCAGCCACGAGTGCCGTCGAGTCCCTTCATGCTGTTTATGCCAGATTTCTGAAAATTGCAAGTTGAGCCCTTCATGTGTTGAGGAAGATAAAGTTTAGTCTCCTTTTTGAAATTTCCTTGGAAGTTCTCCATGTTTCAGCAGTGGTGATTTGATCTTCAGATTTTGATTACAACAAAAACATAATTGAAAAACTAATTTCTAATTCTATTTTGCAATAAATCAAAATCAAAGGGGAAACATGGAGTCGTAATCCACTCCCTTTGTTACAAGACTCGATAAAACAAATACATGATTTACAACAAATAATCTAAGGCAATAAATCAGTTCAATAAAATATCATTCAACCAATAACAAATCAAACCACATAAACCCTAACACCGCTCATCTAACACATGCATTACAAAATTATTTGATCCTAAATACATGAAACAGTATCAAAAACCTGATGCTCTGATACCAATTGTTGGGAACTCGGGTTGCTCTACTCACAAAAATTGATTTCTTGTGACTAGATTATCCCGTTACAGGATTTTCTGTTCTATGTATTCAACTTGAAATAAATAATTTTGTGCACATAAAAGGTTTCGAGAAGATTACCCTTGTAGCGTGCTTTATAATAATTTTCATCAATTGCTTCTTGATTCCACCAAAGCTTCAAACCCTCAAGCTTTCCCCGGTGTTCTTCAATGGCAGCTGTGCAGGTGCGTGGTCACCTTTCTCAAGACCTGGGTTAAACTAGGATTAGAGTTTCTTTGTAAAGAGGAAACACGCACTAGAAGAACCAGTGAGATTATGATCATACTTAAAAGGTGACGGATTCCATAATACGAATATATGTTCCTCGTTAGTTCACTTTAATTCCCAAAGTGCCGAGATATTGATCATCAATTTGATCTCACCCATTGATACCTCAAAGAACTTCAAGTTAGTAATCGAAGTCCATTATCCGATTAGGATTAAGGTCCCACGTACGATAATCAAGTGAAATTAAATTTGTACGGTCAATGTCACAAATTAATTACACACGGTCCCGTCCAATACGTTCCAAACGTACTCTCGATTTTATTTCCAAAGTCAAAGATAGACTTTAATAAAATTGAGACGATCTTATCAAAATAAATTGTCCATATTTATTTACTGATCGTGAACGTTAATTTTAGATCGAATCACAAATTGAATCTTTTTGTGTTTAACAACTTAAACACTGAATTTGTAATATCATATCGACCCATGGACAAACGCAATTTTATATTAATACAATCAATAAATATTTTATTTCAAATGTCGTGAATTATACTCTAGGGGCATATATAATTCCAACACTAATATCTCAAGTTTTAATAACATTCAGTAGATACCGACATATGCTGATTTTTACGCCTCCATCTGAACCCAATAAAGGTTTGGATTATCCAACCACATTTATATATTGGAAGAATTAAGGCTGCAACCTCTTCTTGAACATTGGCAGATACGCCTTGAGGTATTTCCTCGTTCTAATGAATGAATATTGTCAAGATGAACGTTGGGAATTAAGTATGGAGTGAAAAAGAACGCCGTAAATGTATTTATGAAAACACGGTGTGTAACAATGCATGGCATAAAGATCGGTTATTTACGATGTGCAACGTTGCATAACGTAAGAGACCGTCAGTTTACAGCATGCAAATGCACGCTGTAAATGTATTTATTGCAATTTGTACAACGTAAATTTTAGCGGCTATGGACACCACCATTTGGCCTCCACTTTTGCTACATCAACAAAGACTTCGCTAAAATATTAATACCGTATCCCAACACTGGTGGTACTGGATCTCACAAAACCACATATTCAATGAATTTCATACCGATTTTGTGGATTTAGTCAACCAAAATGGATAGCCCCTTTATAAGTTACGATTTTCATCTATACTTCCTATAAAAGTCCTTTAAATAGGAGAAAATTTTTTGGACCTTTTTAACTTTGATGAATTTTTATAATTACATATTAATTATTACTTCATTATTATTATTATACTATTTTTATTCATTTTTATAATTATAATACTCAATTTGTTATGTCTAACTTTAATTTTGTTCTACGTACTTTTAAGAATGGATTGAATTACAACATTAATATATTTCCAATTATAACTCTCATAGAAATGAAAAGGCATGATTTTGGTTTCATTTTATTTCTACGTATATATAAGAATAGATCCAATTATAGTATCATTTGATTCACAATAACAAACCCCATAGAAAATGAATATGCATAAGTTTTGTTTTTGTTCCACTCATCTCAAAGTTTTCTGTCATTTTTTTTTTTATTGCCAATGGATTATTGATTTTTTTAACTACATTTTTTAAAAATCAATTTCTTTTAATTTGGACTATAATTTCATTTTTAATGTTATAGCTTCGATATTTTTATAAATTTTCAAGTTTTACAATAAGTTCATCACTGGGAATTTTTTTTAGTAGGATGTTCTTATTACTCGAGCCAAAAGGCTAGCAAGGAATTAAGTTCTATTGGTCATGATATTAATGTAAAACTCTTAATCTCAATATTTTTCTTTAATTTGTTAGAATATATTTTTTTAATTGCATTTTTTCAATATTTAGTTGAAATTCAAATTATATGTATTTTATTTTTGCAGAATCTTTGATTTTAAAGGGATTCAATTTGAAAATCTTAATAATAAAGGTGTGGTATTTGATATTGTATTTTTTGACATAATAATATTGATTTGGTGAATTTAGTAATCAGATTTACTATCGAAAGATTTGATATATTGTTTATATTTAAATTTTATGTTTTTTTCCACTCAGTTTACTTATTTTCCTACTTATTTAAGCTACATGAGATTAATCTTAGTATAGATTATGTACCATCAACAGTCTCTAATTTGTTTGTCTATGTGCTTACAAGAATAAGTAATTAATGACCAAAAAAGTTCCAGAATGCAACACAACAACATACGCCGATTTTGTCATTTCCAACTTTGCTAATTAATGCAAGATTTTTTAGCTAATCTCAAATGCTCACTGCTTGTATTAAAAGATCTCGAGGACACACATGTCTGAATAATTACATTGCATGACGATGCCACTCCAGTAACATCACTTTTTCCTCAAATTTTTACACAATACTCTTATCAAGTATTCTTGATGTCTAAATGCAAGTTCTATATAGTCATGCATCTTCTAATGATCTTTTGTTCTATACCTACTGAATATATTATGGAACTTTATGACTTGGTACAAGACAATTGATGGATTTCATAATCTTTGTGGCAAGAGTCTTGTAAGTATAGAAGCTGTGAAAGATGGAGTGACGACACAAGTTTGAAAGACGTATTTTCGCTTTCTCTCTCGATTCAATCCTTTTGCAATCAAGATTTTCTTTGTCAATTGATCTGCATTATTAGTTTTTTAATTCATGGGGTCATTTTGATTGCCTGATATATGTAATTGGGTTATATCTCTCTAATGACTAAAAATCCTTCTTAACCAGTGAATCATTCGAAGAAGATGACTGGAAATTGGTCCAATTGATGCTCACTTTTTTTTTTCAAAACACACAAGCTATTCAAGATGTATCAACTTAGCAAAAAGAGTTGGGGGATTTGCCACTCTATTCTTATCCCTTCAAGACAAGTTTCTAGAATTATTGTTTCATGAGAATATAATGGACTTGATCATGAGGTTTACCACAGCATGCCGACGATGTTTACCACAACATGCCGACGATCTTCATGACTATAGCCGTCAAGATAACCTATTTTTACTCGAGACTTTCTTGTACATATTTAAGGGTCAAGAGTTAGATTTAATTGCTAAGATGTATTTGAATAGAATTGAGAGAAATCCACTGACTTAGATACAAGAATGACTGTTTTGGGCTTTTAGCGTCTTTTGTAATAAAAATATAATTTGAGGAGACAATAAACATTGTCAAATAAAAAATTGTAAAATTAATTAAGGATTAGATTAGGAATTATAAAATACTAATAAGGGCATATGATTTTTTTTTTTTTTACTTTTTTAGTTAATGTAATTGGAAATGATGGACTATAACTAAATTATGCATAAATGATAAATGCCCTCCACTGTTGCTACATCGATGAAGACTTCGCTTAAATATTAATATCGTATCCCTAAACTGGTACTAGATCTCACAAAACCACATATTCAATTATAAAGAGTAATTATAGGAAGACATTTTTAATTGATATTTTTTAGTAACATTGTGACAGGGCGCACATACATTGGGTGTTGAAAAAGTAAGTTGTGGAGTATCTATTTACAACATCCAATATATGATCGCCATGTCACAATATTGTCACTAAAAATATCAATTAAAAACGTCTCCCTAGAATTATTCATAACTTTAATACAGATTTTGTGGATTTAGTCAAACAAGACGGATAGCGGATAGCCCCTCTATACGCTACAATTTTCATCTATATATATATATATATACTATCTATAAAAGTCCCTTATATAAGAGAAACTTTTTTGGACCTTTTTAACCTTGATGAATTTTTATAATTACACATTAATCATCATCATCATCATCATCATCATCATCATCATCATCATCATCATCATCATCATCATTATTATTATTATTATTATTATTATTATTATTATTATTATTATTATTATTTATTCATTTTTATAACTATAATACTCAATTTGTGATGCCTGACTTTAATTTTGTTCTACGTACTTTTAAGAATGGATCGAATTACAACATTAATAAATTTCCAATTATAACTCTCATAGAAATGAAAAGGCATGATTTTGGTTTCATTTTCTTTCTATGTATATATAAGAATAGATCCAATTATGGTATCATTTGATTCTCAATAACAAGCCCCATAGAAAATGAATATGCATAAGTTTTATTTCTGTTCCACTCATCTCAAAGTTTTCCTCCATTTTATTTGATTGTCAGATGGATTATTAATATTTTTTAATTCAATCTCCTTTTAATCTGGGCTGTTATTTCATTTTTAATGTTATACCTTTAATAATTTTATGAATTTTCAAGTTTTACAATGAGCTCATCACTAGGAATTTTTTTTAGTAGGATGTTCTAATTAGTTTAGCCAAAAGGCTAGCAAGGAATTAAGTTCTGTTGGTCATGATATTAATGTAAGCCTCTTAATCTCTATATTTTTCTTTAGTTTGTTATGTTTGAAATTTCGAGTCCTAATTTTTGTGATAATCGCGGATAACATACAATAATAATCAAGAAAACATAACAAGAACAAAGAACACAAAATTTTGGTGACCCAGTCCGGTGCCAAATCGCACCTACATCTAGGGGGCTCCAGATTGAGCTCGTTCCACTAGCCAAATCATTCAATGAGAGTTTCGATATTACAAGATTCCCGCACACAAACTGTGCGTCAATTCCTTCTCAAGGAATTAACAAATCAAACCCCAATTCTCTACAATATCACCACACCAAATACTACACAATAGCACTTCCAATTAGCCTATAAAATGACCCAATTATGCTATAAAGTATTTTACTACATGGTGCAAGAAATCAAAGAGAGAAAAACTAGGTGGATTTCACAAGAGAGGAGAGGAGAGGAGAGGGTTAATCCATTCTATTATGCCAAATGAAACCAAGTAAAGAATATATTAATTGCCAACTTAATCCCATCCATAATTTAAATAATAAATATCGCGAAGATTTTCTCCCGCCTAACTTTCGCATAGTGGAGGTGCAATTTCTCACAATGGTGGTGCGATTGGACTAATCAAACTGGAAATCTCTGAATTCAGCTTTGAATTTCTTGTATTTCTCACACTAAGTTGCGTTGTTTGCTGATTATGTGATATGTGAGTGAATTCCGTTGGATTTTGGAATTCAGCTGGGGGAGGAAGTGATGGGGGAAATACCCAAGCTTCTAGCGAATGGTAAGACTAGCACATATGTGGAGATTGTGAGTTCCAAGAAGGCTTCAGCGGATTCGAAATCCAAATCATTCTACGAGGTAGTTTGTGAAGGTAAATCTGAGAATGTTTGTGTAAGGGATGCAGTCAGTTATGGTAATGAGGTGCTGATTCCTATGTCTAATGAGGAGTTAGGAAAATTATCTGAATGGTACAAATTGGCATTGGTGGGGAAATTCTCGCATCAGAAGCTAGGGAATCCAATCATCTATCAAGAATTTAAAGCACTAAGGCTCAAAGGAGAATTCTCGAATGGAAATTTGGACAGTAAGCATATTATCATCAATTTTCAGGAGGAGGAGGATTATTATAGAATTTTTCAAAGAGCAATTTGGTACATTAAAGGAGCTCCGATGAGAATTTTAAAATACACATATGATTTCAATCTCGTAATTGAATCATCTATTGTTCCGGTATGGATTGCATTGCCTAAACTCCCTCTTGTGTTCTATGACAAGGCGTTTTTGTATTCAATAGCTTCTGCTATTGGTAAACCTGAAACTTGATGAAGCAATTGCGTTGAAATCAAGGACCAATTTGGCTAGAATTTGGTTGAAATGGATATAAAAAGGCCAAGACTAGACAAGATAAGATTGGAAATGATCATTTTGCAATATGGCAGAATATAATCTATGAAGGTATTCCCAAGTATTGCCAGTTTTGCAAACATCTAGGGCATGGTATAGACCAATGTACTTGGAAAAGGAGTGTGGGCATAGATACGAATAAAGGATGAGAAGAAGATATTGATTACAAGTGCTAATAAAAGCAAGATAATCAGGGAAGAGAAGGGGAAAGGAGTTTGGATAAATAACCAACAGAAACAGATAGAATTGGGAGAACCATCTGGTGTGGAAAAAAATGAAGGTAAGGAGGATTGGATTAGAGTTCCAAGTACAATAGATTCTGTGGAGCAAGTGAATTCAAAAAGCCTGAGTACAAATATTAATGTAATGAGTAAAAATGAGGAGACAAATCTGAGGGAGATGCAAGGATTAAATATTGTGGTTGACATCGATAATGGTGATATCAGGCATGAATTGGAGCAGGGAAAATGTGGAGAGGAAGGAGAAGGAAATAATATCCTTACAATGGAAGAATATTCTCAAAATGTGTGTAGCGGGAGATTTGAGTGTCTAAAAGATGTTGAAGGTGATAATGATTTGATGGAAATTAACAGAGAGTTTAAACTACATGAGGCTGATCAGGAGAAGGAAGCCATTCTAGTTAACCAGTTAGAAATAGACATGAGAGAATTTGATATTATTCAAATAAATGGTGATGCTAATGAGCAAACTGGTAAGCAATTTTATAGGAGTAACTCGTGTCCTAAATTAAATTTGGAGTTAAATCAGAAGTTGGATAGAGACACAAAGGAGAAGGAAGATATTGTTCCTCATGTTACTCCTAAGAAGCAAAGTCCTATGAAGCTAAGAAAGCAAATAAGAAAGGGAGACATGAATAATAGATAAATTCATGATGTATTCTATTATGATTTGGAACATTAGGGGAATTTCTAATTCCTTAAATAGGCTTAAAAGTATCTGTAAAATGCACAATGTGGGGTTGATTTTTGTTGATGAACCACTTGTGGATAAAAGTAAAATTCAGGAATTCCAAATGAGATTAGGATATGATCATTGTTATTCTAACAATAATGGTAAAATTTGGGCTTTCTGGAAGGAGGATATGAGATGCAGGATCATTGAAGAGAAGGAACAAGTGCTATCAGTCCAAACTGATTAGAAAGGTGAAGATATTTTTGTCTCTGCGGTCTATGCCAAATGTTCTGTGCAACTTAGAAGAAAATTGTGGTGTGAATTATTACAATTTTCTGAGAATTGTGATAAACCTTTGTTAATTGGAGGAGATTTTAATGCTATATTGAGTAAGGAGGAGAGAGAAGGGGGTAGTCAACCTAATACTAAATCTATGGAGGAGTTCAATGAATTCTTGATTAGGTGCAGAGTTGATGAAATACGAATGGAGAACACTCAGTTCACTTGGACTAATGACAGTTTGTGGGAGAAACTGGATAGAGTTTTGGCTAACTCTTTATGGATGGAAAAAATTGAAGAAGTTAAAACTTTATGTCTTAATAGAGATACATCTGATCATTGTCCTGTGGTAATAAAATGTGGTGATAAAGTGACAAAAATCAGACCTTCCTTTCGATTTCAAAACATGTGGTGTACTCACGAGGATTTTTATAAATTGGTGGAGACTAACTGGAACAAGCCATTATCTCCTTACTCTAGAGGAAATTTTTGCTTTGTTTATAAACTCAAACGATTGAAAAAGGAGTTGATAACATGGAATAAAGTCAAATTTGGAAATATTTTTGAGAAGATGGGCAAAGCTGAGCAGGAAGTATATAGAAAAGGAAAGGACTTTGATAGAAACAAAACTGCAGAATCTAGAGTTGAAGTTAATAAAGCCTATGCGGAGGTTAACCTATTGCTGAGCAGAGAAGAAATGTTTTGGAAACAAAAATCTGGAGTTAAATGGATATGTCATGGGGACAGAAATACTAGATTTTTCCATGCTGTGGTTAAGAAGAATAGGAGCAGGAGCAAAATATCAAATATATTGACAGAGGATGGAGAAACTTTGTATGACATCAAGGATATTCAACAATCTGCTGTTGATTATTTTAGTAAGATTCTCACGAAGGAACACACTAAGGAATGTGGAGAACTTTTGGAACCGATCCCTAAACTCATAAATGATGAAGATAATAAGGAGCTAAACAAAGTCCCAACTGTGGAAGAGATTAAAGAAGCAGTTTTTTCTGTTAGTAGGGACAGTGTTGCGAGACCTGATGGATTTGGAGGTGTATTCTACCAGTCATGTTGGGAAATCATTAAGAATGATCTATTTGAGGTAGTGACTGACTTTCATAATGGAAAAATTATTCCAGATGAAATGGTTGCTACCTCCATTGTACTTATCCCTAAGAAAGATCAAGCTTGTCAGTGGAAGGACTTTCGTCCTATTAGCCTTTGCAACATGATAAGTAAAATCATCACCAAAACTCTATCTGCTAAGTTGAATAAAGTCTTACCTAGAATAATTTCACAAAGTCAGAGCGGTTTCACCTCTGGGAGGGCTATAACTGATAACATACTATTAGCCCAGGAACTGACTTATCAACTGGGCAGGAAAATTAGGGGTGGGAATGTCATGCTAAATATTGATATGGCCAATGCATATGATAGAGTGGACTGGAATTTCTTGCAGAAAGTTCTTGATAAGTTTGGCTTTGATGAAGCTTAGGTTGAAAAAATTTACAGATGTATTAGCAGCCCTGAATTTTCAGTTATGGTTAATAGAGAACTAAAATGTTTTTTTTTTAAGTCTAATAGAGGAATTAGACAAGGTGATCCTATATCCCCAGCGCTCTTCATTATCATGGCAGAGACTTTATCCAGGGGAATAGATAGATTGTTCACAAGACATCCTGGATTAGATTTTGAGTATGGAGGACTTGTTCTTATATCCCATCTATCATTTGCAGATGATATTGTGATCTTTGCCAATGGATATATGCAGAGTCTTAAGTGCATAATGGAGTTTTTGGAGATATATATCATAGGATCTGGTCAAGCTATCAATCATGCTAAAAGTTCCTTCATTGCCACTAAGCCACAGCACAAGCAAAATGTTAGCACAGTCATAGGATTCCAAAGCCAGGATCTGCCTATTACTTACCTGGGGGTTCCTTTACACAAAGGACATAAAAAAAAGTTTTCTATTTGAGGAACTTTTAGCTAAAATCAGGAGAAAACTCACAGTTTGGGTACATCAATGGATATCTGCAGGGGGGAGGTTGGTGCTCATTAAGCATGTGTTAGCTTCTATGCCACTCCATTTGCTTCAAGTTTTGGATCCTTCTAAAGAAATAATCAATAAAATTGCCAAAATGCTTAACGCGTATTTATGGGGAGATTCTAATCAAGCTAAGCATATACACTGGAAGTCATGGGAGAACTTGTGTTATCCTTATGAAGAAGGTGGTCTAGGCTGCAGGTCTTTAAAGGATGTTAGCCTCTCTTTTGACTGTAAAATTTGGTGGAAGTTCAGGAAACAGGAAACGTTATGGAGCTGGGCCATGAAATCTAAATATTGCCAAGATACTCATGAATCTCAAGTGCAGATTAAGGGTAATGATTCTCCTCTTTGGAAAAGAATGCTACAGGTTAGAAAATATGTTGAACCGCATCTGTTCTGGAAAATTGGTAAAGGCAGAGTCAATTTTGAATTTGATCAGTGGCTCATATCTGGTTCATTGAATGGTAGAATACAACCTAATATTGGTAGACATAAATATGTGATGGAGTACAAATTGGCTAATGGTAATGAATGGGACATGAATCAGTTAAAGAGCACTCTCCCTGATAACATCATTCAGGAAATCCTTGCTATCCCTCTTAATCAAGCTGAAGATCAACTATATTGGAAACTCAACTCCACGGGAGAATTTACAAGTAAAAACTGTAAGGAGCAATTTAGAGAAAAGGGAAATTCGCAAATACCTGATAAATATGTTTGGAACAAATGGCTTCCACCTAAAATTGGGTTCTTTATCTGGAGATTATGGGATAACAATATCTCGGTAGACAAAATGGTTCAAAGCAGATTCAAGATTCAAATGGCGTCTAAATGTTTATGCTGCAGGGGAGAAGAAACTATAACTCACCTCTTTGTGGATGGCAGAATTGCTAAGGCTGTGTGGAGGAGTATATTCAAGAAGGCTGGTATTAAAATATTATAAGTAAGTCTCCTAAGGATCTGATTGCTAAGTGGATACAACAGACTAAATCCAAAATGGGTAATCTGTTACCCTTAATTCCGTTTTTTGTCTTGTGGTACATTTGGATTGATCGTAATGGTGCTAAACATAATGGATTGCGAATGATTTCTAATAGAATAATAGCTAGAACTATGCTCACTATATCATACCTTGTTAAGGCTGGCATTAGTTGGAAATATGAGATGAAGTTGAACAGAAATGAGGTGGTAAGATTGAAGAAACTGGATGTAGGTTGGATAAAGATTAATACTGATGGGGCTGTGAAGAAGGACGGGCAAGCTTCGAGGGGTGGAATTACGCGTAATCACCTTAGGGAGGTTCTATGGGGATATTGTGACTTCTACGGGAAGGTTAATATCATGGAAGTTGAAATAAGAGCTTTGGACATGGGTCTGAAAATTTGTGGAGGGGCGGGATATCAAAATATTTGGATTGAAGTGGACTCTATGGCGATCGTTTCTCTGTGTAATGCTACGGTGAAGGGTGCATGGAACATTCAATATTATCTGGAAGATATTAAAGATAGAATGAAACGGCATAAGGTGACCTTATCTCATACATGGAGGGAGGGAAATGGAGTTGCAGATTGGATGATAGATTTGGGACATAAAAAAAGAAGATTCAGAATGGTGCAGGAATACGAATTGGCTGGAATTGTTAAAGGTATGATCAGGCTGGAAAATACTGGTATGCCATACATTAGAATCAGAAAGTAAGGCTTGTGGTTTCAGGAGTTGGTGCTCGCAAGTAGGGTATTAGTAGTGTAGGGAGTTTTTTACCTTTTTTCTTCTTGTTTAGGTTGTCTGCATTTTGTAAGGTATTAATAGGGAGTAGTACTCTTTATTAATATCATTGCATCATTCTAGTTGGTTTAGGTTCCTGCATTTAATAGGCATTCCCTTGGAGGTACGGCCTTCGTCCCCTTCCTTTAGGTGTAATTTCTCTTTTCTTCAATAAAATGGTAGGGGCATCCTAACCCCCCCCCCCCAATAGAGTAGAGGTGGAGGCATAAAAACCATACCAAAGCTCCTTTGGGATTTTATTATAAAAAAAACTTAATCCCATCCATTGGATCTTGATCAATGGTCCACAATAGAAACATAATAATAATAATTGCACCTTTAAGTCCTCCAACTTTAAGCTGATTTCTAATTAGGCCCTGCAGTATGAAAGCTTCCAATTTGGGGATCACATATCAATAATATTCACCTTGATCTCCAAATTCCTATCTCTTACTCTCATGGTTGCTATAGGCCAAGTGGGTGGGCTCGATCATCACCATCATCACCTGATACCTGCAAATGAAAGTAAATGAAATTAAACACAACTCAACATAGAATCCAAAAAAATTGGACTTCACCTCTTTTTACCATTGTTCAAGAGTACAACAATCAAACCACAAAACTTCAAATTTGCGCACCCAACGTTCCTTCTGAAGGAACCAGAACCCAACCCTTCTCAATAACTACTAACACCGCGCCAAACACTATACAGTAGTACTACCAATCTAGCCTACACTATGGCTCAGATTATACTACAAGTGATTATACATGGCTGCAAGAATCGCTACAACAGAGAGGGAAATATGACTAAAAAACATGCGTGTCGTGTCTAAAATGAACTCTTGAATTTTACCATGTCATGACTCTAGTACCATATTTGAGGAAATGTAATAAAAAAAAAAATTTATTCAGGCTTTACAACACCTTGTGACACCTCAAGTAAAATGCAACATATAATCTCTATGTATAGTGCAACAGTGAAAAACTGAATTTTTTCATTAAATGTATATCATGCTAACAGAAAAAGTATATAATCATATCACAAATAAAACCACAATGTTTAAAGAAGACTATTAAATATCAAAGATCATTTAATGAATCATATGATGTCAATATACTTAGACTCAATCATGGGTAATAGAACTATGTGCAAAAAATATGTGATTTGCAACTCACATAACCATCACACAAGGTGAAACACATAGGAGGAAAATCATCATCCAATTACCAATATCACCAACATAACATACATGTATAAATCCTCACACTATCACATTATGTATAGCACATACACATAAGACTCATCACAATATCCCTCAGATCAAATATATACATTTCAATACTTTCCATTTACAATTGTCAACAATGAATCAATCAAGAGCAATATCATCAATTTATAATAACATGAACAAACGAATCAAATCACATATACCATAACTAGGTAACATTTAAGCCATACCAGAACCTTTCAAGATAAAACACACATGCACAGGTTCTTGTTATCGCCAAAAAACCAAGAGGTTGAAACATAAAAACTTTTATAAAAAATGTAATTCCACATCGGTTGTTTAAGTTGTCGAGACCAACTAAACCACCAACAAAAGTTTTAATAAAACCTTCACCTCAATCTACGTGTGTACCCCTTTATCTACTCTAGTAATCTAACAAAGGTCATTCCTAGTCTCTTTTTGATTCAAAACAAGAGAACACATTTCTATCCATTGCTCCATCCACTCTACAGATTTTTCATTCTCATAGAGTCTCATCACTCTATCACACTAGTCAACAACTAGTCAACCCAAGAATAGGTTATAATGGGTGTATCCATATAATTCTGTCACCACTCTCTTTTAATCTTCAGAACGCTGAATATTGGAGTTTTCACCTCACTCTAAGTACCCTAAGCCTAGGGATAGTACTATCACTATATTTAGTTCCACCTGCAACTGATAACTAGCACTACCTTGTTGTTTTTCTATCAATTGCACTAAAAAATCCATGTTCTGAACATGACACATCGGCCTCATTAACCGTGATCACACAACACATTAACCGTGATCACACTACTCCATGATCTAACCACCCTTTTGGATTCTACACGATAACCTATAATCATCAATCCTATGGAGGACATCCTAGAAACACATATCTAGCAATAGGTTCAGCATTTCCCCCATTCTCAATGATGAAAATATAAGCACAGCCAAAAGTCTACAGCATAAAATGATCAACACATTTATTATGCAATCTATCATGAGTAGTATCACAAACCTGAAGAAAAAGAAACACGACGTTGCTTACCAAGTACACGACGATCACATAAAAGCAAATCCGACATATAGTCATTTACAAGCATGCCTTTATGAAACTTACCACACACACAATGACCAAATTAATGCATATAAGACATACATTCTACATATAACCCGCATTTATCACATCAGGGCACATAAGACTCATGGTCTCCTACAACGGCACCTATATCACCAAGAAGCTTCTTATCATTCATCCGTGCACCCATAATGTGTAACTCATACATGTTATTTGTGTTGGTAAACGAAACAGAGGAATCAACACCTCTAATCACATAAACAGTGGTAATATATACACTATATCTTGTAACTCCTTTACACGTTACAAGAACACCCTTAGTAATTTTCATGAGCCCATGCTCAATTTTTCGAGTCTACCCTATCTCTTCTAATTGACCCATATATCCAATTCATATTCGTCTCATGAATATATCTAACTCCACTAAAAAATGGGCACACAGTCCCATCAAATTTAACAGAAATATCACCCATCCCAACACTCTTACATGCAATATCATTATACAACACAAGGTTATCAAAGTCATGTTCATGCAAATTGTTGAACAAATCAATATGGGATGCAATATGAAAATATGCGCCAAATCAAGTAGCCATTCATGCATATGAAATTTCACAATTAAATTTATATCATAGGAGTCAACATGATTTAATAACACATAATCCTCACTAGGGTCCAAATTAGAACAAGATACCACATACTCCTCATCTCTCTCTCTCTCTCTCTCTCATGAGAATCACGAGGGTCCAACTTCATTGCACGAACCTGTGATCCACAATGTCGCAAGATCAAAGTTCAAGGAGTTTCACGACAGTGCATTCAAGCAAGATTCGAGGTCGAATCCTTTTCAAGAGGGAGGGGATGATGAGAATCGGGAAAGTCAAACCTCGATGCACCTTTCCGTGGGACCCATGACGAGATCCGAAGTTCAAGAGGTTCAAGATTCGAGGCTAAACAACGTGAATAAATCAAGAAAAGAAGCCAAGAATCAAGTTGGAGCCAAAATTGGAGTTTCAGCCATTTTCGGTCGACCGAACTTTCTTCCGGTCGACCGATCTTCTGCAGAGGAATTTTGTTCCAGCTTCAGGCGCTTTCGGCTGAGTGGCGGTCGACCGAAAGTCCAATTTCGGTCGACCAAGTGATCGATCGAAATAATTTCGGTCGACCAGTCGGTCAACCGAAACACTCCGGTTTTCAAAAAACGGGGTTTTTCTTGTGAATACCGAAATTGCACATTTTACCCATTTTGTACCTTTTATACACATTTCTTGTTCATTTGTAAGGGAACTTGGTTGTTCATTGAAGCTTGGTCTTAAGAGAGACTCCTTGAGGTAAGGTTAACCTCCTTTGTTCTTGTATTATCTTTGGAATTTCTTCAACTAAATCTAGGGTATTATTATTCTTGTGTTTGTTGATTTCCGCCACCTTGGAATTTGTTTTAATCTCTCCATTGGGCTAGAGTTTGTTAATCCTTGAATTTTGGGTTATATTTAAACTTGGGTTAAGGTGTTTATCCATTTATTTACCACTTTAGCTTTCTTGGGTTGGTATTAAAATTGTTGTGGGAATTTTCGGTCAACGCACCGAAGGGGTTCGCATCACACTCTCTCTCTCTCTCTCTCTCTGTTCATGCTTCTTTTTATAACAATCTTATAAAGTGACCAAAAAACAACAAATAAGTCAAGAACTCTCTCCCAAATCTCACTACTATTTCAAGTCAAGATTTACCATAATCTCACTACTATTTCAAGTCAAGATTAATACAATTGGATACCCAAACTTGGAGAGAGACACTTATTTTATGTTTGATTAAGCATTAGACTCATTCCTATGGCTTAGTAACTTATTTAAATGGAAATTTGTATCTAGTCTAGTTATTAATAACCACTGATCTGATCAATAGAAATAAGGTACCAATTAGAAACATTAACCTCGTCACTCCATTTAGTGACCTATTTAAATGGAAACTTGTATCTATTCTAGTTATCAACCACCATTGATCATACCAACTAGAAACACTAACCTTGTCACTCTATCTAATCTAATCAAACAATTAACAGGTCCAAGAAGCAACAATAACATATCAATATCGCACATAGCTCAGCAAAACAAGTTGTTACCGGTAAGGTGACTATTTTACAAAAAATAATTAGGGTTTTAGAGATATCACCAAGCGAACAATGTGTGTTCGTGTATATACTCTTGTAATCTTACAAAACTGATAGTGGAAATGGACTCAGCAGGTCGTGCTCAACAAATTGTCCAAAAAATGCTCGTTGGACCACCGTCGACTCTGTCGCCGAATTTTCTGCCAGGAAAAACAAAGAAATTGGTGCAGGAGCTCCTCGACCTCGCGAACCAGAATCTGGTGTCCGTTTGTCGATGAGACTTGTGGTTTGGCCGAAATTTAAGATTTAATTTTCTGTTAACACTCATTTTCTGGCCAAATCGCCGACTGCCGCTGCCTGATACCACAAATTCCCACCAGTCGAGGCTTCTATTTTTTCTCATGAACCCATCGATGGTCTTGGTTTGTTGATTGGATTTGTGGTTTGGTGTGGATTGCAAACACAAGTTCCGATCAGATTTCTTGGTCAGTGGCTCCTCTTTCTTTTTCCGGTCGGTTTTGTAACTTTGAGCATCTTCCAGTCAGTAGCTTCTTCTTCTCCTTTCTTGGTCGATTTTCACACCACCTCCAGGACTTCCGCCAAGAATTACGGCCAGTAGAATTTTCTTCCTTGTAGTTTTTGATTCGGCTAGACTGCTCTTTCTTGCCAATTTTCTACTTCCGGCCAGTAGCGATGACCCACTGTCCGACCGAACAATCCCAGTTTTGGAAAAAATGACTACAAACTTCAGACCTTCGTCAATTAATCTCCTTCACAGTTTATACCCAAGACATGAATTTACCTCAAATGCTTGCCACCTCCGCCTGCATTGATTTCTTTAATCCTTCAAGATTGTTACACTTTCCCTTTTAGGAATGTTTTTTCTTCCTTTTTCTTGATTTGGCCAACTTTTTGAGATTAATTTCCAATCAAAAAATTCAACAAGTCTTTGATCCTCACAAAAGGCTCTGATACCAGTTGTTAGGAATTTCGCGTCCCAATTTTTGTGATAATCGCGGATAACATACAATAATAATCAAGAAAACGCAACAAGAACAAAGAGCACAAAATCTTAGTGACCCAGTTCGGTGCCAAATTGCACCTACATCTGGGTGGCTCTGGACCGAGCCCGTACCACTAGCCAAACCTTTCAATGAGAGTTTCGATATTACAAGATTTCCGCACACAAACCATGCGCCAATTCCTTCTCAAGGAATTACCAAATCACACCCCAATTCTCTACAATATCACCACACCAAATACTACACAATAGCACTTCCAATTAGCCTATACAATGACTCAATTATGCTATAAAGTATTATACTACATGGTGCAAGAAATCAAAGAGAGAAAAATCAGGTGGATTTCACAAGAGAAGAGAGAGGGAGAGGGATAATCCATTCTATTATGCCAAATGAACCCAAGCAAAGAATATATTAATTTCCAACTTAATCCCATCCATAGGATCTTGATCAATGGTCCACAATAGAAGCATAATACAATAATTGCACATTTAAGTTCTCCAACTTTAAGCTGGTTGCTAATTAGGCCCTCCAAGTATGAAAACTTCCAATTTGGGGATCACATATCAATATGTTAGAATATATTTTTTTTTAATTGCATTTTTCAATATTTAGTTGAAATTCAAATTATGTGGATTCTATTTTTGCTGAATCTTTGATTTTAAAGGGATTCGATTTGGAAATCTTAATAATAGAGTTGTGGTATTTTGATATCGTATTTTTTGACATAATAATATTGATCTGGTGAGTTTAGTAATCAGATTTACTATTGAAGGATTTGATATATAGTTTATGTTTAAATTTTATTCTTTTTCCACTCAGTTTACTTATTTTGTTACATAGGTGATACCACTCCAGTAACATCATTTTTTCCTCAAATTTTTACACAACACTCTTATCGAGTATCATTGATGTCTAAATGCAAGTTCTATATGGTCATGCATCTTCTAATGATCTTTTATTCTATACCTACTGAATATAATATGGAACTTTATATGACTTGGTACAAGTCAATTGATGGATTTCATAATCCTTGTGGCAAGAGTCTTGTAACTATAGAAGCTGTAAAAGAGGGAGTGAGGGCCACAGGTTTGAAAGGCGTATTTTCACTCTCTTTCTTTATTCAATCACTTTACAATCAAGATTTTCTTTGTCAATTGATCTGCATTATTAGTTTCTTAATTCATAGGGTCATTTTGATTTTCTGATATATATGTAATTTGTTTATATCTCTCTAATGACTAAAAATCCATGTTAACCCGTGAATCATCAAAGAAGATGACCGGAAATTAGTCCAGTTGACACTCACTTTTTTTTCCCCAAAACACACTAGCGAGTAAAGATATATCAACTTAGCAAAAAAGAGTTGGGGGATTTTCCACTCTATTCCTATCCGTTCGAGACAAGTTTCTAGAATTGTTGTTTCAGGAGAATATAATGGACTTGATCATGAGTTTTACAATATCATGCTGGCGATCTTTGTGGCTATAGCCATCAAGATAACCTATTTTTACTCAAGAATTTCATGTACATATTTAAGGGTTAAGAGCTAGATTTAATTATATATACAAGAGTGACTGTTTTGAGCTTTTAGTGCATTTTGGAATAAAAATATAATTTGAGGAGACAATCAACATTGTTAAATGAAAAATTATAAAATTAATTAAGGATTAAATTAGTAATTATAAAATACTAATAATGGCATATGATTGTTTTAATTTTTTTAGTTAATTTAAATTGAAATGATGGAATATAGCTAAATTATACATAAATGATAAATGAAGATATTTAAGAATCAAATTGCAACTTTTTATTTTTTTTAGCAAATCTCTCAACTCGAAAATCCAAGCCTGAGATATGAATTTTATTAAGTCATGAAAAAAATTACACCGAATGAGGGTGACAACATAACCTTACATCGAAATTCATACATGCTTAAATGAGAATATTTTTTTAAAAAAAAACAGGAAAGTTTAGCTTCAAAAACAATTTCTTGAAAATAAATAGTTAAACTAACCTAAACGGCGAAGCACGGGTCAGTAATACTTTTTCGACGAAAAATTAGAGTAGTCGGAAATTGCCGACGGAATTTACGGCCGTCAGAAATTTTCGACGGATCTTCCAACAACAATTAGAGTTGTCAGACAAATTTCCCCAAAATTAAAATATATATATTCTGGTAAGCACTCACCCGACCCGCCTGCTAACCCAAGACCCGGTCAATCCAATCCGCGAAGCCCTTCTTAAACTTTAATTTTTTATGCAAAGTCTGTTGTTGGAGGATTCGAACCCTTCAGTAAAGTGTAACGAGGAAACAACCCAACCAGTTGACCAATTGAGTTTTTGTAAATGAGTTTGTTTTCATAAATATATATTAGCTAATTGAACTCAATTATTTTACATTATTTACATTTTTAAAAATGATAGGTGTACCTAAAATGATTGACTTAAAAAAATAAATAATAAATAAAAAGTGGTGAGCTTTAGAGTAAAAATTATTTATTACAAATAAACTGCTCATAAGTTAAAAATTACTACTTATACCTAAAAATTTAATGACAAATAAAAATAACTTGTTAATTAAATTAGATAGTTATAATTTGTAAAAATACTACTATATTGCTTATAAGTAAGCTATAATTTGTAAAACTACGCTATTCATATATATATATATTTTTTTTTTTTGGCAACTATCTAGGCAATTATATATATTAGAAATATAATACAACTTTATGAAATAAAATCTAAATTTATGTTAGAATTTGTAAAAATGCATTATTCATTTTTATTTTATTTTTTTGCAATTAACTGGGCAATTATATTAGAAACAAAATTCAACTTTATGAAATAAAATCTAAATTTATGTTAGAATTTGTAAAATACAATGCTTTTTTTTTTTTTTTTTTGCAATTAAGTGGGTTGCTAGCTATCCAATTGTCCTAAATTATGACATCATTTAAAATAATAGAAATCAATATCTCTATATTTTACCATATTTATTTATATATGGATAGCACAATAAAATAGAGAGAAATAAATAATGAAAATCTTTGACGAAATGTAGTTACCGTCAGAAATTTCAAACGGACAAAAGCTTTCATCGGAAATTTTTGATGCCATTGGAAATTTCCGGCTCAAGTTTTCCTTCAAAACTTTTCGACGGAATGTAGATGCCAATGGTAATGCCCCATATTTTTGTAGTGTTTGATATTTATTTTCATTGTGTAAATGATTAAAATATCAATACTTCACTTTTTATTGTATTCGGTATTCATTAAATTATTTGTAGGTTTTGCATGGTTAACATTTAAATGAAATATCAATTCATGATTAATTGATCAAAATCCTTCGTAAATAAATTTAACTTGTTTTTATATAAACACACACACATTCAAGAAAAACATAATATCCCCATCCGTGAAACATTTTTGCACAATATTTCAATCATTTTTCAATTCTTTCAATATTTGACATGAATAAATTTATTGTCATTTTCTTTTCAAGTAGTACACGAACTCAAAATAAATATGATTTTATTAAAATAAATTATTTAATATTTTAATATATATATATATATATATATATATATATATATATATATATATAATATTACAAAATCATGTGCATCGCACGCATTTCATACTACTACTTCCAAAATGACAGTGGGAATTGAATCCTAGCTTGACTTCCTATGGTCTTTAGAACAATCCAATAAATGCCAACTTGGTAGGGCATGCCTTGAGACTCGAATTCAGCGTTCATATGGATGAAATGAATTCACAAGGAAACTATTCGAGATATTTAGCTAGTGGACAACATAAGTCTACAGACTCGACCTATGGAATTGCAATCGAATATATTTTGTTCTTTATATTCACATGGAAAAGTGTAAATGAATTTAATTATGTAAAGGATCAAAAGACAGTTCCTTGCATTTCCTGAGTTTACTGCACGTAAGTACCGCCTTCAACACGCCAAGACTTTGTTGTAATAGGGTCTTTCCATTTTAGAAATTTTTGTCATAACTTTATTTTTCCGAAGTTAAGTCAAGTCAATTTAAGTAGTAGACCACTCCTTCCAAGAGAAAACAATAAGCATCTGTAAAACATAAACTTGAGTAATACGTTACAGTTTATTTCAGGAAAGATTTTTATGGTGGATTCGTGGACGTTTCTCTATGGGATTACAACATTAGTGAGATTTTTAATTGTACCTTATGTTTTACAAATGTTGCATGCTTAATAGTTCAACATTATGAATCACACAACCTCAATTAAAATTCTACTGAAATTGATTCAGTCTATTCACCATGTCCCATGTCCATATGTGTATTGATCAGTTCAGTTTCTTGTTTCATTTTTGTTGGATAATCTGGGAAGTTCGAGCAGTTCACAAGTCAGTCATTATGCAATGCTGAATTGTTGAGGGGATAACAAATACACGTTAAGTTGTGGAGTCTAATTATTGTCGTTATCCGGAACTAAATAGGGTTTGTATTCTCTCATGTTAACTTCTTTTTCATCGTAGTGAATTTTGCAGCGATGGAAGAGGGTATAGTTTCACATCGAGCCGAGCCTCTATAAATTTTGTTTTCTTGTGTGTCTATTTTCTTTGTGTAATTTTATTGCTCTCGATGGTATAGAATATAACTAATTCCCAACAATACAATCACTCAGATAGTGGGATAATTGATTAACACTCTCATTTAGAGGTATTCTTAATCATGATTAATCCTCTTAATTTGTCATAATTTTAGGTCAAGTCACGAACATATATAGCCCATGTTTGGTATCGATTAAAATTTAGATTTTTATTTAAGTCAAAGTCAACAATCAATCTCAACCACATATTTCATAGGTCCCACAACTTTTTAACCACAAATCTCATAAACTTTTATCAAAATCTGCAAAAAATCTGATTTTATTCCATGCCATACGGGGCATAGTGTTAACATTGTACACAATAGGACACCACATGACCTGTTTTATGGGTAGTAAGTAAAAGTTTAGGTGACAGAAAAGGATGGTTTTATTGATTTGGATTGTTGTGAATGTGAATGTCATAATCTACTATGCCTAGTCAAGTCTTTTTTCTAAGTGGGTCGAGTCTTATCCCCACTGGAGAGAGATCATAATTTTGTATAAGATATAAAAAAATAGATAGCATATCTAAAAAACCACTCCTGTCATACATCGATCTATCTTCAAAGGAAACTTTATTTTATTTCTAAAGCTCCCTGGCAACGATATATTTAATCAATCATGGGAAATAATGCAATCCTTGCATTAATTCCCATCTACTTGTTTACTTTCATGGTCGTGGCTCTCAATGGCTCCACTGATGAATATACCCTTCTAGCCTTCAAGTCTCAAATTTCCAATCCAAGCAAAATCTTGGCCACGAACTGGTCCCGAGGAACCTCATTTTGTAATTGGATAGGTATTACTTGTGGCCGGAGGCACCCAAGAGTAACAGGTTTAAACCTAGCAAACATGAGTCTAGAGGGTACTATTGCTCGAGATATTGGCAATCTCTCTTTCCTGCGATCTTTTGTTATTAGCTACAACAATTTTCATGGCTTTATCCCATATGAAATGGGAAATTTGAGCCGACTTCGAGAAATAGATATGCGGTACAATGATCTACATGGCCCGATTCCAACAAGCTTTGGATTTCTTAAAAACCTCCTAAAGTTAACCCTATTAAGTAACGTACTCAACGGGCATATTCCTAATCAGATTTTCAATCTCTCTCGTTTAGTAAGAATTGATTTTTCAAACAACAGTCTTTCTGGAGGTATTCCAACTGATATTGGTAACAATCTGCCAAATCTAGAAAAGTTAGGAATTGCAAAGAATCGAATAGGTGGCAGTATTCCTCCAAGCTTGGGAAGATGCAGAAAGCTCAAAATGATTTCTCTATCCTTCAATAATTTGGGTGGAAGCATTCCATTGGAGATAGGGAACTTGTCAGAGCTTCAAGACCTCTATTTATCAGAAAACCATTTGATAGGTATGTTTCATACCACTTTCTACATGCTTTCCCCTCCCCCAACACACACACATCACAAGAATTAAAATTGAAATTGAAATTACATTAACGGATGACAATACATTATTTAAAAAAAAAATAAAAAAAATTAGAAAAATTATTCTAATGCATGTGTAGCACTATGCCGCATGCCAGGGCGGACACGGGTCATGGGAGGTCACATGACCCCCCCCCCCCCCCCCCCCCAATTTTGAAATCTTTTTTTCAATTTATTTATAAACTCAAAAAAGATGCTTTGAATGGTTGAATAATAGATTTTATTTTTTTTCTTTGAATAATTGAAATTTATACGTATTGAATAGATTGTTTTAGATGAAATATATGAAAAAGATTATAATATATACTCAGTACATATAATTGATTGTTTACTTCAATGTGTTATCAGTTATGGAGAAATAAGTTTCTTCATATGTTTGCATATTATTTAGCCTCTCTTTGGTAACACAGTTAGGTTTATAAACTGGTTTATTTATGATTTTGAGATAAAAATTAATGGTTGAAAATTGAAAAGAGAAAATGTGTGTGGTTTGAGAAATTGGATTTGAATTTTATCATTATTTTTTGTGATCTTTTCCAAAACAAATATGGGGTCGCTGCCTCTGAACCTCTATAAGGTTTGCCGCAAACGACACTCCAACAATATTGCATTCCTAGTTTTGTCAGTGTGTGCCTCCCCAAACTTATAATGTCTGCGTTCGCCATTGCTGCATGCTGTTTCAAAATTTAATTTCTTTTTTTAACGGGCCCGTTGGCCATGAAGCTTCAAATTGTCTAACTTGTGGTTCTCACCAATCACCACCTTGACCGGTGAACCCCCTGTTCGGTTCGCGGGTAGGCCCGCGGTCCTAGTCTTTAAGGGCCTGATCAACCTACCCGTCTTGACACCTCTACTTGATTTTAAGTTTTTGATCATTGAACACTAGATCCTTTGCTAAAGCAATTGTCAATTTGTTGTCAACGAACTCCTTGGCCTCTTATAAAAGATTCAAGAAGAAATATTTCTTATAATCGAGATAATAAATGAATTACAAATGCCACTAATTTATACACCTTAATTACGGAAGGTCCTGGAATAACAATTTAGGTTGTACACGTATTAGAGAGGATCAATGGTAAAACATAAAGGAAGGAAAATAAAACTGACAGAAATTGAGACTGCTACACCTATAGGTATATGCAAGGAAGAGGAACAGTACAAATACAAAACCAAGGTGCGAGATATAAAAACGTAAAAACATATTTTTAATAAAAATGTAATCAACTATTGACTAAAGAAAACATGTTTGAATGATTTACGCGCCTTGGTATTCCTGCATCTTCTTCTTCATCCTTAACTCTCTTGTATCATGTTGAATTCTTATCAAATAGTGAAATCCAATGACAAATGCATGAAGTTGTGAAATATACTGTGCTACATTCAAAATTGTTATTTGTAAACATTGATCAGGATAGCATTGCATGTGGCAATAAGGTCACTAATACATTTCCTCAATAAAATTTGGATACATTTTAATTCATTGGAGAATGTGAAAGTAACCCCATAGTTACAGAGATCGGTATTTATTAATAGTGTTTACAAATAACATTATCTTTAAAACAATATAGTTTTTATTAGATGCACACATGAGGGCATCTTCTTTGTTGTCTGTATTGTTGGAAATGTGCTACTCACTTATAAGGGTCAAAATACGTTTTTAGCACTTTGGGCCTAAAATAGCATTTGACCCACATAATTTAGGCACTTCTACATTCCTTGCATTTGGTATTCATGGGATGATGATAGAATTGAAGGCATACAAGAAAATGTGAAGGAGACATCCCATTTTCTCTCCAACACACGGATTCTCCTCTTCTTTGCTCTCATTTTGGTGAGGCATATTTAGGTTAAAGATTTGAACAAGACTTCTTGGTGATGCCTAATTATTGTTCACCCTTCGTTATCTCTTTTCTTAGCGATTAGTGTATCTCTTTTCTTGGTGATTAGAGTGGTTTTACAATATGTGTAAAACATAGAAGCGAGAGTTTATTCTTAGTGAAATCCGATTAATTATTTGGTAAGGTGTAGGATTTGCTTTTAGAAGTCTTTTAGGTGTTCTTGATATCAATCTTGTAATGTGATGAACATCTTGATGTGCCTAGTGGAATTTGAGCGTAAATCCAAATTTAATGGATTGCTCAATGGCGGAGTAAGTGATTCTTGAATTACCGAATCTCCGGGGTCGTCGGACCGAAAAATCTTGGTGTTCTTGCATTTGGATTTGATTATTTTTTTTTTTTGTATAGTTCAAATCGATCCAACATGTGTTCTTGGAGTTTTACTTTCATTTTATTTTGTTATTGTTCATTTTCGATCCAACATGTATGACACTAGTCTCTAAATAGCATATGATTTTCGAACCTATCCTTGTCACTAGAAATAAATTTCTTTAATTTGAAATTCTACATTCACTTAGAGAAGTTGATATCTGCAAATGGATTCACAGAAAGTATTCCAAATGAAATTGGAAACTTATTGTCACTTCAATGGTTGCAGCTGGGCAGCAATAACTTGACAGGTATTAATCTACCTTATTAGTTTTGTTCTGTTATTTTCAATGGAAATTTATTCTCATAAGAAAGTTTTAACAAATATCTGGTAACAGGTACAATTCCATATTCTATTGGCAATCTATCAAATTTGGAGATATTTGACATTGACACTAACAATATGCATGGACGGATTCCGCGAGAATTGGGATATCTATATCTTTTAAACACGATATATTTTCCCTTCAACAATCTTGTGGGTGAAATACCTAAATCCATCTTCAATCTCTCCAAGTTACAAGATCTTATATTAACATCCAATAAACTTTCAGGCAATCTTCCATCATCAGTAAACAATGGACTCTCTATTCTCGAAAACCTTTATCTAGGTGATAATAAATTAAGTGGACAAATACCCAGTGGTATTTCAAATTTTTCTAAACTTTCTACATTTGAGCTTACTCAGAATTCATTAAGTGGACAAGTACCCTTGACTCTTGGGAACTTACGAGACCTCCAAACGCTAAACTTGGAGTATAATCAATTGACAAATAATCCTTCAATAGTTGAACTAGATTTTCTTAGCTCATTGAAAAATTGTAGACAATTGAAGAGCCTACGTTTCGGATTTAATTCTTTTGATGGGATACTTCCGAAAGGCTTGGGTAATCTGTCACGAACTGTTGAATTCATCAAGGGCCCATTTTGTGGCATTAAAGGCATGATTCCGAATGAAATTGGTAATATGAGCAACATGATTTACATAGCAATGGGAGGCAATTACTTGACAGGAACAATTCCTAACACTATGGGTCAACTGAGAAAGATGCAAAAGCTCATAATTGATAATAATCAATTGCGGGGGTCAATACCTGTCAGTCTTTGCAACATGGCATATCTGTATCAACTAGATTTGAGTAACAATCAGCTCTCGGGTCAGCTGCAGAGCTGTTTGGGAAACATTAGTTCCTTACGAAATGTTTATTTAGATTACAATGGATTGACTTCTACTATTCCATCAACTTTGTGGAGAAACAAAGAATTTGAAATTTTTTCATTGTCTCATAATTTACTTTTTGGTTCTCTGTCTCAAGAAATTGGCAGCCTAAAGAGCTTGAGTGAGTTGCATCTGTCAGGAAATCAATTTTCGGGTGATATCCCCACCACCATTGGAGAACTTCAGAGTTTGATAAATCTAACACTATCAGACAATAGATTGGATGGTCTGATACCCGAGTCATTTGGTGATATGAAAGGATTGGTGTACTTGGATCTTTCTCATAACAATCTTTCTGGTCGGATCCCCAACTCATTGGAGAAACTTGAGCACCTTGTCTACTTTAACGTTTCATTCAATAAACTCAGTGGTGAAATTCCGAATGGAGGACCTTTTAAAAACATGACAAGAGATTCTTTCGTAGGCAACAGGGAATTATGTGGAGCGTCTCAATTCATGGCCATGGCATGCAGGAGTAACACAACAAAATCATCAAGCAAGACCAGGTATTTGAAATATATTTTACCATCATGTGCATTGGTAGCATGTATAGTAATTATTACGGTTTGGTTTGTGAGATGTAATAAAAATAAACCTCTTCCGGCCCCGTTTAGTTTCCCTATCGCCATCACCGTCAAGAGGATTTCATATTATGAAGTTCTTAGTGCTACCAATAACTTTGATGAAGAGAACCTCATTGGAAGAGGTAGTATTGGTTCAGTATATAAGGGTTTATTTTCCGATGGGATAACTGGGGCTATTAAGGTTTTCAATTTAGACGTGGAAGGTGCGCTCCAGAGCTTCGATACTGAGTGTAATATATTGTGCAATATTCGACACAGAAATCTCGTCAAGGTAATTACGTGTTGTTCTAACCTTGATCTCAAAGCCTTGGTGTTGGAATATATGCCTAAAGGAAACCTTAGCAATTGGTTGTACTCTTCAGACTACTGCCTAAATATAGCTCAAAGATTGGAAATAATGATAGATGTGGCATGTGCATTGGAATATCTGCATCATATGTATACATCCCCAATTGTGCATTGTGACTTAAAGCCCAACAACATACTTCTGGATGAAGATATGGTTGCTCGTGTAGTCGACTTCGGAATTTCGAAGCTCTTTAAAGAAGACCAAAGAATTTCTCTAACCAAGACATTGGGCACCATTGGTTATATAGCACCAGGTAAAATGTTTTGAATCTTGCTACATGTACAGATATTTGTATATACAAATGTCTCACTGTAGCAAAAGTTTACGTAGACTTCTCTCCTATCTTTTCAGCTACAATGAGACATTTATATGTATAAATATCTGTACAAATAGCTTTTCTCAAATGTTTTATACTTACTAGTTTAGCATATAACAACTTTCAGGCAAAGCCAGGGATATCTCTTTTCAATGTTTACATTTTTGTTTACTAGATTTTCTAATTTATTTATTTATCATTTAAATTTTACATGTTAATTTGATCACATGTGTAAACTTGTAGAGTATGGATCAACGGGATTGATATCGACAATGGTAGATGTTTACAGTTATGGGATTGTGTTGATGGAAACATTTACTAAAAGGAAGCCCACTGATGCTATATTTGAAGGAGAGTTGACTATGAGGAGATGGGTTATCGGATCATTCCCTGATGCAATAATGCAAATAGTAGACATTGATGTAGTGAACGAAGTTGAAGAGAATATTCAATCTAAAGAGAGTTGCATCACGTCAATCATGGGGTTGGCTCTAGAATGCACAAGTGATTTGCCTGGGGAGAGGCTCAATATGAAAGATGTTTTAATAAGGCTTAAGAAAATCAAAACTGAGTTTCTTCCAAGCATTGCTAGGAGTGTAAGACGGGATGCATTGGATCAACGGGGACCAATTTTGGGACGACCCTTGGCCTGACGCAACCTGTGAGCACAACTAGTATTGGCCCCCAAGCCAATATTTTTCCAACATTACCTCCTTATATTTGGTGATTTAAGGTAGTTATTCTGTATGTACTGTTTTATTGATTTATAGTTTTGGTATTGTCTATGACTTTTATGTTGTTACTGATATTGTAGAAAATGTGGATTTTATGAAAGATCATTGAAAATGTCTTTTCAATATAGCCTAAATATATAAATTGTGCTCAATGAAAGGATCCAGATTCCACACTATGATGTGAGCTCGGGCAATCCAATAGAGAGATGTCATTCTTTTCTGATCTAGCATGGAGCTCTTGTTATTCAAGCCATAGAATTCGAGGGATCGACCGTTTAGTAGAATTCACAAAAAAAGACTATTGGCTAACTTCAAATTTGGACTTTTGTCTTATAATTTGTTCATTGGTTCTCTAGCTCTAGAAATTGGCAGCATGAAAAGCTTCAGAGTGCTATATCTATTAGAAAATCAGTAGAGTTCTCCCATTGCCTTCACTTTCAGGATTTCATATTATGAAGTTCTTAATGCTACTAATAACCCTGGAACATCTGAAAATCAATCAAAATACATAGTCATAACTATTACACATCAAAACTTAAACCTTGAGCAAAGTAATCTCACGTAAGATTTTCATAACTAGCTAAACCTGACAATAGACACCTCAAAGAAACAAACGACAATAACAAGAACTAAAAATAATGAGTGATATGACCAAGGAGTTCTGTCCTAGTCTAAACATATTTTCGTATGTCAATTAATTAAAACATTGATGGCTACGAAATCCATGTGGTCAATGTATACAAGGAGAAAATCCACAACCTCATAATTGTTAAGACTTCGAAAAAATTGATGCTTTAGTCTTCTAAACAGAGCAACAACCTTCTTTATTGTTGAAACCTCATCTTTCGAGCCAACATTGATGGTCTTCACCTTAGGTAAATCTTCAAGATCGTCACCGAGTTCAAGAGCTTTTCTGGTGACAAAACGGTATATATGAGTAAGCACTTCTGTGAAGGAATTTTCAACATTCATAAATTACAAGCTCAAAATTTATAGACATAGACCTTTAAAAAAAATATCATTCTTCATCACTGACTAAGATGATTATCGTAGAAATTTTATTATCATCTTACTAATACTTTGTAATCTTTATACATGCACTTCATTTCCAAAGTTGAGCATCTTAGAGTAGGGCTGTCAATGGATCGGATTTTAATTCGAACGCGATCTAAATCCGATAAAATTAACGAGAGATGGATTTAAGGTCTCTATCCGATAACCCGATAAAGATCAAAATCCAATAATTCGTTAACTAAATGGAGCAAATATGGATATAAGTCAATCCGATCCAACAACAATCCGATTCGATTTTTTATAACAAAATAGAATATTTTATATATTATTATATAATTCTATTTTATATATATATATATATATATATATATATATATATATATCTATAATTTTAAAACTTGTAATGTATTTTATAAAGTAAAATTATATATATATTAAAACATTCATTTTAAAACTTGTAATATATTAATATTATTATAATTTTTTTGAGATATTATGGTTTTATTTTTTATGAATGATATAGAATTATAATTAATTATATGAGTAAATATCTACTCATTAATATGTAAACATTAAAAAAAGTTATGCTAAAAATAGTTTAGGATTGGATAATCGGATCGGATATCTGATAAGGTAGCAAATCGGCTATGGATTTAATCATCAAAAATTCGTCAAATTATTGGATTAGAATCATATTGACGAATTATTCTTATCGGATCGGATCAAATCGATTCGTATTCGGTTCGTTTACACCCCTATCTTAGAGTTTGGATAAAGAATTTTTAACACTTCTATTGATGTCCACTAGTTTAACGAATCCACTGTCCAATAAAGTTCAACATTGTATTTGACCAATTGAGCAAAGGGGTAATTACACCAAATAATACCTTCAGATTTAAAATTTTTAAAATCAGGTATCTAGAAACTATTTTATTAAATCAATTAAAACAAAACCCAAACTCACAACACATCACCCCCCCCCCATTTTAACCCTAAAATAATTTCACTCTTACTACTCTCTCTAATCTCCTCATATCATGTTTTCCGGTGAGCATCTGAGACAGCGGCAGTTGTTGCTCGATGGCGACAACAAGAGACGCACGCGGCGTGCTTGCAGGAATCGCTGCATGCAGTGGTGTCATCGCAACCTCTACAGCAGCCGTCACGTGTGTCTAGTCGAGCTGCAGATCAGACAATTGCTAAGTCTGCTACTTTTTGTGCTTCAAGAGATCCCGTTATTTTAAGCACTCAATTTCTAGTTTTAGGACAAATTTGCATAGGTAGATTTAGTTGATGTTTGTGGTGTGGTAGAGGTGGTGGTTTTGCAATGTTGATGGTTGTGCGAAGTTGATGGGTGATATATTTTGTTGGTGGTCTGACTACGAAAATTGTGTCGGTAACTGGTTATAGTGGTGGTGATTCATTACAATTTTAATTAAAATAATAATTGTAACTAAATACAAATTAAAATAATGTTACAATTGTAATTAATTGCAAAACTGAAATAAGTTACTATTGTATTTTCGATGGTAGTCCGACGACGGCGGTTGTGGCGATGGTTGATTACAAATTATACTAATGTAATTAATTACGAATTATGAATTATACTAATGTTACTAATTCATAAGTTATAATTATAATTAATTAAAAAATTGAAATAAAGTTAAAATTGTAATTATTTACAAAACCTGATTCTGATTTTAAAAAAAAATGATTTTGAAAATGATTTTGATACTTCTGTAATTAGTTACAAATCATATGATTACTATTCTGATTTTAAAAAAAAATGATTTTGAAAATGATTTTGATACTTCTGTAATTAGTTACAAATCATATGATTAATAAAATTTTCATACTTAAGCTTAAATGTATGTAATTATGTACTTAGCCATTGGAATGTGAAAAAGGCTTCATCCTATGAAACACCCATATTTATGCGTTGAGTAGTTAAGTGGCATGATACTTGTGACAATGACATCGGCCATCACTTTGGCCACTTATGATAGCTATTCTATGCATTTCGTGTCCCTTCTGGAGCATCTCAACTAATATAGGTTGAGAACCCTCAAATATTGACAGCTCAAAGGTTGTAGCTTCAAATCCTCATTTGTTCAAATTTGTTAGATACTTATGTTACCCTGATTAGCTTAAGGCATAATCTGCGATTCACATCGTCCATCAATCCCAGACAGGGGTAGTGAGGGCGCCTAAGGTTGGTGTTCAACTTTTTTTTCGATGTATTTCAAGTCAGTTGTATGCTACTAAAAAAATGTCAAAATTTTCAATTAATATTCCAAAATACTAGGATGTGTTTGATTGTGATGGTGAAAAATGGGTGAAAAGATAATATTTTTCAAGGAATTGACTTTCCTAGATATATTTTCGTGTAAAATATCAATTGAAAATATTTGATTTGTTTAATTTTTTAGGTGGAAAAAAATGGAAAATTTTTCAAGTTTTGTTGTTTTCCATGACAAATAAAGTAAAATTTAGTTATTTTAATCATTTTTTTAATATTTGTACTTGATAATAATAATAATAATATTATTTTGAATAAAAATAAATCAATTAACAATAAAAAATGATCTAATGTGACGTATGGAAAATCTTTTCCAAACCAAATTTGAGAAATGATTTTCCAGCAAATCCCTGAAAACAGGCGCGTGAGGACCAGGGTAGGAAAACTTTTTCCTGGCAAAATTTGTGAAAGAGGGAAACACCAAAAGTGGAAAAAATTTTCCAAGGGAATTTCCAATAAAAAAACGCAGTTTCAAGCTCACCTCCAGCCGAATTATCCAACTCACATTGAACTCCGAACCAAACTGAAAATGGCGATGGGTCTTCTGATCAGTTATTTGTGCTTCTCTTCTCTCTACTTCCACTTCGTATATTCATCTCCTTTACGTTTGCCCATCGGAATTCATCCTTTAGGTGATCCCCTATATATAAGTATATTTATATTTTTGTAGAATTACGTAGTATTGTACTTACGCACACAATATGTTAGTGGAATTGCAGATGAGATGTACTTTGATAGAAATGTGATCAAATGCAAAGATGGGTCCAGATCATTTACCAGAGACCGTATCAATGACAATTTTTGTGATTGCCCCGATGGCACTGACGAGCCCGGTAACTCATTGTAACTTGTTGAAGTATTGGCTTTTATTTTGGTCAAGCAGAAGTTCTTATTACAAGTTTCAATGATCGTTGATTGAAGAACTTGTATAGTCCATTTAAGTGCCTAAACATTAGGCTTTAGGTAGAAAAAAATGGTAAAAGGAAAGTTCTGAATGGCGGAATACGTACTTTAGCATTTATTTTGATGTATTAGATAAGGTTTTTCCCCTGGTAAAGCTGGTAGTTTACCGTAACTTAACAATGGTTATTAAAGAACACTTTTTTGGAGTTCCTTGTTGCTTAGTTAAAAGAAAATAGAACCATGCTACTCTACCCTATTGGGTTACCGATTGGGTTACCTATAATACACTTGTCACTTGGCATACATCCATCACTTTACTCATCACTTTACTCGTCACGTTATCATCAAAATCAACTATAATAATTGTAACAACACACAAATCGGTAAACTATTAGGTAAACCACTAGCCTCTGTTTGGCAAACTTGTTTAAAAACAAGTTTTTTACAACACAATTTCCCAAATTACTTTTTAACCACATATATTTTCTCTCTCCACTTTTACTTCGGGAAAAAAAATATGTTTTTAAACACAAAAATTTTAACAAACAAAGCCTAAGGTAAAGTAGATTAATTCAAGAAAATATCATCTTCCTTGAATCCTTGGTCAGATCATGCATGGGAATGATTTTCAGATTTGATTTTAGACATATGGTCGGAATCGTTATTTGGTCCGGAAGAAAGAACGTCCTCCTGCTATTTAAGATTCAAGTTCTCTCACTTGGAAAGAAATGATGGGAATATAAGTAGAAATAGGATTTAAATTAGTTTTCAATTTTGATACTTATTTGAGGATAATTAGAGTGTGACTTAATAGATTTTTTTAAATGTTTCCTAGTTAGAATAAGATCTTTGAAACCCTATATAAAGAGGGACCTGTGCTTTTTAGTAAGACACTACTTTGATATGAATAACAATTGATACTTTCTCCTCCAATTTATCTTTCTTCGGTCTAATTCCTCTTCCCCTTCTATCTCCCACTCTTCTTCTATTTTCCCCCTCGTTTCTCTTCCTCTCTCACATTTCCCCTTCTATAATTCTACAATTTTGTTTGATTGCATATTAATAACTTGAATGCAATTTACAAGTTATATGCTGTTAAGTCTCAATGGTTTTCACTATTGGATTTGTAGGAACTTCAGCATGTCCAGCTGGAAAATTCTATTGTAGAAATACAGGAAGTACACCACGATTCTTATTCTCATCTCATGTGAACGATAAAATTTGTGGTAAGTTTTCTATGTTTTTTATTTTTCTTGATCTTGTCATCGTGGTTTCTTTTGACTTTCTATTTTAATGGATGCATCACAGTCATTGCAAGTTAATAGTTTCTTTGAGTATTATTCTACGTCCTTCATGCACTGGATGTGCATTCTGTTTCGATTTAAATCTTAAAACTTTTTAGCTCTATTTGCATATATCTTATTTACTTTCTGATAACCAAATATTATTTTAGATTTCTGTGATGGAAGTTATGAGTATGATGGAACTGTCATCGGTCTTAATACTTGCGTCATGGGTGGGGATGTCATGGATGTGAATTCTGTTTCGATTTAAATCTTAAAACTTTTTAACTCTATTTGCATATAGATATTTACTTTCTGATAACGAAATATTATTTTAGATTGCTGTGATGGAAGTGATGAGTATGATGGAACTGTCATCTGTCTTAATACTTGCGTCATGGGTGGGAATGTTGCTTATCAGACCATAAATTATGGGTCACTAGCTAGTCGTGCACGTTCTGGTGATTCAACGAAACCTAAGCCTAAGATCAACATCGAGAACTCTATGCAGAAGCTTATAGGTACTTGCATATCACTTCTCTTGCTCAAACTACTTGTTTTCTGTGACAAATTATTATATTGTTATTCCAGGTTTGAAGGTGTTGGTCTTCCTCCAGTTGGCTATAGTTGTTGTTGTGGTGGCTTTCCAGCTAATTCGCCGCCGCAAGACTAGAAGAAGATATTCACATTGAAGAAATTTGCACCAGCTTACTTCAACATGGTATACTTTCTTAGACCCTTTCTCTTTGAAATTTATTTCTGCTTGGAAAAATTGAGTTTCCTTAGACCTCTCACTTTGCTCTCATTAATACTTGAAGACATGGACATGATGCTAAGAAGATCACAATGGAATGGAATCAATAAAACCAAGAACAACTT
Source organism: Ligustrum vulgare (assembly GCA_963555705.1). Classification (NCBI taxonomy): domain Eukaryota; kingdom Viridiplantae; phylum Streptophyta; class Magnoliopsida; order Lamiales; family Oleaceae; genus Ligustrum; species Ligustrum vulgare. The sequence continues at coordinate 1,540,185 of OY743190.1, forward strand.
AATGATCAAAATAAAATAGACTATGCAATCTTATATTCATTAACTAACTAACAAAAGTGTGAAAAAAAAAAAAAGAAAGAAAAAAAAGAACTGAAGTGATGAGAAAATCATCCTTACCTTAATCCTGCATGCTAATTATGTCATGCATGATTGTAGCAATTCATTGATTGATCCTCTTGACTCGCTTTCTTTTGCTTCTTCTGTCACGTTTCTCTTCTAGGAAGTTTCCGGTGTCTTCTCATCTTCAATTGACATTGCTTTTGAAGAGGCATTATTAGCAGAAGCTCACTTCTCCTAATCTTCTTGTCTTCTTTGATCTTCATGAATTGTTTTCACTTCTTCCTACTCCCTTCTTTGACAGTTTTTACGTTTTTCTTCTTGGAACTTTCTGCTTATCAATCTTCAATTAGGATCGTTTTTCAAAGTTTTTTGTATTTTGACTTCAGATTCTCTTTCTCTACGGTTATCATTTTCTGATAAATGAAGGAAAATTTCCAATTCACTGGTTCTAGATAGTGTACTCTTCAGATTTACAAGCTTCCATTCTTTACTAAAATGGAGAATTCTTGTTTCCCTGGACAAAAATCATTATTTTTGAGTTTTTAAAAATATTTGTTGTCACTTTGATGTTCACAAATGTCTTAGAATATGTTTTGTGGCCTCGCTTTTGACTGATTGCACATATTCTTGAACAGGACTTGCTATGAAGACTCTGATGCTTCATTTTGGCCTGTTTTATAGAAGACTTTGTGACATTGGATAAGAGGAAGATTTACACCATGAAAGTAGTTGAACCTGTATGCATGAAGCCATCAGTGCAAAAGGAGTGGCTATTAAATATATGGGTAAAAGTTTTGTTTGTGCTAGTATTCAAAAATATGTTTTCCAGTTCGTGCAGTCTTGTAACATTCCTAGGGATGTATCTTGAGACCCATTTGTTGGAGTATGGAAGTTTCCTTCTCTCCACTATAGCAGCAGGGTTTCTTTTATATGATAAGCTGAAGTTATACAACTGCTGGCACTTGTTTACAATGTCACCACCAAGTGCCTTTTGCTTTCTGCTACAGTGAACAAATAGTTCTATTTGTAAAGATTTTAGATTTTAGTTGCATTCAGTTACGTTACGTGTAGCGGAATTGTGTCAATGACTCTTTGTTTGATCCTTATTTCCTTTTGCACCATTGTTTTGCTCATTTTGTTCTGCTTTTACTTTGCACATTCTCTGATTCAGCTCCATCATTAAATTTCTGGAGACGATTGGATTTATTGTTGATAGATTTGTTAAAAGTCACACATTGCCTGAGCAAATAGTATTATTGCTGAAGGCCATGCTAAAGAGTTCACGCCTCAATTTTACCTTTAAAGTTCTTTGCCTTGTGTGATTTAGAGTGCTGTAATTTGGATTTCGTTGGTGTAAGAATAAATATGCATCAAATGACTATTCACTTAGGTAAGTGATATGAGAAGCAAACCGCTAAATCACTTACATATGCACAATGTGCAAGTTTCTTTAACCTCCTCTCTGTGTTTCTAAGTAGTGTTTTCTACCATTTTATATTTTATCTCATGCTTTATTCATGAAATTTATTTATATATTAAACTTGATAATATGTCAAGTTTTTACAACGTACCATGAGGAAACTAATTTCAACAGAAAATTCCTCAAGACTTTTTAACTGGGTAGCTGGCTTCCATTGCAATGCCGCATATCCCATCTTTATCAGTAGAATCACGTTTCATTTTGATATAACCTGCTTCACCCCAATGAGCGCCCCATGAATTCTTCACGAGCCAGTACTTCTCACCATTTGCTTCGCCATAGCCAACAGCTGCTACACCATGATTGAGATCTTTCCCACAATAGCCAGAGAAGATCCCGCTTGAGTACAGTTGAAAGTTATATCCACCAGCATCAATGGCAACAGAGACTGGTTGTTTTGCCACTGCAGCAAGTAGAGCTTCCTCACCACCGGCAGGTATAGCTTTATAGCCACTTATTTTTGCTGCCCTTTTTTTTTCTTCAATGGAGTTACATTTGTCGTTTTTTCCTACATAAGGATAATCTTTTTCTGTTGTTATGCCACCAATTTTCTTGATAAAAGCAAATGCTGTTTCCATAGATCCACCTTGACAACCTTGGTTACCTGCATTGTAATCACAGTCAACGAGTTCTTGTTCCGACAAGGATACCAATTTTCCCGTCTTGATCTTGTTGATGCCTTCGACTGCTGCTATTGCGGAAAACGCCCAACAACTGCCTGAAATGAAAGATTTACATGGTAACTAATATAATATTCAAATCTGAATACATTCTTTGAAGAGATTATAGCATGTGATTCCACTGCCATGTTTATATTTGAATGCTAAAAATTGAATTAAAAAGAATTGAGATGAAAACATGTATGTTTCAGCGACCTTTACTGTGTAATATAATGAGTATGAAAACAGAAAAGTTTGTACCACAACTGCCTTGATTTTTGACAGGAGTCACTGCACCCCTCTTTCTCCAGTCTATGCTTGGTGGTGCTAGAGAATTATCAAATGTGAAATTGTGTCGTCTCTTATGCGAAAATCTCGGGCGCTTATAACCCAAGTAGGCAGATCTGAATTCCAGATTTGTCATGTCTGCAAATTCATTGTCTATCAGTTTGTATGGAAGATTCTGAGAATTTATGTATTCAATCAATAGAAGATTGGATTGGTAAATCCCGAAGCGAAGATTCCATTCATCTCTGCTTCCATAGCTTCGTCCATGTCGTTTCATCCAATGCCGGTACCTCATCTCCATTGAGTTTGTGACGTTATTTTGTTTGCAGGTTCCCGAACAAGCATCTGAAGATGGGCAGAGAACACACAGCAGCGCAATAGCGAGGTAAAAAAATTTCAATATAGTTGGAGATTTCATTCTTAAGCTAGAATATTCGAGTCGAATGAGTTTATGATAGTTGCATCTTATTAACATGAAAATACAAATGCCTGCTCCTTCAGTATCCTAAACTGATTGGTAATTCAGTTGGGTTCATGCTTTTCTTCTGTTCTTGTCTTCCACACTTTCTTTTGCTGGGACAAGTCTGTTATGAATCCTACTGGTTAAGCTATATATGGTTTACGTCTTGTAATACTTTTTAACCACACGTTTTCAAAAATTCATTATTACAAAATTCATTTTAATGAAATAATGGAAATCAAATAGGAGCTAAATTACAAAAGCCAGAATTAAGATTTAAGAAATGTCAAACGACTGGTGTTACATTACTAGCGCGTTTGATATGCTTAGTTGGAACATATTAAACAAAATTGGAAAGTATATAAATTTAAATTTTATGCATTTTACAAAAGCAAAGAACGAGAAATATCAAATGACTTGCTTTATATTACCAACATTTTGAGATAAAAACATTTCAGATGTCCCATAAAAGAGCTATTTCTAAAATTTCCCACAGTAAATTTTGGCGTTCATCATCAAACTTCACAGCATGTAGACCCTTTATACCGTACAAAAGAAGTAGAACAACAAAACAATAATTAACCACCTTAAAATGCAAATTATTAATCACTTAAAAGGCTTGTTTGTGACAATTTCTACTTCAGCTTTTTTAAAAAGAGCTTCTATCTAAAAGCACATCTAACCAAATAAAGCACCTTTAGCCTCACTAAACTCTTATTTTCTCATAATCATCTTCAATCACATTCACAAAGTAAAATATTCTGCAAAAAATCCAAAAATTCACTAATCAAATTCTCTGTATAATGCCCACCAAACATGGGCTTAGAAAATTATTTAAACAATCCAAAAACAACCTAATCTCATAAACAATTTCGACTTTTTCAAAAGCTCCGCCACTTAATCAAGTTCTGCTTGTATAGACTAATAAGATACTCAGAAGCTCATAAAATTCAAGAAGTGGCATTGTTAAAATATCATACAATATATTAGTCACTAACAGCAAAAATATACTTCAAAAACAGTTCCAAATCGAAGCCTCCTTCCAAAATTTTGATGACTACTTTTTTTGCCACTGTTTTGAGTTCTGCTATGCCCCTGTTTGGAACCCATTATTTCAAAACTCATTTTCAACCGCACATTCTACAAATAAAATAATCTACACATAAACCCAAAAATATTCTACATTTTTTAATTACACATCCTCCAAAAATTTACTATTACAAACCACGTTATTCTAAATAATGTGTCTCAAAATAGACCAAAGGACTCATTTAGGTCACTTGAGAAGTCCTGCACCTTTGAAATAAGTACCGAATTTCTGCCACCATGAAGTATTACTAGAATACTTGATAGTTCTTCAATTTTCTTTTTTATCTTACAAAGTCTCCGGCACAAAGTAGTTCATCCCAAGTCGAAAAAAGATAGAGCTATTAACAACTGTAAAACAAAATTGTAAGTGTCAACTTGGTAGATCGATATTTAGTTATATTTGTGCAGTTTTACACCCCAAGTAAATAGCAGAACACAATTCAAGCTAATAACATATATTGACAATGGAGAGCTGGAGGTGACAAATCGCTAAACTTACAAACATGCTAAACTCTGAACTCAGTTTGTAACAGATATTCAACCTAGTCCACTAGTCCTCCTATGTTCAACTACCAACCCAGTTTCTCTGTTCTTAATCGATTCAGAGAGAGTTCAAGCAGAAAGTTCAGGTAGATAAAAATTACAGTGGATTTTGGCTATTTCTTCTTATAGTCTGTTCAAATGGAATTGAACAACAGAATAGCAAGAGCAGTAGTCATGCTAGTAAAGATATATTACAACATTAAATGAATCTAGACCCTAGGAAGCACCGATAAGAACACGAGTGCCACATGTGTCACGACACGGGCACGTCGATACGCAATTTTCAGAAAAAGTATCGACATGACATGTTTTCGACTCATTGATTAAAATAATATTAATCTTTTTTCATTTTTTAGTTTTATATATTATAAAGTAAATTTATTCTTAATTCCAGTGTGTCGTCCATGTATGTCCCAAACGTTTCCAGTCATACAAAATCAAAAAATAATGTTGACATCACACCTGGGGTTTTCGACGCTCATGAAGAGGTGGTGGTTGTATGCCTATGTATCTCCCCAGCATGTCGGCAATGGGTCCAACTATACGAAATCAAAAAAATAATTTGGACACCAGCTCGCCGGCACCAGAAGGTGTTGGTTAATCCTAGTCAAGACCTGTCTAAACTAATGAAAAGAAAAGGAAATCTAAAATCATACAATCAATTGGTGCAAACCTTCGTGTACCATTAATGAAAATGCCATCTCCATGGACCATTCTTTGCTATCTATTGTTTACTCCTAAATTCATATACAGAACGAAGCATTACATGCAATATTACCAAGAATTAACTGGAAAAATATATAAATGATCACTCAGTGAACATATTTGAAAGCAAAACAAAACAGCTCACTCAATAGAGATGGCATATAGGGACCTTCCATTTAAAAAAAAAACCGGATAGGCATTTCAAGTTAAAAAGATAAAGCAGCAGAGCAAAGTGAAGAGGTAATATCAAATACCATTGACGGATTCACACAGATAAATACTTCCTTGGTGAAAAATATGATAGGATAGGCATATGGAGTTCAAAAGATACACCACTAGAGCAATGTAGCATATGCACAGATTACATATTTAGTATCCATGCAAGAAACACAGTAAGAGAAGCAAATTGTTGGACATATGTTTGTTGTCTCATAGTTCAAGTTCTCAGAAGTAATTAACTAATAAATTTACCAGATATAGCCAACCGGGGAACAAGTAAAAGATATCATCATTAAGAGCTTGTTTGGTCCCATGAATTTTTTCTATTTTTTCCCCCAAATTCATTTTGAATCACATTTATATGGAATCCATCACTTTTCACACTTTTCAACCATATATTCTTCCAAAAATCCAAAATTTCTCCAAAACCACCCTTACCAAACAGGCTCTAAATGGGAATGAAACACACACACACACACACACACACACACAAAACTGGTAGAAAATCAAGTAAATTTGGAAACTTATTGTATCGATACTACCAAAAACAAAAGGCATATCACATCTTTCCATGCACCATTAGATGAAAATTTAGTCATTTATTTCACCTGTACACCAGGTCGGAGCATATGCTTCCAGAGCAACATATCATTCATTTGGTAGAGGTTCTGTAAATTCGGAAACTTTTTCTTCAGTTTTGGAAATTTTCCTTTGTGCATAACGATTGATAAGGTCTTTAGCATCTGTCTCGAGACCTGTCAATTTCTTGTGTAACATATTAACCTTCTCAAGAAATGCTTCAAATTGACAAGTATAGCCCTCTTCTGCTTCCTTTGCCTTCTGTTCTAAAATTAAGCAATTCATCCTATGTTCTTCCTCTTGTTTCTTATGTAGCTTCTCTATTTCCGCAGTGCTCAACATAAGACCACTATGTCCAGCATCCTTATATAATGGTTCTTCAGGAAGCTGAGCCCATTGCCTATATTCTGCAAATGCCTTTTGGGTTTCCTTTAAGGCCTTTCTATAACCCTCCAATACACCCCCCATTAAATATAGCTCACGTTCATAACGATAAAGTTCCCTGTCTCTTTTCTGTATCTCTTCCAATTTAGTCTTATGCAAGTGTTCTATCATGTTATCCCGTTTCTGCAACTCATTAAGCAAGATCTGCTGGTTCATATTTAAATGCTCCTGAGCCTGTTCCTTCTCCTCATGCATCACTCTAGCTCTTTCCATTAAATGTTGCATTTGCTCCATGCATGTTCCAAAATCTACAGGCTTGTTATCCCACGTGTCATTGATCCTCAACCTCTTGTTGCCATTGGCGAGTGAATGATTTGGGATATCGACATCGTGTTCAATCACCCTTTTTCCTGTATTATTAAACATTGGAGCAGCAGAATCCAAATGCTGCATTTCAGCACGAAGATCCACCATATCAGGGTCATGAAGCTGCCCCTGCGAACCAAATCCCATTAGGTTTGGGTCCATTGTTTGAAGTAAATTACCCGTCAGCCCATTCTCTTCAAGAGCATCAACCTTTGACAAAAGATTAAGCCCATCCCCAGCTTCCTCCTCTCCTTCCTCCTCACCCTCCTCTTCCATATCTCCCTCGTCCTCTTTCCTATCCTCAAGACTGTCAAAAACCCTACCTTGTTCCATTCTACAACGCTCCATGACATGACTACCCATGTTCTTCTTCCCATCCAAGTCCAACCGTCCTTGCTCTTCTCCCTCCTCCAACTCATCGTCCTCCTTGCAATTGTTCGCATCCTTTGCCTCTTCTTCTTCCTCCTCCACATTATCTTGTCCAAGTGTTAACTCAATGCTCAGCCCGTCCATCACATTACCCTCCACTTCCTTCTCTTCACCTACAACATTAACCTTCGCATCCTCCTCATTAATCCCATCCTCTTCCTCCTTTGCCTCCACATCCACATCCAACTCCACCTTTTTGGTTGCTGTCTCTTCCTCCCTCAACACCAATACCTCTTCGCGCTGCGACTTAATTAAGTACTGAAAATGTGATGCATAGAAGCAATCCCCTAAGTGCTCCCCTTGAGTCAACTCCTTCTCCATCATGAACCAGAATAATGTTGCCCAATCCACCTTCTCAGGGTGCCCATCCTTTATCATCCTCATCCAATTCAACACCTCGTTTGGTGTTATCCATAAGTCCTCATGCAGAAGCACCCAATTTGACACAAAATCCTCAATGAACCCTTTTGACTCATCCAATACAAGCTCGGAATCCAAGTCCACATATTCTAAACCGCCCACATTTCCCTTCTCCTTCTTCACCGGCAACTTAAGTGCACGTGCCAAGTCAGCCCTACTTACGGCAATACGGAACTTATTAACATAACTGGACCTCACTTTCGGATCATAAGTAGCAATTAACTGTGCAATCAAGTCTACCCTTACATCCCCAGGAAATTCTATATGAACAAAATCCCACAAACAAAGTTTCTTCAAAAGCTTCTCATGCTTAGAAAAATCAAAGGTCTTGGGGGTTATAAAAGGGATGGGATTCAATTTGTCCATCAAAGATTGCAACTTTTTCTCAATTGCTTGCTGTTTCTTAACATTGGGCTTACCCTTCTTCCGCTTGTTGACTCCCCTACGATTGTGAGGGTTGTGGGATGGAGTCGTCACAGTTCCCTCAGAAACAGCCACTTGAGGGCCTGTGATTGGTAGGATAACGTGCAACTCGGCGAACGATACTTGTACCTTCGGGGTTTCAGGGTTTTCTTGATCTTCAGCCTGTGCTTCTTCCGCAGTCATGCCCGCATCGGGTTGATTCTCAATTCCATGGATTTGGGTTTGGGGATCTTGATCCATGATTACTGCTTCATGGCTCTCTTCTGGTTGCTGCTGCAGCAGCAGCAAATCTTCTTCTGGTGGTGGCTGCAGGGAAAGAGACGGGCCTGACATGCTTGTGTGTGGATTTGAAACTTTGGTTCTCTTCTCTCACTCTTGAAACAATGCTCTAAAGAGAAACAGCGGGGGTTTATTAAAATGGCTATGTCTAATTTTTGGTTCACAGGAATGGCCTTTCTTTGCATATAGTCTATTTTACCCTTAATTAAATGAATTATTTTATTTACAAAATATATTCTTAACTTAGTTAGGTTGATTTAATTCAGTACTTCTTATTATATTCATATTTTTTAACATTTTAAGTTCTTCTAAAAATATTCTATATTGTGATAATTTCTCAAAAGATTTGGGATGATCTTCTTTAGTTATATATCCTAACGTTATTATTTCTGAAACTTTTTCTTTTATATTTTCGTATTCTTCTATAATTTTATGAACTGTATTTATATTTTTTGTTGTTTCAACAGAATTAAATTCTATTCTATTTAGGATAGCATAGTCAATGTCTTCATATATTTCTTTATTTTAGATTGTCTAACAGAATGTATATTTTTAAATTTTTCAACAATAGCTAATAAAAATGAAATTTCTTTATTTTCTAAATATAGTTTATGATCACAGTTATTAGAAGTTGATACTTGTGAAGTATCCATCAGGGTAAATTATTATACAAAAATTTTTGGTACAAGTCCATTTTTTGATGTAACAAAATACAATAATATGTAATATATTGTTCGTATTTTTCTAAAAGTCTATTATATTCTTCAGAAGATATGTTTTCATTTTTCATTTGATTTTTAATAACTTCCATTTTATCTTTCAATTTTTCTAAAAGGTTATCAAGTCTTTCGATTGTATATCCTGGCATTTACGTTTAGACTGTATTTGTCATAATTTTATTTTCTAATTCTATTTTAAGCTGTTATATATTAGAATAAACTATAATATATTGGTCATGATTTTCTGAAAGTAAATAATATTGTTCAGATGATTCATCCATATCTATTAATTGAGATATAATGTTATCTATTTTTTTCATTATTCTTTCTAACAAATTATCTAATCCTTTAATAGTATATCCTGACATTGTAAAACACAGAAGTATAAAGTAGTTATAAAGTTTCAAGTAATTTTTCAAATTCTATCAATATTTAGGAATTGATAATATCTATGTTAGCCATTATATCTATGCTTGGTTCAAATGGTATATTATATTTTGAAATATTTTTCTTTCTCTTTTCTAATTTATCAATTATATCTTGAACATCTTGTATTATTATAGATCTTACGTACCTCTAGCAAAGTTTTCTATCAAATTTTCTTTAAAAATTTTTAATATTTCTTGTGATGCGTAGAATTATTCTTGGTATCCTATTTTATCAATTTCATTCTCATATTCAATACATTTTTTACTTTTAATATGCTTTTTAACTTTATATGGACCTCTCTTAGATCTAAATTTTTTTCATGATATAATTACTTTTATTCATGATATTAAGATTTTCAAAAACTGGTAAAGAAAGACGCATCTCTTCCATCACTGTCATAATCTATTATAGGATCATAATCATTATCGCTACTAAACACATATCCTAAATATAACTCATTATTTATTTCAGTATTATCATTATCAAGCCAGAAGTAAATAATTGATTTTGTAATTTCTAATCCTAATAATCTTTTTAATGTTGGAAAGATAACTGACAAACATGGCATATAAATATGATATAATTTTTTTATTTCATTATTTGGTTTGGTAAATTGTTTATGCATGAATAAATGTTCAATTATGTTATGATATTCATCCTTATAAGGACTATTTTGATAATTAAATTTAACAATTCTGAATTCTGTCATGTTAAAAGCTCTTCTTCCTCCTAAATCCGTAGAGATAGATATATTAAGAATATTAACATATTTTCCTGTTCTCAGTACCTTTGTATTCTCCTTCTATTGTTAGTGACCTTCAGGCTTATAGGTTTCTGCTCCACACCCTACAATGACCTCCTGCTTTCACGGGTTATTAGCTAAATTTGGATATATGCCTTCACTGTATAACATTTTAGATGAAAAATATTTTAGGACAGAATGTAGGGAGTTTTCTTAAAAATATATATTCTTTTTTGAAATAGGATTTAGAAGACAAGAATTTAGAAACTCATCATAATTTGATAAGTAGATTGAGATTTTATTGATAATATGAAATTGACACAAGATTGGTATGAGAATTTTTCAAAGACAGAAGATTTTTTGACTTTCTCAGAAACTGAGTGCTCCAGTGAGTTCTGTCTTTCAACTAGCCCGGAGGCATCAATTTATAATGTTACATTGGACACAATTACATCACTGCTTACATCATTGATCTAATAATTTTACAGCTTTCATTACATAAGGACACACTTGTCCTCTTTTATTTATTACAAGCACACACCTGTCCTCTATTATTTATTTCTTCACATGACCTCTACATTATAGGGACACATATCCCTCTATTATTTTCAGTCTTCACATAGCCCCTACATTGTGCTGTCTTGTTTCATTAAAGCAGTTTTATCAAGTAGCTTCCACCTGTCCGTCAATTCTGTTGGCATATGGGACAATTCCTGGCTATACACGCCTCTTGTAAGGTAGCAAAACTTCCATGGATTTGATGAGTGTCAAACTTGTTGATGTATTCTTTCAGAATTGTTGAATTTTCTTTCCTCCATTGGGTCCATCCATTATACTGGCATATGCATTTGAATTTTTTATTATACAAATTTTTGGCAATGTTATAGAGAACCTTAATTCCCAACACCCTTCGAGATCTAAACCATGATCTTGTAATATTTGGTATTGATTTTGTATTTTTTTCAACTTCAATTTGAAGATTTCGAGCAACATACCCAATCATGATAATATGCTCAGTAGGATAATACATCATTCCATCAATTTCAAGATTGATTGAATAAAATTTTAAATATATGGGTCTTCCTTGGGCAAACTTTGAAATTTCTCCTTTTAGTAAATCATTAAAATTTTCAATTTCTTTCATATCTTTTCCTGGATAGATAAGATTCATAAATCAATAATCAGCTGTCATTTTTGTCATAACAGGATCTCCTCCTTGAGTAACGATCAATCGTGAATATACATGATCTCTAGATGAAATGTAATAATAATCACATTCTTGGAGTTCATATATAACTTTGGCAGTAGTTTTATATTCGTCTTCTTTTGGTAAAAAAAGGGGGAATCATCTTCCTCCTCAGCACAAAATTTGACTACCCTTGTATGTTCATCTTTGGGATTGATTGTTATTTTTCGAGGACTGGCTTCATTTATGACAACATTCTTGGGACTTGGTTCATCTTTTTTAATAATTGGTCCACCACTGCTTCCAGAAGATGTACATGTTTGTATTTTTTATATAACATGTTTGGTATCAACCTATTTGGTAATTAACGATTCAAACTAAGATTCAATCTCAATTATATTATCGCTCAATTCTTTAGTATAATTGTAATGAAATTTTGATATTTTCATCAATTGCTTGAAACTTTCTTGGAGAGTCTCTGCTAGTTGCTCAATTTCAAGTTTTATATCTTCAGCTTCCTCTATGAGGAAGTTTATTCGCTGTTTGGCGTCTATCAAGGATTATTTGATATTATCCATCTACAAATTCAATATTCCTGTTTAAAAAATTTGCAAGATAATTATTGACACATTTAATATGAACTATATCAAAATTATAAAATGTCAAATAGGCTTGCCATCTATGGAACATCCTATATTGAGGTTATGGTGGTAATTTATTTTTTACTAAGCCTGCAACTTGAGAATTGTCAGTTTCAACAATGAATTTTTTGGATAATAGAAAAAATGAAAACTTTTTTATTCCTCTAATAATTGCTAACAATTCCTTCTCATGGGTAGTATAATTTATTTATGCTTGGTTAAACGTTCCACTGGAATATCTATAAATTTCATTAAGATATGTTTTTAATATTGCTGCCCAATATTTATCTGAGGCATCAGTATTAACTATTAGATTATCTTTTTCATCTGGTAATCTTAATTTTGGTAAATTTTTACATTCTTCTTTAAGTAATTTGACAATTTCTGTGTGCTCATTACTCCATCCTTTGGTATTTGTTTTTTTAAGTAAAATTTGAATTTTATGTCTCTTTTTTGAGAGATTTTCAATAAATTCTTCTGCATAATTTAAACATCCTAAAAATTTTTGTATTTGTTCTTTAGATTCTAATTTATCTGAAAAACTCTCTATCTTTTTAGATATATGGGTTTGTAGTTTTATTCATCTTCTATCTATTGATAATTCAAGAAAATCAATTTCTTGTTTTTCTATTATAACTTTATTTTTTGAAAGAACAATTTCTTCTTTTTTACATTCATTTATAAATTTTATCAAATGATTTCTATGTTCTTTTCTATTATTAGAACATATCAATATATCATTAACATAGACAATTAAGAATTCATTAAACTTTCTGAATATGTTATCCATTCTTCTTTGATATATTTGTGGTGCATTTTTTAAATCAAATGGCATAACCATCCATTCATACTTACCTTGGGGTGTACTAAATGCTTTATATTTAATACTATCTTCTTCCATTTTAACTTGCCAAAATCCTGATTTGTAATCAAATTTAGAATAGTATTGTTTTCCTTTTGCAAGGTTTATTAGTACTTCTTTATTTGGTAAAAAATATCCATCAAATTTGATATATTTATTTAATTTTTTTATAATTTATCACCATTCTAGCTTTTCCTCTTTTTTGTTCAGAATGTTTCATTACCATAAAGGCTGGATTACTATGGAGTCCATTATTGTGTCTGATTAATTTTTGGTTAAGCAATTCTTTTATTTGAGTTTTGAATTCTTGTGTATCTTATATGGTATACATAATTGGTCTGACTCTTACTCTTATAATAATATTTTCTATTAGTTCTATTTTAGATTTTGGATGATGTAGTTTCCAAAATAATAATGGATTCTCTTCACAATTTTTTTTAATTGACCAATGATTTTTCTCATACTTGTTTGTATGTTTGTTTTCAAGACTTTTTTTATACATTATTCTTTTATTTTTTTATTTCATTTTGTGTAATTGATTTTTCGTCCCATTTATCACCACGCTGTGTTGGCTGAACTCTGTAAGGTCTAAATTCTGTCGGTATTTTTAGTAAATATCCGCAAGGTGTTTGTAACATTATCATATAATTATTTTGTTTATAATATTGAAATTGTTGTATAATGTTATTTCCTAGTAATATATCACATTATAATTTGTTATAATTATATATTTTATTTACAACTATTTGTTTACTCTCAAGTATTATATCAATTTTATCAGCACTATTAATTGTTTGAGTACTTTCTCCTGTTACTCCTGTAATTTTTATCTTTCCATTAGTATTCCATGATTTTAATAAGAAACTCTTGAATATTGTTATATCACTTCTTGTGTCAATTAATGCACATGTTGTTATATTTGTTTCAACAATGGTAACTTGTATATAAACATCTAATGGAAAACTTATTTGATTATTCATTTATTCAGCTTTCTTACATAGTATAGTTTGATCATTATGGGTTATGTATAATCTTTCACGTTTTATAGTGTAATCTTCCAATCCATTTAGGAAACTCATTCCTAACATTATACGAGGATTTACCATACTATTATCTATATGACATAGCACTAGGAGATTTATTCCTCCTGTTTTTATTGGTACTTTAACTTCAAGTTCAGTCATATGTATTTGTCCATCAAAATTTATATATCTATAAGGATCAGTTCTATGAGATATTAATCATTTATTCATATTTGAAGCTATATGACATTCACTAGCTCCGTATCAATGAATATATTTGATTCTTTTACGTGTTCTTTTCCAATGAAATATTCACCTTCTATTTTCATATTCTCTGCATTTCTATGAAGTTTTATTTCCCTTATATTACTAGTTTCTCATAATTATTTTCTATTGGGTAAACTTGTTGATCTTCTAATTAATCTGTTATCTTCGAATGTTATGTTATTATTATGGTATTCTTTTTCTCTCAAATCTATAATTTCTGGTTTATTTTTTGTTATAGTAAGTTCATAATTTCTTGGGACTAAACTTATTTGTTTATCTGGTTCCACAGCTTTATCAAAATCTTTGCATTCTTTATAAATTTCTATATATGATTTTTTAGAATAAATGTTTCCATAATTAGAATTAGTAAATGTGTATAATGCTCTATATTCTATAGTCATAATTTTATCTCCTGGTTCCATTATATCATCTTTATGTATAAAAATAAAAATATCAATATCATTGAATCTGCCCAAGTTAGTAAGGCTTTTTTAGTATCTATTTTACAATCCAAATCTAACTTTGTTCCTCCATGATTAATAGGTTTATCATAATTATTATTTGGTTCAAATCTATCTTTATATTTATTCCCTTTAGATGGTTGTCTATCTCTGACTTTATCATAATATTGTTGGTGTGGTTTACTATATAAGGATGCATAACTTTCGTCTAAATCTGGTAATTCTTGTTTAGAAGTTCCTAGTGGAGATGGATTAGGTGCTCCTCCAGTATTCATTAAAATTTTCTAGGCTTAATTAGTCAAAATTTTCTATAAGCAAATCTATTTTTTCTATAATTATTCCAATTTTATCTTCATTAATTAATTTTCCTGATTTTCTTTGAAATTCTTTTAAGATTTCTTCATCTATATTTTTAATTTCTCCTCTCATTTCTTTTAATTCTTTAAATTGTATTGTTAGTTTATTTGATATTCATATCATGTATATTTAATTGTTGTAATTCTTCAATAGCTAATTTATCTTGTAAATTTATGTTTTTATATGTTTGTCATAAAAAGGCACTTATTCAATTTAATTGCATATTAAGAAATTCATCGAATTCTCCCTATAAGCTTAATGGTTGAAACATAGTTGTATTAGCTCTTTTATTTGGTATGATCCCACTTGTAGATTAATATTTTCTATTATTTGTTTTTCAAGTTTTTTTTTTCTGGAAATTCCGTCATTAAATTCTTCCTCTGGTATGCTCAACTTCTAATCTTAGTTCCGTGTCATATTTTACTTCTTTACATATCATTATATTATATTCACAAAATTCTTCATTTGATCTTAGCATTGATTTTTTTTTTTTTTTGTTGTACTCTATAATATTTTATGTATTATTTTATTTCTCCAGTTATATCATATTTTCCCATATTGATTTTTTCTTTGTTATTTATGATCATAAGTATATCAGGTAATTATTTTAGAATTGTATTATATTTGTTTTCATATCCAGATATTTGATTAATAAATGATCTCCTCGGTGATAATTCATTTCTATAATATTTATATAATTCTTCTAATATGTCTTTGTGGATTAAATCTAATATTTCGTTTATGATAAAATCTTCCTTTATTATATCGAAATTTATTAGATTATATATATCTCTTCTTATATCTTTGTCTAAATCTTTTAGAATTCTAAAGATTTCTATTTTATAATTATCGGGTAGTATTAATATATGCATATCATAAATCTTGATGTATATATTATATATTTATTTTTATTTTTTGTCATATAATATTTATCTTTTTGATCTGTCATATGGCTCTACTACCAATTGAGGGGGGATGATACTATGCGCGAACAAAAATCAAATAAAATCATATAGACAAAATTGATTAAAAGTATGTAACGTTTTAAGGACTAGTTTGTAACTTTTCTAAATTCTAATAGACTTAGTTAAAATATGATATTTAAGGGTATTTTTGGTAGTCCCTAATGTCTAAGGCTATTCTTGTGCGTTGATAAAATTTTTGGTTGTTTTTATAAAATGCCGATTTCTTTTTGTCATTTCCATAGTATCCCACGAGAAACAGCCCCCAGGCATATCTCCCATGGGCTCCCAATGACAATGGGTATGATCGATAACATGCTCAGCAATATCGGTTACATGGTTCGAATTTTAACGGTTGAGGATTTGTGCCCTATGACAAGCAGGAGTTATCTTGTTCAGCGAGACGTTACTGAGTGTCATCTAGAGGTGGCATTAACCGACCGAACCCGTTAAAATCGTCGAAACCGACCCGACCCGATCGATTTGGGTCGATTTTTCATGAAAATCGAGTTGGGTTCGAGTTTTTTTTTTTTTTTTTTTAAATTTAGGAGGGTTGGGTCTGGTTGTAGGTTGGATGAAAACACATCCCAACCCAACCCGAATAAAAAATTTGTTTTTTTTTTTTTTTTAAACTTAACTTATTTAAATATTGATTGAACATATTTTAATTTTATTAGCAAGTATTCAATTTATTGTATTTGGTGTTATTTTACTGTACATAATTGATTTGAGTTAATGATGATTCATGATTTTTTTTCTTTTTCAAGATTTTTTACTAATTGGGTCAAAGCTCAAACCGTCCAACCCGACCGAAACTTGATTGGGTTGGGTTTAGACTCGTAGTTGGGTTGGGTTGGGTTGATTTTTTATCAACCCGTCCATAGTGGATTGGATTCGAGTTGAGCAAAAAATCGACCCAACTCAACTCATGCCCACATCTAGTGTCATTCACCCTGGCTCTGAGATGTATAATTTGCGATTTTCAGCACGAACCATGATCCATGGCAAGATCGGTTCAGACCCCCAAGGTGTGGGTTACACACTTTTAAAGAGAAACAAATCTTTCATCTCGTTCGTATAATTGAGGCAGATTTTTATTTTTTTTTTAACTTTCTTTTTTCAACCTCTAAAGATAAACAAATCTTTTCATCTCGTTCGTATAATTGAGTCAGATTTTTATTTTTATTTTTTAACTTTCTTTTTTTAGACTCCATCTATTTCTTAAACCTTGTTTATAACTCCACGTACAAGTAGCATTATTTATTTTTATTGCTCATGATCAAGGAGCACTAATATGGACGATGATGAAAATTACAAAGGATATAGAAATGAAGAATATGTTTAGACTCCATTTTTGTTAAAAATGCATTATTTCCTTTCTTATTTTTAATTAAACATTCTTTAATAAAATAATATTACACATAAACTTAAAAAAATTCTTATTATCTAACCACATATTTTAAAAACATTAATCGAAAATACATTTCTCTAAGCCCAAAAGGGGCTTATTTAACAAAACATTAACTCAGAAATAAGAATTTAAAGCCAAAACGAGCTAAAAAATTATGGCAAAAAGGGAAAATGAAATCTTCTCTTTTTATATTGCTAAGGAAAAGAGAAGATGTTGGTTTATTGTAAGAGTTCACAAAATAAAAAATTACAATTTACGCTCTCTTTTTTTCGTCGTGTTTTTCTTAGAGCTTGTTTGTCCCAATCCATTTTTTTCAATTTTCCCCTAAAATTTACTTTTTAAATACATATTTTTATGGAATTCTCCACTTTTCACACATTTTAATTACTTTTCAAACACGGGCCTAAAAATTTGAAATTCCCAAAAATTCCTCAAAAATATGTTTAGTTAAGATACTCATGGCAATCAAGACTGGTTTTGGGAGCATATAGTCAGTTTGGCGGCGGGTGTGAGAGAATTAGAATTATTTGGTCGATTTATTTGTGTGTTACTAGGTAAGATTTGTGGTTAAAAATTAAGATTTGTGGTTAAAAATTGGAGTGAGAAAATGTGGATGGTTAAAAAATAGTATGGGAAATTGTGTAAATTAAATTGTGTCTTTTTTTTTTTTTTTTTTTTGCCTTTTCCCATTTAAATCATGTTACCAAACAGGCAAGCGCTGCAGGATTTTATGGCCCCAACAAATTCTTGGAGGTTCTTTGATGCGATCTCACTTGAAAAACGCAACGAAGAATGCGGAATAATAAACAAACAATATGCTAGATATAAATTCAGCGAGAATAACAATAACAAGACCAAAGAAAATAAGAATAATAATAAAAGATAGATTTGACGATAAAACATTGACCCAACATTAACGACGCAAGAAATGATGCAAAATAAGAACCAAGATTGGGGAACGCCACAAGGGATGTCGCTTCCTTGATAAATTCGTTGGATGAACGTCACAAAAAATCAATCTTTGATAAGTTCTAACTGGAACGCCACAAATATTTGATAAGTTAAATTTGTTCTTGAAGAACAAGAAAAAAGGGAATAACTCAAATTTCAAAGAGAAAACACTCTCAAATTTAATTCAATATCAAAGTTGTCTAATGTTCATTATGAAAACAAACAATATAAAGTAAAATACGCCTAAAACTAGCTCAGCAGCATTAGGGCTCAAAATTATGAAATAAAATAATTAAAATGGAAATTAAAATAAAATTCTCAAACTTCTGATTCTGTCACAACCGCGCCATCGCGTTGGCTTATTCCACACGATCGCACAGGCCTTAAACTCTCGGGTGCCTTTTTTATGTTATCGCAAGATCGTGCTCGAGGTAATGCTACGTGATCACGTGGTCTTCCGGCCTGCTCCCCCTTTGACTCCTTGAAGTGATTTGATCTGTCTTGATTATTGGTTCGAGCCCAACATGAAACTTGCTCGATTTCTCATGTAGATTGTCTGGCATCGCCCGTATCTTGATTTCTCCTTTAATCTCCTACCTTGGGTCATATCTTCCCCTTCTCTTGAAAAGGATTTGACCTCAAATCTATATACGGCCTCTTCATTATGTGTCTCTTGCTTTTGTTGGTTCGAGGGACATGTTTATGTCTTGTGCTCTCCTTCATTTTTTGGGGTTGTTCTTTCTCTTAATTAATATTCCCCTTGACCTTTAATTTGTGATTTGACTTTGGTACTTGCAAAACAAATTTAATAAAACTGAGGCGGGGTTTGTTAGTGTGAGTAAGTGCAAATAAACTCGTTTTTATGGTAGACTCTTTTTTCTTTTGCCTTTTGCACTTAATCTCTCTTTTTTATGAGGTTTGGACCTCAACCCTCATTTCTTTAATTTTTATTCTCTCTCCTTTTTCTAAGGTCATGGTCTAAACTATTTTTTCTTTAATTTTCACTCCCTCTCTTTTTTCTGAGGTAGTGGCCTCAACTCTCTTATTTTCCCCCTCAAACTCACTTTTCAATTTCAATTGGTCTTCCAGGGCCTACATTCGTATATTCATCATGTAGCACTGCCCTTTCATGTTGTTATGGTCTCCCCAGCAATATATGACCAACATGTATAGGCACCACGTCACAAAATATCTCATCAGAATATCCACCAAGCGAAAAAGTCACCAAAACCTGTTTATTTACCTTAATTTCCTCCGACTCAGTCAACCACTACAATTTATACGACTCTGAATGTTTTAGTAAAGGTAATCCCAATTCCTCCACTAAGGTAGTACTAGCCACGTTGGTGCAACTTCCTCCATCAATCACCACACTACAAACCTTATCATTTACGAAGCATCTAGTACGAAAAATGTTACCTCTTTGCTCACCAACATCATTCTCCTTACACCTAGTGCTACGAGATCGTCTATTAATAAGTAATTCACCTACTGCAATATTGATGCGTGTCGCAATGCACCAAAATAATAAATAATTCCTTACTCGCCAAATATTAATTAATAATGTAGTAACGAGAGTAAGGGTCGATCCCACGAGGAACGGTGAACTAAAAATAATTGTTCGATCAATTAGAATAGAATTGGAGGATTTTGTTATTTGGAAATTATTTGAATGAAAACTATGCATAAAATAAATAATTAAATAGGACTAGAGAATTAATATGAGAAGAAATCTTGTTCTCGGGTTCGGTTGTGCCCTCAATTAATGTTATATCTTTCCTTGTAACATGTTTATATCCCTAATTCAGTTATCAATCATAAATAATCAACAAACTCTGATTATCTAAATTCTTCCTTATGTGTATTGATTCAAAGCAAGCTCTTCGAACCAATTCTAGTAACTGACAATCCTAAACAAGCTTTTAGGACTTAATGCACGACTAGTATGAAAATTCAGAAGAATAGATTGAATTGAATTATTAATTTCACAAGCTCAAATTAATGAATCCAAGTTGAATTATTACTGAACCTGTACGAGGTTTATTTGCTACTAAAGTAAAGATTCAATGACAATTATGGATCAAGAATCTAAACATAACATATTCATGAATTCAAAGATCAATAATCTAATTGGCCAAATTAAACTATTAATCAAATAAACTCAATAAACATTCAAAACATAATAATTTAACAATTGAAATAAAGGAATAGATACAATGTTACTTATTTGTAGGAAAAGAAGATAACATAACTAAATTGACACAACTTTCCCTTTGAACAAGACGAGGAAACTTAGCCCATCATAATTGTGGCGAAATCTTCAATTTGCTCCATGAATTCCATTGATGCTTCTTGCTTGAATCCCAAGAATTCTCTTTCAATCTCTAATTTTCCTCTCAATTTTCTTGCATTTTCTTGTGGTCAGTTTTCTTTTTTTAAGCCTCCAAAATCATGCCCTAACTTTACCCACAAGAAATACCAAAGATAGACCTTGAACCAGATTAGGAAATTACTTCGCGTGCAAGTTACGGCCGTAACTATGGCCATTATGGCCGTAATTAGGTTTTTGGTGGTTTTTTTGAGACTTTGAGGGTTACAGCCATAATATAGGGAGTCACAGACGTAAGTTGTTTGCTGAAAATTTTCGGAATTTGAAAGTTACGGCTGTAACTTATAAGTTACGGCCGTAAGTGAACCTCTATCGATCAGCGTCTGTGCTTAATGTTTTGGTCATAACTTTTTCTCTCGATATCCGATTGTGGTGATTCAAAGTGAGTTAGAAAGAAAACTCAAAGATCTAAAATTATTTGTGAAATAGCTGCGCCCAAATTCGAAAGTATTCTATGAAAAATTTGAGCTTCAATCTCTAATTAAAATTCATGATCACAATCCTTGGAGGTTTTTGATTTCAAACTTTACCCCAAACCTTATTTGACCATAATTTTTGTATCTAATCTTCTTCCCACATGCCATTATTGATTTGGAGCCCTTTGAATATGCCCTTGAACTTACTTCTTGATTTTTGGTATTTCTTTGGTCATGTTTCCTTCATTTTCTTCTTTTTGACATTATATAACACAATAAATGAAAGTGCATTAAACAATACTTCAATAGGATCAAACCAATAACAAAATAAGATAATAAGTGAATTAAATACATGCTAATAAAGCACTTATCAAATATTTTTTCAATTTATCACTATCAAAAGCATTCTTTAACTTAAGCATTTTCTCAACTTTATCTCCAGAAATAACTTTCAGAAGAATCTAACCTTTTTATGTAGACATTGAAGTGCAGTGTGACTCAAATCCAAACATTTACACCATTTAGTATTTCTATCCTTAGGAGGTTTGGACTCAGAATTATATTTACTTTTAAGTGTTGGTTCCTCCCTCATTCTTGAAACATGATCACTACTCTCCTATTTTGATGTTTCTTTTTGCTTCAATGGCCATTCATCAACCTCATCTCCACCCCTAGTATTGGATTCACGCCTCTTATCCCTTCTAACTCTAGAATCTGCTTGAGATTTCTTATTTCGCTAGCGTACTTCTCTTTCATCCATCCTAGCCAAGAATTTATCAACTTGTGCCTTCATGACTTCAATCAAATTAATTTTCTATTCGTCACTCATTGATGAAGATGATGAAGATTTTTCCCTACGAGATATGGTTAAAAATAAGAAAAAGAGATAAAATTCTTCACAAAATTTATCACACTTCTATCACTCAAAATCCCCTTTCCAATATCATCCAAGAACCTATCAAGGATCACAAATAAAGAATTTATGAAAGACATGAAGAAAAACATGAATTGAGAAATTCATGGAAGATTCGAATTTTTTTTGGGTAATTTTTGAATTTTTTAAATCTGAATTTTGACTACGAACACAAAAAAACAAACGGCACTGAATTTGAATAAGAATTCACTAAAATAAACAAGTTTGAGTTTTTTGTGGGATTTTTAATGGATCAAAATAAGGAAAACTTGACTGGCACAAAAAACAAGAAAAACAAGAAAACTCAAGAAAAAAAAGAAAAAGTCAAGAAATACCAAGAACTGAATTTAGATCAAAGCTCTGATACCACCTGATGTGATCACACTTTGGAAACGCAACAAAGAACACGGAATAATAAACAAATGATAGAAAAGATTTAAATTCAGCGAGAATAACAATAACAAGACCAAAGAAAATAAGAACAATAATAAAAGATAGATTTGACAATAAAACATTGACCCTATATTCACGATGCAAGAAATGATGCGAAACAAGAACCAAGATTGGTGAACGCCACAAGGGATGTCGCTTCCTTGATAAGTTCGTTGGATGAACGTCACAAAAAATCGATCTTTGATAAGTTCTGGCTGGAACGCTACAAATAGTTCACAAATATTTGATAAGTTCAATTTGTTCTTGAAGAACAAGAACAAGAGAATAACTCATCTTTCAAGGAAAAAACACTCTCAAATTTAATTCAATATCAAAGTTGTTCATCATGAAAACAAACAATATAAAGTAAAATACGTCTAAAACTAGCCCTAGCCGCATTAGGGTTCAAAATTACGAAATAAGATAATTAAAACGGAAATTAAAATAAAATTCGCGAACTTCTGATTCTGTCACAACCGCGCGATCGTGTGGGCTTGTTCCGGGCGATCGCATGGTTACCCCTTAAACTCTCGGGTGCCTTTTCTGTGTCATCGCGCGATCGCGCTCGAGGTAATTCCACACGATCGCATGGTCTTCTGGCCTGCTCGCCCTTTGACTCCTTAAAGTGATTTGATTCGTCTTGATTCTTGGTTCGAGCACAGCACAAAACTTGTTCATTTTTCCATGTAGATTGTCATGGAATTGCCTGTATCTTAGTTTCTCCTTTGACCTCCTACCTTGGATCACATCATTCTTAGTTGAAGATTTGCTTTCAACTGGAGTACTGGAGGATATTTTGAATTTCGTTGGAATTACGTTGAGAAAGAAGTTAGGTTTGGAAAATTTTATAATGCGTATGATTATATTACAGAATTTATGTTTGTTTTTAGTTGTTGATCATTTTTTCCTTTTGTTTTTAAGCCTGCGTTCGGGAAACTTTGTTTATAATAAACACAATTTCCAATACTGATTTTTAACCACACATCTTTTCTCTCTCCAATTTTTAACCGCACATATTATCTAAAAAACACAAATATCACCAATCATTATTATTTATAACAGTTGTCGAACAGGTTGTAAATTAGCGTTTATCGCTTATACATTTATTAATGATTACTTAATGACAAAGGAATCCCACCTTTATAAAGATAAATGCTTTGCTATCTTAGAATTAGAAGGGCATGACTTTTAAAAGAGCGAGAGAAACTTGGTACAACATTGTTTCCTTCATAAGTTCTTTTGGGGAGCATACATGACTATAGTGAATGAATCTTACATGTATTCAAATCTCACTTGAATTGTTTGATGAGACGAGATGCAAGTTCAACTGTAATAATATTGTGATACATCCATACCAAGTCTAATGATCCGACCACTTTTGTCTTCTCCACTTTCAATACCAAACAGGAACGGTCAAATTTTCAGCACATAAATCTGTTAAGATTTTATTTGTTTTAATTTCTGGAATAAATCTCTGTAGTCCTATTCTACAGGAAGTTGGGTAGGAGTTTACCAAGTCTTTAGGGAGAATCATGAGCTTAGGAGTTGTTAGTCATGGTTTAGTTCCTGCTTATTCTCTTGCTATTTTTTCTGTAAAGTTTGTTGGTTGTAATGCCTATATATAGGTAATTCCATTATGAATAAAGTGTACAATTTTTCTTCTTCCAAAAGCTTTCATCTATGCCTTTATTTTCTCCTCTAACATTCCTGTAGCTGTTTTTTCTTTAACAACAACTTTATTTGTTCTCTTTGAATAACATATGGTATTAGAGCCAGGTTGGTGAGGTCTAGAGATAGTGAGAAAAGAAAAAATAGAGTGCCAACAAAGGTAGTAATGAGACAAGGAGTAAAATTTCAGCAGCAAATTTCTATTTCAATTATCTTTTGCAGCAGCTAGCAGGCATCAATGGCATCAGATAATAATTATGTACAACCAGCAATACCTCGCTTTGATGGTCACTATGATCATTGGAGCATGTTGATGGAGAATTTTCTGCGATCCAAAGAATATTGGACTATTGTGGAAACAAGAGTGACTGAACCAGCCACTGGAGCAGTGTTGATTGAAGCTCAATAGAAGAAAATTGAAGAAAAAAAGCTAAAGGACCTCAAGGAAAAGAATTATCTATTTCAAGCAATTGATCGTGCCATTTTGGAAACGATTCTCCAAAAGGATACTTGTAAATAGATTTGGGATTCCATAAAGAAAAAATATAAAGGCATTGAAAGGGTGAAAAGGCAGCAACTTCAAACCCTTCGCAAAGAATTCGAAATGCTCCATATGAAGCAAGGAGAGTCTATTGACGAGTATTTCTCACGAACACTAGCAATAGTAAACAAAATGCGTATTCATGGTGAAGAAATTGTAGATGTGGCTGTGATGGAGAAGATTCTTCGATCAATGACTCAAAAATTTTCCTATGTGGTATGTTCTATTGAGGAGTCAAAAGACCTTGATGAGCTTTCAATTGCTGAATTACAAAGCTCATTACTGGTGCATGAGCAGAGAATGACAACAGGTTCAGTCGAGGAGCAAGCTTTGAAGGCTTCAACTTATAGTGAAGCCTCTACAGGAAGAGGATCGAGCAGAGATCATAGTTGAGGCAGTGGCCGAGGACGAGGAAAAGGAAGAAGTTTTTACACACCAGATTATCGAGGTAGAGGCAGAGACAGAAGACATGATCATCACCCGTACTCATTCAACAATGAACCAAAGTCTGATAAATCCAACATTGAGTGCTACCGCTGCCACAAGTTTGGTCATTACAAGTCAGACTGCATCGCAAACCTTTATTCTAACAAAGAAGATCATTCAAACTTTGTAGAAAAAATGGAATAGGAAACCCTTTTAATGACATCTCAACTCAAGAAGGAGCTTGAACCAGACATATGGTACCTAGATATGGGATGTAGCAATCATATGTGAGGTACGAAGTCATTCTTTACTAATTTAAATGAATATTTTCGTACTGTTTTATCCTTTGGTGATCATTCAACTGTCAATGTTATGGGGAAGGTTGATGTTCAGATTAGATGTAAAGAAGATAACGTTGAAACTATCTCAAATGTGTTTTATATTCCTAGTCTGAAAAGTAACTTGTTTAGTGTGGGACAACTTCAAGAAAAGGGATATGTGGTTACATTCAATGCAAGTGTTTTTGAAATTTTCGATCCTAGAAGAGGACTAATTGCTCATGTTAAGATGACAGCAAACAGGTTATTTCCACTACAAATCAAGAACATCTAGACCAGCTTTATGGCAAAGATAAAGGACCCAATGTGGCTCTGGCATTTTCGTTATGGTCATCTGAACTTTAATGGATTGAAGACTCTTTCTCATAAAAACATGGTGACTGGTCTTCCTCATATTACTCCTCCCTCCAAATTATGTGAAGAACGTATTGTTAGCAAACAACATTGTGAGCAGTTCCCAAAAGGCAAAGCATAGAGAGCCAAGAGGCCACTAGAGTTAATCCACTCTGATATATGTGGTCCAATAAACCCAGTATCAAATGGAAAAAAGAAATACTTTATTTCTTTTATTGATGATTATTGTCAGAAAACATGGATATATTTTATGCAGGAGAAATCTGAGGCCTTCACAAATTTTAAAAGCTTCAAAGCCCAAGTGGAAAATGAAGTTGGGAGAACCATTCAAACTCTACGAACTGATCGTGGTGGAGAATATATATCACATGAATTTGCAAATTTTTGTGATGAGCATGGAATTAGAAGGCAACTGACAGCAACCTATACACCACAACAAAACGGTGTAGCGGAGAGGAAGAATCAGACTATCCTAAACATGGTGAGAACCATGCTGGTAAATAGGAGAATTCCAAAGGTTTTTTGGCCAAAAGCAGTGAATTGGAGTACTCATATTCTAAATCGAAGTCCGACATTTTCAGTTCAAAACATGACTCCCAAAGAAGCTTAGAGTGGACGAAAGCCGAATGTTGATCACTTCAAAGTTTTTGGATGCATTGCATATGCACATATTCCAGATGAAAAGAGAGAGAAGTTAGATAATAAAGGTGAGAAATGTGTCTTCCTTGAGATCAGTAATCAATCGAAAGCCTATAAATTGTTCGATCCCATCACTGGGAAGATTGTGTCATCAGTAGGGGTGTTTTTTATGAAGAAAATACATGGAATTGGACTGAAAAATGATGCAGGGCAGCAGCAAATATCTATTAATTTTGAAGAAAAAGAAACAGAAATACATGGGAAACCTACTCCTGATATTCCTCCATTGCAGCAAACGGACCAGCACTTATTGCAATAAACAGACCAGCACCTACAGCTGCCAATTGATGTCAATGAAGCTCAATCAGTAAGCGAAAGCTCTCGATCTCAACGAATAAGAAAGAGGCTTGCATGGATGGAGGATTATGAGGTTGGTGGTGATCAGTCTGATGATACTTTTGTTCATTATGCTTTATTATCAGATTGTGATCCAATAACATTTCAAGATGCAGTCAAAGACTCAAAATGGAAAAAGGCCATGGATGAAGAAATTTGTTCTATAGAGAAAAACAACACGTGGGAGCTGTCGAACCTCCAAAAGGACAAAAATCCATTGGTGTTAAATGGGTTTATAAAACTAAGTTGAAAAAAGATGGCAAAATTGACAAGTATAAAGCCCGGCTTGTTGCAAAGGGATACAAGCAGAAATTTGGTGTTGATTTTATGGAAATTTTTGGTCCGGTTGCAAGGCATGATACAATTCGAATGGTGGTGGCATTGGAAGCACAAAATTCTTGGTCAATCTTTCAAACTGGACGTAAAATCAGCCTTTTTACATGGCAATCTGGAAGAGCAGGTTTATATTGATCAACCCCCTGGTTATGTGCTACTGAGAAGTGAAGATATGATGTAAAAGTTGAATAAGGTGTTATATGGGCTTAAACAAGCCCCTAGAGCTTGGTACAGTCGAATAGAGACTTTGATATGAACCCTTTCGGTGATTAAACCAAAAATTCCCACAACAATTTTTGTATCAACCCAAGAAAGCTAAAAATGGTAAAAAAATGGAGAATCTTGACCCAAGTTTAACCCAACCAAAATTCTAAGGAAAGTGAACCCTAGCCCAATGGAAAGATTAAGACAAATACCAAGATTTGTGGAATAAACAACAACAAATACATAAGATAAATCCTCAATATATAAGTTGAAGAAAATTCCAAAGATAGTTACAAGTTAAGAAAGGAGGTTACCTCTCTAAATGCTCTCCAATGAGTGTTCTTAGTGCAAAAACTAAGTTAGGATTTGAAGCAATTTACAATGTGTATTACAAAAGTGAAAATGGAAAGTTTGAAAAATTGCACAAAAAACCCCGATTTTTTGAATCCAGGAACTCCGGTCGACCGAAATAGCACTTTCAGTCGTAGGACGCTCAGCCAAACCCGTGTCAGGCTACCTATAAAATATCTGCAGAGTTTCGGTCGACCGAAGTGACTTTAGCTCGACCAAAATTTCCTGAGCTTCCAAAATTAAGAAATTGACCTCAATCTTGTTCTTTTCCACGTGGACTTGATTTCGGAGCTTGAAAATGAATCCCTCCATCGACTCTTGGACCTCTTTGGCCTTGGATCTTGTCATAGGCCTCACCGGTATTCTTATCGAGGGTTGACTTGGTTGACTCACTTGATTCTCATCATCCCCTCCCTCTTGAAAATGATTCGACCTCGAATCTTCACCTGCATCAAAAGGGAATAAGTCAGAAACACTAAAAGAAGCCGATACATTGTACTCACCTGGGAAGTCTAACTTGTAGGCATTGTCATTAATCTTCTCGATGATTTGAAAGGGGCCATCATCACGTGGTTGCAATTTTGACTTTCTTTGGTTCGGGAATCGCTCTTTCCTCAAATGTAACCATACCCAATCACCAACCTCGAATGACACTCGCTTTCTACCTTTGTTGGCACTGGAGGCATACTGTTCATTTTTCTTCTCGATTTGGAGTTTGACCTTCTCGTGGTGAGATTTAACTAACTCCACCTTCCTCTTCCCATCTAAACTACCTCTTTCATCAATAGGTAACAGAATCAAATCCAAAGGAGTTAATGGGTTAAAACCATAAACAATCTCAAATGGAGAAAAAGAAGTAGTAGAATGAACACTTCGATTATACGCAAATTCAACAAAAGGTAGATACTCTTCCCAATTCATTAGATTACCCTTAAGGATAGTGGGAAAAAGTTGTGTTAATGTTCTATTAACCACTTCGGTTTGGCCATCGGTTTGAGGGTGACATGTTGTGGAAAATAAAAGTTTAGTCCACAATTTTCCGTACAAAACCTTCCAAAAGTGGCTAAGAAATTTGACAGCTATATCCGACACAATGCTCCTAGGGATCCCCTAGAGTCTCACTACTTCCTTAAAGAATAGGTCGGCTATGTGAGTGGCATCATCAGTTTTATGACAAGCAAGGAAGTGTGCCATTTTACTAAATCGGTCAACTATCACAAAGATGGAATCGCTCCCCTTCTTAGACCTAGGTAGACCTAAAATAAAGTTCATAGAGATGTCGGTCCACGGTTCACTAGGAACGGGTAGGGGTGTATATAACCCATGTGGTGCAACCTTGGACTTGGCCTTCCTACAAGTTATGTACCTAAAACAAATTCTCCCAACGTCCCTCCTCATTTTCAGCCAAAAGAAATGTTCTTGTAAGATTTCCAAGGTCCTCCTCACCCCAAAGTGACCCATTAAACCTCCCCATGGGCCTCCCTCACCATCAATTCTCTCAATGAGCAATTTGGTACATAAAGTTTACCTTCACGAAATATAAACCCCTCATGCCTATAATATTTATCACATGCAACCCTTTCACATGAAACAAATATATTTGCAAAATCCACATCATGCACATACAAGTCTTTAATACTCTCAAAATCCAACAATTTGGCAAAATCCACATCATGCACATACAAGTCTTTAATACTCTCAAAACCCAACAATTTGGCACTCAAGGTAGTAATAAGAGCATACCTTCTAGAGAAGGCATCGGCTACTACATTCTCCTTACCTTGTTTTTATTTGATGACATATGAAAATGTTTCCACGTACTCCATCCATTTGCCATGCCTCTTGCTAACTTCCCTTGCCCCTTCAAGTGCTTCAACGACTCATGGTCGGTGTGGATGACGAACTCCGTAGGCCACAAGTAGTGGTGTCAAGTCTCTAATGCTCTCACAAACGCTTAGAGCTCCTTGTCATAGGTGGGGTAGTTCAAGGCGGCTACATTGAGCTTCTCGCTAAAGTAGGCAACCGGCCTTTTTCCTGCATCAAAACTGCTCCAATACCTATGCCTGAAGCATCACATTCAATCTCAAAGGTTTTCTCAAAGTTAGGCAAAGATAAAATCGAGGCGGTGCACAATCTTTCCTTTATTTCATTAAACGCATTTTCTTGTACCTCCCCCCATTTAAAACCAACGTGCTTTTTGACAACCTCGGTAAGTGGGGAAGCTAGTGTGCTAAAATCCTTGACAAAACGACGGTAAAAACTAGCTAACCCATGAAAACTTCTTACCTCGGTGACACTTTTGGGAGTGGGTCATTCCTTAATGGCTTTGATCTTCTCCTCATCAACCTCTATCCCCTTATTACTAACTACAAATCCAAGAAAGACAACACTCTTCATGCAAAAATTACACTTTTTGATATAAGCATACAATTTTTCTTCTTTTAAAACCAAAAGTATACTTCTCAAGTGTTCAATATGCTCATTCAAATTCTTTCTATAAATCAAAATATCATCCAAGAAAACTACCACAAATTTTCCAATGAATGCACGCAAAGCATAGTTCATTAATCTCATAAAAGTGCTGAGTGCATTAGTGAGTCCGAATGGCATAACCAACCACTCATATAACCCATATTTAGTTTTAAAAGCGGTTTTCTATTCATCTCCTTCTCTCATCCTAATTTGGGGGTATCCACTCCTCAAATCAATTTTATTAAAAATACAAGAACCATGCAGTTCATCTAGCATATCATTTAACCTAGGAATGGGGTGTCGATACTTTATCGTTATGTTATTGATGGTTAGGCAATCGACGCACATTCTATAGGTTCCATCCTTCTTGAGCACTTGTAGCACGGGAACGGCACAAGGACTCATGCTCTCACGAACATGTCCTATGCTCATCAACTCCTCGACTTGCTTTTGGAGTTCCTTGGTCTCTTCCGGGTTGCTTCGGTATGCTGGTCTATTTGGAATGACAGCTCCGAGAATGAAGTCAATTTGATGCTCGATGCCCCTAATGGGTGGAAGTCCATTAGGCATCTCCTCCAGGAAGACATCTTCAAACTCTTGCAATAAATAAGTAGCTAAAGTGGGGAGGGAAGTGTGAGGTTCATCAAGTGTAAGGAGAGGCTCCTTATACACCATCAAAAGAATGTGGTGATTTTCTTTTAGTGCTCTCTCCGTATCACCCTTACTAGCATAAAAATTCAGTTTTTTCTCAACATCTTTTGCTCTCTTTCTTTTCTCTTTCACTCCCTCATTTTTTTCACTACTTTTCTCCCCTCTTTTTTTTTCACTCTCTTTTTGTGCCCCACTCAACTCCATCTTTTTTTTTTCTTCTTTCTTTTTCCTCCCTTTTGAGTTTCAATTGGTCTTTATAAACTTCTTCCAGACTCAAATGTAGTAATGTTACGGGCTTCCCATTCATTTGGAAGCAATATCTATTTTTCCTCCCATCATGCAATACTCTCCTATCATATTATCATGACCTGCCCAATAATATATGTGTAGCTTGCATGGGGGCCACATCACAAAGTACTTGATCTTCATATGTCCCAATGTTGAAAGTAAGAAGTACTTGCTTGCTTACCTTCAACTCACCATAATCACTCAACCATTGTAACTTATAAGGACTAGGATGTGGCATTAAGGGTAATCCCAACCTCT
Organism: Ligustrum vulgare; assembly: GCA_963555705.1. NCBI lineage: Eukaryota > Viridiplantae > Streptophyta > Magnoliopsida > Lamiales > Oleaceae > Ligustrum > Ligustrum vulgare. The sequence goes on from OY743190.1 coordinate 1,571,650, forward strand.
CTACCATACTAGTGCTAGCTATATTAGTGCAACTTCCCCCATCAATGATGAGACTACAAGCTTTATCCCTCACAAGACACCTCGTGTGGAAAATATTTTCTCTTTGCTTAGCCGTCTCATCCACCTTGGTTTGGGTGTTGAGAGATCTAATAGTGACCAAGGACTTGGGTGGACTAACAACTCCCTCCACCTCTTCTTCCTCACCATCACTATCATCCCCACCTTGCACTCTCTCTTCGTCCTTTTCATCTTCTGTGTACCACTCCCCATTCTCAATAAACATTACCCTATTGTTAGGGCACTCTCGAGAATAATGCCCTCATCCCCTACATTTGAAGTATTCAATATCCTGACTCCTAGAAGCGGTAGGAACAACCTTAGGCTTATCCTTGACGAAGCCAACTTCCTTCCCCTTGGATGTTTCAATGTTATCTTTAAGTGGCATTTCATCAACCTTATCACTCCCCCACTTAGATTTCCAAGTGGAACTAGGAGTCTAGGACCCCCCAACAATTTTTCTTGTCCATTCCTTTTAAATTGCTCCTTCTTTTTCAATTGAGCCTCCACTTTAATAGCCATGTGCACCAACTCCTCCATCTCCACATAATGGTGCAACTCCACCACATTGGCTATCTCCCTATTCAACCCACTCATAAATTGAGCCATGGTGGCCTCTTTATCCTCCTCTATATTAGCCCTCATCAAGGCCTTCTCCAACTCCTTGTAATAACCTTCAACTCCCCTAGATCCTTGAGTAAGAGTTTGTAATCCTTGATAAAGCCCCCTATAGTAGTGACTAGTCACAAACCTTCTCCTCATAAGACTTTTCAATTCATCCCAAGTATCCACACCACCCTCTAGATTCCTTTTCCTAGTGAGCAATAAATTATCCCACCAAGCTAAGGCATAGTCGGCAAACTCCACTACCACTAACTTAACCTTTTTATCCTCGGAGTACCTATGACATTCAAAAATCAATTCCATTTTCCTTTCCCATTCTAAGTAGGCATCCGGATCACTCTCCCATGGCCTCGACCAACTCCCCTCACATTCCTACCTACTTTATTCCTACCCATATTCCAATTTTGGTCACTACCCCTTTCACTCTCCAATTCATCATCATCAACATCATCATCCTCATACTCATCTCTACCCCTTCTCCTATCACCCCTCCTAACATTATCATCCCTTGGGAGTGGAACTTCCCTCCTAGTCTCCAACCTCGCTAATCTCCCCCTCCAATCTTCCTCCCATATCCTCCAAGGTAACCGTGATAGCTTGTATCATATCCCTCAACTCTTGGGTTTTTGCATTAGAATCTTGTCCACTTGAAGTATGTGTATTAGCCATGGAGTGTAAGTGTGCAAGTGTCCTCACAAAATATTTTCGCTCGTGTTTCACTCAATGAAGCTTTTTCCCTCTAATGAGCTCACCACTCTTGCCTTTTACCACTCCCAACTTTCTTACTCAAAATTCCAAGGAACATAATTCAACTAGATTGAGAATTCAATTCTTGTGTAGCACAAATTTCACGAACAACAAGGAAGCAACGGAAGGATTAACACAATAGCAAGTAGAATTTATTTGCTTCCTATTATACAAGAAAGTAAGGAATTGAACTTGATTAATAAGGTTTTCAAGGGTATAGTCACAATAAGCTTGATATAAGACACAAGGAATTCAACTAGAAATCTGTTTGGTAGATGAAAGGTATGATTCAATATGGAAACACTTTTTGAGACATTTTGTCAAACACTTATGATGCCAACTTGAATAGTTTATAATTTTCAAGTGTTTGTTCAAATATAACCCCCAACAACTTTTTTCAAATTGATAATAACAATAATGCCCAATATGTAGAAATCAAGAAATAATCATGGGCTTAGAATTTTTCCCAATTGTTTTGGAATTTTCCTTTTTTTTTTGATACCAAATGATGTGAATTCCCTTGGTGATTAAATCAAAAATTTCCACAACAATTTTTGTATCAACACAAGAAAGCTAAAAATGGTAAAAAAAAATGGAGAATCTTGACTCAAGTTTAACCCAACCAAAATTCTAAGGAAAGTGAACCCTAGCCCAATGTAAAAATTAAGACAAATACCAAAATTTTTGGAATAAAAAACGACAAATACACAAGATAAATTCTCAATATATAAGTTGAAAAAAATTTCAAAGATCGTTACAAGTTAAGAAAGGAGGTTATCTCTCTAAATGCTCTCCAAGGAGTGTTCTTAGTGCAAAAACTAAGTTAGGGTTTGAAGTAATTTACAATATCTACACTATCTTAAAAGTGTGGATGAGTGGGAATCTTTTGATTTCCCATTTTATCCTTACATTCTTTTTTTTTTTTTTTCAATAATACCCGTAGTTCATTTATTGAAACTTATTTATATTTATATTTATTTTTATTTCAAGACATTAATAATCCACGATTCCACGTTGACTAAATCGAAATTTCATTAATTTATCCCCGTTGACTAAATCGAAAATGGTTATTTAATTAATATTAATTTAGTGTCATTACTTTTAAATTTACTTTTAGAATATTGTCCAATCAAGTTTCATTTCTCGTGATAACTCCACTGAATATTTCTTTGAGTGTGTTTATGCATTCAATAATTTTTTTCTATTATTAATTCAAATAATTATGTTTTAATTATCGATAAAAATAGTTTTTTTATAATTATTTTCAAAGTAGGGTGAGTGTGAAACTTTTTTTTTTAAACTTACTTAAATTCTTATCAAAATCATCAATTGATTTTTATAAAAAGAAAAATATATGTTTTTAATTATTTTCTTATTAAGAACATAAAATAAATAATTTCAAACTCTTTGGAAAAAAAAGATCAAAACTGAAATTTTAATTTTAATTTATATAGTCTCTATTTGGTGATGATTAAAATAAGGTTTTAATAGATTTTGATATAAATTAATAAAAATGTGGTTGAAAAGTTGTATGTCCAATGAAATGTGTGGTTAAAATTAATTGTTCTTTTGGCTTAGATTAAAATTTTATTTTAATTTCTCTCAAACGAGAGCATAATATTAAACTTTTTCCTTATAAAATATGTTTACAAATACAATTTTCGTGACTTATCATTAATATTTTATAAAGAAATTATTGATTTGTCTAATATTTTATGATATCATGTTATTTCTTAATATATCACACGCGATTTATTTATCAAGCAGACATTTTAAATAATTGTTTGATATATATTTCGAAGATCTCGAAGATAATTTTCAATAAAATATTAATATATTAAAAATTGAAATTCATTTACAACTTTCTTCTAACAATATCAATTATTTAAATTATTTTCAAAAACGATATTAGTACTTAAAAAATGTTACTTTAACATTCATCATATACATAAGACGTGCGAAGCATGTGCTTACTACTAGTATTATAAAAGCATGGATGTGTAGGAATCTTTTAATTATCAATTATGTCCTTACTTCTATTTCTCTTATGTCTATAATACCCTTACTTAAAAAATAAATTATATTTCCACATAAATAAATGTTGAATGACTTTTCAAATGATTTTGATTTACGGTAATTATATTCACACAACACTTTTTTATATCCACACCACACTTTAATTGCAAGAGACATCTTCAATATTTAATTATTTTTGCTCTTATGTTCTCAATTTTTTTTCATCACATTATTATTCATAACATTCAATTAATTAACACATTTTGTTTCTAATCATATATTCTATTCAAATATTCTGCTAATTTGTACTGAAAAGATGTGCAAATATTTTATTTAACTTTTTATTAATTATTTATTTTGATTATTTAAAATATGAGAGTTAAAATTTTAACCACAAAAATTCATCAACTTCTAAATCTAATTAAAATCTGATTTAAATCCTTATTAAATGAAAAAGAAATCCTACTTGTTCAAATCTGACAAAAAATGAAAATTTTTCTATGGTTCAAACACATTTTTAATGTTTTCTCGAATTTTCGTTTTGCTACATAAATGTCATGGTATATACTTACTAATTGAGAAAAATTGAAATCATAAGTTAATAAATAAATAAGTAATCGAATAATTTTCATATAAATAGTTATTTTCACTATTAAAGTTAAAATTAGTAATAATAATTAATTTTACAAGATCATAAGAGTTTAAAAAGATTCTACCTAACACGATTTGGTATTAATACTCCTTCATAAGAGTTTAATACTATATATTATAAATAATAACGTATTATATATTATATTTTATATTCAATGAGTTATAACTATATTTGTATAATATGGTGATTTTAATAATTTTCATTTTATACTTCATTACATAGGATATACAAAGTATAAATCATTTTATCGCGTACATAAGACGTGCGAAGCACGTGGTTGAATACTAGTGTATTACAAAAGTGAAAATGGAAAGTTCGGAAAATTGCATAAAAAATCCCGCTTTTTTGAATCCGGGAACTTTCGGTCGATCGAAACTATTTCGGTCAAACACCTGGTTGACCGAAATAGCGCTTTCAGTCATACGACGCTCAACCGATCCGGCCCGAGGTTACCTCTAAAATCTCTTCAGAGTTTCGGTCGACCGAAGCGACTTTCGGTCGACCGAAATTTCCTGAGCTTCCAAAATTAAATTTCCCGAGCTTCCAAAATTAAGCAATTGACCTTAATCTTGTTCTCTTCCACGTGGACTTGATTTCGGAGCTTGAAAATGAGTCCCGCCATCGACTCTTGGACCTCTTTGGCCTTGGATCTTGTCATAGGCTCCACCGGTATTCTTATCGATGGTTGACTTATTTGACTTTGACTTGGTTGACTCCCTTGATTCTCATCAGACTTATTTTATTAAGGCTGGTTTCCAAAAATGTCCATATGAGCATACTCTCTTTATTAAATCAGGATGTGCAAAGAAGATTTTGATTGTTTGTTTGTATGTAGATGATTTGATTTATACAGTAAATGATCAAGCTATGTTTGAGGATTTTAAAAGGTCCATGACGGCAGAGTTTGATATGACAGATCCAGGAATGATGCATTATTTTCTTGGTATTGAAGTGGTGCAATCAACAGCTGGAATCTTCATAAATCAAAAGAAATATGCTTTAGAGATCTTGGAAAGGCTTCAAATGAAGGATTGCAATTCAGTTGGAACCCCTATTGAACCAGGTTTGAAGCTTACAAAGGATACTGACGGAAAGAAGGTTAACAGTACCTTATATAAGCAAATAATTGGAAGCTTGATGTACTTAACAACAACTAGACCTGACATTATGTTTGATGTAAATCTTATTAGTAGGTTCATGGAAAGTCCAACAGAGCTTCATCTTCTTGATTCAAAGAGTCTTGCGCTACTTGAAAGGTGCATTTGATTTTGGTATTTTTTATCAAAAAGGGGACAGATCAGATCTTATTGGCTTCAGTGACAGTGTTTATGTTGGAGATTTAGAAGGTAGAAGAAGTACCTCTGGTCATGTATTTATGATAAGTTCAGGGGTTGTATCTTGGTCATCAAAGAAGTAACAATTTGTTACCTTGTCTACAACAGAAGCAGAGTATATAGCAGCAGCTTCTTGTGCGTGTCAAGCTATTTGGTTGAAAAGAATACTTGAGTTGTTGCATTGTTTCCAACAGGGACCAATACAGATTTATTGTGATAATAGTTCAGCCATTAAACTTTCCCAGAATCCAGTTTTACATGGGAGGAGCAAACACATAGATGTTAAATACCATTTTCTTCGTCTCCTCACAAAAGAAGAAGTCATTGAATTGGTTTATTGTCGCAGTGAAGACCAAGTTGCAGATATTTTAACCAAGCCTCTCAAATTGGCCGCACTTGTGAAGTTGCGTTATTTAGTTTACCAAGCCTTTAGGGAGAAACATGAGCTTAGGAGTTGTTAGTCATGATTTAGTTCCTGCTTATTCTCTTGCTATTTTTTCTGTATTTGCTGGTTGTAATGCCTATAAATAGGCAATTCCATTATGAATAAAGTGTGCAGTTTTTCTTCTTCCGAAAGCTTTCATTTCTGCCTTTGTTTTTTCCTCTAACATTCATGCTGCTGTTTTTTCTTTAACAACAACTTCATTTGTTCTCTTTGAATAACAAAATCCCATTAACAAATGAATCAACATTTCATAATAGCTTTAAAGAATCTTGAGAGGCAATGAATATAATATATTAAGGTATAACATTTGACGAAAATGTTATAACATGCCCACTTGTGGGCCTGGATCCTCCAAAACCACCCACCTTCTGTAAGTTGGGGATACACCATTTTCCAACCAAGTACAGAAATAGGAATTCGCGTCGGTTGGAAAACGGAATACGCGTCGGTTGTAGCGGCGACGCATATGACACAGACGCGAAAAGTCTCGACTTTAGGCGTCGGTTGCAAACCGACGCGCAAAGTCAGCTTTGGGCGTCGGTTCTAGTTTAAAACCGACGCCTAAAGTCAAAAAAAAAAAAATACACTTTGGGAGTCCGTTTCTGGTTAAAACCGACGCCCAAAGTCGGTTTTGGGCGTCGATTTTATTTTTTCAACCGACGCCCAAAACAGATTTTTGGGCGTCGGTTTCTGATTAAAACCGACGCCCAAAGTCGGTTTTGGGCGTCGGTTTTAATTTTTGAACCGACGCCCAAAACAGCTTTAGGCGTCAGTTTTATCTTTAGAACCGACGCCTAAACTTTTTTTTTCTTTTTCTTTTTTTTTTTGAATATATATTACATGACCCAGGCCACTGCACGTCGTGCCCTGCAGTGACCTGGACGTAGCCTGCAATGACCAGGCCACTGCACGTCGTGGCCTGCAGTGACCTGGACGTAGCCTGCAATGACCCAGGCCACTGCATGTCGTGACCTGCAGTGACCTGCAATGACTCAGGCCACTGCACGTCGTGGCCTGCAATGACCCAAGTCACTGCACGTCGTGACCTGCAATCACCTGGACGTGACTTGCAATGACCCAGGCCACTGCAGGTCGTGACCTGCAGTGACCAGGACGTGGTCTGCGATAACCTGAACATGCGCATCACCAAATAAATATATATAATCGATATATACGTAATAAAATTAAATTAACAACAATTATACTTACAAATTGTTAATTTATGATACAAATTAAATATATATGTAAGTGCAAGTTTTGATTACGCTTCGATTTACACAAACCTATGAACGAAGTATTTTGCCCATAAGTTTTGAATCTCGATTACTTCCTCCGTTGAATAATATGCTTTAAATGCCTACAAACAATCAAAATGAATTATTAGTTATTTTTTCATAAAATATAAAGTCATTATTAAAATTCTCATTTTCAATGACTTATACCTTTTCTAACGAAGTAAGTTGAAAGTGTTCTGTGACTATCTCATACATATTTCTCATAACGTAGTAGCCACACTCAGACCCTCAAGGTTGTTGAGGACACTGAAATATTCACATTGAAAAATAACAATATTAATAATCAAACTAAATAAAATATAGAAATAATTCAAAGATTTTTAAAAAAGTTTAAATCCGTGTTTTCATACTTTTACGTTTTTCCACGTTGTATTGGATTTTGTCCTCATGCCTCCAACTGTCCAATACGTTTTGAAAGCCCTAAAATTTCAATCAATTATATCAACAAGTTACAAAAAAATTAAGACTCAAACATCCTACAAAAAATTTGGCAGAGTTTCCCCTATAAATTGAACTTATCCAACCTGTAGGGGGTCCCTGCTATTCAAAACTATCAACTTCTCAACAATCACAACTCCACAATCAATTTCACCACAACTTCACAATTATTTCATTAAAAGTTTCCTAACTTACGTGTTCAATATCGGCTTGATATCCAAGTCACGCTTAGATGCAGCAGCTGAATCTAAGAAGTACACCGTATTCTTCTCAGGAGAAATAACTAGCAACATCCAGTGATTCCTACGTATTATGAACGTGTAAATACAACTTTAAATATCATATCATTCAAATTAGGTTAAAAATTAGAGAATATCAACGGTCTTACTCCTGAAAATACGGTGCTAGAATGAATTTCTTAGTTTTCATTGTCTTCATTGTGCTGGACAAGTAATTTATAACACCATTTGCATTTGTTCTTACTGAAATCGATGCAATGTGTGTCGGAGACATGAATCCAATCGATTCAATACCGTATTCCTGACACAGCTCATGGAGGTACCTAAAAAATAATAATGCCAATAAATAGAAATAAATTAATGATTTAAATTGAAGTTTTTCTTTTTGATCAGAAGTCTTACAATGAAAACACTTGTAAGATTGATGTATCCAACCATTGCATCGTAAGCAAGTCGGTGATGTCTCCGACTGTAACATAAAAACCATCATCGAATGCAAAGTTGAACACGGCGGCATCAACGGGTACCTGGTAGAAGTCATCACCAACAGGCAATTGAATGACCAGAGTGTGTAACATTTTACAATCATCACCCAGACGTTGCGACGTCTCATCGTCAACAATCGCAGGTCGCTGAGTGGATGACATTTCGAAACTCTGGGGTGTTTTTCCTTCATTAAATTTTTTTGCCTGTTGTGGTGCCTCTTCCTGCAACAAGATAATTTTTATCATCTTCAGTTATACAAATTTAAAAGAAATTAATATTGACAGAATCTTTTATATAACTAAATGTTTGTACCTCTCCAAAAATCACCAACTCCTTGGGCCATTGCAAGAAGCTTCCAATAGCTTCCCCCACTGTGGTGTGGTATTGAGAAGGCACTGGAATACAACACGCTTCTGCACCATCGACAATGTGGTCAATGGACACCTTAGCATGATCAGGCCAAAGAGGTTGATGATGCACCACCGTGTCGGGTCCGGCTGGATAAACCATCCCGCTCGCTACTATTTGTTTCTCACCATTAAGACTAATGGCGAGACGACAAGGAGACGGCTTCTATTGTATAACATCATTGAACATATATGTTAGCAACTTCCAGTTGAAATAACATAAATAATGTTAAAAATTCTAAATAACATAACATTAAATATCTGAAGTCCATGAAATGGATCTGGATCCACGGAGTGGCAACTGCTGCGAGTTGGTGGTCGGGGTTGTGGATCCACCTCGGCCTCAACATTTAAGCCCAGGCGCTGGAGGATAGCATCGTATTTATTCTGCATACTATGGTAGTCCCTCTGCATAGTATCGAATTTACTCTGCATCTCCGACATGGTCTGATGCCTGACCCGCTCGGCAATACTATCCTCCATCTCTGACCTGATCATCTCCTTAATATCGTCTACTGAGACGACCCCACAGGAACGTCTAATGTAATCATCAGGCTTGCCGTAAACATCCCTCGTGGTCATATAGACGCCATACCCCCTCACCCTACCAGGGTGATCCGGCTTACCAAGGGCTTCACTTAAAATATTGTGCTGTCTACTTGCCACAAATGTCCCCTGCGTGGACTGCTCAGCTTTTTCAACCTATTAACAGAAAAATGAAACATAAATATAAGTATAAATTTAAGTAAATTTGAATTTAAATTATGAAAAAATAATCATGATAATTACAATTTTATCAAACACCCCCCTCGTTTTCTCGTTGGGGATGTAATAACTTCCATCTTGTTTCTTCTTCGACCTAGCTCGAATCCAATCTAAACTTCGATCCTCACTTACAATCGACGAGCTAATCATGTCGCATGAAGAACTTGAAGACAGTGGGTCACTGACTACCCACTGTGGCTTCATCCCCACATAACCAGCTGAGCCCATATAATGTGGATGCTCGTTTCGCAATTGAGCATCCCTGGATTTCTTACTTTTTTGCTGAAATTGTCACATCAAGTATTTAATTTCCAACTAAATAAATCACATGCGTACAATTAAATATATATACCTTAAATTTATCAGTCTGGCGTTCTTTCTTAAACGAGTCCCATTGCTCTTCAGTTATAAAAGAGTAAAGTTGCGTAGGAGATGTGTATTTCGGGTGGTCATGTGTGATATAATCATGAACCAGCCGAGTCTTGAAATCTTTCCATCGCATCCCGCAACTTTCAACACCCTTTTTTTTGCTGCGTCATCGGGGATGTTGAACTCCCTCTGAAAGACGAATATAATATGCGATGTTATAAGAAAAAAATACGAAACGTTATCTATTAACCATGTATGTAGTGATAGTACCTTTATTTCTTCCCACATCAAGTCCTTAAGGCCGGAATCAATCTTGTGCCAATCACTGATGTTAATGTCAACGTGAATACGGGCCAAACACCCGACATAGTGTTTGAAGTTCCCCTTGCCTGGTCCGATTGGCCTATGTTTGTCATCGAACTCGATGACATTCACTTCACCGGCCTTCTTCATGTTCTTACACATTGTTGGCCCTCTAGTCCTTTTGGTACTGATAGCACGATGATCACCTGAAGATGATGAAGACTCGGCCATTATATTGAGACTACTTTTAACGTACCTGCACATATAACAACGTATTAATAAATTATTGTTATCAAAACGACAAAAGAAATTGTTAAAAATGTATAGAGCATATATGAAAAGTAAAAGAAAGTTAAAAGCAAAGACTGTGTAAATAAACTCATACAATTAATAATCAGGAACGACGGTCAATCCATAATCCTTCTTCATGATCCCAACGCATATAATTTGATTCAATGTTATCTTCCCCTAAAGTTGCACTCAGTTGTATACCGATAGAAAATGGAGGGGTTTCATCAAAGTGATCATAATCTTCTTCATCTACTACATCACCAATCCCAACAATTCGTCTCTTTCCTTGAAGGACGACTGACCACTTAGTATCGGCAGGATCAAGAACATAAAATACCTGTTTGGCTTGTGATGCAAGTATGAATGGCTCGTCTAGATAACCCAACCGGCCGAAATCCACCATAGTGAATCCTAATTCATCCACCCGAACACCCCGTCGGTTATCAACCCATTTACATTGGAAGAGAGGAAACTTGAACTCCCTATAATCAAGTTCCCAAATATCTTCAATAATACCATAATAGGACATCGAGGCATCTACTGGCATGGTATCTTTAGCATTTGAAAAATCTCTTGATAGTGCTACTTGTGTCACTCCACTGTTTTGCACTGCACTCTTATCATCTTGACGTTTAGTGTAAAACGTATACCCATTAATGTCATATGCTTCATATGACCTCACAATCGTGGTAGGACCGTAAGCTAACCACTTTACCGTTTCAACAATGGTATTCGGTGTTTGTGACAATTCTTTCATGACTTTATCTTTGAACCATTTTGCAAATGAACGATTATGTTCATTAGTTACCCACCTTTCAACTTTTGAAGGATTCTGCTGCCTTATGATGGACATATGCTCGTCCAAATATGGATGAACTTCAGGAAGGTGTTGTAATACAAGGAGGTGTGCTTTGTATCGCAATTCAACATTGGGGACGATTGACTTGCATCCAATAGTACCTTTACCTTCAAGTCTTCCATCATGCCGAGATTTAGGAACACCAATAGTCTCAACGTCATCCAAGTAATCAGTACAAAATTCAATAGCCTCCTCAGCAGCATAACCTTCAATGATACTACCTTCAGGTCGAAATCGATTTCTCACATATCCTTTCAATATACCCATGTATCTCTCAAATGGATACATATACCTCAAGAATACTGGACCACAAATCTTAATTTCTCTCACCAAGTGAACAAGTAAGTGCACCATAACGTCAAAAAATGATGGCGGAAAATACATTTCAAATTGACATAGAGTGATAACAATATCGGCCTGCAAATCATCCAACTCCTCCGGATCAATAACTTTGCTGCAAATTGCATTGAAGAAAAAACAAAGTTTTATAATGACTTGTCTAACATGTTTTGGGAGAATGCCTCGAATTACAACTGGTAACAATTGTTGCATTACGACATGACAATCATGAGACTTCATACCAACCAATTTTAAGTCATTCATCGAGACAAGACTTTTAATGTTTGATGAGTACCCAGATGGAACCTTAATAGTATGCAGGCACTCACAAAACTTGTTTTCTCTTTTCTCGACAAAGTATAGCAAGCTGGGGGTAAATAAGTACGCTTTTCCGACTCTTGCGGTGCTAATTGATCCCTTATCCCCATTTCTACCATGTCCTTCCTGACTTTAATACCATCTTTTGTCTTTCCTGGAATGTTCAACAATGTCCCAATGATGCTATCACAAACATTTTTCTCTACGTGCATTACATCAAGACAATGCCTTACAGATAAGTGTTGCCAATAAGGTAGATCCCAGAATATGGACCTTATCTTCCAAAGACTCTTCTGAGGAGGTTTAAAAGTTTTTCCAAATGAAACATCAAAATTTTTAACTCGTTCATATACCTCACCTCCTGTTAATGGTAAGCGAGTTGTTCGAGCCTCGATTTTTCCATTGAATGGCTTTTTCTTCTTGCGATAAGGGTGGTCAATAGGGAGAAATCTTCTATGACTCATGAAGAAATTTTTCTTGCAGTTTTTCAACCAAAGATCAATCATGTCTTCTTCACAAATGGGACATGCTTTAGGTCCTTTGTTAGTATAACCTGACAAGTTACCATAAGCTGGAAAATCATTTACAGTGCAAAATATCATAGCACGTAAGGTGAAATTCATCTGGGTATATGCATCAAACACAGACACGCCTTCATCCCACAATACTTTTAAATCTTCAATTAGTGGGGCTAGATAAACATCTATGTCATTACCCGGTTGTTTGGGTCCTGATATTAACAAAGATAACATGATATACTTGCGCTTCATACATAACCAAGGAGGAAGATTGTAAATAGTCAAAAGAACCGGCCAAGTGCTATGTCGACTACTCATATTATCGTGTGGGTTCATCCCATCTGTACATAGTCCCAGCCTAAGATTTCTATCTTCGCCCCCAAACTCGGGAAACAACCTATTAATATTCCTCCATTGAGGAGAATCAGCCACGTGTCTTAGTTTTCCATCTTCTTTTCTCCCGTCGGCATGCCACCGCAAGTTCTTTGCATCCTTTGCATTGGCAAACAAACGTTTAAATCTTGGTATTACAGGTAAATACCATAACACCTTTGCCGGAAGGCTTTTCTTATCACCACAATTATCATTCACGTTCTTTTTTTTATATCGTGATACCCCACACTTTGGACATAAACGCAAGTCCTTGTAATCATTTCGATACAGTATACAATCATTTGGACATGCATGTATCCTCTCAATCTCCATATCCATCAGGCACAACAATTTCTTTGCCTCGTAAATTGAACTAGGAAGTTCGTTATCTTCCGGAAGCATCTTGTTCGCTCAAAATAGTGTACCGCAAGCGCACGGGTCGCGTACAAGTAATAAAGTGGACTTTTTGAGTCCGGATTGTCGATCCCACGAGGAATGTATACTTAATTACACTTTAGTTAATTTAATCTTAACAAATAAAACACACAATTAAAAGATGGATTTTTGTAAATTCTAAATTAAAGAAACTAATTCTAAACCGAATTAAAATACGGAAAATGAAAGATAAAACGTGGTTGGGATTCATGGTTTCATTTAACCGTCGCCTAATTAATTTCTCAACATGCAAATTAACAAATTACTCATTTACAATGTTAGACCCGATTTTCCAAGCTTAGCCAATTACCTCTCTCGAGTGAAATCAACCCTAATCAATTGGTCTAACCTACTATATCTCTATGTCGATTAAGGCCCAATCAATTGCATTAACGTTTTGTGAAAATAGCTCAATGGATCATCTAGGGTTTAAGGTATATCTCTATCCTTAACAAGAACCTAGAGCATTTGTTATTTGGTCTAAAATGCATAATATCTCTCGATTATCATACACTTCACAAAACACATATTTGGTGATCAAGCAAACACATGTAATAATCTCAATAACAAACACACATGAAATAAGCATTTAATCAAATAGCAAATATTAAAATTAATCCAAGCTAGGTTAAATTCATTCCATAAATCCCAACATTAAAATTTAGCTAAACATGTTGGAAGAAAATAAAAATAACATTAAGCAGTAGAAATAAAACCAAGATTTGAAAATTGTGGAAATTGCATCAAGGTCCTTCAACTATCAAGCTGTTGCATTTCAGTCCCTTATCTTCCAGCTTTTTGCAAATCAGTCCAGCAGCACCAGCAATTCAGCAATTCCAGCAAATCAGCAACAGCAAGCAACCAGCAGCATTTCCAGCAGCCTTCTCCAGCAAATCAGCAACAGCAACCAGCAGCATTTCCAGCACAGCACCAGCAGATTTCCAGCACAGCAACAGCACCAGCACAGCACCAGCACCAGCACCAGCACAGCAGATTTCCAGCAGCTCCTTCAGCTTGCTATCGCACCAGCAGCAGCAGCAGGTTAGCAGCAGCCAGCTGCAGTAAGCTCCAAAGAAAAGAAAAAGAAAAGACAAAGAAAAGAAAAGAAAAGAAAAAAAAAGAAAAGAAGAGGAAGAAAAACGCAGCTGCTCCAGAATAGGAATGAAGAAGAAGACTCCTCTCCCCAGCTGCTGCCCTAATCAGATTTTATCAAGTGGAAGTTCCGAAAATTGCATCCTTGATCCTTGAGGTTTGGAAGTTGAGCAAAACAGTCCCCAAACTCTATTTTTCTCTTAATTGATGTGTCCAAGCACAAAAATATGTGGAAAAGTGAGAAAACAGATTTTAAAATGTTTCCAAGCCCCTCAACTTCGATTTTGCAGCCCAAGTCCTCAACTTTTGACACTTGTGCACTTTGGTCCCCAACTTTACTTTTTGTGTGCGATTGATCCATTTTCACTCAAATTCATCAATTAAGCAATCATTTTGCTTTCTATTGTGATTTTCTCCTTGAATTTGAGTAGTAAACCTTGGTCCTCAACTTTTTGGCATGTTGCAATTTAGTCCACAAACTTTTGGTTTCTTTCAATTTGGTCCTTGAACATCGAAATTGCTCTTCTTTTAGCTCAATTGCTCTTCAATCTTGTCTATTTTCTTTCCAATTGAGTTTGTACCTAATTGTACAAGATAAACACAATTTATAAGTAGATATTTGCTCAATTTGTCAATTAAAGTGCTAATTTAAAGGCAAAATAAGTGTGTAAAA
The DNA here is from genome assembly GCA_963555705.1 of Ligustrum vulgare. Classification (NCBI taxonomy): domain Eukaryota; kingdom Viridiplantae; phylum Streptophyta; class Magnoliopsida; order Lamiales; family Oleaceae; genus Ligustrum; species Ligustrum vulgare. Next base: position 1,586,724 of record OY743190.1, read on the forward strand.
CACACTTATCACATCTCTCGTAACAGTCCCAATAATGACGTGAAACTTTTATCACTCCACCTATTGCTTGCTTTCAAGTTATACAATTTTAGTACCGCAGACAATTTAGTGAATTTATTACAACCAGAAAACAAAGGCTTCTCAGACTCATTGAACAAGTTATCTAATACATGAGGTTTTTCAATGTATTCCCCTTGTATATCACGCATCATATCGTCTATCATATCATTCTCATCATTTTCCAAATCATTCTCACAAATATTGCTTGAATTATTCTGCTGCTGATCACCAACATCGTCACCAGTGCTCGTCCTGGGAAGCATACTCTCACCATGCCATATCCATCGTGTATAACCTTCTTTAAACCCACGACGAATCAAATGACTCTTCACTTGATCAAAACTACGAAACTTTCTCAAATTCTTACAATCGTAATAAGGACACAAAATCATTGTTTCACCTTTCTTTCACTTGTTTTCATCCGCACATTTCATAAACTCTTCAACACCTTTTACATATTCATGTCTATTACGTCTGCCATACATCCAACCCCGATCCATATCAATGACCTATATGTGAAGATATAATTAAAATCTTTTATTAGTTTTGAGTAAATATTTATTTAGTACGGTCAATTCTGTAATAGTGAAAATCACTTTAAACTATAATTCTCATTTTTTATTTACAAAATTTTACAAAACTTTTGACACAACCTCCCCTAAAAATTGGACTTAACCAACCTATAGGAATAATCAACATATCACAATAAACCAAAATGTTCATCCTCGACATATTCAAAAATCTAATACATACATCATCAACTACTCCAAGTTTAATTTGAAATTCATTCTCAATTCCTAAAAAGTGAAGCTAAGATTTCATGACTTAATATCTCATAATTTCAACTCCAATAATTAAAATATTAAAATTTATCTATATAGATTATATATATATATATATATATATATATATATATATATATAGATATGTATGTATGTGTGTATACATACACACACAAATATATACACAGTCATATATATACACATACACACAAATATATATATATATATATATACACGCAGACACATATATACACATAAATATATATACACAAATACATATACATACTTATAAATAAAAATGGGAATCGGGTCTTACAATGTCGGTGGAGGCGGCGACGTTCACAAGAGAGGGAGAGCCGGCGTGAGAGTAGAGAGAAATTGTGAGAGTGAATTGTGAGAGAGAGAGAGGCGTGAGTGTATAGCTAGAGAGAAGTGTACTGAAAGAGAGAAAGAGGCGCGAGAGTTATGAAAATACCGGGAATAAATTATGAGAATGCGTGTCGGTTTTTGCAAAAACCGACGCGAGAAACGCCGGTTTCTCGCGTCGGTTCATGGAGAACCGACGCGCAAAGTCGGACCGTCCGGCTTTGCACGTCGGTTCACCTTAAACCGACGCGAGAAACCGGAGTTTCTTGCGTCGGTTTTTGCAAAAATCGACGCGCAAAGTCGGCGGTCCGACTTTGCGCGTCGGTTTAAAATAGAAACCGACGCCTATTCCTAAATTTTAATTACGAAAATGCCACCGTCCTATTTTATGCGTCATTTTTTTGAAAAACCGACGTATTTTCCTCATTTTTTTATGCCTTTTTCTACTAGTGACCCATACGTCGTGTGGTGGGTGAGTGTGTGCTCACCCATGAACATTATAACATTATTGTAGCGTTTGATACTTCTAGGAACTTTATGGTGCCCCTAGGAGGCAACATAAAGTTTGCCCACTCGTCACTTGGCGGGTGGACATTTGTTGGGCCCCACCTGACACTCCCTAATAAGGGGGACATATGCTCATTGTGGACACATTAAAATTCCTAATGATACTCCTAATAAGGGGGACATATGCCCGTTGTGGACACCTTAAAATTCCTAATGATACTTCATGATATATTGTTTCCATTTACATCCAATTTATAGAAAATGAGAAATAAGACATACAGGCGACAAATTTTCGTAGTAAGAAATGTAGCTAGGAGACATTGTTTATGAATATTCAACCATTGAAAGGTATGATAATAAAGCAAGTTTTGTATGTTTACATGATATTTGAAGAATAATTAGTAAAGATGATTAAGAAATATTTGAAATGTTCGATAATGAAAAAGATTATTGTATTAGGTAACCTAAAGATTAATATTAGTGGCATGCAAAGATAATCTTTTGATTAATTAGATTGCTATGTAGCGTTGCCATTGGCACCATGTGAACTTTAGATTAAAGTGTATTTAACTTTAAATTATAACTTTTAACATTAAGACAAAAAATTGTATACACTATTGTTACAACTTACTATGTATAACTTTTGTATTATAACATATTAACCTACCCAACACCATTGATGTCACCGCGACCTTTACCACTACTTAAATCTAAATCACCACAAACACTAGTAAATATGCACCATTGCTACATCTGAGGGCGAATTTGGGGTCTCGAGATTCGAGTGAGTACAAGTGGTTGCCTGTAAGAGTGAGAAAAAAACTTGATCTTCTTGTTAATTATAAGTCAATATAGCCATGCTCCACCATCACCACCGATTCTCACCACGAACGAACCACCACAAGAAGCATTGAACCATTAAAAAACCACCATCATGATGACCATCTAAATCTTTCAAATTACGAAAACAAAATTAAAAATCATAAAATCGAAATCCAGCATTAATGGTGGCGATGTCAACTGTGGCAGCGTCAACTCTAGTGTGGAGTGATAATAGTGGTAGTAGTAGTAGTGAGAGCAGCGACTAGACCGGATCTGGGATGTTAATTTTTATAGTGGTTATGTGCGATTGTTAGTGGTGATTGTGGTGGTGATGGGTGGTGATGCATGCTGGAAGGTGGCGGTTTGGATTGGTTTTAATGGGGATGGTTGTGATTTTTCTGGTATCTTGGGCTTATTTTTTCGCTGATAGGGTATGGTGGTGCGTGGGTTCGATGGTGGTGAGAGCGGGGAAGGAGAATATCTTGGGTTAAAGGTTGTTTGGGTGTATACTTGATATAAGAAATACATGAAAATACTTTTTTTTTTTTTTTTTTTTTTTTTTTTTGAGTTGATTTATTTTTATCGGAGCTCAATAACTTCTAACGAAAAAAATCGATTCATCCAGGCTATCAAATTTTCATATTGGGTTCCCACCCCCCCCCCTTCAAATAGGTCATCATTTTGTTGAATTCTCACTAAATAATATTCCATACCGATTATTTTTCAAATAAGTCATCATTTTGTAGAGTTCTCACTAGATAACATTCCATATCGATTATATATCCCCAAACATACAAGGATATGATCGTTTATATGGAATCATAAGGATCAATAATTGCTGCACGAAGAGCAATTAACGCGCAAAGCAAAATAAATAAATTAATTAATAAAATCATAATGCCTATGAAATATGAATTAGATGGAAAGGGGGGTGGAAAGAGAGGAGCCTAGAGTTTTCGTGGAAATTTAAAAGTAAAACATCAAAATTCTGGGAAATTACTCTAGCAGAATCAACTTCTGCAATGTCAATATCATCAGCATTAATCATTTTAGAAGAAAGTGGATACATAATTAAATGACAATTAATTATGGGTGTTAATTATATTAAGTTTAGTCAATTAGTGGTTGCGTTGGCGATTAACGGGTGTAATTAATTATATTAGTTCTAGTCAACTAGTGGTTGTGCATGAGATTCTACTATTCCCATGCTATGAAATAATCCATGTTATTATGTTATGCCCCCAATAATTTTAGTCAGACATTCTTTAAGGATATTTTAAAGTGATATTGTGACATGTCACATTTATAAGATGATGAAAATAACTACTTCATCTCTTACTTTCTCACCATTCAATGTATGTGCACCATGTTATAATGTTACTAAAAAATGTCCTCAAAAGATGTCTATCTATTTTCCCATACTATATGCATTATTTTTTCATCATGTTATAGTAAATATCATATGGTTAAACTCTTTCATTTTCTGATTTTATTGCTCATCGGCGTGAACCCTAGATATGAAATCAAATTTAGAAATTATACGATTTTTGTTATTGAAATAATTGACGTACTCAAGGGTGCATGTGAAGATGGGGAAGAAGAATGAGTCTACCCTTGAATTCCGTTCTGTGCATTACATTAGAAAGTGGTATTTTCAAAATAAAATAAAATAAATAAATAAATAATCTATTACAAATTCTATATTTCCATGATCTAAAAAATACTGCCTTGTTTGAGTCCCATTATTTCTCATTTTTTTTACAAATTTTTTCTACAGTAATCAATCTCAATCATTCAAAAAAGTCAAGCCCACAATTTTTTATTTTTCAAACTACTTTTTAACCATTAAATTTTTAACATTCAAATTTTAAATTGAAATAATGGGGTTCAAAGAAGGGAAATGGTCTTATAATTATTGATGGCCGTCTTTTACCACCTCTTTTACAAAGTCAATTATAAAGCTCATAATGAATTTGTGATTTTTAAAATATAATAAGAATTAATAAATTAATATTAAGTCAAAAGTTGACAATAAGAAAATGTATTTAGTCTAAAGTTCACATGGTGCCACCTGCAACCCTACGTAGCTATCTAATTAATCAAAAGATTATCTTGGCATGCCACTTATTATATTAATCTTTAGGTTACCAAATACAAGAACTTTTTCATCATTAAATCTTTCTTAATTATCTTTACTAATTAATCTAATATTAATTATTCTTAAAATATTATGTATTTGAAGTATAGTCGACATACAGAATCTGAATAGTTGAATGTTTATAATAATTAAACAATGCCTCCTAAATACATTTCTAAATACATAAATAATTATTTAAAAAAAAAAAAAAAAAAACCCCTCTTTTCTTGTTCAGTAACGTGAATTGTATACCAATTGATCAAACTGAAGTAAAATCTTGTGTATTACATTGTCGAGTCTTATCGAGTGACTTCAGCTAGCTCCTTGAATCGAGAATTCGCCTCCTGTATGTCTAATTTCTCATTTTCTGTGAATTGGAGTATCAAATGCTATATATATATGGATATTTGTACCTTGACATATAATAATTATTGCCTCTCAAGATCTGGTAAGGCATCTTCTTGACCCCAGGATTGGATTCTTCGAGATGATCTTTCCCTACTAAGAATTTTTCTGAACGAACTTAATCTTGAACTTGATCCAACAATTTTAGCTGTGGATAAAACTCCACCATCTGATGTCCCTTCCATGCTTGTTATAATCATAGAATTTCTACCATGGAGTGGTGGAGCCGAGGGCGGAGCTCCGGTCATGCCCTCCCGTGGCTCTGCCACCAGCCGGGGCTTGGCTTCCGTCCGGCAAATGGGGCAGGTTGAGTTTGATCCAAACCATTTATCAATGCACTCTGCATGGAAAGTATGCTTACAATTTGGCAAGGTCCTAGCCACTTCACCATCCTCTAACATGCTCAAACAAACTGAACATTCCAATGAACTTGATCCCATTTCATCACTACTATTTCCATTTGTTTGCTTGAACACGAATACGGGCAACGATGCCATGACAGATGGGTCGAGGCCGGTCTTTGGTAGTTCCATCGACTGGATATTAGCTGCGCTTGTAATGAAGCCAAGGTGATGCAAGGCGGCCTGACGCCGTGCTTGGCGGCGAAGGACATATCTTGCATATATGTGGAGGATTGTGACAAGCAACACCACAAATGATAATGAAATTATGGCTGTGAGCATGATCTTACTGTTAAGATCATAATTGCTTCTTCGGGGATTGTAGAGATGATCATTGTCGTCGAATCCCATGGTCGAATAATTTGGAAATTGGGAGGTAAGAAGGAAGGAGGATGGAGTTCTTGTTATAGAGATTTTAGAGTGGAATATTAGGTTCTTATTTAGTAATGTTCGATGTGTGTAAATGACTTGGGCTGTTGGGATTCCATGGAAAAATGAAAGGGGAAGCCATATTTTTCAACGGGTTTGACTGTGGAACATTGACTTTGGAAATTTGATCAGATACTTAAATTTTAGTTCAACAAGGAAATTATAGTGAATGAAATTTCTTGGTCGTGAGTCATGAGCCGCGTGTTGTCATATAGATTTTTAATAAACACACAACACATTCATATACTAAAAATAAATAAATAAACAAAATGAAATAACGAGTACACCTTTGAACATTTTACATGAGCGTAAAATGAACGATTTCAAGATCGACGTGCACCCAACCACCACAATGAACTTACAATTCTGATCGAACGAGTTTCTACTGTTTTTACGTTTGACAACACTTCATCTCCGATGAATCATTGGCCCGTCATATATGGATCAAATCAAGATATTCTCATTGATTGAGCTATGAGTGACTTTTATCTACTAGCTTTCATTTGATCCTTGGCAAGTCTAGCCACTTCTTTCAATTTGTTGCTAGAGCTCCATCGTCATATGTTTGTTAGCCTAATCCTGTTAATTTTTTTTTAAAAGATGACGTCTTACATGTACATGTTGAATCTGATTTACCGTGCAATGATATATAAACGTATCATTTTTTGATCGATCAACGTGAAAAAGATTCATTGACTTACGCCACTAATATCACAATAGAAATTAGAAAAATCAACCTTGATTTCTTCTAGTCCACACGAAACTTGTAGGTAATATTTTGGTTAGTTACACACACACATTGTTACATTTTTCAAGATCTAGCCTTTGTTTGATTTTCTTTGATTCTGCAAATGAACTGGGCCACTGATAGTGATGTTACGGTAACGTTAACCGTTCTACACACACCCAATTTAAAAAAAAAAAAAAAAAAAAAAAAAAAATCAATAACTCATTTTTTAAAAAGTGAAAATGAAATGAAATGAAAACCAAACGGAGGCAACATGAATACGCCAACATATGGACGGCCAAAAATTTGTTCAGGACTTGACGTATCAAATATTAATACAATCATTTGATTCATTTCATTATGCAAATATATAAGTTTTATAAGTAGGGATAACGTAAAAACTGGGAAAGCATTTGATGGACCAGAATATACGCCTTTACTTTGTAGTAGGATGATGCATGCCGGCTAGCTAGAGTCAAAGCAATAGACTTTGTGCAACCTCTCTCTCTCTCTCTCTCTCTCTCTCTCTCTCTCTCTCTCTCTCTCTCTCTCTCTCTCTCTCTCTCTCTCTCTCTCTCGTGTATTGAAGTGTGACATTTTTTTTATTCTCCTTGATTTTCTATGTATTCACATGCTAATAAATAATAATTATATATAATGAAGATTTTTAGACAAATTGGAAAAGGAAGATCAATCTCTTTTACTAGCAGCTGTTGGAAAATCACGTGATATTAATTCTGGTTAGGATATAGAGGATTTGGATTTGAGAGCGTAAGTACTATAGGTCTTTGTTTAACAAAAAAATACTTAATTCTAAATGTAAATAGGATATCTCTATTTTGGAAATTTGAAAGAAACTTACTGTGGATGTAAAAGTATGAAAACTGCAGATCAACATCTTGTTTATACGTGAGATGAATTTGAATAAAATACCGGAGTTAAAACTGATGATGATGATAAATCATTAAGATTAATTTGTCTATTTCAATTTCATATGATATATTGTGAAAGGTACAACAAATTTTACAACACTAAAGAGAGTAAACAAATTTCGAAAGAAAAAAGATTGAGTGGTGGAAGTAATATTTCATTTCAAAATTCTGAATTTGTGATGTCTATTTGTGAGGTTGTCCACCTAAACCCGAAGCAGTTATAGATTCTATAACAAAATTTTGTAAGAAAATCTATGAAGATAGAATTATGTTTCCACAGGCAAATTGATGTTTTACTACCAATCAAAAGTTGCGCTCCTATTAGTGGTTTTTAGGTCCAAATATTTTCGATTTGATCTTAAAACTCAAAATTATGTGTATAACACAATACAACACAAGAACACCATATTTGTTTCACCTGTTAGGCTCGGATCTTCACCTCTTTTGTAAGAGACTACGCGACCCGTCAAGCATCCATTTTTGGGTGAGACGTGCTCTAATAATCTTCACTAGCAAAACCAAATTTATAAGCATTCAAACATAGCAACCAAATAACCAAATGATCTCCCTACCACCTAATCAGAACCAATCAGAGTTTCCATATGAATCTCCGAAAATGGAATCAAATGAAAATCACAAGTTATTGTTTACCAAAAGAACAAATAAACAATTTATTTCCTATCTATTACACCGTGTATCCAAGAACCCATAAATGAAGAAGAATGGAGTGATAGAAAGAAGAACCCGACATTAGGTTTTGTAATGGGCTGCGTAAAACTAAGGCGAGTTGATACAAATCATAGCAGGCTTGACGAAAAGTTAAATATTCAAGCCAAATAAAATGCAATCCAGTCAAACGTGTTGGAATTGGATGCATAATTTGTGTTTTCGAGCAAAAACGGGTCACTAATGCAAACCACGTAGCAATTGTAGCTATGCAACTCACAATATATTGACACGACCCAAGAACGTCAAAAGATCCTCGATTTAGAGATTGATTCAAAAATAATTGAATCAAACAACCAACACAATCGATTGATATGTTGACCTCTTGATCACAATAATAATAAATCTCACCCAAGTTTGAACGCCACAAAAATTGAATCTCAGTAAGTGCGATTTGTTAAAGGGAATTCTCACATTTAGAAAGTAAAAATACTTAATATATTTATTAAAATCAAAGTCTCTCTTATATTACAATGAAGTTGCCTTCATATAGGTTACCGGAATAAAAATTCTAGTCTACTTAGGAAACTAAGAGAGTCTTTGATATTAATAAACATATTGAGTGTTTTTACTCTCTAAATGTGAGAATTCCCTTTAACAAATCGAACTTATCAAGATTCAATTCTTGTGGCGTTTATACTTGCGTGAGATTTATTATTATTGTGATCAAGAGGTCAACATATCAATCGATTGTGTTGGTTGCTTGATTCAATTATTTTTGAATCAATCTCTAAATCGAGATTCTTTTGGCATTCTTAGGTCGTGTCAATCTTTTGTGCATAGCTACAATTGCTACGTGGTTTGCATCAGTGGCCCGTTTCTACTCGAAAATACATATTATGCATCCAATTCTGACACGTTTGACTGGATTGCAATTTTTCTTGACTTGAATATTTAACTTTCCGTCAAGCTTGCTATGATACATATCACGAGTGAAGCATATATATGAGACAAGAACAGCTGTAGGTTGTCCATGTGTAACTATCTTGGGGCATTTAAACACTAAGGTAAATTCTTCAAACAAGAAAATGCGAGATTGAACAGAGTATAGAACTTGGGTTAGATGCATCATATTGGGCTTCAGGGATCAACTAAACTGGCCATATCAATCGGGCTTGCATTGTTGGACAACATATCCAACAATCTCCACCTTATAATGATTCTAATACCAAGATATGCCAAGTGAAAGATTATTAGAGAGCACCAGACTCCTAAGTTTCATCACTCCTTACTTGTCATATTCACCAAGAATCCATATTAATAAGAGCCAAGTTGTCCTTGAATTTATTTAGAGGAGGTTTTTCTCTAATTCCAAAAAGTCAAGCCGCCATTCTTCAGTGATGAGCTCTTACTATTTAGTTCCCATATTTGCGGGATTTACTTTTGTAGAAATTTTTCTAATCTTAATAATACCATTTTCAATTAAATCTCTAATAAAATGAAATTTAACATCAATGTGTTGTGTTCTATCATGAAATACTGGTTTTTACACAAGTATATTGCACTTTGAGAATCAGAACTTAACATTACTTTATTTTTGACAAAACCAAGTTTAGATAGCAGACTTTTCAACAATATACCTTCCTTTAGTACATCCGTGGAAGCAATGTACTCAGCTTCAGTTGAAGATAATGCTAGAATCTTTTGTAACTGAGAGTTCCAGCTTATGCTTGTATCATTTAAAGTATATGCGTAAGCTAAAGTGGATTTTGTACTGTCATTGTTCTTTCTAAACATCAAACCTAGGTCTGAAGTACCTTATAAGCCATTTTATGGCTTCCCAATGTTCTCTCCTAAGTTACTCATAAATCTACTAGGAACGCTAATTAAATAAACCAAATCAGGTCTAGTACAATCTGTAATATACATTACAGAGCCTACTGCATTTTCATAAAGCACATTTTCCATCCTCCTCCTCCTGCTTCTTCTTCTTCATTTTTAGTTGATTGATCACTAGAAAGTTTAAAATCATTTTCCAAAGGAAGAGAAACATATTTTGAATCATGCATAGAATTTTTTTTATTTCTTTCAAGAGGTAATTTTCTAGGTTAAAGACATGTTTCCACTTTTCATACCTTTTGTATTTCCATGCCTAATATCCTTCTAGTTGGTCCCAAATTTTTCATCTCAAACTCAATTTCCAAATTTGGTTTTATTTTGAAATTTCTTTTTGATCTTTACCAGCTAGTAACATATAATGAACACAAAGGAAGAAATAGTAAGAATCAGCTCCACCTTCTCCATTATAATAAAAACAAAGATCATATGAGCTTTTCTTGAAACCAAGTCCTTATATATAAAAGTAAAATCACTTATATATACCATTGTCCAGGAACTTATTTCAAGACATAAAGAGATTTATTTAGAATACACACAAGTTCAGGTATAGATTTTTGTTCAAAACCTTTTGATTGGGACATGTAAATGATTTAATCCAAGTTTTTATAGTAAAATACAGTTTTGACATTCAGTTGATCAGATTCAAAATCAAAATGAGCAATCAAAGCAAGCAAGGCTCTAATGAAAGTGTATTTCACCACATGAGAAAAAATCTCATTGAAGTCCATACATTCCTTTTGAATAAATCCTTTAGCTACCAGTCTAACTGTATATCTAATAATATAATTTTCTTCTTTTTCTCCTTCTTATATTTTGAATATCCATTTATTGTCTATTAATTTTTGTTTCAAAAGTTTTTCAACTAAAGTCCAACTATTATTTTTCTTTACTAACTTCATTTCTTCAGTCATGGCAGCAAACCAAAGGTTTGCATCCTTGTTAGCTATAGTCTCTTCATAAGAGCATGGCTTAGATCCTAGGAATTCCTACACATTTTAATGCAGTCACGAAAATACCATCAATAAATCTTGTAGGTGGTCTCATATCCCTTCTCTCTATATCTAGTCAGGTTATAATTGACATAAGAATTACGATCTTCAGTTTTAGACTTAGAAGACTGATCTTCTATGTTGTCTTCAACATTTGGCTCATCAGAATTTTTTTGAACTTGAGTCCAGAAAACCATCCCCTTCTATTTCAGATACGCTAATAAGATTTTCATCAACAGATTTTAGATACTATAATTTTAAGAATGGCATTTCATATTCATTAACTCTTACATTTCTACTAATGACCACATTGTACCCAAAATTCCCTTTAACCATACTCTGTTCCCTTTTACCCATTCCACATATCCCAAGAAAACACATTTATGTGCTCTAAGTTCTAACTTTCATCCAGCTTGATGAATAATGATAGCACAACCAAAAGTTTTAAATTTGAGTAGTCCAAAGAGTGTGTCTAGGCCAAACTTGTTCAGAAATCTTGAAATTTATAGCACTAGAGGGACTTCTATTTATCAAGTATGGTTCAATCTTAACTACTTCTCCTCAAAACAGCTTAGGAAGGTCATAACTGATGAGCATACATCCAACTTTTTCAAGAAGAGTCCTATTCATTCTTTCATCATTGCGAAAATTCAAGACCATTGCCAATTCTCAAGACTTTGATCCTTTTTTTCATTTGATTTTCAGCAACATTTTTCAATTTTTAAAACTTATAAAGATCTCCTATTTATTTTTAGAACAACCCAAATTTAAAAGGATTTTTGGTCTTTTTACCAAGTACACAATCATCACAAAAAAATCAATTTTTAAATTCTATCTTTTGCCAAAAATTCTTTGATTTTTTAGTTTTATCAATCCCTTTTCATTTATATGCCAAAAGTATTTTATGCGAGAGTTTAGACTTATCAATTTTAGATTAAGTGGCTGTAAAATCTTTACCTGTTACGTGTGACATTTAATGTATAGATACCATTAGATTTTGGTATTTTAATAATTTAATCAGTATCAGTAGAGATAGCATTGAAACCTCCTTTAATGAATATGTCAAATCCTTCATCATCTAGAATACCTAAGGAAACTATGTTTCCATAAAGGTCAAACATATCTAACCTTTTCTAAAATCAAATTATGTCCATTTCCTAGGTCTAGAACAATTTTCCTTATACTTTTAATCTTGCACAATTGATTATTGCATGTTTTTATATTTCCACCACTAGCCTCATGAGATTCAGAGAACTAATGCCTTTTAGGACTCATATGAAAAATACACCCAGAGTCAAGAACTCGTTCTTCCTCCGAGTTAGCGGCAGTGGTCATATACACTTGACATTTATGGTTGCAGCCACCTCATAGACTAAAGCAACAACATCTTCAATCTTTTTACAATTTTTTAAGATCTTCTTTCATTTTTAGATAATCCCTAATATCTCGCAATCTAAACATGCATCATTCGCATACCGGTGGCAGCTTCGAATAGGTCATATATCAATTCTCGTTCTCGAAAAATATAGAAGAAGGGGGGTCTGTGGACTACGTTGGTAGAGGAATCTTTCCATCGAAACTTCAGAAAGGATGAAGGATAAACGTATATATTGAATACTATATCAAATGTCATATTTATCCTTTCCCTTGTTCTTTTCCTTGTTCTTAGACCTATGATAGATATTATGGCCATTAGTATTATTGCACCCCTTTAGTTCGTTGTTTACCTTTAGCAATTAGATCAACTCCATTAGATGAGTCTGTTGATTATTGAAGACTTTTGGTTTTCTCAACATGATGAAATATGAAGAGTGTTGGAGAGGAAGATGAAGAGATTGATGCATTCACCATCATTATTATCCTTATTTCCGTTGCATACTAAAATCACAATCAGAACAAACATTTGGTATCAGAGCACTTCTGATCTTAAAGGCCTCTGAGAAAGAGGAAAAATGGCAAATTCTACTCTAGCTTCAATGCCTATCCCCATGATGTTTGGAGGCGAAAACTATGAGTATTGGTCTGTCAGAATGAGAGCTTTCTTTAATGACACATGATCTATGGGAGATTGTTGAAGAAAGTTATACTCCACAGGAGTTGGATGCAGACCCTACTGTGAATCAAATGAGGCAAGAGAAGGATCGTAGAATAAAAAATATGAAGGCTCTTACCTTCTTGCACTCTTTGGTCACTGAGACAATTTTTTCCAAGATTGTGGCTGTTACAACAGCAAAAGAGGCTTGGGATAAATTACAAGAAGAGTACAAAGGGTCTGAGCAAGTGAGAGCAATAAGATTGCAAACTTTGAGCAGAGAGTTAGAAAATCTAAGGATGAAGGATGCTGAATCCGTAAAGGACTACTCTTCTAGAGTGGCTAATGTGGTGAATCAGCTTAAATTGAATGGAGAGGACGTACCAGACAAAAGAGTGGTGCAAAAAATGTTGATTACCTTACCCGAAAAGTTTGATGCTGTTACCACGGCTATAGAGCATACAAAGGATCTGTCAAGTCTTTCTTTAACTGAACTTACAGGTGCTTTGTTAGCCTATGAGCAAAGGTTAACGTCAAAATCTGAGGTAACTATTGAAGGAGCTCTTGCGGAAAAGTTTAAACCTCAAAGTTCAAGTGAAGGTGGAGGAAAAAAAACACCAAGAAGGGAAGAAGAAAGGCAAAGGAGACTCATTTTCTCCTTGTATTCATTGTGGAAAAACCAACCATCTTGAGAAGAAGTGTTAGAAGACAAAGCAATGCAAATTTTGCAAGCAAGTGGGCCATATTGAAAAGTTTTGTAGAGCCAAAAAGCAGAATCTAAATCAGCCACAATATCAACAAAGAAATCAAAATCAGCAAGCAACATTTGCACATGAAAGGAATGGTGAAAACCATTTGTTTGTAGCTGTTCATGGAGCTGAATTGAGTAGCAAGGAAACATGGTTTGTAGACAGTGGTTGCACCAATCATATGACCAATATGGAGCAGATTTTTTGCAATTTAGACATAAATGTGAAGGCCACGGTGAAAATTGGAAGTGGAGGAGTCCTACCAGTCAAAGGTAAGGGTACCATTGCTATCCAAACAAAGAAAGGTACAATATATATTGATGAAGTACTTTTAGTGCCTGGCTTGGATTCAAATTTACTAAATGTGGCTCAAATGCTTGAAAAGAAATATGCTGTGCATTTTCGAGATATGAAATGCAAAATCATCCTTATGATGTTGAAATTGCTAGTTTGCCTATGCATAATAGAAGTTTTAGCATTCAATAGCATAACTTACTTGCAAATATGTCTAGAGTTGATGAGGATGAATCTGATTTGTGGCATAGAAGATATGGTCATTATAATTACAAGTCTGTGTCATATGTGCATTCTCATGGCATGGTGAGAGATTTGCCTAAAATTCATGAAACTGGAGGAGTATGTGAGAGCTGTAGTTTGGGGAAAATACATAGAGAGTCATTTTCTAATGATGGTGCATGGAGGGCATCTGGAAAATTGTAGCTTGTGTATACTGATATTTGTGGTCCCGTGAAAACTCCATCCTTGAGTCATAATTTGTATTTTGTGCTATTCATTGATGACTTTACAAGAATGTGTTGGGTGTACTTCATGAGAAACAAGTTAGATGTATTCAATGTGTTCAAAAAATTCAAGAATATGGTAGAGGCACAATCTGGATGTAAAATTTAGACCTTGAGATCGGATAATGTCAAGGAGTATACATCTACAAACTTCAATCAATTCTGTGAGGATTATGGAGTTCATCGGTAGCTTACCGTTCCCTACACCCCGCAACAAAATGGAGTGGCAGAAAGGAAAAATAGATCTGTCATGGAGATGGCCAGATGTATACTAGTTGAGAAGGGACTTCCAAATTCGTTTTGGGCAGAAGCAGTTTATACTTCCGTTTATTTGCAAAATAGGTTGTCTACAAAAGCTGTGAAAAATATGACACCTATTGAGGCATGGTGTGGAATGAAACCAACAGCCAAGCATCTGAAAGGTTTTGGGTCTTTGTGCTATGTCCATGTCCCAGATCAGAAAAGAAGCAAGTTGGAGCAAAAGGCTGTGAAGGGGATCTTTATTGGCTATAGTTCACAGACAAAGGGCTATAAAATCTATCTTCCAGAAACTGGAAAAGTTGTGATATCATGTGATGTAAAATTTGATGAAAGTTCTAAGTGGAATTTTAATGAAACCAATACACAGCAACAGGTAGCAGTTTTTCCTCCTATCCCAGTGGAAACTTCAACTCCAACACCAGAAGTTCAGTCTTCTGAGATAGAATCTATTGCACCTACTGCAAAAAATTCTGAATCTTCAAGTTCTAGTCCGGCTCCTAGAGGAATCAGATCTTTGAATGAGATTTATCAGAGGTGTAATATGGCAGTGGTTGAACCCAACAGCTATGAAGAGGCACAACAACATTCTGAATGGGTTGATGCAATGGAAACTGAAATGGAGATGATTCATAAAAATCAGACTTGGGAATTGGTACCTCGTCCTGATGAAAGAAAAGTGATTGGAGTGAAGTGGATTTACTAGGCAAAAATGAATCCAAATGGCACAGTGAACAAATACAAAGCAAGGTTAGTTGCTAGAGGATTTGCACAAGAAAGTGGTATTGATTATTTTGAGACATTTGCACCGGTTGCAAGGCTTGACACCATCAGATTAGTGATTGCACTAGCAGCACAAAAGAAGTGGAAGATACATCAGTTGGATATAAAATCCGCATTTCTCACTGGTGAACTGAAGGAGGATGTTTTTGTTGAACAACCTGAAGGTTTCCAGTCTAGAATCTATCCTGATCATGTATGCAAGCTGAAAAAGGCCTTGTATGGTTTGAAACAGGAGCTAAGAGCTTGGTACAGCAAAATAGATGGTTATCTATGCGCTAAAGGATTCATGAGGAGTGAAAATGAACATACTCTTTATGTGAAGAGTGATGAAAATTCTGATATCTTGATTCTATCCATGTATGTGGATGATTTACTCATCACAGGAAGCAGCAAAAAGCAAATTGATTTGTTTGCTGATAAATTGAAGGAAGAATTTGAGAAGACAAATCTTGGAGAGATGAAGTATTTTTTGGGCATTGAGGTTGAGCAAACAGAAAATGGTATTTTCATTTCACAAAAGAAATATGCAAGTGATATCTTGAAGAGGTTCAAGATGCAGCAGTGTAAACCAGTTGATACACCAGTTGCGTTGAACAAAAAATTATCCAAAGAAGATGGAGACCAGCCAATCAATGAGAAGGAATATAGGAGTCTTGTTGGAAGTTTACTGTACTTGACAGGAACAAGACCAGATTTGATGTTTGCGGCAAGCTTACTTTCTAGATTCATGAGTAAGCCATCACAAACACATTTTGGAGTTTCCAAAAGGGTCCTTAGGTATATCAAAGGAACAATAAATCATGACATCTTTTTTGCTGGAGGAGTTGGCTCAAATTTGATTGGATATTCATATAGTGATTGGGCAGGTTTCGTGGATGATATGAAGAGCACGAGTGGTTATCTATTTACACTTGGTTAGGGAGCATTCTATTGGAATTCAAAGAAGCAAGAAGTAGTGGCACAATCCACAGCAGAAGCTGAATATATTGCAGCATCATCAGCTGTAAATCATGCCATTTGGTTGAGGAAAATTCTTAATGATCTTGCGAAAAGACAAGATGATCCTACAACTATCATGGTGGATAATCAATCAGCCATTGTTGTGGCAAAGAATACAGTTGATCATGGAAGAACCAAGCATATTAAAGTGAAGTTCCATTGCTATCCGACAAGCTAAGAAAGAAGGAGAAGTTCATCTCCAATATTGTCCAGGTGAATCTCAAATTGCAGATATGTTCACTAAAGCATTGCCCAAATCCAGGTTTGAAGACTTAAGATTGGAGTTTTACCCAAAAGCTTCAAGGAGGAGAATGTTGATTATTGAAGACTTTTGGTTTTCTCCACATGATGAAATATGAAGAGTGTTGGAGAGGAAGATGAAGAGTGTTGGAAAGGAAGATGAAGAGATGGATGCATTCACCATCATTATTAGTCATTATTATTCTTCTTAATTGTGTGACTTTTAGTAGTCTTATGCTATCCTATAAATAGGTTTGTCATGTACTCAAATAAAATAAATAAATAAATAAATATATATATATATATATATATATATATATATATATATAAAATCTTATATATATAAAAAAAAAGTTTCTCTCAAAAAATACTCTGTTCTGTTCTTATTACTGAACTGATCCGGTCTTGATAGAATCTATCCTTATTTCCGCTGCATACTAAAATCACAATCAGAACAAACAGAGTCTTTGGCTTCACTTTGAAACTCTAATTCCTTATTTCTTAAGGAAAAGACAATAACAACTACAAAAAGTTTACCTGTATCATTTTCTAAGGCATTTTTCATCTCTATATTTATCACTAAGAGAGTTTAGTAATGCTATAGAGAGTTGATCATCAAAAGTCTTTTCTTTACAAGAACTTAAGTCTTGTGTGATTTTATTGATCAAATTTAAAGCTAAAAAATTGTTTCCAAAGATAGCAGGTATTAGGTATGGTTTGAGTCATGTATAGAATCCCTAATCTTTCCTATAGAACATTAGGCCCTCACTGTGTCCCCTACTTCTCTAATGACACTACCACAAGGTATAAAAACAAGGTACTCCAAACAATTCCATATTGCTCAATAGTCTTTGCCTTTTCAAAACCTTAACCCCTTGACTTACCTTAAGCTTTTGCACACTTCATTTGCATAAGTAAGGCTTTTATCTTTTGGCGCCAAAGAGTAAAATCTCTTTTACCATTCAAGACTTCAACCTCAACTTTAGTAGAGTCATATTGAGAAGTTTTGAAAAATGTATTACCTCTAATACAGTTCCAAAAGAAAAGAGTCTTTAGTTTCATAAGACAAAAGATTATTTTCAAGATGTACAAAAGTGAGAAAAACAATTTTTTGAAACTTCTATATGATACTTTAAGAGATGAGCAAGTATTCACAGGTTTTAGACTTCAAGAACAATCATCAGCCAAGCTCTGATACCATTGTTAAGCCCAAATATTTTCATTTTGCTCTTAAAACCCAAAATTATATGCATATAACACAACACAACACAAGAACACTAAATTTGTTTCGCCATTAGGCCCGGATCTTGACCTCTTTTGCAAGAGACTAGCTAGGTGACCTGTTGAGCATCCACTTTTGAGTGGCACATCCTATGATAAGAAGAAGAAGAAGAAGAATAAGGACAAATTCGAGGCAAGAGTTGGACTCTTTGTCTTTAAGTCGAATTTGCCCCGCAACGGTGCCTACGGATAACGGCAATCGACTTCCAAGATACAACGGCTTCACTTGTGTTTGTAGCACTCCAAAACACAAGTACAACGAACCAAATTTGTCTTATGTACTCCAAATGATGCAATGAAAGAATATCAAAACAAATGAAATGAATTGATTTTGGAGAGAAGTGAGGATGTTGAGATGTTTTGCATATCAAATTGTGAGGAATAAGACACCTAAAGGGTCCTATATATAGACCATGAAATGGTGTGGACGAAGTGGTTGAGGTCCAAATCATGCACCATTTCCAAACAATGCACCTTTTGAAAAGGTGTCATTTGGCCGGACAACCGTGCGGCTGCACGGTTTAACTTTAAAAACCCGAAAATGAAATTAACGTGTGGTCGCACGGTCAAACATTTTGACCTGATTTTCGTCATTTTCCGTAATTTCTCATTCATCCGATATTGGTTTTCGAAATGCCAAATATACCCTTCAATACATGCAGAAAAATCAAAATTCTCTTTCGGGGGCGTTGCCCCCGAGCCCCCACGGGGGGCGCTGCCCCCTCGACCTGACCGGGCAGGTCGATCCCCGTTTGTGCGCCCCGAAGCATCGAAGTGGCAAACAATTTTGCTTAAACGGATTGAGCCGAGCTTTTGAGTATTTGGCCGAAGTCGACACGAAGTCACTTTAATCGATTTTCAATTCTCGATTTATTAACCAATATCCAACAATTACAACTTAATAACTAAAATCATCTCCCTATCAACCAATCAGAACCAATTAGAGTTTCCCTATGAATTTCCAGAAACGGAACCAACCAAAACCACTAGTTACTGTTCACGAGCAGAACAACCAAACAAATTTATTTTCTATCTATTACACCGTTTAGCAAAGAACATAGAAAGGAAGAAGAATCAGAGAGTGGAGTAATAGAGACAAGAACTAGACATTAGGTTTTCCAGTGGGCTGCGTACAAATGAGGTGAGTGAAGCATATATATGAGACAAGAATGAAACTCTCATATCAACGGCTGCAGGCTGTCCATGCACGTCACTAACCTGGGGCATTTAAACACTTAAGGTCAAGTCGCCAAACCAAAAAATGCGAGATTGATCAGAGTATAGGACTTAGGTTGAATCCATCATATTGGGCTTCAGGGATAGTTAACTTGCCCACGTCACTTTGGCTTGCATTGTTGGATAACATATTCAACAATGATGCACAATGGTTATGATTGATTGGATAGAAAGAAAGGGATAGTGTGTATTTTTCATTGGGGATTTCCCGGAAAAAATCGTTGCATATTCCTCCAATTCCTTATAAAAGAGGAGCCGTTTATCATAGGTGTCAAGTGGTGCAGTGATGTATGTAATCAAGCTCTTGGACGAGTAGACAATCTAGGATTATCGAACAAATTGTCCAAAAGTAAGGCAGTCAGCTAAGTCTTGATTTTACCACATAGAGATATGGATGGTGTCGCTAACAATGTGTATCTTTTCAGGAAAGACAAGGATGTCTATTAAGAAATATTACTCATGCAGTGCTACTAGTTTCAATGGAAAGCTAGCTGTTTGCACTGATAGGAGAGCGAATATTGGCTTAAGGACAACATGATAATTTTTGTGGCTTGAAGATAAGATTTAATAAGTTTGTACAGCTAATGGTATTCTTGATATCGATTAAGCTACTATTGATGCTGTAAACCCAAGAATTGAGGTTAATTGTTGGCCTAAGTTTGTGTTCACTGACCTTAATTGAATTTGTTCACGATTCACTCTATTCAGATTCAGTTCTTTTTGCTCAATAATAATATATAAAGCTCATCTCGACCCAAGGCTTGGATCGTAAAATGTTTCCAAACATTTCTATAGCATTTTCGAACATTACCAGTAGAAATGAAGTTACCTGATAAATATATTGCCCAGAATTGAAGATTACATATACATCATCATATAAAAAAAAAACTTAAATTTTTATAAGAAACTAAAAATCGTTGAAGTTTATTGAATTGCAAGCTGAGATTATCCTGGTACCGGTACAGACGATTAACTAAAGAAATTTGAGATGCAAAAGGACAGCAAGAATCAACACATATCAATAGCCTAAAATAACTTGAGCCATATAAACTTTTCTAATCTTGATATTGAGTTGTTGTAAAATCTTCAATGAAATCCCAATTATCAAACGTCCTGGAAAATTATTGAAGCACGCAAAATGATGCAAATTGAAAGGAAAAATTAACTGTAAATTTAACAAGGCCTTTTCCATTTTGTCTCGAGTACCTGATGACGGAAATAAATCTGTGTTCATTCAATTTTGGATTTCTGGCTCGTTGTCTCCGTGAAGTCGAGCTGGAACTTGAAAACCGAATGCGAAATGGCTACCGGAATCTGAAGATTGGTGAACACTTTCCTGTGGATTATGTTGAATAAAGTTTGAGTAATTGGAGTAAAGGAGTTCCCTATGAGAAAAAGGCGTGTCCTGGGAGAAAAATGCCTGTTGGACTTGGGGCATCGCATTTGAGTCAATAAGAAATCCAACCCTATTTTCGACACTTCCATTGGCACTCCAACTATCCATTCCTTGATAATTGTCCTGAAATGTCGAACCAGACGAGCACGGGTTTGTCGAAGGCCTCGAGTTTTGGTCTTGCAAAGTGTGAAGTGAAAGACCAAGGTCTTCAGCCTGAAATGAGGCTCTTGACATTACATCATGTGGGAAATTCTGATAATTCATCAACGAATCCGCCGCTGAACTTGTCGGGAAGAAAGATTTCTTCCTGGTCATGAATTCCGTGTCAGGTTCTGGTCGATAGTTGAATGAAGATTCTGATTCCATATTAGCTTTTGTCCCACTTGAACTTTGATTAGATTCTGAATTCTTAGCTACTGAGGTATTGTTCGGGTGCAAAGGAGGTAGTCCGTCTAGCTCATCGATAGCATCTTTCGCCTTTTCAATAAGCCAATCGACAGCCTTGCTAGGCCGGTCGTAGCCTAATCGGTCCTGAACATCGTAAAATTGGATCGCAGTGTGAGCAGAAAGCCTAACTCTTCTGTCCCTTGGGCCTTTCGCGGTGTAGACCTTGCTGTGCCGGTCTTTCTGACTAGTCGACCGGATAATGTGACCACCTTGAACTTGTACTATTTCTCCTTCTGCTCTTTTTCCCTTCATTCTTATTTTTTGTTCCATATTTCCATGTTCACTGTTGGATTGTGTTCTTTCTCTCATCATATATATATAGATAGATAAAGATTTAATTAAACCTGATTCTTCTGCTGCTGGAAATCCCAAAAAATTCTGAAAGTTTCTTTTTGAGATCCTCTTATCCAAAGAAATTAAGCAACAATTCAAAAATACTAAGCTCAAAAGTAAAGATAAATTGGTTTTACAGAAAAAATTAACTTTCGGTTATGAAGAAGATACCTATTTAGAGCTCAAAGTTAACTAAAAAAGAAGAAAGAAATCAGAAAAAATATTTAAATTCCTCACTGAAACCTTGTTAAGGATCTTGAATATGCTTCAATCTCACAGCCTAAAAAAATAGGTTTAGGTAATTGGAAAGTATAGGTGATGAAATGAATATGGGAAAGGCAAGGAACTTCAAGATTATAGAGGTTCTGATGATTTTAAGGCGGCTATATATACTCTTGTATATATATATATTTCAAGGGAGAAATAAAAGATTCATTCAATTTATTTATTTTTATTATTATTATTTTTTCTTTTGTTTATTAAGATAAATAGCGAGCCTAACCGAGATTTCAAGGCCTCCACCAAGATTTTATGGGGATATTTACTTCCCCGACGCTATTTTATTGATAAAATAGATAGTACAAGTCATAGGGTGTGCGTGATACCTTAAAAAAGGTGTAGCTCATACCTTAATGTCCCTCACTAATTACTTTGCTTTGGGCCTTGATGAAGAAGGTAAATCGTATAATATGCCTCCAAGAGTCCAGGGTAAGAGATTTGTCTTTTAACTTCGCTTATTAAGGACCTTATCCATATTTTAGGTTTCGAATCCTTGCCACAGTAGCTGCAAGCTAGGTTGGAGACTTTTCACATCTCCCTTTTACCACTTGGAGATGTGTCCTGGGGGCATGCACGATACCTTAATATTACATCTAGAGCAAGAAAACTTGAAAGCGATCAAATGAAAGTGTACTACTTCCATGTATTCATAATTTTTTATTTACCAAAGAAATTAAAAATGCACAAACGAACATTAGTCTCTGTTTATCAAGTCTTCCTATTAGTTGTCTCTAAATATCCAAAGGTCCAATAGTTATTATTATTATTATTATTATTATTTTTTTTTTTTTTTTTGTTCATTTATTTATTTTCTTAAAGGGCCTTGAAATTCATTGCTCACCCACTCTCACTGAAGTTTGATGGTGATTCTTTACCATCATTAATTCAGTGATCTTTACTTGCCATACATATTTTTCTAGTTACATGTAATATGTCATGCGCGCCCTCGTTCAGTTGCTATCATATAAATCTCTAACTAAATTATTGTCTCAAAGATTAAATGTCACCTACAATCTTTATCAATATATAGGTTTTTTTTTTTTTTTTTTATTTTTTAGCATAAAAAGGTTTTTTTTTTTTTTTCTTCCATTTGATTAGTTTACATATTAAGATCTCAGAACTGACGAATCATTTGAAGGTATCTCCATCTCCTAGTAGATCTTAAAGATGAAATCCCACATTGTTTAAATACAAACATATTTTATATCAATCAACATATAAAGTTTTGAACTACTAATCTTAACGATTCTAACTTAAGATGGAATCTCAAGACTCAATATTCAATGCCACGTTACCGGCGTCGATCTCGTTTTTTAATTCATATTCTTGGATGGATCAAATGATTATCCAGTAGAACTGAGCCTTATGGAGTATAATTTGGTTTGTGCATAGGAATAAAGTGTAGATATTTTATTCTGCACAACCCCAAAAAGAAGAAAAAAGAACTGTGTTAAAGGCATGTGCTTTCACTTTCAGTATCATTCGTATTGATCTCCCTCAGTACTCACACCGCCAATTTTCTCCAAACTGGAAACGTGGAGATCTTATCATGAGTAAACCACAAGTAGCACACATGTTTTTCAAACAAATCTGCCTTTAAAAAAATCAGCCATCCCTTTCACAAATTTGGCATAGAGCACTACAAGAAGTGAGAATAATGACGGAAAATTACGTCGACTGAAAATCTATGGGGATTCGGACAATGTTTTAATACTAAAATGGGATTCTAGATCGCTATTTATTTTAGGTTGAGTCGGAGACGAGAAGAGGATTTCTTTCTTCCTCTTTTTTGTCACTTAAAATCAAACAAAAGACTTTCATGTTAACTTCAATGGAAAGGTTTTAGGATTAAATTAATATTGTAAAGAAATTGAAGGAGATCAAATTCATATTGGACTAATATAATAATATAAACCTTGTTTGAATATATTGGAGCATGGTATTCAGTTCCTGTTTGGTCCTATTTTTTAATAAAATTTATTTTTAGTCACACATTTTATGAACCAAAAAAAAAAAAAAAAAATTGCAACAAAAATTAATAATTCCTTTCTTTAATATAATTATTATATATATTCAATCTAACATATCAAACATGTCAATAAAAGATGACACGAGGCGCACATTCACCATGATTTCGCCTTCCAAATTTGCTTGCGTATCTTATGAGAGAAGTATCATAGAACCACATATAATCCAAAAACCTGCCTAACTTCTACAATTATTTGGACACATATTCTCTAAATTAAATTCGTGTGTGAATGCAATCTTAGAAAAAGACAATATTTTTCTGAACTGAGTTGTGTTTTCTGACAAATATTTTAATTCATCCGTGAAAAATATGAATGAAATCAATAAAAGAGTGGTACGCGTGATCCAAGATGAATATTTTTTTGTATATATTCACTGCAAAATTCTGAGACTGAAATTGTTTGATTGCAATTTAAGACACAGACTGCAGCATGCAATGCTAACAAGTCACTTTCATGTTAACAACTTGCATTATTATTTTTGCATGCTTTTGTACAGAATTTTGAATGCGTGACAATGCTTTTATCCAGAATTCATTTTCTTTTTTGGTACTTTGCTGGTCATTCTTATCACGTTTGCTAACGGTGGCATTCAATAAATGCAGTGAAACGAGACATCTATTTACATCGTGCATATGGAAGTCGTAATAAAGTTTGTTAATAGTCCCCTCTCAATATTGTTTATGACATTCAATGTAAGCATTGAAAAGAGGTAGAATTCACGATATTACTTTATACGGTGTTCAGCTATATTTTACGGCATGCAATTCATAGAATGAAGCCTATGAATTCCAATTATCAACACAATCACCGAAAAGTTCAAAACATGCGCTAAAAACTTATGATTCTATGAATAATTAACAATTTGGAGGGACATCGTGAATTCGTTACATAAGGCATTGTAAATAACCTTAATAGTTACTTTTAAAAATCGCAAAATAAAGAATAACAAAAAACTATATTTTATTGAAATAAAATAAAATAAGAAAGGAAAAACTAGAAACAAAAAATCTCACCCTCTACCAATAAAAAGGCAAAAATCCAAGTTTATTCTATCAATAAGGCTACGTTCTTACTATTTGAGTTAGAACTCAACCTTGAATCTTAACCAACATAAATCGTTAAGAATTTCAAGTTCTAACAATTGACTTAACACAAAATTTAATATATAGTCTATTTGGAGTCCAATTTTGAGAAGTCATTGTCATGTAGGAGAGGCTAAGTTTAGACTACATTCTCTATTGTTTTCAACTTAATTTTTTATAGAGAAATACTTCTTTTTCGATATACAAGCGTGAATTAGAGCGATGTCACGAAAGAAAATGAAACAATATTATTTCGAATCCATTGATGAGAATACTTAATTTAAGTATGGAAAGCTTGATCCTGCATTTTGCTGGTCCTTACAAAACAAGTGGAAGAAAACTACAGCCTGTGATCAATCTGCAATCACAATCATCACTAAATGAGAAGAAAATAAAATCAACCATTGATTTACGGTTTTTAATTGAAGTACAAGATGAATTTATTTCAACATTTTATTTTATCAGATCGTCATGAACATACTACGATGAAATAAAAAAAAAAAGAAGCAAGTCCGTCTATCGATATTGCTCTGGTGAGAATGCAAAAGTTAAGATTGCTGGCCACACCTAACTGTGCAAACAATTAACTTTAAAATATCAAAAAATAAATGAGCATTAGGGTCTAAGCTATTCGACAACTTCAGCCCTTGAATCTCGAGTTTAAGCGCCATGAATCCTTCCTCAAATTATTACGCTTCCTCATTGGAACAGAAATTCAAAAGCGATGATGATATAATCGAAAATACACCTTCGAAGAAGCATGCAACAACAATTTCCTCTTTTAGGGAGATCCAATATTTCTAGTTAAAAAGAGCGCGAAAACCGTCAAAGCGATCTAGCGCTCTATTCGAACCCAAACTCTTAAGCGTTATCATCAACTGCAAATGGCTTTTGCAGTCCATGGTTGCAGTCTACTCACTATTAAACAGATGGAGCATACATGACCTATACACAAAGGAACCTCACTATAGCAGCTACAATGAGGGACCTGTGTGTACAAGTCCTCTACAAATATCATTCCCCTAAAAAGACCAAAGAAAAAATCATCAGTTAAACCCACAAATCGATGTGCTAGTTCAAAGATCCACTTTCCATCCTACCATTTGAAGACACTTGTTCGAATTTTTTTGGCCTCAACTATTTCCCTTAACATGAAAGTATATTTTATATTTCGATATCCCCAATAACACTCTTCTTTACTAAAAAATCTTCAATATCCAAAACCAAATATCCTCCATATGTAGGGATGATAAAATGGTTCGTCAGCTTGAGCCGTTCGGACTCTGCTCGAAAAAAAGCTTGGTCTTACCTCGGCTCGAGACTCGATCAAGATTTCGAGTCAAAACTTGAGCTAAGATTTTTTTGAGGGACGGGCTTCGGCTTGGTTCAGCTCGAGCCAAAAAAAAAAATCCTCCCAAAATGCTCGAGCCTTGAAATTTGATGGTGAGATCAGCTCTACTCGTTGTATATATATATATATTTTCAATAACAAATTTATAATTTTTGTTATAAAAAGTAAAATAAGATTTATAAACTCGGGAATCATCTTGAACATGCTAAGAAAAGCTCGAGTCGAACCTTATTTTTGGGACGAGTTTTGACTCGACTCTATTCTAGCAAAAAAAAAAAGCCCGCCCCTAAAAGCTTGACTCGTTGACTGTAACGAGCCGGGTCCCACTTAAAGGGTTATCCCAGCCATTAGATCGACGACATACTGTCCCCACTGTACCAACATGGATCATAGAATTGCTTCAAAACAAGCACGCTTAATTGTGGAGTTTTTAACGATGAACTTCTAGAAAAGAAGGTGCACCTTGTTGGTATGAGTAGTACATATTAAATCTTTTATGCTTTCCTGGCCTGGTGTTACAATCACACCCCGTTGGACTCGCGAAGTCCTCGTCGCGCTTAAACCATCTAAGGATCCATTATTAAACATTGGGATTCTAGAGGTGGCTCCCGCCCTATGGCGTAGCACTTTGTCCCGCATAGCACTTAGTTCTCAATTTTCGACTGGCACCCGGCTCTGTACCGTTTGTAACGACCCAAGTCCCACTTAACGGGCTATCCAGGTCGTTAGATCGACGACATACTGTCCCCACTGTACCAACATGGATCTTTTCAGCTTGCTTTGTCCTCACCGCACGCTCCCCGAGAAATCTTTCCAGGAGGTCACCCATCATAAAATTACTTCAAAAAAAATACGCTTAACTGTAGAGTTTCTAACGATGAACTTCTAGAAAAGAAGGTGCACCTTGTTGGTATTAGTGACGACGCTCCGCAAGTGCACGGGTCGCGCAAGTAATAAAGTGGATTTTAAATCCGAATATCGTTCCCACAGAGATTGTTTTAAATCGTATTTTAGACTACTACCTTAACCGGAACTAGAGAAATTGTTTGAGTTTGAAAATTTTGATTTTGAAAATTAAAATGAAGATTAAACTAAAAAATTGACAAATTTGATTTTAAACGAATGAAAATAAATGCGTTAGAATTATGAATCCATTTTGACTCTATCATCCATATCTTAACCAATTATTTAAATACAATTCACGGGTTTTGAGAATCCATATTCCTAATATTGTCAAGACTCCCTTTCGGACAAGAATCAACACCTATTTCTATACACAATCCGACTATATTTCTATGGCGAATCTAAATGTATAGAAAAGGATTACAAGTTTTGTGAATACTATAGCAGATAACACAAAGCATAGGGGTATACTTCTATCCCCTATCGGACTTTGTGGCAATTGACACAAGTCTAATGAAATCTCAATCTTTCGAACTTAAGAAATCATTACCTAAAATCATACAACTAGTGATCAAGTAATTGCATGATAAAGAAAAGTATAAATCAATTGCTCAAAATCATGAATTGCATAAATTAAATAATAGATTAAAATATGGAATTAAGAAATCAAAACTTCATCACAATTCCAACACAATTAACATAGCCTAGAAACATAATAGAAAATAAATAACAAGAGATATGAAAAGATGTAACCCAATTCATCTCCTTGCAATTGTATCTTCAATTTTGATCTTGGCGTGGTTTGGATCCCTCGGCACTTCGACAGCGTTTTGGCCTCTCTTCAATGAATTGGGAACCCTTAATTTCGTGCCCCAAGCCATGTATTTATAGATGTTCATGAGAATTAGGTTAATTGTGGGGAACACTGCTGAATTCCGCGCAAAAAGCCCAGCTAAGGCCCAGTCGAGATTACCGTGCGGCCGCACGGTTCAAAAACACGCGGTCGCATGATTCTGCAGGTAAACTTCAGTCGCCGAATTTTTTTGACCGTGCGACCGCACGCCTTGTTCAACCGTGCGACCGCACGGTTATACGGTTTAATGCAATTTCTGACTTTTAAATGTTACAAGTTGGTCCCTATCTTTTAATTTCACAGCAAGTCCTCCAACTTCCGATTGTTGCAATTTAGCCCCTGAACTTCTGATTTCTTCCAAATTCGATTTTTTCTTCAAATTAGCTATTTGATTGACTGCATCAATTCTTGATTTGCTCACTTTGACACTTTTTACATCCAGTTGCTCAATTTTAGCTTCAATTCCTTTGTTTTCTCGAATTTGGGATTATTTCTGAAATGTAAACAAATAACTCAAAATAAATAGCAAATATTCCAAAACAAACATATAAAATCCTACTTTTAGGATAGAAATAAGTGTATAAAATACACTTATCAATTAGTAGTATATATCAAATCTTTTAAGCTTTCCTGGCCTGGTGTTACATTGACATCCCTATCCATATGTATGGGAGAGTGATAAATATAAAACTGAACAATGTTTTTCATATATTGAATGAGAATACAGTGGTGTATATATACACAAGCATCCAAAGATAACTACAATAAGAGAAGATTACGACGTCAAGGATTCTGATTTATCTTCAATAGAACTTTCCTTATCAGGTCCCCGCGAGATGGAGGATCCATTAGAGACTCCAATCTTGGGCCTCAGTAGCTCAAACTTGGATAACGGTAATGACTTTGTTAAGATATCTGCATGTTCATCCTGAGTAGGAATATAAGATACACGAAAAGAACCATTTGTGACATGTGTGCAAACAAAGTGATAGTCAATGACAGCGTATTTCATCAGGGAATGAAACACCGGATTGTGAGATAGATAGGGAGCACCCAAGTTATCACAGTAGATGATAGGTGAAGAGGGTAGAGATATACAGAATTCTGAAAGAAGGTTGTAGACCCTAAGGATTTCAGATGAGCAAGAGGTAAGAGCTCAATATTCAGCCTCGGTGGATGATCGAGCTACTGTTTGTTGTTTCTTTGAACACCAAGAAATGGGGGAAGAGCCAAAAGAAATAATATAGATGGATGTAGAGGAGCGGTCATCAATGTTTCTAGCCCAATCCGAATCTGTGAAACTAGACAAGGAGAGTAGTAGATTTTCGAAGTAAGAGTCCACGATGAATAGTTTGTTTGAGATAGCGTAGGATGTGCTTGACAACAGTCCAATGAATTTCAGATGGTCTTCTCATGTATTAAGACAACTTGTTGATTGCAAAACAGATATCAGGTCTTGTAAGAGAGAGGTATTGAAGGGCCCCAATAACCTGTCTATAGGTCGTGACATTAGTAGTAGGAGACCCATCATGTAACCAAAGAGCAGAAGAATTAGAGATTGGAGTGGAAACATGTTTGGTGCCAATCATATTGGCCTTGGTGAGGAGATCAGAGATGTATTTGTGTTACTTTAAGAAGCAGTTGGAGAATCAAGTAACTTCTACTCCAAGAAAGTAGTTGAGTGCACCAAGACTTTTGACTGAGAAACGAGATGAGAGAGTATCTAAGAAGGATTGAACAGCAGTAGTTTGATTTCCAATGACAAGATCATCAATGTAAACAAGAAAATAGATAGTGGTGGTGGATGAGGAATAGAGAAATAAGAAAGAGTCAATGTGCGAATTATGAAAGCCATATTGAATTAAAAATGTTTTAAGTTTTGCATACCGGGCTCAAGAAGCCTATTTAAGACCATAAATGGCTTTATTTAGGCGGCACGGATGAGAGGGAAATTGGGAATTAGGGAAGCCAGGTGGCTAGGACATGTAAACAGTGTCAGATAGTGTGCCTTGAAGAAAGGCATTGTTGACGTCGAGCTGATGAACTGGCCAGTTGAATTGGGGAGCAAGAGTGAGAAATATTCTGATAGTGGTTGGCTAACTATAGGACTGAAGGTTTCATGAAAGTCAATTCCTAGATGTTGATGGAAACCCTTTGCCACCAGTCGTGCTTTACAGTGGGAGATGGTGCCATCAGAATTTTGTTTGATTCGAAACACCCATTTATAGCCACTGGTTGTGCATTGGGAGGGGGAGGAACAAGAGTCCATGTTTGGTTTGTGAGTAAGGCATTTAATGCTTCCGCCATGGCAGTACACCAATGTGAAGATTTTAAGGCCTGAGTGACACTAGTGGATTCAAGGGACTCTAGTAGAGGATGTTTAGAAGAGGTATTATATAGTTGTTTTGGACAGTAGATATTGTTTTTAGCACGAGTTAGCATTGGATGAGAGTTGAGGGGAGGTTGAGGAATATTTTCAGCTGAGGTGTTTTGTAAGACCGCTTTTCATTTTTACGTGAATTTTAAATTTCACTCAATAATTATGTTAATGTGGTTATAAATTATAAATTTGTGATCTTTAATGTCTATAATTCGAATTATTTTGTAGTGGAAGGACTTGGACGCCGTTTCGATCAATGTACCAATTAAAAAGTTTATAAACTTTTATAAAATAATATGCCTAATTGTTTATGTAACTTGGCAATCTTGCCAATTCGTATTTTGTCAAAATTATTATAAGTGGTAAATTTTAGGGCATTTTGTGAATTTATGATAGAGGTGTGCTTAATTTTGAAACTTAGGGAGAATGAGGGACTAAATTGCAAATTCCCTAAAGATTACACTTAAATCTAACCTAAACCCTCATTCTCACATCTCTCACCCAACTCCCTCATTTTAGGGCATTTTGTGAATTTATGATAGAGGTGTGCTTAATTTTGAAACTTAGGGAGAATGAGGGACTAAATTGCAAATTCCCTAAAGATTACACTTAAATCTAACCTAAACCCTCATTCTCACATCTCTCACCCAACTCCCTCTCTGTCTCGACTCTCTCCCCTGCCTCTCGCTCTTGGTCTCGCATCTCTCTCCCTCTCCTTCCCTTCCTCACGCACCGTCAGCCACCATCACCACCACCACCACCACCACCGTGCACCTCCATCACCGGTAAGGCCGCCCCCTCCCTTCCCCTTCCCTTTTCACGCCCGTACGCACCCACTCACGGACACACACACACACACACACACATGGAGTTTTTGTATGTATATATGG
This sequence comes from Ligustrum vulgare, assembly GCA_963555705.1. NCBI lineage: Eukaryota > Viridiplantae > Streptophyta > Magnoliopsida > Lamiales > Oleaceae > Ligustrum > Ligustrum vulgare. The sequence goes on from OY743190.1 coordinate 1,618,168, forward strand.
AATTATATGTATATATTGATGTATACATGGATTGAATGTAAGTATATATGTATTTTTCTCACATTCTCAGATTTTAGTTTGTTTGATTTCGAATTATACCATAAATTTAGAAATTATTGATGTTTATGAATGTGAGTATTGATGTATAAGTATGTGTACATATGTATAAGTTTTATATGCACGTGTGTGTATTGAGAAGTTTCATATTTAGAATTTGTTAAATATACCTTGTTTAAATTGAGTTAGTTTAATTGAATTTCTGTTGTTTTTGGTAAATTTGAGGATTTCGAATTTATGAGATTTGGGAATTGAAGAAATTTGAGATTTTGTTTAAACTTATTTTAGGTTTAATTTAATTGAAATCCTTATTTTCAATATTTTCAGATTTTGAAAAAATTAGAATGCTAGTTGGAATTATTCATGTAAAATTTAAGTTGTGATAATATTTCAGATTCTTGACTTTTGTGTAATTTGATAAGAATGATTTAAATTTGGCTCTTGGAAGTTATTCTCATTTTGAATGTTGCATTATTTATGCTTGACGTAGCTTAAGGACAAGTTGGGTTAAATTATAAGTCACATGGAAGTCTTAACATTGATTAGGAGTTTTAAATGTGGTTTTCACTAAAAGCCATATTTTTGTTAATGAATGGAAATTAATTAGGAGAAACGGTACATTGACGTCGCGGGAAACCAAGACTTCCACCTGCATATTAAGCAAAGTAACTACTAAGGACTACAGGTAAGTAAACTTCCCCTATTTTTATCAAAGTTGAATGTAAATGTGAAATTAATGTGTAAATGACTGTCTTGCAACTTACTTGCTTTGATGAATTTCGTTTACCTTATGAAAGTATATGTTATTAGGAAGAATGTTCAAGCATGCACATTATCATGTCATTGCATCATCAAGCATGCATTGGCATCGAAATTGGGAAGTCAAATGTTTTTAAATGAAAGAAATGTGTCAAGGTGCAAGTTTGTTCAAAAGTTATGTATCCCAAGTTTTTAAGAAAAAATGGGTGTACTTCTAGTTCATGAAAGATACGAGTGGGAAATGGGGCGCGGGGAACCGACGTACCCGAATTAAGTCGCTTTGCGACGGAATGTTCCACCGTTTTACCATGAACTGTTAAACCGTTTTGCGGTGGGAAAGTAAATGTTAAACCGCTTTGCGGTGGAAATGTGAATGTTAATCTAGTTCCAAATAAGAATTGCCCACTGTTATCTGATTGACTAGAAGATACACCAAGTGAGCTCACGATGGAAATGAAGTGAAAGTTTTGAAATGTTAAGTGAAAGTTTGAAAGTTCTAGAAAGTAAAGTAAATGTGATACATATATTGAATTTTTAAAGCATTTCATGTCATAAGCATGCATTACATGCATAAAGTTTACTTACTGAGCTTTAACTCACCCCAATTCCTCCCCCCATATTTCAGGTGATGAAATTTAGATGATCTGAAGAGAGCGCTCGGGGGCAGACTCAGACAGTACCCCCTGTCACGCTCATTGAATAAAGTTAAATTTATTCAAGATATCATTTAAATTATTTCTTATTCATTTTATTGATCATGGTTTGGTTGAATTTAGCTTTGAATGAATTATGGCGTCGCATTAACGATTAAACTGCCTCTTATTTCATTTGTTAATACCTATTGTTTTGGGATTTTTCATGTTGAGGATTTTGGGATTGAATGAAATTGTTTTGGTGCTTATGAATGTGATTGAGAGATGGTTTGATTATGTTTAAATTATTCTTTTGGTTATGTTGTCCCTCTATAGGTTGGTTAAGTCCAATTTATAGAGGAGACTCTGCCGAAATTCTGTAAAATTTATAATAGAAAAATGAAAATTTTAATGTTTTAAATGATTTATTTCCGCATATAATGTGAATGGAAGTTAACACACATAGGTTTTAGATTTTAAATTTTGGGTGTTACATGTTTAGAGAGGCACTGTCGATTTCTTTGTGGAGGATGAATTAGTCAAGGAAGATTCTGCCATGACCATGGCTGGTTCGGTAGAGGAAGATTGTGCTGGAAAAGATGCTGGTTCAATAGAGGATTGGGCTGTCGAATCAGCTACTGAATCAACAGTGCAGCTTGTTGAACCAGTTACTTGCTGAGCAGCATAGGCTACTGGCTGGAAACAATTATTCTCGGCAGCATAGGGTGCTGCCAAGAAGGATCCAGCCTCGATAACATTAGAAGCTGCCGAGAAGGAAGCAATCGCTGCTAGATTGGTAGCGGCCAGGTTTTGGGATGTGGGTTGAGAAGAATTGGGTTGTGCAATTATGGGTAAGGGCAGCGGATAGGATTGCAAAATAGAGGAGGATAAGGGATCATTTTGAGAGGTAGTTGATGATGAGCATAAGGTTGTGGAATGTGGGAAACTATGCTCAAAAAATCTAACATGAATAGATGTAAAAAATTTCTGGGTTCGTATTTCTTGACAGAGATAGGAGTGGTGTATTGTGTCATAACCAAGGAATATACATGTTAAGTGTATTTTATACACTTATTTCTATCCTAAAAGTAGGATTTTTATTTTTTGTTAAAGAATATTTGCTATTTATTTTGGTTGTATTTGTTTATATTTTAGGAATAACCCAAAGTCAAGAAAACAATGAAATTGAAGCCAAAATCGAGCAATTGGATGACAAAAGTGTCAAAGTGTCAAAAGATGAAAATTGCCTAAAAACATGTAAACTGCGCGGTCGCAAGCCATTAAACCACTCGTCCGCATGACCTAAGAATTTGGCGACTGAAGCAGACATGCAGAAGCATGCGACCGCAACTATTTGAACCGTGCTATCGCACAATTAAAATTCTGGGCCGTTGCTGGGCTTTTTGCGTGATTTTTAGTGAATTTCTCTTATTTTTTACCTTGACTTCGAGAGAATCTATAAATAAAGGGTATAATGTACGAAATTAGGGGTTCCCTATTGTGTTATTTAATGCCAAAATGTTGTCCAACTACTGGGGGTTACATTGAAGGCCAAATTTAAGATTGAAGAACAAGGATCAACAAGATGAACGGGATGACTTTATTCATTTTTCTTGTGAATTATCTTTAATCATGTTTCTATCCTAGATTTCTTGTGTTGGGATTATGATGAAGCGATAATTTATTGATTCCATGTTTTGACTTTACATTAATATTATGCAATTTATGAGATTGATGAAATTAATTATGTTTTTATTCTCATCTATAATCGTGGATGCATAATTATTGATGTTTGTGATAGATTTCTATGTTCGAAAGAGTAGGAATTTATTAGACCTTGATTAATTGCAACGAAATCCGATAGGGGACAGAAATATACCCTTATACTTCGTGTTATCTGTTCGGTAAAATCGTATACCGCAAGTGCATGGTTCGCGTTCAAGTAGTAAAGTGGACTAGAGAAGTCCGGGTTATCGTACCCACGAGGATTGATTTATTTGTAATTAAAGTTATTGATTTCATTTTAAAAGAAAAGTCAAGTAACATAAAAAGTTGGTTTGATGGTGAATACTAACTATCATAAAATTAAAACATGGTAACATGAAAAACTAGTTAATTAAAGCAAATAGACTACAATATGTAAAAGTTAGGATTAAAACTAATTATCCAAAATAAACTAATAACAAAAAGAACTTGATGACTAAACTAAACTAGAAAACATGAGACAAGGTGAGTTTAGTTTTTATAACTACACTAATTTCTTTTTTCACAAATCAAATAGTGGTAGTCAATCAATTAACCAAATTACATGGGAAATTCTAAATTAAACCTAACATGTATACTAACTTGCAAATACAATACAAAATATTGACGACATTTTAAGATTGCATAAATATAAAACAACAATCCTAATTATAAAATCATAAACATAAATGCCCAACATCCATAAACAACCTAAAATACTTAATTAAAATTAAACTAGTCAACAATTCCAACACAATAACATTAACCCATAATAAACTACCAACAACATTTAGAAAACAACATAAACATGTGAATGATACTCAAAATAAAGATTAAAAACAAAAGAATAAAAAAACCTCCCTTTTTGTAAAGTTCTTGAAGTGAAAACCCAAGAATCCTTCACTTTGAATCAAGTTTCTTCATCAACCATTAATATCTTCAACAACTCAAACACAAAACATTAAATGCATAAAAAATAAATGACCTTCTTGATGAAAATATGAGAAAATAACAATAATCAAAAGCCCAACAATAATAAGCAACTTAAATGCACAATAACTTTACTAAACATAAAAATATTAACTTAACATTGCATTAAAAATATGAAAATCAAGATGAAAATTACAAAAGAAAGTTAAAGAGGCAAGAACTGACATGGCTCAACCTAAAAAATCTGATTTTTCTATTTATAATACCCCAAAATCATCCAAAACCCTAAAAAAAACGCTAAGATCCGCGAAATTCAGCATCTCGGCCGAACCGGGTCGGCCGGGTTGACCCGGTCCGGCCCGGAAATTTTTTTTTTTTTTTAAAGGCGCACGATCGTGCGCGATAAACAGTGCGCGATAGCGCGCTTGATCTTTCTGCACCAAGGTTAGTCTCGGATCAGTTTTGAGGTCCAAGTCGCGTTCGAGACTTGGTTCGAGCCACGCGATCGCGTGGCTCAGCTGGAGGGTATTTTTGCAGCTAAGTCCCTTCCGTAATTGCCATTAAGTCCTCAATCTTTTAATCTTGAGCAATTTAGTCCCCAACTTTTCAGATTTCTTTCAAATATGTCCTTCTAAAATTGCACTTTAGGCCCTTCAACTTTTGAAATCTTGCAATTTGGTCCCTCGATTAATTGCGCGGCTTGTTTAACTTCCCGGAAGTGACAAAATGATCCTCAAACTTCCAATTTCAGTGTAATTTGCACTTCTTTTGTAGTTTTTGTCCTCAAACTTGGATATTAACCTATTTAAACACAAAATATGCATAAATTAGTAGATATTTGCTTAAGATGTTCCAAAATATGCTAATTTAAAAGTATAAAAAGTGTATAAAAATACACTTAATAAATACCCCCAAACTTAAACTCTTGCTCGTCTCGAGCAAAAATATCTACTAACACAAAAACAAATGAATGAATGATCAACAATGCTAGATAACTTGTAAATTCTTTACTTGAGTGTAAAATTGCATGATTAATTCACAATTGTGTTTTCAAAATAATACTACAAAATAAAGTTGAGCTTATCTCATGTTTGATCGGTGTGTGTGTGTGCATAGTCACTTCCAATTATCACTAAGGTTCAAAGAAACATTGTAGGAATGATAAATTTCAAAATAATACTATCCCCCCTTAGTGTTCAATTTCATTCCTTACCCTCTCGTGACATTCATCCCCCCCCCCCATATTATTTCTTTTCTCTCCCGAAATGCAATCCTAGGGGTGACTCTCAATTCACACATCTCTTTTTCCACTAAAGTTTGGTTATGACTTACCAAAAATCTCAACAATCTAGATATACAGTGACTCTCCACTAGATGGGTGTTTCAACATTAAAGTTTATACCAAGCAATTCAAACCCACTATTAATCTAAGCCCTTATGCAAATACAAATGCATGATTTCTACAAACTAATGTGATGATTGTTCGTGACTTCCTCACTCCCTTAAGCTTTCTAATTGACCCAGGTAGGGAGCTTTAGGTCGGAAACTCCCCGATTGTTTTAAGATCAAAGGGTACCGGGTTTCAAAATACCCCTACGGACTTACTAACTCGAGTAAAAAAGGCTACGATGTGAGGTAGACTTATTAAGCAAATGCAATGATGATGATTTTTTTTTTTTTTTTTACAAGTGTGTGTGTGTACCCTACTCATTAAGCTTTCTAATTGACCCATGTAGCGAGCTTTAGGCCGATAACTCCCAAGTTTCAAACTTAAGGCACCAAGTTTCAAGATACTCCCACGGGCTTAATTACTCGAGTCAAAAAGGCTACGAGATAGGGCAATGCAATAATTAAAATGGGCTTAGATTTCTAGCATTTGGTCATCACTTAGCTTATACTAACGTCAACAACACTCCACACAAATTTAGATCAAGCATGCATGGAATCACTACACATCTAGACCGTCTCCTTTACCAGCTCGACCACCCCCAAACTTGTCTCACAAAGGATCAAGAGATTAATAGCATTGAGGAGGAATTGGATAGGTTGATAAAAATTGAAGATACAAGCTCACAACCTAATTTCTACTTCAAAAATTTTTCCAACCTTCAATGGATTCCCAATCTCAACAACAATTAGTTATGACTATTGTGCTCAAGAGAACTCAGGATCACTCATAGATAAGCAATTTAAAAATAGGCACAAGTAGTATATTCGATCATAATTCGTGAATTAATCAGCAATTTCAAACATCAAATCATTTTGAGCTGACAAGGCTATCTAGCATGTCAATATCCACAACAAAATGAACAAAATCAAACATCACGATATCTTAAGCCGGCAAGGCTATCTAACATGATAAAGTGCAACATGAAGTCAACACCCCCAAACTTGAATTACACATTGTCCTCAATGTCAAAATAGAAACAATATGTAAAGAAGAAAAGAGGTAGTGAAACTTCCCTGATTCAATGCTTGTTTGTGATGTTGAAATTGACCTAAGCTTTAGTTGAATGTAGTTCACACCCAAACTTGTTGAGGACAATGTCACTTAGGATTTTCAAAAAATTGTTACCTACAAAAGGTTGACAATTAATTAAAAAGGAAGTAAAGAAGTATAGTAAATAAATACAAGTAACTCAAAAGAGAAGAAATTTGGGTTACCTCCCAAAAAGCGCTTGGTTAAAGTCATAAGCTCGACTTTTGGATTGTTCATTCGGGAGCATTGAGGAGAAATGATAACTTTTCCTCCGAGCGTTCTCCTTCCAAGAATGGTTTCAACCTTTGCCCGTTGACTTTGAAATGTCCCTTGTCGGGATGATATAGCTCAATAGCTCCATGGGGAAAGATTTGAGAAATTGTGAATGGCCCCCACCAACGGGATCGAAGCTTTCCGGGGAATAGTCGAAGTCGGGAGTTGAATAGAAGAACTTGTTGCCCAACTATGAAGTCTCTCTTCACAATGTGGTTATCATGCCATTTCTTGGTCCTCTCCTTATAGATGCGAGCATTTTCATATGAGTTGAGGCGAAATTCATCAAGTTCATTAAGTTGAAGCAACCTCTTCTCACCAATTAATTTTGCATCAAAGTTTAATGCCCGTGTAGCCCAAAATGCTCGATGCTAAAGTTCAACGGGGAGATGACATGATTTTCCAAAAACAAGACAAAATGGAGACATACCAATAGGAGTCTTGAATGCGGTACGGTAAGCCCATAATGCATCATCTAGTTTCCTCGACCAATCTTTCCTTGATGTGTTCACCCGTCATCTCAAGAATTCTTTTCAACTCTCGATTTGAGATTTCCACTTGGCCACTTGTTTAGGGATAGTAAGGTGTGGCTACTCAGTGCTTCACTCCATACTTTGACAAAAGTGAGTCAAGGAGGCGATTGCAAAAGTGTTTGCCTCAATCACTAATGATGAGTCTGGGGGTTCCAAAGCGTGTAAAAATGTTCTTCTTGAGAAAATTGACCACCACCCAAGCATCATTAGTGGGCAATGTCACCGCCTCTACCCATTTAGAAACATAATCCACCGCCACAAAAATATATTGATTTGAGAACGAGGATGGGAATAACCCCATGAAATCAATTTCCCAAACATCAAAGATTTCCACTTCCAAGATTGAAGTCAATGGCATTTCATTACGCCTAGAGATATTCCCACTCATTTGGCATCTATCACATTTGGACACTAAGGTATAGGCATCCTTGAACAAAGTTGGCCAATAGAATCCCGATTGAAGAACTTTTGAGGCGGTTTTGGAAGCTCCAAAGTGACCCCCATAAGGTGATGAATGACACCTATCAAGAATTGCTTCCATTTCTTCCTCGGGAACACATCTTCTAATAATTTGGTCCGACCCCCTCTTGAATAAATATGGTTCATCCCAAAAATAATGTTTCACATCGGTAAAGAATTTCTTCTTTTGTTGATAAGAGAAATCCGGGGGAAGAATACCACTTACAAAGAAATTCACGAAGTCCGCATACCATGGTGCTTCAAACACTTGGAGAAGATGTTTGGCATGCAATAGTTGTTCATCCGGAAAGGCTTCATTGATTTCCTCTACTCCCACTTCTTCAGGTTGATCTAGCCTAGATAGATGATCGGCCACAAGATTATCCGCACCTTTTTTATCACGTATTTCCAAATCAAATTCTTGCAAGAGAAGGACCCATCTAATCAATCTTGGCTTCGCATCCTTCTTAGCAAGCAAGTATTTTAGAGCGGAGTGATCGGTATAGACAATTACCTTTGAGCCGATGAGATAAGATCGAATTTGTCAAAGGCAAAGACCACGGAAAGTATCTCTTTCTCGGTTGTGGCATAATTTAATTGAGCATCACTCAATGTTCGGCTTGCATAGTAGATCACATGCAACAATTTACCTCTCCTTTGCCCCAAAACCGCTCCCACGGCATAATCACTAGCATCGCAGATGAGCTCAAATGGTAAGCTCCAATCCGGGGCCACAATAATAGGAGCCGAGATAAGCCTCTCCTTAAGAGTGTTGAAATCCAATAGACACTCTTGAGAGAAATGAAAAGTGTTGTTCTTCTCAAGTAGAGAACAAAGAGGCTTAGTAATTTTAGAGAAATCCTTGATGAATCTCCTATAGAAGCCCGCATGCCCCAAGAAACTCCTTATGCCTTTCACCGAAGTAGGAGGAGACAATTTCTCGATAACTTGTATTTTGGCTTTATCAACCTCAATCCCCCCTTGTAAAATCTGGTGGCCAAGTACAATGCCCTCTCTTACCATAAAATGACATTTCTCCCAATTAAGCACTAAATTGGTTTCTTCACATCTTTTCAACACTAAATCAAGATTATCCAAGCATTCATTGAAAGAAGAACCAAAAACTGAAAAATCATCCATAAATACCTCGATGAATCTTTCCACCATGTCAGAGAATATGGCCATCATACAACGTTGAAAAGTAGCCGGTGCATTGCAAAGACCAAACGGCATCCTCCTATAAGCAAAAGTCCCATATGGACATGTGAAGGTGATCTTCTCTTGATCTTCGGAGGCTATTAAAATTTGATTGTAACCCGAGTATCCATCCAAGAAACAATAATGAGAATGTCCCGCCAACCTCTCAAGCATTTGGTCAATAAAGGGGAGAGGAAAGTGATCTTTTCGAGTGGCATTGTTCAATTTCCGGTAGTCAATGCACACTCTCCATCCCGTCACGGGCCTTGTAGGAATAAGCTCGTTGTTCTCATTTTCAACCACCGTGACACCTCCTTTCTTTGGAACACATTGGACAGGACTCACCCATGCACTATCCGAGATTGGATAGATAATTCCCGCATCCAACCACTTCAATACCTCGACCTTCACTACTTCTTTCATGTATGGATTTAGACGGCGTTGGTGCTCCACTGTTGGTTTGAAGTTATCCTCTATGAGGATTTTATGCATGCACAAGGTAGGGCTAATACCCTTGATATCCGCCATAGTCCATCCAATAGCCATTTTATGCATTTTCAACACCTCAAGTAGTTTTTCTTCCTCCACTTCATCCAACAAATTGGAGATAATAACGGGAAGAGTAGAAGAATCACCCAAGTATGCATACCTCAAATGTGATGGAAGAGGTTTGAGCTCAAGAGTTGGGGCTTTTTGAATGGAGGGTAGTGAAGGAGAAGAGCTCTCTCCTAATTCTTCAAAATATGGCCTCTTCTTGAAAGGATAAAATTTGGAAGCATCCAAGTGTTGTGACATCCTTCCGATGTCCAAATCATCCTCTTCCTCAGTGGTTATGGAGTGAACAATGCAAGTCTCAAGGGGATCCTTAGATGACCCATAGATGAATGATGTAGCCACCTCTTGATCAATGATGTCTACTCGGGAGCATAAATTTACCTCTGCGGGGTACTTAATGGATTTCATGATGTCGAATGTGATTTGCTCATCTTGAACCCTCAATATCAATTTGCCTCCTTGCACATCTATTAAAGCCTGGCCGGTTGCTAGGAAGGGTCTTCCCAAGATGATTGGGATATCAATGTCTTCCTCCATATCAAGAATGATGAAATCGGCGGGGAAGATGAATTTGTCCACCTTGATTAGCACATCCTCAACAATACCACGTGGATGCTTAATAGAACGATCGGCCAATTGCAATGAAACTGTGGTTGGCTTCACCTCTCCCATGCCCAATCTCCTGAAAATAGACAAAGACATTAAATTAACACTATCACCAAGATCACATAATGCTTTACCAAAAGTTAAATCACCAATAGTACAAGGAATAGTAAAACTCCCTGGATCTTTGATTTTTGGAGGCAATTTGTTTTGTAGTGTGGCACTACACCCTTCCGTGAGCATCACAGTTTCATGATCTTCTAGCCTCCTTTTGTTTGAAAGGATGTCTTTCATAAACTTTGCATAGCTAGGCATTTGTGCTAATGCATCGGCAAATGGTATATTGATGTGAAATTTCTTGAAAAATTCAAGAAATTTACCAAATTGTGCATCCACCTTGTGCTTTTGGAGTCTTTGAGGAAAAGGAATGGGAGGCACATAAGCTTTCACTAGAGTAGGAACCTTTGTTGAGGTCTCCCCACTTTTCTTCAATGTTGCATCATTTTCATTCGCCTCCTCAACATGCTCATTACCTTTTTCTTTCACCTTGGGTTGTGCCACATGTTGCTTTACCGTGATTTCCGGTAATTGAATTCCACTTCTTTTAGTGATGGCTTGCACATTTTCCCGTGGGTTGATCTCGGTATTGCTTGGAAAGGATCCTTGTTGTCTCTCCGTCATCATTTTTTCCAATTGCCCAACTTGAGTCTCAAGATTTTTTATAGAAGCCGCTTGATTTTGGAGAATAGTATTGGTCTTGTTCATGAATTGCATGAGTATCTCCTCGATGGAAGGCTTCTTCTCTTGGGGTGGTGGAGGTTGAACAAAACCGGGAGGTTGAACAAAATCGGGAGGCTTTACTTGATTTTGATTGTTGGACCAAGAAAAATTCGGATGATTCCTCCAACCCGGATTGTATGTGTTGGAGTAAGGATTGCCTTGTGGTCGGTTGAAATTTTGAGCATAATTCACTTGCTCATTTGAAGTAGAAGCCATTTTGAGTATGGGATATTCCTCAACCTTGTGTGTTGCTCCACATACATCACAAATAGAAATAGGAGGGTAGATTGCTTTTACCATATGTTGAGAAGATAAATCATCACACTTCTTGAATAGAAGGTCCATCTTTGCCGATAAAGCCGCATATGCATCAACTTCATGAATTCCCGCGGCTTTCTTTGGTACCATGCGGTCAGTTGGCCAAGTAGAATTGTGACTAGCCATCCTCTCAAAGAGCTCAATTGCCTCATTAGGTGATTTTGTAGTGATAGCTCCATTGGAGGCCGAATCAACCGTCACTCGACTAGATGGATTCATCCCAAGATAGAAATATTGAACTTGCATTTGCTTGGTGAACCCATGATTTGGACATTTCCTCAACATCTCCTTGAATCTTTCCCATGCCTCATAGAAACATTCGATGTCAAGTTGTCGAAATGTGGAGATATCACTCTTCAATTTAGCCACTTTTGACGGAGGAAAGTATTTTGTAGTGAACTTTTGAGCAAGATCATTCCATGTTGTAATACTTCCAACCGGGTTGACATCTAACCATTCACGAGCTCCATCTCTAAGGGTATGTGGAAATAACCGCATGTTGATAGCCTCCTTGCTAATTCCTGGATAATCAAAGTTACTACACATCTCCAAAAACCGCGACATGTGAGTAAATGGATTCTCCTCGGTCATTCCATAGAATTGTAGATGCCCCTTGAAGAGATTTATCACATCCGGATTTAGATGAAAGTCTGGACGTCCAAATGGGGGATATGTGATGTTTCCTCGATTTTGAGTGATGAGAGGGACCATGAATTTCCCCATTGGTCTATCATCTTCATCAATAACGGGATTGGCACCACCTTGATTGTTGTCTCCCATATTGCCTTATATTCTTTGATGTTCAACTTGTTCTCTTCTTTCCTTAATCCTCCTCCTAAAAGTTCGTTCGGGTTCGGGATCAGTTGGAAGAATGTCTCAAGTCGGACGTTGTTGCATAAATAAGGCAAGAGTTCCTAGAAAATGAAAATAAAAAGAAGAAAGAGAAGAGAATGAGAAGAAAATTCAATTAACAAAAATCAATGCATTTAGTACAAATAAAATCAATTCTCGGCAATAGCGCCAAAAACTTGTTCGCTAAAATCCTATACCGCAAGTGCACGGTTCGCGTTCAAGTAGTAAAGTGGACTAGAGAAGTCCAAGTTATCGTATACCGCAAGTGCACGGTTCGCGTTCAAGTAGTAAAGTAGACTAGAGAAGCCCAACATCCATAAACAACATAAAATACTTAATTAAAATTAAACTAGTCAACAATTCCAACACAATAACATTAACCCATAATAACCTAACAACAACATTTAGCAAACAACATAAACATGTGAATGATACTCAAAATAAAGATTAAAAACAAAAGAATAAAGAAACCTTCCTTTTTGTAAAGTTTTTGAAGTGAAAACCCAAGAATCCTTCACTTTGAATCAAGTTTCTTCATCAACCATTAATATCTTCAACAACTCAAACACAAAGCATTAAATGCATAAGAAATAAATGACCTTCTTGATGGAAATATGAGAAAATAACAATAATCAAAAGTCCAACAATAATAAGCAACGTAAATGCACAATAACTTTACTAAACATAAAAATATTAACTTAACATTGCATTAAAAGTATGAAAATCAAGATGAAAATTACAAAAGAAAGTTAAAGAGGCAAGAACTTACATGGCTCAACCTAAAAAATCTGAATTTTCTATTTATAATACCCCAAAATCATCCAAAACCCTAAAAAAAACACAAAGATCCGCGAAATTCAGCATCTGGGCCGAACCGGGTCGGCCGGGTTGACCCGGTCCGGCTCGGAAATTTTTTTTTTTTTTTTAAAGGCGCGCGATCGCTCGCTTGATCTTTCTGCACCAAGGTTAGTCTCGGGTCTGTTTTGAGGTCTAAGTCGCGTTCGCGACTTGGTTCGAGCCACGCGATCGCGTGGCTCAGCTGGAGGGTATTTTTGCAGCTAAGTCCCTTCCGTAATTGCTATTAAGTCCTCCATCTTTTAATCTTGAGCAATTTAGTCCCCAACTTTTCAGATTTCTTTCAAATATGTCCTTCTAAAATTGCACTTTAGGCCCTGCAACTTTTGAAATCTTGCAATTTGGTTCCTCGATTAATTGCGCGGCTTGTCCAAAACTTCCCGAAAGTGACAAAATGGTCCACAAACTTCCAATTTCAGCGTAATTTGCACTTCTTTTGTGGTTTTTGTCCTCAAACTTGGATAATAACCTATTTAAACACAAAATATACATAAATTAGTAGATATTTTCTCAAGATGTTCCAAAATATGCTAATTTAAAGGTATAAAAAGTGTATAAAAATGCACTTAACATTATCCTAAAAAGTGTTCATAGTTGGTTAATACTTTTCTACATGTTTGGATTGGTCATAGAAATATAGGCTCGTCTCTTGTAGGAAAAAGTGTTTATACATCTCTCGAAATGGGACATAAACAACTATAGGAACACGAATTTTCAATACTCATATTTTGTTATTAAAGTTTAAGTCAAATAATGGTTGATATGATTAATGTGGATTCATAATTCTAACATATTCATCTCATCATTTTAACAAATCAAATTTCTTGATTTCTTTTATTTTAATCTTAGTCTAATTTTCAATTCAAAATTCCCAAATTCAAAACTTTTCTAGTTCCGGTTAAGGAATTGTAATCTAAAATACAATTTACAACAATTTCTGTGGGATCGATACTTGGACTCACGTTCACTTTATTACTTGCGCGACCTATACACTTTCAGTTTAGCGAACAATACACTCTTTAGACCTAACATCAAGTTTGTTAGTAGCGTATGGACGGAGCCACAGATGACATAGGCAACCAAATTGTCGAAGATGTAGGTAAGAGGGTTTGACGTGAAATATAGTAGAGAAAGGACTTTCATTTTGTAAGGTAGATATGGGAAGGCGATTGATAAGGTAGACGGCAATTTGGAATGCAAAGGACCAATAAGGGGTGGGAAGGGAGGCCTGATGAAGCAGAGTAAGGCCTGTTTCAACAATATGCCCGTGTCAGAGTTCAGCAAAGCCATTATGTTCAGGGGTTTATGGGGGGTGATTAAGTGTTATATACCAGTTGAATTGAAGAGAGTTCGAAGAGATTGAAATTCACCACCACCATCAAAATACACAGTTTTTATTTTAGCATCGAATTGATTTTCAACTTGCATTTTGAAGACAGGGAATACACAGCTTTACCCAGTTTTGACAAATTATTCGAAGTGGAGTACGATGCTAGTGGAATTGGAGTTGGGGCAGTTTTGCCACAGGAGAAGAAATCAGTAGCATTTTTTAGTGAAAAAATAAGTGATGCATGTCAAAAGTGGAGTACTTATGATCAGGAATTCTATGCCATCGTTCATGCTTTAAAATATTGGGAGCACTACCTGATTCAGAAGGAGTTCATTCTATACATTGATCATCAAGCATTGAAGTATCTAAATAGCCAACAGAGTTTGAGCAATATGCATGCTCGGTGGTCGACTTATTTGCAGAAATTTTCATTTATTTTGAAACACAAGTTTGGAGTTTTGAACAAAGTAGCCAATGCCTTGAGTTGACATGCAAGTTTTCCTGTAACAATGCTGCAAGAGGTTATTGGGTTCGAATTTTTGAAAGACTTGTATTCTGGGGATGAAGATTTTGCTGAGTTGTGGGAGAAGTGTATTCAAAAACAAATGGAAGGAGAGTTTCACATTATCGATGGTTACTTGTTACGGGGCAATCAGTTGTGCATTCCTCGAAGTTCCTTAAGGGAGATATTGATTCGAAAATTACATGGTGGTGGTTTGAGCGGTCACTTGGGGCGTGATAAGACTATTAATGGAGTAATTTAGAGGTATTATTGGCCTTAGCTACAGTTTGATGTGGGAAATTTTGTTCAAAAGTGTTTTGTATGTCAGACTGCTAAAGGGCAAGTACACAATATAGGTCTCTACATGCCTTTGCATGTACCTAATAGAATATGGAAGGATTTTTTAATGGACTTTGTATTGGGGCTTCCATGAACTCAGCGTGGAGTCGATTCTATCCTTGTGGTAGTTGACAGGTTCTCTAAGATGGGGCATTTTATTCCATGCTAGAAGACTTCGGATGCATCTCATGTGGAGCAGCTATTCTTTTGGGAAATTGTTCGTTTACATGGGGTACCGCAATCCATCACTTCTGAAAAAGACTCCAAGTTCCTTTGCCATTTTTGGATTACATTGTGGTGATAGATGGATAATACGCTCAAGTTCAGTTGCACTGCACATCCCCAGACCGATGGTCAGACTAAGAAATTGAGCCGCACGTTGGGAGATCTAATTCGTAGTATTTGTGGAGACAAGCCAAAACAGTGGGATGTGGCACTAGCTCAAGCTGAGTTTGCTTATAATAATGCAGTTCACACCGTTACAGGTAAATCTCCTTTGGCTTTGGTATATTAGTAGCCACCAAAGCATGCTTTGGATCTGGAAAAAATCCCTAAGGTTGCTTGAACAAGTATGGCAGTCGAGAATACGGCTGAACAAGTTTGGGATGTTCAGGCAGAAGTGAAGGCTCGGTTGGAAGAGAAGAACACAGAATATAAGGCTACCGCTGATGTGAAGAGGCGTAAGAAATTGTTTGTAGTAGGTGACTAGGTGATGGTGTTCTTGCGTAAGGAAAGTTTCCCGTTGGTTCATATAACAAATTGAAATCGAAAAAGTATGGTCCAAACAAAGTGATCAAGAAGATCAATGATAATGCATATGTGATAGATTTACTTGCTAACATGAATATATCTCGCACCTTCAATGTAGCTGATCTTTATGAGTTTTGTGATGATGTTCCACTTTATCCAGATTATAACTCGGGGTCGAGCTTTTTTGAGGTGGAAGGGAATGACGTAGAACAAATGACGGAGTGGATTGAAGAAGAAATATAACGTAAAAGACTAGACCGCAAACAGAATAGGCGTCGACCTCCGTTTCGGGCCCATAATATGTTTATTTTGGGTAATTCGACGAGACGAGTGCAACTCACTACTATGCTATGATCTACAATGGATTTTGGGTATTCGTTTTCGTTTAGACAGGGAAAATAGTGTTTTATTATTTTAGCGCTATTTATGTCATTTAATTTATTTTGAATTCTTTTTGTTTATTTGATCTAGAATAGGTTTTATGTTTTTCTAGTTGATTTAGAACACGTTTCTTCTATGGCCCTATAAATAGAGGGTTAATTCATTATTTTGATTCATTCATAAATTAATAAAAGTTCATGAGATTTCTATCATTCTTAGTGGATTCTAAGTTTTATCTTTAGGGATTTCGTTTGAAATTCCTTGTTTGTTTCCGTCCTACGTCAGCTCACGATCCATTTCCTATCTTAGTCATGAAAAGACTTATAAGCTATGAAGCTTGGTGAGTAAAGTGTTGACAAGCTAGTATAATTCATGTGCTTAATTAACTTTACCTCTGAACTTCGTTATTTACCTTGCATTTACATAATTATGGTAGCTATAACTACATAAACATAAACACAACATATAAATTCATTATCATCAATATCAAGTTAATAGTCTTAACATGGATGTTAAATATCGCAAGAGTTATTATTAATCTCTCCTAACTTTTATCTTTCATTTTCTCACATGAATTAAAACTTGTACACCAGGTATAAAATACCACGTTCACTTCATCATCAACAAATATGAAAACATAAGTACAATGTATAAGATGTTATGTATGATGATCATAATACTTGTTTGCTTTATACTATCATTTCTTTCTTCCTTCTTTCTTAAATTATAAGCATGATAACCCCCATATTTAATCTATTCTCACTATTCTTTTTATCTTTTTCTTTGGGTCCTTCCCTATTAGGATCGTACATCGTACGCATCATATGTGTACCTAAGGCACAGGGTCACAAATTGGCGTTCTTTTACGCCCCAAGTACAAAAGACTTGGCCGTCATTATTTTTGGGCTTGCTAGCATAATGAATCACTTGTCCCCTATGGTTGTCTCGATAGAGATACTTACCCCTCAAAGGGTACCTCACAGTCCGTGACCAACTAGGGAGCCTTTTTTTCCTAGATGCAATGACCTAAATTTGGACATTCTTACTTATTCATGATTAATATTCTTAAGTGTAGCATACTTTTTAAGGTTTCATGATCATGAATGTAAATGATGTAATGATATGCACAATTCTTCTCAATCATCTTTTGTCAACTTATCATAAATCAAACTTATTTCTTAGCCATAGTTAGGGATGTCAAATGGGCCGAGCCGGCCCGGGTCGGCCCGTTAAACTCTAGATCGGTCCTGTCCACGAGCCGGATTTGGGCAGGCTCGTGTGGGAGAAGAGCCGGGCTGAGCTGGCTCGTCCCCCATAGAGCTGGCCCGTGGGCTCGTTGCTCCACGGCTGGCTCGTCAGCCCGTTTTAATTTTCCCCCCTCTCTAACGACTAAATAATTGAAAATATAAAAATCCTCCTCTTTTAATCCGAGCTTGGGACCGACTACATTTAATTTCTTGTAGGAGTTAAAATTGTAAACGAACAAAATGTTATGTGTATAATTTTTTTATTTGAAATAAAGAATTAAAAATAAATAAAAAGAAAATAATTATAGCATAATTGTAAGGATAATAATTAATAATACGAAAAAATTTACTCACGAATACAATTGTTCTCCGAATTCATCGTCAAGAATTTCACTTATCCTATCTTGTAACATTTTCCCTGCAAACTGTCAATCCTTCAAACACATGAAGGCCTCCAATATGTCTTCTTTAAACCTTGACTTATATTCAGATAACACTCTACCACCTGCACTAAAAGCAGCCTCCGATGCCATAGTTGATACCGGAGGTGCTAGTAGATCTCATGCAATCATAGAAATAACCGGGTATTAATGCTCGTTAAGTCTCCACCACGTAAGAATGTCAAAATTATTTCTCTCATCCTCGTCTAACATGTTAAGAAGGTCATGTGAGAAATACCTAGTTAACTCGTCCGGAATTTCATCTGAACTATTATATATATTAGAAGAACTAGAACCATTAGGAAGTGTACTAGAACTTCCCTTCATAGTCATAAGGTAGGAAAATAAATTATTGTCTTGATTTTGTATCACATTAGGGATGGGAGCAATTCTTCTAACATTTTTACCTGACCTTTCAGCGTTGATAACGTACATTTCACATAAACATTTTTCTAAATCTGTGCATGTTGGAGGGGTCCTAAAAGTTAATTTATTTGATATTGCCTTTATGGTGTGTTTAGTTCCCCCTAAATTAATTCTAGAGTCCATAACCGTTGCTAATGGAAACAAAGTCGGTAAATCTTCCCAATATTTTCTAAACTTAGTCTCCATTGCTACAATGATTTGAGAAAAAATAGGAAATGTCTTGTACTTGTTCAAGTTATTAATAATGCAATAAAAATGTTTCAACACTAAAGGACTAGTGGGATAATAAACACCGGACAATTCGTTTGTAGTATCGTAAAAGGGTTTCAAAACTTTTTTAACATGAATTGAAAGTTCCCAATCATTAGTCCCTAAATCAAAACTTGGGCCGTGTGAGTGCCAACCGTTGTACTATTTACATATTAAATTCTCGTATTCTTGACAATGTTCAATCATTAAATAAGTTGAGTTCTATCTATGTCCTATATCTGTAACACATGATCGTGCTGCCATACCATTTTTTACACACAGTGCATCAAAAGCTTGTTTTCTAGAAGGTGCTATCATAATAAAATTGCAAGCACACCTAATTTTTTTCAATTGATTTTCTATAAACTTATGACCATCTTGAACTATTAAATTAAAAAGTGACATACACACACAACGAACATGAAACAAGATTCCACCAAATTCAAGATTTATGTGGGCTGCTAATATATCTATCAGAGCTTTATTAACATAAGCATTATCTAGTGTAAAATCACGAACTCTACTATCACAGTTAAATTCCCTAAGAATTGCAAGTAGTATATTGAAAATATTTGTGACGTTATGTGGCTAATCAATAAATTTTAAATGTCATAATTCTTTTGTGTATTAACCAAGAATCATCAATGTAATGACAAGTAACAGCTACGTAACCTCTATGATTATTGCCG
Organism: Ligustrum vulgare; assembly: GCA_963555705.1. Lineage (NCBI taxonomy): Eukaryota > Viridiplantae > Streptophyta > Magnoliopsida > Lamiales > Oleaceae > Ligustrum > Ligustrum vulgare. The sequence goes on from OY743190.1 coordinate 1,637,546, forward strand.
GTCCACAGGTCCGAAGTAAATGAAAAGTTACAATTATATTTATTTAAAGCATCTATAAAACTTAGTTTTCTATCGAAATATTTAGTAATGCAATCAGCTCTTAAAGTATTTATAGAAACGGGTTTGTATCTAGGTTGGAGATACTTCTGAATGAATTTCGTGAATTGTGAACTTTCTACAATCAAAAGCGGGAACTTGTCACTTTATACGAACATGACCATCACTTCTCGACGTGCTAAATCTTGGTTGAAGACCCAATTGGTTAGACTCGATTGACTAAACCGCAAATTTGATTGGTTTGCTTCAACCGTGCAAGGTTTTCGACATCCTTTATAGTGTCTATTGAGGTGTGTTGTGCCCCCACCCTTCTTCCAATAGAAAATTCCACTGCAAGTTTTACATTTTGCTTTATACACCGGGTTCCCATCAGTATCTTTAGCTGTTGTTTCAATCAAATTGAAAAAAAATTCCAACAGTTCAATTTTTCGACCTTTTTGGATTTCTGTTGGAGCCTGCCGTCGTGCTAACGAAGCAGGATCCATATGTAGCAACGACATCTTCATCAACAATATCATCCAAATTAATATGAGTTCTAGTATATATATCTTTGATCTCATTTTGCAATTCCACCAAATTGTCGGGAATTGGAATATCGTTGAGAGGTGAAAATTCATCAATAAATTGGCTAGAAGAATAACCATGAGATTTTGAGTGTGCCATTAGAAATAATAGAATTGAAAATTTGGAAATGAAAATGAAATATGAAATTTGAGACAATATTGAATATTGTATGTAATATTTATAGCACTTGGAAGTTGAACCTAGAAGTTGAAGATTGCAATTGAGAGTTGAACTTGGGACTTGAGAATTGAGAGAATATAGACTAGAGAGTAGTGTAATTTCTTGTAGATAGAATTGTGTAAAATTTGTATGAAGAATTAAGGTATTTATACAGTAAAATTAAAGGGGGGGGGGAATAAAATAAAACAGGGACTGAGACGAGCTCTCATGAGCCGAAATGGGCCAGCTCATGAGTCGGCCCATTTTCGGCCCATTTCCGGCCCATTTCGCAATTCATTGGACTAGTCCATGAGCTGGTCCATGACCTTCACGAGCCAAACCCTGAACTGTCTACCACCCAAATTTTATGTCCGGTCCAAGCCCAAGTCCCTTTTTTCACGAGCCGAGCCGAACTTTTAACGAACCGAACTGAGTCGAACTCACGAACTCTCAAATTGTCCAGCTCATTTGCCACCCCTAGCCATAGTGCATAACTCATATGAGTGAAAAGGATTCAATTCTTTGGCATTATAACCAACATTTTCCTAGTTTTTTTATAATTTAACACCGCTTCTAATATTCATGAGTTTCATCAAAATCTATTTGTTAGAGACTACTCTTCTCAAAATATGATGGGAACCTTATCAAGAATGATTACAGTTTAGTTTTTCATTCTCATCGGTACCTTTCATTCTTGCTTATTCATTCCTTCCTTATTTAATCATATAAGAAGGTTAAACCATATAATTTCATTTATTTTTTATTGATTTATGAAACATTAGACACATACAAAGTTACAAAATATTTTGCACAGATTCCTGAACTTGGTTTAATAAAGCTAATTTGTTCTAAATTTCATGTATTTTGGAAAGATATCTTAGCCTAAGCATACATGGATAGGATTAAATATGTTTAATTTGAAAAACATATTCTAAGCCCTTCCTAAGCCTAAAAATTCCAGATTTCTAAACTGATTAACTCTTTTGGGATTTTTTTTTTTACCTACTATCAACATATTATTTCTTATATCAAAGATCTTAGCAATAAAGAACAACACTAATCATACCATCCAGTATCCACTTCATCTCTAGGCTTATTATGTGCAAATTCTTCCCAAATTTATAACCAACTATTAAATGAATTCATGTATACATGCATGACGGAGTTTATGCTAAACTTGAAGTGCCAAACTCATAAATCAGTTTCAAGTTAAATCCCATTTAAACATCTTCCCCTGAAGTAATTTATAAAATTTTAGTATGATCAAACACAACAATATTATGGGATTATTTCAAAACTTAGATAGATTATAAAATTCTAAGGATTTCCTCTATTTTGATTATATCTATCATTTTGAGTAGAACTCCCTATCTATAAGAATGTCTCATACCAATCCATGAATACTTTAACTAGATATAAAAGCAACTTATGAAACAATTCAGAAATAATTATGAAGCACAAAAAATTCAGATTCACTTTACTCACTCAATGTAGAAGTTTCTCCTTAGTAGTGTAACCTGAAATTATAGTTTACAGCTATAAACAAGTTAGAAATTTGGGGTTTAGGCTCTATAATCTGATTTTTACTTAAACAAAAAAAGTTATTCTAGAACATTTCCCTTTTCGGCCAGAAATCCAAAAAATCTATTTTGACAGATTCGGAGGCTACTAGTAGCGTCCGAATCTGCAGATTAAAATTCTGAGTTTCAAAGTTGATTTCTTCGATTTTTGGTAAAATAAGAACATACAAGTGATGAATCTCTTTCCTATATGAGTGTTCATTACTTGTACAGTCATATATTAAAAGGAAAAGTAAATAGAAATTGATTAGATTCTTAAAATTCTAAGTTTTGGAAGAGTATTTCACCTGATAGCTGTTAAGAGCATTTCTAGGTTTAATCTGAACAGAATGCGTGTATATATATAGAGCTTAAGTGTTAGGATGTGTTTGGTTTTGGCTACTTGTTAAATCTCAACTTATATAATAATTTATGTTGTTTTCATACTAGTTCAACGATTATTTGTACGCATATTTATCATACTTGCATTCTGGAATTAACAAGCTCAGCCAAACAGGTTCTAATGTGCACCAATGATCTAGGACAAGTGTACCACACGTGCATTTTAATAATATAAAATTCCATAGATTCTCTATTTTGAGTGACCACTTTTGAACCAATATTTGAGGTCGAGACGACGTCCATTTTGGTCACTCTTTGTACCGTTGGAAAGTTCATGTTACAAGCTTTGTAACAGTCACACATGCAAAGAAGGTCGACTACTTCACGGTTCATACCACTCGTCCAAAGTTGGCTGCTCGACAGGGTTCTACACTTCCCTTGTTTGATTTTATAACTTTATCATAAAATTTACTACTTTTTTCTACAGTAATCAATCTCAACCATCCAAAAAAGTCAAGTCCACAATTTTTTTACTTTTCAAACCACTTTTTAACCACACGATTTCCCAAAACTTTTCTTTTTCCCCAAAACTTAGAAAATCAAACACACACTTAGTCAAATTTTCAGGGTTTTTAACAATTCTGGGTAAGCAGGTTTGGCTCAATTTTTAAGGTAACTCCCGACCTCATATGCACCAATTTTTTATACCAATACATTCACCTCATGGTGGTCTACGAGATGGTTTAACATGAATTGGAAGTGGATCGATATACGTTATTTACCAAGGTCTCAAAGTTGAGCTCTTAATAATGGCAATTCTGTAAATTAAGTTGAATTTTCCCAAATTTTTAGATTAATGCCTTCCTATAAGATTAAGTCTGATTGAGTCCAAATAATATCCTTAACTTTATTTTATGTCAATTTGGTCCCTAAAATCATAGTTAAGTAAAATTCTTGCCCTTTTCTCAAAATTTCATCGCTCTCCCATTAACGGAAATATGATATTTCCTACTTCTAAAATAGAATAATTAAATCAAATTTTCTAATTTAAGGCACAAATTCTAGGGTGTTACAATGATCCACAAAGATAACATAATAATGAAAACCATCCAAAGAAGGGACCTAACTAGGTCCCCATACATTAGTAAAAATGACTTCCAGAGGTTTATGACTCTTAAGATTTGAAACATGAAACGTGAGCTTGTGGCTCTTATTACATTGACATGAATGATAAGAAAAATTGAAAGGTAAAGTAGATCTAGATTGCAAGAGGCCAGAGCACAGGAGGAGTTGAGAAGTCTTGAGTGATGGGTGTCCAAGAAGACCATTCCAAAGAGTTGGGGAGACATTGTGGAAGTCCATTCATATAGATCATTGATTTATTGGTCTTGGAGAAGGATGTTCTTGGAATCGAGATCCTTCACAACAAAGTGATATGGAAAAAATTCAATAGAGGTAGAGTTTTGCTTACAAAATTGTGCAACAGAGATTAATTTTCAATTTAAAGAAAGAACAAGGCGAATGTTAGATTAATTTTCGATTTAAAATTAGATGTTGGTGAAGAGGACGCGCCGATGTGGCGAACTTTTGGTCTATTGGGACGCAGATGTGGAAAAAGTTTCCAACAAGCTTGAGCGGTGTGACCTTTTCCTCCACATTATTGGCAAACAATTAGAGACTCTTCACGACAGGTAGATCGGGGAATCTATTTGTTTGATGGTCATGGAGTTGGGAGAATTCCTGCTTTGGGATTGAAGTTGGATTGAGAGGGGGCGTTGATTATTATGGTGAGATGGGCGGGGCTGATGGTTGCGTGAAGGAGTGTTGGTCAAGTGTATTGAGGGATTAGGAGATGCCGTGGAATTTTTTGTGTCTTTAAGGAAGGTTTCATGGTCTATGAGTTTGTCATATAGTTCTTCAAAGGTGATTGGGGGCATCACGAGTTCGGAGAGCTGCAATGAATTCCTTGTATACAGCATCCAATCCTCTAGTGTAGTAAATTAGAAGATCGACGTCAGAGAGTGGAGCTCCGAGAGAAGAGAGCTCATCAGATAGTGTTTTAATTTGGAGAAGAAACTCAGAGATCGGTTGAGTCCCTTTATGGAGATTGGTAAGTTTATCTATTAGATGGATTATTTAGGACTATGATCGTTTAGCAAAGATACAACCCAGTCTTGTCCATGCCTTGTGTGAGTGGAGATTGTAGCAATAAGTGGAATAAAACTTTCAATGAGTGAGGCAATGATGGAGTGAAGAATCAATTGATCCTGGTCCTTCCATGTAATATAGGCTAGATTTGGAGTGGCAGCACCATTGATGGTTATAGTTTCTGGTGGAGGAGGTGAAGTACCATCAAGAAATTGTAAAAGTTTGAGGCCATAGAACAAGAACGTAAACTGCAGCTTCCAAGAGAAATAATTTGTTTGTGTGAGTACCAGGGGAAGATGTATTGATTTAAATGGGAGGCGGTGCGATTGAGATAGATGTGTCAACAGCTATGGTGTTACTGGTTTCCACATGATCACCCAGAGTCGACAGGTGGGAGATCATTATTTTTGGTGTTTGTAGACATTGATAGAGAAAAAGGAAGGGGGCTATTTGAAGGAGAGAAATAGGATGGTAAAAAATTTAAGAGTTTACTAGATAAAGGAAGAAGGAAAGGAGTAGAGGCAATAGGATAGTTGCTGATGTTATGGTTGACCGAGAAATAGGTTATTATTGAATGTTTGTTTCTGGAAGAATAATGAACTAGGAAGAAGAGGAAAAAATGCTGGGGAAATCCAAAAGAGAAGGAGAAATTAGTGTTGCTCGTGAGAGTCTTGACTTTGCTCTGATACCAAGATAAATATAAAATTGAACAATGTTTTTCATATATTGAATGAGAATACAGTGGTGTATATATACACAAGCATCCCACCTAAACTAGTAAACACAATCAGTTAAATTCTATCTATACAATTAAAGATAACTACAATAAGAGAAGATTATGATATCAAGGATTCTAATTTATCTTCAATAGAACTTTCCTTATTAGTGAGAACAGGGGCGGATCCAAAAATTTAGTTTAGTAGGTGTGAGATATTATAAAATTGATAAATCGGTCAAATAGTAGGCTGGAAATTTGAAGGAAAAAAAAAGGGAGACCAAAAAATATATATATAGGAGTGCAGTGGGTGCAACTTGTGCCTAATTGGGTCCGCCCTGAGTGGGAATGGGGATGAGCCAACTCGCTCAACTAAAGTGCAGGTTTGCTTGCCTTTCCCCATGAGCCCTTGAGGCTAAAAAATATTTTTTAATTGAAAATGACATATTCACTAATTATGGATATGCTCGCGATCTAGCTTGTACAAGCTTATGAACGACTCGTACAAGCGAATCACTTGTTGGGATGTGAGCTGAGCAGGCTTGTCCCACTTTCCATCACTAGCCATATAGTTCCCTGAATATGGGGCATTATTTAGAGATTTCAACTGTTCCATTTCTTGTTGCTGCTCTCCATTCCAATGTTGAAACCTCCTCTTAAATAGAGTGCATCATTACAAACACTGAGTACACGCTCGAAAACTTTGTAAATACATGGGCATGGATTAACTTATAATTAAGAGCTTGTCTGGTGAAACGAAAATAATCACAACTTTTCAAACTCAATCTCAATCATCCATTCTTAGTCAAGCTCACATTTTTTGACTTTTCAAACATTTTTAAACCATAAATTAAAAAAAAAAAAAATCTAAAAATCACATTATCTGACAAGCTCTAAATTTCATTATAGTTTTGAAGAGCATAGTTCCTAGAAGGAATCCATAAATAAAAATAACTATTTTGTATTAAAGCATTGTCTTAAAACTTGGACTAACCTTGTAGGTTGCCCGATCAGAGCAAATAAAAAATCAATTCATTATTGCAATTATTATATTATAAAAATCGTAGTTAAAAGATTGAGATGAAATCCGATCAACTGACAATCCACTTTATGCCCTTGTTTGAGCTCCATTATTTCTCTTTTTTTTTTACAAATTTTTTCTACAGTAATCAATCTCAACCATTCAAAAAAATCAAGCCCACAATTTTTTACTTTTCAAACCACTTTTTAACCATTAAATTTTTAAAAACCAAATTTTAACTTGAAATAATGAGGCTCAAACAAGGGCTAAATGTATAAAATTTTAACTCGAGACTCGATATCTAACATTTTCTTTGACAACTAGAACTTAGAAAATCTAATTACAATAGTAAAGAGGCCTTGAGCCTCTAACCGAGATTCATGTTCATCTCGAATCACCTGAAAGACCTCCTATAACTGTATAAGGTGTTTTTTGATCCTGCATGATAAAATCAACATCAATCTGCCCCCAAGAGCATACATCAATTCATCAAAATTCCAAACTTTTTTCTCTTTCCAACAGAAAACTGAACTTTTTAGTTAGCTCCAATGAACGAACTATCAAAAATCACAGCATTTTGCATCTACTGCATGATCCCTCAAAGGTTCAATCTTTCAGTGAGACAAAATCTCCATGCACTCACTGTCAGAATGGGTTCAACCCCAACACAGCAACCCACTTCACAACAATATCATCAAGATTTATGTGTCGTTTGGTGATTTTTACTCGGCTTACAAATTGTTCGATGAAATGCCTCATAGAAATGTTGTATCGTATAATACCATTATTTCTGCTTTTTGTCAAAATGCATTTTTTGAGGAGGCTTGGAAGTTTTTTTTCTAACATGAAAAGATGTGATTTCAAGCCTACACAATTTACATTTGGCGGTCTCTTATTGTGTATTCCATGGCTATTTTTGAAGGAAGGCAGTTGAAGGCACTGATTGAAAATAATGGGTTGATCTTTGCTGATCCTTTTCCTGGAACTGCATTATTGAGTATGTATGGGAGACATGGATGTTTAGATGAAGCTATTGGGGTTATTTGAATGCATGCTTGAGAAGAACTTGGTGAGTTGGAACTATATGATATCTTTGTTTGGCCAAATGGGCCTTGTTGAAAATTGTATGTGCATGTTTAGCTAGCTCATGAGAAGTGAAATAGGAGTGTCTGAGTACTCCTTTGTGGGTATCTTATCTTGTTTTGATGGAGAAAATAATTTGCAATTAGGAGAGCGGATACATGGAGCTGTGATAAAATATGGATTTGGTTTTGTAGCTTTAGTGAGTAATTCTTTACTTAATATGAATGCAAAATGTGATGCCAAATGCTTGTCAGAGAAATATTTTGAACAGGTTCTTTTGTGGATAATGTGTCACGGAACACACTAATCAGAGCGATGGTGAAAAGATCTAGACCAAACAGAGCATTTGATCTCTTCCTGGAAATGTGTGCTCATGAATTCTTTCCTAATGAGATAACATTTGTATACGTTCTTAGTTCTTGCACAAGCAAGCAGACATCACTTTATAGGGAACTCATTCATGCTAAGATGATCAAGAAAAGATTTGAATTTGATGTGTATGCTGGCAGTGCTTTGGTTGATTTTTACGCTAAATGTGATAAAATTGAAGAAGCAAACCTTTGTCCTGATGAAATAACTGAGAAGACTTTGGTTTCATATATTTCTTTGATGCTTGGATATTCAAGGAGAGACTTGTTACAGTTGAGCTGTTGAAAGATATGATTTACTTGGGTTATCAGTCAAATGAGTTCTCATTTTCTATTGTTATTAAATCATCATTGCCATTAGAGTTGTTCCAACTTCATGCATTGACAGCAAAGTTGGGTTATCAAGATAATGTATATGTGTTAAGCTCTCTTATCAGCTCCTATGCCAGAAATGGTTTCGTATCTTATGCCTTGATCTTTGTTGATTTTGATATCATGCCTCTTTCTGTTAGTTCATCCAATGTAATTGCTGGGATTTATAACAGTACTGCCCAATATGAGAAAACTCAAGAGTTATTTGCTGCAATGGAGGAACCTAACGTTGTATCATGGTATATTTTGATTGCAGCGTGTTCTAGAAATGGAGATTACAAAGAGGTTTTTGAACTTTTCGATCACATGCGAAGATCTTTAGTTTCTCCTGATAATTACACCTTTGTTAGTCTCCTTAGCGTTTGCACCAAATTGTGTAATCTTGGTTTGGGATCTTCCCTTCATGGTCTGATTATGAAAAATGATTTTAAGTCTTGTGACACATTTTTGGGTAACATCATGATTGACATGTATGGGAAATGTGGGAGTCCTGAGAGTTCAAATAAGATCTTCAATGAAATAACAAAAAATAATGTCGTTTCATGGACAGCTCTTATTTCTGCCCCTGGATTGCACGGTAATGCAGATGAAGCCTTGGATAAATTCAAGGAGATGGAAGCAGATGGTATTTAGCCAGATAAAGTTACTTTTCTAGTTGTTCTTTCTTCGTTTAGACATGTTGGGGATGTGGAAAAGGGAATTGAATTGTTTGGGCAAATGGAATCAAAGTATGGGGTTGAACCAGAAATGGATCACTATATCCTTGTTGTTGATCTATTGGCTAGATATGGGCATCTCAAAGAGGCTGAGAGGCTAATTTTGGGGATGCCTTTCCCGCCAAATGCATTGATTTGGCGCAGTTTCCTTGAAGGATGCAAAAAAACAAAGAACTACGGAAGATTTAGCTATTGCAGCATAAGAAAAAATCTTTTACTTATATATAGCCCTTGTTTGGTAGAGATTAAAATCAAATTTTTAGTAGATTTTGATAAAAATTAATGAGATGTGTGATTGAAAAATTATGAATTTTATAAAATATGTTCTTGAGATTGGTTGTTGACTTTTGACTTATATTTTAATTTGTACCAAAGAGGGGCACATTGTTATACACGCCAGTTGGCGAGATTTCTTGTAATTTGTGGAGGATGACTTGATCATAATTCATTTGCACTGATCTGAGCAAGAAAGTTTCTTATAATATTCCATTTGTTTTCTTGTTCTAATTATCTGAAAGTATACTGATCCTTGACAAATACAGCGTTCATGAATTATGTTCACTTGGCCTTGTTATTATGTAAAAAGGTTTAACATAATTTTGAGCTCTAATGAACTTTTTTTTAGAGCAGAGATTAATCACATGCTATAGCCTTATTTATTTCCTGTTTTTTCTTCCATCTTTTTTTTGAGGTTTTTAGTCTTCATTCTCCAACACAGGTTTTTACAAAAGAGCAAAAGAGAAACCTCCCCTCTCCTTCTCTTACCTCTATAGCCTCTATTTTTGATAAAAGATAAGGTCGTGTTAGTGCAGTTTTTCTCGTGTGGTGCAATGAGTCTATAAAAATTATTTTGACTTTCGTGCTTCAACAAAGGGAGATTGGGCCCCACAAGAAATCTACTTGGCATAATAATTAATTTTTCCAACAAAAAGTTTCAGTAATTCTATTGGTTATCTGCTGGGCACTCCCTATATACACTTTTCCCACAAACCAGTGGCGAAGGATAGCATTGATGAAAACTAGGCACTTGTGGACAAACTCGTGGTCGATTTCTTGAAACTCGAGAACTTGGATTTGAATTTGAAGAAACTTATAAGATCATAAGCTTCAAAAGCTAAAAGCTAATGTGCATGAAACATAACATGACACATCTCCGATGTTTATGTCTCGTACTTTCTAAGTACTTAAGGATGTAAAATCAATATTTTAAAATACGATATGGACATGTATTCATTCAAAAAAATGTCACTCATATATTATGCATAAAATTTCAAAGTCTGGACATACTTGCTATAGTCTTGACTGAGTCATTTACTCGAACCTTAGTTCTCAATCTCAATTGAGAAGGTGCTAAAATGAAATAAGCTTCTGTTTGGATCAGCTTTGTTGATTATAAATCAATTTTTTTCGAATTAAGAGGTAAGATGTGTGGATAAAAATTGAAGAGAGAAAATATGTGTGGTTAAAAAATGGTTTGAAAAATTGTGTAGATTATAATTTGGTTTATAAACCAAAAACAAGCATTTACTGAACAACGTCTAACATACCGTTCAGCGGCCTCTGTGTCAGAATTTTGTGTTTTTTAGTATTTTTGGGTAAGCTGTGTGATTGAAAATTGAAAAGGAAAAATATGTGTGATTAAAAAGTGATTTGAAAAAATATATTGTTTATAAATTGTAATCATTGCGTAAAAGAATCGTATGTAAATGGAAAAGTTTTTATTCACTCCATCCAGTGCTATTTATGTCAATAAGTGAACCGGAAAGAACAGATTACAACAAAATCCATTAACCGAATATGATCCACACGCGCCACCAAAGGATGGGGGCAAAACACCATCCCACTTAATTCATCTATCAAACTCCAACAATCTGAACCGTCCACTCTCATCCCATTATCGTAACGCCAGAATCCTAGCCCTTAGATTTCGCGTGCCCATCCCTTTCATGTACTTCCCTAATCTCCTCGGCCGTCTATCTCCTCCACTGTTAAAGAAACAGAAAATTTCTTCAGCAGGTATGGTTTCAAAGACCCAGCTTAGCTATAATTGTTTTACAGTATTTATTTACTTTATGTATAAAATTCATTGACTTTCGTAAAAAAGTTGCTATATATGTGTATCAATCAGCTCTTTGTGCAAAGCTAGTTTGTTTATATGTGCGTGCTGTGTGTGTAAAAGTTGTGCATATTGAAAGTCAATATTTTGTTGGAAGTTTCGAGGAGTGTGCAAGATAGGTTTTTGGGACAATGGTGAGTGGTGGAAACGAAGGTTCTAAAGAAAAGAGGAAGTGGGGAGAAAATAAAGTTTATAAGAGAAAATCATTCAAAGGGCTTAAAAATAGTAAATATTTGTTAAGAGAACAACAGCCAAAAACCCAAGAAATGGTTTCCGAGGGATTGAATTTGACGAAAAGAGTAGCTAATTCCAGTGTTGATGCTGCCTCGGATAATTTTTCGGGTTTAAATCATGATGGGTTGGTGGAGAATGGCGGAATTTTGAGGCCAGAGAATACTGTTACCATAAATTTGTCGATGAAGTCGAAACAAGAGGCGCGGGAGCTGAAGAGGAAGCTGGAATGTGAGCGTAATATGGTTTGGAGTTTGATGAAGAAGATTGAGGCGAATGAGACGCAAAAGAATGATCATGGGTTTGGTAAGAGCTCTGGGAATAAGGTGCCTGTGGGACCGCCTCGCATGTTAAAACCGTTGAATCAGTTAAGCTTGTCGGTAGTTGAGGACAGTCAGGGTGAAAGTCAGAATGTGGAGAAAGAGAAGAGGACCCCCAAGGAAAATCAGTTTTACAGGAACGCCGAGTTTTTACTTGCAAAGGATAAGTTTCCTTCTGCGGAAAGTAACAAGAAACTGAAATCAGATGGGAAGAAGGGAGGAGGGATTGAATCAGGTAATAGATTTGGATGGGGAAAGTTTTCAAATCAACTTTTTAAGAGTTGCAGTGCGCTATTAGAGAGATTGATGAAGCACAAGCATGGTTGGGTGTTTAACAAGCCAGTTGATACAGTTGCTCTTGGTCTACATGACTATTTTGACATTATTAGAAATCCTATGGACCTGGGTACTGTGAAAACTAAGCTGAACCTGAACGTGTACAAATCTCCCATAGAATTTGCTGAGGATGTGAGGCTCACATTTCAGAATGCTATGACATATAATCCAAAAGAGCAAGATGTTTATATGATGGCTGAGCAGCTGTCCAAGATATTTGAAAATAAATGGCCAAGTATAGAAGCTGATTATATGTACGAGTTGAAGCTTGCTGTAGATGTTGAAGTGGGTTCCCCGACGCCTTCATCTCAGAAGGCTACTCCAAAATCTCGACCATTGCCTGATATGAGAAGAGTTCTCGATAAATCAGAATCGATGACCCGTCTTATTGATCCTCAACGAAAATCTACCGATCATGTCCAATCTGGCAGGATTGCTACAACAAAGAAGCCAAAGGCGAAGGATCCTAATAAAAGAGAGATGACGTTTGAGGAAAAGCAAAAACTTAGCACCCATTTGCAGAGTTTACCCTCTGAGAAGCTTGAAAATGTTGTTCAGATCATTAAAAAGAGGAATCCAACTCTTTCACACTGCGATGATGAGATTGAAGTTGATATCGATATTGTTGATACTGAAACTCTTTGGGAGCTTGATAGGTTCATAACAAATTATAAGAAGAGTTTGAGCAAGAACAAAAGAAAAGCTGAAATTGCTACTCAATTAAAAGATGGAGCTCAGCAGAACCCCCAAGAAACAGTAAGTTAACTTATTTGTTCTTAACCCCCCCCCCCCCCCCCCCCTTTTTCTTGAAGTTATTGATTAATGCATTTTTCTTCCTTTTATGTAGATACCATCTCAAGTGGGTACAGAAACTCCAAATGAGATTGAAGAAAATAAAACAGGTAGAAGTTTCAAGAGCGTGTACGTCTTTTGACATGTATTAAAAGATGTAAACTTGCGGGATAATTATTCTTTCTTTTTCTATCTGTAACAGACGAAAAGAATGTTTCCTTGTCTATAGCTCAAGTGGAAAAGATGAGGAGTAATGACGCAAATCAAACAGACAACGCTAGTGCCTCTAACCCTGATTCAAGATCTTCGTCAAGTGGTATAATAAATAAGTATTTTTTCTTGTTTTCAGCACTAGTTTTTGGGTAGTGATGCATTTAAGTTATGTTTTTGTCAAAGTTGATCTGCTACCATCACTTATTTCATGTATTAATTACATATCCAGATAGCGTAAGTACCTCAGGATCTGGATCTGATGCTGGACATTCCCCAAATAATTGAATTGTTGAGGTATAATATTCTCTTTACAGCTTTTCAGAAGCCCTGGCTGTTTTCCTTTTGCTGGAGAATTACCCTTCTCTGATAATTTCCTACTTTGCATTTTCTAGTGAAGTCAAAGTTTTTGGCCTGCTTGCTTGCCTTTGTTTGTGTGCAGAAGTTCTAGGGCATCTATATATTTAACCACTCACCATGAGGTATAGGAGATAATTTGGTTGCTTGTGTCCAGGCACTCAATACTAAAATAATCTGCCAAACATGAAATCTACATATGACAATAATTTAGTGTCTTTTTTACCATGTTCATAATTAGCAAATTATGGAGTGTTGGTAGGATATTGCTTAAAATAGTAGAATATTTTGTTCAATTTCAAAAATCATGCTCCTTGGCATTATGGCACATTTTTTACACCTGTTTTTAAATCATTCAAAGTCCCTTTTTTTAAGGGGGAAAAAATGATGCTAATATAAAGTAGATATGATATTGATATCTCAACATGAATGTTGCACATCCTTATTTCTTCTTTTGAAAAAAAATGGTGAGATGGTTAATTACTTTTTGAATCTTAGGTTGCGTTTGATAGCGATGGTGGAATTTGGGTGGAAAGAAAATGAATTCCAGGGAATTGAATTCCTAGGAATTGGAAGTTTAATGTGTTTGATTGGTTAAATTTTATAGGTGGAAAAAATAGGGAATTTTTCAATTTTTATTGTTTGATTGACATTATTTTTCATTAAAAAAAAGTAAAATTTATCTATTTTAATAAAAAAAAATTATTTTTATTTTTTCACACATTTGTACTTGATAATAATAATGTTAATTTTTAGAAAAAAATAAAATCAATTAACAACAAAAAAAAATGATCAAACGTAACGAAAATGGTATAAGATTTTTCATGGAAAATAAAACCTCCTCCCCCCCTTGGAAAACGAATTCATTCAAAACAAGGAAAATACCAAATTTCGAGGCAAGTGGAAAAATGAATTCCATGGAAAACTTAGGCAATCAAACAGCGCAAAGTTGGAAAATCATATTTTCCATGGAATTCAATGCGTTTCAAACGCACCCTTAGTGAATAATTAAGCGTCCACAACTCTAAAATGCAGTTATGAAGCATATATATGACTAAACATAGACACTGAAACTGAATGTTACTTCTCAAATTGTTAAGACACGAACAGATCGATTAAAGTTCTATAAAAGTATACATTTACTTTTTAAATTTTCAATAATATTAATTCTCATTTTTAATCTGCTATTTTGGTTCTTTCTATGTATTTATTTTTGAATTTGAAGGATAACTATTTGTTGTGTTAAGATATTGACATAGAACGATATTGAGAAAGAAAGAGGAAGATGAAGAGACAGGAGAACGAATAGAAGAGGGAGAGAATAGAGAATTTATAGGGAGAAAATATCATTTTATTCCGTACCAAAGTCTAACTATTACAATGCATAAGCCCCTTTTATATATATTTTATACTAGTCTAATTTAAGTAGTAAAATACTGGAAAATCTTTTAAATAGCACGTGATTATATTTCCTAAAATAAGTATCCAATTTAGCAAGTAAACGACTAATAAATCTATTAAAATAATTCTAGTTACGTTTTCTAAAATAAGTATCTAATGTAAAAAGTAAATTTAATAATATCTCCACTAGAATTCTCATTAGATATCTTTACGTTCTACATTATATTACTAGTGCAAACAAATAAGTTTCATAAATCAAAAGGGCATACAGACTACAATAGATGTAACATTCATTCATAATAATAGAAGTCTCACATTGTTTTGACTTTTTTACTCACGTGTTATAGTAATTGAAATTTGCTTAATTTATTATTCAAAAATTACAAAACGAGGTTTGCCATGTCCTTTAACATGATGGGGGCTGTTTCTCACTTGTTGTAAATTAAAAGAGAGTTGCAAAAAATAAGACGCAACCTATTTATAATTTTAAATATTATAAAAAAAGTAGGACATGACATTTAGCATATCAAACAAGTATCAGCATCTCCACAACGTTTTAGTATTCAATACATGTGCAACTCCAAATTTGACTCTAGGAGTAGTGCCATTGCCCCCTTGCTTTGTAGTTCTATAATATACTCCTTTACTATATGTTTATCTTTAAACGTCACCAAAGCTATGCGCCTGTTGCTCATGTGTAGAGATTTGATCAATCAAGCTTTTATTACTTGTTGATTCCCTTTCCTCTTTGAGTCAAGAACTAAGAGAATTAACAGTCCCTTTCTTTCGGCTTTTCATTAGCCTTTAAATTCTACTAATAGAACAAAACATATACATATGGCAAACTTTTAAGGTACATTTAACTTGTCCAGAAAGTATGTATACTTACGACTTGTGCTCAGATTTGGGTTAGAGATGTTTGGAATGAAACAATTTTTCATTTTGTCATTTTAGTTCTCTAGCTGTAAATTTATTTATTTATTTATTTTCGGCAATTCATTACAATCTATAAAGCCTTTGGCATACACACAAGCATTATAATCACTTTATCATGCTTTGGTTGGTTTTTAAGGATTTCACTGAGTTGATACTAATGGATAAAAATATGATCTAATCTGTGCTTGTGGTGTTTGTGTGTCTCTATTTTGTTTATGTATTTAAGAATCAATGTTTCAAAGGGCAAAGGTGTGTGGTAAGGCATTTCACTCCCCCTTGACCCGCTTACCTCTTATCCCCTTCTTAGAAGTTGAAAACTCCTGGTTTCTGCCTGGCATTTGCAAAGGAATGATACACAAGTTTTCAAATATTGGGAGTAGAAGTGACTACTTTCTTTTCCTCTTTGTTTTGTGGAAAATGACAAAACTTTGCCACGAATTCTTTCGTTCCTTTCCTGGAATCTTGTGCACAAGGTTGACCATATGGCTTAAAAGGGGATCGTATTTTATGAGAAACAATGTGTTGGTTCTTTTATGGAAGGGGACTTTACTACGGATATTTTTCTTACCATTTCAATTAAGAACCAGCAAGGCCCTAATATTTAAGGTGGAATAAAACAATGGACGGTTGGTTACTTCTTCATAATATTCCATCAGGGTTTAAATTTTGCTGAAGCTTTTCTGGATTTTAAAGCTCCTAAGCTGTGATATTATTCATCCGAGAAGCTGAAAAGAATACCCTATTTACTGATGATCCTATTCCTAGGTGCGTTTGATTGGTGAGGGTGGAAAAGAAAATGAATTCCATGTAAGATGGAATTCAATTACCAACCCAACCACAATAAAACACTTTCCATGAAAATAGCCAAAACGTACATAAAAAGCTTGTACCTTGAAAAATCAAAACCAATCAAACACTTTCCATGAAAATAGCCAAAACGTACATAAAAAGCTTGTACCTTGAAAAATCAAAACCAATCGAACACCCAAAGTGAAGTATAGGGTGGAAAATAGGCATATCAAACTAACAGTAAACTGCATTTAAAGCTGTGAACTGATTTTCTTTCCTTTTTTCATACAATCAAAATGGCCGAGCATTGGACACTTGCTCTTCCATTGCACGGTTTATAGAGGGCCATGATCAATGCTCTTTCTCTTGATATCATTTCGATCATAATTGGCCAGAGCCATTTACCATGAAGTATATGGGTCAAATCTCGGAACTCTACTCGACTCTTTTCTTCCTCACTGTTTCCATTTTGTATGTACATGCGTAGTTCGGGGTCCAGTACATGTATGATAAGAGGTGCTACGGATTTGCCGGCTTGCCATGAATAGCTGTCACTGTTAACCTTTTTTTTCTCTTCTAATAAGCAGATCTCATAATTTTCAACGATGATGGAGCAGCATCACGGTCTCTATATGGTTCCGGAACTGTAATTACTTGGTGGATTCTTAACTTGCAATCTCACAGTGGAGTAGCTTGCGGGGTTCCCCTAGTGTAGGGATTTGTATTTATACTGCTGGTAAATGTTGATAGCAGATTTGTATGATAATGGTAGATGCTAATGCTAGTCGTGTTTGTTTCTTAGCTTTTGTTCATTGCTGACATCGTTTAGTCAGTTCGAATAATGGGTTGGGTTGTATCATTGTCGATTTAGGTCATGAACCGTTTAATAAACGCTTTGTGCTATCTTTTCTTGTGTATAAAATATGTATAAAATTAGAAACTTCATTTTATCTATATACTTCGAGTCTTCTTTTGAATTAAAGATTGTTGTTCGGACGAATCTAGAATATCGAATCAGAATGGGCGGACTCAGGTGAGCGCGAGCTATCTCCTAAGAGTAAGGAAAAAAATAAAATTTTACGCATAATTATGAGCTTTTTTTTTTTTTTTTTTTTTTTTTACGGATTCAATACGAGCGGTTGATCGCACTCAATTTTGAAAAAGGGAATCTTGATTCCTTAATGGCAGGTTATTAGTTGCAGCTCGACTGGATGGCATGGGTAGAGCTATCTTGCCTTCTTCAACACAGTACGATGTGCTCTCATCATCTTGGGTGACACATTATGCCTTCATTCATCTTTTTGACCGGCGATCAAATTCTTGGTGGGAATCATCAACTTTATAATGTCTTAATACTTTTTTAATCAATACATATTGTCCATGTTAATCTAACCACTTTACGTTATCAAAAGATTAGCATGACTTAAAAAAATAAAGTAATGCAGCATTAATTAAGGAAATATATACCTGCTACAATCATAGAGTTAATTTATTAACCAAACTTTGTTGATAATATTTCCTTAAGAATTAGACGTATGATCTTAGACAAGTATCCCTTGCTAGTAGTAATGAATTTAATGTAATGCGATTTTTTATTTTTTTTTAAATAGGGGAAAAAAATTCTATATGTTTCAAGATCCCTCCAAAATCCAGCAACACGATGTTAAAAAGTCAAAATAAGTGATTCTTCAACATGGCGTCTATGTTTAGCACAATCCATCATTTAGATTGTTAGAAAGAAAGAAAGTCATGTAAAAAGTTGGACTTCTTTCATTTTCTTTCGTCGATAAAGCATGAGAAAAATAATGAAGTAAATTGACCGTTTAGTAACACTGTAGCGGTTTATAAACTGGTTTATTTACTATTTTGAGGTAAGATGTGTGGTTGAAAAGTGGAGAGAGAAAATATGTGTGGTTAAAAAGTGGTTTAAGAAATTGTGTGATTTATAAACTGATTTTATAAACTATAATGATTTCGTTAGAGAACACATTGTTGAAATTAATGTTGGAAAATGAGGATGGTGATTTGATGAATTTTTGGAAAATGAGATCTCCAAAAAGTCGTGTCATTCCATTTTAGAGCTCCAAAATACGCATTCTTTGATCTTAACTTGACAATATTATTAGGGTGATTCAGTTAATTAGAAATTCAATTTTTCATTAGATAAAACGATTCATTCAGTACAGAACTTCATCGGACTTTCAATATTTTTCCCTTACTAGTAAAGGCGGTTTTTATGAATAGAGATTTCGTGTCGACAATCATCTCTTCCTATCACTTAAGTTCGTTCCTCATCTAACCAAGGGAAAAGAAAAGTCTTTATATGATAAATAAACGTGCTAAAATTGAGCTTGAGACTACTTTCCTTAGGAACCATTCACTCCAACCAATCCATAATTGAGTTGTACGATAATCCTTTTGCCCTTTGTTAGGTATATATGCAGACAATTCATATTATGACAAGCAGCAATCTATATGTACCCTATCACTGTATAAAAAGTCATATCTATCATAATCTTATGAAAAATTTTATTTGTACAGATGATTTACCATATAGATTGACATAATTCATATGTGCCAAATTTGTATTTGTTGATTTTGAAGGTGATTTGATGTATAAAAAAGTATATTGCTGCCAACAATACAATCTGTAAATCTATCGACAATGCTTTCTGTACATATAGCACATATCTCAACTTATTCTCTTTTGTGACTTTCCTACATATTATTTGTAATATGTGAGAATTGCAATCAGTATAGATTTCGAGATTCTTGAAGAACACTAACACCTTTAACGGTCATTCAATTTATTGAATTGAGATTCTTAAAAATAAAATAATTACTTATTTGATTGTTAGAGTTTGACTTTTCTATATGAGAGCTGCTTTTTCTTAATAGGCCGTCATCATACTCTATCGTTAAGTTGTTGATTTGATCAGTGTTCTAAAATGTGAGAATAAACGCGGTCTAAGGGCGCATTAGCTCAATGCTTGAGGAAAACGCCTCGCATTACCCGTATGCGCTGAATAATGCTTTTTACTGAATATAAATCGAAAAAATTGGTGATTAATGATCAAGAACTAATAATATATCGTTACTTTTTCAATCCAATCAGTTAGAAAACAATTGAACTAGTTCTATTTAAATTTAAAAAAAAAAAAAAGAACTATACTCATGGGCTGTATGTAAACATATGCAATTCATTTACAAACTTAATTCAGTTTACACCATTGAATAGCCCCTTTATAAGGGTAATAGGTGTTTCCATCCCATATCAACATCCGATATGGGATGGAAACTGATATGCTTTTTCTTTCTTATTTTATTTTTAAATTGTTTTGCTTCCTTTTTTTTAATTGTTTTTACTTACCATTATTTGTTTAACGACTATCCAAACTATTATTTAAATATTATTTTTATTATTTTATGAGAATTAAAATATTTTGACATTTTGAAACAAATAGTATAATATAAATAAGATTATTACCATAAATCACTAATTTTTTGAGTTAGTAATTTTAAAATTAAAGAAAATTTATTATATATTTTATATTATTTGTGTATTTAGTTTTATGTAATAAAATCTATTTTTCATATAAAAATTTATTTAATATCTTAAAATTAATTAAAATATTATTAAAAGTACGAAACGCATTATGACGACTATTCTTCGCATTACACGACTAAACTTGTGATTCTTGATTCTCGACATCGACGCATCGCAACGCTTTACGTATTTTAGAACCTTGGATTTGGTGCAGGATATTTTGAAATAAAATTGAATTTCTTGAAAAATATATGATTAAAAAGATGTTAAAAATGTGAAATTAATGGATCTCAAAAAAATGTGTAATTGAAAATGAGCTTGAAAGAAAATGTGGCCAAAAGTTACAAGAACAAACAGACTCTAATTTAAAATAAATTAGGATAATGCATTTGTACAAATATACCATAGTTGAAAAGATGGGAGACTTCTCTACTACAGTGAGACATCTGTATGTACAGATATTTGTACGTGTAGCATGATTGAAAAAAATACTTTTTCTTTTCTTTTTGACAATCATGAATTAAATATATTTTTTTAAATAGATAACTCTTTAATTAAAGTTACTTTAATTAAAATGCAATTACTAATTTTACAAATTGACATCTAAAACATAATTGTAAATTGAACGTGCACATAATTATTATAAACATGAGAAAATATTAATTTATAAAGTTGACTACAAGTTACAAATGTGTAACATATTCCACATGCTAGCTGTCGGCCATTTTCACCGTCTCAAAGTTTTTTTTTTTTTTTTTTAATGTTATACGTACGTGACATGATACATAATTGATCAGGCCCGCTCTGATGTCTAATGTGGACAACAGTCCGCTTCCAATAGAAAAATATCAAGTGTTCCATTTAAAAATTATCGGACACTTGACGTATTTTTATTAAAAAATGGACAACATAATGTGTCCACTATGGACAACGGAGCAATTTCACATAATTGATATATAAGGGTAAAACGTAGGACAAGATATTATAATTTATTTTTATTCAGTAGATGTTTAAATAAGCTATTTAATATCAAAACTTAAAATTAAGTAAAATGTTTAGTTGAAGCATAATCAATTTTTTTTGTCAAAATTCCCAAAGATATATGAATTTTAATTAATAAAAATTAGGACTTGAAGTTTTAAAATCGTGTCATAGAGTTTTCGAAGAATTTCTATTTCTGAAACATGTTAAAAATAAAAATGTTAAGGTGACTTTCTGTTTGTATTTTATTTTATATTTTTATTTTCGAAAATATTTTGTGTTTCCTGTTTTTATTTTTGTTTTCAAATTTGCTGAAAACGCGTTTGGTTTGTCATTTCTGAAAACTGTTTTTGAAAATAAAAAGTTGAAAAACACGTTCTGTTTGAAATTTTGTAGAATACTACTTAAACTATTTTTAATTAATTTGGTTGCAGAATACTACTGACTCAAACTTAAATTTCCTTTCATAATACACCGAAAACATGGTTACATGCAACACACTAATGTGAGAATTAAGAGTTTATATTTACACAGCTTGATCAGGTTGGGGATTTGAGGAAGCTCTAGTTCTATTAAAATTCAGAAAATTCAAGTTCTTTCAAAACCATCAGAATCCATTTATCAAGGCATTTTTTGAAATATAACAACAATAATTTTCACTTAATTTTTTTTTGTAATGTTGATATTGAATTCGGTAAAACTTTATTTAAGCTTACTTCTAAGTTAGGATAATAAAAAAAAAAATTATTTAAACTTATTTCCAAGTTAGGATAATTCTTAAAAAAATAAAAAATAAAAAAAAATTATATTAAACTTAGTTCCAAGTTAGAATAATCCTTGAAAAAAAAAAAAATCCCAAAACGCATTTTCGCGTTTTGAACGTTTTTTTGCTGAAATACACACAAAACGCCCAAAACGAGGTTTTACGTATTTTGCGTTTTGTATACAATTTTTTTTTTATTTTTCAAAATGGATTTTCGAAAATGGTAAAGAGAACGTTTTTTTAATATTTTCAAAAATAAAAACAAAAAATAACATCAAAACAACAAAGAGAATATGGCCAAATATTTTAGAAGCTTGCGTACCACATAGACAGACAATAAATCAAAACTTAAATAAAATAAATTTGTATATCCCAGCATATCATTGCAATTCTCTCTCTCTCATATGTAAGTGGGTCAGTGCCGCTCTTTGAGCTCCATTTTCCCAAACTATTTTTAAAAAAAATTTAAATAAGACATTTTATCAATAAAATAATTTATATATATATATATATATAATTTTTTTTTTTTCAAACCACACATTATATAGTTCCTTTTTGATATCAATTAAAATAAAGATTTTTTATTTAAATCAAAATCAATAATTAATTTCAGTCATAACTTTTCAATTATACATACAATCAAACTCTATCAAAATATTAAAAAATATATACATACACTCTCATCGCAATATAATGATATATACAGTCATCACTCATCAAAATATGCATGGTACAACACTCCTCGTCCTTTACTAAAATCTTCTTGGATCAAAGTCCAAGAAATGGGCCTTGTGTTCAAAACTCTGTTTTTCTCACTAGTTTTCTTGTTTTCACACCAAGCAAATGCTGACTTCAATGAAACCATCTTCGCCACCGGAAAGCTCGCCGGCCCTGGTGGGTGCAATATTTTCCGAGGCAAATGGCTTTTTGATTCCTCTTATCCTCTCTATGATTTCTCCACTTGTCCTTTCATAGAAGATGAATTCAACTGTGGGAAGTACAAAAGACCTGATAAAATGTACCTCAAATACAGATGGCAGCCCTTCTCATGTAACTTACCAAGGTAAGGTGGACTCGACCCCACTCGGCTCCACTTAACTTGTTCAATAAGGTAGCTTCGACTCGACTACACTAGACTACACTCGATTCGACTAACATATATATTTGTGTTGTAGGTTTAATGGAGTGGAATTCTTGGAGAAATGGAGAGGGAAGAAGATCATGTTTGTCGGCGACTCATTGAGTTTGAACATGTGGCAATCACTGAGTTGCATGATTCATTCATGGGTTCCAAAGGCTAAGACTACACTCATAAGAAGAGAAGGATTTGCTGCACTTGTATTCTTGGTAAGTTTTGAGGGCATAGTGTTTTTTTTTTTTTTTTTTTTTAAGCTAATTATTTTCATTTAAATAAATCGTCACAAATAAAATGAGAAATACAATCAATCCAACTAAGAACTAACCGAATTACATGCATATCTTTTCAATTTTTTTATGGGGTTGGGATCTGGCCAATCTATACATAGCCACTTTAATTTCAACTACTTTTTTGGTAAATTTTAGTGATGAGTTTGTATATTGCATTCATGATTCATGTCACGTCCTTGTCCCTTAAGTTTGGGAAGGTAAAAGTTTTTAATGTGTATTCATTGAATCCAAAATTTGCTAGTTTCACTCCTAACAACTATTGTATCATAATTCACGAGTAGAGTAAAAACTTAAACCCCGTTGGATGTTGATTTTAAAGAATTTATTTTAAAAAATAATTTTTGGAATAATTATTTTTTAGGAGAATGTGTGATTAAAAAGTAAGAAATCTTTTATCGATTTATGTGTAATATTATCTTTGATAAATGTGTGATTGAAAAGAAATGAGAGAAAAATGTATTTTGTTTATAATTAGTCTCAAACACTTCTTTATGTCTCCTGCGTGTGTAGCACGTTAAATTGAACAACACTTATATATGTTCACAATGTTGAAAAATTGTGATTGAAGTAATATTCTAAAAAGCATAAAGCGTAACGAAACGACGAAATCGAGGATTACGCTTATGCGTGTCTAGATGCAAACAAGCCCAACAAAGCGAGAGCAAAGTGCGGGTGAAACGTGAATGACGAGCTTTGAGAATAAGCTCATCTAGGCGTACGTCTAAGCACGTTTTTTTAGAACAGTTGACTAGAGCTAGCGTCAATGATGTGAGCAATGGCGAAAAATGTTAGATTTAGATGAAATTGTCAAAGCCCTAGGTATTAATTTTGGAGTAACGAGATTAATTATTTGTGTAGAGTCATGGACAGTTTTCTTGTAGCGCAACCATTAATTTCAATATTTCGTTCAGTACATTACTGTCCAATAATCCATACATCCCTATCAAACACGCCTTTTGATATTGTTGGTATTGAAATTTTGAAAGTAACTTTGACTTTAAAGGCTTTTTGCCTTTTCAAATGGAATGTAGAATTTACTTTAGCGAGCTCCCGAGCCTAGTTGGCAAAAGTTGGAGTGATATAAAAGTCTACGTTGTTAGAAGATTTATCACAGACAATTATTTATCTATGATCTAAAATCATTATACTGAATTATCAAGAATTAAATAACTGAAGCGGAAACGTACCTTAATCAGATATGGTTCACGATGATCGATTGCGGTGTTTGAATTTTTTAAATCAATACGTAGTCCTTATTATCTCTCTGATGATGAGATGTCAGACAGAATGAACAGTACGTACGATTCAGGGGATCATAACCAACTTTATATACTGAATTGTCAGTTAACCTAATTCGGCCCATCATGAATTATGTAATGGTCCGGTATCTACACATAAAAGCTCATACATTAATTAGATGCATTAAAGCCCGATATATATAAAATCCTTATTAGATCACTTTAAATGGGTTTAACCAGATTTGATAGCCTTTTTATTCAATACACAATAATTCACATATAAGCCCATACGATTGATTAAAATCCTTACAATCGTTGCTGACCGTTAGAGGATGGAGGGTTTGAATCCTGACAAATGCTTTGAATTTGACCTTCTTGTGATAAAAATCAGATGGCAAACTTCAAACATTAACTTATTGAGGCACGTTTCGAGATTTACCTCATTTACAAGACTTTAGGGGCGAGATAGTGAGGCCGACAAGGTTGCGGTTGAACCCTTTTCTACTTTAGTGAGCGGGAAACTTACGGGAAATGAAAATAGGTTGGCACTAGAGCATGCTTTTAACTGACTGGCTATGTTCTTTATTCGGAACTTTTAGGTAAAGTTACTGACTGGCTATGTTCTTTATTCGGAACTTTTAGGTGAAAAACTTTAGGCCCACAAATTCACTTTTATCAAGTTTTCAATGACAATTTTAGATTTACTTTTTCCCCCCTATATTGTTACTCAGTTTAATATTAATATCTTAATCTTGGTACACTTCTCGTTTTGTTAAATTTTTGCGAAAATGGAGAGGTGACAAAACCTGTACTTTTCATTACAAAACTAGTAGACCTGAGAAGGATGGATTATTTTGTGAATTTTTTTTGGACAATTTTGATTTACTTCTCTTCTTTTTGTTACTTTTTTGCGAAAAAATCATGGAGTGTTCGGCGGTTGTGAGCCGTCAATTTTTTTGATATTTTGGTTTTTTCTTGGCAAAATGTGTTATTAAAAATTGGAGAGAGAATATATATGGTCAAAAATTGATTTGAGAAATTGTATTATTTATAAATTAATTTATAAATTATAATGATTGTGTAAAAGAACGGTAGAAATTAATTCCTAGTATAAAGCCTTACAGAAATGCCATTTGTACAGATGATTTCATACAGATACGTGTACAGATGTCTCACTGTAGATAAAAAAAATGGTAGAGAAGTCGGCGCAGACTTCTCTGCTACAATGTTATATCTGTACGTCTTCCTTTATATTGATCTGTACGAATAGCGCGATTAAAACCCTTAACACCTTAAAGGCACGGACACGGAGGGATAGATATTTTTGAATGTTACCGGGATGCCAAACATTGGTTTACTATTGATGGACAGGCAATTAATGGTCAACACCTCCTGTCATTTTTATTAGGGACATTGTTCAGTTTCACATGATAATCTTACTATTATTGAAACAGGATTATGGAATGAAATTGCTATTATATCGCACGCCGTACCTTGTAGACTTGGAGAGTCGGGTTCTCAAGCTCGACTCAATCCGAAACGGGGATGCTTGGAGAGGAATGGACATGTTGATTTTCAACTCATGGCACTGGTGGACTCACAATGGAAGATCTAAACCGTAAGATTGACATTTTGAAAAAAAAGAAAATAATAATAATAATAATAATAATAATAACCTTTGGTAGAAGAAAGGACTCAATGAATTTTATTGCAGATGGGATTACATGGAAGAGGGAGGCAAATTGTACAAAGATATGAACCGTCTGATTGCTTATTACAAAGGGTTGACCACATGGACAAGATGGATCAATCGAAATATTGATCCTTCAAAAACCAAAGTGTTTTTCCAAGGAATTTCCCCCACACATTACGAGTAAGCATTTGATTTTCTTATCCTTCCTTGGTTGATTTCACGCTTAATTATGTGCTTGTTAACAATCCGTGCCAACTTCCTAACGAAGACGACATGAAACTTGTGTAAATTAGTTTAACATGGAATCAGAGTCGGACCTGATAGTAGGCTCAGCAAGCTTGGACTTAGCACATTTCCGACCTTGCATGGAAATAACTTTCTTTCATTCAAGTTCTTACACTCAAAAATTGGTGATTAGAACAAGTTATACTCGTATGTGAAAAATCTATGTTAGTAGAAATTGATGCAACTTAAGTAAAGCTAGTTAGAAGGGGGAATAGTACAATCAACTATTTTGCTTTGAATCTTCTAATGAACCAAATCGAGTTGTGAAAAAATATTCATGTAGTCGACCCTATCATACAATTGCAGGGGCAAGGATTGGAGTGAGCCATCAAAATCATGTAGTCGAGAGACACTACCATTCTCCAGCCTGAAATACCCGGCTGCCACACCCTTGCCTGCCGTTGTTTTAAACAAAGTGCTACGCAGAATCAAGAAACCGATATATTTACTCGACATCACATTACTCTCACAATATCGAAAGGATGCGCATCCCACCTACTACAGCTTGCACAAAGGTCTCGACTGCAGCCATTGGTGCCTTCCTGGCTTGCCGGATACTTGGAACGAGCTTCTCTATGCAGCTCTCTTCCGCTGAAGATCGGTGATAAACGATCAGAACCAAGAAATTTGTTATTGTAAGAAAAGATGGTGATTGAATTGTACTATTGATTATTTTTGGCATGAAAGGTTGCCTAAATTAATGAATTTACCTCAGATTCTGATGATAATATGGTAGTAAGTTGGTTCTAATGTAGACATTGGTCAGTTCTCAATAAACGAAATCGATCCTTGTTTTGTTTTAGATTGTTTCACGTGTCTATGCGTGCCATATATATATATATATATATATATATATATATATATATATATATTTTGATGAATTTGATATCCAAGCTTCGCCCGACTAATCTTCAGATATTCAATATGTGGATTGACCAAATATTATGGAATAAATTTTTTTTATTTGACAGGAAAATAAAAAGTGGTCAAATTAGATTATGATTATTTTCTTTGTATATATAATATCAATTGAAAAATGAATAAAATACTATTGGTATTATTATATAAAAAAAATAATTAGAGAATCAAATTGCAATTAGGTACGTTTTTGGCATTGTTTTTATTATATATATACACAATTGTCGATTATTGAAGAGGTGTGACCGTGACCAATAACCGAAAGAAAAAAGAGGAGTGATTAGGTTTGTGTGCGTGCGAGAAAAGAGTGAAAAAGGAAGAAAGTGCGTTTGTTGTTCTTTTTTCGTGTTGAGAGAAATTGTGAGTGTTGAGAGAAATTGTGAGAGTGAGAAAAATATTACAATGAGTGATTTATTTTTCTTATCAATAAAAAATATTCTTCTCCTGTGATTGTTGGCGATCAGTCGAGTCACGTTAAATTTTTTGTTTTCTCTTTTGTTCAATTATTTTGTATTTTTGTTTCCACTGTATTTGGTTGATTTTGGGTGGAAAAATTGATTTTTTTCAATAGTGGTATCAGAGTTAAAGGCTCAAACTCTGGGACTATTGCGAAGATG
Source organism: Ligustrum vulgare (assembly GCA_963555705.1). Taxonomy (NCBI): domain Eukaryota; kingdom Viridiplantae; phylum Streptophyta; class Magnoliopsida; order Lamiales; family Oleaceae; genus Ligustrum; species Ligustrum vulgare. The sequence continues at coordinate 1,665,608 of OY743190.1, forward strand.
ATAACAGATTCCAAGTTTGAGGTGGAGCGATTTGATGGAAAAAATAATTTCAATATTTGAAAAAATACTGTTGAAGGTATTCTTGTACAACAAGAACTTTACAAGGCTTTGCAGGGTAAGGTAAAGTTTAGTATTTTGAACGAGAAATCCGCTTCTAGGTTATGGAAAACGCTAGAAAATTTACATATGTCCAAGTCCCTAGTAGTAGGCTTTATTTGAAGAAACAATTATATGAGTTGAAGACAAATGATGATATTGATGTGAGGGACCACTTGAATAAGTTTAATAAGTGTGTGACTGATTTGTTGAATGTTGATGTGAAAATTGAGGATGAAGATAAGACGATTATTTTATTGTCTTCCTTGCCCAAATCATATGACACGTTGGTGACCACGTTATTAGTTGATAAATCTATTTTGACAGTGAACGAGGTTTCGATTGCTTTGCTAGAGACAGCCAACATGAAGAAGTCAAGTTGTAATGTGAATGGTGATCGGGTTTTGTTAACCAATTCTGATAAAAGGTATGGTAAAGGGGAATCGCGAGGAAGAAATTATGGTCAAAGGGATCGCTCTTAATCTTGTTCACGGAGAGCCGTGGAATGTTATTACTGTCACAAGAAGGGTCACGTTAGAAGAGATTGTAAAGAATTGATAAAACATCTTGAATCAAGGAGGAAAGGTAAAGAAATCTTAGAGAATTCCGATTTTACAAATGTGGTGGAGGAAAATTATGATGCTGACGATGTTTTTATGTATTGCTAATGATGATAGTCTAGTTAGTAATTGGTTTTTGGATTCTGGATACTTTTATCACATGTATCCAAATAGAGAGTTGTTTGAAAATTATAAGTCATGTGATGAGCATCCTGTTTTTGTTGCTGATAATCAAAAACTTGAAGTCAAAGGTTCGGGTACTGTAAATGTGAAAATGTTTGATGGAGTGGTTAGAAGAATAACATGTATTTTGCACGTCCTAAGATTGAAGTGAAATTTAATGTCGTTGGGTGCATTGGACACGTTGGGTTATGAGTATTCTGCTAGAGCTGGTGTGATAGTTGTGAAGAAAAATTATGTGTCAATAATTAAAGGTGAAAAAGATGGTAATTTGTACAAGTTATTAGGGAAGACGATTTTAGGTGGAGCTGCCAAATTGGAGTCGCACCAAGGGGAGTCTTCTACTACTTTGAAACTTTGTGAAGTGATCAAGACGGGATCTGAAACTAATGACAAGAAGATTAAAGAAACGAAATGTGACGTTTCATGAATCTTTGAATATTGTTCATGCTTATTAGAAATTTTTGGTTAAGGTGGAAATTGTTGGGATTGATTAAAAATTATGGAATAAAGAATTCTTGTTTGACAAGAAAAGAAAAAGTGGTCAAATTAGATTATGATTATTTTCTTTGTATATATAATATCAATTGAAAAAGGAATAAAATACTATTAATATTAATTATTATATAAGGAAAATAATTAGAGAATCCAATTGCAATTAGATAAGTTTTTGGCATGGTTTTTATTATATATACACAATTGCCGATTGCTGAAGAGGTGTGACCGTGACCAATAGCCAAAAGAAAAACAGGAATGGTTGGGTCTTTATGCGTGAAAGAAACGAGTGAAAAAGGAAGAAATCGAGTTTGTTTTAATATATAATTGATAATGATAATTATTTTTTATTATATATTACATGTATTATATTAATTAATTATTAATTAATACCTGATTTTTAAATTTTTTTTTAAGTTTGTTAACTTTAAAAAGTGATAGTTTTAACATTTAAGTTTGTAGTTAGGATTAATTGCACAAATTACTGTAATTACATAACAAAAATGATTTTTACTGCACAAAAGAAAACTTATGAACAATACTTCACTTTCCCCGAGAGAATTTTAAAAATACCCAAGTCAAACCTTGGCTAAGTCAAAATACCCTAACTTTTTAAAAACTAACCACAATACCCTTTTTTTATGAAAATGACGTGTATACCCTTAATAACCATATTTCTCTTATACCCTTCATTTATCTCATATTTCATATTTATATTAAGACGAAAATAATACAATTCTCACTTTTCATTATTCTCTCATTTTTTCATTTGTTTGTTCTCAATACGCAGATAAATTATTCTCTCATTTTTTATCTGCTTGTGCTAAAAAAATCCGCAAAAAATATACAAATCTCAACTAAAAGATTTCATTCGCTAGTTCTTATCGGTTAGTTGATTTAGCAATATTTATTATACTGTATTTAATTTTGTTCTCGTTGTGTTAAACTTATTCAACAGATCTATAATTTCAGTAACCAAAAATTAACGAAAAACTCATAAATTGTTAATTTTTTAATTAATAATAATTATAGATCTATAATTATGTAGACTAAACAATGAAAATTAATATGGTGAAGTATGATTTTTATCAGTTTATTAACAAAATCGAAAAAATTGAATGAGCGGAAAAAAAGGTCCGGCCGGACCCTGCATTAGTCCAGCCAGACCCTGCAACGGTCCGGCCGGACCAATTTCAAAAATAATTATTATAACTTATTTTTTACATTATAAATAAAATTCTAAATAATTTTTTTATTTTTAATATTATTTATCATATGTTACAAAAATAATTTCATTACTAAATAATGTCATAATTTGTTAATAATAATTACAAAATAAAATATGTAATTATAATTTCATAATTTCATAATAAAAATGAATTAATAATTTCATAATAATTAGAAATAAGATATGTAATTATAATTTCAAAATAAATATAATTATAATAATTAAATAATGTTTAATTTTCCTACTTGTTCATTTACGTGCGGTAGTCTACAATGTAGAATGGTTAAATATTGCGGAAGTATGGTCCGGCCGGACCGAGGCTCAGGCCCGACAACTATTTTTTTTACAATCAGTTACTCTGATTTTCCTTAACTTGTTGTTTTGAAATTTTATTATTTTTAATTAATGCAGATATGACTTTCATACCAGTTTCTTATTTTGGTGAATTCGTGGTTGATGAAAATCTACGATGGTCATGGAAATATACAAGTGATCAAAACATTTCTGTAATTTTGTTAACTCCAGGTATGTCATTTACCGACATGTACAGCAAACTACAAGATCAACTCGAAGTTAATCCATCTGAATATGATATGAAATTTGGATTTCTATATAACTCTAATTCTACTGTTGCATTGCCACCCTTGTTTGTTACTTCTGATGTGCAAATTACGTGGTTAATTGAGGCGAATAAAAAGGAAACTATTCCTCTCTGTGTAACTTTAGTACAAAAGGATACCCTCGATAATCAGAATGAAGAATTCGATGGTGGGGATCAGAATGTGAATGATATTTGGGACACATTAGAAATAGTTCGTGAGGATGATGATGTTATCCCTGATACAGTTCCTCTTATCATCCATAGAGGTCACGATGTAGTCGGAGACAATCAGGAGGACATTCCATTTACAAAAAGTGATCTGATTAATTTGTCCAGACGTCAACATGAGCACTTCGAGAATTCACAGGCTGGGCCAAGTTCACGATCGACTAATTGTTCACATGTGGTTCCAGATGATGAAGATTTGGAAGTCCAGCAATTATTTAATACCAAGCAAGATCTCCAAAAAGCGGTGCACAGTATTGCACTTAAGCACAATTTCGAGTTTAAAGTGAAGAAGTCAGACAGGAGTACCTACACAATTGTTTGAGTAGATGATAATTGTAGTTGGCGTCTGCGAGCAACGAGGATGGACACAAATCAATTCTTCGTAGTTCGCAAGTATGCACGAGAGCATACTTGTCAAGTGGGCATTCGTCGAAATGATCACAGACAAGCTCGTTCATGGTTTATAGGACGACAGATAATGCATAAGTTTGATGACCCAAGGACTATTTACAGACCCAGAGACATCATTAACGATGTGCAGAGAGATTTTGGGGTGACCATGAGCTACCAGAAGGCCTGGAAGGCTAGAGAATGTACGTTATAGGATTTAATGGGTTCACCCGAGGAAAGTTATGCGAAATTAGCCAGGTATTGTCATAACATGTCGAGAACTAATCCTGGTTCGACATTCTTTATTGAGGCTGACGATGACAATCGCTTCAAGTATTTTTTCATGGCTCTTGGACAATGTATAAATGGATTTAGAAGATCGATGCGACCTCTAATTCTAGTAGATGGTACAACATTGAAAGCTAGATATGAAGGGGAGTTAATTATTGCTACATGTCAAGATGCAAACATTCAAATATACCCTCTTGCGTTCGGCATAGTGGATAGAGAAAATGATCTAGCGATGAATTGGTTTTTCTCAAAGTTGAGGGAAGTAATTGGAAATGTCCATGAGCTTGCTTTTATAACTGATCGCGGAAATTCTATCATAAATGGTATAGCTGAAGTTTTTCCCGATGCACACCACGGTTATTGCATGTACCATATACAAGGAAATTTGAAGACGACGTACCGTGGTACTGGGATCGTTGCCTTGTTTAAGAGAGCGGCAGAGGCTTACACTTTTGAAGATTATAATAAGTTCATGATTGAAATAGATAACAAGAGTAAGAAAGCCTCGGAGTACTTAATAGATAAATTGGGGATTCAACATTGGGCACGGTGTCAATTTCCAAGACGTCGATACAATATGATGACGTCAAATAATGTGGAGTCTTTGAATGCATTATTTAAGAAGGATCGAGAGTTACCAATTCTGACAATGATTGAGAACATTAGGGAGAAGTTACAGGTTTGGTTTCACGATAGACGCGAGGAATCTCAATCATGCACATCTTATCTCACCCCTGCCATGGAAACCAAACTCTTCAAGACATTAGACCTGGCTAGAAGGTTGGGCATGGAGCCACTGGATCAGTTTAGATTCAACGTTGTATGCGGACATAATGTTGGTTATGTTGTGGACTTGAATGAGAACACGTGCACGTGTAGACAGTTTCAGCTTGAGCGCTTTCCATGCGCTCATGCAGTTGCAGTTGCTAGACATAGGGGCTTTTCACCACAATCATTATCAACTGAGTACTATACCACTGCTTTGTGGAGAGAAGCATATGCTGAAACTATATTTCCTCTACCAAATGAGGGTGAGTGGGAACTTCCCGAACACTTGCTCACACTTGATAATTTACTGCCACCGAATGTTCGAAGACGTACTCTTGGACGTGTTCGTACATCTAGAATACCATCTACTGGAGAGTTTCCCAGACCGCGAAAGTGTGGCAGATGCGGCGCAGTCGGTCATACTCGCCAAACTTCTACTAGTCAGATTCCCTTGAATAATTAATTTTATCACTATTAAAACTGTTACTGCAATTGTAGTGTTGTTGATAATAAATTATCTTATTTTGTCTATGTTAATAAAGTTCGTGAATTGCTTACTGTACGATGAAAGATGATAAATGTTTCTTGGGGAAAAAAAAGATATTTTAGGGTTTAGGGTATAGTTTTCTATTTTGGGGTTTGGGATTTAGGGTTTATATATATATACTATTTTTTGTTCCAAAAAATATATTGTTATCTATACTTGTTAGTCAATTTATTCAACTAAAGAAATTGACAAATAAAAAACTATATTGACACAATTACATATATACACAATTACAGTACTAGTCAGATTCCCTTGAATAATTAAGTTTATCACTATTAAAACTTTTACTGCAATTAAGTTTATCTTATTTTGTCTATGTTAATAAAGTTCGTGAATTGCTTACTGTACGATGAAAGATGATAAATGTTTCTTGGGGAAAAAAAAGATATTTTAGAGTTTAGGGTATAGTTTTCTATTTTGGGGTTTGGGGTTTAGGGTATAGTTTTCTATTTTGGGGTTTGGGGTTTAGGGTTTATATATATATATATATATATATATATATATATATATATATACACTATTTTTTTGTTCCAAAAAATATATTGTTATCTATACTTGTGAGGCAATTTATTCAACTAAAGAAATTGACAAATAAAAACTATAATAAATAAATTGACAGTAATAAAGAAATTGACAAATAAATATATATACACAATTACATATAAAAACTATATTTTTACATTTCTAAATCTTATGGATCACAATTGTAGGTAAATAAATCAGTAGCCAACTTTATTCTCCACTTCTGTATATGTTCTTGATTGATCATATTGACATCTCGTCCGATGCTCAAGAACTCAATATATTTTATTGCAAAAAATCTCACAATCTCCACTATAAGTTAAAAAAAAAAAAAAAAATTAGTGAAATAAATGAATATAGTTAAGAATTTAATTAAATACTAGAATACGAGTATAATAAAATTTACCTGACACCTTGTTTGGAAATCCCATTGATCCTCTCAATGGCTAGTACATCATCGACATGAATTCCAGCACGCTTAGCCATTAGAGGAACAATGAATGCCAAGGGCATCAGAGTTTCTTGGAGCTGGGTCTCTGTGAAACAACCATGTTCGGAGTCGTACACATACATTTTTGATTCGGCGAACACGATCTCAACAGCAATGATGTGTGAGTTCCCGATCACCGGAATATAGATGTGTGTACAACCCGTCCACGACTGGCCACACACGGGCTCTGCCCCTACCACGTACTCCAACATGTAATCTGGCAAATCGTACGAGGTAGGGTTGCTTTCGAACATTGAGTACTCAATGTCGAGAGCGTTTTTAAAGCCGCAACACAAGATCACTCGCCCAGGAAAGCCGAACGAGATCTGCGAGATGCCCCTGGTGAATGAGATCTCATGAGCGGAGGGGACATGTCTCGTATTGGACTGCTTTGATCCTAAATATAACAAAAGTTTAAATTAAATGTCGAATATTATTTATTTAAGATTCTACAAAATTTTCGACAGAATCTCCCCTTAAAATTGGACTTAGCCACCCTATAAAGGGACATCAAAATGTCATAATAAAGCAAAAACATTCAACCACGACAATTCAAAACACCAACCACAACTCAATAATACTCCCATATCACCGACTACTCCAAAAATAATTCTCAACTCAAAAACATATCAAATTCAAATTATAAATTCCAAATAATATAATAGGAAATAAACTAACCCCAGTAAAATATTATAGCTTATTGAATCCAAGAACATACCGGAGGAGTGGAGGAGCGTAAAGGTCCGCGAGATGCCCCCGGTGAATGAGATCTCATGAGTGGCGGGGACATGTCTCGTACTGGACTGCGTTGATCCTAAATATAACAAAAGTGAAGATTAATTATTTAACCCAAAAGGTAAATAACAATCTAAAATTACATTACATACCAGTCCACGCATGTAGTCCTGCTCCTCCTCTACGGTCGAAGCCGTCAACGCATGAAGGACTTCGAGCTAATATATTATAGCGACCCAGAATTTTTATGCAATTAATAATTATTTTAATATTTAGAAAATTGTGTCGCTATTGTTTTGAAGTTAACGCCGCGACGGATTCGTCTAGCCAAGTCAAGAAATATCGAATTTGTTCGATTTTAAATTAAAATCCGAATTTCTAAAATTATGTTATTTAATTATTTATTCAAAGTATTATTTTCAAAATCATTTTGAATTCCAAATTTATTAAAATATCCCAATGATCCTTATCAAATTATTTCAAGTCCAAATACGAAATCCAATTTTATCTCAAAATTTACTCACTTCTCAAATGTATTTTCAGTCAAAAAATATATCTGTTTTAAATACGTTTCTTGATCGAAGTTAGTCAAATTTTTAGTTAATTATCCAAATTGATCCTATCTAACTAAACTAAAAAAAATTTCCCACACGATATTCTCCTCTTATCCACCCATTCACCATCATTATGTCTCAAAGACATAATGATTATGATTCACACAACACTCACCATTTGCAGCCACAATTTGAGGAGCTTGCCTTCAATTATCAATTCAATTTCAATCCCTCTTTCCAGCAAGAAAGATGCCTTCTCTCTTTATCATTATATCACCAACCATCTGCAACAGCAACTACAACTCACTAACCGTCTGCATCAAACCACCACCATGACCAACCTGCAAACAATCCAAACTCCACTGCAATCGATCATCACTGCAAAATCAACATCACCAGCCACCATCTACACTGCATCATCATCAACAATCCATCACCACAGTTTATCACCTCCGTTTTCCACCAACTTCATCACCACCAGTCGCCAATCGACCTGCACAGACCATTATCATCACCACTGCCTCCTTCAAAAAAAAATTCACACATCAATGCTTCATCGTCTGCAACCATAGTCCACTCACACTGCGCCTCATCGCATCACCATCACCCACCAACGTGGTCAGCCAGCCACCCTTATCAAACTACCTCAAGTACCGCCGAAAAATCGCAGCTCCAATCTTGGCTCTCAAGGCCTCGGTTCAACCATCGATTTTTACTCAAACCAGCACCAAAACTCCGTATTTTGCTACCAATCCTTTCTTTTTGTTACCGCCTCACGATGGCGGTGATACCGCCGTGGATCGCCGGCGTTTAACTCCGGCAGATCTCCCCTGCTCGCGGTTGGCGTCCCTGCTTCCCACTTTGCCTCTCACCGTCTCTCTCTTCTCTGCACAGACGGATAGAAATGGGTAGAGAGAGAGATTTGATATAATATTTTATATTTTCAGAATTTGCAGCATTGGTCCCCCTCTTTTGAAAAGTTATTCAATTCAGTCCCTTTTGGTTTCAAATCATCAATTTCAGCCCTTAAGTTTTAAATGATGTTTTAATCAGCCCTTTCATTTTCAAAATCTATTATTTCAGTCCCTGCTGATTTTATTAATTTGATTTTAGTCCCTCAACTATCAAAAGTATTCATTTTAATTCCTCCACTTTCAAAGTATCTATTTTAGTCCCTGAACTTTCAAAACATCAATTTTAGTCCTCAAATTATAATTTATCATTTTGAACTATATATTCGATAGACTAAAGTGACTTATTGGCTAAGACGAAGCGTACGGAGAATTTAAAGAAATTGAAGTCATTCCCGCTCAACTTTGCACTCGTCGGATTTGAGGTAGACTCGCACTTATTAATTGATTTAAATTATGATTTCATATGAATGTCATGTGACTTGTGAAAGTCAATTTTTAAGAAAAGCAAGTATGTTTTTATGAAAGGTAAATATACCTTATGTTGTTATGAAAAGTAAGTATGTTTTTATGAAAAGAAAATATACTTTATGTTTTTACGAAAAGTAAGTATACCCTATGCTTCACGAAAATGTTTTTTTGGATCATTGCTATGAAATCAATCTACCAAGATTGTTTTGGGTCCCATATGATAAGTTATGATATGTTAAGGGGACCGGAGTTTTAGTAGCGCTACACATAAGAATTCTTGCCACGAAGTTCGGTAACATTCTTGTGTCTCCTATGTTTATGAGGATTTGCCACGAAGTTCGGTATAATTCCTATGTTTCCATATGTTTATGAGGATTTGCCACCTAAGTTCGGTAAAATTCCTGTCGCATATGTTTATGAGGATTTCGATCCTATCTTATGTTATGATGCAATTGATCCCTATGAATTTCAAAAATTATGCTTGGTATACTTACTACATAAGAATTCTTGCCACCTAAGTTCGGTAAAATTCTTATATTTATGAGGATTTCGATCTTATCCTATGTTATGATGAAAACTTACTGTTATTATGATTTTACTGCATAAAGAATTCTTGCCACCTAAGTTCGGTAAAGTTCTTGTGTCTCCTTATGTTTATGAGGATTTCAATCCTATCTTATGTTATGTTTTCAAAAGAAATTATGCTTGGCATAATTAAAATGTTTTTATAAGTATATGGTTTTCAAAGAGCTGTTTTCAAAGAGCTATTTTCAAAGAGCCTATGATTTGCAAAATATGTTCCGTGCTGTAATGCACAATATGAGTTTTATCAAGAGCAGTTTTATAAAGAAGCTCTATCAATGCCCGTTTTATAAAGAGCCGGGATTTATGTGTTTAAATCATCTTATAAATTAAATTAATTTGCGATGAGTCTACTGAGTATTTCCCCCATGAAATACTCACCCTACTTTTTAACAGTTTTGCAGATTTCGGAGACGGTGGCGAGCGATGAATGATGGTGGCAATAATCGTTAAACAGTTGAAAGTTTGACGTTAATGGTTTCCGTATTTTCCAAACAATCGAATAATTTAGAGAAGTTCATTTATTTGAGAAATTATGACATTGGCAATTTCTTTACAATATTAATGGTTCGATTTACTATTTCAAATGGTTTCATAAATGTTTTCAATTTTATCGACCATTACAGTTTATTTAATGTTGCCAAAAATGAATTTCAATTATTTCTTCCGCAAAAATATTATTCGAAAAATTTAGACAGGAAATGACGTAGTGAACCGGGTATACGGAACTCGGGGCGCTACAAGTTGGTATCAGAGCCAGTCTGCGTTTCTGTAGACTGGAAAAATTTTCAAAAAGAATTTTCAAGAAATATTTTCCATTATAAAATATTATTGATGAAGATTGCCACTGCCATCATTCATTCCACCAACTCCGAGGTAAAGAAGTTTATGATGTTTAAAGTTATTTCAGTATTTCGAATACTCATTTTACTGATTTATGAGAAAGAATGAAGAGTATTTCGGATACTTATGATTTATGAGAAATAAGAATGTATTTCTTCGAAAATAATGATGTTGTTATGCTTTGTCATAACTTATATGCTTTAATGTATGATTATGAGAAATTTTTTTAAGAAAGAAAACGAGTGTTGAGCATTAATGGGAATAATATGATTTAAGAATGATTTTTAAATAATTTTTGTCCTCGAGTTAGAAATGATGAACCCTAGATGGACTTTGCATAATTGATTTTAGACATGGCACTAAGTATGAGAAGTCAACGGAAAGGATTTGATTATATGTTCAGATTATCTATCGTTTAGATTAAACGAGAAATAGCAAGCCAGTTATGAAGTTGTGATAAGATGTTAAGATTATAAGTGATATGATTTTATTGAGAATTAAGTAATGGATATTATGTTGAGTAAGTGAATTATTTCCTCTATTTTGAAGAGAATTTATTATGAAGTTTGGCTTTGTGAATATTTTGGGAATATGATTTATGGCATATATTTATAAGTATGAGTAATCTTTTGAGCCATTAAGGTATGGAAGGAAGTGATATTGTGATATTGAAAAATATAATTTGAAATTGTTATGTTGAGGAATTATGAATTGAATTATGGGATATTTTTGATGATATTGAAGTGTTGGAATCATTTTCAATATTTTTAGATCGTTGTGATCAAATGTGGAGTTATTTATTATTGTGAGTTATGAAGTATGCTTATGGTTTGGATAAGTCCAAATTACAAGGGAGACTCTGTCCAGAATTTTATCATTTGGAATTAAGAGCATAATATGATAAGCATCTACTAAAGGAATTAAGTTTAGACATGCAAGTTCATTTACATCACAAACGAGATTTAGTAGCTGATAGCAGAGATTTTATTATTTTCTCATAAGGAGAACACACAAGAGTCACACTGGAAAGGAAATACATGAAACACACGAAAGCATAAGAGAAAAACATGGAAAGATCCTCAGAATGAGCGATGTGTTTCCGGAGTAGCCGTATCCTACCACCTCTGATCTTTTGAGGATATAAAGAGAAAACCTTCAAAGAGGTGTGTTTCGAGAGTAAGAATACTCCGTAATCTACCACCTGGAACCTTTGAGGTACACACAAGATTTAAACATTAAGGAAATCCTAGTAAATGGAGGGGTGTCTCGAGAGTGAGAATACTCCGTACTCTACCCCCACCTATTCTAAGATTCAAAGAGTTAAGTTTACATTAACCGGACTCCATTTTCGCTTGATTCCCCTTCCTTGTGACCAATCTATCTTAACCCCTGCTGGATCTTGTATTGAGATATATGACTGCAGCTTATCCAGTAGTTCATCAATAGTAGGAGCAGAAATAAGAAGCCTTCTGGAAAATGGAGAGATGAATCCCTGTTCCACAGCATAATCAAGAAAGGTTAACAAACCATCAAAGAAATTGTTAACATTCAGAAGCCCAATAGGCTTAGTATGGAGATCTAGTTGAGCCCACGAGGTAATGTTAAAGATTTCTTCTAAGGTACCAAAACCTCCGGGCAGGGCTATAAAGGCATCAGAACCATATAACATACAAGTTATGCGTTCATGGATGGATAAGGTTTGAACTTCATGCCCTCGTGTTTTGCCTGCAACATCTACCAAAGGGACAGGTATGACACCGATTACTTTTGATTTCTCTGCAAGAGCAGATTGGGAAACACAACCCATTAGACCACTGCTACCACCCCCATATACAAGAGTGATACCTTTTTCCCCCAGTTTCTTTCCAAGATCTACAGCCGCTTCTAGATAACCGAAGCCTTTCCCTACTTTTGATCCACAAAATACACAAATAGTTTTGATCTGTCGAAGTTTTGGTGCTTCCATCTTTGATAGTAAAGAAGGGAAAACTTACGAAGAAGATGTGATTTTGGGATGCCTGAACTATGAAATATGTTTGGCTATTTAAAGCCGGAAAAATTTACTGTTTTTGATTGATTCTGAAAAAGTAAAGATTCACTTTTTGACAAAATCGGCCAACTTTTGACTATTTTATCAAAGATATCACCTTTCGGTGATTTATTTCCAGCTTTATCAAACCTCGAGAAAAGAAAAATATATTTATTTCCAGCTTTATCAAACCTCGAGAAAGGAAAATATATTTTATTTCCAAAACGCGTGAAAGAAAGCAGCAAAATATTTTAAAAAGATTTACCTTATATCATTGCTGAACTGCCAGAAGCCTCATTTTGTAAAACAGACTGGCAAACAGGATCTTTCGATATTATATTTTGGAGACTATAACGATTTTTGTCCTCGTTAAACTGAGCGTATAAGGAGAGAAGTTCACGTTGTACATAACCACTTGGGTGCGTCTCAAGAGTCAGTCGAATATCATCCAAAGACTCCTTACTCAGTCCACCCTTTATGAATTCGATTTTATCATCCCGATTAGTAGAAGAATATCCTACTGATTTGCAACGAGTATTACAGTTCCAACGAGCACATTTGTAGCAACCACCCAGTCTTTTTGCTCTTCGTTTCTTTGCAAACGTGCTTTTGCCTAAACCAGGCATATGTTTTGGAAATGTTGATGGTAATTCACCAGATAGTCGAACCTTTGCTTCTATCAACCAGCGAACATCTTCTGGAAGATCATGAGCCATCAGCAACCTCAATCTTTCGAGCCTTATTCTATAGATCTTTTTCAGATCATTCATAGGAAGATTGGAATAATACTTGCGAATGTTTGTAAGGATGATATCCATTGTTTGATGATTCAACCTCTTCCCAGCATGAACTATTTAAAAGCGTAAAGGATCTGAGTGAATCCGCGTGATGTTGTGTCCAGCAAGAAAGCGCAGGATTATTTTAATGAAAAGAGGAGACAGAGTTTATGCGCCGTTTACTTTATTGATAAAGGAAGATTTGATGATAAGATTTGAGATATGAAATATTTTTCTTGGATTTTGGGTACTGATATTTTGATATAATAATCAAGGTATAGAAATAATACGGGAATATGTGAAAGAGAAATAAGGACCGTATTGAATCAGAATTCATACGTATATACAAGTGAAAGAAATACTTTGCAGGAAATGTGATGATAATTAAGTAAAGAATCTTAGTTTGGGAGATATTTGTTTAATGAATTTTTGGGTTACAAATATTGGAATGATAAGTTGATGATATTATGTTGATATGTTATTGGGTATATTACGTAGAGAGAATATTCAGGTAATTCTTTGATTATTTTGGAAATATTCGATGATAAGAAGAAAGGAAAAATTTTTATGATATGATATATCAGTAAAGATTTGTTGAAATTTTAGAGATATATACGAATATCTGAGGTCACATGATACGATGATAAGTGACAAGTTACATGAATACTATAAGATATGATGAAATATCACATACGATTGGGAATTTTCATTTTGATTCAGAAGAATTTATGAGTAGACATATGTCTATTATTGATAGAAAAGTCCATGTCTTAAGAAAACAAATTGATGCATTTAGTCAAAGTCCAGTGGGTTAAAAATGGTTGGGTTAAATTTGGTAGCGATGATGCTACATCAGAGAAGAAGAAGAAGAGATTCTGATTAAGTATTCAAAAATCATAAGATCAAGTAAGTTTAATTTCGAGGACGAAATTATTTTAAGGGGGTAAGATTATAGCGACCCAGAATTTTTATGCAATTAATAATTATTTTAATATTTAGAAAATTGTGTCGCTATTGTTTTGAAGTTAACGCCGCGACGGATTCGTCTAACCAAGTCAAGAAATATCGAATTTGTTCGATTTTAAATTAAAATCCGAATTTCTAAAATTATGTTATTTAATTATTTATTCAAAGTATTATTTTCAAAATCATTTTGAATTCCAAATTTATTAAAATATCCCAATGATCCTTATCAAATTATTTCAAGTCCAAATACGAAATCCAATTTTATCTCAAAATTTACTCACTTCTCAAATGTATTTTCAGTCAAAAAATATATCTGTTTTAAATACGTTTCTTGATCGAAGTTAGTCAAATTTTTAGTTAATTATCCAAATTGATCCTATCTAACTAAACTAAAAAAAATTTCCCACACGATATTCTCCTCTTATCCACCCATTCACCATCATTATGTCTCAAAGACATAATGATTATGATTCACACAACACTCACCATTTGCAGCCACAATTTGAGGAGCTTGCCTTCAATTATCAATTCAATTTCAATCCCTCTTTCCAGCAAGAAAGATGCCTTCTCTCTTTATCATTATATCACCAACCATCTGCAACAGCAACTACAACTCACTAACCGTCTGCATCAAACCACCACCATGACCAACCTGCAAACAATCCAAACTCCACTGCAATCGATCATCACTGCAAAATCAACATCACCAGCCACCATCTACACTGCATCATCATCAACAATCCATCACCACAGTTTATCACCTCCGTTTTCCACCAACTTCATCACCACCAGTCGCCAATCGACCTGCACAGACCATTATCATCACCACTGCCTCCTTCAAAAAAAAATTCACACATCAATGCTTCATCGTCTGCAACCATAGTCCACTCACACTGCGCCTCATCGCATCACCATCACCCACCAACGTGGTCAGCCAGCCACCCTTATCAAACTACCTCAAGTACCGCCGGAAAATCGCAGCTCCAATCTTGGCTCTCAAGGCCTCGGTTCAACCATCGATTTTTACTCAAACCAGTACCAAAACTCCGTATTTTGCTACCAATCCTTTCTTTTTGTTACCGCCTCACGATGGCGGTGATACCGCCGTGGATCGCCGGCGTTTAACTCCGGCAGATCTCCCCTGCTCGCGGTTGGCGTCCCTGCTTCCCACTTTGCCTCTCACCGTCTCTCTCTTCTCTGCACAGACGGATAGAAATGGGTAGAGAGAGAGATTTGATATAATATTTTATATTTTCAGAATTTGCAGCATTGGTCCCCCTCTTTTGAAAAGTTATTCAATTCAGTCCCTTTTGGTTTCAAATCATCAATTTCAGCCCTTAAGTTTTAAATGATGTTTTAATCAGCCCTTTCATTTTCAAAATCTATTATTTCAGTCCCTGCTGATTTTATTAATTTGATTTTAGTCCCTCAACTATCAAAAGTATTCATTTTAATTCCTCCACTTTCAAAGTATCTATTTTAGTCCCTGAACTTTCAAAACATCAATTTTAGTCCTCAAATTATAATTTATCATTTTGAACTATATATTCGATAGACTAAAGTGACTTATTGGCTAAGACGAAGCGTACGGAGAATTTAAAGAAATTGAAGTCATTCCCGCTCAACTTTGCACTCGTCGGATTTGAGGTAGACTCCCACTTATTAATTGATTTAAATTATGATTTCATATGAATGTCATGTGACTTGTGAAAGTCAATTTTTAAGAAAAGCAAGTATGTTTTTATGAAAGGTAAATATACCTTATGTTGTTATGAAAAGTAAGTATGTTTTTATGAAAAGAAAATATACTTTATGTTTTTACGAAAAGTAAGTATACCCTATGCTTCACGAAAATGTTTTTTTGGATCATTGCTATGAAATCAATCTACCAAGATTGTTTTGGGTCCCATATGATAAGTTATGATATGTTAAGGGGACCGGAGTTTTAGTAGCGCTACACATAAGAATTCTTGCCACGAAGTTCGGTAACATTCTTGTGTCTCCTATGTTTATGAGGATTTGCCACGAAGTTCGGTAAAATTCCTATGTTTCCATATGTTTATGAGGATTTGCCACCTAAGTTCGGTAAAATTCCTGTCGCATATGTTTATGAGGATTTCGATCCTATCTTATGTTATGATGCAATTGATCCCTATGAATTTCAAAAATTATGCTTGGTATACTTACTACATAAGAATTCTTGCCACCTAAGTTCGGTAAAATTCTTATATTTATGAGGATTTCGATCTTATCCTATGTTATGATGAAAACTTACTGTTATTATGATTTTACTGCATAAAGAATTCTTGCCACCTAAGTTCGGTAAAGTTCTTGTGTCTCCTTATGTTTATGAGGATTTCAATCATATCTTATGTTATGTTTTCAAAAGAAATTATGCTTGGCATAATTAAAATGTTTTTATAAGTATATGGTTTTCAAAGAGCTGTTTTCAAAGAGCTATTTTCAAAGAGCCTATGATTTGCAAAATATGTTCCGTGCTGTAATGCACAATATGAGTTTTATCAAGAGCAGTTTTATAAAGAAGCTCTATCAATGCCCGTTTTATAAAGAGCCGGGATTTATGTGTTTAAATCATCTTATAAATTAAATTAATTTGCGATGAGTCTACTGAGTATTTCCCCCATGAAATACTCACCCTACTTTTTAACAGTTTTGCAGATTTCGGAGACGGTGGCGAGCGATGAATGATGGTGGCAATAATCGTTAAACAGTTGAAAGTTTGACGTTAATGGTTTCCGTATTTTCCAAACAATCGAATAATTTAGAGAAGTTCATTTATTTGAGAAATTATGACATTGGCAATTTCTTTACAATATTAATGGTTCGATTTACTATTTCAAATGGTTTCATAAATGTTTTCAATTTTATCGACCATTACAGTTTATTTAATGTTGCCAAAAATGAATTTCAATTATTTCTTCCGCAAAAATATTATTCGAAAAATTTAGACAGAAAATGACGTAGTGAACCGGGTATACGGAACTCGGGGCGCTACATATATTAACATTCAAACAATTTATAAATCATGTGTCAAATATTATATTACATTAATAATAATTTCTAAACGCTCACCTCAGGATCATCGAGGATAGCCGAAAGCTTCTTAGAAGTTGGCGTCTCCGTTGCTGTCCAATTTAACATTCGAGGAAATCGCGTCCCCGTCTTAACTGCCCACCTGTCACTTAAGGCGGGAATTACCTCATATGCCCATATCTGTGAAACTTACAATTATTATGACGATGAAAAACATAATAACCTAATTCAAAATGAAAAGTTTAAAATTATTACCTGCAGAGCAAAAGGGAAGCCGTACGCATCATACTTCCGGGGGCCCTTATTCACCTTGGGCATCGAATGAATTTTCTTAAATATGTTAACGGTATCGACATAAATTATAGACCCCCATGGATAGTTGTTGAAGGCTTCAATATTATCAACAAGTTCCAAACCATATAAGTCGATATCATTCTTTGCTTGCTTGCCCTTCACGAAGCTCTCAAGAATATAGACCATGCATAATTTCAATCTGTCCAACATATCGGGACAAGTCTTTATAGTATTCCAGAGCTCCTCCCTGTAAATGGCCCTTTGTTCTTCAAAGTATTTCAGATGAAGCCTCGATTTTGAACGTAATTGTGGAGTTTTTTTCGTTTCACAATCACACTTTAACCCCGTGATGAGGGAAAACTCAAACCTCGAGAATGTGACTATCTTGTCATCCCCGAAGCAAAAACTATATGCATCACCGTCTACTGGCTTCAGAAGTCGAAGTACCAGAGAATCTATAATCTGAGCCGCAAATTGCATCTTGGTCAATTCCTTGAATCGCCATAGGAATGATCGCTTTAAGATATCTTGATGATACTCATCAAGAGTCTTTAGAACTTCGTCGAATTCATATTCCCTGGGAAACTTTAGCCGGAAGCCCTCTCAGTTCAATACCAATAGCATACTCCATTCTGCAATAATTTCAAATGTTAAAATCAAAGTTCAAAAAAGTATGCCGCAATATTTAACCATTCTACATTGTAAACTACCGCACGTAAAAATGAACAAGTAGGAAAATTAAACATTACAGGAAAAACTTTATTATTATTATTTTTTATTATTATTATGGTTTATAAATAAACATCATTAATTATTTTTTTTATTAAAGTTGTGTAATTATAATTATAATTATTAATGTTATGAAACTATTGTATATATTTTTACATTTATGAAATTATAGTTCATATTTATTATTTCTAATTATTATGAAAAATATTAATAAATTTTTATCAACAATATTTAATTATTATAATTATATTTATTTTGAAATTATTAATAAATTTCTTATTTGCATGATGAAATTATAATTAAATATCTTATTTCTAATTATTGTGAAATTATTAATTCATTTTTATTAAGAAATTATGAAATTGTAATTACATATCTTATTTGTAATTATTATTAACAAATTATGACATTATAATTACATTTTCCAACATTGTGAAATTATTAAATTTTTGTTACAATTATGAAATCATAGTTAGCCATTTGTTAATTCTAATTATATTTAGTAATGAAATTATTTTTGTAATAAATGATAAATAATATTAAGAATAAAAAAATTATATAGAATTTTATAATTTATTTATAATGAAAAAAAAGATGTCATCAAAAACTTTATATAAACAATATTAATTATTATTGTATTATTTTTTTTATTAAAGTTGTGTAATTATAATTATTAATGTTATGAAACTATTATATGTATTTTTACATTTATGAAATTATAGTCCATATTTATTATTTCTAATTATTATGAAAAATATTAATAATTTTTTTATCAACATTATTTAATTATTATAATTACATTTATTTTGATATTATTAATAAATTTCTTATTTGCATTATTATGAAATTATAATTATATATCTTACTTCTAATTATTATGAAATTATTAAATTTTTATTACAATTATGAAATCATAGTTAGCCATTTGTTAATTCTAATTATATTTAGTAATAAAATTATTTTTCTAATAAATGATAAATAATATTAAAAATAAAATAATTATTTACAATTTTTTAAAAAAAAGGTCCGATCGGACCTTTTTAAATGGACCGGCCGGAAAATGTTCGGCCGGACCTGCAAAAGGTCCAGACCTTTTGCACAAAAGGTCCGACTGGACCATTTCCTTTTGCGGCCGGACCTAACTTCATCTTCTTCATAAAATCACAAGCTCCAACAATGGTGGATCAAGAAAAATTCTTCTATGAACCCAAAAAAAACTCGATTTTCATAAGAAAAGTTTCAAAATTCAAGTTATAAATGTACGAATCAAAGCTAAAAATGTAATCTAACCTTGTCTAATGTTTGAATCTTGAACAATTCGGAGTGAAGTTCTTCTTTGCAACGACCGAACTATTCTATGGAGAGAAATTTCGCCGGACCCGAAAATACAAATGGTGAGGTGCCGGACTCTTTTGAATAAGTTATAAGGATATTTTGGACTTTGTAAGTAATAAATCTATTTCGTTTTTTTTTTTTAACTTACAAATGGGTCAAAAGGTATTTTGAAAAATGGTTCGGAGGATCCGACAATTGGCCACTAATTCCTCCACTTTCCCCCTGCCTACCAGCTACCCGACTGCACTGCCATCTTCTTCCAGTGAATCATGATATTGATATGTAAAGCCAATTGATCTCTCTCTACCACCATTTGTCCCTCTCCTCAATTCCTCTTCCAAAGCGCGTTTTCTAGCTATATCTGTTGCGATTATATCTTGTTTGACCCTCTCTTTCTCTAACTCTAAGAGAATCGCATCACGAAGTTCTCTTTGTTTCTGAAAATCGTTGCAGGTAGTCCCAAATATCTACCTGGAACAACCAAAATTGCAGACAGTTTGAAAATGAAAAGTATAAAATATAAAACATGAAAATCAAAATACTAATTCCAATTTCGAGAACTAAATTGTTGAATTTTTCGATAATATTAAATATTCTTAAATTGAATTAAACCTTGGACGAATTGTTCTATGAAGTGACTGTATGGAGAGCGTGTTCACCAATTGCTCGATGATTGAGTTCCATTATTGTTTACCGAGAATTGCAGTTGGGTTGTGTAGAGAGAGAGAGGGTGTGTGTTTATTTTGGTATGCCCATGTAAGTTTTTGTGGTGACCAATTATGCCACACGGGCTAGAAAATTATTTTATTGCTTTGGAAAATAGTGTAGGAAAAATGTTTGATTTTATATTTAAGACAAAGTATCATAAAAGTTTATAAAGTATCATACTGTGAAACTTAAAAAAAATTGAAAAGTATCATAAATATCATATTGTGATACTAACAGATTTGAGAAGTATTATACGTATCAGATTGTGATACTTGAAATTATGAAGTATTTTTCAGTTTTTACGATTTTATTATAAGTAATTTTCAAGTTTTATAAAATTTAAGTAAATTTCAGTTTTATCCCTAAAAGTATGATACTTTTGTGGAGAGCTCTTTTAGTTATGAATTGTTCCCAACTAATATTATGAGAAAATTATAGCTCGGTCCAAAACCTAACTTAGCGCGGTCCATATATATTCAACCAACTCAGTCCACTAAACCAAGAAACCCTTTAAACCCAATTGATAAATCCATCGGCCCAAACACAAAATCAAACCCAATTTCTTTTAGAGGAAATTACACGTGTTTTAAGTTCCAATTTCAAAAATCAGGTGAAAGTGTTATTCATACAAAAATTAGGTCATATTTTACCCCTAAATAAAAAACAAGCCCTAATCTTCTAAGATAGAAAACGTCGATCAGTTCCTCCCTCCCATTTCTCTCCCCCCACGCCACCTTGATTAACAGCTCGAAAATCAGGGCTACAGGAAGGGGACGAAGACAGGTGATGAAGAAAGGTCCCGCCTAGAGACAGCTCCTACAACAAAGTTTTAAATCAATGGGACAAGCCCACCGCTTCACGCTGTGGCGAGATGATTCGTTGCGGAGGCTTCCCGTCTTCTTGCTGGTGTGTGAACAACCGCTTCATGTTGTTGTGGTTTTAGTGTCGGATTTGTGTGCGCGCACAGGCGGGACGACAGAGGCATCACGTGCTTGCGACGACTCTGTGCT
Source organism: Ligustrum vulgare (assembly GCA_963555705.1). NCBI lineage: Eukaryota > Viridiplantae > Streptophyta > Magnoliopsida > Lamiales > Oleaceae > Ligustrum > Ligustrum vulgare. The sequence continues at coordinate 1,687,001 of OY743190.1, forward strand.
GCGCCGCACTCTTCCAGATTTTTGTGGTGGTGTAGATAGGTGTTGTGGCGGTGGTAATGGTCCTGTGTTGTTATGATGTGGATGGCCGTGGTGGAGTGCCTTTTGATTGTGGTGTTTTCCAGTAGGTGGTGGTGAGGTAACTGGTGGTCGTTGTCGACGACGGTAGCAGCGACGGAGGTGACTGTCATTAGTTGGCTGTGAAATAGTGTGGTGGCTGTGTGGTGATGATGTGTGATGGTGGCGGTTTGTGGCTGCATCAATGTTTTGCTATGTGGTGGCAGCCTGCGGAGGTAATTGGAGGTGGATTTGTTGTGGTGATGGTGTTCGATGATGGCGCTGGCGTTGGAGCCAGTGGTTGTGAGGTTAGGGCGGGTGAGATGCCGGTGCTGGTCATGGTCTGGAGTTGTGAAGTGAGGGCGGTGTGGGTTGGGATTGTGACTTTGAAATATAAATGTGACCTACAATTTTTTTCTTGTGATCTCGAAAATATATAACTGTGACCTTAAAAATGGGGTTGTAGGTTGTGATCGGAAAAAATGATGGTTGTGACCTACAATTTTTTTCTTGTAATCTCGAAAATGAATAATTGTGACCTTAAAAATGGTGGTTGGTAGGTTGTAATCGAAAAAAATGATGGTTGTGACCCACAATTTTTTCTTGTGACCTTGAAAATAAATAATTGTGGAAAATAAATAATTGTGACCTTAAAAATGATCGTTTATAAATTGTGACCTAAAAATAAATTCAATTTGTGACCTAATATTTCGATAATTTGTGACCATGAAATCATTAGTGACCTAAAAAATTTGTGTTTTGTGATTTCAAATATATAGTATTGTGACCTTAATATATATAATTAATAAAATATTTTAATTATTTAATGTAATTAATTGATTCTAAATATAACCTGATTTTCTAATTTTTATAGGTTTGACCTTAATTTTGAAATTGACATTAAAAACACTTAGGCTGCGTTTGATAGGGATAATGAAATTTGAGTGGAAAGAAAATGAATTTCAGGGAATTGAATTCTAGGGAATTAAATTCCTGGGAATTGAAAGTTTAATGTGTTTGATTGGTTTAATTTTCTAGGTAGAAAAAGTGAAGAATTTTCTAACTTTTGTTGTTTGATTGACATTATTTTCTGTGGAAAATAAAGTAAAATTTAGCTATTATAATATTTTTTATTTTTTTTTCATTTTTTAACAAGTTTGTGTTTGGTAATAATAATGTTTTTTTTTTGGAAAAAAATAAATCAATTAACAACAATAAAAATGATCAAACGTAACAAAAATGGTATAAGATTTTCCATGAAAAATAAAACCTCCTCCCCCTTGGAAAACAAATTCATCCAAAACAAGGAAAATACCGAATTTCGAGACAAATGGAAAAATGAATTCCATGAAAAATTTAGACAATCAAACAGCGCAAAGTTAGAAAATGAAAAATCATATTTTGAAAATCTAGCCAATCAAACGGAGCCTTATTTATTTACTATTCCCTTTCTTTCTTCGCGACTTTCGTCCAGTCAGAAAACCCTCCTGGTCTGCGTCTGGCTGCTCTGCTGCTTGCTTGCTTGCCTCCTTCGTTCCTTGAAATCCGGATCGTCGCCCGGGAGTTCCATGACCAGCTCTGCCTGCGGCCTGCGTGAGGTGAGTGTGCTGCCGACTGCGTCCAGCGGTTCAGGCTCCAGCTCCCTGCCTTTGACTCCGATGTCGCAAGTCTCGCGATCGCCGCTAGTAGGTATAAAAAATTTTGTTTGAAAGTTCGAGTAGTGAGTCTAGTGACCGAGAGTCTGAGTCTCGTTTCATTTGTGATTTCTGAAATGCAGTCTAAATTGTCTAATGCATTACTCGGTTTTAGTTTTCTGATTTCTGATTTTCAATTTTCGTTTTTATATTTTATTTAGCTGGAATTTAAATTTTTGTAATTTAATTCCCTTTAACTAATTCACTGTAATAACATCACTGATTTGCAATTGAATGTGTGACTTTTGTAATTTAATTCCCTTTAGCAGTTTAACTTTAATCTCATCAAAATTTAATTCCCTTTAATAGTCTAACTTTAATCTCATCACATATTTGCAATTGAAATTTGCATTTTGCAGAGTCTGAGGGCAGAGGGCATGTCCTGTGGCTAAGGAACTTGCTTGATTCTTCAATGCTTTGAGATTGAATCAGTTGAGTTGAGGTTAGTGAAAATGTGATTTTGAGATTTAAATGTGAGAATGTGAGAATGTGACTGTGAGTTATAAATTATAATGTTAGATAATGAATTTGGACTTGGTGAATTTTAGATTATGTGATTTAGATTATCTAATTTGATTTTGAGAATGTCATCTTGATATTGAGAATTTGATTTTGATATTTGAAATTGTGAATGTGATTATGTCATTTGGGTTTTTGTAGCAGTATATAGCTTAACTGACGTTGAAATGTGAATTTGCTTTAGATTTGGACTTAGGTTCTAATTTTGCTTTAGAATTTTGATTCTAGAGTCTAATTTATGGGCTTAGAATGGGATTATTGATTAACTTTGAATGAGATTTCATGCTTAGAATGTGATTAACTTTGTTTAAGGATTCAAGTTGGATTCAATTTATGAAGTTCACGTCATGCCACCAAAACCATAGCATTCCCCCCCCCCCCACCCCTCCCCAAAAAATAAAAAAATAATAATAAATAAATAAATAAATAAATAAATAAAAACCAGCTCGGTTCAAAATAAAATCCTGGATCTGCCACTGAATATAAATATTGTGTAAGTTCTGAATATAATTCTCATTATTAGTTTGCGTCACCCTACTTATCCAATAATCAGTTACGCTTTTCTCCTTCCCCTAACTGTTAGCTTTTCTCCACCACTGAGTACATTGTGTTACGAAATGATATTTTCATAATTTCTTTTGAATTACATTGTAGGTCTTACTTAAAATAATTTAATGTATTTTTGAGTTTGCATATTATATAATACATTGTTTTGTGTGAATTTGAATTTTATTCGTTATTTTTGGTCTCTTTCCAAAAAAAAATTCTGAGCACAGGTCTGCCGAGAACAAGAGGAAACATATCGCACCCATAATATCTTTTTTTGATCTTGCATGAGAAAATCAACATCAATTTGTCTTAAGAGCATACATCAATTCATCAAAATCCCAAACTTTTTCTCTTCCACAAGAAAACTGAACTTTTCAGTTGGCTCCAATGGACGAACTATCAAGAACCACAGCCTTTTGCATCTACTGCATGATCCTTCAAAGGTTCAATCTTTTAGTGAGACAAAATCCCTCCACGCACTCACCATCAAAATGGGTTCAATCCCAACACAGCAACCCGTTTTCCTTCACAACAATATCATCAAGAATTATGCGTCGTTTGGTGATTTTTACTCGGCTTGCAAATTGTTCGATGAAATGCCCCACAGAAATGTTGTATCGTATAATACCATGATTTCTATTTGTTGTCAAAATGGATTTTTAGAGGAGGCTTTGACGTTGTTTTCTAAAATGAGAAGATGTGAATTCAAACCTACACAGTTTACATTTGGCGGTCTCTTATCGTGTGATTCCATGACTATTTTTGAAGGAATGCAGTTGCATGCACTGATTGAAAAGAATGGGTTGATCTGTGCTGATCCTTTTCCTGGAACTGCATTATTGACTATGTATGGGAGACACGGATGTTTAGATGAAGCTATTGGGGCATTTGAATGCATGCCCGAAAAGAACTTGGTGAGCTGGAATTGTCTGATATCTTTGTTTGGCCAAATGGGCCTTGTTGAAAATTGTATGTGCATGTTTAGTGAGCTCTTGAGAAGTGAAATAGGAGTGTCTGAGTACTCCTTTGTGGGTATCTTATCTTGTTTTGATGGAGAAAATGAATTGCAATTTGGAGAGCAGATACATGGTGCTGTGATAAAGTATGGATTTGATTTTGTAGCTTCAGTAAGTAATTCTTTGCTTAACATGTATGCCAAATGTGATGCCAAATGCTTGGCAGAGAAATATTTTGAACAAGTTCTTGTTGTGGATATTGTGTCATGGAACACGATGATTAGAGCAATGGTGAAAAGATCTAGACCGGATAGAGCATTTGATCTCTTCCTGAAAATGTGTGCTCATGAATTCTTTCCTAATGAGATAACATTTGTAAACGTTCTTAGTTCTTGCACAAGCAAGCAGACATCACTTTATGGAGAACTCATCCATGCTAAGATGATCAAGAAAAGATTTGAATCTGATATGTATGGTGGTAGTGCTTTGGTTGACTTTTATGCTAAATATGATAAAGTTGAAGAGGCGCACCTTTGTTTTGATGAAATAGATGAGAAGACTTTGGTTTCTTGGAATTCTTTGATGCGGGGATATTCAAAGGGAGATTTTTCTGGTACAGTTGAGCTGTTGAAAGAAATGATTTACTTAGGTTATCAGCCAAATGAGTTCTCATTTTCTACTATTATTAAATCATCATTGCCATTAGAGTTGTTCCAATTTCATGCATTGACAGAAAAGTTGGGTTATCAAGATAATGCATATGTGCTAAGCTCTCTTATCAGCTCCTACGCCAGAAATGGTTTCGTATCTGATGCCTTGATCTTTGTTGTTTCTGATATCAAGCCCCATTCTGTGGTTTCATCCAATGTAATTGCTGGGATTTATAACAGTATTGGACGATATGAAAAAACTCAAGAGTTATTTGCTGTAATGGAGGAACCTGACGTTGTATCGTGGAATATTTTGATTGCAGCGTGTTCTAGAAATGGAGACTACAAAGAGGCTTTTGAACTTTTCGATCATATGCGAAGATCTTTAGTTTCTCCTGATAATTACACCTATGTTAGTGTCTTTAGTGTTTGCACCAAATTGTGTAACCTTGCTTTGGGATCTTCTCTTCATGGTCTAATTATGAAAAATGATTTTAAGTCTTGCGACACATTTGTGGGTAACATCATGATTGACATGTACGGGAAATGTGGGAGTCTTGAAAGTTCAGCTAAGATCTTCAATGAAATAACAAAAAGGAATGTTATTTCATGGACAGCTCTTATTTCAGCCCTTGGATTGCACGGTCATGCAGATGAAGCCTTAGAAAAATTCAGGGAGATGGAAGCAGATGGCATTTGGCCAGATAAAGTTACATTTATGGCTGTTCTTTCTTCGTTTAGACATGTTGGGGATGTGGAAAAGGGAATGAAATTGTTTGGGCAAATGGAATCGAAGTATGGGGTTGAACCAGAAATGGATCACTATATCCTTCTTGTTGATCTATTGGCTAGATATGGACGTCTCAAAGAGGCCGAGAGACTGATTTTGGGGATGCCTTTCCCGCCAAATGCATTGGTTTGGCGCAGCTTCCTTGAAGGATGCAAAAAACAAAGAACTATGGAAGATTTAGCTCTTGCAGCATAAAAATTATATTAAAATAAGAATTTTAATAGTTTTTGATAAAATTGATGGAATGTGTGGTTGAAAAATTGTGGGTTTCGTAAAATGTGTCTGATAATGATTGTTGACTTTTGACTCAAATTTTAATCTGTTACAGATAAGGACATATTGTTATACACGATCGTTGGCGAGATTTCTTGTAATTTGTTGAGGATCAATTATAGACTTGAACATAATTTATTTGTTCTGATCTGATCAAGAAAGTTACATATAATATTCCCTTTTTTTTCTTGTTCTATTTATCTGGAAGTATACTGATCTTTGATAAATACAACGTTCATGAATTATGTTCACTTGGCCTTGTTATATAAAAAGGTTTAATATAATTTTGATATCCAATGGAATTTTTTTTTTTTTTTTTTTTTTTTTTTTTTTTTTTTTTTAGAGAAAAGATAAATCACATGTTATAGCATTTATTATTTTATTTCCGATTTTCTCTTCCATCTTGTGTTTTTGAAGTTTTCAGTCTCTGTCTCCTCTTTTATTCTCCAAAACAGGTTTTTACTAAAGAGTAGAAGAGAAACCTCCCCTCCCCTTCTCTTACCTCTATAGCCTCTATTTTTTAAGAAGCATAAGGTGAAAACCCGTGTTGGAGAATGAAAGAGGAGACGAAGACTGAAAACCTAAAATACACAAGATGGAAGAGCAAACAGGAAATAAAATAATTAATAAGGCTATAACATGTGATTAATCTCTACTTTAAAAAAAAGTTCATTAGAGCTCAAAATTATGCATGCATACCCACCACAAGAAGTAATTGTTATTAATTTAGATGATGAAGTTGATCGAGGAAATGCAAGTGATGAGTCAGTTGTTGATGACAATTAAATGTGTTTTCAAAAATTGTCTATATTCAAAAAATTCTTTATGTTGTTATGTTAATGTAATGTAGTAGTATCGTTTAAAATTTGTGTGTGGACACTACCAATCTATTTGGTGAAGGTCGGCAATGTAACATGCGCAATTATTAAAAACTGTCGAGAATTACAGAACTTATATATCGGAATCGACAGTTGATTAACAGAAATGTATGAAGTTTTCACCATACGAGACGATGAATCGCAAATTATCGCTCATTCCTGAAACAATGGTATATGTACATCAACGATTCAAACATTTGACATGATAGAATTCATAACGAAAGTAGACAACATAGCATTCGTTTGTTCATAATATTATGGGTGTACTGGGATATTCGACAGTTAAATTGTTGGGTTCGACATTTTAAAATTGTTGAGATCGAATGATGATTCGTCGAAAACGATAGTTAGTACTGGACGACTGAGTTACAAAAACTAAGGGTTTTTTTCAACTTTTTTTTTTTTTTATCAACAATTACTGTTTTTCATCAATGCTGATTGCCACAATACTTTATCACATAAAGAAAATCACAACAATGAAGGATCTTTATGCATTTAAGAGGACATGTAGGATGTCATCATAGTCCAAATCTATGTTTTTCGAGATCTCAATAATTTTGAAAGATGATTCATTAAAAAAAAATTCAAGATATTTAATGTCCCCATGAATATCTTATAACAAAATTAAAATACTTACATTTAAAAATGGAATTTCAAGTTTCTAATTCTATTTTCTTAAAGTGTTAATGGAGATGGAGTAAAAAGTCTTGGATGTAAGAGATTTATTATTCAAATGAATTTCAAAAAATATATTAATTCATTTTTCTATTTATTTTTAAGAATTAATATTTTTGTCTAAAGCTTTTTCCATTGTCTAAAACATTTGTCCATTGATTTCTTTTGGGATTTGATGTACATTACATCAATCACTAGTTGATTCAACATGATTATTACAAATATTGTTAACTAGTGATGTTAGGGGTAAAGTAGACAATTCATTGTCAAAATTATGCTATGTTCGATATCTTTTAAATAGAATTGAAATTATTTTGTTGATTTATTTATGTTTTCTAGGTAAGATGTGAGATTAAAAATTAGAGAGAAAATGTGATTAAAAAGTGGTATTAGAAATTGTGTAAATTGAATTTTATGTTTTTTTGTCTTCTTTCCATTTAAATCCACGCCGCCGAACAGGTAGTCATTTTTGAGCCCCTTTTCAAAAGTTGTCAATTTTTTTTTTTATGTATTATGCATTTTGATATGATTCATGCAAATGTCCCATAAATAAATTTGTATTTAATTACTACAAATAAAATTTCACGACTAGGACTCGCTCCGTAAAAGGTCCTTTTGGTAAAAGAATTTGTTTCCTTCTTTTTATTTTCGTTTCGAAAGATTACTCTCTTCTCATTTACCATGTAAACGATTTATAGTTCTTGAAGTACATAATGAAATCGTATACAATCTAACCTTTCGTTTGACTTTCCATATAAATAATGTAGTTTTAAAATGATTTAAGATAAAGAAATACCTTGGTAAATGAGTAGGTAAAATAGTAGGTCTTTGATATGCATGCTTCATTGGTATATATATATATATATATATATATATATATATATATTTTACAAAGAGTAGGTATAGGTCAATGAATTTGATAGAAATTTCACAAACTGCAGATCGAATAATACTTGTGAGCTTCTTTCTTGGCACGAACATAAATGCTGATTTTTTCATCGTTATTTTGGATGGAAACTAGACGAACATCTTGTACTTCTTCAAGATAAGTACATAAGTATTTTGAAGCGTCTCGAATAATAATTGCGAAATGAAGGACACGTCCTCTTTCGTGACACACGAAATATTGCTACTAACAAACCTTTATTTAGAAAGAGTCTGTACAATGTTAGACGAAAACTTGACGAACATCTTCAAGACAAGTATATTAGATTTTAGAACCATGAAGTTTTATTATTGTGCAACAAGTACAACACTTATTAACCATAAAAGCAAGCATATGACATGGCATGCACACCCCTTCTATTATGCAAAACAAGATATGTATGCTAAGGCATATGCTAGCGAAGTTGAAATTGCTATAGCATAATTCATAAACATAAAAGAGACTCGAAATCAATTTCTCACCAGAAATCTCCCAAAGAAGATGAATTTGAAGGACTGAAAAACGAAACTTTTCTCTTTTTGCTTGAAACCATGTTTCTTGATGTGAATTCTTCTGATGCATAAAATTTATCAAGCACGGATTTCAGAGCCTGACGAACAGAATCTACTAGAGGCTGGCAATCTTCTGTACTATTTTCGACATTTGCTGTGTTGCATCCAGTCACCACGAACACATTCACCATTCTACTTCCCAGGGTAGCAATCTCGGCCTTCAGCGTCTTCAAAGGGAGAGACTCAAGTGCTAGTCTTAAATCAGAGAGAATCTCGTGTCTGTAATCACAGCACAGAGATGCCCGGATGGAAAAGGATGCTCCATCATGTTGGTCACCCTGTTGTTCGACCTTTACTTCATCAATGTCGGTCGGCACAAGTGTGCCTTTAGTAGCTTCCGCGACATTCCCTCTCAACTCTTTTACCTTATTAATAACTTCAGCCAGTAATGCTGCTTTGTCCATCTGTTCATATAAACAAACTCTTTCAGTACAGCAAAATCATGCATCCCATGTAGATGCAAGGGCAAGTTTATAGCATCAGTGTTTTAGTTACTCCAAATACGCGGGGTGTATGAAACAAACACGATGTACGGCCTAAATCAAAATTACTGAATTCAACGTGTGTGCGAAGACGCCCCCCATCAAATTTTTTTCTTACTATTCATCGTCGGCTACATATCTACAAAGCATGATAGAAAAAATTGTAAAAGAATTTTTTTGTGCTTTCAATGTTCGTCTTGCATATAATCTCACACATAACACAAACTTCTCCAAAGTTGGAGTCAAGAATACTATCCTTTTGTGATCTTCAAGGAGCAATAACTAAAATTGTGAAAAATCTCCAAGTGTTGGAATCTGTTCATTTAAGTCAGAAACCAGCAAACGATCATAGAAAAGGTTTGGATTTCGATATTTAGTAGCTGTGGGCACTATCACGGCTAAGATATAGCATTCATCTAAACTTGATTCCTTCAAGAGGGTACCTCTTAAAGATTTTATTGGTGAGTAGTTGAATCAAGCACTCGTTGATGAATATATAAAGAACATAAAAAAAATTTCCAGTAATACTTTTGTGCTTTAGCTAAAATACATGAGTGCACTAGAATCACAAGATGATCATTAGAACAGCAGCAGAAACAAGCCTTGATCTGAGAATAAACTCAAGAACTCAATCTTTAATACACCCAGCAAAAAATCATCATCTAAGCTTCAACAGCAATGAAATCTTTGTTAGGTATACATGAAAAAAAAAAAAATTATAGTATCGTCCCTTTCGCGGATATTAGGCATCAAACATGCCCGAAGTATATCTATATTTATCTAAGTACATAAATATCTGCTGCAAGAGCATATAAAGGTGAATTGTTCTCACGTGCATTGAATCAAAAACTAAAACTGCCCATTTCAATGCTTTGTAAGTTGAATCCAAGAAGAAGAAGAAGAAAATTTATATCTTGTACATGGAGGTAAATAACCGGAAGAGCATATAAAGGTAAAAGTTTCCTAACATGCATTTAATCAAACAGTTAAACTACCTTATTTGTGCCAGGAATTAGGCTCCTGAGAGTGGTCAAATGCCCATTAATTCTTTCTCTTCTACGTCTTTCAGCCTCACTGTGGTTCCTCAAAGCTATCAATGCCTTCTCTTCATTAACTTCTTTCTGGCCCGGCTTCACCATAGCCCTCACAAGCTCTCCTCTTTCTTTATCCAAAATCAACGACGAACTTGATGAGGACCCATTTGTTATTATACCTTGGAACCCGAATGGGTTCTCAGAATACCCATTGATTGCGTTGAAAAAATCCATTCTTTTTTGTCAGAAACCACAGTTGAAACTAAGTGAACGGAGTTCGAAGGTTCTTGAAGTGGGATAGCAAGTTTTGGGTTTTTCTTCTTTTCCCATTGCTTGAAACAGAAAAAGTGCTACTGTAATTAGCAGTTTTTCAAGATATTCGGCAAGAAAGTGTATATTTAATATATAACAGTGCTTCGTTTTTGTTAATTATTCTTCAATTAAAACGTTGCAAAAACTGTTTTGAGGGCCACAAATTCAAGAACAGAGATACTGTGTGTGTGTGTGTGTGAGAGAGAGAGAGAGAGATAGAGAGAGATTACAATAAAGTTACAGCAAGCATGTTCATACACTCGTGCTATTTAAAGTTTAAACCCAAGATTGAGTCTAATTTTGTATTTTATTACTCTTTTTTTTTTTTTTTTTGGAGTCAGCTTTGTTAATTTATTCTTAGTGAGATACGAAATCAAATCATGTACGTAACTAGGAAGTACACACGATGATGTAAATGAAGCTTGAAGAATTCATAATAAAACGACTCCAGATCATCTCAATGTATAAAATAATTTTTTGCAGCTAAGAGTCTCTTTGATAATATAAAAAGTTTTTAATTTTTGTGAATTTTTTTTATGAATGTGTAATTTACATAAACTTATATTAATGAAATAAAATATCATATTTTCAAACAAAAACTTGAATAAAATCTTAAAAATTATGACTTAGCAGCCTAAGCAGAATCTATAAATTAAGATCAAGTTTTAATTTGTCAAACACGTGATTTCTTAGAAAGAAGCACTTAGATATCAAAATTTCATAAAAAAAATTCCACTATAGTTTGTCCCTTTAATTGGCCGGTGCTTTTTTGAACGCTGCATTAGCTTCTTGTGGGTTCCTTTTGAACAATAAAATTTAGTGTAAACTTGTAAAATGGATCATTCTTTTCCCATTCGACAATAAATTAATTAATTTTGTGACATGATAATATTTCTCATTAATGTATGTGATTACATATTAAGTTGGACCACATCTAAAGATTTAAGGCGATATTAATATTTATCAAACTAAATTAATGATCACATCGAATTCAATATTGATTAATGACTTTATCCGAACTAATATATAATTGTCGCTTTGGAACAAGAGGAGCCAAAGGACTATTTTGGAGTACTTGAGCTGTTGAACATAATCCAACCATATCGGAATGGAAGGTACAAAGTCTTCCAACTTTTTCTATATAAAATAAAATTTTAAAATAGAAAAAAATTAAAATATTTCTTCAAAAAAGTTGTCAGTAATAATAGCATAATAATAATTAAAAATAATTTAAGATCACTAATGACTTTTACTTATCTTAAAAACATAAATAGTTTATAATTTAAATACCAATTAAAATTAGTCAATTAATAAATTAATAAACATAAAAATAAAATATTAATTGAGAATAAAATAATATTCAAAAAAATAATTTCATTTGTATATGTTAAAGAAAAATAAAAAAGATATTTGAAATAAAAAATTGACAAAATATAAATATATAGTACTAAAACAATTGATATCACTCACTTCTTCTCGACGAAGACATCAAAAACATCATCCACAATGTTGTTTTATCATGGTAACAGAGGTACTCAGTGCTCTAGACTAGTATCATATTCAATAATATCATTCTAAACATCAACAAAAATTAATTTTTTTTTTTTGTAAGAATTTCAACTGTAATACCTAAGGAAATCATGTTATTTCCGCAGTGGTACATCCATAATTAATATTTTTTATCATTAATATTCTCAAACGATCCTCTAGCATTTTTTCTAATTATCAACAAAAATTGATTTTTTTTTTTTTTTTTTGATAAATAAAAAAGATTTATTTCTAATTTTTGTATTAGCATGCATGCATGCATGCATGCTCATTCAATGAAAATATAAAAAATGCACCTTAAGTGACATTAGCAACACCTAAACATGTAATATAAGACACTAGTCAACTGATTATTATGACCTCTATAAGTTGGAAGTCAACTCTTCTCCACAAATAATATAATTTTGTATCTCTAATTTGCACATAGGAAAATAAACCAGATAAGTAAGGTAGAAATTTAAAGAATATATATATGAGATCACATAGCATAGGATTCCAAGTAATTGGTTGAAGTTTAGTTGGATAATTCCTTAAATTATTGAATCATGAAATGATAACTATCTGCCAAGGAAATTAATGATTGATGTCAAGAAACTTGTAAATTACCTAACCATGGTATTTTATTGTACTGGGTCAACTCCCATGATAACAAAATATATTCACTTTCTACAATTGTTGTGTAATCTGTAAAAACTTAATTAAAATATTTTTCAATTCGTGTTATGTTCATATTATCATCTATATATACATATATAAAAAGTAAAAATGATGAGAGAGGAGCATTAAACGTCATTTTCCCTTCAAAAATGCACTTAAAATTTATTTTTCTTTTAAAAAACTAAAATAAAAATAAAATAAAGATTTCAATAGAAAAATTCACCCAACTCATAATCTATATCAATCAATCTATATGTCTATCTATCTATCTATTTATCTGTCTATCTATTTTTTTTTAAATTTTAATAATATTTGTAGTAAAATATTATTATTTTATTCATTTTACGAATAAAACGGCATTTACTGATTTGGTGATAAAATTAAATACACAAATAATAAACAAATTAAAATATATTTTTTTAAAGAAAAAAATCCTATAAAGTCATAATTATCAAAATTTTCTAATTTTGTACATGTTGCATTTCCTACTTTGATTACTTTTGTCATTTTTAAAGTTTTGAATTTGATAATTTTTTTATTAAAATGTTATTGTATTATGTTTTTATTTGATATAATTAAAATATTTTCATAATTTTTGATAGAATTTACTATCACAAATATATTTCCGTTCATCGCAAGGGTGAAAATCCTAGTTACTAGTAATAGCATCCATGCAATGCACGAAAAATATAATTGACAAATATTTATTGAATAAGTTGTAAAAATACAATGTCCGACATAAATTATACATTCATAAATAATGAAAAATATTCAGAAAAGTAAAATATAAAATTACAACTTGCATATTTCTTTTAACAGCTAATTACTCATTTTTTAGTTTTCTTAATCTATTTAGACTAAGTAAGATATTGACATGTGACTTATTTTATACTTTACAATTCTGATTTGATGACTAAAGTCAAACTTATGATTATTTGATTTCTAAAAGTTGAAATATTTACAATTTTCAACTCGTAAAATGAAATAATATGAAATTCAAATTTTAATTAAATTTTATTAAATGAATATTACAAATATAATTAATTTTATTTACAAAAAAAATAAAAATTACGTATACATCTCAATTTATAAATGAAGGCTTAACCCACAAGACATAAGACTTCATCACTTATTGATTCTTCAAAAATAATTTTTTTCAATGTTTACTCTCAACCAAATATTCTTTAAAACTTAATTTTCACAATTGCACATAATATTTTTGTGCATATTAAATAAATATGTAGAACGTGTTCTATTTTTAAATAAAATGATTTTGCTAACACCTTCTAATTTACAAATTGAACCAATAAGTTTATCGGAATCTAAAATTGTAAAAAATTAAATGATTTAATTGAATTTATTTAGAATGATCGGATATCTATTATTTCTTTCAATTTGATAAGAAAAAGATTCGAAAATAATCATTTAGGTCAAATTGAATTTAAGTAAGAAATGATAGGTATCATTTTAAGACTTAAATTAGATAAATTAAAAAGATTGAATGTTGAAAAAAGTAGAAAATATAAGTAAAACTTTTACCTAATTTAGTATTTAAGACGATTTTACGAATGATATGTTTAAACTTATCTTGAGATCTTGATTTTGACACGAATATTGCATATTTTTCGACTTCAAAATAATGCAATAATTATCAAAAGAATAAAAATAATATATAATTTGACTTTTTACAGAAAAATTATAAATTCATAAATCATTTACTACATGCATTAATTGAATTCTCCTAATTCATATATTAAAATAAATTGTTAAAATTAAGAAATTTTCTAAAATAACAAGTGAAAATGGGTGGAAAATTGTGTGCGTAAGATGGTGACGATTATCATATTATTATATATGTATAGATTAAGAACTCTTACTGATCACTTTTTTGTTTTTTTTTTATTTTTATCGTTCCATATCACTTTTGGTGTATAGTCGGAACATTGAGAAATAACAAAATGAAGTAATAAAAAATACTTCATTAGCTCTTCTAATCGATTCTGGTTGTATAATAATAGTAAGAACTTGCCGAAAATTAGGGGAATCCCTTCTTTTAGATTAAAAATCACACTCTCCTTTCATTTAATGATAATAATCAGGTTTTTGGGGATTTTTATTTAGAAAATAAGAATAGTTGAGAGACCAATATCAGTTAAGTTTTTCTCTCGTAGCTAGAGAAACTTAATTTATCGCATTCCAAATTCATATGATTTTTGCAAAAACCTGATTTTTCCAAATAATTGAAACATGTAGTTTTTTTCAAGAAGTCATAGTGAATATTGGTAGACACCATTTTTTCATATGAACTTATATTCACTTGATGGCGCAACTTGTTACTGTAAATTATATCCCCAGAACGCCACGACATATAAAAGACTTGAGAAGAAGTTGTTGAGGAACTTGTGGGTTTTACCTTTTTTGTGGGGGGTGGGGGGTTTAATAAGCCTTGTTTGATGGAGATTAAAATCAAAATTTTAGCAAATTTTGATAAAAGCTAATAAAATTCGTAGTTAAAAAATTGTGAGATTCATGAAATATATGATTAAAATCAAATTTTTAACTGATTTTTTTTTTTTTTTATGAGAGAAATTCCTCCCCCAAACAGAAGGATTACAAATGTTTTTAAAGTGAATCTCTAGCTTCAGAAATTATGGAAATTTCATAAATAACTCAACTTTTTTTGAAAAATTGCAAAAATAGTCCTTTCATTTTACGGTAGATTATAAAAGTGGAACCCTAGCCCTTAATGATTTTATGGATCTTTGGATGGTCCCTAAGATCAGTGGTGGACGTAGACATTCCATCTTAGTAGGGCACAAAAATGAATTTTTGTTATTCGCAACGGAGTTTACGGGGGCAGCGCCCCTGAAATTTTTTTTTTTTTAGAAAGATCCTTTAGAAAATGCAGATTTATGTTTCAAATATCTATTCATAACTGATACAAACAATCAAATAAACAATTGTAAACAGATATTCAACGAATACCAATCACCACGATCAAAGTTGTATAAATGTTGCGAAAAATGAAGAGACACTTGAAATGTTATTACAATTTTATTTATCAATTACTGATACAAACAAAGAAATAAACAATTGTATAAATATATTCAATCCCCAAATGTAAATTTCAAAAGAGATCAATAGCACAAAATATTAATTTGAAAGTATAAACTCCAAACAAAAGTATATAATTTAACCTCTGTTTGACAAACTATAAAAAAATAATAATATGTTTTTAAACAATACAATTTTTCAAACCACTTTTTAACATCACTAATTTTCTCTATCTACTTTTCAACCTCATATTTTACAATGAAAATATAAAAAAATATTTTTAAACACAAAAATCTCAAATTCTAGTTTTTTTCCAAAAAAAAAAAAAAAAGGAAAAAAAATCAGATTTTTTAGTGGGGCACGTGCCCCACTAGGACCTACCTTAGGTCCGCCCCTGCCTAAGATGTTGACGGGTTAACTTAACCTTATTGTTTTGATCATAACAAAAAAGAATATATTATGTTATTAACAAATGTACTTCATACGTTTCATGTAATGATAAATATTCGAAGCACTCAATGTTCAAATCTTCTCACAAAGAAATAAATCAAAACTATGCGATCAAGCACATGAGACACAAAGAAAATCAAGAAAGAATCAAAGATATTCAAGATCAAAATTTAAGTCAGGAAGCATAACATGAAGATCAAGAATTCAAGCATACAAGATTAGAGTTCAAGTTCAAAAGTTTATTTAACACATGTAAAGGTATAACACTCTCAATCTTTAGCGATGAAATCCAACGAGCTAGAAAATAATTTTTATGCATCAAGAAACTCACTTGAAAATTCGTTACTTGCATAAAATATTTTTATCTTAGTCAACATTGCTTTTCAAAGGTTATTTGATCTTAAATCATGATTATACTATGTTAAACTACTTTGAAAAACAAGTTAGACACCTAAAAATCATGCATTTTCATGTTTTTCAAAAGTCAATTTTCGGTCAACCAAAAGTCAACTTCGGTCAACCGAAATTGGTCAACCGAAAGTCCAACGGTTGAAAATGTGTAACGGCTATATGCATATTTCAGTCGACCGAAACTCCAGAATTGGTCAACCGAAAGTTGCTGAATTTGATTTTCTTGATCTATAAATAGTCTTCTCTTTTGCTTTCAATTTCAACAACATAGAAAAGATTTTATAGAAACTTTCTTGTGAAAATTCATTTTTCTTACTTGGTTTATATTTATCTATTATTATTATTATAAAACTTTGATTGATTTAAACTTTGTTTTATCAAATTCATCAAAGTTTTTGGAAGAAAGTTTTGTGAAGATTCTTGATTTTATATTGTTTAAACTTCTTCAACATCTTCACACCATATTGAAATTGAAGTGTAAGTCTCTCTTTGTTTTAAACTTGTTTTAATCTTTTAAAAGAGAGAAATTCCAATTTAGGAACTTGATTATTTGTACCACATTTTTCATTATCATTTGATTTATCAAAATTCCATTGCCTAAACATGAGCTTAACTTATTGTTAATTATTCAAGTGTGGCATCTCTTGGTACTTAATTTGATTCAATATTTTAAAAAGAGATTATTTGAAAAACTTTGTTTGATTGCATTGAGCTTTTCATTATCATTTGTATCAAAGTTTTTCTCTAACACTCGAGCTAAATTCATTGCTATCTATTGAAGTGTTAGCCTAACTTTCTCGGTACTTAATTTGAATATATCATTTGTCGAGAGAGTTATTTCAATTGTAAATTCAATTCATTATATCTTGTGGTTTCGAGAGCCTTGTGAAAACTCGATTGTTGGTAAGGGTATATGCTCCTTGTTGTAAGTCACCTAAGGATAAGTGCTCATTGTTGTAAGTCACTTAAGGGTAGGTGCTCCTTATTGTAAGTCACCTATAGGTAAATAACCCTTGTTGTAAGTCACTTAAGAATTTTGTACTTCTTGTTGTAAGTTACCAATATAGTGGATTT
Organism: Ligustrum vulgare; assembly: GCA_963555705.1. Lineage (NCBI taxonomy): Eukaryota > Viridiplantae > Streptophyta > Magnoliopsida > Lamiales > Oleaceae > Ligustrum > Ligustrum vulgare. Next base: position 1,704,558 of record OY743190.1, read on the forward strand.
GGCCTTACTCGTGACGGAGAGCTCGGTAACGGAGGACGTAGATCATGTTGATTGATTGAACCTCCTTAAATCGCGTTTGCAATCTCTTATCCCTTTTACTTACTTACATTGCACTTACTCTATTCTATCAATTTATATTGTGCAACACTATATCCAAGTGCTATACTTACTTTATCAATTAAGTTTACACATTTATAGCACACTACATTGATAGTTAAGTTACTTACACTACTAAGTGCTCATACTTGTACCCATTGATTTTTAAGTTTGAGATTATTTATCGAAAACGTTTTATAAACCAATTCACCCCCTCTTGGTTAGTTTACTCTTGGGATAACATAAGAGTCATGTCTTTCCATTCCATTTGCATTGCATCAGCTTTTGACTGCAAACTTTTGTGGTTCTTTTAGACTGCATAAATATCTTTTGGGGTGGGCGATGCAAACTAAATACTATTATGGCCTCATTTAGCATGGAAACTGGAAGCTAAGGTGATTTCTTTTTAGTTTAATTAATGCACTCATGAAATATGCCTAATCCAGTTTTACCATCCAACATTGGAATTTAAATAGGGGTGTGCAAAAAAATCGGAACCAAACCGAACCGAAAAAATCCGAACCGTATGGTTTTAAAAAAATAAAATAGGAAATCGATTTTGGAAGTTTCGGTTCTCGGTTCCGCCTTTAGAACCGAAAAATCGAAGTTCAAACCAGGTCTTTGATCCTTGTTTATTTTTTTTTGATTTTAATTGGTTGTCCTAAAACTAAAAATCAAAAGACTTTGTAATTTTTTTTGGTAAAGTGAAAATGATTAAGTTCTTTCTATGAAATTTGTTACGTCTCTACCTCATTGTAACCTTTTAACTTCCCATTTGGACTGAAATTCTTAGTAAATGAAAATAGAATGCGACTAACTTATTAATAAGCCAAGTTGTAAATGATTACGATGGAATTAATTAAATATTTAAATACAAATATAAAATAATTAATAATAATAATGCATTTAAAACTCATGATTTATCACACAAGTTTACCATACAAATTTATGGCTTTTTGCCATACTTGAAAAACCTTATAGGCCATTTATTTCTTATTTTGGTTTATGAATATATTCTATTTCATGGAAATCCTATGCTTTCTCCGAGGTGAAAGGATTTTCGGAATCCTTGGCCTTGGTTTATTCGGTAAAAGTTTATTTCAGGTTATTTTCAGAATCCTTGGCCTTGGAATAGTAAGAATGATATTTCAATACTCAAAATCGATCAGTTGCACAACTGTTAAGCATGCAACATATACATATTGCCCTACAGCTAATGTATGTCAACCTTCATTCTGTTTCCCCAACTTCTCACATTGTTTAAATCATTTTCAACCCATAATAACCCAGAATTAAGAAGAGTAAATTTAAAGTATTCCCCTCTCTCATGCCTCCTCACTGTGAGATTAGGGTTCCTTTGCCTCCATTGTGTGGCTCTTTCCCAAGATCAGTTTCTCTACGATTTTTTCTGGTTTTTGGTTTGGTTTCTTTTGCTCTAATAAATCTCCTCTTTTAATTATATTTGATGGATCCCGAAGAAATTAGAAAACTTTGTGAAAGGCTAAGACTTGATGAAGAAGTAAACTCCACCCTAATAATTGACACTAAGGATTGCAATGAAGGTAGTAACTCAATGAAACTTTCTCTAGTTGGGAAGGTGTTAGGTTCAAAACCAGTAAAGAAAGACGCCCTTGAAAGGGTTTTGGTAAATATAAGGCAAGTCCCACGAAAACCAAGGTCGCTGCGTGAGGTCCATGGCTGTTCAACAATCAAATCCTCTCCTTACGAGTTCATTCGAGTATTGGCGACCTGCATGACATCGAATTGCACCAGGTTCACTTCTGGGTTCACATACTCAATCTTCCGTTAGTTTGCATGACTGAAAATATTCTCCACAAAATTTGTCCTGTGCTGGGGATGATGCATGAAATTGATCTGGAAAGCAGCATTCCACAGGCTAGGGTTAAGGTGGATATGTCGAAACCACTTAAACATGTATTAAGGTTTGTCTTGAATCAGTTAATGATGATCTCTTTCTCTTGGTTCAATATGAAAGAATGCTAGATTTTTGTTACCATTGCGGGTTGATCGGGCATCGGTATCAAGAGTGCTCGTAATATGGTGAGGAGCCATTATGAAGAGAGGAGTTCAATTATGGAGTGTGTCTAAATGCCCCCTGCTACTTAGAAGACGACCAGTAGCAAGCCCGAATGGGTAGCAATTCCGACGGGATAATGTGGAGAGGGAAGAGGTGCACAACCATGGCTCAGGTAGACAACCTTCCTCAACACAATGTCCGGATTATCTGAGAGGTAGGCCTAAAGGGGCTGTGTATGGTGCTGAGAGTGTAGGCGGGAAATCCCAAGAAGGCCGCTCGGGCGGTGGGAAAAATCATGTTGAGCTAGTGGTGGTAATGCGGCAGTGGAGGCTGGAATTAATTCTATGATGGAGGGTGACAATGCTGTTTTAGGGGAAGGTTTAAAGGAGATAGAAATTGATATCGACGAATTGGATTTGGTGAAGGGAGCGAGTGTGAAAAATAACAATAAGTTGAGGAAGGAGTCATTGGGGAAAAGAGGTAAAGGATGGAAGAGAGCATCAAAGTCAACTTGAAATAGGTCCACATTATCTCCTATCAAAAGTTCACTGATGAGGAAGGTTAATAGAGGAGGGAAAGTTGACAAAGGGAATTTGTTGGGAAAGCGAATACTACCAGCATCATTGTTTGGAAACCTACGAGGGGCTAAGCGAGGAAGATTATAATTGGACTGTTTGGAGGCGGTGTTACTGGACAATTTTATAAAAATGGCGAGTCCTGTTAAGTAGGACAGCCAATCACAATGATTGTCTTTTGTTGGAACACCCAGGGATTGGGGAACCCTGGGATTGTTTCTGCTCTCCGAAAGTTAATTCGGACATTCTCCCTAATCTAGTTTTCTTGTATGAGACTAGATTAGGTTATGCTAGGGCAGAATAGATACGAATAACTTTGGGTTTTGATTCTAATTTTGTTGTGGATGCCAGAGGTCGAAGTGGGGGTTTGTTGATGTTGTGGAACAATAGTTTAGATGTATGAGTTAAATCATTTTCCATAGTCACATTGATGTAGAAGTGACTGAAGATAGTGTATCAGTTTGGTGACTCACAGGTTTTTATGGAAATTCGAGAATCGCTGACAGGGGTTCGTCATCGGAGTTGCTTAAACGTTCAAAACAGCAAAATAATCTCCCCAGGATTGTTAGTGGGGATTTTAATGAAACATTGACTTTAGAAGAGAGGGTTTGTAGCTATTCAAGCCATATTCGATTCATGGAGAACTTTCGAGGAATTTTAAGTGAGTGCGGTCTTGTCGACTTGGGGGCAAAAGGACCAATGATGCCATGGTCGAATGGAAGAGAGGGAGCTGGACACATCCAGAATAGATTAGATAAAGTGGTATCTAATGATGGATAGAGGGTTCGTTTTCCCTTGACGGTCGTAGAGAACCTAGAGTTCTCGAAGGTTGACCATAGACCGCTTCTTATACGGTCCCAAGGGTGTGAGGGGAATTGGAGTGGAAATAAAAGGAAGGTTTTGCCATTCCGGTTTGAACCTTTTTGGATTTGGGAGGAAGAGTACACTAATTTTACTGAATCAGTTCTGGGGTCATGTGGTAGGCTAGAGGAGGTAGCGGATCCCTTTGCATGTGTAAATTGTAATTTGGAAAGTACTATGGTAGAGTTTATTGCATGGGGTTGTAAGAAGTTTAATATCAGCAAGAGGAAACTTATTCTCATGGAAAAAAGGAGAGAGGAACTTTTGATTACGCCTTGTTTAGGGGATCATATGAAGGAGATAAAAGTTTTGGAGAAGGAAACTAAACTACTTGAGAATAGAAAGGAAAGTTTTTGGAGACAACGTTCTCATGCAGATTGGTTGAAAGACGGTGACCGAAACACAGATTTTTTTCACTAGCAGGCATCCGTGAGAAAGGCAAAAAATACTATTTCAAGTTTGAAGGGTGAGAATGGTCGGGTACTGGAAAAGGAGGAGGATATTGTGGTATATATTTAGGCGTATTATGCTTAGCTTTTTATTAGCAGAGTTCTGTCGGAGATGGAAATTTTTGATGGAGTACATAACATTGAGCATTCCTTGTCTGAGGACGATATCCAGATTCTTTTAAAACCATTTTCTGTGGACGATGTCATTGCAGCACTTTTTAGCATGGGGCTAAATAAACCCCTAGGAGTGGACGAATTCCATGCTCACTTCTACAAGACACACTGGATACCCTCAAAGACCATATCTCCTCAGCTTGCCTTGAGGTGCTCAATAATGGTCAGTCTGTAAAATCTATTAATAGGACTACTATTGTTCTGATCCCTAAGAAAGCTAAACTTAAGTCTATTGTAGATTATAGACCTATTTCTCTTTGTAATGTCTCGTACAAGATTGTGTCAAAATGTTTAGCAAACAGGTTGAAGCAGATTTTGTCTCTTTTGATATCCAGCAATCAAAGTGCTTTTGTGCCTAGCAGACTCTTCATTGATAATGCAATTGCTGCCTTTGAAGTGCTTCATCGACGGGGGAAAAAGAATAACGGATCCAATAGATATATGGCTCTCAAAATGAATATGAGTAAGGTGTATGACAGAGTGGAGTGGCGATTTATTTACGCGATCCTAAAGTATACGGGCTTTCCTGAACCCTAGATCCGGTGTATTATTGATTGTATATCGACCCCAGAATTCTGCTTTTATTAATGGCTGCTATAGGGGACATGTCAAACTTTCTAAGGGCCTTAGGCAGGGTTGCCCCCATTTCTCTGTATCTCTTTATTTTATGTGCCGATGCTTTCTCCAGTCTCATTAAAAGAGAGGAGGTGAATGCTAATCTTCTGGGGATGAAATGCCTTAGAAGAGGTCTTTGGGTTAGCCACCTTCTTTTTCCTGATGACTCTATCATCTTCTTGAGGGAGAATGGTAGGAATGCAAATTCTATTAGACAAATTCTTGAGGAGTACGGTAACACATCTGGCCAACTCGTCAATTTGGATAAAACTATGTCAGCTTTTCTCCGAATGTGGATTTGGATCGGAGGAGGGAGCTTGGAGCTATTTTGAATATTGATGCGAACAAAAGGCATGACAAATTTTTAGGTTTTCCATCTGTAGTAGGGAGAAGCAAGATGAAAACGTTTGGGGAGTTAAAAGACAAGGTTCAGAAGAAAATTCAGAACTGGAATCAAAAGTTTTTCTCCAATGCTGGATGTGAGGTTATGATTAAAGCAGTTCTACAATCCATTCTCACGTATATTATGAGTATCTTCTGCCTTCCTAACTAGCTATATGACGAGATTCAGAGCCTTATTTCACAGTTCTGGAAGGGGTCGACTAAAGGTGAGAGGAAGCTATCATGGGTGAGTTGGGATTCTCTGTGTAGATCAAAAAATGATAGTGATTTGGGGTTCCGGAAGCTGATTAACTTTAATCAAAGTTTGCTTGCAAAACAAGGACGACAGAAGACGCCTTATTCATAATCCTGATTCTTTGGAAACTCGTATATTGAAGGACAAGTATTTTCCTAATTCTCATTTTCTACAAGTTAGGGATAAAGCGGGGAGCTCCCATGTCTGGAAGAATATCTTGTAGGGGAAGGAAGTAATTGCCAAGGGTTCCTGTTGGAGGATTGGAAATGGGAAGAATATCAATATTTGGGATGATAATTGTCTAGTGGACAACTCCTCTTTCAAACTATTGACGTCAAGACATGAAGGGGTGAATAAGGTCAGTAACCTGATTGGCCAAAACAGAGGCTGGAATGAAGATGTTATTACGAATTCTTTTTAGACAGTGGACGCTAGTCGGATATTTTCCATTCCCATCAATGGTAGGGATCAAGCAGACTACTTAATATGGAATTACTCTTCTCATGGAGATTACACATTCCGCAGCTGATACCATCTGTTGAACCAAAGGGTTGCCAACGATGGAAAAAGGGAGAGTGGTAGTGCATTAGAAGCATCTTTGTGGAAAAAGATATGGAAGCTCAACATTCCTCCCAGAGTTCGACATCTAACATGGAGAATACTCAAAAACTCTATTCCTACCAATAGTAATATAGTGAGAAGAAAGCTAAATGGCTAACTCTCATTTCCGAGATGCAAGTGTTGGGGTCCGATGTTCACCTATTTTTGTAGTGCTCTTGGGTCAAGGACTTTTGGAAGAAATTGAATTACTAGCATTTCCTGATGATGGGTGCGAAGCTAGGAGGAAGTCAGGATCTCAGTAAATTCCTTTGGCATGTGTTATTGACTGTTCCGAACGAGATTGTTAAGTTAATTGGTATGGGGTTGGGTTTTGTTTGGTGTAGGAGAAACCATATGATGCATGGCAGTAAGGAAATTGATGTGGTTTTTGAGAGAGACTCCTTATTAATTCAACTGGAATCATATCAGTTGGCAATTGCATCAAAGAAGCAAACAGGTCAGCTTCATAAACTGCAATTGAAGATATGGAAGAATCCTTTTGGTAACACGGCTGGATTCATTTTGAATGTAGACACTGCCATTAGAGATGAAGCTGGTCTGCTTAGATTTGGTGGGATTATTCGAGACGACGAAGGAAGAATTCACAAGGCTTTTCCTGTGCAAGGGAGAGGACTCGTTTCGTCGGATATTGACGAGGCTTTAGCCATGCGAGAAGGACTTCATTTCGATGGCCGAAAATTTCTTTCCAATCAAACGTGTTGAAAGCGTTCTCTGCGGGTGGTGCTTGGTATCATCAAGGAGGATCCTCTCGTACCGATTACCCCATTTATTTGGGAGATTCGTGAGCTTCTTTTAGTTGGCAATTGTGGCTCGTGTTTTCATGTACCTATGAGATAGGAATGTGATAGCCCACACGTTTGCCGGTTTTGCTTCTTGTTCTAGTTCTTGTTCTTTCTGGATTGACAGACTACCTCTCTTCCTCTCAACTTGGCTTGCAGAAGAGGGTATCCGGGTGAACTAATTTGTTTTCTCGTTCAAAAAAAAAAGGAAGAAGAAGAAGTGTAAAGTTATTTCTTAGCATGTGTTCATTAAACTACAAAAAAATGGTTCCCAAACCACTTTTTAACTACACATATTTTCTCTCTCCAATTTTCAACCACTACTTTTTTTTCTTCTCAAAATCATAAATAAATAAGTTTATAAGCCAAACAATGTTACCAAATGGAGATATATTAACTCAGAGATGTTGACGTTGGCTTCCTCGCCAAAATTTGTAGCACCGTTGAAACTGTTATTGTTCTCGTTCAAGAATTCATTAATTGATGCGTCAAAAACTAATTTATCAAGTGTTATTTCTTTTTGTAAACTTATGCTTTCGAATAGAATTTTGTTCACTAACATACCTATAGTCAACAATTCCTTCTGAAAGAAGCCCCTTCCACATCTATTTTGGCATTCAGAATTGCGATGGCTAGCATAGCCACGCGCATTTCAGTGAAATACTCCTTCCTGTCCCTTTGTTGTGCGTTAATAGACCCATGTCGGCCTGCCTGTGTAGTTGAAAAACGTGTAGAACTAGTGCATACAAGGGGCATATCTGTGCTGTCATTTTTTATTTTTTTTTTGAGAAATATCTGAGCTTAAAAATTCAAGTTTGAGATGTGATTTATTAGTTATCAAAAACACAAAATACAAATAGAGGGGGATGCACGTGCCTTTTATTTTTATTTTTTTAAAGAATTATCCTAGCTCAAAAATTCAAGTCTAAAATAGAATTTTATTAGAAACCAAGCAATTTTACAATGAGAGGGACATATAAGCCAAACCTCAAAATTACAACACAAAACACCAAACTAAAATGCATAAAATGCTTTACAGCCTACAACCTGCATATCCTAATTACAACACCAACAAACTCAAAAGAGAGATCAGGATTTACATACTAAAATGACAGAGTTACAAAGCATCAACATGGACACTTAATGCTTATTTATCCTTAGTGAATGAAAACCTATTTTATCAAGCCTAATGATTCCTTTAAGCTTTCCACAAAACTCTTCATCAGTGATCAGCTTGAAGCACTTTTCTTTATGTCCCAGAGCAGCTAACCAATCTGCCTTCTCTCCATCAGTCAGTTGCCCTCTCTCCATGTGTGTAAACTGCACCTCAATGTCTCTTTAGTATTTTGGATATGCTTTCCAAAGTATATTGAACATTCCAAGGACCTTTGTTGAGTTTTTTACATAGTAGTAAGGCAGCTCTAGAGTCCACTTCAATCCATAATTTAGTGTAGCCCTTATTCCTGCAGATTTTAATACCAGTATCAACAGCCTTTAGTTCAGCTTCAAGTACAGTACAGCTCCCATAGAATTCCTTAAACACCTACTGAACCTCACCATTGTTATTTCTGAATATACCCCCCCTCCCCCTGTAAGATTGTCATCGTTTAAAGTTCCATCGGTGTTGAGCTTCATTCAGTCTCCCATAGGTTTTTTCCATTTGACAATAATAGGTAAGACTTTCATGGCTCTCCTATCATTCAGTTTTTCAGAGAATTAATCGGGTAATAGCTAGACTCTGGAGATGACTCCTCTAGCATTCATTTTAATGCCTTTATGATTTGCAGCATTTCTTTCACCCCCACAGGAACCACATGATTACAAAAGGCAAGAGAGATAGTTTAGAGCCAGTGTTGAATGCTTAGTGACAGTCCATAGCATGTATAGGGATCTAGGGTGGGAAAACTGATTCCATGTTACAAGAGGCAGGAGTGATAGTTTAAAGCACTGCTGGTTGCTGCACTACAAACACCTGTGGCCTGTTACATTACCTGGCACAACTGGACTGCAAAACTTGTGGCTTGATTGTTGTTGCAGCTGTTATAACCAAAATTTAAAAGTCTTTTTCAAGGCTACTTCATGACCCTTTAATAAATTTGGCGGTCCATTGTTGGCTTCCCAACTCATCTATTTAATAACCCTTATAAATAGGTGTCTCATTTCACTCCACTTGGCGATGTTCCGAATCTCCGAAGAGAATTATCAAAGATCACCCCTTGAGCACCACATTTGCTGTGTGCCTGGAATTGCATTGGAAAGCAGCATTCTACTCCATGAGAACATCAAAATCATATATCTTCTTTCCAAAAATGATGCTCGGGTGAATTAGAAATTAAAGTTCAAAGTGTAACCGTCGGAAGTGATTTAGGCTCTGGAGGGGAAGCAATAGTTGTGACGACCCGAATACTCTTCCATTCGAGTGCCACTAAAAGTGACTCATATCATATTATCGAGACTTAAATAGTAATGTAAAATTATTCAAAAGAATAATTAGAATCCCATAATTTTATTTGTGAATAAAAATAGAACATAATTTTCTTACATAAAGTTCAACATAATTATCTCATCAATCTTAACCACTTTTGCCACTTCCATGTTGACCGCCTCGAACCTTCAATTATCTGAAAATGGTAAATATCGTGGAGTGAGATTTATAAAATCCCAGTAAGTATACCAAGCATAAATTTTCTTTTGAAAGCATATGGATCATTTTCATCATAACATAGGATAGGATCGAAATACTCATAAACATAGGGAGACACAAGAATTTTACCGAACTTAAATGGCAATAATTCTTATGTGTAGCGCTACTAAACTCCGGTCCCCTTAGCATAATCATAAACATATCATATGAAACCCATAACAATCTTGTGAGATTGATTTCATAGCAATGATCCAAACATTTTCATAAAAACATAAGATATACTTACTTGTCATAAAAACATAAGATATACTTACTTGTCATAAAAACATACTTACTTTTCATAAAAACATAAGGTGTATTTACCTTTCATAAAAACATACTTACTTTTCATAAAAACATAAGATATACTTACTTGTCATAAAAACATAAGATATACTTACTTGTCATAAAAACATACTTACTTTTCATAAAAACATAAGGTGTATTTACCTTTCATAAAAACATACTTACTTTTCATAAAAACATAAGATATACTTACTTGTCATAAAAACATAAGATATACTTACTTGTCATAAAAACATACTTACTTTTCATAAAAACATAAGGTGTATTTACCTTTCATAAAAACATACTTACTTTTCATAAAAACATAAGATATACTTACTTGTCATAAAAACATAAGATATACTTACTTGTCATAAAAACATACTTACTTTTCATAAAAACATAAGGTGTATTTACCTTTCATAAAAACATACTTACTTTTCATAAAAACATAAGATATACTTACTTGTCATAAAAACATACTTACTTTTCATAAAAACATAAGGTGTATTTACCTTTCATAAAAACATACTTACTTTTCATAAAAACATAAGATATACTTACTTGTCATAAAAACATACTTACTTTTCATAAAAACATAAGGTGTATTTACCTTTCATAAAAACATACTTACTTTTCATAAAAACATAAGATATACTTACTTGTCATAAAAACATAAGATATACTTACTTGTCATAAAAACATACTTACTTTTCATAAAAACATAAGGTGTATTTACCTTTCATAAAAACATACTTACTTTTCATAAAAACATAAGATATACTTACCTTTTAAAAGATTAAAATGAAGTGTAGTAGTAAATGGACCAAAACTTTCTTGACCACCTTGAATTTCTCTTACTTGTGGATTTTGTCAAGAGATTGGAAATAAGTGTATATGTGTAGAGTTGTGTGTAAAAGAGATGGGTTTAAATAGATGTATAAAGTTGGCATATTGTAAACATAATCATTCAATTCTATTAATTTTAACACATCCTTTTCTTAAAGTAAAGCACCATTCATATACTTTTCCATATTTATACAAATATTATGCTCTTCATGATTATATATAATGGAGTATATAAATCATTCATATACTTTTCCATATTTATACAAATATTATGCTCTTCATGATTACATATAATGGAGTCTTATCAATCATTCATATACTTTTCCATATTTATACAAATATTATGCTCTTCATGATTATATGTAATGGAGTATATAAATCATTCATATACTTTTCCATATTTATACAAATATTATGCTCTTCATGATTACATATAATGGAGTCTTATCAATCATTCATATACTTTTCCATATTTATACAAATATTATGCTCTTCATGATTATATATAATGGAGTATATAAATCATTCATATACTTTTCCATATTTATACAAATATTATGCTCTTCATGATTACATATAATGGAACCTCCCATGCTTGCATATATTTTCTTAATTTCAATAATAAAAGTAATTTTTGTATAAATAAATATTGGGATAACATTGAATTAAGTACTTGGACTTAATATACTTTAAATCAAGAGAATGGAGATATTTTTTTTTAGAAATTCGGAATTTAATTTAAAATCGAACGATCTCGATTATTTCTTGACTTGGCTATACGAATACGTCGCGGCGTTAACTTAATAGCAGCGACACGATTTTCTATTAAAATAATTATTAATCGCGTAAAAATTCTGGGTCGCTACAATCTTACCTCCTTAAAATAATTTCGTCCTCGAAATTAAACTTACTTGATCTTATGATTTCTGAATACTTAATCAGAATCTCTTCTTCTTCTTATGTAGCATCATCGCTACCATATTTAACCCAACCATATTTAACCCACTGGACTTTGACTAAATGCATCAATTTGTTTTCTTAAGACATGAACTTTTCTATCAATAATAGACATATGTCTACTCATAAATTCTTCTGAATCAAAATGAAAATTCCCAATCGTATGTGATATTTCATCATATCTTGTAGTATTCATGTAACTTGTCACTTATCATCGTATCATGTGACCTCAGATATTAGTATATATCTCTAAAATTTCAACAAATCTTTACTGATATATCATATCATAATAATTTTTCCTTTCTTCTTATCATCGAATATTCTCAAAATAATCAAAACAATTCCCTGAATAATCTCTCTATGTAATATACCCAATAACATATCAACATAATATCATCAACTTATCTTTCCAATATTTGTAACCCAAAATTCAGTAAACAAATATCTCCCAAACTAAGATTCTTTACTTAAATATCACCACATTTCCTGCAAAGTATTTCTTTCACTTGTATATACGTATGAATTCTGATTCAATACGGTCCTTATTTCTCTTTCACGTATTCCCGTATTATTTCTATACCTTGATTATTATATCAGAATATCAGTACCCAAAATCCAAGAAAAATATTTCATATCTCAAATCTTATCATCAAATCTTCCTTTATCGATAAAATTTAACAGTGCATTACTTCTTGTCTCCTCTTTTCATTAAAATAATCCTGCGCTTTCTTGCTGGACACAACATCACGCGGATTCACTCAGATCCTTTACGCTTTTAAATAGTTCATGCTGGGAAGAGGTTAGAATCATCAAACAATGGATATCATCCTTTCTAACATTCGCAAGTATTATTCCAATCTTCCTATGAATGATCTGAGAAAGATCTATAGAATAAGGCTCGAAAGATTGAGGTTGCTGATGGCTCATGATATTCCAGAAGATGTTCGCTGGTTGATCGAAGCAAAAGTTCGACTATCTGGTGAATTACCTATGACCTTTCCAAAACATATGCCTGGTTTAGGCAAAAGCACGTTTGCAAAGAAACGAAGAGCAAAAAGACTGGGTGGTTGCTACAAATGTGCTCGTTGGAACTGTAATACTCGTTGCAAATCATTAGGATATTCTTCTACTAATTGAGATGATAAAATCGAATTCATAAAGGGTGGACTGAGTAAGGAGTCTTTGGATGATATTCAATTGACTCTCGAGACGCACCCAAGTGGGTATGTGCAACGTGAACTCCTTTCCTTATATGCTCAATTTAACGAGGACAAAAATCGTTATAGTCTCAAAAATATAATCGCAAAAGATCCTGTTTGCCAGTCTGTTTTACAAAATGAGGTTGTGGCAATTCAGCATTGATATAAGGTAAATCTTTGATACGCATTTAAAAATATTCTTCTGTTTCCTTTCACACGTTTTGATAAAGCTGGTAAAAATATATTTTCCTTTCTCGAGTTTTTATAAATATTGAAAAAATATATTTTCCTTTCTCGAGGTTTGATAAAGCTGGAAAATAAATCACCGAAAGGTAATATCTTTGATAAAATAGTCAAAAGTTGGCCGATTTTGTCAAAAGTAAATCTTTACTTTTTCAGAATCAATCAAAAACAGTAAATTTTTCCGGCTTTAAATAGCCAAACATATTTCATAGTTCAGGTATCCCAAAATCACATCTTCTTCGTAAGTTTTCCCTTCTATACTATCAAAGATGGAAGCACCAAAACTTCGACAGATCAAAACTATTTGTGTATTTTGTGGATCAAAAGTGGGGAAAGGCTTCGGTTATCTAGAAGCGGCCGTAGATCTTGGAAAGAAACTGGGGGAAAAAGGTATCACTCTTGTATATGGGGGTGGTAGCAGTGGTCTAATGGGTTGTGTTTCCCAATCTGCTCTTGCAGAGAAATCAAAAGTAATCGGTGTCATACCTGTCCCTTTGGTAGATGTTGCAGGAAAAATACGAGGGCATGAAGTTCAAACCTTATCCATCCATGAACGCATAACTTGTATGCTATATGGTTCTGATGCCTTTATAGCCCTGCCCGGAGGTTTTGGTACCTTAGAAGAAATCTTTAACATTACCTCGTGGGCTCAACTAGATCTCCATACTAAGCCTATTGGGCTTCTGAATGTTAACAATTTCTTTGATGGCTTGTTAACCTTTCTTGATTATGCTGTGGAACAGGGATTCATCTCTCCATTTTCCAGAAGGCTCCTTATTTCTGCTCCTACTATTGATGAACTACTGGATAAGCTGCAGTCATATATCTCAATACAAGATCCAGCAGGGGTTAAGATAGATTGGTCGCAAGGAAGGGGAATCAAGCAAAAATGGAGTCCGGTTAATGTAAACTTAACTTTATGAATCTTAGAATAGGTGGGGGTAGAGTACGGAGTATTCTTACTCTCGAGACACCCCTCTAATTTCCTAGGATTTCCTTAATGTTTAAATCTTGTGTGTACCTCAAAGGTTCCAGGTGGTAGATTACGGAGTATTCTTACTCTCGAAACACACCTCTTTGAAGGTTTCTTTATTTCCTCAAAAGGTCAGAGGTGGTAGGATACGGCTACTCCGGAAACACATCTCTCAATTTGAGGAATTTCCCATGTTGCTTTCTTTTGCTTTTGTGTGTTTCATGTATTTCTTTCCAGTGTGACTCTTGTGTGTTCTCCTTACGAGAAAATAATAATATCTCTGTTATCATCTACTAAATCTCGTTTGTGATGTAAATGAATTTGCATGTCTAACCTCAATTCTCTTAGTGATTGCATACCATACTATGCTCTTAATTCCAAACGATAAAATTCTAGGCAGAGTTTCCTTTGAAATTTGGACTTATTCAAACCGTAAGCATACTTCATAACTCACAATAATAAATAATTCCACATTTGATCACAACGATCTAAAAATTGACCACAATTTCATCAAACTTCAATATCATAAAAAAATATTCCAGAAAATCAATTCATAATTCCTCAACATAGAAATTTCAAATCATAGTCGTCAATATCACAATATCACTTCCTTCAATACCTTAATTGGCTCAAAAGATTACTCATACTTATATTTATAAGTCATAAATCATATTCCCAAAATTTAATCACAAGGCCAAAGTTCATAATAAATTTCTCTTCAATATAGAGGCATAATTCACTTACTCAACATAATAGCCATTACTTAATTCCAATAACCAAATCTTTAAATCTCTAACTTCATAATGCTTCTCATAAAAGTCTCATTAAAATCATATCACTTATAATCTTAACATCTCATAAAACTTCATAAAATATGGCTCGCTATTTCTCATTAAATCTAAATGATAGATAATCTGAACATATTTCTAATCATTTCTGTTGACTTCTTATACTTAGTGCCGTCTAAAATCAATTATGCAAAGTCCATTTAAGGTTCATCATTTCTAAACTTGAGGACAACAATTATTTTGAAAATCATTCTTAAGTCATATTATTCCCATTATGCTCAACACCCGTTCTCTTTCTTTCTTTCCGAATTTTTTTCAGAATTGAAACTTGAAGAGTGGTACCAATAATCATCCACAGTTTTTCCTTGCTTTTAAGCAAAGGTAGTGATAAAGGGATAAATTATTGAACCGAAAATTGAAACTTGAAGAGGAAGTACTAATAACCATCCACAGTTTTTCCCTTGTTTTTACACAAAGGTAGTGATAAAGGGATAAATTATTGTACAAATTCATTATTAATTTTGTTTGTTTAATATATTATTCCATATATTTTTTTTTTGGCAAAAGTTACGAACCAACTTATTTTTCTAATTTAGTCAGTCTTACTAAGCTTAATATGAACCAAAATTCATATCAATATCCTCTATGTCTCATGATTCTACATAAAAAGGAATAAATTAAAATTCAGGCTTCTATCAATTCATATCATACTCAACATGTATATTTCACTTAAAGATTCATAACATATGAAGATTTCATACTTAACATGTCTTAATAAAATCGTAAATGACTTGCAAAGCATATAACATACCTGGTTCGAGGAGTCAATACGTGGAGAGTGACATAGTAGAGTGATGAGTTAAAATATTTCATATAATCTTATTTTCCTTTAATCAACAATAATTTAATGTGGTTGTATCCAAATCAACATTTTCTTGAATCATAATTCCTAATTAATCACAGTCTTCAAAACAAATCCAATATCGATATAGTAATTATCTCCCCATCAATAATTAATAACTTAACCCAAATAAAATTTATCGTCAAATCTTATTTTTTCTTTAGTCCCCGAACTTCTAGAAATTTATCAAAGACATCAATATAAACATCATATCACTAACTAATTATATTCCATAAAATTTTCAGGACATTACAAACTCCCTTACTTAAAAGGAATTTTGTCCTTGAAATTCGCACATCAAATTTCATCATGCTTTTCAAAATCATAACCATACTTGACATGTGAAAATTCAACTTTTTTTTTTTTATAATGAATAGTGATTTCGTTCACTGTTCATCATGAATAGCACGTCGTTTTACTGTTCAAAGAATCTACAGAATCGTTTTTAAAAATTAAACTTTTTTATAATCGTTTTTACATGTGAAAATTCAACTTTTTTTTTTTTTAAAGAAATAAAATTTCAAAAATCTACAGAATCGTTTTTAAAACTCTTTTCTCTGATACCAACTGTGACGACCCGAATTCTCTTCCATTCGAGTGCCACTAAAAGTGACTCATATCATATTATCGAGACTTAAATAGTAATGTAAAATTATTCAAAAGAATAATTAGAATCCCATAATTTTATTTGTGAATAAAAATAGAACATAATTTTCTTACATAAAGTTCAACATAATTATCTCATCAATCTTAACCACTTTTGCCACTTCCATGTTGACCGCCTCGAACCTTCAATTATCTGAAAATGGTAAATATCGTGGAGTGAGATTTATAAAATCCCAGTAAGTATACCAAGCATAAATTTTCTTTTGAAAGCATATGGATCATTTTCATCATAACATAGGATATGATCGAAATACTCATAAACATAGGGAGACACAAGAATTTTACCGAACTTAAATGGCAAGAATTCTTATGTGTAGCGCTACTAAACTCCGGTCCCCTTAACATAATCATAAACATATCATATGGAACCCATAACAATCTTGTGAGATTGATTTCATAGCAATGATCCAAACATTTTCATAAAAACATAAGATATACTTACTTGTCATAAAAACATAAGATATACTTACTTGTCATAAAAACATACTTACTTTTCATAAAAACATAAGGTGTATTTACCTTTCATAAAAACATACTTACTTTTCATAAAAACATAAGATATACTTACTTGTCATAAAAACATAAGATATACTTACTTGTCATAAAAACATACTTACTTTTCATAAAAACATAAGGTGTATTTACCTTTCATAAAAACATACTTACTTTTCATAAAAACATAAGATATACTTACTTGTCATAAAAACATAAGATATACTTACTTGTCATAAAAACATACTTACTTTTCATAAAAACATAAGGTGTATTTACCTTTCATAAAAACATACTTACTTTTCATAAAAACATAAGATATACTTACTTGTCATAAAAACATACTTACTTTTCATAAAAACATAAGGTGTATTTACCTTTCATAAAAACATACTTACTTTTCATAAAAACATAAGATATACTTACTTGTCATAAAAACATACTTACTTTTCATAAAAACATAAGGTGTATTTACCTTTCATAAAAACATACTTACTTTTCATAAAAACATAAGATATACTTACTTGTCAAAAAAACATACTTACTTTTCATAAAAACATAAGGTGTATTTACCTTTCATAAAAACATACTTACTTTTCATAAAAACATAAGATATACTTACTTGTCATAAAAACATAAGATATACTTACTTGTCATAAAAACATACTTACTTTTCATAAAAACATAAGGTGTATTTACCTTTCATAAAAACATACTTACTTTTCATAAAAACATAAGATATACTTACCTTTTAAAAGATTAAAATGAAGTGTAGTAGTAAATGGACCAAAACTTTCTTGACCACCTTGAATTTCTCTTACTTGTGGATTTTGTCAAGAGATTGGAAATAAGTGTATATGTGTAGAGTTGTGTGTAAAAGAGATGGGTTTAAATAGATGTATAAAGTTGGCATATTGTAAACATAATCATTCAATTCTATTAATTTTAACACATCCTTTTCTTAAAGTAAAGCACCATTCATATACTTTTCCATATTTATACAAATATTATGCTCTTCATGATTATATATAATGGAGTATATAAATCATTCATATACTTTTCCATATTTATACAAATATTATGCTCTTCATGATTACATATAATGGAGTCTTATCAATCATTCATATACTTTTCCATATTTATACAAATATTATGCTCTTCATGATTATATATAATGGAGTATATAAATCATTCATATACTTTTCCATATTTATACAAATATTATGCTCTTCATGATTACATATAATGGAGTCTTATCAATCATTCATATACTTTTCCATATTTATACAAATATTATGCTCTTCATGATTATATATAATGGAGTATATAAATCATTCATATACTTTTCCATATTTATACAAATATTATGTTCTTCATGATTACATATAATGGAACCTCCCATACTTGCATATATTTTCTTAATTTCAATAATAAAAGTAATTTTTGTATAAATAAATATTGGGATAACATTGAATTAAGTACTTGGACTTAATATACTTTAAATCAAGAGAATGGAGATATTTTTTTTTAGAAATTCGGAATTTAATTTAAAATCGAACGATCTCGATTATTTCTTGACTTGGCTATACGAATACGTCGCGACGTTAACTTAATAGTAGCGACACGATTTTCTATTAAAATAATTATTAATCGCGTAAAAATTCTGGGTCGCTACAATAGTAGTTTGCCTCACATAGGAAAAATGACAAGGTAATGATTAGGATAAATGTAGCCACATTTTATGAATGTATAATCATCCGTAGTATAGAGACTCCCTACGTGTGGGGTGCAAATCATTGACATGATTAACACATACGACCATTGTATTCATGTGCGAGCAATACTTGTGGACACAAATGGTGTGCTAATTCGTGAACAAAAAGATGGTGTGCCAAATATATTTGACAAATCTTGGAATAGAACCTGCAAGCCCCAGATGTAACTGGATACTATTTGGTCTTTTAACTCAAAGAACATATTTTGTGCAATCAAATGGAGCAATTCTGTGGTGTAGTAGTAACACTAGTGACCTCGAAACGTGACGTGCGCCGATTATAAATACCAACTAAAAGTAGGACCCACCATCAAGGTTATTAAAAACTACAACTTGAGTTAACTTATTTTTAAGAAAATTTTGGCATTATCAACTTTATAATTTGGACTAATCAACCTGTAATCAATACACAAAATCCCAACATCACTATAATTTCCATCACAACAGAGATAAGCCAATTTCTCAAACTTTCGTTACAAAATCAACATGAACTGTATATATGAACGCAAAATACGAAGTGAGCCCCATAACTATCTACATGTGATATACAAGTGCAATCCAAAAATGAACATGTGTCCTGAAACACTGACTACATGCTCTATGAAATGAGTCATATTAGCTAACACTGTCATGTGGCTCTGACTCCAAAATTAAAGGCTCAACTTCAAAAGTTGCCCAGTAACTCAAATGTTACCTGATAAGAAAAATCGTGGGAAAATCAGTGAGTGGAGAATTTCTAAAATAATTACGTTTTCTCATTTATACATTTTTATCAAAAATTAACTTTGTATCCCTTAATAAAACACATAATATCATATAATCATAGTTAAAATGTAAGACATTCTCTTAATGCTGATAAATATTAATCTCTAGTCAAATCATTGATATAGTATCATCATATCAATATAATACTGTCATCACCATCTGCAATCTCTAGCTATGGTCATACCCTAACAAATCTTACCAAAATGTACCCATTGAATATAATCTCTAATCCGGTCCACCTCGCAGGTTAGTTTCAAAGACATCTGATAATCAATTCTAGAACACGGCTAATACCCCTTAGTGAACTATATCATACACGATCGACCGCCTCAGGATAATATCATACCAGGTCAAGACCTCTCAATGCAGTATAGAATACGGTCAAAGCCCCTCGAAGAACTAGAAGTATATAATCATGAGTACTTTTTGGTGGATTTCAATATTACATTTCTTTTTAAAAATAATCATTTCATCATCTTTGTAATTCCACAAATCTCATATATTCTCATATTATTTCACATTAATCACGTAATTGGACAAATAAATTACATAATCACGTTTAACGTAATTTTATAAGCAATTATCAATATTTGAAAATAATTAAGTTTTTCCACTCACGGTCTATGTACGTGGAAACTAAATCGACCGATAAGCTGTCACAATCGATTCGTTACCTCCGGAAATTGATATAATATCTAAATCAATAACTAACCATATCAACTACCTCAATATTTGAAAATTGCGATATTAAAATATATAATCTTTTCATTTTTTTGGCAAATCCCCTTTTTATAAAATTGAATTTAAATTAATAATCTAACAACCCTAAATTTGACATAACTTTAAAATAAATAAATTATCACTTACCTTTGAAAATCGACTAAATTATCATTTAAAATAAATGAATTATCACTTTAAAATCGACGACGCCTATGTATTTATTTTTTTTCCTCTCGTCCTCTCGATTTTTCTCTCCCCGCCTCCCCAATCTCTCTATACGTCTGTATATGGTTGTGAATGTGTGTGAAAAATAAATGAAGTGAATTGATATATATTAAATATATATATGGCCGCCTAACTTGCCTAAATTTGTCCTTTTCCTTTTCCTTTTTTTTTTTTAACTAGGCATGACATCATTGACAGTAAAAGTTGCCAGACCAATACATTACAAAAAAAAAAAAAAAAAAAAAAAAAAAAAAAAAAAAAAGTGTGACCCACACTTTGAGGGCCCGAACCGATCCTGATCCGAACCATTGGTTCAAGAGGTAAATCGCAGGTTATGCCTCTCAGGACTAGGGTTAATGACACTCAGTAACACCTCGTGGAGAAAAGTGACCCCCCTTGCCTCAAGGAACGAATCATTTATTCATCCCTAAATTCAGTTGTCCGGATTCGAACCCTACACACGACTACGTTGGGTACGTTATCGGTCAACCCCTTTGCCGCTGGGAGATGTGCTCTAGGGGCGACCAATACATTACAAGTATCTACGGAAATGGTCCCATCCCTTAATCTTATATTAAATAGAAGTATGGGGACTTGTCTTGCAATTATGTCGTATTTAACCACATAAATGGATCGATTGGACCTCAGTTTTCTCAACTTAAACTAAACAAAAAACAAAAAAAAAAAAAAAAAAAAGGAAAGAAAGAAAGAAACGGAGAGGGAGAAGAACCAAGAAGTGAAGAGGGGAGGGGAAAAAGGAAATAGAGAGAGGTTGCCGATTGGTCGATTTTGTAGAAGGGAGGAAGAAATACATACTTCTCAACTTGGGCTCTTGTGTATTTTTTTTCAATTTCTAAAGGCAAGCAAGAAGAAAATTATGTATTGATGATTTGTGCTTAAAGTTCTAGGGCTATCATGGGCATTTTTATTATATTCGAATTATAGCAATTATTAGACATTATTGTCCTTTATTTGTAGTATTAATCTAGACTCTAGAGTATACCAAATGAATGCTTATTGGAAGATTGGGGTGGAAGAAAATGAAATCTTTGAAAATTGATTAGTGTAATTCGTTTATGTACAATCAACAATTGATTAAATGAATTTGTGAGATTGTTAAAGAGCAAATAGCTAAAATGAAATTGCATTATTAGAAGTGATTTTGTTCAAAACTAAAAAAGGTAAGCACGTTGTAATAAGATAAACAAGTTTAAAGTATTAATTTGATTATAGGATTCTTTTACTATTTTATCAATCAAGGTAGTTTTGAATATTGATCCAAAAATTTTATTCTGTCTTAGGAGGTGACGAGAAAATCGGCATTATATATCGACCGAGCTAGTGGACAAGCATCCATTTTGTGAGTGGAAAATAAATTTAAAAATGTTTACTTTGTTCAAATATTTTTATTACATAGATTTTCTATACATTACAAATGATTTTAAATTACTTGCTTTTAGCATAATTATCAAAATAAATGTTTTATAATCAAGTTTTTATTTTTATTTTTTATTTTAATCACGATGGCTCTTTTATCATGTTTTACCATTATGATTAGCCCCAGTTGAACATATATGATTTCAAAACCACCAGAAGTACCCATGTGATTATCTGTTCTTGTACTAGTGCATGGAGGGGGTCTTTGGCCCGTGTACTAGATGATATTATTCGTGATTTTGAGGCTCTATCACGGAGGGTGACTCTGGCCGTGTTCAAAAGATCTTAAAATCCACTTTTATTTACAGAGGGGCTTTGGGCCGTGTGTAAAAGTGCATATATGCATATAAGGTCTTTGAGACCCACTTTTGTACCTAGAGGGGCTTTAGACCGGGTACGGAGGTACTCAACAGTCTATGTGCGTATGACTAGATAAAGATTTCACTTTTAGCGGAAGGTTTAGTTCGGTACCTTTTGTTGTGATTTTCTTATATATTACAGTTTATCAGTTATGTCATATTGCAGCTTAATTAGTTATGCCACAGATGATCATTTCACGATCTTTATGATTATTTTTAGCATGTATGTTTTGATTTCAAATTGCAAAAGATTATGAAACAAATTATGTAAATTTTGTTCTCAAAATTGGTTTATAAAATATATTTATTTCAGAAGGTCCACTGATTGAGTTACAAGCTCATGCTTTTCCCTATCTCCTCGCTATAGAAAAATAAAGATTTTGATGAACGTGGAAAGAGCTATTACCGGCAGAAGAGTTTTAAAATGTAGACATTTCCATGATTTATTTTGATATGCTATTTAGAAGTTATCATTTTGGCATATATAATAGGCCGTGTTATTATTTTGTGACTTTTTCAGTAATAGGTCTGGTGATTATGTATTTTGGGTTGTATATGTATAAAGGAATCGACAAAGAATTTTTAGTTATGTTATTATATCAAATGTCATGCTTGGAAGATTTGAGAAGTTTTATGATTATTTATGCATGATTGTTGAGGATTTATCGTTGTACTACATGTTGGTTATGTCAATATTATAGGGGAAACTCTGTCAAAATTTATATAAATTTATACGGGATCAAATTTATTTAAAAAGAGAATCTAAAGGATAAGAAAAGTCAAGGTTGCCTTGGTGATGAGTCCAACATTTAGTTGTCACCTGCCATCAACACACGTCACGTTTCAACTCCAATAAGATGATTTGACACGGGTCATGACATATTGGGTATATGGCAACATGTAAATGGTTTTTTCAAGTTTTTATATACTGAGTTAAATGTTATACCCTTTAATATCTGGTTAAAGTTTTGTTTATTGCATGTAATAGGTTTTTAGTTAATTCAATCTATTGGGATTCAAAGTTATTTGTGCCTTTTTTTTTTTCTTACAAATGCACGGAGGAGGACGAGAAGCCTTACCTCCAAATGAATTACATAACCTATCAATTCGATTATTCCAACAGTAAAAGCATAAAACAATTGAATTTCATTGGCAGAAGGATGTACATTGCTAAAACAACTATGAAATGCAAAATTCGATTATTAGAGCACACATCAACAATATAATTTTCTAGTTGGAAGTGGCATTAATGTCGACCCTGAAAAATATTCTTGGCAATACTCAGCCAGCAAATTAATTTTCCCTTGTCAAAAGGCAGAGAATTAATCACTTGGACATAAACATGCAATTCAAATAAGTAGCTAGTACTTACCTCGCCAAAATAGTCATTTAACTCTTGACGTTGCAAATCAATCATTGTATAAAATAAATCCACACAATAGCGATGCAAGTTTGTCCTTTCTTCAATATGACGTCGTGAGCGACCTTGATAAACGAATATGCCATCCATGTCAAGAACATCAATGTCGTGCTTCTAACAAAAAGAATTGGCTTGTTCCATGAAAGAATCGCATCCATTTTCTCTTATCAGCAGGAGTCGTTGTTTACATACTTTAACTGAAATCATGGCATTCAAAATATCTTGGTCTTTTCTTGAAATGCCTTTGACAATTCATTTGAAATTCTCAAGATATTTCTTACTAGATGTAGATTAAATGCAAACTCAAATGATTGCATCCAATCCAACATATAATTTGCTTCATCATTTTTTTTTCCTCAGAACTAGGTCCATCAAAGGCAATCATTAATCAACGTACCATAGTAAGAGACCCAACGGCATCATCAAAACGCTTTAGATCAATCTCTTTATTCTGATTCCCAAAATAATCTAGTTCCTAAATCTTAATTCCAAAACAAAACAAAACAAAACAAATCAATTAATATTTAATGTCATAAAGTGCGATACTTACAAAATGTTGAAGAAAAGAAAGAAACGATTATGTTTAGTCGTTGTCGATGATGTTTCTATATTTTCACCCTTTTGGATTTTGTCACCGGAGACATCGCTACATTTCCTCGCCAAGTTTTCAAATATCCAACTCAAAAAAGCTAGTTAAGATATGGCAAACAAATAAAGTAACCATATGTTTAGATTTGGCAGTACTATACCATAATCAAAATGTACAACGCCCCAAGTGGCCAGAGTTAACATAAATGTAGCCACTAGAGCCATTCTAAAAATGGAGAAATTAGCAATACTTATTGAACAAATAATTGCAAAATCTTTAAAAAAACGAAAAAAAAAAAACTTAATTTGATTAGTAAAATATTTATTGTATCTTTTAATGGTTAGCGATGCTATTTTATGCAGGACCGACCCTAATTTTTTATGAGGCCCTAAGTAATCCTCCAACCCCCAAAAACATTTAGGGCACTGGGTGAATCACAAATTTTTTCACTAAGGAATTCAAATACTCAATATTTAATTTAATAACAATAACTAGTGATGGCAATGGGTCGAGCCGGCTCGGCCCATTAAGCTCGCTGCTCGGCTCGTTTTAGCAACGAGCCAAGCTTGTGGCTCGTGTTAGACGAGCCGAGCTTCGGCTCGGCTCGTTACTCAAGGGTCAAGCTCGGCTTGGCCCTTGAGCTCGTGACTCGCGAGCCGAGCCGAGCTGGCTCGCGGCTCGTGCATATTTTTATTTTTATTTTTTCATTTTTTTCATTAAAATTAATATTTTATTTAAAAAAAAAAAAACGAGCCCACAAGCCGAGCTCGTGGGCTGGCTCGTGTTTCACGAGCCATCCATGCAAAACGAGCCGAGCCGTGCTCGGCTCGTTTTAGGATTTGCTTGTTTGGCTTGTGGACGAACCCATAAGTTGGACGAGCCGAGCCGCTCGTGGCTCGTGATTTGACGAGCCGACGAGCGGCTCGACCCGTTTGCCATCTCTAACAATAACTAATACATCCTATATTTTTATAGATATTTTCACAACTTTTTATTCACAAATTTTCGATGTGGGATTGATATTTATTTGTTAAATACAAGAAAAATTTGCAGGTCTAATGAATTGAACCAATGACCTATAGCATAATCAAAAATTAAGGCTGCGTTCTCTTTGGCGTTTTCCAGCCGTTTTCCGTTTTCCATTTCCGAAAACGCGGAAAACGCGTTCTCTTGAGCCGTTTTCGGAAAACGTTTTCGAAAACGTTTTCAAAATTTGTAAAGGAAATGGAAAACGTGAAAATCACGTTTTCCACGTTTTCCGAAATTTTTGCCTTGTAAGTGGAAAACGCGGAAAACGCGCGTTTTCCGCGTTTTCCACTTAAAAAAAAAATAATAATAAAATAAATTTAAAATAATCAAAAAAATTTGAAATTTGTCAAAATTTATCATTTTTAATTACATTATTGGTCCCTGATTTTCAAAACTTGTCATTTTAATCCTCAAATTTTGAAATTTCTTTCGAAAATATCCTAATTTATTTGCAACTTAGGTCCCTCAACTTCAGATTTTGTTGCACATTAGTTCACAAATTTTACTTTTCTTTCAATTTAGTCCTTTTCGTATTTGCTTTATAGGTCATTGTCTTCAAACATGTATAACTTTTGATGTACAACTCCGAATTGCACTCTGTTTTTTGCGTAGAACTCCAAATTCAACCATCTTTCTGATGATGTATCATGTGCTTAATTATTAAACTTTTCTTTTTTACTTTTGTATTGTAGACACTTATTTTGTAAGGGCATATATAATTAATTAACGTAAATTGATTTTTGCAAATTTTATTGAAACTTAAATTTTAAACGTTATGAGTGCTTACTAGAAGGATGTATCTATATAAAGTATTAAATGGAACGATTACTTTAGAAGGGAAAATTACTACTCAAATGTGGAACGATTACTTTAGAAGGGCAACATGAATTTTTGAACTTTTTTTGTATAACCAAATTGTGTGATAGGGGTTATTTCATTTATTTTTGTTGTGTAACTCAAAATATGATATCTTTATTTCATTTATATTCACAAAAAATATGAAATAATTTTCTTCAAAATTTTAAACAAAACGCGTTTTCCAGTTTTTCATTTTCGAAAACAGTTTTCAGAAATAACAAACCAAACGCGTTTTCAGCAATTTCGAAAAAAGTCACAGAAAATGGAAAACAGAAAACATTTTCGAAAATGAAAACAGGAAACTGAAATACAAAGAGAACGCAGCCTTAGTCTCTCTATTTTACAAATTGTGTTGAGCCCAAATTATTGTTTATCATTATGCCCTTTTTGGTTCTCTTTAATTATTATTATTATTATTATTATTATTATTATTATTATTATTATTATTATTATTATTATTATATATGTGTGTGTGTGTTACAGTATTCAATCTCAACCATCTATTAAAGTCAATCTCACAATATTTGACTTTACAGTCAAATCTCAGCCATTTATTCTTCTAAAAATCACTACTCATTAAAAAAAAAAAAAAAAAAAAAAACTCCTTTGAAACAATACCCCCTCCCCCCACTATATATATAACACCGAGTTTGATTTTATTGTTGGATATTGATTTAATAAATCGAGAAATTGATTAAGTGTTGGAAAATCAACAAAAGTAATTTCGTGTCAACTTCGACCAAATATTCAAATCCGACCTAATCCGTTTAGGCGAATTAGTTTGCCACTTCGCCATCAACTAAAGTACATATTTGATATTTCGAAACCAATATCTGATGATGAGAAATTATGGAGAAGGGAAGAATTTGGTCAAAATTTTGACCATGCAATCGCAAAGTAGTATAAACATGCCATCACACGTGAAATCTAATTATTTACGATTTTACGAAAAGCTATGCAATCGCATGGTAGTCTAAAAAATTGTGTCTTTTCGAAGTGAGATATTGTTGGCTTCTCATCACTTTGTTCACAATCCTTCATCATCTATAAATAGGACTTTTGGAATGTCCTAATCCTCACATCAATGATATGCAAACATAATGTCCTTCTCTCTTCTTTTCTTGAATCAAAATTCTTGCATTTTTGTTGCATACTCTTGATTTTATTTTCATATTCATTTTGGAGTACAAAAGCCATAATTTTGGTTCTTTGTACTTGTGTTTTGGAATACTACAAATACAAGTGGAAGTCGTCGTATCTTGAGAGTTGATATTATCATAAACCATATGTACCGTTACGGAGCAAATTCGACTTAAGAATAAAGTGTTCAACACTTACATTGACCTTGCCTTTTTTTCTTTTCTTTTCTTCTCGTTTCTTTTTCTTGTTTCCTTGTTATTTCTCTATCCATTTGTCATCACGAATTTCATATAATTATTCTTTATTTTATTGGCGTCACTATACACAAAATATGTTAAATATTTTTTTATAATTTATTTGTTTTCTTATTGTTGTTACGCAAATGGTTTGCCGCTTCGATACATGGTTTAATGCGTCAAAACGGGGTTAAACCTACCCGGTCGGGTCAAGGAAGATCACCATTTGCAGATTCATCAACAAAATTCATATTCATTCTTCTTCCTCTTTCGTTTTCTTGGCATCAGTACAACATATAGTGTTATCTTGGTTTGATATCAAATCTTCACAATTTTAATCAAACGCCTCTACTGTATCCTGAAAGAGATTTTCCTTAAAAATCACATTGTGACTTCGTTGGATAGGGGAGAAATATCTCTTAAAAGATAGTGATTTTCGTGTCATGGAGTTTATTCAATTTTCTTATATTCCCATAATTTCCTAACAAAATATTCCAACATTTATGTCATCTGCAAGAGTAATATTTTCTTCTATTATGGTAAGGTGTTTGATTACGTTATATGTTAAGTGTTTACAATCAATGATACAATCAAGTTTTCATGTATTTGAAGGCACTTTAGGTAACTTAAGAAATACAAAATCAGATTTGATCAAAAAAAAAAAAAAAAGAAAAAAAAGAAAAAGAAATACAAAATCAGAAATATAAAGGCATTAACGTTGCTTTCATCGTCATTTTTCTCATATTCCCCAAAATAGTAATATTAATGAAATCCAATTTCTGTTTAAGAAGTTTGTTTCATCACCAACTATAAAGAGGTTTTCTCCCTACGCGGACAAAAAAGGACTGTTGTCTGTGTTCATAAAAATCAACATCTTCATCATATTTTCTAGAACTCACCGCAAATTCTTCAAAACAAGCCAAATTTCTCCAAATTTTCCACACAAATCTTCACTGACCTTTTGCGTAGAGAAAAAAATACCCAATATTCATCATCTGGTTAATTAGCAGAAAGGATTAGTTGGATAATTCCATTCAATGATGGATCATCAGAAACTTTGTTCAGCCAGGGCGGTCTTTGTTTACCTCGGGTGGACATCGGTCAAATAACTGTATTTTTCAAATCGCAATTCAAAAAATACCAATAAATAAATAAATTTTTTTCCCGACGAATCCAACACGAGCGAGTGCATCGACCCGCCATGTGGTGGCTCCGTCCCTGCGCTTTGTCCTGCTGGATACTTCATGTAGATTTGCATTGGAACCTTGCTGCCCATCCCCTACATTGCAATGTGTATAATTCTTCTGTGACGTAAGGCACATAAATCTAGCTCTTTGTTTGTAATATTTTTACCAATCTTAATAAAACTCATATTTCAACTTGAATTTTCAAGTTGAGATATTTTCTCATCAGAACACACAAAAATGGTCCTAGAGTTGATTTATAATCTTTTGGATTTATTTCAAAGAAAGCAACTTCCACACGAGGTACTAAGAAATTTTCGTATGTAAACAGGAGAAAAATAAATGAGCAAGTGGAAGTCATATAAAAATACTTTTTATTCCACAAAAGAAAACAAAAAACTAAACTGGCCAGGATTTCCACCATTCCAAGCCGTATATAAAAGGAAAACAATTTTGTTCATACTCAAGTCAAGTCATTACACTTCAACTAAAATTGCGGTGAACAATTATGTTGGAATTTTTTTAAATTTAGTTCTCATCAAAATTCTATACACCATATAAAATAAAGAATTAATCAACTTGTACAATTATCTTGACAATATAGGTAACAATTTGGTGATATGGAAGTGTTATTGTTGTTGATTTAAAAGATGATATGATGTGTGAAAAAAGGGATTGTGCCACGTAAGCTAATTGTCATCCTCATTGTGATACTAATTGTGAGTGTAGTAAAGTTGTAAAATAAAAATACAATTGTAGACAAATTGTAATGAGATATTTCCTTCAATTAATTAAGGAAGTGATCAGTATCAAGAAAAAGGTCACCACCTAATTCGTCTTTATTCTATCAAAGACTAATTTGCAACTGCAACCAAATTGAAAGTTGGAAGAATTCTATCCCTTGAAATTCATTCAACAAAACTTTGGATAAAAGATTTAGCAGATTTTAATAAAAGATAATAAAATATATGGCTGAAAAAAGTTGTGAATCCTATGAAATGTATGATTAAAATTAATTATAAACTTTAATGTCGACTTTTCAACAAGTTTTTAAGTTATTTCAAACAAGCACATTATTGTTTAATTGGCCCATTAATTGTGTTACAAAACTTCAATATGGACACAAAAGAAATATACCCTTTTGTTTAATGTAGACTGCTTCCTCATATATTTTACCATTAGCCCATTACCCAAGTCAAGTCAATACTGGAATGACCATGAGCACCATTTCCTTTAAATAGGATAAGATTTCAAAGCTGATATAGAAACATACTCAGCCCTATCTTGCAGCAAACTTGATTTCATTTATATATATATATATATATCGATATCGATATCGGTAGCATCTTCTTTCATTTCCTTGAAAAATTTCATTCTATATATAATATTAAGCATGGCCAAAAATGTGATATTCACACTATTGGCAATGCTTTATCCAGTTATTTGCCTGGCCACTTCTATCAATAGCTCCAGCGATGAGTACTATGCTCTTCTAGCTTTTAAATCTCAAATAAATTATGATCCAAATAAAATCTTGGTTCATAATTGGTCACGAGGGACCTCTTTCTGCAATTGGATTGGTATTACTTGTAATCGAGGGCACCAAAGAGTGACCGGCTTAAATCTTGCAAATATGAGTCTCGGAGGTACTATTACTACAGAAATTGGGAAACTCTCTTTTCTGAATTCCTTTGTCATTAGTAATAACAAATTCTATGGCTCTATTCCTTATGAAATGGGTAATTTAAGCCGACTCCATAAAATAGAGATGCAGTGTAATGAGCTCAATGGTTCCATTCCAACGGGTTTGGGATTTCTTAAAAATCTTCGAAAGTTAAATCTGTCTGGAAATGGTCTCACTGGACATATTCCTAGTACGATTTTCAACCTCTCTTCATTGGTAGAAGTTGATTTGTTAAACAATTGTCTCTCTGGAACTCTTCCCACGGATATTTGCATCAATCTTCCAAACCTAAAGAGACTACGAATTGCGGCAAATGCGATAGGTGGCCGCATTCCGCCAAGTCTGGGATCGTGCAGGAAACTTAAACAACTTTCTATGTCAAGAAATCATTTTTTTGGAAGCATTCCAAAGGAGATTGCAAACTTGTCTGAGCTCCAAGTTCTATATCTAGGATCAAATTTTCTAACAGGTATGTTTCTATACTGTACATTAAACTATTACTTACTAGAGTACAGTGCCCATTGGTGTCCTTAAACTATGCAGCATTTCTGTTAGACCTTGTTCATTGGAAACTAGAACCAAGGAGCCAATTTTGGCATGTGAATAGTGATAGTAATGGGGTGGATCAGGGTGATCCGTATCTGCCCTTTATTTATGGTGATATTAATGTTTTCAAATAAGTTTTTTTATTTTGTTTTATTTTTTACTAAACGGGATGGATCGGAGTGGGTAAGCCCCAATTCGTATCCGTCCCGTGATTCGTAGATAGGGATATTTTATTTCCCGATAAGTCCAACCAATCCACTCATTGAGAAATTTTTGTTCAATTCGAAGTAGGTATCCATCAGTTTCAAATTTGAATACGTTTTTGTCATCCCTACATGTAAATTGACCTATTATCGTGTCCACGCTATACAATTTTTCACTCTTTCAAATGACATAAGAGAATCAATAAGGATAACAATAATATCCACAGATTCGATATTCGTTGGAGACCTAATAAAAATGGGTGAGGATTACCCGACTAAATGGGTTCATCGATCGAGTATGGAGGTAAGTTTTAAAACCCGACATGGATATGGATAGGATGTGAGTGTTACTACAAGAATCATATCCGACCCACATACTCATTAATTTCCTTAATAAATCATAAAATTTAAAATAAAAGTGATTGCAAAAAGAAAAAAAAAAATGCAATAATCTAAACGTCCAGTAGTGAACTCAATTACTAAGGTGGGATGATTACTTGATTAATTTGTGCTACTTCCTTAAAAATTTAGATTCACGGTAAGAGCTTTTTAAAAATAAACTTTCCATTGCTTTTGTTTATTGCAGTGCTAAACTTTCCAGTCTACTTCAACAGTTTCTCTATTGCTTTTATGATTTATTGCAGTGCTAAATATATATACTTGGCATATGATAGTTCCACAACATGTGTTTTAAAAAAAATAAAAAAATAGGTAATGAGTTTCAAATGAGCATAGAAGCATACCCACCTTCGACCCACCCTCGATTCTCACCCGTCCCACTATTTTTTAAATAGGTATATGAGTAGGGTATAGATGTTGTAAATTTCTAGTGGATATGGTATGAATTTGGCAAATCTGACTTATATCCGACCCATCGCCATCTTTAAGAACCAGAAATCCTATGGCATAACTTGAGGATGGCAATAACCGTTGGGTAAATTTTACCCATACCCGTTAGAATTATGTTCTAATTAAAACTTACTCATTCCCGCCCCTGGGAAAAATCATTCGCACAATGACGATGTCGTTGATACCAGTGTAGGATATCTATTTATCTATATATAATAACAAAATACATGTCAAAAATAACAAAAACATAATTTCCTACCCAAAATCACTTTCTAAATCTGAACATTTATAATAATAATGATGATGATGATGATGATCTATCTTTTATCTACTCTATCTCTATATATAATAACAAAATACATAACAAAAATAACAAGTACGTAGTTTTCCATCCAAAATCACTTTTTAAATTTGAAAATCTATGCAAAAAAAAAAAAATGTAATAAACTTTTTTTTTTTTTTTTGGTAATAGTTATTATTGTATTATATTGAAGTCGAAAAATATGTAATAGGGTATCAAATCGAAGATTTCAAGAGAAGTTTAATACAAGCTAACAAGTGAAAACAAACTGTAAACATATTGTCCATAAAATTGTCTCAAAGATCAAATGTAAAAGTTATTTATATTTTTTACTTTTCCTCAATATCTCATTCATTTTAAATTATATTATTTAATTTTTATAATGCTATCTATAAACTATTTTGTATTAATTATTATTCTTTTGATAATTATTGTATTATTTTAAAATTGAAAAATGGGTAAAATGAGTGTTAAATTAAAAGATTTCGACGAGAAGTTTAATACAAGATAATAAGTGACAGCAAACCGAAAATTTATTGTCTGTAAAATCGTCTCAAATATCAAACGTAAAAGTTTGTACTTTATATTTTTTTTTTTACTTTTTCTCAAAATCTCAATCATTTGAAATTATATCATTTAAGTTCTATAATACTATTAATAAAATATTTTTTGTAATAATTATTATTCTTTTGATAATTATTGTATTATTTTAAACCTTAAAAATATGTAAAATAGGTGCCAAATTGAAGACACTAACGAGAAGTTTAATACAAAATAACAAGTGAGAGCAAACTACAAACATTTTGTCCGTAAAAAGTTCCAAAGATCAAATGCAAAAGTTTATTTTATATTTTAAAATTTTCCTAAATATCTCATTCATTTTAAATCATATCATTTAAGTTATATAATACTCAGTATTAACAAAATATGAAATTAGTTCAACTCGAAAAAAGCAATAGATCAATGATCAGAAGGTCGGACCGGGTCGAACTGATTTTAATTAAAAAATTAATAATTATTTCAAATATCACAAAATTTTCTTAGAAAAAAAAGTTATTTTACAAATAAAGTAACATCTCCTCATTTTGATTAGTTTTGTCTTTTTTTTTTTTTTAAGTTTTGAATTCGATAATATTTTGTATTAAAATGTCATTGTACTATATTTTACTTGATATAATTGTATAATTAATATATTTTTATAAATTTTGATCTAAATCACCATCACAAACATATTATTGTGCTCCACAGTTGAAAATACTATTTTATTTAACATTCACATCGGAATCTAAAATGAATTTCAATATCCAAAAGTGAGACCATCTTTTTGTATATGTAGAATTGTGTATTAAGGATTATACCTTTGGTAAATTCGTTGATATCTGATTATGTAACTGTAAGATCTGTTGGATGAATTTGTGAATAGTGACACCAAAACAAGTAGAAAGATAATTTGTAAATCCGTGCCGAAAATTGGACAGAGTAACGGCAACGAAAATACAAACAACAAGAAGAAGAAAAGTAGGGACAAAGCCGAGGCAAGAGTTGGACTCTTTATCCTTAAGTCGAATTTGCCCCCCAATGGTGCCTACGGATTTCGGCAATTGACTCCCAAGATACAACGGATACACTTGTGTTTGTAGTACTACAAAATACAAGTACAACTAACCAAATTTTAGATTATTTACTCCAAGGATGAAATGAAGGAAAATCAAAACAAATGCAATGATTTTATTTTTGGAGAGAAGAGAGGATAATATATGTTTTGCATATCAAATTGTGAGGAATATGACACCTAAAGAGTCCTATTTATAGACCATGAAAGGGTGTAGACGAAATGCTTGAAGCTAAACCATGCACCATTTCCAAACCATGCACATTTATGAAAATGTGTCTATTCACCGGACTATACGGCCGCACAGTTATAGTCCGTGCGGTCGCACGGTTTTACTCAAAAACCGGAATTGAATTTGACGTGTGATCGCACGGTTTCCCAACCATGCGGTCGCACGGTCAAATATTTTGACCCGATTTCGTCCTTTTTTCGTAATATCTCATTCATCCGATATTGATTTTCGAAGTGCCAAACAATTTTGCCTAAACGGATTGAGTCGAGCTCTTGAGTATTTAGCCGAAGTCGACACGAAGTCATTTTAATCGATTTTCAAGTCTCGATTTATTTAACCAATATCCAACAAGATCTGTGATCTTTTTGTCACCGAAGCTTTATAGATTTCTAGCACCAATCAATTCACGCGGGAGAATAAAATGAAATTCTAATCAAAGCTCTTGAGGACAGGTGGTGTCAATTGTTATAAAAATGTTGTTCAAATATAAATATCAAAGTATAAAGATGAAAAAGTGCAAAAATCGGATTAAAGTTATGAGAACCGATCCAAAAAGTGTAAAAGCCGGACATATAGACCAATTAGACCAAACCGGATTGACCGGATTAACCAAGTCCGGTCAATAATATGAACCATGAGATCGCTTGGTTCATAATCGAGTGATCACGTGGTTAAGCGATTTTGAAACTGCTTATGAAACATAAGTGTCATGCAATCACAAGGCTAAAAAATCCGACCGTTGGCAGATTATTCCAGAATTTGTCTTGCACGTTTTCATCAACAAATTATACTCTTTCTTGAAGAATTGTGTGAACCACGAATTTGGGTAGAATTCATGGTTTTCAATACAAGATTATCATTTTTACATTGTAATTATCACCCTCAAATTCTAGTTCTTCATACTTAGAATTTTTTTTCATTGCTCTTATTGTAACTTATTTTCAAGTTTTCAATTGTGATATCTGATACTTGGTTTGAGATTTGAAATCCGCTAAAGTAATTTATTTGGAGACCCTTTAGCATTCTCTTTACGAGAGGATACAAATTTAGCTTTTAGGATAACATTCTATGTGATTCAAGTTCTTATTCTCTTCTTCATTATTTTCTATCATCTTCTAGATTCTTTGATTCAAGTTTTTGTCTACTTTAACAAAACGGATATTTCACTAAGAGAGAGGAATTTTCTCAATGTTAGTGGCCACAAATGACGTCTTTGGGAGAACTAAAAACTTAAAAAGGGTTATAACAAAGTGTATCAATCCAGGCTGCTCATATATATTTAGGATTCTAGTAACTCTTTATCCCATTAGCATTAGTAAATCCTAATCCTCATGGGCCCAACAAATATTTAGGGGAAGCATACATAACTACATAATTCTTTCGGTTAAAACGTCGTGCGACTCGGGTTTTAAAGATTCAAATTTAAGAAACTTGAGATTTTCTTTCAAATTATAAAATATAGGTTATTTATTATATTATATTATATTATATTATTTATTAATTAAATATGTTAAGTTCACAATTACAAAACGTCACTTCACAAGTCAAAAATTGGATTAATCGCAATTTATTTATCGATCACAACTTATAAAATCAATTTATTTGACTTATTCATCAATCATAAATAATATATGTCACAACTTATTTATGGATCACAATTTATCTAATTAGTTGATCACGGCTTATTTTTCGATCACATTATCAAATTATATAGTTAACTTACAATTTATTTATTGGTAATAAATTATAAAATTAATTGATTACAACTTACTTCTTAATTACAAACTAGTTGTCTACCCGTGCGGTACACGGAATATATAATTTTTAAATCATAATTTTGAAAATG
Organism: Ligustrum vulgare; assembly: GCA_963555705.1. Lineage (NCBI taxonomy): Eukaryota > Viridiplantae > Streptophyta > Magnoliopsida > Lamiales > Oleaceae > Ligustrum > Ligustrum vulgare. Next base: position 1,740,448 of record OY743190.1, read on the forward strand.
TCTTGATTCAATCATATCAAATAAAAAACATAATTTCAATAAAATTTCAATACAAAATGTTATTGAATTTGAAACTTTAAAAAAGACAAAACTATTCAAAATAAAAAATGCTACATGTACACTAAGTATACTGCGTCACTCAAAACTTGATACTCATTTAAATTTTTTATATAAAATTTCTTTTGACTTTTATTTATGTTTTTCTCAGAAAATTTGTCCGCTTCATCACATATTTCCCTTTTAATATGTTAGAATTTTTTATTAATTATATTTTTTAATGAGTTGCTTACATATATTTTATTTGAAATCCAAAATATTAATTAATGTATTTTATTTATTTTTATTTTTTAAACATGTCAATTTTTGTCAAAATGATGAAATAATTAAGAGTTTTTGGAAATTTCGACAAAATTTAATCTAGTTAATTGACTTTAATACATAATAATGTCTATATTAGTGTAGTCTAATATTGGACCTAGCATATGATACTTAAAAGTTTTGGTCGATTAGTGGGGGTCTTCGATAATTCCAGTGTCGGTAATCATAAGACATGTATTGGTGAACCGAACTAGTGTGATCTAAGGAAGAATTAGAGGTAAATTCTTTTCTGACGGTAGTGCTATTGAACCATTGTTTGTCCTCGAACAATGATAGAAAAGAACTAAGGCACGACTCGAATGAACATGTTATACTTTTAAATCTGGAAAGCCAAGGTCACAACCCACTTCTTTTTAGCACGAAAATCAAATTGCATAATCGGAGTGTGTTAGTGTGTGTAAGAGATGCATCACCCAATATTCTCCGAACAAAAATGAAAATTTATACCCCAATATGGATTATATCCTTTCACCTCTCGTGAGTTCTCTCTGAATTTATCAATCCCCCATAAAAATGTAAGTTTTGACTAATTCAAGTAAATGCCAACAGATTAGTGCGGTTTATCACATGGTAAAAATTTAGTCAATACACAGTTTCAGATCAAAAGGGCACAAAATATAGACCAAGCAATTCAAACCACTCATAAGTACATGTAATGGGAGCCGACACTCTCACCGGATATCTCTCTTCGCACAAAGTGTATATAAAGGTGAGAATTTTACGCTCAACTCACTGCATGAAAAACCTGTTACCACAGATTGCTCAAATGTCAAAACCGGAGCCAACAATAACACAAATGCAAAGCAAAGGTCTTTGTTGGGTTGTAGCGGGGCTTCGGGTTAGGTGGGATAAAAGGGAAACATTTAGGCTGAATCGAGAAGGAGTTTCACAAGCTGAATCGGTTCAATTATAACATTCCTTCTTTCTTCTTCAACATGAATTTAATAATCTCCCTGCTGTCCAACTGATTTAACACTAGACTTCTATTTTGTGCAGCTTGAGTGTTTATTTTCAATACTAGCAAATGCTCATGACCTCGTAATTTGAGAACTGGCCTGAACTTCTCTTTTTTTTTTTTTTCAAACATATACTGCAATTTTTTCTCTTTTGGTCAAATCACCCCCACAATCCCCAATGACACAAGATCGAATTTCCACTTTGAAACTTAATCCACCTCAAACTTCTCAACCAACACAAGCTTGTGAATCCGTTCTCCATAGGTTCAAGAAAAAGGATAACATGAAAGAATGGGTGTTCGTGGCTTGTAGTGTGGTATTAATATTCCAAAGAAAGGCTAAGGCTCAAAGGGTCTTCTATTGGTAAATGTACAATGGTAGGCTTATTTAGAAGGCCAAATTTGGTTCATCCTAGTGCCTTTACTATTTTTCGCACTCGAGCCAAGAAGCTACTACGGCATGTACACAAAAGCATATCCAAGAACAAATCGACCATGCATGACACACATAAAAAAATAAGAGCTTTATATAAAGAGTAAAAGTAGCTCATAGGCTCAAAAGCTCACAAATTATGGTTCATATGTGTGTCTCCCATCCAATTATGAGTTTTGGTCATTGCTCGGTCTTAGGGTCGAATTGAAAAATGCAAAAAATCTAGTGGCCAAAGGGGTGAATCTCTTTACTCGGGGTAATTATTAGTCATATCAAATTTGGGTTTGAATCTACTAGGTTGCAGAGATATGGCATTTTGTCCCCATTTTCGAACCTATTCGGAAAGTATTGGAAAATTCATCTCTACGTGCTCAATTCATGTCCAATTATGCAATTATTTTTCAAAAAAAATGAACCAAAAGTGGGGTCGCTTCCTATCAAAGATTAAAATGGATGCTGACTCAAACTGAATTTTAACGTTTCGACTACAGAAAGTAGATAAAGACATTAAGCTCACAATCAATTCAATCCCCCCCACACTTAAACAAAACAATGTCCTCATTGAAAAATAAAGCTAAATAATAAAAGGGAAGTTATGCGCGAGGGGACCGTTTTAAAATTTTGAAAAAGGGTAGACTTACGGCCGTGAAGGTATGACTTACGGCCGTAAGTCACAGTCTGAAAAAAATTGCCAAGAAACAATTACGGCCGTAAAAATGTAATTACGGCCGTAATAAGGCCTCTGTATAAAAACTGGAATTGAGTTACGGCCGTAAAAATGTTAACTTACGGCCGTAACAAGGCTACTTAGATTTTTTTTTTTTTTTCAAATGAAATGACTAAATAAACTAAAATTAACCAAAAAGGAAAATACGAAAATAAAAAGTTGAGGAGATAAAGAAACTCCCCTCTCGGGTTGCCTCCCGAGCAGCGCCTTTGTTTACTGTCGTTGGCTCGACTTGTTGTTTCCTCCTTCAACCGGGATTAGGTGGATTCCCAAAACTCAATTTTTTCTTCATGCTCTTCATTAAGATCTGCAAAATAGGGGGTAGAGGTTTTTCATCAGAAATTGGTGGTGAGATGGATGAGATTTTACCTGATTTCGGAGACTTTGGACAGTCCTTTCCACCAATATCGAGAACTTCCTGTACTAAAGAGTCATTAACATTAACAGAATAAACAGGATCATCACCAAAATTCTTCACGGAATCATAAATATTGAATTGAACAATTTCATTATCAAATTCCATGGAAAGTGTGCCACTACTAACTTCTATCTTAGTCTTAGATGTCTTTAGGAATGGTCTCCCTAACAAAATAGGAGTGGAGTTGGGGGAGTGGTCTTCATTCATGTCCAAAACATAAAAATCTGCAGGAAATACTAACCCGCCTACTTGCACTAGAATGTCTTCAACTACCCCGTCAGGATAAGCATTAGAACGATCGGCTAGTTGAATTATAACATTAGTTTCAATCATATTAGCAAGTTTTAATGCATTGTATGTAGACCTAGGCATTACATTTATAGATGCACCCAAATCTATTAATGCACGATCCAGCTTAGTGTTACCTATTTGGCATGGTATAGTGAACATACCTGGATCCTTGCATTTTGGGGGCAGTTTCCTTTGGAAGAGTGCTGACACATTTTCCCCCATTCTTACCATTTCATTTCCCATCAATTTTCGTTTGTTGGTGCACAGCTCCTTTAAGAACTTCGCGTATCGGGGCACTTGCTTGATTGCATCCAACAGTGGAATGTTGATTTCCACTTTCCTGAACATTTCCAGAATTTCCTTCTCCTTGCTTTCCTTAGTCGCCTTCGCTAACCTGCTCGGAAAAGGCGGTGGAGTTAGTTTTGCATTCACAATAGGTTCGGTTTTTACCTGAGAGTTTTGTGGAATGCTGTTTTTCTTTTCGACTTCTTTTTCTTCAACCTCCTCCTCTTCACTCGCGGTTGGCTTTGATTGTGGTGCCTCAATTTCTTTTCCACTTCGAAGAGTAATTGCACTTACATTCTTCGGATTCACCTCGGGTTGAGATGGCAATTTTCCTCCTGTTTGTGCTTCCAGTCTGTTGATAGCTGTGGCCATTTGACTCATTTGATTTTCCAGGTTTTGAATGCTGGATTTGGCATCCTGTTGAAATTGTAGAGTGTTAGTGGCCAAAGTTTTCATCATTTCTTCGAGAGACATACCTGATGATTGTGGTTTTTGCTGATATTGTCCCTGTGGATGGAAATTTCCTTGTTGTTGAAAATTCCCTTGAAGCTTGTTGGAGATGAAACCTGGAGGTTTGTTATTCCCATAGCTCAAGTTCGGGTGGTCCCTCCAGCCAGGATTGTAGGTATTGGAATACGGGTTGTATTGCTGTTTTTGAAATAGAAACCCTTCTGCAGCCTTTACCTGTTCGCCATTCTCCTCTTGCAATACCGGGCAAGCATCAGTTTGATGTCCGAAGTTCGCACATATCCCGCATGCCTTGACTTGTTGTGCACTTCCTACAGCAAGTTGTTTAACGAGATTTGTTAGTTCAAACAGTTGACTTTCTATATTGGAACTACTTACCTCGTTCACGCGGCGAACTTGCATGTCTCGGGTTGGGTTAAATTGCTGAGTGTTTTCAGCCATGTTGGAAATCAAAGCCCGAGCCTGTTCTGGTGTTTTGTCCATTAAGGCACCTCCACTTGCGGCATCTATCATACTTCTATCCATTGGTAGCAGTCCTTCGTAGAAATATTGCACCAGTAGTTGTTCGCTGATTTGATGATGGGGGCAGCTCGAGATGAGCTTCTTGAAGCGCTCCCAATATTCATACAGCGATTCACCATTGTTTTGACGAACCCCGCAAATTTCCTTCCGGATTGTTCCAGCCCGAGAAGCAGGAAAATATTTTTCCAAAAATAGCTTCTTCATGTCATTCCAGGTGGTGACTGATCCGGATGGTAAACAGTATAGCCAATCAGTAGCGGCATCCTTTAACGAGAATGGAAAGGCCCTCATTTTAATTTGTTCCTCGGTAATACCAGTGGGTCTCATACTGTCACAAACCACGTGGAATTCCTTGAGATGCCTGTAAGGGTCTTCACCAGCATGTCCTCGAAAAGTTGGCAACAAGTGAATGAGTCCAGATTTGAGTTCAAAAGTTTTTCCCTCCTCCACTGTCGGAAAAGTGATACAGAGTGGCTGTTGAGCGACATCTGGGGTGGCCAATTGTTTAAGTGTCCTGTTGTTGAGGTTATTTGCTGCCATTTGTTCTAGTGCTTCCCTTCTTCGCTGTTGAAAAGTTCGCTCGATTTCTGGATCAAATAGAAAATATTCAGGATTAGTGGATCGAGTTTTATGCATATAAATAAATGAATAATTAAATAAAATTTTCGGAATTTCAAAAAAAAAAAATTTTTTTTTTTATTTTTATTTTTTTTTATACCGAAAATAAAAATAAATAAACAAAAATGCAGAAAATAAAATTCTAATTGATTAAACAGAAAATTGGTTAACCGTTCCCCGGCAACGGCGCCAAAAACTTGGTGCGTGTCGTAATGCACCAAAATAATAATTAAATTCCTTGTTCACTATTACTAAGAATATAGCAGTGGAAGCAAGGGTCGATCCCACGAGAAACGGGAACTAACTTAGTGTTATGTCAATTAGAATCGTAAAGGGGGGTTTTGAGTTGAAAATTGCAATTAATCTAAATAATCAAATAAAGATGTAAAATAGCTGGAATAAAAATCAAATAATAAAGAATCCTAGTTCTCAGGTTCGGTTGTGTCCTATCATAATATTGTCATTCCCCAAGCAACGCATGTACTATTTCCTTTGTTTTATTTATCACCCGGAATAATCAAAAAGCTCTGATTAATCCAATTCTTCCTTAATAATAATCAATTAGAACTAGTTCTCCAATTAATTTAGAGTGAATGAACAACCTAGAATAAGCTCCCTAGATTTAATTCATTAACTATGTGAAAATAAGAAGAATTAGGTGAACTAAATTATCAATTACATATGCTCGAATTGATTAATCTAGATTGGATTTTCATATGGAAATATAAAATTACAAATTGCTACTATGATTTGAATAACAAGACAAATACGAATCCAATTACCCAAATTAGCAAACATCAACACAATAATTAAAAGACAAGGCCTTAATTAATTAATAAATTGTCTTGACGAAATTGATGTTCATGAGAAATCCAATAAATAAAATATAAAAACAAGAACTACGTTACGAGTTTGAGGAGTGAATAATAGAATAATATGAACACAACGTCCCCCTTGAACTAGGTTGAGAAGATTAGCCACGCATTGCCATGAAGAATTCCCCAAAAATATTGTCTTGATTAACCTTGATTTTGCCCGGAATTTCTTCTCTTCAAACTTTGATATTGGTGGCTCTCAAAATTAATTCTCCTCCTTTTCTTGTCATGAACTTCCCTATTTATAACTTCAATTTTCGTGCCCTAGCTTTGGGAGCAAGAAATCCAAAATTAAGGAAAGAATGGAAATAAGGAAATTTTTGACTTTAAGATTTACGGCCGTAACTATTCTTTTACGGCCGTAACTGAGTTACTGCATATTTTCCAAAGTTGACATTACGGCCGTGACACTTCCATTTACGGCCGTGACATATCCATTTACGGCCGTGAGCGCGTCTCTGCATATTTTTGCACAATGACATGAAAATGTTTACGGCCGTGAGTTTATATATTACGGCCGTAACGTATTTGCACCCAAGGTCCTCAATCTTCAATTTAAAGCGTATTTTGGTCCTTTTTCCTTCTTTTCTCTTCTTTTAGGATCCTATACAACATGAAACACAACATGCATTAATAATACTTAAATAGAATCCCATTATGACTTATTCAAGGATATAAGTGTATAAATAAACGTTAATATAACACTTATCAGCTATTTTTTATTTTTTTGGAAAATACTCTAGTTTGAAAATCCAAACTTGAGGTATGATTTATTAATTTTCAGAAGATTGATAAAAAAACGAGGGGGCATATTGAACCTTATCTTACCTTCAAGATTAAAAATCAAAGCATGCAATAAAACTAACAACGTGATGCATTGGAGAATCACTCCAGACCTACAAAGACAATACATCAGTACATTGCATTAATCTAACAGGAAAAAACATTGATCTACCATTACCTCTTGATAGTTCTAATGTTATCAAATTCCTCTAATAATACCATTGAGGTTGTAAGCATCCAACACCTTGTACATCTTCTCTGTAAGTGTTATGCTTTAGGTCCAATCGTTTGACAAAACACTTACTAATATATTTGATGCATTTAATATATGGCAGATCTGTTATTTAATTTTCTTTATAATATTATTATTATTCTTGCAAATTAAACCAACAGAGTCCGTAGATTCAAATCTTGATAACTTGTTAATCACAAGAAGTTGTGATCGTGAGATATAAGTTACAATTGAATCTTAAATATCCTTGGTCATAAAGTAATATCGAGATACAGATATCTTTATTACGGATAGACCAACACGTGTGTCATCGTCCACTTTAGAAGTGAGTAACTGATCTCGCAAGTTAAGATGTAGAGACATCTAAATGAACACGTAGATGTTTTGTTAAGAAAACAAAACATTGGAGACCCGCAACGAAGATTCTACATTGATAACTATCCGAATGTCAGTGGTTAATCTCTAACGTTCGTTAGAGGAATTGATCCTTTGACTTGAGGTCATCATAGTACCTTATATGAGGGCAGTCATACTTTGGTGATGTCGGATATTTCTCTGAAAGGAGTCGCTAATACGATATCGTTCGGGTATGTCAAGAATCACATGAAGGTTTTGAATGATCAATATAGGATTTGTCATTCTTACATAGTAAGAGATTATGATCTGAATTTTATTTGGTTAAATCGATATCGAAATCCTTGGCCAAGGTGAATTAATAAAGTCGAAAATAGTTCGACGTTTATTGACTTGAGAGCGAAATAAAAGATATGATCAATAAACGAGATTGACACATTTCTATATTTCGTAATTGATCGGATCATATTGACGAAGGGATTAAAGTTTCATGATAAACGAACTTGTTTGGTTTTGTCACACCACGTGACATTTTTCATCACATGTATTGCCCGACACATTGCTAGATGTCAATCTGGGATAACTAATATGAATTAATTAATTTAGGAGAATTAATGATTAATTTAAAAGAGAGTTTTAATTAATCTTATTTTGATTAGATCAAAATAATAATTCACGTAGTTCGACATCGTGGTTGGAAACCTAAAGGGTCACACACAAAGGGAGAACTAGAAGAATGTTATTGAAATTAATTAATTAACAAATGTTCGACATTTGAAAAATTAATTAATTATATTGTTTATTAATATACTCGAGTTAATTAATTTGATTAACTAAATAATGTCTCATATTTAATTAATTGGATTAATTAAATCACATGGATCGGGTCGTGTTTAAGTTATAGGCCAAACTCACTCTAACTTATATTAATAAACAACTAGGGTTTGAAAAAGTTAACCCTAATTCATAATTCATCATTCTCTTGCTAGCACAAGAAGAGAGAAACCCTAGTCTCTCATTCTTGTTCTCTCGTGTGGATCACCTTTGGAAGCTGAACAATTGGACAGCTGTGGTGTGTAAGTAGATTGGAGAAAGAATCAAAATTCTCAAAGTAGTCTGCAAGAACATTAAGAGGTAATGTTCCTTATCACGATTTCTATCTAAACACAAAGTAGATCCTCGTTTGAGAATTGAAAATATTTTAAATTCCGCTATGGATGATTAAGTAAATTCCCAACATTCTCTTCGTATCCTTGGTTTGCACACCAATCGGCTGCACATTTGCGTCTCTCCAGATGTGTGTATTGGATCCAAGGCACAAGGCTCTTTAGCATTTTCTCGTGCCTTGCATCCAATAGCCATTGGTCTCTGCGCTATAGCTCTTCTATTACTCTCTTAAGCAAGTCAAGAAAATTGTTAATTTTTTATTAAATATTGTAAAGTTCTGAATTTGTAATTTTAAGCAATACTATAGTATGGGTATGTTAAATATTTAAGATGTTTAATATTCAAGTGTTGTCTTTGCAGGAAGTATTCCAGATGGAATGGGAAACTTATCAGCTCTTCATAGCTTAGATTTGCGTGACAATAACTTGACAGGTATCTATCCACCCTTTGGTGTTTCATTTTTCTTCATTAAATAAAAAATCACCTTGAGGCATTAACAAAAATAAATCACAGGTAACATTCCACATTCAATTGGAAAATTGTCAAATTTGGAGAATTTCAGTATTCGTGCCAACAATATTCAAGGGAAAATCCCTCGGGAAATGGGACGTCTATCGAATTTAATAGAGATAATCTTTTCTCTTAATAAGCTCGAGGGTGAAATACCAGAATCCGTCTTCAATCTCTCCAAGTTACAACTACTTGCACTAGTAGAGAATGATCTCTCTGGTACTCTTCCATCATCAATAGCACATGGTCTCCCTGATCTTCAGAGTCTTTATCTTGCTAATAATACATTAAGTGGAGATATCCCTAGTTACATTTCAAATTTTTCTAAACTTGCTACACTGGAACTTGGGTTCAACTCTTTCAGTGGACAAGTACCTATGAATCTTGGGAATTTGAAAAACCTCCAATATGTAAGCATAGAGTCTAATGAGTTGACAAATGATCCTTCAATGCAGGAATTAGATTTTCTAATTTCGTTGACTAATTGTAAGAAGTTGAAGACCATACAGATGGGAAACAATTATTTTAAAGGATTGCTTCCTAAAGCCGTGGGTAATATGTCGAAGACGTCTCTTCAGACATTCTCTGCTCGTTCTTGCGGCATCAAAGGCCGGATTCCTAGAGAAATTGGCAATCTCAGCAATTTGATCGGGTTGGAAATGGGAGGAAATGAGTTGACGGGTAAAATTCCTGACACGTTGAGTCAATTGAGGAATGTACAAAAGTTGTGTCTCAATGACAATAAACTAGGAGGGTCAATACCTGTCAACTTTACCAATTTGGTACATCTGTTTCACCTAGACTTAGGGAATAATAAGCTCTCTGAACATCTACCAACTTCTTTAGGTGATCTTAATTCTTTACAAGAATTAAATTTGTCTTACAACTCATTGCTTTCCACAATCCCATCCACACTGTGGACTAACCGGGGAATTGTAATAATGGATTTGTCATATAATTTGCTGGTTGGCAATCTGGACTTAGAAATTGGCAGTATGACGGGGATGAGAGGGTTATATTTATCAGGAAACCAGTTCTCAGGTGAGATTCCAAGCACTATTGGGAAACTTCAGAGTTTGGAATTTTTAACTTTATCAAACAATCGATTATACGGTCCTATACCAGAATCATTTGCAGATTTGATTGCAATGCAATTTTTGGATCTGTCCAAGAACAATCTCAGTGGTGAAATCCCCAAGTCAATGGAGAAACTTAAGGGTCTTGCTTATTTCAATGTTTCCTTCAATGAACTCAGTGGTGAAATTCCAGATGGAGGGCCTTTTAAGAAGTTTACAGCGTATTCTTTCATGGGAAACGAAGGATTATGTGGTGCATCTCAATTCAAGATCATGCCATGTAAAGTTAGTACATCAAAGTCGTCAACCAAGACCGGAGTTTTGAAATACATTTTACCACCAAGTGCGTTGGCGGTAAGTCTAGTAATTACAATTGTGTGGCTGTTGAGCCGCCACAATAGTAATAGAAACCAAACTCTTCCAGATCAGTCTAGTTTTCCCATTATCATCAAGAGGATTTCATATTTTGAGGTTCTTCGTTCCACGAATAACTTCGATGAAAACAATCTTATTAGTAGAGGAAGTATTGGTTCAGTATACAAGGGAATATTTTCTGATGGAACAATTGTTGCTATTAAGGTTTTCAATCTAGACATGGAAGCCACAAACAACAGCTTTGATACTGAGTGCAACTTATTGTGCAACATTCGTCATAGAAATCTTGTTAAAGTAATCAGCAGTTGCTCCAACCTCGATCTTAAAGCCTTGATGCTGGAATATATGCCGAAAGGAAACCTAAACAATTGGTTGTACACTTGTGACTATTGCCTAGACATGGCTCAAAGATTGGAAATAATGATAAATGTGGCATCTGGATTGGAATATCTTCATCACGGGTTGTAGCGACCAAGAATTTTTACGCGATTAATAATTATTTTAATAGAAAATCGTGTCGCTACTATTTCACCCATTTTTATTAAGTTAACGCCGCGACGTATTCGTATAGCCAAGTCAAGAAATAATCGAGATCGTTCGATTTTAAATTAAATTCCGAATTTCTAAAAATATCTCCATTCTCTTGATTTAAAGTATATTAAGTCCAAGTACTTAATTCAATGTTATCCCAATATTTATTTATACAAAAATTATTTTTATTATTGAAATTAAGAAAATATATGCAAGCATGAGAGGTTCCATTATATGTAATCATGAAGAGCATAATATTTGTATAAATATGGAAAAGTATATGAATGATTTATATACTCCATTATATATAATCATGAAGAGCATAATAATTGTATAAATATGGAAAAGTATATGAATGGTTGATAGACTCCATTATATGTAATCATGAAGAGCATAATATTTGTATAAATATGGAAAAGTATATGAATGAATTATATACTCCATTATATATAATCATGAAGAGCATAATATTTGTATAAATATGGAAAAGTATATGAATGATTGATAAGACTCCATTATATGTAATCATGAAGAGCATAATATTTGTATAAATATGGAAAAGTATATGAATGATTTATATACTCCATTATATATAATCATGAAGAGCATAATAATTGTATAAATATGGAAAAGTATATGAATGATTGATAGACTCCATTATATATAATCATGAAGAGCATATTATTTGTATAAATATGGAAAAGTATATGAATGGTGCTTTACTTTAAGAAAATGATGTGTTAAAATTAATAGAATTGAATGATTATGTTTACAATATGCCAACTTTATACATCTATTTAAACCCATCTCTTTTACACACAACTCTACACATATACACTTATTTCCAATCTCTTGACAAAATCCACAAGTAAGAGAAATTCAAGGTGGTCAAGAAAGTTTTGGTCCATTTACTACTACACTTCATTTTAATCTTTTAAAAGGTAAGTATATCTTATGTTTTTATGAAAAGTAAGTATGTTTTTATGAAAGGTAAATACACCTTATGTTTTTATGAAAAGTAAGTATGTTTTTATGACAAGTAAGTATATCTTATGTTTTTATGAAAAGTAAGTATGTTTTTATGAAAGGTAAATACACCTTATGTTTTTATGAAAAGTAAGTATGTTTTTATGACAAGTAAGTATATCTTATGTTTTTATGAAAAGTAAGTATGTTTTTATGAAAGGTAAATACACCTTATGTTTTTATGAAAAGTAAGTATGTTTTTATGACAAGTAAGTATATCTTATGTTTTTATGAAAAGTAAGTATGTTTTTATGAAAGGTAAATACACCTTATGTTTTTATGAAAAGTAAGTATGTTTTTATGACAAGTAAGTATATCTTATGTTTTTATGAAAAGTAAGTATGTTTTTATGAAAGGTAAATACACCTTATGTTTTTATGAAAAGTAAGTATGTTTTTATGACAAGTAAGTATATCTTTATGTTTTTATGAAAATGTTTGGATCATCGCTATAAAATCAATCTCACAAGATTGTTATGGGTTCCATATGATATGTTTATGATTATGCTAAGGGGACCGGAGTTTAGTAGCGCTACACATAAGAATTCTTGCCATCTAAGTTCGGTAAAATTCTTGTGTCTCTCTATGTTTATGAGGATTTCGATCCTATCCTATGTTATGATGAAAATGATCCATATGCTTTCAAAAGAAAATTATGCTTGGTATACTTACTGGGATTTTATAAATCTCACTCCACGATATTTACCATTTTCAGATAATTGAAGGTTCGAGGCGGTCAACATGGAAGTGGCAAAAGTGGTTAAGATTGATGAGATAATTATGTTGAACTTTATGTAAGAAAATTATGTTCTATTTTTATTCACAAGATCAGTCTACTTTTCCCATTATCATCAAGAGGATTTCATATTTTGAGGTTCTTCGTTCCACGAATAACTTCGATGAAAACAATCTTATTAGTAGAGGAAGTATTGGTTCAGTATACAAGGGAATATTTTCTGATGGAACAATTGCTGCTATTAAGGTTTTCAATCTAGACATGGAAGCCACAAACAACAGCTTTGATACTGAGTGCAACTTATTGTGCAACATTCGTCATAGAAATCTTGTTAAGTAATCAGCAGTTGCTCCAACCTTGATCTTAAAGCCTTGATGCTGGAATATATGCCGAAAGGAAACCTAAACAATTGGTTGTACACTTGTGACTATTGCCTAGACATGGCTCAAAGATTGGAAATAATGATAAATGTGGCATCTGGATTGGAATATCTTCATCATGGGTATTCCTCCCCAATCATACATTGTGACTTGAAGCCCAGCAACATACTTCTGGATGAAGATATGGTAGCCCATATAGGTGACTTCGGCATTTCCAAGCTCTTTACACTTGACCAAAGAGTTTCACAGACAAAAACTTTGGGTACCATTGGCTATATGGCACCAGGTATATTTTCTAATGCCTCTGTTTAGTAAATTGTTTATAAACTTCTGTTTTGTTTATAATTAGTGTATATGAATAGCGACGTATCTCTTTTCCAAAAAAAAAATGTTACCATATAATCATTTATAAACAAATTTTACCAAACAGATATACATAAGTGATCATAATTTTATGGAAACAGTATGTTTAGTTAATTACTAGCATCCCAGTATTTATTGCCTTTGATGTATGAAAGAACAAGAAAATTAGGATAAACAGATGATGTAGAATTTTTCCTCTCTTGATTTTCTTCTTGTTGTTGTTTCAAATCTTCAGGAACTTTTTTTCTAGTGTTCCCTTTCCCATTTACTTCACTATAAGTATTTTTAATTTTAAATAATCACTTGTCAATTTGATCACAATGCCAATTGTAGAATATGGATCAATGGGATTAATATCGACAATGGCAGATGTTTATAGCTATGGGATTGTGTTGATGGAAACGTTTACCAAGAAGAAGCCCACCGATGATATATTTGTCGGAGAGTTAACCATGAGGAGGTGGGTGTTTGAATTGTACCATAATGCGATAATGCAGATAATGGATGTGGATTTAGTGGATGGAGTTCAAGAAAATATTAGAGCTAAAGAGATCTCCTTCAAATCGATCATGAGACTAGCACTGGAATGCACAACTGATTTGCCCGAGGAGCGGCTAAACATTGAAGGTGTTTTAATAAGGCTAAAGAAGATCAAAGTTGAATTTCTTTCTAACATTATTGGATGACGACAGGGAGTGCTTCTTCATTTTTTTTGTATTCGTATATTTTTATTTATAGGGAGTGCTAAGAATTATATTACATAAGAATAATAAAGCAACTCATCAACTTGCTTTTCTAGGGGATATGAACTAATTAACAAAATGCTTTAAATTTCTAAGTACTTAGTAAATGCAATAATTTCGATTTCCCAAAAACAGAAAGAAAACAAAAATATATTAAGGGACATTTCAATTTACAAAATCGTTGTCTTGCCTTGCCTTGCCTTGCCTTTGAGATCATGCTAGAAACTTTAGTATTCTATTATGTATACCACCGCTTTCATTAGAAGAAATTAGGCTACCGTTTACCAATTTTCCGTTGATTAAATTAAACAAGTAAACATTAAAACATATTCATTTCATTGTAATTTGGCATCTAATTTCACGAATATACCACGTCACACTACTGTAGTTGTGCAAAATATGCTTTAAGTCAGGACTTAGCTATTCATGATTTAAATTTGTGGAATTTAGTCCATAACCCATGTGAGGTACACAAAATTGGACATTTTTATAAAATCAAAATAACTAGAAATTAATTAATCAGTGAAATGCCACCCAACCCAAAAATATAATCAATAAATAATAAAACACAATTTGAATTATGACGGCTTAGAGAATCCGCTCACATAACGACCAAGATTATCCTCCATGCACTTAATATTGGCAGCCTCCATCACCATTAGTATTCATAAAATAGAATTAAGGGGTTTCCATATCAAATAATAAATAACTGCAAAACGAATTTAAGTTCTCTAAAATTCTCTCACGGAGCCAAAAAAACTAAGCCTATGTTTGGTAAAAATTGTTTATAAACGGTCACAATGCAATCTAGTCATCAATTTTGAGGAGACATCAATTTAGAATTGGTTGTCGGTCACAATGCAATATCTCATTGGTCCATTTTTTTTTTTAAAAATCAACAATTTTGGATGATAACGCTAACCATTGTTGACTTTTCAAAAAAAAAAAAAAAAAACGATAAATAAAATATAGAAATAACGTTTAAATATTTATAAACAAATGTTTACAAACAATTTTTAAACAGAGGTTAAGACTTCCTTGAACAATTCTTCGCTGCGGCCCAATAGGACTCTTCCCAATTTCTTCAACTGAAATGAAAGCCAATTATCCCTGCAGAATTTGTCCATTATTTAGATTTAAGAACATGTGGCCCGCAAAAGAAACAAAAACTATTTTTCCGTTCAGAAGATTGATAGAAATAGCACTAAAATGAAGCATTGTACCATTCGTAAGACTATTTTCTCGTAATTCATGTGCGTGGAAGATTGTTACTGTATTATATTGTTCTTTTTCTTTTTTCTTGGGCTCGAATATTCTGTTTGTTAAAAAGTTTTTGTTTAAAAACATGTTTTTTTATGTCTTCTAGGTAAAATGTGTGGTTGAAAATTAGAGAGAAAAAATGTGTGTGGTTAAAAAGTGATTTGGGGAATTGTATAGAAAAATTATGTTTAAAAACATGTGTTGCCAAACGGATGCATAATATTTAGCCTAAAAGCCGTAGACTAGGAGAGTCACATGGGACAATCGCTCCAGAACTTTTTAAAATTTTTCTCTACTTACGGGATTCATATAAAAAAATATTAATATGTGCATCAGTATATTTAAATATTGTCCCTCCAATAATTTTTCGTTTCTATGTGAAAATTGATAAATGTGTTTTATACAATTATTTAGATGGTAAAATTAGAAAATTAATCATCATTTAGAATAAATTCTGCGTATTTTGTGTCATTTGTGATTATTTCAGTAATTAACCAAAAAGTTGAGAGAATAGATCAAGTATTGACTAATTTGATAGCTATTAGGAATTCGTTGTACTAGTTTTAATTGTCATAAAGTCTGATAGAGAATAGTAATATATATCTCTATGCTTTATGTATTTTTTGATTTTTTATGAGTCGTTAATACTTTCTTATTTGTTCGCATTCGTCATATAAATATAGGCGATTAATATCTAGAGATATGTGTTAATTCATCGTTCGAAAGATTATTTTTAACACTTTAAGAACATTTATTTTCATAACACATTTAGGCTGCATTTGATACGCAATATTTTTCATGAAAAATATGATTTTCCACGTGATTTTTCAATTTTGCACTGTTTGGTTGTCTAAGTTTTACGTAGAATTCATTTTTTCACTTGTCTCGAAATTCGATATTTTCCTTATTTTGAATGAATTCTTTTCCAAGGGAGAGGAGGTTTGGAACCGTTCTCTTTGTATTTCGATTTTGGATTTTGAATTTTTGATTTTGGTTGTTTGTTTTGTGATTGCTGAAAACATGTTCTCTTTGTGATTTTGGAAAACTGTTTTCAAAAATAGAAAACTGAAAAATGCGTTTAATTTGTAATTTTTTGATATATTTATTTTGTTGGAAAACTGTTTTCAAAAATAGAAAACTGAAAAATGCGTTTAATTTATAATTTTTTGATATATTTATTTTGTGATATTTTATATGTAAAAAATGGTTGATTTGTTGAATTAAATTAATTTTAATGTTAATAAATCAATTAGTTCCCTATATCAATAAATTCATCATTAATATTGTTTTAGCTAAACAAAAATTTAATCACATACCAACAAAATTTTAACATGAATCTATATATAATAGCAAAATAACATAAGAATTTCAAATGAAGGAAGTGTCTCACATTTACCCAAAAAATAAATAAATAAATAAATAAATAATAATAATAATAATAATAATAATAATAATAATAAATTCTTAAAATGGATCTATATATAATGGCAAAATAACATAAGAACTTCAAGTGAATGAAGTGTCTCACTTTTTAAAAAAATAAAAAAAATTAATAATAAAAATAAAAAAATTTATAAAAAAAAAAAATCTCAACATGGATCTATATATAATGACAAAATAATATAAGAACTTCAAGTGAATGAAGTGTCTCACTTTTACAAAAAAAAATAATAATAATAATTTACAAAAAAAAAAAAATAATCTTAATATGGATCTGTATATAACGACAAAATAACATAAGAATTTCAAGTGAAGGAAGTGTCTCTCATTTAAAAAATAATAATAATAAATAAATAAATTACCAAAAAAAAAACTTTAACATGGATCTATATATAATGGCAAAATAATATAAGAACTTCAAGTGAATGAACTGTCTCAAAAAAAATACAAAACGCGGGTTTTGGTCGTTTTGGACTTTTAACACAAAATATTCAAAACGCAATAAACTCATTTTAAGTTGTCTTTGTATTTTTTTTAGTATTTTGGAAAACACATTTCTGAAAATGGACAAAGTGAATACGTTTTCGATATTTCGAAAAATCGAAAACTCAAAACGAGCTCTAAACAGCAAAGAGAATTGGACATTTATTTTTCATGGAAAATCTTATACCATTTTCGTTACGTTTGATCATTTTTGTTGTTGGTAATTGATTTATTTTTTTCTAAAAACTAACATTATTATTATCATGTACAAATGTGTGAAATTTTTTTTTTTTATTAAAATAGATAAATTTTATTTTATTTTCCATGAAAAATAATGTCAATCAAACAATAAAAGTTGGAAAATTCCCTACTTTTTCCACATGAAAAATTAAACCAATCAAATACATTAAACTTCTAATTTCCAGGAATTCAATTCCCTGAAATTCATTTTTTTCCACCCAAATTCCACCATCGCTATCAAACGCAGCCTTAAATCAAGATATGTTTTTAAACATAAAAAAAAAAAAGGGGTGGATTCTTGATTCTAGAGTATTTCTTTCATTTATAAAACAAAAAGGTCTTCATCAACATTGTTTGCTTTTAAATTGAATTTTCTATTTTATTTGTTAATTTAGATTTCAATTCTCAAATATAATTTGATTTTTCTTGTTTCGATTAAGGTAGATAATCTAAAATAAACTTTCACTCAATCCTCATCAGTATGACACATTGACTCATTCTTCACTATATTATTTGTACAATTCGTATATTTATTGTAGGAAAATCACGCAGCACAAATCTAAACATTAAGTCACCGATTATAAAATCCATGTAACTTGCTCATGAATATATACTGATGCAGAGAACTAGTTTTTCTCCTAAAAGTTTCTCTTTAGAAAAAGCTAGATTAAAGTTTAACATGATTCAAACGGATTATGACTTTTTTTTCCTATTCAAAAGTTAATTTAAACACTCCACGTGATCACTTAATCAATCATGCCCAATTATTCGTTGTAACTTTTGAATATATCTGCTGCCAAAAAAACTTTTGAATATATATACGAGAGAGAGAGAGAGAGAGAGAGATTTATGGTAAGGTTTCTTGGTCAAGGCCAGGTTTGATATCTGGTTTAAAATTGTCATGGTGAGGTTTTTGGGTCAAGGCCGGGTATATCTGGTTTAAAATTGACAGTGACAACGGAGTAGTAGTCATTCAAGTAGTACTCCTTCAGTATCAAGACTTGATACTCCATATTAATGAGAAATTGTCAACTCGAAACAGAGAGGTCACAATTAATTTATTTTTTGGACCCCTACTGCAAGAGAACATTTTTCCATTGACACTTCACATTGACCTCCGTATTCCAGTAGTAATGGAATATTTTTCGATAAGAAGACATATAAAGTTTTTAGTATTAATCAAGTTCACATCTGGTAAGTTGCCGATTTGAATTCACATTTAGCAGGATTTATGTTGCATGTTTATATTATTCTAAGTGTATGAATCGAACAAGTAATAAAGTGAATTATGAGTCCGTTTAAATTTCTCACAGAGATTGTGATAAAATTACTTCTTAGCGTCTACTTTAAGCGAAACACAAAATGTTCAGAATGAATTTTGTAAAACAAAAGTAAACTTTGTAAATAAAATTTCTAAGAACAAAAATTAAACTAATTGCAAATCATTTTGAATGAATGTTTTGATTATATGCCTGAATGTATTCTTGAGCTCCATTTATAATCTAGAGCTCGATTTTTTTTGTCATGATCACTCTGGTATAGCAAGATTAATGGTGGACTTTTAATTCGAGAATCCTCCACCCCCAGTACGGTTTCAATATCTGCCCATTAACTTTAAATGTGTCGACCTATGATTAACTTGACCTTATTGTTTTGATCATAACAAACAAGAATTTATTGTATTGCTAACAAGTGTGCTTCAACTGTTTCATGTAATGATAAATAATCAAATCATTCAATGTTCAAATCGTTTATCAAAGTTATAAACTAAAACTATGTGATCAAGTACATGAGACGCAAAGAAGATCAAGAAAGAATCTAAGATATTCAAGATCAAATTTCAAGTCGGAAAGCATAAAGACCAAGCAATGAAACTTATAAAGAATTGAGCATTTACAAATTGCTTTTCAATCTTATGTAAGGTTAATGCATCAATAGTTGGCAATGCACTTCATAAAGCTCAAGTAACATTTTTAAAGCCATTAAAATATCTTTTTCAAAATCAACTTTGATCAGAAAATCTTGAAAAATCAAAATCTTGAAATCCTGATTTTTCAAGTCGACCTACTGCCTATTTTTGAACTCCAATGGCTATTTTCTCACAACGGCTAAATTGAGGTCGACCGCATGGCTGAATAGGTCGATCGCAAAAGACAGTATGTGCGAAATTTGCTCTATAAATAGCATTCTCTCTTACATTCATTTTCAACAACTAAGAGGAGATTTTGGAGAAGTTTTCTTGTAAAAAAATCATTGTTCTTACTTGATTTATTTATCTATCTTTATTAGAATACTTTGATTGATCCAACTTTGTTTTATCAAAATTCATCAAAGTTTTTGTGAAGATTCTTGGTTTTACATTGTATAAACTTCCTCAATATCTTCACATTATATATTGGAATTGAAGTGTAAGTCTCTCTTTGTTCTAAACTTGTTTAAATCTTTTAAAAGAGAGAAATTTCAATTAAGGAACTTTAATTATTTGTGCTACATTTTTCATTATCATTTGATTCATCAAAGTTCCATTGCCTAAACACGTTAAGCTTAACTTATTGTTAATTATTCAAGTGTGGCATCTCTTGGTACTTAATTTGATTCAATATTTTAACAAGAGATTATTTGAAAAACTTTGTTTGATTGCATTGAACTTTTCATTATCATTTGCATCAAAGATTTTCTCTAACACTCGAGCTTAATTCATTGCTATCTATTGAAGTGTTAGCCTAACTCTCTCGGTACTTAATTTGAATAAATCATTTGTCAAGAGAGTTATTTCAATTGTAAATTCAATTCATTATATCTTGTGGTTTCAAGAGCCTTGGGAAAACTCGATTATTGGTTAAGGGTAGGTGCTCATTGTTGTAAGTCACCTAAGGATAAGTGCTCCTTATTGTAAATCACTTAAGGATTTGATACACCTTTTTGTAAGTTACCAATATAGTGGATTTGACCTTACTCATGACGGAGAGCTCGGTAACGGGGGACGTAGATCACGTTGGTTGATTGAACCTCCTTAAATCGCGTTTGCATTCTCTTATCCCTTTTACTTACTTACATTGCACTTACTCTATTCTATCAATTTATATTGTGCAACACTATATCTAAGTGTTATACTTGCTTTATGAATTAAGTTTACATATTTATAGCACACTACATTGATAGTTAAGTTACTTGCAACACTAAGTGCTCATACTTATACCCATTGATTTTAAAGTTTGATATTATTTATCGAAAAAGTTTTATAAACCAATTCACCCCCCCCCCCTCTTGGTTAGTTGACTCTTGGGCTAACAAAATGTACCTTTGTACATCGCCTACTGATATGATCTGGAACCTGTCTGTAGAGAATGGCCAGTAAAAATCAGATTGCAGAATTTTCGTTGCGGCTTTTAAGCTCCGAAGTGGCCACCATAAGCAGATGAATGCGAAGAGAATCACAGTGGGCTTGATGAGAAGATCAAATATTCAAGTCAAATGAAACTTGAACTTGCGAGATCGAAGGTATACAAGTCCAGTATGCCACGTTGGAAGAGTATTCAATGCTAAAACAAGTGGTTAAGCCAAGAAACGAGCCAAGAATCAAGTTGGAGATTAAAACGTCAAGAGTGCAGGAAATATTCCTTGCAATCGCGCTTCAAATTTCCCAAGCGATCCCGTGAATCACTATTTCATGACCAGTATGTTACAGCGATCAACCACGCGATCGAGTAGTTCTACTGAAATAGGGTTTCATGGGTTTTTATTGTTTTCCATTCTTAATTATGTTAAGCCTTGTTTTGTGCCTCTATAGCGATCAGATCTAGTTTAGGATGTTTTTACTTCTTTATGTACTATTTCCCTTCATTGTAATAGGGACTTTTGATAAATGAAATATAATTGAGTGATTTTACTTTAAAAATTGTTCTTGATTGAACTTTCTAACTTATCAAAGATTATCAAATCTTTGTGGCATTTACAAATTGAACTTATCAAATGTGTGAACAACATTTTCTGGCATTCCCCCATGTTGATTCTTATTTTCACTTCTTAATGAGTCTAATGTTTAATATACCTTAGGTTCTTGCGTTGTAAGGCCGAGGTCTTCATAATATTGCCTGTCAACATGAATTTGGAACTTTTCACGTGTTCTACAAATTAATTCTATGAGTTTGTCGTGCTTCGCAAAAGAATTGCATCAAAATGACAATGCTCTAAAATTCCAGGATGTCACCTTCAAGTAAACACCGCCTAATGATCATATCCAGACCATGTACGCAAAGAATAGGATCTTCCTAAAAATAATATTTCAAGTCAAAAAAAGAATTACTTCTTTTGATGACTTGAATAATCTAGCGAAGTGATGGATTTGGCAAAATAAGAGGCTATTTGGTATAGGTAGTTTTTTGGAAATTTGGAAAATTTTGAGTTTTTGGAAGAATGTATGGTTGAAAAGAGATTGAGAATTGTGAAAAGTTGTGGGTCCCATTAAAGATTTTATATTAGACGAAACAGGCTCTAATTGACAATATCTGCATATCATGACTCATCTTCCAAACCATATATCTGCTGATCAGAAAAAACGTCAATTACATTCACTAATTCAGTCTGCTCCTCTAACTCAAGTTAGGATAGATGGTCTGCTATCACATTCTCACTCACATTTTTGTCTTTGATCTCCAAATTAAATTCTTGCAGAAGCAATACCCATCTAATCAATCTCCGCTTTACATCCTTTTAGGCCAATAAATATTTCAAAGCTTCATGTCAATGTAGACTATTACCTTTGATCCAATAAGATATGATCAATTTATCAAAGACATATACTACAGCTGGAAGCTCTTTTTCAGTAGTGGCATAGTTCAACTGTGCATCAGTTAAAGTCCGGCTCGCATAATAAATCAAATGGAAAAGTTTTACCTTTTGCTCCCACTACGTAGTCACTTGCATCATACAGCAATTCGAATAGAAATTTCCAATCCAGTGTAATAATAACGGGTGTTGAAATTAATTTCTCTTTAAGAATGTAGAATGCCACCAAACACTCTTTAGAGAATACATAAGGCACATCATTCAACAATAAATTGCATAGAGGCTTCTTAACCCTGAAGAATTCTTTGATAAAGCGTTTGTAAAACCCTACATGTTCAAGAAAACTTTGAACATGTCTGAATAAGGTCGGTGGTTGTAGCTTATCGATAACCTGGATTCTTGCTATGTCATCTTCAATGCCTTTATCTGAAATTTGATGCGCCAAGACAATACCTTTTTGAACCATGAAATAACGCTTCTCTTATTTGAGTACCAAATTAGTTTCCTCACATCACTGCAACATCATCAAAAGTTGATCAAAAAATCGAGAAGTCATCCATAAATACTTCTATGAATTTCTCCATTATATTAGAAAAGATGATCATCATACAAAGTTGCAGGAGCAATGCATAAATCAAATGGCATCCTACGTTAAGTAAAGGTATCGTAAGGGCATGTAAAATTAGGAGGTGATATTCATGTGTTCCCCTCCTCTCATTGTAGACTTGTTAACCTTTTTCATATGAATAAAATGTGTTTCTCAGACTAGGATTTTTCATGCAGAGATACTTCCCCACAAAAATAAATAAATGAATTCATGTCCCTTATTGTTTCCAATGTTAAAACTTTGTTCCATATTGTCATGGATTTCATATGAACTTACATTCAAACTAGTTTCCAGAGTTGAGTGAATTAAAAGTTTTTCTTTCTTTTCTCTTATTTCATTTGAAGGGAATTTGCATTATTAGTTCCAAATATTACGAACTTGTCACTACAACAAAAAAGGGCTTTTGCAACACTTGAATTGCAACATTCGGCAGTTGAGTGTTGCTAAAGAGACATATTGCAACATTTTAAGAAGTGAATGTTGCGATTGGTGTTAACAATTGAGCTTTAGCAACATTTGTCAAGTGAATGTTGCAAAAGAGACTCATTTGCAACATTTATTGAATGTTGCAAAAGAGTTCAACATTTTGCAACGTTTTAAAAACGTTGCAAAAGGGGTACAAGTTGCCTAAATTGCATTAAATTGAAGTTGAGAAAAGTTTGGTGACATTTTGGAATTTTTTTTTAGGGTCGTGGACTTAAATTACCAATTTATGAGAGATGAGGGACTAAATTGCAAATTACCAAAACTTAAAAAATTTAAACCTAAATCCTCACTCTCATCTCTCTCTATCTCACGCCTCTCTCACCCTCTCGCTCGCCTGGGCTCTCTCTGCCTCGTCTCTCTCTGCGCTCTCTCTGTCTCTCGCCTCACCGAACCTCTCCCGACCACGACCCAACCACCACACCACCAACCTCGCGGTAAGGAGCTCCCTCTCGCACGCACTGACCCAAGCTTAAAGGCCCTAAATCTGCCCAAGTCTTCATTTCCGTTTCTTCCTTTCCTCTGATTCTGAAAGAGAGACTGAAACTCTCAGCTGAAGCTCCGCCCTAAGCCCTTCAGCTTCGCTGCTTCAGGCTTCAACTTCAACTCCGCCGACCACCACCGTCGGTCCGCCATCCGCCGCACGCAGCTTCGGTCGCTGCCTCGCCAGCTCCAGCGCAAGCAGCAGCGCAGGGCGCACCGCGCGCAGCTCCCCAGGCAGGTCGCCGGCCGCCGGACCTGACTAGTCCTGACTGAGGTAGTGAGGTTCTTCTTCTTCACTTCTTCTGCTTGACTCTGCCGTCTGCCTGCTTGGCTGCTTCATTCAGTTCTTCTTCTGCTCCAAATGCGAAATGCCAATATTAGTAACTAATTGCAAATAATTTGTTATTTGTAAATTGTAATTGCTACTGCTTACTGCTAGTTTAAACTTTAATCAGTTAATGTTATATTGTTATTAACTTATAACTTATACTTATTTATGAATTATGTTAATATCAATTTGAGATTGCTGCAGGCAGAGAATGAATTAGAAATTAGAAATTTCAAATTTGGATATCTAAATTTAATTTGATATTGAATTTTTGAATTGAGAATGTGATATTAAGATTTTTTAATTTGAGAATGTGATCATAATCATTAGATAATTTGAGAATGTGATATTGATTTTAAATTTTTCAATTGAGAATGTGATTTTTAATTTGAGTATTGATTAACTTCGTTGCAACTTAGCTGCAAAATGGAATGACACAAATTAAGAAATAAGAAGTATCTGCAACAATTTTGTTTAGATCATTGTTGTCCGAGTTTTTGATATACTATTTATTTTTGTTTCTTCTACTATCTATGCAAATGTTATTGGATTAGAAGATAATATTTCTCTCAACCTGAAGCAAAATTTTTGTGTTTGATTTTTTTTACTTTAACCTGCAAGAATGGAACTAACCAAGATTTGCAATTGTAGCAGGTTAGTGCTAAGTTGATTGATTAATGATTCTTCAATGCGTGGAGATTGATCAGTTGACTGGGACTGCAAGCCTGCGAGGTTAGTGTAATGAGAATGTGATTTTGAGATTTGAAATTGATTTTAGAATGTGAGTTTTTGGTGATTGTGAAGTTTCAATGGATTTTTGGCATTTATTAGAATATGTGTACCGACTACTTTGCATTTGACTTAGGCTTTGATTTTGTTTTAGAACTTAGGTTTTTAGAATGTGATTTGTGAAAAGTGATATTAATATTATGTAAATGTGTTCTTAGGATTAGAATGTGATTTTAGGCTTAGAATATAATCAAGTTTGTTTGATGATTCGATTTTGATTAACTTGATGAAGTTCACCTTAAACCTCGAAAATCAATAGACCGGCACTATCGGCCACCCCCACAACTTTTAGAGTCCAACTCGATCCAACATGAAATCCTGAATCCGTCACTGCACAACGCAGACACACACACACACACCTTCACGCACGCACACATACACACTTCGATACACACATATATATTTATTGATTTTTGTGTATATATGTATGTATATATCAGTATGTATATGTATATGTGTGTATATATTGTGAGTGTATGTAAGTGTGTGTTATTTCTCATATTTTTCAGATTTAAGCTTACCTAATTTCGAATTATACCGTTAATTTGAGGGTTAGTAATGCTCATGGATGTGTGTGTATATATATATATATGGACGTGTAATTTCACAGTAGATTTTCAGATTTCAATAGATATATGGATCTTGCACTGTATATTAATGAATTTCAGATTTGGGGCTTAATTAGATTTTTGAATTTTAATTGAGATTGGAGATATGTAAGATTATATATGTATATTGTATAATTTCAGATTTGTGGATTCATTGAATTAATTGGTTTTGTTGAGTTTATAACTAAATTGGAATTGTAATGTATTTTCGAATTTAGGAAATTTAGTTCTAATTAGGTAGATATGACAATACTCCAGTACTTTCTAGTTCTATGTACCAGACATGCACATAGTGTATTGTTGGGTCTTTCTTTTGCTATAATACAAAAGTTAATCACCTGCCCAAAGAGAATGTAACTAGTATTATTATTATTTGTGAGGTGATCATCATTTATGCTTGATTGAGTGGTTGTATATGTTGAAAGAGGAGTTACTGGTAACATAGGCGTAAAATGTCCAATCAAGGACCCGTTTGGTTCCAACCTTTTTTTTTTAAAGATTTTCAACCACATATTTCTATGGAATCTACCACTTTTTAAACACACATTCTCCAAAATGGGTGTGGTTGCAGCCAGGTCTGACTGGTGGGAGTGGGGACACATATGTGAGGCATATGCTGTTGAAAGCTAGGAACAAGGGATGGCGCGTGTTGGTGTTTAATAGCAGAGGTTGTGGTGACAGCCCTGTTACCACACCTCAGGTAGTTTTTCAATGCTTTAAAGTTTTAATTATGTAATTAAATAAAATAATCACTATTGATGAAATGTTACTATCATAGCTAGTGTAGGATGCTATGGTTCAAGTATTTCAAATAAGAAAAAATCAATTGCAGAAAATTACACTTTCTAACTGTAAATCAATCTAATACTTTAGTTTTAATTATGTAATTAAATAAAATAATCTAATTTATATGCTGTTGGCTGGTCGCTTGGAGCAAATATTCTTGTTCGATATTTGGGTCAGGTAACGGAATTGCATATTCATGTCTGATTGATCATTCTTCTCAAGTTCTGATGGTTATGGCTATATATAAATCCTTGTTTATGCAACTCTTTGTGATGATCTAAATAATTTAATTAAATACTGCAGTTTTCCCTTTGTTTATGCAACTCTTTGCGATGATCTAAAGGATAAAAATGACATTGAGGAGTTAGGGATTGATGTTGGAAGTTGTTTGAGGTGTTAGTTTGATTTTTAAATTATTATGTTGGTTATGATATTTTTTTACAGGTTGATTAAGTCCAATTTATATGGGAGGTTCTGTCGAAATTTCTATAAAATTTTTTACAATAGAAGGGAAGGAGAGAGAAGTTAACGCGTCTAAGTTTAGGTTTAACACTTTGGGTGAAAGCTCATTTTCCTTGGTGGTAGATCTAGCATCTAGCTGACACTGTCATCGATGCACTTTCACGTCTCTGGTCTAGTAGATTGATTTAGGACAAATCATATCAATTTCTATGAAATCACATTTGAAAGATATAAATGTATTTTGCTTTTAACTCTATTTTTTATTTTTTCTACCATTTATTAAGTAAAACGTGACATTCACTTATAACTTTGTTCAAATTTGTTATAGGTGTAACTTTGAAGATGGACCGAATTTTGCGATCTAAAGGTGCGGTTATATTGCGGGATGAAGTTGATATTCCCGTAGTAAAATATTTCTTTTTTCAAATGATGATGTTCTTTTGCGAATTTGTTAAACATTATCAACACTTTCTTTCGTGAATTTGTTATTCTGTATTGTGGATTTATTAGACATTATCAAGACTTTATCTTGTATGGATTTGAAAATTTATAATGTATTTACTTTTGTTTTTTTATTTAAAGTACCATTTTAATGAAGTAATTACAAAAAATTGGGTTTTATATAAATAATTTGTTCAATAATATTTTTTTTTTTTTAAAAAAAAAAAAAAAAAAAATATATATATATATATATATATATATATATATATATATATATATATATATATATATAGCAACGTTAAAAAAATGTTGCAAAAGGGTCTACGGCAACACTCAATAAATGTTGCAAAAGGTTGGGTTAATAGTTTTTGCAACACTTTAAAAACGTTGCAAAAGGGTTTACGGCAACACTCAAAAAACGTTGCAAAAAGGTCTAGGCAACACTTAATAAACGTTGCAAAAGGGTCTACTGCAACACTTAATAAACGTTGCAAAAGGGTCTAGCGCAACACTTACAAAAACGTTGCAAAAGGGTCTATCGCAACACTTAATAAACGTTGCAAAAGGGTCTACGTCAACACTTAAAAAACGTTGCAAAAGGGTCTACCGCAACACTTAATAAACGTTGCAAAAGGTCTTTTGCAACGTTCAAAAAACGTTGCAAAAAGTTTTTTCTCTACGGCAACACTGCGATTTGCAACACTTGCCAAACGTTGCAAAAACCTTTTAGCAACATTTTTTGAGTGTTGCAAAAGGCTATTTTTGTTGTAGTGTGTTACAGGTTTATTTTCAATCTATTTTTCTTCTAGCAGTATATATTCACATCCTCTTAGGTTGTGTTTGATTGAGAAGATAGGAAATATGTGGAAGAAAAACATTTTCCTGAATTTCAGAAAATTATTTTCGTGGAAAATATAATTGAAAGTGTTGATTGTATTAATTTTCTAGGTAGAAAAATTTGGTAGTTTTCAGATTTTTCTTTTTGATTGACATTATTTTTCATGATAAATAAAGCAAAATTTAGTTATTTTAATTAAAAAAATATTATTTTTTTACACTTATAATTAATAATAATAATAATAATGTTAATTTTTGTAAAAAAAATAATTCAATTAACAATAACTAGGACCAAACGAGGCGAAATTTTTTTTCCATGCATTGTGAAAAATATTTTCTTAACTAAACTCAAAATATTTTCCTTATTTTCAAGACAAATCAAGAAAATCGAGATAAGATAGAAAATATTCTTCATGAAAAATAAATGCAAAATAAAAAACACACAGCTGAAAAATAAAAATATTTTTCAACTTCCAAGCAAATTTTTACAAATCAAAATCTCAATAGACAACTCCTCCACTTAACCTACTTTTTTGTTTAAAGATCAGTTTATAAATTATACAATTTTTCAATTCATTTTTTAATTTCATATATTTTCTTTCTTCACTTTTTAATTTCATATATTTTCTCTCTTCACTTTTTAATCAGATATTTTAACTCAAAAATATAAATTAAGTCAATTTATAAATAAAGGCCTAGCAATATACCCAATAGTTTGAATCGTTAGATCATTCATTTTTGAAATTTGTGCACACGAAAATTTCAATAAAAAAAATTAATTTAATATGCACAAAAGGGCGTGTTTGCAATAAAAATATAATAAATTTATTTATTTTCTCGTTACAAATTTAATTAAGCAAAAAATAAAAATTACTAGATGAAACTTTCTTTGAAATTGAAAATGTCATATCCGACAAAAGGCAAATAGTGAGGTGGCCTAACTTCTGGTTCAATCATTTCAATGTAAAGATGTTTTAATTTTAATGGGGGGCATTTTCAATCAAAAGAATCATGCAGAAATTTTAGGAAGATACGTGGGATTGTTGCAATTGAAAGCACCAAAAGTTACTATCAAAAGGGGTGAAAAATATTCTCTCAGAAAGCAAGTGATTGTGCACGAATTACATATCCCACTGAGCAAATGAAAGTGACAACTAGGGTTTGTCTCCGGGTTGGACCTGTTGGTTAGGGTAAATGACACACCAAAACCATAACCACAATGGAATGATTAACATTATTCACCATTATCTTCTCTTTGGTACTTTCCCCTTTCAACTCAATGTTTGGTATATCAATCACGAATAACATAGATAGGGATGGGAAAGGGAGGGGGGAACTACAACCCAATAACACTCGGACCCGATTTCAATAGGATGTCTCGTCTCGAATAATCAGGTCCACAGAACGAGTACTCCACCTTGGGCCCACCAAAATATTTTTTTCCTCTTATGAAATAAAAATAAGAAAATAATTAAAAATATGATCAGGGTAATAGGGTAGGAGGATCACCAAGCCTCGGCCTGCCTGAGACTCGTGAGCGCTTGTATATGCTTGTTCATGGTGAGGAATTATGATGGTATACTTTTAAACACAATTAAACATGTTAGATATATGATTGACGAATATTGTAAATAAATTGGTGACTAAATAATTTAAGTACTGCATTTTTAAAAGAGCCCTTTCTTTCTATCTTCTCAATCATTTAATTAATTTGAGAAAATAATAGGATTTTAGTTTAAGAGCTCGTGTATGAATTTTGAGTGGTGTTTTTGGACGATATTAAAGGGGGAAAAATGTAATTTCATAATTATTAGAGTTCATTTACGTATTTTAATCTCATCCTCACTCGTGAGATTATTTGTAAATAATTTTCCATGTAATTTCATAATTACTAGTCTACATGAATGTATTCGAATTAATATCGTCCTCGCTTAACTCGAAGGGTGCAATGAATACAATGTATCTCAAATAAATTATTCTTAAGTTAACGATACGCACCCTATCATGACAGGACTCAATTTCATCAAATATTTTAGTAATCTAAAAACTAAGCTTTTTAAGAAGAGATATATTAATTTATATAAATCTTCTAAAATTGGTCCAAGAATTTCATATAAGATGCAACACGATATGAACAATTAAATAATTATCATAATACATCTAAGTAAGCTGAATTTGTTTTCTTTTTCCCAGTAAAGCAATGAATATATATATATATATTAAAACTTGTTAAAATACGATGAGACAGTGTGTTGTTACACACGCTCTAATGTTGGTCGGACATTAACAAGATTGATTTTTATGTTTCTTTGCTTTATTTCAAGTCTATTGGTTTTTATTTATTTATTATTTTTTGAAATATCTCAATTTGAAAATTCAAGTCTGAGATATGATTTATTGATTAGCAAAAAATAGTTGGTATCTTACTTCCAAACATATAATTCAATGCAATTTATCTTATCTAAATAAATGTATGAAGTAATACCTCAATTTACAAAACGTCTTCCTAAACTCTACTAAGAGCATAAAATGTAGAAATCATACATGCAAAATGAAGTAGTGATTAAACCAATTTTTATAGCTCTTAATTCAGCCTCCAAATATAGAGCATGCATTCCCTCCCCGTAGAATTCTTTAGATGCCCATATATCCTTACGTTTATTGTTCCTCAAGATCCCTCTCCCAGCAGCCAGGTCATCTCCTTTCAGTGTCCTATCTATATTCAGCGTAAGTCATTTTTCCTAAACCACTTTTCTTAGAAACAATGGTAGCAGTATTTGTAACTATCATTCTTGGGACTAGGTTGCTCTTAATATTTATCAATATCAGTCTAGTTAAGTGGATCAGTTTATTGCAGTTTGGCATGTACTCATTGCTATTATATATAGAGCAAATTGAAGGTAATTTTAAGCATGTCGTACCAATGTATAGAATAATACAAGCAACCGTGGTTATTCTAAAATATTTCTTTCAATATTTGGATATGATTCACTTTAATCAATCAATAATTGCTTATTTATTGAAGTGAAATATAAAGTGAGAATTTTTTTTTTTTTTGACAATTCTATTTGTACTACACTTACATTATTTTAACAATATCCTAATTTTTATTTATTTAATATAAATCCTAATTATATATAACTCAGCGTATCCATTTATGGTAACGAGTCTTTTCATATTCTATTTAGAATTTTCATTCGACGTATATATTTCTTTAAAAACACATTCAAACTCGAATCATCATATGTAAAATGCAGTCATCATCTCTCAATTTCTCTCGTACAATCAAAATCTTTCTATTTTTGTCTTTTTCATATTTTATTCAAGCAATAGATTAAGAGGACCTGTA
This sequence comes from Ligustrum vulgare, assembly GCA_963555705.1. Lineage (NCBI taxonomy): Eukaryota > Viridiplantae > Streptophyta > Magnoliopsida > Lamiales > Oleaceae > Ligustrum > Ligustrum vulgare. Next base: position 1,772,077 of record OY743190.1, read on the forward strand.
CGAACAAGATTAAAGAAAATAAGTAGCCAAGTACGAATGCAAAAGAAATATTGAAGAATAGTTTTTAATATATTCAAAAAGAGCATTGAAATTGGAAGAGCTTAGGGCCGTTCTCTTTGTCTTTCGATTTTGAATTTTGAGTTTTGGATTTTGTTTTGAATTTTATATTTTGGTTTTTTATTTTGGGATTGCTGAAAACATGTTCTTTTTGTAATTTTGGAAAATTGTTTTCAAAAATAGAAAATTGAAAAATACCTTTACTTTGTAATTTTTTGATATATTTATTTTGTGACATTTTATATGTAAAAAATTGTTGGCTTGTTGAATTACATTAATTTTAATGTTAATAAATCAGTTACTTCTCTATGTCAAAAATTCATCATTAATATTGTTTCAACTAAACAAAAATTTAACATCATACCAACAAAATCTTAACATGTATCTATATATAATGGAAAAATAACATAAGAATTTCAAGTGAATGAAGTGTCTCACATTTACAAAATAATGATAATAATAAAAAATGTTAACATGGATCTATATAATGGCAAAATAATATAAGAACTTCAAGTGAAGGAAGTGTCTCACTTTTACAAAAATAAGAATTAAAAAAAATAAAATCTTAAAATGGATCTATATATAATGGCAAAATAATATAAGAACTTTAAGTGAATGAAATGTCTCATTTTTACAAAAATAAAAAAATAATAATAATTTACAAAAAAAATTAAAAAAATCTTAACATTGATCTATATATAATGACAAAATAATATAAGAACTACAAGTGAAGGAAGTGTCCTACTTTTACAAAATAATAATAATAATAATAATTTTTTTAAAAAAATCTTAATATAGATCTATATATAATGACAAAATAATATAAGAATTTCAAGTGAAGGAAGTGTCTCACATTTAAAAAAAAATTATAATAATAAATAAAAAAATTACAAAAAAAAATATATTAACATGGATCTATATATAATGGCAAAATAATATAAGAATTTCAAGTGAATGAAGTGTCTCACATTTAAAAAAAAAATTCAAAATGCGCATTTTGATCGTTTTGGATTTTTTAATACAAAATATTCAAAACGCTATAAACTCGTTTTGAATTTCCTTTGTATTTTTTTTTTTTTTAGTTTTGGAAAACGCGTTTCTGAAAATGTGTAAAATGAACACATTTTCGATATTTCTAAAAATCGAAAACTCAAAACGGACTTAAAACATCAAAGATAACTTTACCTTAATTTTTCTATATCTAATTGGAGAATCGGAATTTGAATGACTAGTACGGAGAGAATGGATCAAAATGACCCAAGAGATTATATTTTGTTATTTTAATCAATAGCAAACTTCTATTTTTTTTATTTTTTATTTTTTGTATTTTATGTGGTGATTTCGTGTCAAATGAAAATGATTACTTTAGTTGTTAAATTTTATTGATTATTAGTTGTCCAAACGTGTTTTGTACGTTAATTATTCATATAAAGTAATTTTTAGAAAATATGTGTGGCAAAAATTTTGAGCTTTTTCACAAGAGAAATAGCCAAAAATGCAAAACAAATAGAATTAAGAAAATCTGAAAATTTTTAACATTTTAAAAAAGTTCTGAGACCATAATATATTATCTCAATCAAAACATTGGTTATAATTACGTATTTTATGAAAGCAACTATAAGTTTCACGTTGAGAATAATGTCGATAATATTTTAGAATAAATGATAGGTTTTATTTATATAATATTTAAATATTATAAAAAGAATAAGAAATTGTCAATGAAGATTTAATAAAAAGCATGCAAAACAAATAGAATTAAGAAAATCTAAAAATTTTTAACATTTAAACAAAGTTCTAAGACCATATTTTATTATCTAAGAGCCCGTTTGATCCAAGGATTTTTTTTTATTTTTGTGATTTTTTTTATGTTTGTTGATGAATGTATGGTTTAGATTGATTTGAAAAGTAAAAAATTATGAGCTTGACCAAAGATGGATGGTTGAGATTGAATTTGAAAAGTTTTGGTAAAAACTTTTAATACACCAGACAAGCTCTAAATCAAAACCTTGGCTATACTTATTTTATGAAAGCAAATATGAGTTTCACATTGAGAACAATGTCGATAGTATTTAGGAATAAATGATAGGCTTTATTCATATAATATTTGAAATAGTATAAAAAGAATGAAAAATTGTCATTGAAGATTTGATAAAAAGTATGCAAAACAAATAGAATTCAGAAAATTTAGAAGATTTTAGCATTTAAACAAAATCTAAGACCGTATTTTATTATCTCAATCAAAACCTTTGCTATACTTACTTATTTTATGAAAGCAAATATTAGTTTCACATTGAGAATAACACCAATAATATTTGTGAATAAATGATAAGTTTTATTTATATAATATTTGAAATATTATAAATGTTGGGAATTACACGCAGATTCACCCTTCTTTAATCCACATGATCTTTTGATTTTCAAGAATTAATTGAGCAAATAAAAAAATAAATAACAACGCAAAATTTTCGGATCATCAAAATCTTTCATTATATATTAAATTATTGTATATATATAGAATTTCACTCACCAACCCAATCCTACAGACTATAGAGAAAATATTAATAATGATTTTCTATCAAACTCAAGTTTCTACCATTTGAATTATTTCAAAAAGAGTTCACAAAAAACTATAAAGATAAAGCTCTTCAATTTTCTCTCTAATTAGTCACATAATATTCATAATATTATGGCTCCTTAATACACATATTTTTATAGGTAAAAACAACCCATAAAATATGTAGAATTCGTGTCCAAGTAAGTTTCCTTGTTGAAGTAGAACCCTAAAATAAAGTATTTTCTTTTCTTTTCCTTTCGTCTTTAACTTGGTCTCCAAGTCAGTCACTTTAATATGAAAATCAATTGTCCAAGAGATTCTCATTCTTAATTTGGGTCAAATATCCCAACAATAAAAAGAATAAAAAACTGTCAATGAAAATTTAATAAAAAATATTTTTCCTTCATAACAAAGTTTGAGACTTATGAGAAATCAACAATGCATAAATTTGAAAATTTCAACGAGATGTCATCTTCATTTTCTTCAATTTTGTTATTTGTCGTGAAGTTGATTTCAGTTTTATCGTGCACATTTGAAAATGTTTGACTAATTGGTATAATTTTTTTATGATAAAGTAGATATATTTTACCTTTTTTCAAAAGCGTAAGAGTAAAACTTTCAAATTTTGTCCAAATATGTGTATCAAGAATCTGGTATGCTATAAGTATTAAAAAAAAAACATATTTATTTAATATCGAAAAGTTATTAAATAAAGATAGAGAAATATAATGAGAATTTTCGCATATCCATTAATCAAAAAATGAAAATAAGGTTTAAAATTTTCATCGATACATATAAGTTTTAATAGAATCTGTATAGATATTGAAAATTTTTATAGTTCAATCTTCATCTCATGGAATCAAATTACGTATCAACATATGGCTGATACTTTTATTTGTGGACAAAATCATTCGATTTATTAAATACTCAAATTTGAGAGAAATGATGACTAAAAAAAGGTTAAGCAAAATATGAGGTTAAACTTTGCACCCCTTTTAAACTTATAATGGGTTTATTGGGTTATAGTATAAGTTGTGTTGAATTCATTTTAGTGGACTTTCTTTGTTAAAAGTTTTGTGTTTAAAAACATGTTTTTATATGTTTTCGAGGTGAGGTGAGGTGAGGTGAGGTGAGGTGTGGTTGAAAAGTGAAGAAAGAAAATATGTATGGTTAAAAAATTATTTGAGAATTTATGTTGTTTAAAAATATTTTTTTTTGCCAAACAGTGGCATAAAATCTTCATGAATATTAAGGGTTCTTGAAATTATAAACGTGTTGATGAAAATTAGTAATTGGGAGTTATATGTAATTATGTAAATGTATTAGATTGAATGTTATAATGTATGTGGTTTTGGTTATAAAGTAGGGGTTGTAGATATTTTTATCGAATTAATGACATTGTTGACAAATGAAAAAAGTAATAGAATATTAAAAATTTAATTCAAAAAATATATTATTTAGATATCTCACAACTTCCTTGATGATAAAGATATATTAATATTTAATTAAGAATGAGAATTTTAGTTTTATGAAAAAAAATTATAACCGAACTTTTTTCACTATTTTCTGTATAATAGTCTATTTATATAATTATATTTGTATTTAACGAGAATAAATAATAATTGAAACAAATCAACGAAAAACAAAAATTGAAAATTGAAAATCTTAGGCTTTATTTGAAAGACTCTTATTGAGAAAGTAAAGAGTTTATATTGTAAAAGTATTGAAATTGGTAAAAAGAAAAAATAATTATTCATTAATTAACGTTAAGGGTAAATATATAAAATAAAAAAAAAATAAAAATCGTGAGGGTAGAAACGTCCAAAATGTTTCTCCCTTTAATCCACTTTTAGAAAATGTATAGATAGAATAGGTGTATAGATATAGATGTATTACTTGATAGCTTTTACTCAAAAATATAGTTAAAAAATCGTGAAATATCCTGTTAAAAAATTTAAAATTGTTGTAAATATTATATTATATTAGTGAATGACAATTTTACCCCTAAAATCCTAGGTATTATTACCTTTTATATCCTTTATTCCCCCTATGTATATAGGGGTTTTGGTTCATAATATTACACCATTTTATTAGTGTCTCTACTTTTCTCTCTTTTTCTCTCTAATTTATAACACGTTATCAGTACGAGTCTCTACCAAATTGAGTTAAAATTTACTTTTTCAAAATCTCATATACCAAAATATTAGTTGGAAGGTAAAATCATGTGCGTCGAAATTATTTTGACAGCATATGATTTTTTTTTTCCGATCATGGTTGAATTGTTCCAATACCAGAAGGTTGCTTCAATTCCAATAATTGTTCAAATTCCATCCGCCTCCATACTTCAACCAATAATTAGTGCTCGTGTAACAATTGTCACTTGGATGCAAGTCAAGTTAGGCTTCATACTCCATACATTAACTTTTTTTATGTGTGTTAAATGTATATATTATTTTGTTGTTGAATTTTTTTTAAGTTGATAATTTATTTTGTTGTTACTCTCGAAGTAGCACAACAATACATTAATATTCCAGAAGAATATTAATAATAGAATTGATTATTATTCATTGTTGCTCCTAAAGTAGCACAACATTATAATTAATATTTTAAAAAGAATATTATTTGCTCCTGAAGAGCATAAATTATAATTTTCAATATTCCAGAAGCATATTGATTTATTATTCTTGAATAATCGAAATTTTAGAATTATAATTATTCTAGAAGAATAATTTGTGGTTGCTCCTGAAGTAGCACAATTTTTATTATAATAATATTCGTAAAGAATATTAATTGCTCCTGAAGAGCATAATTTTGAAAGATTTATTATTCAATTGCTCCAGAAGAGCAAATATCTAAAATCTTTAACAATAATTTGTTCTCATTCCTGAAGTAGTACAAAAGTATATATATTAATATTTCAGAAAAATATTAATTATAGATCTATCGATTACAAGTATTATTGTTATTATTGATTTAAATTTATAATTCATTATGTTGTTGCTCCTGAAGTAGCACACAACGGATGATTAATATTTCAAAAAAATATTAATTGTAAATTTGTCTATTATAAATAATTTATTGTTACTCCTGAAGTAGTACAATATTATAATTAATATCCTAGAAGAATGTTATTTGCTCCTGAAGAGCATGAATCATAATTTTCAATATTCTAGAAGAATATTAATTTATTATTTCTTTTGGAAGAATCGAAATAAATTCGTTAAAGTATACCTTGTTCCAGCAAATTATTATTGTTATTATTTTTTTGTTCTTTCAATTTTGTCATTGGAAATCACTACGTTATTTTGAATTCTCAAATACATTATTAGATTTGATTCTACCATATATTAGTTATATATCTAATTTTTATATATGGAATTCACGTGCATGTTTAGTATCTTTTGCATATTGGTAAAAGATTTAGCCAATTTTGTTAACTTATATATATGGAGATTCTTTTTCCTGATGTATATTTGGTAATTCATTTTTATATATAAATTCATATTATGTTTATATGGTAATTAATATTCTTTAAGATGATTAAATATTTGTAGATGTTCATTCATAAATTCTGATTTAATAATGTATCATGTTATTGCTCACGAAATAGAACAACAATAGTAGTATTCTAGAAGAATATTACTTGCTTGTTTGTCACGAGCAGTATATTACAATTTCAATATTTCAGAAGAATATTGATCCAATGCTCTTAAAAAACATAATTTAAAATATGTTTTAAACGAATATGGTGTTGGTGTTCTCGAATAAACAAAATCTACGTTAGATAAATATTCCAGAATAATATTTTAACGTCACTCATGTAGAGCACAAATATTGTTAATTTGAAAGGTAGAATGAATCATTAATATCAATATTTCAGAAGAATATTGACTTATTATTCTTGAAGAATTGCAATTTTAGCAATATAATTATTTCAGAAGAATAATTCGTTATTTTGCTCCTAAATATCACAATAGATATTAATTATTGTTATAATTGAATGAGATTCGAATCAATATTTCAGAAGAATATTACGTTATTACTACGTTTCAATATTCTAGAAGAATATTATTTTATTACTCATGTGATATATATTGCATTATTTTTCTCAAAGAAATTCAAATTTATTAATAATCCAGAAGATTACTATGATGTAGAATAATATATTATTGTGATGATTCTTGAAGAATCATAATTTTATCTCATATGAAATATAATAATGGAGTATAATTTGTTCCCGAAGAGCCTAATATTATGAGATATGTTATTAATTTGATATTCTGAAAAACTATTTTGTTGTTACTCCTGAAGAATAACAACTTTGTTTTATGATAAATATTCAATTTATTATTTTACTTGTTCACAAATAATATAGTTTCTTTTTCTGCTCAAAGTAAAAGTTAATATTCTATTAACTTTGAATTTCCATAGAAAGTGGTATAATTATTCGATCTTATCATATCGTTTTGATTATACCAACTTACAATAAACATTTGTTCGAATGTATGTTTTACATTCAATATTATAGTACAATAATCCAGAAGAATATTGTATCACTATTCTAGAAAAAGAAACAATCTAAATCAATATTCCAGAAGAATATTGATCTAAATGGACATTCCAGCAGAATACTGCAGCATTAGAAATATCTCATTTGAGTTATTTAATAAAATATTCTAAAAGAATATTTCATTTTGCTCTTGAAGAAGCAATACGTTCTTACTCCGGAATAAGCACAACATTTATAAATAATATTATCCGCTTTTGAAGAATATGATATTATAATTTCAATATTCCAGAAGAATATTGACATATTGATTTTGAATGAACAATAAAAACGTGCTTTCGAAGTAGCATATCTTTCAAAGAATATATCATTTGAGTTCATGTTTATCCCTGAAGGAAAACATATAACTAATGTCATAAGGACATTGATTAATTTGATTACTTGAATAATATATGATTATATAATGTTTAATCATTGAATTATATCTTATATTAAATCAGAAGTTCAATTTGATTTTATTATTTGGCATGATCAGTTGGACCATCACTGGATCAATAATGATGCGAAATTAAAACGAATACTTAATGAAGAACCAGAAGATTCTTCAATCCAATCATATATGATGTTTGTTTTCTTATTGACTGTCACTAGCTAAATTAGGGACTAAATTCCCAATACTTCTGAAAATAATTAGGGTGATAAATGGGTCACCATCATCCTCCACGTTGATCATCTAAATATTATTTGTATCTAATAGATTTGATACATATATTAGATGATTACATGGTGTTCGCAACCTGAGGTTTGCGAACTTATTGCTCAAATTTTAAATTATGAGTAAAATTCTCAGATTATATAATCAAGAATGTGTCTTAATAATACTAGTGGATATGAATCTCAACATTTTAATAAGCGTTAGTTGGGATATCGATAAATGGTTTATCATTTTTGCTTGTTAAATGCCTCCAATTAATTTAATTAAGAACAAAATACTTCCCTTTTTGTTTAGAGAATTCTATTACGTATCATGCCAACATCATAGTTTTCCCTATTATAATTGGCTTATGGTCAGAGCCTAATTTTTCAATAAAAATTTTTAATCGTGCAATTAATCCACAACAATGCACTGATATGGGAAATAAAGAATGTTGAGAAAAATGCGTTGTTTGAACATATATCCCAGATGGGTGATATTTTACAACGTCGAAAAAAATGATTGTCAATTTGATTGGACAATTTTCTCAACATCAGGGGGGAAATAACTTAAAATCAAACAAATGCTTCAAATTATGTTATATATATCCTCGCGATTGATAATACGAACCAGAAGTTCGATTGAAAATGTGACGACCCGAATTCTCTTCCATTCGAGTGCCACTAAAAGTGACTCATATCATATTATCGAGACTTAAATAGTAATGTAAAATTATTCAAAAGAATAATTAGAATCCCATAATTTTATTTGTGAATAAAAATAGAACATAATTTTCTTGCATAAAGTTCAACATAATTATCTCATCAATCTTAACCACTTTTGCCACTTCCATGTTGACCGCCTCGAACCTTCAATTATCTGAAAATGGTAAATATCGTGGAGTGAGATTTATAAAATCCCAGTAAGTATACCAAGCATAAATTTTCTTTTGAAAGCATATGGATCATTTTCATCATAACATAGGATAGGATCGAAATACTCATAAACATAGGGAGACACAAGAATTTTACCGAACTTAAATGGCAAGAATTCTTATGTGTAGCGCTACTAAACTCCGGTCCCCTTAGCATAATCATAAACATATCATATGGAACCCATAACAATCTTGTGAGATTGATTTCATAGCAATGATCCAAACATTTTCATAAAAACATAAGATATACTTACTTGTCATAAAAACATACTTACTTTTCATAAAAACATAAGGTGTATTTACCTTTCATAAAAACATACTTACTTTTCATAAAAACATAAGATATACTTACTTGTCATAAAAACATACTTACTTTTCATAAAAACATAAGGTGTATTTACCTTTCATAAAAACATACTTACTTTTCATAAAAACATAAGATATACTTACTTGTCATAAAAACCTACTTACTTTTCATAAAAACATAAGGTGTATTTACCTTTCATAAAAACATACTTACTTTTCATAAAAACATAAGATATACTTACTTGTCATAAAAACATACTTACTTTTCATAAAAACATAAGGTTTATTTACCTTTCATAAAAACATACTTACTTTTCATAAAAAAAACATAAGATATACCTACTTGTCATAAAAACATACTTTTCATAAAAACATAAGGTGTATTTACCTTTCATAAAAACATACTTACTTTTCATAAAAACATAAGATATACTTACTTGTCATAAAAACATACTTACTTTTCATAAAAACATAAGGTGTATTTACCTTTCATAAAAACATACTTACTTTTCATAAAAACATAAGATATACATACTTGTCATAAAAACATACTTACATTTCTTAAAAACATAATGTATTTTACTTTTCATAAAAACATAAGATATACTTACTTGTCATAAAAACATACTTACTTTTCATAAAAACATAAGATATACTTACTTGTCATAAAAACATACTTACTTTTCATAAAAACATAAGGTGTATTTACCTTTCATAAAAACATACTTACTTTTCATAAAAACATAAGATATACTTACTTGTCATAAAAACATACTTACTTTTCATAAAAACATAAGGTGTATTTACCTTTCATAAAAACATACTTACTTTTCATAAAAACATAAGATATACTTACCTTTTAAAAGATTAAAATGAAGTGTAGTAGTAAATGGACCAAAACTTTCTTGACCACCTTGAATTTCTCTTACTTGTGGATTTTGTCAAGAGATTGGAAATAAGTGTATATGTGTAGAGTTGTGTGTAAAAGAGATGGGTTTAAATAGATGTATAAAGTTGGCATATTGTAAACATAATCATTCAATTCTATTAATTTTAACACATCATTTTCTTAAAGTAAAGCACCATTCATATACTTTTCCATATTTATACAAATAATATGCTCTTCATGATTATATATAATGGAGTATATAATTCATTCATATACTTTTCCATATTTATACAAATATTATGCTCTTCATGATTATATATAATGGAGTATATAATTCATTCATATACTTTTCCATATTTATACAAATATTATGCTCTTCATGATTACATATAATGGAGTCTTATCAATCATTCATATACTTTTCCATATTTATACAAATATTATGCTCTTCATGATTATATATAATGGAGTCTTATCAATCATTCATATACTTTTCCATATTTATACAAATATTATGCTCTTCATGATTATATATAATGGAGTATATAAATCATTCATATACTTTTCCATATTTATACAAATATTATGCTCTTCATGATTATATATAATGGAGTATATAAATCATTCATATACTTTTCCATATTTATACAAATATTATGCTCTTCATGATTACATATAATGGAGTCTTATCAATCATTCATATACTTTTCCATATTTATACAAATATTATGCTCTTCATGATTATATATAATGGAGTATATAAATCATTCATATACTTTTCCATATTTATACAAATATTATGCTCTTCATGATTATATATAATGGAGTATATAAATCATTCATATACTTTTCCATATTTATACAAATATTATGCTCTTCATGATTACATATAATGGAACCTCCCATGCTTGCATATATTTTTCTTAATTTCAATAATAAAAATAATTTTTGTATAAATAAATATTGGGATAACATTGAATTAAGTACTTGGACTTAATATACTTTAAATCAAGAGAATGGAGATATTTTTAGAAATTCGGAATTTAATTTAAAATCGAACGATCTTGATTATTTCTTGACTTGGCTATACGAATACGTCGCGGCGTTAACTTAATAAAAATGGGTGAAATAGTAGCGACACGATTTTCTATTAAAATAATTATTAATCGCGTAAAAATTCTTGGTCGCTACAAACTTACCCTCTTAAAATAATTTCGTCCTCGAAATTAAACTTACTTGATCTTATGATTTCTGAACACTTAATCAGAATCTCTTCTCTTCTTCTCTTAGGTAGTATCATTGCTACTATATTTAATCCACTGGACTTTGACTAAATGCATATCTTTGTTTTTCTTAAAAACATGGACTTTTCTATCAATAATAGACATATTTGTCTACTCATAAATTCTGACTCAAAAGGAAAATTCCCAATCGTATGTGATATTTCATCATGTCTTGTAGTACTCATGTAACCTGTCACTTATCATCGTATCATGTGACCTCAAATATTCGTATTAATATCTCTAAAATTTCAATAAATCTTTACTAACATATCATACCATAATAATTTGTCATTTCTTCTTATCACCAAATATCCCAAAATAATTAAAACGATTACCTGAATATTCTCTATGTAATATACCCAAACATGTTATTCACATATCAACATAATCATCAGTTTATCTTTCCAATATTTGTAACCCAAAATTTCTGCAAAATTCAATAAACAAATATCTCCCAAATAATTAAAATTCTTAACTCAAATATCATAACATTTCTCGTAAGGTATTCCTTTCACTTGCACAAACTTATTAATCCTGATTCAATACAGTCCTTATTTCACTTTCACGTATCCCCGTATTATTTCTATACCTTGATTATTATATCAAAATATCAGTACCCAAAAATCCAAGAAAATATTCCATATCTCAAATCCCGTCATCATCAAATCTTCCTTTTATCAAGAAAGTAAACGGCGCATAAACCCTTGTTCCCTCTTTTCCATTATTCTATTCCGCGCTTTCTTGCTGGAATCAATATCACGCGGATTCCCTCCGATCCTTAATGCTTTTAAATAGTTCATGCTGGGAAGAGGTTAGATCCATCAAAAACATGGATATCATTCTTACAAACATTCACAAGTATTATTCCAGTCTTCCAATGAATGATCTGAGGAAAATTTATCGAATAAGACTCGAAAGATTGAGGTTGCTGATGGCTTTATAGCCCTGCCTGGAGGTTTTGGTACCTTAGAAGAAATCTTTAACATTACCTCGTGGGCTCAACTAGGTCTCCATACTAAGCCTATTGGGCTTCTGAATGTTAACAATTTCTTTGATGGTTTGTTAACCTTTCTTGATTATGCTGTGGAACAGGGATTCATCTCTCCATTTTCCAGAAGGCTCCTTATTTCTGCTCCTACTATTGATGAACTACTGGATAAGCTGCAGTCATATATCTCAATACAAGATCCAGCAGGGGTTAAGATAGATTGGTCGCAAGGAAGGGGAATCAAGCGAAAATGGAGTCCGGTTAATGTAAACTTAACTTTATGAATCTTAGAATAGGTGGGGGTAGAGTACGGAGTATTCTTACTCTCGAGACACCCCTTTAATTTCCTAGGATTTCCTTAATGTTTAAATCTTGTGTGTACCTCAAAGGTTCCAGGTGGTAGATTACGGAGTATTCTTACTCTCGAAACACACCTCTTTGAAGGTTTCTTTATTTCCTCAAAAGGTCAGAGGTGGTAGGATACGGCTACTCCGGAAACACATCTCTCAATTTGAGGAATTTCCCATGTTGCTTTCTTTTGCTTTTGCGTGTTTCATGTATTTCTTTTCCAGTGTGACTCTTTGTATGTTCTCCTTATGAGAAAATAATAAAATCTCTGCTATCATCTACTAAATCTCGTTTGTGATGTAAATGAACTTGCATGTCTAACCTTAATTCCTTTAGTGGATGCTTATCATATCATGCTCTTAATTCCAAATGATAAAATACTGGACAAAGTCTCCCTTGTAATTTGGACTTATCCCAAACCATAAGCATACTTCATAACTCACAATAATAAATAACTCCACATTTGATCACAACGATCTAAAAATATTGAAAACGATTCCAACACTTCAATATATAAAAAAAAATATCCCATAATTCAATTCATAATTCCTCAACATAACAATTTCAAATCATATTTTTCAATATCACAATATCACTTCCTTCCATACCTTAATTGGCTCAAAAGATTACTCATACTTATATTTATAAGTCATAAATCATATTCCCAAAATTTAATCACAAGGCCAAAGTTCATAATAAATTTCTCTTCAATATAGAGGCATAATTCACTTACTCAACATAATATCCATTACTTAATTCCCAATAACCAAATCTTTAAATCTCTAACTTCATAATGCTTCTCATAAAAGTCTCATTAAAACCACTTATAATCTTAACATCTCATAAAACTTCATAAAATTGGCTCGCTATTTCTCATTAAATCTAAATGATAGATAATCTGAACATATTTCTAATCATTTCTGTTGACTTCTCATACTTAGTGTCATGTCTAAAATCAATTATGCAAAGTCCATTTAAGGTTCATCATTTCTAAACTCAAGAACAACAATTATTTTGAAAATCATTCTTAAGTCATATTATTCCCATTATGCTCAACACCCGTTCTCTTTCTTTCTTTCCGAATTTTTTTTTCAGAATTGAAACTTGAAAAGTGGTACCAATAATCATCCACAGTTTTTCCTTGCTTTTAAGCAAAGGTAGTGATAAAGGGATAAATTATTGAACCGAAAATTGAAACTTGAAGAGGAAGTACTAATAACCATCCACAGTTTTTCCCTTGTTTTTACACAAAGGTAGTGATAAAGGGATAAATTATTGTACGAATTCATTATTAATTTTGTTTGTTTAATATATTATTCCATATATTTTGGGCAAAAGTTACAACCCAACTTAATTTCTAATTGAGTCAATCTTACTAAGCTTAATATGAACCAAAATTCATATCAATATCCTCTATGTCTCATGATTCTACATAAAAAGGAATAAATTAAAATTCAGGCTTCTATCAATTCATATCATACTCAACATGTATATTTCACTTAAAGATTCATAACATATGAAGATTTCATACTTAACATGTCTTAATAAAATCGTAAATGACTTGCAAAGCATATAACATACCTGGTTCGAGGAGTCAATACGTGGAGAGTGACATAGTAGAGTGATGAGTTAAAATATTTCAAAAAAAAATAATTATTAATCATTTCGCATCTTTACATAAGATTGGGCCTAATTAACCCAAATAAAAATTTATCGTCAAATCTTATTTTCCTTTAGTCCCCGAACTTCTAGAAATTTATCAAAGACATCAATATAAACATCATATCACTAACTAATTATATTCCATAAAATTTTCAGGACATTACAAACTCCCTTGCTTAAAATGAATTTTGTCCTTGAAATTCGCACATCAAATTTCATCATGCTTTTCAAAATCATAACCATACTTGACATGTGAAAATTCAACTTTTTTTTTTTTTAATGAATAGTGATTTCGTTCACTGTTCATCATGAATAGCACGTCGTTTTACTGTTCACGTGAATAGTGATTTTTTTTTTTTTTTTTTTTTTTTTTTTTTTTTTTTTTTTTTAAAGAAATAAAATTTCAAAAATCTACAGAATCGTTTTTAAAACTCTTAGCTCTGATACCAACTGTGACGACCCGAATTCTCTTCCATTCGAGTGCCACTAAAAGTGACTCATATCATATTATCGAGACTTAAATAGTAATGTAAAATTATTCAAAAGAATAATTAGAATCCCATAATTTTATTTGTGAATAAAAATAGAACATAATTTTCTTGCATAAAGTTCAACATAATTATCTCATCAATCTTAACCACTTTTGCCACTTCCATGTTGACCGCCTCGAACCTTCAATTATCTGAAAATGGTAAATATCGTGGAGTGAGATTTATAAAATCCCAGTAAGTATACCAAGTATAAATTTTCTTTTGAAAGCATATGGATCATTTTCATCATAACATAGGATAGGATCGAAATACTCATAAACATAGGGAGACACAAGAATTTTACCGAACTTAAATGGCAAGAATTCTTATGTGTAGCGCTACTAAACTCCGGTCCCCTTAGCATAATCATAAACATATCATATGGAACCCATAACAATCTTGTGAGATTGATTTCATAGCAATGATCCAAATATTTTCATAAAAACATAAGATATACTTACTTGTCATAAAAATATACTTACTTTTCATAAAAACATAAGGTGTATTTACCTTTCATAAAAACATACTTACTTTTCATAAAAACATAAGATATACTTACTTTTCAAAAAAACATACTTACTTTTCATAAAAACATAAGGTGTATTTACCTTTCATAAAAACATACTTACTTTTCATAAAAACATAAGATATACTTACTTGTCATAAAAACATACTTACTTTTCATAAAAACATAAGGTGTATTTACCTTTCATAAAAACATACTTACTTTTCATAAAAACATAAGATATACTTACTTGTCATAAAAACATACTTACTTTTCATAAAAACATAAGGTGTATTTACCTTTCATAAAAACATACTTACTTTTCATAAAAAAAACATAAGATATACCTACTTGTCATAAAAACATACTTTTCATAAAAACATAAGGTGTATTTACCTTTCATAAAAACATACTTACTTTTCATAAAAACATAAGATATACTTACTTGTCATAAAAACATACTTACTTTTCATAAAAACATAAGATATACTTACTTGTCATAAAAACATACTTACATTTCTTAAAAACATAATGTATTTTACTTTTCATAAAAACATAAGATATACTTACTTGTCATAAAAACATACTTACTTTTCATAAAAACATAAGATATACTTACTTGTCATAAAAACATACTTACTTTTCATAAAAACATAAGGTGTATTTACCTTTCATAAAAACATACTTACTTTTCATAAAAACATAAGATATACTTACTTGTCATAAAAACATACTTACTTTTCATAAAAACATAAGGTGTATTTACCTTTCATAAAAACACACTTACTTTTCATAAAAACATAAGATATACTTACCTTTTAAAAGATTAAAATGAAGTGTAGTAGTAAATGGACCAAAACTTTCTTGACCACCTTGAATTTCTCTTACTTGTGGATTTTGTCAAGAGATTGGAAATAAGTGTATATGTGTAGAGTTGTGTGTAAAAGAGATGGGTTTAAATAGATGTATAAAGTTGGCATATTGTAAACATAATCATTCAATTCTATTAATTTTAACACATCATTTTCTTAAAGTAAAGCACCATTCATATACTTTTCCATATTTATACAAATAATATGCTCTTCATGATTATATATAATGGAGTATATAATTCATTCATATACTTTTCCATATTTATACAAATATTATGCTCTTCATGATTATATATAATGGAGTATATAATTCATTCATATACTTTTCCATATTTATACAAATATTATGCTCTTCATGATTACATATAATGGAGTCTTATCAATCATTCATATACTTTTCCATATTTATACAAATATTATGCTCTTCATGATTATATATAATGGAGTCTTATCAATCATTCATATACTTTTCCATATTTATACAAATATTATGCTCTTCATGATTATATATAATGGAGTATATAAATCATTCATATACTTTTCCATATTTATACAAATATTATGCTCTTCATGATTATATATAATGGAGTATATAAATCATTCATATACTTTTCCATATTTATACAAATATTATGCTCTTCATGATTACATATAATGGAGTCTTATCAATCATTCATATACTTTTCCATATTTATACAAATATTATGCTCTTCATGATTATATATAATGGAGTATATAAATCATTCATATACTTTTCCATATTTATACAAATATTATGCTCTTCATGATTATATATAATGGAGTATATAAATCATTCATATACTTTTCCATATTTATACAAATATTATGCTCTTCATGATTACATATAATGGAACCTCCCATGCTTGCATATATTTTTCTTAATTTCAATAATAAAAATAATTTTTGTATAAATAAATATTGGGATAACATTGAATTAAGTACTTGGACTTAATATACTTTAAATCAAGAGAATGGAGATATTTTTAGAAATTCGGAATTTAATTTAAAATCGAACGATCTTGATTATTTCTTGACTTGGCTATACGAATACGTCGCGGCGTTAACTTAATAAAAATGGGTGAAATAGTAGCGACACGATTTTCTATTAAAATAATTATTAATCGCGTAAAAATTCTTGGTCGCTACAGAAAATATGAACGAAATGTTCAAAGATAACATAATTACAAGATGAATAAGAGATTAATAAAATTTCATGCTCTATCTTATGTTGATATGTAGCACGCCTGAAGCGTAGCGTTATTTATAAAGATCCCCAAATAAATAAAAATAGAGCAAATGATTATGATGGTCTTATTGAGGAGGCATGTACTCGTGAGGGAGTATTTATTGACATAATTAATTGTAAATCTCCAGAAGAGGTTCAAGTACTTGAAATATTGAAAAATTGAGATCTCTATAATGTCTTGTGGGGAAAAGAAATCGAATTGAGATAATAATTTTGTCGACACACTTTATAAAGCACTTATACAAAAGCAAATTGCGAAGCTAGCTGCATTATAATTTGAATGATAGCGAGGATAACAAAAGAAAATATGTCGAAGAAAATCGGCATAAAAATAGTTGACAAAAGTATGCATTAAGGCTAAATTAAACTTATTATAAAACCTGAAGTTTTGGGACCTGAAGTTCAAATACTTAAAAGTGTAAAGCCAGTAAAATACTTATAGGTATAGTCGTAATACACAACTTGTTGCGCAACAAATGTTTCAAAGACCTGGCACAGACACAATATTTTATTTTCCTGAAAATGCATAATAAGTGCTGATATTTATATGATTATTAGAAATGCATATAATGAAAAATGATTTACTCTGATTACTAGCTTGTGCACTTTAATGTACCAATGAGTGATATCAAAATGTATGATCATCATCTCGGTACGTTGGGAGTATTCTTTGAAGTACCAATGAGTGAGATTAAAAAGGGTAATCAATACCCCGGTACTTTGGGATTGCAGTGAAATAATTAGAGAAAATCTATTTGAAATATATGAATTGTTACCTATCTAAAGTTTCACGACTTAAATTTGGTGGTAGCAATTTGACAATTGCAATGTGAAACATATACTATGCCTGAAGCATACAATATAATTCTCGAATGATTAAATATGTTTGAAATATACAATTCAAGTTTTTAAGAAACTTGTTTGATCAAAGTATAAAAATACTTTGCTATCTGAATATATCATATGCCTTTAATAGATTCAATTTCCAATGGAATGTGATTGATAATATGAAATTAGATTACATGAAGAATGATACAAATGACTCTATATGATAAAGTGTTGAAATTGAGATGTACCATTACTGTGAATAAAAATCATGGCAATTGATTCTCAAATTCAAATTCATGGTTAATTATTCACCTGAAGTGAATAAGTTAATTGTTCATTGAAGTGAATAAGTCACTTCCAAATTTTAGAAATGCATTAATAATATTGATTATAGAACATAACTCGATGCAACATGTTCAAATGATTAGAAATATTTTGTAGTTCTTCAAGTTCAAAGGAATAATTGAATTTATATTCGAAGAACAAATAATATGGGATATATGCTTGGTGAAGATATTCGATATTGCATCGATTAACAGTTGAAATAATTATATGCAATATCCAAATAAATGTAATGTTCCCATGAGGGAGAGCTAATATGCGCTACACTCTTTTTTCTTTAGCCGAGGTTTTGTCCGACGAGGTTTTCCTGACGAGGTTTTTAATGAGGTAACTGTTATCAATGTCTATTGATATACTCTTCTATACAAAGCTCCTGAAGAGATCAAGATATAAATGATTCAATAGAGATTGAATCAGGGGGAGTAACTATATGGATGATTCAATACATATTGAATCAGGGGGACTAGCTGTACTCTTTTTCCTTCGTTCAGGTTTTTTCCCATTGAATTTTTTTGACAAGGTTTTAACGATGCAACATCAAAATACTCTAGAATTTTCAACAAATTCACTCAAGTAACAATGAAGTTGATTTATCTACAAAAACACTATAAATATCTACATTCAAGAAACCAGTTCACGAGATTGGGATACATCAATTCGATGATTTACAACGATCAACACTAGGGGGAGTAATTGTACTCTTTTTTCTTAGGCAATGTTTTGTCTCATTGGGTTTTCCTGACGAGATTTTAACGAGGCAGCATTCATCTTAATATTCTAAGAACAACTGTAATATTTTTTCCTTCATTTGATATTTTTGTCCCATTGAATTTTTATCAAACAAGGTTTTAATGATGCAGATATTTTGTAATATCATATGTCATTCAATGAGGAGTGTTGTAAATATTATATTGTATAAGTGAATGACAGTTGTACCCCTAAAATCCTAGGTATTATTACCTTTTATATCCTTTATTCCCCCTATGTATATAGGGACTTTGGTTCATAATATTACACAATTTTATTGGTGTCTCTATCTTTCTCTCTTTTTCTCTCTAATTTATAACAAAAATATAAGTGTTCAATAAATTATGTATTAATCTATAATAATCGCTTTAAATCAATTTCTTTTTTAATATATTTTCCATAATCAAGATCTCTAAATTAGTCTTGAAATTGGTAAAATTAATTGCTTAATTAAAGGAAAAGATGTGCCAACTGCCATAGAACTTTCTTACCTACTACAATTATTATTTTCTGTTTAGTAACGTGTGGTCTTTCTTGACAATTTTTGAGTTGCATTTCGTACTAGTGCCATACCAGGACTTGTCCAATTTAGTCCTTCTAATTCTTGATCGAATAGTAAAATTAAGCTTTTTCGTATGGTATGGTATAAATTGAATAGTAATCACTCACTAGACATAGTACAAGAAATCAAGCTTTCCCATTTGGTGTACATTGAATAATTGCGATACACTATTTAAATAATTGAGAGGATAAAATATTATTTGCTCCGTTTGGTAACACTGTTTGGTTCATAAATTGGTTTATTTATAATTTTAAAGTAAAAAGTAGTGGTTGAAAATTGAAGAGAGAAAATATGTATCGTTAAAAAGTGATTTGTGAAATTGTGTAGTTTATAAATAAAAAAACATGACCTTACCCGAAATGTCATAGTTCTGTCGATTGATTTGAAGTACATCTTAAGCTTAATGTGATTAGATTATTAACTCAAGTAACGAACAATAAATTTTGGGAGAGTAAACTTAGGAATATGTCGATCGAGTTGGTCACTTGTACCTTTTATTTTATTTTTTTTCAAAACATTTTATGAATTACATATATATTTAACCACATTGGTTATATATATATATATAGCTTATATAAGTTAATCTTGATTATTAATGCCTCCATTTTCTTGTTATACTAAATTACTGTAACTCTCCCGTTCTATTTCTCGAATACTGACTTATTCATTGTTATCAATAATAATTAACCTTATGTAATTATATTACTAGAAGAATTTTCAAACGGAGTTTCGTGCCTTTTTTCATTGACATTGCAAGGGTATATGCATCACTAGTTTAATTTATTATTAATATTAAAATAAGCCACAATTGTTATAAACTTGAATACCGTAATTATTTGAGATAAGATGGAACTCTAGCATCGTTTATAAACAATACATTTCCTCCAAATCACACATATTTTTTTCAAATCACTTTATAAACAACACATTGCTACCTCTAGAACATCACATTATATATATATATATAGACACACACACACACACCAATCAGAGGCTAAATAAATAGTTTTTTAATAAGAAAGAAACTGAAATCCATTTGGGGTGGGGGAAGGAAAATAAAATGTGGGTAATCTGTCTTTTCCTCAGTCGGCAGACAAAACGCCAAATGGTGGAACTTCCCTTTCCGTGTAATTCAATGTTAATATTGTGCAGTATAGAAATTTATGTCTATATGTTAAAGATGTCATATATAATTTATGGTGCATTGTCTTTGACCAGTTATATTATGAGCATTACAATTCAACACCACAACATCAGGGCCCTGGCTTATGCTATGTTGTAATTTTGACACTTGGATATCATCAAAGGAAAATTATTCCCCATATCTAACTACCCCCATTGGGATGCCGTGAAATTTTTTTTGAAATAGAAATAATAATGGTTCCATTTGATTCCTATAAATTTAAGTTTTTCACTTACTTTTGAGTTTATAGCTATTATATATATATATATATATATATATATATATACACACAAGTGCATGATGTTTATTGATGTTTACTCAAGTGGTTTTCTTAACCTTTTTTGAGTTATAGATGCCATACAACTTTCCTATTTTGTCTTGTGACAAAGATACTCCATCTTTAATCCTTGATGGAAGGTGGGATCTTTAATGGTAAATGATTTGTCTACAACTAGCACTTTACAAGAAATTAAGTCTTTTCATGCGGTGAAAATTCAAATAGACGTGACTTACTTGCTGAATAATTGAGAGAATAAAAGTTAGATTACGCGTCAATTCCTAATATATGTATAGTGAAAAGTTGATCAATTATATGTCAAATTTTAAAATATATTGTCTGAAAAGTAGAGTTTGATTGAAAACAATATTATATCGTCGTACATCAATCTTAAAATATAGGGAAACATATATATATATATATTTTTTTTTTAAATAAAAAAAGGGTACTTGTTCAAGTGAAGATTCACTAGGCCCTTGATCTTCAGCATGGACTTACTTTTGCAAAGGAGAAAAGTTATGAGTACGACCCACTGTGAGTAATTCAATAGCTAAAGTCTGATTTCTAGTAAACCTGAATGCTCTTTGTTTTAACTGACATGTGGCTTTGTTTGAAGAAATAGATTTTGTTCGTGTCGTTTTGTTTTCGCATAGAAAATAAAGTGGTCCATAGTCGTACGTGCTTCTTTAGCTATATGAACTAGCTGGATTGTATTCTTCTTGTAAACATTTTACTTCAAGGCTGATATGCCTTCGTCGTAAAATGGATTAAGTCATTTTTAAAAATTCATTTCTCCTTTAATATCTTTTCGGAAGAATGATTTCGATTTTGAAATACACTTTAAGATTTTCTTTCTAAACAAATCATCCTAATTTTACATACTATGGATTGTTGATTGAGCTGAGCTGGATAATTCCTCAACACGAGAAGAGTGGAGCACGAGTGAGAAATGAGTGTGAGTTGGCCTACATTGGACGTTAAAACAAGCTCGCAGACCTTTAATATCATCCATTCTGTCCCTGAAACAACGATATGAAATCTAATTCTGACTAAATATCTTCGAGTTAGTTTGAGATGAGCCGAAGTAAGACGAAACTTGTTAATTCATCTAATCAATCAAATCATTGTCTTTAATTTTTCTTAATTCATGACAAATGTAAGCCCCATAATCTATCAAAACACGATGGAATTTCAATTTGTTCATTAGAATGGGGAATAAACAATTCATTAACTGATTGGCAGATCTGATGGCTAGATCATCCTCCAACTTGATCCCTATCCAAACACGATGGAATTTCAATTTGTTCATAATCTGATTCCCAGTTCGGATCTAATCTTACGTACACGTAATTCTTTTATTAAAAATTTGTTTAATTAGACCAGAATACTTTGAAAATACCGCAATCTCACTTCATAATTTGACTTGGTGGCCTGCATTCCACCTGCAGTCTGAAGTCATCACTATGCATATTTAAAGAAATGGAAAATTGCTATCCATGCATCGATTGGTACTTTTGTTTCCAACTTGTATTGTGGATTTAAGTTTCTTAAACTTTCAAAATAGGAACAAATGATCCTTAAATGAAATGAGAACAAGAAACACTAATTCTGTTTCGCGCAGAAATCGAGCTATTGCTAACAATTAAGATGATTCAGACGATGTGTAAGGAACAATAACCTTTTGAGACAAAATCCCAACAAGGGATGCTTTATTTATGAAGATTACAATAAAAACATAATACCTCCAAGGTCACAAACACACTGAAATGCAAAGTAAACAAGACTTAACAAGAAAATCTAAAAAAAAAGAAATTACATAATTCTCTATTTTTTAGAGTGATTGATCGGCTCTCTCTATGTTCTCTTTTTCTTTTTATACTTCCCATGACGGTTTACTTCAAACTCGTTCAGAAATCTGTCTGTCGCCTGATAACTATCCACTTCCTTCATCATAGGTGACTTGTCAAAAAACTGATGTATTAATTGTTACCATTTCTTCCATTATTCAACCGCTTACACCCGAAATTTTTGGATCGTGAGGATATGATAAGATTGCCCATAAATGTTTAATAATTGTCACTTTAAATGATAATGGGATGTCCTACTTGCCCAGATCTTGGGCGACTTCCAGGTTTGGACGATACTGGACATTCGCTCAATAAATATGTTTTGGGCCTATAAAAGGGTTTCATTTGGACCCATTCTTTGGACTTCTTAACTGGGCCTCATTTTTTATGTTAACAATTACCCTCAATATGGCCAAATTAAAATCAATTATTAATCTTGTGTTATATACATCTTTTAGCTAGTCCCACGATGTTTGGAGTCTAAAAATGTGAAAATTTTCAATCATTCTTTTTGTTTGGCAATAACTTTCTATATCCCAAAAGGTACATCACCACATTGAATTATCACACATGCAATCCTCAATATCCCTAAAAAAGGTATCGTCACATTGCCTCGTTACCTCCACGTTCTGCTTCTGTTACATCGCTTGCATTTTCTTTCTTCTATAAAGTGCACTATTCACTATAACACTCATACCCCCAGAAGCTTCAAAAACTTACAATTTGTGATAAACGGTGACCTCAAAAATCCTTTCAAATAACTCCATTAGCTTCAAAGACCTTCAGGAACTTCTGGCTAAACCTTACGTGGATCGAGCTTCCCTTTTACCAGCCAATCCTGATCTTCATGAGTTTTATCTAGGTCCAGCTTTCAATGATGTAGACTCAATTAATCGAGTAGTTGTGGCCCAAATATTTCGTGTACTCAAGAACCTCCTTTCTCGAATCATTTCCCATTAAAACCAATCCACGACAAAGATATTCGTACTTGGCCCAAAGATGATATAACTTTCCGTCTTTGGCATGCACGTATGATGAAACACAACCCCACTAAAGCACTTTTTCACCGCGCTAGAATTTCTGACCTTTTAGAATTTGCTGCACATCCCCAATGTAAGATCACGTATGTAACGACCCGGGTACTACTTAACGGGCTATCCCGACCGTTAGATGACTGCATACTATCCCCAGACCAATATGAGTCTTTTCAACATGCTTTATCCTCAATCGCACGCTCCTTGAAATAACTTTCCAGTAGGTCACCTATTTCAGAATTTCTCCAAGTCAAGCACGCTTAACTGTGGAGTTTTTAATGATGGACTTCCAAAAAAGAAGGTGCACCTTGTGGGTATGAGTAGTACCTATCATTTCTTTTAAGATTT
The DNA here is from genome assembly GCA_963555705.1 of Ligustrum vulgare. Taxonomy (NCBI): domain Eukaryota; kingdom Viridiplantae; phylum Streptophyta; class Magnoliopsida; order Lamiales; family Oleaceae; genus Ligustrum; species Ligustrum vulgare. The sequence goes on from OY743190.1 coordinate 1,796,641, forward strand.
CCTGGCCTGGGTGTTACAATCACCCCCGTTAGACTCGCGAGTCCTTGTCGCACTTAAACCATCTTAAGATTTGTTGTCAGGAGTTGGGATTCTAGAAGTTGCTCTTATGGGTTCAAGATGTTGCTCTCGTTCTATGACGTAGCACTTTGTCCTGCATAGCACTTAGTTCCCTATTTCCGATTAGTGGCCGTCTCTGATATCATTTGTAATGACCTAGGTCCCACTTAACGAGCTGTCTCGACCTTTAGATGATGGCGTACTGTCCCCACTGTACCAACATGAGTCTTTTCAGCATGCTTTGTTCACACTCGCACGCTCCCCAAGAAAACTTCCCAGGAGGTCACCCATCCTAGAATTTCTCCAAGTCAAGCAAGCTTAACTGTGGAGTTTCTAATTATGGACTTCCAGAAAAGAAGGTAAACGTTGTTGGTATGAGTAATACCTATCATTTTTTTTATGTTTTCTTGGCCTGAGTGTTACAACGTACTTTTTCCAACTGCCTTAAGTTTCTAATCCTCTGAATACAATACCTTTATTTTTCCACTTGACCCAATGTCCATCACTTTAAGGGATGTTGGTGCTTTAGTCATCACTATATTGACCTCTTGATCACAAGCAATAATAATTCTCACCGGGATTTGAACAAACAAGAATAACTCGCAAGTTCGGATTTTATTCAATGAAGAGTAAGATTGTGAAAGCAAAATAGCCTCTCAATTATAATATCAAAGTTGTGTGTAAAATAATGAAAATTACATCCCTATAAATCGGGTCAAAACCTGACTAAAGAGTTTTAATTATATTAGGAAATAAATACCTAAAAATAAGGAACATAATTAAAATCCTAAAATAACGCGTATAGCTATTGCAGCCGTGACTAATTTCCTTACGGCCGTAAGACTCTTTCTGTTTCACCATTACGGCCATGAGACTTTATTTACGACCGTAAGTCTCAATTCTGAAATTCTTGTTTTCAGCCCGAGGCCTCATTACGGCCGTGATAAATATGCGTTACGGCCGTAAGTCCAATTTTCTTAAAAATCACAATTTTCATCAGTGGGCTCGTTACGGCCGTAAGAGTTATGGGTTACGGCCGTGATTCTTGAATTTTTACAATCTTCTTCGACGGCTTGAATGAGGTTGATCCACTCGTCGTTTTGGCTCGGTCCCAACATGGAACTTGCTTCTTTTAATGACACGAACATTGTTTTGGCCATTGTTCCTTGAACTAGCTTGTCCATTGCTTCGTTGGCCCTCTTTGTTTGCAGTCGAGTCATTGGTCCTCCTTTGATCTTCAATGGATCTTTGTGCGGGCTTGTATTCGTGGTCTGGATCACATCATCCCCTCCCTCTTCGAAAGGACTCGACCTCGAATGTGTACCTGCATCAAACGGAGATAGATCAGAAACATTAAATGCAGCCGAAACATTATACTCACCAGGAAGATCGAGTTTATAGGCATTGTTGTTGATCCTTTCAATAACTTGGAATGGACCATCCCCTCGCGGTTGTAACTTTGACTTGCGTTTTTTTGGAAACCGCTCCTTTCTCAAATGTACCCAAACCCAATCACCGGGCTCAAATATGACGCCTTTTCTCCCCTTGTTAGCCTGCGATGCATAATGTTCATTTTTCTTTTCAATCGCCAACCTCACTTTGTCGTGGAGTGATTTAACCATCTCAGCCTTTTTCTTTACATATAAACTCCTACGTTCATTCATAGGTAAAGGAATTAAATCCAATGGTGTTAGCGGATTAAAACCATAAACAATTTCAAATGGTGAATAAGAAGTAGTAGAATGTATAGCCCTATTATATGCAAATTCAATAAATGGTAAACACTCTTCCCAATTTTTCAGATTTTTATTGATTATGGTGTGCAATAATTGAATCATTGTACTATTTACTACCTCGGTCTGTCCATCGGTTTGTGGGTGACAAGTTGTAGAAAAAAGTAGTTTTATTCCTAATTTGTTCCACAAGACTCTACAAAAATGACTAAGGAATTTAACATCCCTATCCGAGACAATACTTTTAGGAACCCAATGTAAGCGCACGACTTCCCGAAAGAAACTTTCAGCTATGTTAGTAGCATCATCAGTTTTGTGGCATGGTATGAAATGTGCCATTTTACTAAAGCGATCTACTACCACAAAAATCGAATCTCTTCCCTTCTTAGTCCTAGGTAATCCCAAAACAAAATCTATAGAGATATCGACACAAGGTTCACTAGGGACGGGTAAATGTATATATAACCCATGGGGTTTAATCCTAGATTTAGCCTTCTTGCAAGTAAGGCATCTACTACAAACCCGAACCACATCAATCTTCATCTTAGGCCAATAGAAATGTTCACTTAGGATTTCGATGGTCTTTTTAATTCCAAAATGACCCATTAGACCTCCACTATGGGCCTCTCTCACAAGTAACTCCCTCATTGAACACCTAGGGACACACAATTTATTTTCTCGAAATAAATAATCATCATGTTTAAAGAACCTATCCACAGCCCCTTTACCACATGAATCATAAATACTAGAAAAGTTCGAATCATTAGCATACATGTCCTTAACGTATTTAAACCCAAGCAATTTAGAATGCAAAGAAGTTAAAAGAATATACCTTCGAAACAATGCATCTGCCACCACATTTTCCTTACCTTGTTTGTACCGGATGACATAGGGAAAGGTTTCGATGAACTCTACCCATCTTGCATGTCTCTTACTCAGCTTAGCTTGACCCCTCAAATGCTTCAAGGACTCATGATCGGTGTGAATCACGAACTCCCGTGGCCACAAGTAATGTTGCCATGTCTCCAAAGCGCGCACTAGTGAGTATAACTCTTTGTCATATGTGGGTAATTAAGTGCAGCCCACTTTAGCTTTTCGCTAAAATAGGCTATTGGCCTTCGATCCTGCATTAAAACAGCTCCAATGCCTAGCCCTGAGGCATCACATTCAATCTCAAAAGCCTTGTCAAAGTTAGGAAGTGATAAAACCGGTGCTTCACACAACATATTTTTAATAGTCTCAAATGCATGCTCCTGTTCTACTCCCCATTTAAATCCTACACTTTTTTTAACAATTTCTGTGAGTGGTGCGGCAATTGTGCTAAAATCTTTAACAAAGCGCCTATAAAAACTAGTCAAGCCATGAAAACTTCTAACCTCAGTTATGCTTTTAGGTGTTGGCCATTCTTTAATAGCTTTGACTTTCTCTTCATCTACTTCTATTCCCTTAGCACTAACCACATAGCCAAGAATCACAACTTTATCCATGCAAAAACTACACTTTTTAAAATTAGTGAAAAGTTGCTATTACCTCAAAACCACAAGCACACACCTAACATACTTCACATGCTCATTCAAAGTTTTACTATATATCAAGATATTATCGAAGTAAACTACAATGAATTTACCTAAAAATGCTCGTAAAACATGATTCATTAAACGCATAAATGTGCTAGGTGCATTAGTAAGTCCAAAAGGCATTACTAACCATTCATACATGCCATACTTAGTTTTAAAAGCAGTTTTCCACTCATCTCCTTCTTTCATTCGAATTTGATGATAACCACTCTTAAGGTCAATTTTACTAAATATGCTAGAACCATGCAATTCATCCAACATATCATCTAACCAAGGAATAGGATGACGATACTTTACCGTTATGTTGTTGATGACCCTACAATCAACACACATTCTCCAAGTTCCGTCCTTTTTAGGTACAAGTAATACGGGGACGGCACATGGACTCATACTTTTCCTTATATATCCTTTGCTCATCAAGTCCTCCACTTGCCTTTGAAGCTCCTTCGTCTCCTCGGGGTTACTTCGATAAGCGGGACGGTTTGGAATGACTGCTCCAGGTATAAAATCGATTTGATGTTCAATACCTCGAATGGGTGGTAACCTACTAAGTAGGTCATCGGGGAATACATCGTCAAATTCCTGCAAGAGAGAAATAGCCAAACTATGGAGGGGTTTGTTAGTTTCATCAAATGCAAGGAAGGATTCCTTGTATAGTAGAAGGACCATTGGCCGTTCTTCCATGAATGCTTTCTTGATTTTACTCCTTTTTGCTTAGAAACTCATTTTTCTTTCTTTTCTGGCACTCTTCGCTCCCTCTCCTTTTTCTGAGGTATGTACCCCAACACTCCTTTTTTCTCTCGCCTCTCCTTTTTCTGGAGTCGTGGCTCCAACTCTCTTTTCCTCTCCTTTTTCTGAGGTCGTGGCCTCAACTCTCTTTTTCTCAATATTCCTCACCTTTTGTTCTTCATCATTTTTCAATTTAACTTGATCTGCATAAACTTGTGATGGTGTCAATGGTGTAAGTGTAATTTTTCTCCCATCCTTGGTAAAACTATATCTATTTTTATACCCATCATGTGTCACTTTCCTATCATACTGCCAAGGCCTACCCAACAAAATGTGCCCGGCTTGCATAGGAACCACATCACACATCACTTCATCCATATAGTTACCAATCGAAAAATTTACTAACACCCTCCTATTCACCTTAATTTCACCACTATCATTTAACCACTGAAGTCTATAAGGTGATGGATGCTTTAACAATGGTAACCCTAATTTCTCAATTAGTGTGGTACTAGCAACATTTATACAACTACCACCGTCAATAATCATACTACATACATTGTCTTGGATGCGACACAGTGTATGAAATATGTTCTCCCTCCGTTTCTCCACGTCATCCACGTTGACTTTAGCACTAAGGGCTCGCCTCGCTACTAATAACGTCCCATGCTCTCCGGATAACAATTCCTCATTATCATTAGCTTCCTCCAAAGCGGGCATGTCACTGTAGTCTTCCTCATCGCTGCCACTTTCCCAAGCCCCCTCTGCTCGCAAGGTAATAACACGCCTATTAGGGCATTGAGAAGCCACATGTCCTCTTCCCAAGCATTTGAAGCATTGGATATCTCTACTCCTAGATGGTTGAGACTCCCCTTTAGGTGAAAATTTGTTAACGGACTCCTCCTTTCCCTTGGGTACTTCAAAATTTCCTTTTGGTGCCTCAAACTTCCCTTTAGAAACAGTCTCATTACCTTTATTTTCCCACTTCAGCTTCCAAGACGGATTAGAACCCGAAGAAGCCGACTGATACTTAGCTGTCCCTTTTCTCTTCAATTGTTTCTCTACTTTCATGGCCATATGTAGCATATCTTCTAACTCCACATAGTGTTGCAATTCGACCATATTTTCTATATCTCTATTCATCCCATTTAAGAAACGGGTCATAGTGGCCTCTTCATCCTCCTCTACATTGGCTCTAAGCATTAACATCTCCATCTCCTTATGATAATCCTCAACACTCTTAGAACTTTGGTAAAGACTTTGCAGTTTTTGATGAAGGTCCCTATGGTAATGACTAGGAACAAACCTCTTCCTCATGACAACCTTTAATTCACCCCATGTACTAATAGGTCTCTCACGATTTCGCCTCCTAGAGGTTGCTAATTGATCCCACCAAGTAAGTGCATAATTAGTGAATTCAAGGACTGCAACCTTAACCTTTTTCTCCTCCGTATAGATGTAGCAATCAAATATCAACTCAATCCTTTTCTACCACTCTAAATATTGTTCCGGATCACTCCGACCCTTAAAGGAAGGAATAGTTGTTTTGATATTACCCATGCCACGATCCTGTCGGTCCCCAACATCCTCTCTACCTCGTCGTTCATGCCTAACATCTCTATCCATAAGTGCCCCATCATCATACCCATCAAATTCATCTTCTTCCTTTGTCTCTATCCTATGACCACGCCCCACTTGTCTCCGCACATTGGGCGCTTCCCTAGGCCGCTCTAACCTTTCAATCCTGCTTGACATAGCCCCAAGCATTTTCTCAAAGCGTTGTGCCAATTCTTCCACCATGTTGACTTGATCTCCGTTCTTTGCTGTAGTAGAATTTTCCGACATCCTAAACTAAGTAATATATGCCTCACGTGTATTTCTCTCGTGTATCACTCAATTTTTGGCTTTTACCCTCTATTGATCTTACCTCTCTGCCTTTTCCACTCAATGGCTTTCACCCCAATTGCTTCAAAGAACGAACCCGAACTCAAACAAGTTTAAGCCCGAATGATTCAAATCGAGTATGAGTGAGAATTTATGAATTTGTTGGAAAACTCGAAGAAGACTTTTAGAGAATGGAATTAGACTCTATATAGGACTTGATACTTTTATGAGAAATAAGATTGTTTCAAGAAAGTATTTCTTGAAATCAAATAACAACTTTTTCTTTTGCAATTGAAATTTTTCGTTTTTTTTTTTTTTTGGGACACTTTTTGGATTAAAGACTCAAGAACTGGAAGAACACGAAGAATAAGATTAAAGAAGACTCAAGAAAACAAAATAAAGATATAACCTTGATTTTTGGAGCCTAAGCTCTGATACCAAATGATGCAAACCACGTAGCAATTGTAGCTACGCAACCCACAAAATATTGAAATCGACCCAAGAACGCCAAGAAATCACTATTTATGGATCCAATTAAAATTAATTGAACCAAACAACCAATCCAATCACTGGGATATATTGACCTCTTGATCACAAGCAATAATAATTCTCACCGGGATTTGAACAAACAAGAATAACTCGCAAGTTCGGATTTTATTCAATGAAGAATAAGATTGTGAAAGCAAAATAGCCTCTCAATTATAATATCAAAGTTGTGTGTAAAATAATGAAAATTACATCCCTATAAATCGGGTCAAAACCTGACTAAAGAGTTTTAATTATACTAGGAAAGAAATACCTAAAAATAAGGAAAATAATTAAAATCCTAAAATAACGCGTATAGCTATTGCGGCCGTGACTAATTTCCTTACGGCCGTAAGAATCTTTCTGTTTCACCATGACGGCCGTGAGACTTTATTTACGGCCGTAAGTCTCAATTCTGAAATCTTGTTTTCAGCCCGAGGCCTCATTACGGCCGTGATAAATATGCGTTACGGCCGTAAGTCCAATTTTCTTAAAAATCACAATTTTCATCAGTGGGCTCGTTACGTCCGTAAGAGTTATGGGTTACGGCCGTGATTCTTGAATTTTGACAATCTTCTTCGACGGCTAGAATGAGGTTGATCCACTCGTCGTTTTGGCTCGGTCCCAACATGGAACTTGCTTCTTTTGATGACACGAACATTGTTTTGGCCATTGTTCCTTGAACTAGCTTGTCCATTGCTTCGTTGGCCCTCTTTGTTTGCAGTCGAGTCATTGGTCCTCCTTTGATCTTCAATGGATCTTTGTGCGGGCTTGTATTCGTGGTCTGGATCACATCACTTATCCCACAAAGTTCCAATCTACGCGCAACATTCTCCTACTTTAAATGAAGTGAGCACCTTTTTGTTTGTTTGGGCTCAATATTTAATTGAGCGATAGTTGTTCCATGATATTCTGACTGGAACAAAAACCAGGGTAGGAGTTGAAATTTATGGTCCCCAATTCTTTACTCGTCAACTTGATTTTGGCCAAACTTGAACAGTTCCTCCCTGTTACTCCAAAATCTTAAAGAGCACTTCCATACCATCAGTAAAGTAGAGGCACAGACCATTGACACTCGCAATGCTCTTTTTATCAATGGTTTTTCTTTGGCTCCTTTCAATCCTACTTCTGCTATTTATCCTATTTTTGAGCAATCCTAGCCATCAGGGAAGCGTAGATTATTTGCCACTAACGTCAACCATGCCTTTCATTTGCTTGAGGGGTTAGGGACTTCTAAAACTTCTGTTTCTTCCATTCCTGCTCCTATTCTAGCCGTGCCCATATCTATCAGAAGTCATGCCTCTCCTTTAAAATCTCCACCTACTCGTTCTAAACGCCCTGGAATGGTTTCTCCTCAATCCAGTTCCCCACCTACTCAGACTGGAATTAAAGATGTATCCAGCCATAAACGGACAGCTTACGACCCATCAGAGCAGTCTGATGATGAAAATGATGATGCTCCACTTATCATCAGAAGGAAGGTACTTTGATCATATAATTTTTTTTTTGCTCATTCATCATATAAAACTTATATGAAAAATTCAAATATGTTGATATTTTACTTGTATCTTATCAAAAGAGTTCTATATCTCCTTCAACGGCTCTTATTCTACTTCTTCCTTCAAATCCTCCTTTATTCGTGCTATCCCATGAGGGAACTTTTCCAAAGGAGGAACTCAAAGGCCAAGAATCTTTAATCTCTCAGCCAGCGGGAGAGCTTTTACCTTTCCAGGATGCTGATCCAACAAGTGTGGAATTAGAAGGTAATGCGTATATTTGTGGTTTTTCGTTTGTTTGTGTCACTGGACTTTAACTCACCATTACTGTTTTCTTGCAGAGGCACCTATAGATTTGCATGTTATAAAAGAGCCTGCTCATCCAGATAAGGGGAAAACTCGACAAGCAGTGGAATCATTCGATGATATACCCCAATTTTGTTCTTCCAAAGTTGTTGATTAGGTAACCTTTATTTTTATCTTTCATATTCACTCTGTTCACTGTAATGAAAATGCGAAGTAGTTACATTTTTTTTTTTCTTTATAGGATGCTGAAGTCATTTTGTGCTCCATTTAGGAACTGTTCAACTCTTGGGAACAAGTTAAGGCATGTAATACTTCTTGTTCTTCTTCAACCAGTCGTCCTTCTGCTACATCTACTACATTTTCAAAGGAGAACGTGAACATTCTCGAGCAGTCAGTACTTGAGTATACTTCTTTCCTGGAAATGGATATAGTCATTGCTAGTGCTACCAACCAGCGAGATAAATTTGAGCGACTGAGTGTAACAATGGCTCAAGCACTTGAACTTCCTTCGCACAAAACTCTAATTGATGTTAAACTGGCTTTGAAGATCATCCACTATGAGATAAGCTCTTTGCTGGCCAAAAATGTGGAGTTGAAGGCCAAGAAGACTCAATATGTATGTACTGTGAATGAGAAAGAGTCTATACATCATGAGATTGACAAGGCTAAAAGCAGTCTAAATGAAATCTCTTCCAAGGTCATGGTTGAAAACTCCTTGATGATGAGCTTGACTACTAAGATGAAGGAATTCCAAGTAAAAATGGATGACTGCTAGGCTAGATTGGCTGTCAAGAAGCATAATGCCTCCCAGGAATTTGAACGAACTAAGTCGCTTGAGTGTTATTCAAGTCTAGAAGTTGATGAAGGACTTATGGCTGAGCTATCTACTGCCTCCATTGATAAGCACGATGAATGGGAAAAACTTAGGGAAAAAATGCGCTCTCTTTAGGGGTAAATTGTAATTAAGACATTAATGTCGTAACCTTTTATAGGACGATCTCGTCCTTTATTTTGTTTTGGTACAATTATCTAATTTTATGATGGCAGCCAACTTCTGGTAAATGTAATGGTAGCCAATTTTATCAATGAAATGAGTATTTAGTTCATTTGCATAATGGCCTTGTATATTAGACTCCTATTCGTTCAAAATCCCAAATTGAAGGAACGTATTTCTTTAAATATTTACTGTTAATAAACCTTATGTGCCTTGTATTAACTAAATATTCTAAGGAGTATGGTCCATTAGGAAAAACATTTTTCATTCTGTATGGTCCTTCCCAATTAGGCGACCATTTCCCATATTTTGGATCCTTACTATCCAAAGGGAATATTGTCTTCTAAACTAAATAGCTCATATTAAAAAACTTGGCTATAACCTTTTTATTATAATACTAAGCCATTTTTCGCTTTTGAACCTGCAATCTATCTAGGACACCTAACTTTAGTTAGTCCAATTCTAATAAGTTTCGGGATAGTGATTCTGCATATTCATCATCAATTAAATTATTGTCTTCTAAACTAAATAGCTCATATTAAAAAAACTTGACTATAACCTTTTTATTATAATACTAAACCATTTTTCGCTTTTGAACCTGCAATTTATCTAGGACATCTAACTTTAGTTAGTCCAATTCTAAAAAGTTTTGGGATAGTGATTCTGCATATTCATCATCTATTAAAATATTTTTTAATCTTACTTTAATTGATCTCACATTAATCTTCATAGGAAACACTACCTCTTGTCCGCAAGTAAGTTGAAGACGTTCTATAAGCCTACAATGCTTTATTTAAACATTCATGACAACTTCTGGCATTTTCATTTATAATTTTTCTTATAATATTCTTCAAAATCTTATTAGGATATTCTACCTGCCAATTGGATTGGTCATAATAGAGTGTAGAGTTCACCAACTTAACTCCAAATTCGCTCAAGAACTCATTCACTTGATCTCGATTTAAAGAAGTTCTGTGATCCATCATTAAAGTTTGTAGTATCCTAAATCTATATATAATGTCATCACAAATAAATTATATGATATTCTTCTGAGAAATCTCTTTTAAAGGTATTGCTTCCACTCATTTGATGAAGAAACTATTATAAACATGTGTTGCTTGGAGGACGGGGGATATGTTTTCCCTATCAAATCAATTGCCCAACCTTTAAATGACCAAAGCTTAATAATGAGTGTCACTTCTCTTCCTGACACTCTTTGGATTGGGCCATGTTTTTTACATGATAAGCAACTTTTGGCATATTGAATGCACAATTCACCAATCTTAGGCCAAAAGTATCCTCTCCTAATAATCAACCATCTCATTCATTGGCCGGCTTGATAAGCCTCACATATTCCTTCATGAATTTAGCCATGATTGTTCTATACTCTTGCAAACTCACACATTTCAGAAACACACCGTCTGAACGTTTTTTGTACAATTCATCAACTATCGATACATAGTTTAATGAGCGTAACCTCATTTTCTTATCATTCTTTTTGTCAGGTTTTTGTGAGAACCTTTTTATTTTTCCCTCCAATCTATTGCATCCCCGTTTTGTATGCAATGGACGTTGATTCTCTTCGTCCTCCGTTGTACTATGGGCAATATAACTCCATATCCACAAGTGGAATCCAAATTTAGTACCTTTGAATAGGCCGAAGTCATTTGGGCTAATTCATTTTCTAAGTTGTTATACATTTTGTTAACGGACTGAAGTTCCACTTGGTTCAATTCCTCCAACAACTCTTGGGTTATTTCATATTGGCTTATGATGAGTCAATTGATAAATCACCAATTAGGAATCGCCTTCGATAATTACATTCTTTGTTCCCAACTCTATTAACAATTCTAAACCTATAATCAACACTTCATGTACTTAACTAAATTTGTTTTATTTATGAAGATTACAATGAAAACAATATGCCTCCAATAGGCACAAGCACACTAAAATGCAAAGTTAAGAAGACTTGAAAAGAAAATCTAAAAGAAAAGAAATTATATAATTCTCTATTTTTTAGAGTGATTGATCGGCTCTCTGTCACTAAGTTCTCTTTTCCTTTTATACTTCCCTTGAAGGTTTCCTTCAAACTCGCTCAAAAAACTGTTTGTCACCCAATAACTACCCACTTCCTCTATCATGGGTGACTTGTCAAAAAACTAATGTATTAACTGCTTCCATTACTTCCATCATTCAACCGCTTGCAACCGAAATTCTTAGATCGTGGGGATGTGATAAGATTGTCCATTAACTGTTTAATATTTGTCGCTTTAAATGATAATGGAATGTCCTACTAGCCCAGATCTTGGGCATCTTCCTGGGTTGGGCGATACTGAACCTTCGCTCAATAAATTTGTTTTCGGCCTATACAGGGTTTCATTTGGACCCATTCTTTGGACTTCTTAACTAGGCTTTATTTTTGTACGTCAACTAATTCTATATCACCGAAAGCAATCAATACGTAGATGAAAATAAAGATATGCAAAGTTTATAGAGTTTCATATCAATGTGAAATTACATCATCTTTCATTGCTACAATAATTTATTATGATGAAAATAAATTTACAAGAAAAAACCGCACTCATATTTTCTATAACCTCACTTTTTCTCTATTTTTTATGATGATTACAAGTCTAAAAGTGGTTCCTTATTTATAAGGATTCAAGTTCCTAAGACGGATTTTACAGAATCAAAATTTCCTAAATTGTCTTTAATGGAATTTGGTTCATCCACGTACTTCTCAACGAAGCAACAATAATTAAGTCTCGCAACCAGGGTTTAGAAAATCGGACCGGATCGGCCGGTTCGACCGAGAAAACCGGAAACCGGCCCGAAAATCGGTCCGGTTCATCCCAAAAACCGGTCGGTTCAACCGGGAAACCGGCCGGTTCAACCAATTTTCGTTTTTTTATTTTTATTTTTTTATTTTTTTTGTTTTTAAGCTATTTTTGTTTATAATAATTTATTTTCTAAATGAGTAAATATTAGTTTATTTGTAAAATAACTTATTTTTTAGAATTTTTGTGATTTTTTAATAATTTTTTATATTTTAATTGAAACAGGTTCGACTCTTGATCCGTTGCCTTTTTCGGTTCGAACCGGTTTTCAATTTTCTAAACATTGCTCGCAACTTAACAAAATGTTGTAATGGGATCTCATTTTAATGTAGATGAACTCACATATATTTTTCAAAGAACTGAAAGTAATTTGAAAACTTACTTTGGACTAAAAACATCCTCCATATATTCTTATTTGTTTGATTTATAATAGATATACACTAGCATTTTCATTGATATTATTGATATACAATTTAGATATTCTGCGATGCTACAAAGCCCAATTGGTATCTATTAAATGAATTAATATGAAAGCTAGCTATATTTAATAAAATACAAAGTATGTATAATGGTAAGTATAGACATGTACGTCTTAGACATAATACCATATAGCAGTTTGTCTAAAATGATGTAAAATCGTGGATCCACTAAGAAAAAGTCCGCCAAGAGTTCAAATACGCTACATTTCGAGGGGAATATGCTTAAAGCCTACTACGTAAAGGTTTTTCAATGGTAAACCAACCTTGTTGATTGGAAATCTCAAGATCGTGGTTCAATGGGACAACTAAATTATGAAGATTCAATGAGCACCTGAGAGTTAAATCATACACATTCCTATGATAATAAAAGTGCTACAAGCAAAATATTTTAGGTTAAATTAAACTTTTGATGATTCCTATAGCTTGGACAAATCAAATGGGGTATAGTAGGTATTCTTAATAGGAAATCACCTATGTAAGTGAGAAGTGAGGTCGCTTCTATGAGAATGGTTCAAGACTTAAATTCTCTAAAGCACTTGTGAAACCACGAGTTATTTAAGGCCAAAATGAACACAATCATGAGAACCGAAAGTGTTAGGGAAGATATTGTGTGAGTATTATTGTCTTGAGTAACATCAACGACTGAACAGTTCAAGACATTGTGTTCACTAATTAACCAAATAAATCACATAATATTTTACTAAGGCAGGTTCAAAGCAAGAAGTTACCTTTCCTGATGCAATAGCTTTCTTCTTGTACTCTCTTTGGTGTCTCCATAGAATTTGCATTTATTTCATTCATGAGAGGAATTGTTTAAAAACGTGATATTTTTGGAAAATTAATAGAATATTATTGAATATTCTAGAACTTAATTGGATAACGAGGTATGTCCTTTTAGATAAAAGGTCATGACTTTTGGAATTGACCCACTGAACTTGTACTTGAGCTATGGTTCCTTGTGACTTGATCTCTTCTTTGCATTTCTGTCCTGAATCGCATCATCCCTCTTTTGAAAACAATTCGACCTCGAATCAGCATTTAGTCCAATTTTCTTGTAACTTCTACATTTGTTGGCTTTCGGAACATGCTTATACTTGGAGCTCTCCTTCACCCTTTTGGGTTGTTCTTCCTTGCAAGTAAATATCTCCCCGAATTTAGCTTATGATTTGATTTTGGTACTTGCAAAACAGTAGGGACTTGTTAGCATAACCAAGTGCAGGGATTGGATCATTGTATATCAACATTTGTGCAAAAAAGTTCATTTTGTGGGTGGACTCTTTTTTTTTTTTCTCTTTGCATTCATGCTCTCCTTTTTCTGAGGTCATGACCTCAACTCTCTTATTTTCAACTTTTACTATCTCTCATTTTCTGAGGTTGTGACCTCAACTCTCTTATTTTTCTCCTCAAACTCATTTTTTTTTTAATTTTTAGTTGATCGTCTTAGACTTGTTTAGGTGACAAATGAGCAAGAGTAATTTTTTTCTCACTCTTCACAAAGGAATATTGATTTTTAAACCCGTCATGTACCACCATCCTATCATGTTTCCATGACCTCCCCAATAAAATATGTCCAACATGTGTTGGCACCACGTCACAGACCACCTCATCCTTGTGCTCCCAATGGTAAATTTGACCTTTACCTTCCTTTTGACCTTAAATTCCCCCAACTCAGTCAACCATTGTAATTTATAAGACTTAAGATGTTTCATCTTAGGAAACCTCAATTTTTTAAGCAAAATAATACTAACTACATTGGCACAACATTCCCTATCAATCACCATGTCCCATACTCTTTTATCCACTAAGCACCTATCGGTGAATTCCACTAAAGCTAACCTAACCTTTTTTTCCTTCGAATAGTTATGGCACTCAAACATCGACTCCACCTTCGTCTCCCAATCTAGATAAGCCTCTGGATTACTCCTCCCATGGAAAGGTGGTATGGTCGTTTTTATACTTCCTAGGTTTCTATCTATTTCATCCTTATTCTCATGTCATCTCATATAATCCATTTCACGCCTATCACCTCTATTATACCTAACTCTAGGACCTGTATGAGTTCGTTCCCTACGCAACTAAGTAATATTCCCATTAAATTGGACATACTTGAAAATGATGAACGTTAGAATGAGTAAATCTTTATCATTGCACTAGATCCATTATGACTGTATAACTTGCTTTTTTAGTTGCTTCGCCTTGCTCTGCTTTGATTGTAATAATGTAGTAGTACTCCATACATTTATGTAGTTGTTGGTTAGATCATCCCATGCATTTGAAGAGGTAAGGCACTTTGTCCCCCTCTTTTTTGTAACTCTTTGCTATACAAACAAAATGTTATCCTAGGTTTGAATTTTCAAGCTAGGATAATTCCTCAAAAAATAAAAAATAAAAAAAAATAAAAAAAATTGAGCGTGTTGGCAACTAGTAAAAAGTTGAGGTAACATTTGCATGTTGTTGAACTAGTTAACAATCTAAATAACAAACTATGGATAACGATTTGGGAAAATTGTCTCACTAAGTGGTAATAGGTTGAATTCGTTTTGGTATGTAAACATTTGATCAACGAGGTCTTGACGAATAATATAATTGGTTAATTGGATATTGATATTTATCATATCTAATAATCAGTTGAGTCATATTGATGATTGGATTACATTTTCACGGAAATCAAGCATTAGTTTTTGTCATACTACGTGACATTTTCTATCACATACATTTCCTTAACATATTACTAGATATCAGTTTCGGACGGAGACGTGGATTAATTAATCTAAGTAAATTAAAGATAAATTGAGAGTCTAGGATGAGGATTTTAGTATTTCATCATAACTAGTCTTTAATTCCAATGTCAGATGATATATTACATTAGAAAAAACTTATTATTATTATTATTATTCTTATGAGGATAAGGAAAACTATTTCTTAGGCTTAGGTTTTCGAGGTGTGATGTTTCTCAGAAAAAAATTATTATTATTATGAGGAAAAGGTTTCTTACTTTTGGTATATCATGATGCAAAAAATTACATTTATGGTCCATTATTTACTTGGCAGGTGATAAATCCTTTAGTAAAATGTTTGATATGTTAAATAAATTATAAGGGATAATTGCACAGGATACTGAGATTACTGTTCAACAGAGAAAGAAATGAAAAATACGTGTTCTTCCCCGACTGCCTTACTTCACCGTTCTTCTTCTTCCCCAGGTGCCCCGACTGCCTACCAGTGACAACCACCAACTCACCATCACCACCAGCATCAATCACCACCAAACCACCACCACCACCCGCATTAACCACCGACACCACTGAACCATATAAATCAACCTCAGCGGCAGAGGTGCTGGTTATTTGAAGGTGGTGCGGTGGACGTGACGAAAAGGTTGTTGCAGTGCCGGGTTGCTGGTGTTTAGTGGTGGGGAGGGTGATTTGAAGGTTCTACGGTGGATGTGAGGTAGTGGTGGTGCGGTGTTGCTGGTGCGTCATGGTGGTGGTGGTGGTGGTGGTGATGTTGCGATTTTTGTGAATCTATAGTGGTGGAGTGTGGTCGTGGTGTGGTGGTTACGATATGGTGGCGGTGATTTAGTTTTCGATAGCGGGTGGTGGTCAATGGTTATGTCTTTGAGACAAAGTGTCATAAAAAAAGTATAAAGTTTCAAATTGTGATACTGTAATTTCGTCTAAAGTATTATAAACATTTGATGAAGTTTCAGGTTATGATACCAAAAATTTGAAGTATCATGTTGTGATACATTAAAAGTATCATAAGATACTTTTAGAGTATTTAAATATGATACTTAGATAAAATAGTATTTTTTCAAAAAGAAAAAAAAATGAAGCATTTTTCAATGATAATTTCAAATGAAGTAAGTTTGATATCAAAAGTTGAATATTTTTACAAATGCCCTAAATTATAAAGTATGTTACTAATCAAGAGGAGAAGTATGTGTGACAAAGTTGTAGCGTATGTAGTTTTATCAAACTTAGCATACCTAGTCATACATCAATTGAAACCTACTTCATCCTCAAGTCTTCGACTAATCATACGCTTTACTATAAAAGCTAGCAATAATCATAGGATTTCAAGCAAACATAAGATTTAGCCCCCGTTGGACGCTAATTTAAAGATAAAATGATTTTTTGAATAGTGAATTTTTTGGATAATGTATGATTGAAAAATATGAAAAAAAATTATGAATTTATGGGTAGAATACTTTTGTGTGAATGTATTGTTGAAATTGAGTACGAGAAAAAAAAAATTATTTAATGAGAATCAAACAAAGGTTTAGTGAAATTCAAATAATAGAGTGGGTGATCGAGTTTCAAGATATTAAAATTCAATCTTAGTAAAACTACAATAGGATGAATAAATTCTATTACTGCTATAATCGCTACCTTAAAAAGGATACAAATAGGAGCATCACATGGGACTCTATTAATTAATTCAAGTAGAATCATAAGTTCCATTCAAATAGGACCATCACATGGGACATTGAAGTCAATGCTAACCGTCCTATTTTAACCACAACATTTAAAAAATAAAAATAATAAATAAATAAAAAGACATATTTGTGATAATACAAGGTCGCATAACAATCAAACATTTATCAAAAATTGAAAATATGCCATTTCTACCCCCTTCAAGTGAACTCAACCTATACATAATTCAAAACTAAAACAAAACAAAATCTGAAATTAATTTATCTTAAAATTCCTGAATTCCTTCTTAATAAAAAATTAGATATTACCATATAATCTGAACACGAATCGTTGTTGTTCCAATAAAAATGAGAAGGTAAAAGGTAAAATCTATAGAGTGGGACCTTGGGATCGGTCAGCTGTCACTTCCATCAACTTAGCGTATACCCAAGGCTTTCTAATTCTTTGCAAATAATGGCAAGTAACTGTGTTATTCTCTGTTTCACAACTCATTATAATTACTTATTATAATTTACACAATTTTTCAAATCACTTTTTAAATATACATATTTTCTCTTTCTAATTTTTAATCACAAAATTTACCTTAAAATCCAAAATAAATAGCCGCGGCTCATTATAATGAGCCGTCGAACAGAGGCTTAATGTCTTCTTTTATCCAATCATTATAATTTATAAATAAATTTATAAACAATACATTTTTTCAAATAATTTTTTAACCACACACATTTTATTTCTCCAATTTTCGATCACATATTTACCCAAAAAACATCAAAAAAAAAAAAAATTGGCAGCTCATGGCCGTCAAACGGTCCATAATTTATCTCTTCTATAACATAATCATTATAATTTATAAACTAAGATTGTGTTCGGTAAACTTTAAAATTCCAAATTATAATAGGCACAATTTTCCAAATAGTTTTTTAGTTAAAAAAGTTTTCTCTCCAATTTTTAATCATACATTTTACCTAAAAATACAAATAATACATGTTATAAATCAAATTCCATTTATTTAAGCTGTGAAACGGAACCTAATTTATAAACAATATAGGTAGTGTTCGGTGACACATCTATTTGACTTTTTTTGTTTATTTGACTTTTTTTATTTTTTAAAGTTAAATGTGTGGTTAAAAATTATAAAGTAAATGTGTTTGATTAAAAAATAGTTTGATAAATTGTGTAATTTATAAATTGTAATAATTACAAAAATCTAAAATAAACACAGTTGTCGAACACATTGATAAATTCTCAAAGCACTTTTAACTACACACGTTTATCTTTCCATTTTTTAAATACATATTTTACCTCGAAAATATAAATAAAACAATTCATAATTGTTACAGCATTAACGTGCCTCACAATATTTATAAATCTGTTTATAAAAAGTGCAATTTTTTAAACCACGTTTTAATCATACACATTTTTTAAAATTACTTAACCACATATTTCACCTCAAAAATATAAATAAATCATTTATAAATGAATGTACAGCGCATTAATTAATTATACAACCAATTCATCTGTCATAATTCATATAGCTGCCAATTTTGAGTTGTTAATGATTTGGAGTTGTTAATAACTTTGTTTGTTAACATCTTCATGCTTAAAATCCATTGAGATCTTAAGATTAGGTTGTAAAACAAGAAGTCTTGAAGAGATATTGTACTTTCAAATCCTTTAACCGGCCTTTCATCATTCATAGAATGGTGATAATCACTTGCCATAAGTGGAAATATCTAGTTTGAGCAACAATAAACACTATAGTGAATTTATGATTAGGCCTTGTTCAGAGGCTTTAAAGTGATAATAATAACTGATTTTTGCGGATCTCGAGGTGAATAAAATGTTAAAAATTGGAGAGAGAAAAGATATGTGGTTAAAAAAAGGTTGAGCCTCAACCTTGAGGGCCCCCACCGACCCTACCCTGCCCCACCCTAAACCTTGATGAATGATGTAAATCGCAGGTTATGCCTTCCAGAGTGCAAGGTGAGGGCTTACCTGTTCATTTGGCAATGGCCAGATTCGAACCCCTGACCAAACGAGACTGATTTTTAAACCACTATCCCTTTCACCGCTGGGAACTGTGCCCTGGAAACAGTTAAAAAAATATATTGAAAATTGGATCGATTATAAATCTATTTACCGAACACAAGCTAAGTCTATGTTTGGCCCTTACTTTTTCAAAATTCATTTTCAAAGACAAATTTCATGGAACCTACAATTTTTATTAATGTTGTGTTTGATTCCATTTATTTGCCTAGAAAATGTCAAATCATGGTAAACATTTTTTATTTGTTTGATTGAAAATTTTGCCTTGATAAATATTTTTCAAAGTAAAGCCAATTAAAACAAACTTAACACATTTGTCTTAAAACATGTTTACCTATTTGATGAGAAAACATTTTCCACCAAACACATTTTCGTCACTTTGATAATTTTTGGTGTTGTTAATTAACTTATTTTATTCTCAGAAATCAAACATTACTATTATCAAATATAAATGAGTGAAAAATAAAATAAAATTTATTAAAATAACTAAATTTTGGTTTATTTACCATGAAAAATAATTTTCATCAAACAACAAAATTAGAAAAATTCCTACTTTTTCACCCGGAAAATTAATCCAATCAAATACTTCTAATTGACATTTTTCAGGAAAATAATTTTCAGGCAAATCAATTCATAGAAAATGTTTTCTTACTATCTATTTTCCATCTTTTCAATCAAACATAGCCTAACTTTCAAATGCACATTTCATTTACAAAATCAAAATCTGCCTCTGTTTGGTAAAACAATGTGATTTATAAATTGATTTATTTATGTTTTTAGATAAAATGTGTGATTGAAAAGTGGAGATAGAAAATATGTGTGATTAAAAAGTGGTTTGCAAAATTAGTTTATAAGACTGTTCGGCTAACTAATTTAAATCAAAGAAATAAAAAAATTAATTTACACAATTTTTCATATCACTTTTTAACCACATATTTTCTCTTTTCAATTTTTAATCATATATCTTACCTAAAAAACACAACTAAATCAATAAAATAATTTAAATTCTCTTCTTTTAGCCGCAAAGAAGTCCTAAATCAATTTATTTTATTTGTCAAACGAATGCTTAATTTTTAACAAAAGCAAACATGGGCCGAGACGTTAAAGAAATTTAATTTTCACTTTTATATTATCCAATCTAGATGTAGATTGAAATCACTTCAAGATTAAGCTTTGTTTGATTCTTTTTAAATTACATTTTTTTTTTTTTTTGCATACTCATTTTTAACTATACACATTCATACAATAAAACACTTTATGATCACACGGCACATCTTTCAGTGGTAAAGGGAATGACTGGTAAGGCTCAGCGCAGCGGTATGCAGGGTTCGAGTCCTGAAATATTGGATTTGTGCCTTGTCGTCAGCGGGTATTACCCAAATTTGGGCTTACCATTAAGTTTTCCACCCTAACTCTGGGAGGTATAACATGCAATTAACCTCTTCAACCAGTGGTCAAGAACAGGGTCGATTGGGACCTTTAAGATGTGGGCTATACCTTTACAATAAAATACTTTATGCGTTAACTCAAAATTTTTTCCTATATTTCAACTAGAGGTGTCAATTCGGGTGGTATGGGCCGGGTCAACCAGCTAATAAAAAGCCCGGTAACGGCCCGCTTGAAAGAAAGCCCGCCCGCTGCAGGTTACAGGCCGGTCACTGGTCAACCCGCAAATTTTGAACTACAACTCAGGCCCGCCCGCTGGCCCATGTGGATCGAGTCCATGCGGGTCGCGATTTGTTTTGATTTGGCCCGTATGAATAAAAACATAGATTTTTTCATATTTATAGCAAATTTTTTGTCAAGTTTCTAAATACAAAATGATCAAAATGATAAATTCATATTTATACCATAAAATATTTACATAGAATTTAAAATTATAATTTATGTTATATGAATTTCTTCTAAATTTGCAAATTTAAATAAAATATAAACAAATAACAATTAAATGATAAATGTATTTCTTATTACTATTGTCAAAAAACATTATTTTCTTAGTTATTAGGGAGAAAAAAAATAAGATTTTACTTTAAAAGTTGTATTAGAGTTTGTAGAAGAAAAGATATTTTCAATGTTACCATATTTAATAAAAACAGTTTTTTTTTTTACGGGCCAGCGGGTTAACCGCGGCCCGCAAAGGTTTGACCCGCAAAATTCGCGGTTCACAACTTCTTGACCCGTGAACCGCCCGCACGGGTCATGGTCGGCCCGCGGTCCCAGGTCAATTCGGGCCGGTTTTCACGGGTCTGGTCGGCCCGTCAGTCTTGACCCCTCTAATTTCAACAACACATTCCTTAAAAATTCTTTATTTAAGAAAATTGTGTAAATTAAATTTTTGTAATGATTTCAAATTAATTTGGCCCGAATTCCTATCGAACGGAGCCTAAAATAGAACTTCAAGCACGTTCCAGATATCCAATCCGGCTTCCGAAAACCTGACATTTTTCTTGAATTCTGTAGACGCACAGCTACCAACTGTTATGTCAAAAATTTTCTCAGATCCCGTAATATTCAAGGAACTATAGAAAATATTCCAGTTCCATCAGAAAACGACAGCCATGACGAAAAGCAGTAGGAAATATCGGTGTACATGTACATAAAAAATTTTAACAGAAAAAAATTTCACTATGTCACATCGCCACGAACAATGAGAAAAATGAGAACATTATGTACTGTTCGACGACTGATTAATGAGAGGAGAAAAGATTTTTTGGTATTTTTGAAGTAAAATATGTGAATAAAAATTGGAGAGAAAAAATATGTACGATTAAAAAATGGTTTGAAAAATTATATAATTAAAATTGGAATTTAAACTTTAAATTAATGGAGCCACCGAACAGGGCGTAAGAATTATTATAGATGTACAATCTTTTTGTTCAACATTAGTCACAACTCATGATGTGACAAAGTGTTATGTATTGATTTTAAAAATGGTGTGACTTGTGAATTAAAAGGATTGTACCACATAGGATTGTAAGTCAAAAATTTTGAGAATGTGTTGAACATGTATCATGATTCTAAATTTAAACTATGAGACCGACTCCTCTACTAAATTGGCAAATGAAGCTAGCTCGTGAATTACTTCTGCTCTTTTTGTTAAAAGTTTTATGTTTAAAAATATATTTTTTATATTTTTGAGATAAAATATATGATTAAAAAGTTGAGAGAAAATGTGTGTGCAATAAAATGACAACTCGATATAAATACGTACTTCGTCCGTCTCGCGAAGATGGACTTGTTTCTTTTTAGTTTTTACATATAAATTAAGAAAATATAATTAATGTAGGTGAAAATATAGATTTTTCATATATTTTACTAATATATCCCTACATTACATAATGTAATCTTTATAATATATAATACTTATACTTACTATATATAAAAGTAAGACACTTCCCAAAAATATGTTTTGAAACTTTTCCCGCCTAAATTATCTTTCCTAAAATAGAAGTATATAAATGAATAAGAATACTTTTGATAATTATACTATTATATATTTCTGAAATCGAAAAATATGTAATATGGGTATTAAATAGAAAATCTCAACAAAAACTTTATTACGAACTTACAAGCTAGAGTCAACTGTAAATATGTCGTCCTTAAAATCACATCAAAGATTAAAGGTAAAAAAAACTTATTTTGTACATTTTACTTTTTCTTAACGTCCCTCAATTTCAAAATTGTTTTATTCAAGTCATATAATGATATTTATAATTTCTTAATTAATTTAATTTTTTCATATATAATTAATTTCAATTCGAATTGCTTTTCTTATAAAATTAAAGGAAATAATAAATATTCGAACTTTTATGTAATTTAATTAAGTCCGAATAATTTTTGCAACTTTATATTTCGATTAATTCAGGTTGCTTAGTTTGTTACATTCTTTTAAATATAGGACCACATGTATTTAATTTGTAATGTTAAAGCAAATATGAAATGAAATATTTGTTTAATATATTTAAATATCAAATATTATATTAAGATAATTAGTACCAATTCTAATAGTACTATTCCATTATTCAGGTAGAGATACATTTATTTTTGATAATCTAGAAATTATATTTTTGAAAGATAAATTACGTCATAATCATTAAAATTGGATAGTTATGTAAATATTCAGTGATTTTTTTATTTTTTTAATAGTAAATCATTCAAATTCCAAACTATTACAATTGTAGCCACTTGGTAAAAAATTTAGTCCCTACTGGGTACCCTTTATTTAAAACCCCATTTTTCTAAAACTCATTTTCAACTAACATTTTATTAATAAAATAATCTACGTATAACTGCAAAAAAATTCTTACTTTTTAAAAACTAATTCTCCCAAAACTTATTGTTACAAACAACATTATTCGAAATAATAGGTTTCAAACAGGAGCTTAAGTACATATTTTCCAAAAAATCACTATTAAAAAACTCATTCAGTATATAATGAGGGCTTAAACAAGGATGAGAAAAACGAAATACATAAAGGTAGAGCACGAACAGGTATTGACCCATTTTTCGCCAAAATATATTTCCTAAAATGGTAAGTTGTATTAATTAATTAATTAACTATATATTATTCATTTTGGACAAATTTTAAATTTAAAATAATCCAATTGAATGCAAATTTTTAAATAGCCGTTTTTTTCAAGTCACTAAGTTTCTTGGTTCGTCTTCCCCTCTTAAAAATTAATTAATTTTTTTTAAATTCGTAAAAAAAAAAACTAACTAAATAAATAAATAAAATAAAAATTTGTCAATATCACATAAATATTTTTCTTTAAAACTAGAAAATAAAAGAGGATGAAAAAGGAACGTTCATCGATCTATTTTTTATTTTATTTTTTAATAAAATTGTGAACATATATCACATATATATCTATTTTTTTACGTATTACAAATTCTATTTAAATGTAATTTTATTTTCTCATTTTACGCTTTAAAAGAAATTTCCTGAAATAGTAAATATACTAACAGTAAAAAATAATTAAGATATGTGTAATGTGTACCTTTTGTGTTAAACTGTCTTCATTCGTTTCTTATTTTTAATTAAATATATTCATTTCATATGCTAACATATAAATTCGATATATATGAGTAATAAATGAACGTGCATCGCATGGGTATAACACTAGCTAGTAATTAAAATATAAAAGTTAGATAGTTCCTAAAAATATTTTCCCGCCCATTTTCTATTTTTATAAATAGAGATTCCCATAAAATTAAACAGTGTGAATGCAAAATGGATGTATATCAAATGTGAATGCAAAATTTAGATAAAAATTGTGTTTTAACTATTAATTGTTAAATCATTTGTTATCTTTAATATTAAAAATCATATTTTCTGAAATATATATATGTGGTTGAAAAAATACGTCACTTATAATAATTTATAGAAAATTTATTGAACGAAGACTAATCTTGAATAATTAATACTTTGATTTTGTTTTGGTTAATAATATCAATAGAATGATTAACATTCTTTAATCATTCTTAATTTTAATAAATTTTTAAATAACTGCATTTTTCATACTAATTCTGAAATGAAATATTTGTTTAATAAATTTAAATATCAAATATTGTAATAAGATAGTTAGTACCAATTCTAATAGTATTATTCGGATAGTGATAAATTATTTGTGATAATTTAGAAATTATATTTTAAAAAGATTAATTACATCAATAATAATTAAAATTGAATAGATATGCAAATGAGTTATGCAACTGGTCATTGAAGTATATATATTAAAGTAGTAAGCTATTTAAGTTCCTAACTATTACAATTGTGGCAACTTGGTTAAAAAAAGAAAAAGAAAAAAAAAACCTCTATTATCTAGACTTTATTCAAACCCTCATTTTTTTTAAAAATTATTTTCAACTAACATTCTATTAATTGAAATAATGAGTCTCAAACAGGTGCTTAAATATACATTCTCCACAAAATCATTATTATTAAACTCATTTTGTAGATAATGAGGGCTCAAACAAGTACTAAATATGCTCACTAGAGAAAAATGTATTACATAAATGGAAAACACTTCCCAAAAACAGGTATTATTTTGTAAAAATAAAACTTTTTCATTATCACATAAATATTTTTATTTAAAAATAGAAAATGAAAGAGGATGAAATAAGAACGTTTGTTGATCTATTTTACTTTTTCTTTTCCTTTTCGTTTTAATAAAATTATGAGCGTATATCATAAATATATCTTTTTTTTTTTTACTTGTTACAAATTCTATTTAAATGTGATTTTCTTTTCCGTTTTAAGTTTTAAATCAATTCAAATTACAATATTTAAAGAAATTCTTGGAACGATAAACATACGAACCGTAAAAATATTTTAAAAAAAATTAAGGTATGTGTAATGTACCTTTGTAATTAATTGTCTTCCTTCGTTTCACATTTTTAATTAAATATTCATTTAATATGTTAAAATACAAATTCAATATATGTGAGTAACAAATGATCGTGTATCGCACGGGTGTAATACTAGTAAATATGATTATTTTATATTTGTTGATAACAATGGATATTAAATAAGGCATATTAAAAAAGTTGAAAATATCTAGAATTTCAATAAAGAAGTGATATATAATTTGGAACAGAAAAATAAGAAATACAAGCCTATATTTACAGTTTTTTAGGGAGTACCTAACATGTATAATTTACCTTAGATATCCCTTCTATTAGCCCACTCAAAATAAATAATGTATGTGTGTAGATTTCTTGAGTTTTTATCGCAGAGCTATTCACCCTAAATTGATAACTGTAGGTACAGAGTCAGCACTTGACGAGCCCATTGTCACGGACTTGGAGATTTCAAGCTCCGTGCGGCACTTAGCTCCTCAATATTCTCGTAGAATATTAGCTAAGTCAGTCTCGCTCCTTGATCAAGCACTCCCCAAGTGCTTACAAACAAATGACAAAGGAAAGCTAGCAAACTATATTAGAGAGAAATACACTCTTTGTATTAAAACTCTCCAATATTACAATACTCGACCAACACTTGGGACTCTCTTCCACAAGTGCTTTATACAAGCTCTCAACTCTCTCTATAAGCTAGCCACTCCAAATCCTTGGATAGTTACAAATGAGGATCCCTACCTCAATTTATACTACTACTAATCCATCTTCTAGATAATTCTACAATAGTATCTATCACCTAGAAAATTCTACACACATCTATACAAATATACCACTTTCTAGAATATTCTATAATATTACTTACCAACCTAGATTCTTCTAGAATCTTCCGGAAGAGTTGAAGCTTGGTTGATTCTAGAACATTCCATACTCTTCTAGGACACTCCATTCCTTTCTAGAATGTTCCGTCCAATTCTAGAATATTCCATACACTTCAAGAACGTTCCGCACTTTTCTAGAACGTTCCTTCCCCACGCAACATGCTTGCATTTCATAGTTTCTTTCAATATGCGAGATGCATCATTCAAAGCTCGACCATGGATCTTTCCAGAACGTACTAGCGTAATCAAGTCTCGTAATCTTCTGGAGTCCTCCGTCTCCTTCGAGTACCTTCCTTCCTTGCTATTCTTGCATTGGTCTCTCGAAGATTTAGGCATTGCATCCCACAAGCGTCCTTCGCCTACGAACTTGCGCCTGCCCTGTGCTACTCGAAATGCCTTTGTGTTTGGAGTTTCGGTCATGTGACACGCGAGGCGTGACACTCTCCCCCGCCTATTATGTCAACGCCCTCGTCGACATGGAGTACAAGACTCCATCTCCATCCCTTGTCCCAGCTCAATTGTCCCCAAGTAGTATACATTACACATACCTGTCTCCTTGACGTGCTGCATCCCTGAGAGTCTCATCTCATGTGACCCTTCCACCATTGGGATCCTGATAGACGTCTTTCCTCTAAATACACATAATGATTTTGTGGTTGAAACCAATGTTGCATTGTTCCTCTGTAGAAAGTCTAATCCCAACACAATCTTGTGTTGATGCATCGGTGCCACTGTAAAATCAACACGAGCCTCCCATGTGCCAAGGCGTAGCATTACTTCTCGTGCTACACCCGAAATTTGTTTGGCCTTATCATTTACGGTCTTCATCCATCCATCTTCCCTTGAGACTTGGATGCTAAGACGTTTGGCCTCATCTGCAGTGATAAAATTATGGGTAGCTCCTGTGTCTATCAAAGCCCGAATATTTTTCCCATTAACGTGGCCTTCCACGAACAATAGGTTCCCACCTTCAGGCATCCCGTTAGATGACCCCTTGGATCCCGCTTCCAAGTTGTTCAATACTTGAATTGCCCCCAATTGCTGCGACTCTTTACCCGTGTCTCGTTCTTCACTAGGTTCTTCTACAATAGCCGCTAAGTTCTTAAATTTGGGGCAGTCCCGCATCATATGAGGCCCTCCACAGTTGAAACATCCACTTGATTGTGGCCTTGATGTTTTCTTCTCTTCATAGTCCCTTCGACCTTGAGACCTCATGTCCTTGCCACTAAATAAGTGATTAATCCTTGGAGGGAAATCACTGCTTTTCAGATGGGATGACGTCTTCTCTTCATGTCCCCCACCTTTCTCATTGTTATCCCGTGGCTCCTTATATTTTGAGGCATCATCCTTCGAATAGTCCACCAATGACTCTGCTACCGCAATTGCCTCATCAACGTTGCTAACTCCACGCCTTAGCAACTCCATTTGTGCCCAATGTTGGAGCCCATCCGTGAAGTGGAAGAGCAAGTCTTCTTCCGCCATGCTTGGGATTTGAAGCATCAGAGTGGTGAACTCTTGTACATAGTCCCGAATTGTAGACCTGTGCTTTAATAGACGCATCTTCTTTCGAGCCTCATAGACTACATTTTCAGGATAGAATTGTCGCTTCAACTCCCGTTTGAAATCAGCCCATGTGTCTATCTTGCACTTCCCATGCTCTATGTCGGCATGCTTACGACGCCACCATAAAGCTACAACATCACTAAGGTAAAGAGTGGCGATTCGTACCTTTGTTGCCTCATCCATGACGGTAATGCCCTCGAAGTAGACCTCCATGCGCCATAGGAAATTCTCTACCTCCTTGGCGTCCCTCTTGCCGTCGAACTCCCTTGGCTTTGGATAGTCGATCCTTGGAGCCGCTAGGATCGTGCTAGTACCCGCGCTAGTTGACGCCTTCTTACAAGCGTCTAGGCCACTTTGCATATCCGCGCAAAGCTTGTTCACTTGGTTTTGGATCACTTTGACAGCATCCATGACCTTGGCCTCCAACCTCGTATATTCTTCCCTTAAAGCGCCTTGGTCTTCCTTGAGATCATCAAGTTGTTCTAAGGTGTGGGCTTCAAGGGTTGAGAGTGAATTCTCTACTACTTCGATGCGTTCCCCCATATTGAGAAATACTTCCTCAAGAGATCCACCGGTAGGGGCCGGTGGTCGGCTCTTGCTTCGAGTTTGTCGAGTTTTCTTACTCGTGGTTTGGGGTTCGACCTCTCGATCCCGCTCCTCATGTTCTACCTCCGAAATGTCGGAACCCACAACATCTTTTTCCGCCATGCCAACGATAGTAAGTGAGCAAACCTAGGCTCTGATACCAACTGTCACGGACTTGGAGATTTCAAGCTCCGTGCGGCACTTAGCTCCTCAATATTCTCGTAGAATATTAGCTAAGTCAGTCTCGCTCCTTGATCAAGCACTCCCCAAGTGCTTACAAACAAATGACAAAGGAAAGCTAGCAAACTATATTAGAGAGAAATACACTCTTTGTATTAAAACTCTCCAATATTACAATACTCGACCAACACTTGGGACTCTCTTCCACAAGTGCTTTATACAAGCTCTCAACTCTCTCTATAAGCTAGCCACTCCAAATCCTTGGATAGTTACAAATGAGGATCCCTACCTCAATTTATACTACTACTAATCCATCTTCTAGATAATTCTACAATAGTATCTATCACCTAGAAAATTCTACACACATCTATACAAATATACCACTTTCTAGAATATTCTATAATATTACTTACCAACTCTTCCGGAAGAGTTGAAGCTTGGTTGATTCTAGAACATTCCATACTCTTCTAGGACACTCCATTCCTTTCTAGAATGTTCCGTCCAATTCTAGAATATTCCATACACTTCAAGAACGTTCCGCACTTTTCTAGAACGTTCCTTCCCCACGCAACATACTTGCATTTCATAGTTTCTTTCAATATGCGAGATGCATCATTCAAAGCTCGACCATGGATCTTTTCAGAACGTACTAGCGTTATCATGTCTCGTAATCTTCTGGAGTCCTCCGTCTCCTTCGAGTACCTTCCTTCCTTGCTATTCTTGCATTGGTCTCTCGAAGATTTAGGCATTGCATCCCACAAGCGTCCTTCGCCTACGAACTTGCGCCTGCCCTGTGCTACTCGAAATGCCTTTGTGTTTGGAGTTTCGGTCATGTGACACGCGAGGCGTGACACCATGCTGGCTTTGCCCAAAAAAAAAAAAAAAAAATTTCCTTTATATTAGGCAGCCGTTTGACGGTCGCTCAAAGTTCTGTTTAGCGATCGACTACATTCACTCGAATTCTTGAATTCGTCATGATACAAGTGATTATGATAATTACTGAATTTCACGAATTCTTTATGTATCATAGTTTTTGAATAAGTGAACAATTCAATAATTTTTTCCAACTGGGATCCATTTGAATTATGCCTAGAAATAAATATACCTGTTTAGAATTTTATGTGAAACTCATAGTCTAATTATTTTTTTCTGTTAATTACAGTTTACAAGAACCAAATGTTGAACCCATTTATCGTATTTGTCCAGAAGTATAAAAAATTATGCAATAAGTTTGCAAAAGGAATTCTCATACAGAGACGTACATATATACATACATACAAAACAACGGCCCCACATTTTTCTTTTAAGCGCGTCACTCTTAAGAATGATAACTTCTTCAAATATATGCTTATACATTCAAATTTAAATACTAAATAATCCAAAACGTATTACTCCTAAGCGATTATTGGCAATAATTGATGTGAAGATACTAATGAAGATTATATTTGACAATTGTGTCACATTTAGTGGAGAAATTATTAGGAATCTGTACTCAATAATTGTTGTGACTTAATTACTGACTACACGTATGGTTAATGGCAGTGTGGTACAAACAAAAAATGGAAAATATACTAAGAAAGCAACTTGTATGGCCCATTGCATATTAACTCCAATAGGGTCTCTGATGTGAACTTCATCTCCCTACCCCACCCAACCCCCATTTTTCTCCTTAATATTCCTTTAACCTTCAACTGCAGGTTTCACCTTACATAGGAAAAAAGGAAGAAAAAATTGATGGTGTTTGAATAACTATGGAGAGAGGGAAAGATTTGGCAGAGGGGTCATATTCAAGATCCCCCGGTGGAGGTTCCGGTGGTGATCCGCCGCTATCCACCACTCCCAGCCGCTACGAGTCTCAGAAAAGAAGGGATTGGAACACTTTTGGGCAGTTCTTGAAGAACCAGAGGCCACCAGTTCCACTACCTCATTGCAATAGCAACCATGTACTTGAATTTCTTAGGTATCTTGATCAGTTTGGCAAGACTAAAGTTCACTTGCAGGGCTGCATCTTTTACGGGCAGCCGGAGCCACCAGCGCCGTGTACTTGCCCACAGAGGCAGGCTTGGGGTAGCCTCGATGCGCTCATCGGAAGACTACGAGCTGCCTACGAGGAGAACGGTGGATCACAGGAGACAAATCCATTTGCTAGTGGTGCAATAAGGGTTTATCTGAGGGAAGTAAAGGAGTGTCAAGCTAAGGCAAGAGGAATCCCTTACAAAAAGAAGAAGAAGAAGACTAGCCCAGGCAATCCAGATGATGATTCCAGTTCATCCATGCCATTTTCTTGATTCAATCTATGGATCAGAAATTGGTAATTATTTCTATCTTTACTATACACGTGCTTAATTATATATTACTACTTCAACTACTTGTACTTTGTTCTTCTTCCTAATTCCAACTGGATCAAAATCACATTGGAGAATCAATATATATTTATATGCATATCCTTTTCTTTTATTCATCTGTGATCACTTAAATATTGTTGTTGATGATCAGTGAATCCTTGAAGAACATTTCAAAACTTATAACTGAAGAAAGAAATTAAAATAAGAAAGTGTCCATTATAAAGCTCCTGGAAAATCAAAAAGAGCTCGTTATAATAAAGAATTGAACAGCTTAATTTCTGAGAAAATATATATTTTTCCTTCAGTATAAACCCTAGAAATAATGCATACAATCAATCAAAGGTAAAATAAATCTTTTATATGAATTCTTTTTACTAGGATTTATGTCAACCTACCGTTTCCCTATTTCTTCCTCATAATGGGGACATGGGTAGAATTATGAACCCTCAAAGGATCATACATGACATTATGACAAACAATAACATCTGCAGTGTCAATATTTTCCAATTTTGAACATAATCTCAGACAATTCTACACAGTATGATCCAAAATTTATTCTTAGAAAATGTTATTATATATAAGTTAATTTCAAGTATGATAAACGGTGATTATTTTTTACCCCAAAGAAAACGATGGATTTTCTACTGACATCAGGTAGAATCTTGTACTCTTTTTTTCAGATTTTTCATCATTAAACAATTGTCTGCAGTAAGATGATCCCAAAATTCAGTACTCTATTGCATGTCAACTTCTAGTTTTATGGGTCATCTTTTGGGATTCTTGAAAGATCTTTCGCCCCCACGTAGATTGTCATTTTATTTTTTTTGGCATAAACATGATTATTCTCATTAAGCAAGATCATCGTAGAATATCATTTGGGTTTAAGGTAGGAGATATATTTGCATGTATATTATACATTTACATATATCCTAGTATTGACAAATTAATATTTAAACTTTGCTTTACTTAATCTTTTATTAATTAATCGACTTATAGTATTTTATTCCCATGAAGGCCTCCTTTTGCGGGCTTTCGTTTTCGATATTTAGTCCTACTCTAATCATTGTAAAATCTCTCAGATGTACGAAATAAAATGAATGTTTATTTAATTATTCTCATTTGCTGTTATTGATAAACGCATTAACATCAGTCCCCCACTAATTGCAATAATTTTAGTGCATAGATCTTTGTGAGGGCATTTTAGAAATTTGTATTAACGTATTAAATTTGTCCTTTGCATCTTTGCTAGATTGTTTCCAGTGTGTATCAGATTTTGTGGGGCATCACAATTATTCATTTGTTGTCATAATGCTTTGCTTTATCCATATGTAAAAATAAATCCTTGTTTGAATTCACTTTTGTCAAAAAAAAAAAAAAAAAAAATTGTTATTTTTTGGTGAATATATGGTTAAAATGTAAGGAATTTTATTTAGTTTATGCGTAGATTATTTATTAATATAATGTGATTAAAAATAAGTTTTGAATAATGGATCTCGATAGGGGCTAAAATAAATATTTTACAATTTGAAACAATCATCTTTGACAATGGCGTGAATATTTTCTTCTTCTTCTTTTTCTTCTTACGTGAAATAGCATGTGTTTGTCCAACTACACTTATAGTTGGGTTAATAGGTGTAATATGTGAAACTATAAATTAATTTAAATCTAGATTCAGTCAATTAAATTGCATAGCAATCAAACAATTAACCAATCAATACTTGCGAGAAAGTAAATAAAACCAAGATTTGTAACAAAAGAAAAACTCTTGAAGAAAACTTCAAGAGAAACGACCTCCGAACAAACATGTCAGTAATGAATCAACTAGAAAAGATTGGACTTCCAGAAAATGGTTTAGATACTACTAATCCTTAGTATACTCTGATCCTTAAATGTAGATCACCGAAGACCCTCTTTATTTATGTGTACTTTCTGCACCTTCCACAGGAACTCTGAACTTTTTTTTTCTTCGTGTGAATTGCTAAGAATAAACTTCATTCTTCTTGAACTGGAACTTCAGATATCTCTCCCCAACTTTCAAATTATGAAGGCTTGTTCGTAAATGATTTTGGGTTTGGTGTTTATGATTTACAATCTTGATTATTAATTCAAGAAGTTGTTGTGATTGATCTTGGATAATCAAAGGATTGATCAAGAGATTGGTAAGATGTTATCTCTATGAATCATAATGATAAACAACACGAAAAAGAAATAGGGCTAGGATATTTATAATATGAAGCGCTTGAGGTCATATGGAATTGTAGAAAAATGAAAATTGTGTTATATGAATTTTCCACATGACACAGTCGTTGAGCGTCCATCAAGGGCTAGTATTGCTAACCTCACTCGAGCAACATAACTTTTTCTCCCAAAGTCCAATTTAGGTCATTTAAAGTGGGTTTTGAAAGCTAACTCAAGGCAACCATCGCTATTTGTGCTGCTTTGTTCATATAGATTTCCTACCTCGCTCGAAAAATCATGCGATGAATCTTAACGCCAAGCAACAATTCTTCAAGTAATAGAAATTTTCAAATTTGAACGTTTGCTATGTGAAAAGTGGGTCTGAACGTGTAGCTAATCCTTGCAATTTTTTATTCTCCTTTAACTTCATTACATTACAAGTCCTCTTAAACGTTACTTTAATTTTTTTAGCTCAAATACTCAATCAACTTAACTACAATACTCTAACTCTAATTTTTAGTCTATAAATTAGTCATTTTATTCACGGGATTGTCAATTTTATCAAAATTTAACAAACTCTCATTTGACATTGTGATAAAACAATATAATAATAGAATAATTACGAAAGACCAACCATATATAACATCTATGACACAAGAAAACTCAATAATGCATCTCAATTGCTTATCAACCATTTTCTGCACATCAACCCAACAAATGCCAAGTGTAAAAGCGAGTGATAATTGATATCATACAAAGCCAATGAGATAAAAGTGATAAACATTCCAAATAGATTTGTTAGAAATAAAATGTCAAAATGGAAAACAAAACAAGTCAAACAATAACAGTTCAAATAAATAAATAATCACTCTAAGTTGTAACTATAACTCATATAAGTACTAACTCTTCCATAAGTCATATACTAATTATTCTCTCCCTTCTTGACATGAATGACAAATGCAAAATCAAGAAATATCATGAGTAATGGAAAGAGGAATGAGGGAAATAACAATGCACGTAAACAAATGATGCAAACCATATGATGAAAAAAATATCTTTCTTTTCTAGATAACTATTTTCATGAATTTTTAAATATGACATTAAGAGTGAAATCATATAAGTAGTTATTTACTAACTTATACAAGCATAATTCACAAACAGTTGACATCTTTTTACACAACTCATTTTAAACATAGTAAAAGTTACACGTGTGAAAAGTGCAAACAATCTCATGTAAGCAATATTCAAAACTCTAATTTTGACTTTATAAATGAGTCATTTTGTTCACGAGATTGTCAATTACATCAAAATCTAACATTACGTGACAGGAGCTTTGTTTTGTGTATAAAAGGAAGAAATACAATCTACAGTAAGAGAAATTTTTTGTGTTACAAAAAAGAGGAAATTTATGAGTTAACTGATCTTTTAAAAACAGCAGAATCTTGCTTAACAATTGAGGGCATCCTTGCTGATAAGTTAGTTTAAGTGAGATGAATAAGATCTTTTAACAAGTAAACAAACTTGACCATTTCAAAACTGTGTAGCTAATGTAATCGAAAGAACTAAGATAATCAGATTTAGAGGTTTACAAGTTTAGCCAGGTTTCAAAATATTTGGCTAGTTTAATTAAAAATAAAAATAATAAAAATTGTATTAAATGTCATTATACCGAACGCATATTGCAATGCAATGAGATCGCATAATTTTTGGTACACGAAGAATTATTTGTACAATCCCACATAGAATAGGATTCTCTTTGTTTAAGAATTTTCCTATTTGTCCCACTATTGACATAATTGACATGAATCTGCATCGTGTGGGCACTGTGGGACTAAGATCCACCCACTTTAATCCAAAACCAGATGCAACATGTTTCAATTATATCCCAACTAAAATTTATAGAATCTAAAAATCAAATCCCACAACCAAACCAGTAAAATCTACCTAAAATTAAAGAAATATTGCTGATGAGTTGAGGCATATCTTACAAAACAGAAAGAGCTTCTTATTTACAAGTAGTGTGTGTGAGAAGTATTGTGGACTCAAATTTTGAATCAAGCACTTAAACTCAGAAGAATGCTACAAGAGAAAGTTTAATTACTTATAAAAATGTGTTTCCTTACTTCGTTGTTTGTTAACAATTGCTTCTTGAACTCTTTTTCTTAAATTTTTCTTACTCCTCTTTGTACTTAAGTAGGTGTATTGCATCTAATGTTTGTGCATGAGTCCTAAAACATGATCATTCTCTTAGATTCAAAGGTAAATAATAATTATATACCAATATTCATTAATCTATTTCAAGATTTAAGCTTCTTATTCGAGGTATATATATATTTTTGGTGATTATGTGTTGCACCAATATTCATGAATATTCTTCAAGAGTTCACAAGCCTGTGTTAATATGTCCCTGTTAAACTGGACTTTTGAAACAATGAACATTTCTCAAGTAGGACGCTAGCTCCACATAAATTTCTTCTTCTATGTAGTTATTCAAAATGTTGGCTTTACATGCATGATGCATTTGATGAATTCTCAATTCGTCTGATTAGTCATTGCATTAAAAAATTGAACTCTTTCCAAATGAGATTTGGAGAGACAGTTTCTTGATATTCAAATAATTTTAAGTCTTCCATTCAAATGCTTTCAAGTAATTAATGTTAATGTATTCTTTACTATCTCTTTTCCTTATAAATGCTATAGAGCTCATATATAATTATTTTGTTAGAATAAATGGTATTTAATTCTTGTGTGCCAACATTCATAAATAAATCTATAAAATTCATGTTTATTTTTTCAAGATTCATTAGTAGGTGATTATATAGGTGCTGTACCAATGTTCATGAATTTTCTTCAGAATTCATTTCAAAATTAGTCTAGGTTAATTTCCAACAATGCAATATAGGCCTGGAAGGATGTATAAAGAAGAAGAATCAAATCAAAATTAACATTATGTTATATGTTCACAAAATATTTGAATAAGGGATGAATCATTTGGAGTGCCTACACTGAATTTATCTGTTTGTAGGTTTTGTTTATCATGAAATTCAATTTGTATATAAAAAGAACAACCGTGCTATTCGTACATAAATTTGTACAGATGGGTATACAGATTTTACACATTGCACAATCCTATTTTTTAACACATCACATCACACATTGATCAACAGTCGTCACGCTTTCGGTAAAAAAATTCTGTACACCCATCGGTGCAAATGGCATTTTCCATTATAAAGAAAAGAAAATGAAGAAAATGTTTGTGTACGAAATATCATCATAAAGGAAAAATGGGAGAGGAGAAAATATAAAAGGGTTTGTGGGGTACTAATTTTTGGATTAGTTTTTCGAATCTTCCATGTATTCAATATATTGTTGACTGAGTTTAAAACTATGAGTCTACCAGTTTGGTTGTCGATTCCTTTTTTCCTTTAGTCTAGTGATCAGATCCAAATTTAGCTTAACGGTATAGTTGCTATCGACCACCTTCTTGGCTAAGAGTATCGTTGTTATATATTCAAGTTCTTCACGTTGGAAAAACTGATTTTTTTTTTTTCTATTGCGGTTATTTTTGTTCCTGAATTATGTGATTTTTCTTAACACTCTTCTAATCAAATAAATGAATCTCTTCTTGTTCTCTAGAACCAGTTGCATACATGCAGCTTAGTTTCAAAAGTTCCTCTTTTCTACCTCTTGCTCATATCAATATGAAATTTAAAATTTTGAAAAGATTTCAGATTGTGATACTAAAATTTGAAAAGTATTGATCGTAAGTATCATATTATGATACTTATTTTAAAGAACGTAAATTTCGGGGGAGGGGGAGGGGGGGGGTGTGAACAGAGATACTTTTAAATTATGTAAGTTTCAATTATAATACCAAAAGTTGGGTATTTGTCCAAATGTCCAAATTTGTTAGGCATGAATGCTTTTGCAAGAGTGAAAGATCTTAATGCTAAATGGAGGAGTTTACTTTTTCCACTGATAGATGGCCCGGACTTGTCTTAATAACTATAGTTTGTTCAGTATGTACTAGGATTCCCAGCATAGTATTAAAAATCATAAGTATGTTTCCCGATTCAGCCACATGTTTCCCGATTCAGGGAACAAATGATTCCGCAACATAGTATACTTTTAAAATAAATATAATGTGGACATGGGTTGGATATACCTTCAATATGTGTCCCAAAGGGCATTTGGTGGTTATATATGACAATAACTGGAAGACCGGAGGATAATGTCGCTCATGTTTTAGGTTCACTTTCTTTTTATTTATTTACGAGATAATCTGCAGCTGCTATACAGTGGGCAAACCATCGAGCTGACGCAATAGTATGTAAATCAAAATCTTATCTGCCTCATCAAAAAGTCGACTTCTACAGCGAAAGAGGATGAAGATGTTGTAGTTTGGCGTATGTAGGCGTGCATGTTGGCTGGATTAGAGTTAAGGTTGTTGTTTGAAGACAAAGGAAAGATTATTATTTATGTATTATAACTTTGAGAGGTGTTTTTGTAGTTCCAATCTCTTTGATTTAGTATTCTATACTGATTTATAAATCTAATTTTGTTCAAACGAAATAATACAGCAAAGTTTTGCTGATGCGACTAAGAAATCCGTAGAAAGTTATAGTCTATTCTAATACTCTATCCTTTGGGTTTATTTAACAGGGACTTCTTGTGGGCGGAGAAGATCTGGAAAAACTAATTCAAGTTGCTTTTCTCTGCCGAAATCATCAAGCAAAACCCCATAACTATGAATAACTCATATTTTGGAATGCTGCATTATATATTGCAGATTTACACTTTGTTTTTTGTGTTCTTTGCGAGATTGTAAACATGTGTACAATTCATGCTTTTATGACTGTAGTTTTCTATCCCATCTGGTTCAATTCCATTTCTTTTTTTTACCATTCCTCGTCTTTCTGTCGCACGAAAGAAGGGAAACAGACCTCTCCATTTGAACAAACTTTCGAGAGAATAAACTTGGGAGTAGTAATCTCAGTACATGAACCTTTAGAGCTTATTTGGCAAAGGTAAAATTTTTATCACAATTTTTCAAACTCAATCTTAACCATTTATTTTTAAGGGATTTTATTCAATTGAGATTTTCAAAGACATTTATAGACTTTTTTTAATGGACCTTTTTTTTTAATGAATTTCGTTAGATTTTATTGACTTTTATGAATTTTTATAGACTTTAAAAGACTTTTGTGGATATTTATTTAAAAGACTTTCATGTACTTTGAAAGACTTTTATGGATTGATTTAAAAGACTTTAATTAACTTTCAAAAACTTTTACAGACTTTTATTTTTTTATTGAACAATTTGAACACTAATAAATTAATCTTCATGTGGTGTGAATGTGAATAGTTAATAATAATTATATGCCAAGTAAATTAAAAAAAAACGTGGGAGATAAATAGAAAAATATTTGTGATTAAAAAAATGGGAAAAAAAATAAAACCACGTCTGACATCAACATAAAAAATATGCTATGTTCATAAAAAATTTTGAATATATAAATTTTTATAGATTTCAATTGATTTTTAATTAATATTATTGGCTATACAAATTTATTTGGAGAAAATTCTAGAATCACTTTACTTAATTATTATTTGTTTTGATACAATTTAATTATTATTTTTTTATAAAATTTTAGTTGAATTTATTTTCATAAAAAAATTGAAAAAAAAAAATGATGAAAATAAAGAGAGCCAAAATATAAAGAAAGAATATTAAAATGAAAAAATATATATATATATAACAAGTTAAAGAGAAGAAAAATAATGATTTGTTTAGTCGTATGTTTCTAAAAATAACATGAAAGTATATAAGAAACAAAATTATAATTTAAAGATTTTTTTTTAAAAAAAAAATTGGAAAGTCTTTCAAAATCTTGGAAGTTGATGAGAGACAAATTAAGAGATTTTGTTGTTGTAGATTATGTTTAGAAGTTAGTATATAAATGATTTCATATGAGTCTTTAAAAGTCATTAACATTTTGAATAATACATGATTTTTAAAGACTTTTAAAAGTCTTTATTTAATACACTATGACTTTTATGGACTTTTAAAATGTCAATTAAAATCTATATTAAATACCTCAAATTTTTTATGGAATCTTTAAAATCTAATTTAAATACACCTAAGCTTTTTAAATCCTTTAAAGTCTTTTAAAGTCTACATTGAATAAACCCCCCTTAGTTAAGTCCATCATTTTTTTACTTTTCAAACATTTTTAAACCATACATCCATCAAAAAAAAAAAAAAAAAAAAAAAACTACAAAAATTAAATCTTTTCAGATTACCAAACAGACTCTTAAACAGACTTAACCAGTCAACAATCATAAATATTTCCTTCATTTCTAATATAGGATTTTGCTGCTTCGCCCCCGCGGTGTACCGTGAGGGCTACCGCCCCTCATATGGGGAGGCTGCCGTTTGTATTTTTTTGAAAAAATATATATATAACAAGTTAAAGAGAAGAAAAATAATGATTTGTTTAGTCGTATGTTTCTAAAAATAACATGAAAGTATATAAGAAACAAAATTATAATTTAAAGATTTTTTTAAAAAAAAAAATTGGAAAGTCTTTCAAAATCTTGGAGGTTGATG
Source organism: Ligustrum vulgare (assembly GCA_963555705.1). Taxonomy (NCBI): domain Eukaryota; kingdom Viridiplantae; phylum Streptophyta; class Magnoliopsida; order Lamiales; family Oleaceae; genus Ligustrum; species Ligustrum vulgare. Next base: position 1,836,436 of record OY743190.1, read on the forward strand.
AGAGACAAATTAAGAGATTTTGTGGTTGTACATTATGTTTAGAAGTTAGTATATAAATGATTTCATATGAGTCTTTAAAAGTCATTAACATTTTGAATAACACATGATTTTTAAAGACTTTTAAAAGTCTTTATTTAATACACCATGACTTTTATGGACTTTTAAAATGTCAATTAAAATCTATATTAAATACCTCAAGATTTTTATGGAATCTTTAAAATCTAAATTAAATACACCTAAACTTTTAAAATCATTTACGGTCTTTTAAAGTCTACATTGAATAAACCCCCCTTAGTTAAGTCCATCATTTTTTTACTTTTCAAACATTTTTAAACCACACATCCATAAAAATAAAAAAATAAAAAACTACAAAAATTAAATCCTTTCAGATTACCAAACAGACTCTTAAACAGACTTGACCAGTCAACAATCATAAATATTTCCTTCATTTCTAATATAGGATTTTGCTACTTCGCCCCTGCAGTGTACCGTGAGGGCTACCGCCTCTCATATGGGGAGGCTCCCGTTTGTATTTTTTTGAAAAAATATATATATAACAAGTTAAAGAGAAGAAAAATAATGATTTGTTTAGTCGTATGTTTCTAAAAATAACTTGAAAGTATATAAGAAACAAAATTATAATTTAAAGATTTTTTAAAAAAAAATAAAATTGGAAAGTCTTTCAAAATCTTGGAGGTTGATGAGAGACAAATTAAGAGATTTTGTGGTTGTACATTATGTTTAGAAGTTAGTATATAAATGATTTCATATGAGGCTTTAAAAGTCATTAACATTTTGAATAACACATGATTTTTAAAGACTTTTAAAAGTCTTTATTTAATACACCATTACTTTTATGGACTTTTAAAATGTCAATTAAAATCTATATTAAATACCTCAAGATTTTTATGGAATCTTTAAAATCTAAATTAAATACACCTAAACTTTTTAAATCCTTTGCAGTCTTTTAAAGTCTACATTGAATAAACCCCCCTTAGTTAAGTCCATCATTTTTTTACTTTTCAAACATTTTTAAATCACACATCCATCAAAAAAAAAAAAAAAAACTACAAAAATTAAATCTTTTCAGATTACCAAACAGACTCTTAAACAGACTTGACCAGTCAACAATCATAAATATTTCCTTCATTTCTAATATAGGATTTTGCTACTTCGCCCCCGCAGTGTACCGTGAGGGCTACCGCCCCTCATATGGGGAGGCTCCCGTTTGTATTTTTTTCAGTGTTCTAAAATGTGGGAATAAACACCGCCTAGGCGCGCATTAGCTCAATGCGTGAGGAAAACGCTTTGCATTACCCATATGCGCGAAATAATGTTTTTTACTGAATATAAATCGAAAAAATTGGTGATTAATGGTTAAGAACCAACAATAAACCGTTACTTTTCCAATCCAATTAGTTAGAAATCAATTGAACCGATGTCATTAAAATAAATAAATAATAATAAAAAACTATACTTAGGGGCTGCATGTAAATAGATGCAATCCCTTTGAAAACTTAATTCAGCTTACCACTAAACAGTCCCTTTATAAGGGCAATATGTGTTTTCATCCTATATCAACATCCTATGTAGGATGTGAATTGACATGCTATTTCTTTCTTATTTTCTTTTTAAATTGCTTTACTTCTTTTTTTAATTGTTTTTACTTATCATTATTTGTTTGACTTTTCTCTCCAAACTATTATTTAAATATTATTTCTCTTATTTTATAAGTATTAAAATATTTTGACATTTTGAAACAAATAGTATAATAATATAAATAAAATTATCAACCATAAATCTCTATGTTTTTGAGTTACTAATTCTAAAGTTAAAGAAAATTATTTATATATTTTATATTATTTGTGTATTTAGTTTTTATGTAATAAAATCTATTTTTTTATATAAAAAATTATTTAATATCTTAAAATTAATTAAAATATTATTAAAAATACAAAACGCATTATGACGACTATTCTTCGCATTGACACGTCTAAACTTGTGATTCTTGATTCTCAACTTCGACGCATCGCAATGCATTACGTATTTTAGAACCTTGATTTTTTTAGTTATTATTATTTTTTTTTTCCACTTTTTTTATTTTTTTCATTTTTTTATAGCGAAAAGAAGAAATTTAAAAAAAAAAAAAAAAAAAAAATCCTGATTGTTTGGGATGGGTGCCTCTAATGGGATCAGGTCCTCAGAGGTCTTGGGTCCATCGAATTTTTTTGCCACCTCTAAATATATCTATTATCTACTTAGATACTATTGAGTTTTGATCTCGAATGATTACTTTTTCTGTTGACGACTTTTTTTGTGTTGTGTGCTCTTTATTGCTTCCTTTGACAAAATACTCCAGCCACGAGGATGCTATAGAAAAACGAATGAATTTTTATTCATCTTGTATAGGGAGATGCATTCACTTTTTTCCAAAAGCTATAGCTAATAGAAATGAATTAAAGTATAAACCTTTTCTCACCCCCAATTATTTATTTGCAGCCAACCCTCATGCAAAATAGTCTCACCAAGGGCCGACCCTGATAATTTTGAGGCCCCAGTCCTCATTATTATGAGGCCCTTAAACGTAAATTCTTACGAGCATAAATGCTTAAATATTTAAATAAATTGTATATATATATTTTAAATGAAGACTTGGTACAATTCAAAAGATAAGAGTATAAAAAAAGTAATCTCCGACATCTCAAGAGACTATAGTAACATAATATTTAGCAGAATTATCTCGTTGGTGAAAAAATATTACTCCGGTGTAAATAATAATTTCAAAAAATTATTAATTGGGAAAACTCAAGTAAGGTGCAATGTAACGAATTCTAGAAAACTTAAGAAGTGAAAATCATGAGAGATTTTTAAGAACCATAATTTGAATTCTTGAGAATATTGTAAAGATGACTCTCATAAAGAGGAGTGTTTTTGAGTGCTTAAACTCGAGATGGAGCCTTAAATACAAAAAGTCCAAAATTTAGGACTAAATTGCAAAATAGTGTCATAAGGATATATATTTTTAGACGGTAGCATGATGAGTTTGGATTATTCAGTGATAAGAAACACAACTAAGTTCTAAGAATTTGATTCGAGAACCTTTCAATAATTTTGAGATCTTGAGTAACTATAGCGAAAATGATTTTTCGAAAAATCGTACCAACTATAATAACTCCAAATTCGCACTGTCTAATCAAGATTTTCCGTTATGTTATGTTACACGTTGATTATTAAAGTTTCATCCCAAACTGAAAATTCTCAAACTCTCGAGCTTGAGGGATAAATCTTCAAAAATAAAAATAAAAACAAACAAAATCAGACATGGCAGGTGCACCCTTTCAAAACAAGAAAACGTGCACTGGCCCCTGGTGCCAACTGCCAACCCCTCTCCCTTTGTATTTTTCTACTTTTTATAGAAAGTGAGTGAATGTTAGTTTTGTCCGTTGGGATTAGGAACAAATGGTGTAGTCCCTCCCCCGACCTGGGAATAATCGTGAGCAAATAAACTGTGGGTCCTCCACTAATTTCACTTATATGCCATTTGCTAACTAATATTCTTCATGACAAACTGGTGGGTATACTGAGTAATTTTTTTTTTACTTCAGTAACACTTAATTTCAATAAAATATTGCCTTTATTTTTAACAAAATAAAGTATAATCTCTCCTTCATAAAAATTTAGCAGTCAAAGATGACGAACTATCTACTGAGTTAGTTGCAACAAAGTTACAAAGGTAAAAACTTAAAAGACTAAACTTGCTATGTGATAAGGTTTATTAAAACTACCACACATTTCTTGTGGCACTTGTATATTATTATATAGAATAATTACAGCAATTGTTTTGGAAAGAATACAAGAAAATATTTCTATCTAAGCTATTATCTAAAATCAAGGGATTGCCTAGAATCATGGGATTGAGATACAATGTTATTTGCTGCATGATTTGAGGAGGATCTTGTGGATCCTTCTATATCTGTAATACCCCCCCCCCCCCCCCGGCAAGCCTAGCGTCTCAGAATCACAGACGTGAAGCTTGGAGCGTAGGAAGATGAAAGTAGGTCGCCCAAGACTCTTGGTGAAAATGTCGGCAATTTGTAAGTGAGTGGGGACGTAACAAATTTTGAGTTCACCAGAAGCCACTAACTCACGCACAAAATGATAATCCAGATCAATGTGTTTAGAGCGTTTATGACAGACCGGATTGACTGCAAGAAAGATGGAACTTTGATTATCACAAAGGATGAGTGGTGGAGATCGAGGAGACACGTGAAGATCTCGAAGAAGGTGCCGTAGCCATTTAACTTCAGCGGCAGTGAGGGCTAATGCTCGATATTCAGATTCACAGCTAGACCGAGAAACTGTTGGTTGCTTCTTGGAACTCCAGGACACCAAGTTACTATCGAAATAAATGGCATAGACAGAAATTGATCGACGAGTGTCAGGACATCCGGCCCAATCTGCATCTGAATAAGCAAGAAGTTCTCTAGAAGAAGATGCAATGAAGGATAAACCAAATCGAAGAGTCCCTTTGACATAACGAAGTATCCTTTTTACCGCCTGAAAATGGGAAATAGATGGCTTATGCATGTACTGGCTAACAGCACTTACTGCATGACTAATATCCGGTCGAGTGATTGTGAGATATTGAAGAGCCCCTATAAGTGACCGGTAGAGAGATGGATCATCAAAGTCTGAACCGGCAGTGGAAAGATGTTGGGAGACTACCATAGGAGTAGCCACCGATTTGGATTCAGCTAGTCGTGCACGTTGTAAGATTTCGACAGCATACTTGGCCTGGCTAAGAAAAAGACAAGAAGATGTGCGATGGGCCTCCAAGCCCAAAAAATAGTTCAGAGAACCAAGATCCTTGGTAGCAAATTCGCGAATTAGTTTGCTAATAAAGCCATCAAGAAGTGTCGAATTGCTGCCAGTTACCACCATATCATCAACATATAATAATAGATAAATTAAGTCAGAACCCTTGGAGTGAACAAATAAAGATGAATCAGCACGACTACAAACAAAACCAGTAGCCAAGAGAAAGGAGCTAAAACGATGAAACCAAGCCCGTGGAGCTTGTTTAAGACCATAAAGAGCCCGACGAAGCCGACGGACATAACCTGGATATTTAGAGTTAACATATCCAGGTGGTTGATCCATATAAACTTCTTCCTGTAAAAAGCCATTAAGGAATGCATTTTCGACGTCAAGCTGTCGGAGAGGCCAATTATTGGAGATGGCCAAGGATAAAACGATACGGACTGTGGAAGCCTTGACAACGGGGCTGAATGTATCTGTGAAGTCAAGACCTGGTTGTTGTGTGTAGCCCTTTGCAACTAGACGAGCCTTAAGACGATCCAAAGTGCCATCAGATAGGTATTTGATGCGAAAAAACCCATTTGGAGCCAACAATGTTTTTGTTGGGTGGGCGAGGCACCAAGTCCCATGTGTGATTATTGTGAAGTGCCTGAATTTCGTCATCCATGGCGGCAATCCATTCAGGATGCTTAGCAGCTGACTTGAAACCTTTGGGTTCGCGCAAGGTGAGAAGAGATTGAAGCAGGCCGGAGTGAGGAACTGTGCACATAAGAGATCTATGGGAGGGTTTGAAAATGCCTGATTTAGCCCGAGTTTGCATCGAGTGAGTGCCAAGTAGAGGTGGTCGGCCAGAGGGACCTTCAATGACAGGATCTTGATTAGCAGGCAAGAGAGTGGAGTCATGTGGAGGTCTTGGCATGAGGTCAATAGTTGACTCATCATCTGGGGCCTGCAAAACAGAAGGAGGCACAATACTAGCAGGTGCATCAGTTAAGCAAGAATCACATGGACGTGGTATGGGATCGGCCTGAGTCGATGATGAAGCCTCTGGGAGAGGAGTGAGATCAAGAAATGTATTAACGGGAGAGTTAGATAAGGGCCTAGAACAAGGAGTTCCCTTAAAGGGATAATTAAGTTCATCAAAAATAGCATGCCTGGAAATAAAAACGTGATTAGTAGAGCGATGAAGACAACGGAAACCATCATGAGACATACTATAGCCAAGAAAAACACAAGGACGACTACGTGGGGCTAATTTTTGAGAAGCATAGTCACGTAAGTATGGAAATACAAGACATCCAAAAGGATGAAAAATAGAGTAAACAGGGGGCTTACCATAGAGGAGCTCAAATGGAGGTTTATCACCAAGAATAGGTGTAGGCAACCGATTAATGGTAAAAGTGGCCGTGCTAAAGGCATCAACCCAAAATTTTAGAGGGACTTGGGAGTGAAATAGCATTGCCAAGCCAGTTTCAGTTATATGGCGATGTTTGCGCTCGGCGCGGCCATTTTGGGCTGGTGTATAGGGGCAAGACATTTTATGACGAATGCCACAGTTGATTAAGTGATTCCGAAAATTATGATTTGTGAATTCAGTGCCTCCATCAATTTGAAATTGTTTTATTTTAATCGAGAATTGATTTTCCACAAATTTCTGAAATTCAAGAAAAATGCGATAAAAGTCTAATTTAAATTTTAAAGGATAGAACCACGTAAATCGAGAATGATCATCAACAAAAATGACATAATATTTGTAACCTAAATTGGAGGGAACAGGCGATGGACCCCATAAATCACAATGAACAAGCTCCAAAACATAAGATGCACGTTTATCATTCTGTTGAAAGGGAAGGCGGTGACTTTTTGCAAGTTGACAACTAGAGCAAATAGTGGGAGTAGGGAGTAAAGAGGTCACAGATAATTGATGAGTTTTATTCAAAAGAGAAATAATATTGTGAGGTACATGACCTAAACGAGCATGCCAAACATCAAAGGAAGCTCGAGGACAATTATTGGAGAAAACAGAAATTAGAGATTGATGTCCTCGCTCAAGCACATATAGACCATTCTTACGTCGTCCGGTTGCCACCACCCTTCTTGTTATTTGATTCTGTATGATAAAGCAATTATTAGTGAAAGTGATAGAAAGAGGAAAATCAGAAGTGAGTTTACTTATGGAAATCAGATTTTTTGTTAGGCCAGGCACAACTAAGATATCCTTTAAATGAAGGGAAGAGAGAGGAGTGAAGGTACCGGTGTGAGAGATTGGGAGAGAGGCACCATTACCGACAATAACACGATCCTTACTAGTGTACATGGCAGACTTGTCCAACTGAGCGACATCATTTGTCATGTGAGCAGTTGCGCCGGTGTCCGTATACCAATCAGAATCCTAATTTGCATTGAGTGAGCAAGAGGTAAAAGCCTCCACAAGGTTGGCAGCGTTGGGGAGCTGGGAGTAACGGTCATTGCAGGTATTTGCATAGTGCCCTTCCCCACGACAAATCTGGCACCGAATAGGGCGAGTGCGTTGATGATGACCACCCCCTCGGCCACGGCCTCCACGAGAATGACGACCACCCCCACGACTTGATTTGTTGCCATGAGAGGCGGTGAAAGCAACAGAAGGGGGTCTCGTGGAGGACATGTCCAATGATGTAACAAAGTTTTCATAATTTTCCGCCATAGGAATAATATTAGTAAAGGAGGGGAGAGGAGAGGTGAAATAGATAATTGTGTAGTAGAGAAGGTGGAGAAGGCAGAACCAAGTCCACGCAGATACCAATGTATTTTGTCCAGATCATCCACTGGTTTGTCCATGGCAGCGAGCTGGTCACAAACAGATTTGAACTCGCGAGAGTATTCGACCACAGTCCGAGTATCTTTCTTCATGTGTTGCAATTCGTCTTTGAGGCGCAGCTCCCGGGATTTGGAACGATGACTAAAGGTTGTCTCTAGAGTGGACCATACGTCATGCGAAGTGGTCAAGCCAACAACAGTGGATAAAGCTTCTTCTGTCAATGAAGCGAGGAGAAGGCTAAGAACAAGTTGATCGGTTTGCTGCCATTCAACAAATTTTGGGTTTACAGTGGTAGAGTCATTTGAATCAGAGGTGGGAGAGGGAGGTGAGATGGTGGCAGAGGGAGGTTTGATTGAGCTATTTACATATCCAAGAAGATTCTGGCACTGCAATAATGGCATTACTTGACTGTGCCAGAGGAGATAGTTGGAGGAAGAGAGCTTTATGGTGAGGAGGAGGACCATGGTGTTGAAAGACAAGGTAGGAGATGAGATTATGGAAGCCATAATGATCGATGGATGTAAATCTTAGAAGACTACTGATACCATGATAAGGTTTATTAAAACTACCACACATTTCTTGTGGCACTTGTATATTATTATATAGAATAATTACAGCAATTGTTTTGGAAAGAATACAAGAAAATATTTCTATCTAAGCTATTGTCTAAAATCAAGGGATTGCCTAGAATCATGGCATTGAGATACAATGTTATTTGCTGCATGATTTGAGGAGGATCTTGTGGATCCTTCTATATCTGTAATACTATGTCTTGCATATATTTTGAAATTCATATGCAATTTATAGTAAAAAAATTTGGAACCAATTTTTACTATTCACAGACTATTTTAGAAGTCGATAAAAAAGGGTAACCATCATTGGCCCGAAGCAAGCATAATTACATAGGTTGCTATCATATGATATTTAAAACCTTAAGCGCCCTCACTGTCCCTGTCCCAGAGATTGGTGGAGAATGTAAATCACAAGTTATGTCTTATGATGACCAAGGTTTGGGTACCACCTGTTACGACCATGACTAATTTTACATGATACGTCATCCATATGGGCCCACCAGGGGATCCACAAAACATCCATTCACCTAATCATGACCCACAGAACAAACTTTGGGTACCAAACTTGCTGGACTCTTACATGGCGAGATACTCCTATGCCGAGGTGATGCTATGCCGAGGTACCCTTTGCCGGGGTGATCCTATGCCGAGATACCCCTGTGCCGGGGTGATGCTATGTTGAGGTACCCTTATATCGAGGTACTCCTAAGTCGAAGTGAGTACACTGGAAAGGTGATAAGATAGCTTGATGTGACAATATCTTTAAAGGGATTTGATGGTTGCTTTAACCCTATGACATGTAGTAATGATTATAGCCAAAGAAATGGTTTACCTCATGAATGGTTAGGATCCTGCCATGTGTAAAGCAAAACATATGTCACAATCTAAGAGAATTACTCATTCTATAAATAGAGCACACTTTCCTTCAAGGAAAAAGGTTGGTAAATCAATACTCCAACTCAATATTTTACTTACTCCTTTTTCTCTCTTTTACACACTTATATTTCTCGCACCCAATTTATATTTGCTTGAAATGAGTACTGATTTAGGCATCAGAGTGCAAACGGGAGCCGCCTCGGCCCCCTTTGCAAGCTAATTGCTTGTCCTGGTGCGCAGGAAATTCATGTGTTCAAGAGGGAGGAGCTGAGACGTGTTGATCCAAGGTCCAACCAGATTTTGTGGTCAACATTTTGGCGCAGTATGTGGGAAACTACACTTCTAACCACTAAATCACGTGGTAAAAAGCAACACAACCTTGAAAAAGGACAGATAACCTCTTGAAAAAGAGTGAAGAACCACAAAAATCTTGAAAAAAGGTGAAGAATCTCTTGAAAAAGAGTGGAGAAATATTATAAAAAAATCCTTGAAAAGGGAAGGATTACCTGTTTAAACCACATCCAAAATGAGGTCCATGGACACCGGTAGAGGCCCAATGGGCCCTAACCTATGGCTGGAACTTAGGGTTTTACTTTGGGTCGACTGCCAAGGTAGAACATTGTATGAACCCTCTCTATCCGAACTGGTTTATAGCAAGCTAAGGTGCCATGTGGGAATGCCTCGGATATGTGATGGGACAACGGATAATGTCTGAAATATGTAACTTTCCCAAGTTGACTGTGGCTTGACAAGACGTTGCCTTTATGGAAGATATGACAATCGCCCATCCCCTACCGGAAGTAGCAATGATTACTTCCAAAAAATTGGTTTACCCCTCCAACGGCTAGGGTGAAGACACGTGTAAAGTCCACCACGTGTCGCCATCTAAAGAACATAACTTCTCCTATAAATAGAGCATATTTTCCTCCAAAGAAAAAGGTTGGTAACTCAAGACACAAACTCAATATTTTATTCTCACTCCATTTTCTCTCTTTTACACACTTACATTTCCTGCACCCAATCTGTATTTGCTTAAAATGAGTACTGACTTTCGCATCGGAATGCAAACGGGAGCCACATCGACCCCCTATGCAAGCTGATTGTTTGTCATAGTGCGCAGAAGATCCACGTGTTCAAGAGGGAGAAGCTAAGACGTGTTAACCCAAGGTCCTACTAGATATTTTGGTCAACATTTTGGTGCCGTCTGTGGAAAACACACTTCTAACCACGAAATCACGGGGCAAAAAGCTACGCAAAACCTCGAAAAAAGGCGGATAACCTCTTAAAAAAGAGTGAAGAACCACAAAAACCTGGAAAAAGGCTTAAAACTTTGAAATATAAGTTTGTTAACCTTGAAAAAGGCTTAAAACTTTGAAATATAAGTATGTTAACCTTAAAAAATGCTTAAACTTAGAAATATAAGTTTGTAATCTTGAAAAAGGCTCAAAGCTTTGAAATATAAGTTCACGAATTGTTATAGACATGAATGAAAGTGATAACGATGTCAACCCTCGAGGAAATAGAGGGGAACAACACAGTGAGGAGGAGGCTCCCCAGAGACCTCTTGAGGACATAAATGAGGGGGTGACCCAACCTAACCCTCCACACCGGCATCGAAATCATCGCATGCTACGAGATATGACGGGCATGGTAGCCCAGATGTTGGAAATGCAAAAACAACAGATAGAACAAACCGCTGCAATGAATGCCTATATGGCTAGGGGATACGTTGTAAACAATCCCATGATGCCCCCGCAGTACTCGCAGCCACATTACTCACCATATGATGCGGCCACTGCCTCGTATTATTACCTGGATCCTCAGGCATATGTCGAGGTGGAATCTGTTCTTTGCGACAAAGAAGACCAGGTGCATGAAGCACCAAGAGAACAAGGTCAATCACCTATTAACCATAGGGAGGCTTCGCCCTCAAAATTTGGCAGCGTTTTTAGCCTAATAGGGGGACTATTTAGGGGCAAATGAGGAGGCCAAACTGACCAAGGTCGGCATAATGCAGCTGAGCCTAGAAATAGGCAGGAGCGACAGGCTGAAGAAGCCCTTTCACGGAGCCAAATGCCTAACGACAGATATGATGCAGGGGCGGAAAAATGGAGCCCCAGGCACGAGACTAGAAATAGGCGGGAGAGAAGAGCAGAAGCAGCTCGGAACCTAACTCAGGGTGGCCTTCCGACCTTTCAAAGGCCAAATTACGGCCGAGTTTTTCCACCACGGGAGCAGGATTACCTTCAGCCACCCTATGACCAATATCATGACGCGATGAATTCCGACCATGGTGAGAATGGTGAATTACTGTCATACGAGCTGGATGATGAAGAGGAAATAAGCCCCTTTACGGAGGGCATCCGAAAGTGCCCACTGCCCCATGACTTTGAAATTCCAGAAATAACAAAGTACTCTGACAGAGGTGACTCTGATGATCACCTGTTAAATTATCGCGCCAGTATGGAAATAGCCCGAGCCAACCCGGCACTGAAGTGCAAAGCCTTCGCTTTAATACTTGAGGGAAGTACAATACGGTGGTATAAAAAACTCCCTCCTGGTAGCATCCATAGTTGGAGAGATTTGAAGGCCGCTTTCAAAAATGGTTTTGTTTCCTCCAGGCCCGGCCAGCTCCCACTTCAACACCTTCAAGATTTAAGGCAAGGAAGGGAGGAGTCTTTGAAGAGCTACATAGCTCAGTTTACAGAAGAAATCCACATCTATGAAAACATCACCGAGGCAGAGATGTTTTCTGCATTAAAAGGAGGCCTAGACATGACAAGCATGTTTTGGAGGGATGTCCGAAGCAGAAAGCTGAGGGATTACAACGCCTTGGTAGACTTGATGAAGGAGTAGATCGTCTCGGAAGAAATGGCTAGAGCCAGGGACAATCATCCTCAAGGGAGATACAGTATTGGGTACCCAATGAAACGAACCAGAGGAAGGAAGGCAATAAGGATAGGTTCGACGGTAACCGTGGGGGTGCGCCACGTCCATTTTTGGGGACCGGATCCAGTTATACAGTTGAGATCAATGAGGCTATTACCAACTTACACTCCACTGTGCTTGCACCAAATCCCCTCCCGGCCCTTGGAAGAATAGAGGGTAACCGAAGTGGAAAACAACATATGATTGGGGCCTACTGCACGTACCACAGATACTACGGTCATGCAATGGAGGATTGTATAGAAATCAACATGTTGGCAGACCAAAAGGCAAACGGAAGAAAGGGAGGCGATTTCACCCCTGAAAAAGGAAAGCTGCAAAGGCCAAATAATCAAAAGCTCAATTGAGCTGATAGGTGAACTCCATGGAAGAACTTTACGAAGGAAAAGATAGATGGTCGTCCAAGGGATAGGAGTAAGGACCGAAATAACCCCCTGGCACGTGATAAAAATATAAGAGAACCACTTGTGACTACAATTGGCCCGTCGATCCGCGAGATCGACACCATATTAGGAGGACCCCGCCCAAGTGGGAGTACCAATAATTCCCATAAATGGTACATCAGAGAAGCCAAACAGCCCGCTAACGTGAACTATCACATCCATTAGCGTCCTACTGGGATGTCCGGGACAGAACCTATCACGTTTACCCAGGATGATGCTATTGGGCTACACTTTCCACATAATAATGCACTGGTTATTTGAGTGGTGGTGGCTCGAAATGGATTGTCACAGATGCTGGTAGATGACTGTACCTCGATGAATGTGATCTATGGAGTAACTTTTGACATGATGGGGATTAGTACCCCACTTATTCCAGTCCCAAATCCAATATATGGGTTCACCAGAGATAGCATAACTCCCAGAGAATCCGTAACCCTTATGACGGAAGTAGGGCATGTAACGCCCCGGGTTCTAAAGCACCCGGAACGCCACGTCATCGTCTAGTCTAATTTTTAAAATAACGATTTTAGCGGAAGAATAATAAATTTTCCTCATAATTGGAAACTTTTAAATAAAACCAAACGGTAAATAAAATTTAATAACTTTGAAATTCTTGAAATAACAATTCAAAAGAAATTGTTTAACGAAGACTATAAAATTTGCTAGCAATATAAAATTCTCAAAAATCCATTACTACTATGAAAAACATAAATAATTGTGCTAAGATTAAGAATTCTATTATTTAATTATTATTTCCACCACGTCCATCACGCGCCTCCATCTCCGAAATCTGCAAAAGCTGTTAAAAATGGAGTGAGCATTTCGAAAGAAATACTCAGTAGACTCATCGCTAATAATTAATTTACAGAATAATTGAACACGTATTTATGCAACTTATACAGTGACATCATCGTCATCATCCTAGGCTCTTTTATTTTTAAAAATCAAAGGCTCTTTAAAAACATAGGGTGTGGACAGTCTCGTATCATGCATGAAAGTACATAAGTTATGCATAACATCATTTCTCATTTTATCTCATAAGAGATATTCTCGTCTCGTCTCATGCATTAAATGCATATAAATCACGTAAAATCACATAAAGACATGCAATTATAATCTAAACTAATTAGTGGTGCGAGTCTACCTTATTTCTCGAGTTTGTTGAGCGAGAAAAACGCCAATCATCCAAACTCCTCGTCTAGCCAATATATAAAATAAATCTCAAACTAATATTTTGGAATTCAAATGTTTTAAAACGAAAGAGTTTTAAAAAGAAGAATAAAAGTTTACGTTTTAAATTGAAAATCAAACATAGTTGGAATCTTAAAAAAGTTGAGACCAAAATAAATAATTTTAAAAACTATTGGATTGACTCATGAATTTTAGAAGTCTTAGGGACTGACTAATTTATTTTCAAAAGTACAAGGACTAAAAATTAAAAGTTGCTTAAAATAATTTGGGGGCTGGAATAACTAGTTTAAAACAATGGGCTGAACTTTAAAACTTTTAAAAGATAATAGGGAATAAAATAAAAAGATTTTAAACTTGGGGACTAAATTAAATAGCAAAGGAACTGGACTTTAAAACATTTTAAAACTTGAGACTGAATTAAAACATTTTGAGAAGATATGGACCAAGGGGCGATTTTCGAAAATCAAAAACTTATATTAATTAAAACCAACTCACTGTCTTAAATTTACAAACTCAGAGAAGAGAGCCGGAGGTCCGGCGTCGGCGAGGGAGAATCTGCCAGTGCGTTCACCGGCGTTCGAAGGCGGTGACGCCGCCGTCGAGGGGTGGTGATGATGGCGATGTAAAAGGGCAGAAGAGGAAAGAGGCTGGGGCTTGATTTTGGTGCAAACCGAGAGGAAGGGGTGGCGGTTTGGAGCTGGGATTCCGGTCATACTCCGGTCGAAGCGGCTGGTGATCGAGGTGAGTCTATGGGTTAGTCTGTTTCTTGGTTTTGGCTTGCTTGGCTATGGAGTTTTGGAAATCTTATGGTGGCAGACGAATTGGGGTTCTTGGGTTGAGTCTGTGATTTGGTAATGTTCGGGCTGATGTTGCAGATGGTTCGAATGGGGTTGGCTCGTGATGTTCGTCTCGTTTTCGTTGAATGGCAGATTGATGGTGGTTTGTTGGTTGAGTTTAGCATGATTCTTGGCCAGTTGGTTGTGAGTTTGATTATGGTGGATTGGCTTGGTGCAAATTTTGGGAACGAGGTTGATGGTTTGGACGACCATGGCTTATTTGGAGATGGGGAATTGAAAGGCAGTGGCATGGTTCGATTGATCTTTGAGAAGTTGATGATTTTGTGTCGTGAATTGGACTGGGAGAATACATGTGTATATACTATATATATAGATTGAAACTGGAAAGTATTCTAGGTTGTATAGAATTTTGGAATATTGGATATGGAAACGTTGATTTCGAGTAGGACTGTGAAAACTTGGAATAAAAGAATATTAGTGCGAATAGAATTCCTTACTAAAAATAATTCAGTAAAAGATGAAACTTAGATGAAAAATAAATTTTAATTATAATAAAATTGAACTTTGAAATTCTAGACTTAAAATAATAAATAATAATTTTGGAGCTTAAATAAATTTGGACAATATTTAAAATATGAAATTGGACTAAAAATCGAATTGAATTCAGATTATATTTTATTGCCTCGAAATATTCGATATGGGTAGACGAACACGTTTTAAATTTTAAAAATGGGTGAAATTATAGCGACACGTTTTTATGAAATTAAATTTTTTTTTATAATCAATTGAAAAATTCTCGGTCGCTACAGGGCAACCCCAGCCTCCTCTAGAATGCCCATGGAGTTCTTGATTGTGGACAAAAGCTCCTCATGTCATAGCTCAATTGGGAGGCCGAGTCTAATTGACTTAGGGGCTGTAACTCACACAAAGTATATTTATATGAAATTCCCAACAGAACATGGCATAGCCACTGTTAGGGGGAGCCAAACTGAATACGATCATGTTATACAAATTCTATCCGAAAGTTTTAAGACCGAAGCGTAAATATGGTTGGCAATGGCCGAGGCTACTCCAGACCCTGAAATACTGGGTGAAGGGTCCTCGGTAGATGAAGATGTAGCCATGACACTGGAAGGGGATCTGAACCCAAGGATGACCGGTGAAAGTTGCTCTATCCGGGCAGAAATGCTGGAATGCTTCTGTGTTGATCCACATGATCCAATCAAGGAGTTGCAGACTGGGATGGATTCTCCAGTTGAATACAAAGATCAATTGAAAATCTTCTTGCTCAAAAATCTTGATGTATTCACATAGGAGACACTACGACATGGTCGGAATTGATCCTAAAGTGGCCTGTCACAAGCTCCAACTTGACCCAAGAAGCCCTAGGCACAGGCAGAAGAGGAGGCCAATGAGTTCGGATAAATATGAGGCCTTGAAAGAGGATGTGACAAAGCTATTGAAAAATAGCTTCATCAGAGAATCCCGGTATCCGAAGTAGGTGTCAAACCCTGTTTTGGTTCCCAAGCAGAATGGGATGTTGAGAGTATCTATTGACTTTTCGAATTTAAACCAGGCCTATCCAAAAGATAGTTTCCCTCTGCCTCGAATTGATCAACTAGTTGATTCTATAGCAGGACATGAGATATTGAGCTTTATAGATGCGTACTCCGGGTACAATCAGATCCCCAAGCATGAGTCAAATGAGGAGCACACCTCGTTTATCACGGACAGGGAGATCTATTGTTATAAAGTCATGTCGTTCGGTTTGAAAAATGCAGGAGCCACCTATCAGAGGTTGGTAAATCGCATGTTTTCAGAGCAGTTGGGAAGTACCATGGAAGTATATGTCGACGACATGTTGGTCAAAAGTATGGTTGCCTCAGAACATGTTCGCCATTTATCAGAGGTCTTTGACATATTGAGGAAATATCGAATGAAGCTTAACCCTACGAAATGCGCTTTTGGGGTAACATCTGGAAAGTTTCTTGGATTCATGGTAAATAGGAGAGGGATTGAAGCTAATCTAGATAAGATCAAAGCTTTACTCAACATGCGCTCTCCTCAGAGCCCAAAAGAAGTGCAAAGCCTAACCAGAAGAAATGCTGCCTTAAGTCGATTCGTTTCCAAGTCCACTGACAAATGTTTGCCATTTTTAAGGTCATAAAAGGAGGAAAACTGTTTCAATGGACACCAGAATGTGAGCAAGCTTTTTCCGACCTGAAGGCATTCCTAGGACAGGCCCCCTATTATCCAAACTAAAGGTTGGCGAACCACATTCTCTGTATTTAGCTGTGTCAAAGGAGGCCGTTAGCTCAGTGTTGGTCAGAGAGGAGAATGGGAATCAGCTTCCAGAATATTACGTGAGCAAAGACATGCTGGATGCGGAAACACGTTACCCAGATATGGAAAAACTTGCTCTAGCGTTGATAATTGCGGCTCATAAACTCTGCCCCTACTTTCAGTCGCACTCCATCCATGTACTCACAAACTTTCCTATGAGACAACTATTACAGAAACCGGATGTGTTAGGAAGGTTAATGAAATGGGCGATAGAAATTAGCCCGCAGATTTCATAGTTGAGTTCACGCATCCACCCGAGGTTGAGATGATTGATAACATTGATGATACCCTAGAATGGAAGATGTTCGTTGATGGGTTCTTCGCTGAAGGAAGATCCGGGGCGGGGATACTGCTGGTGAGTCCGGAGGGACACAAGCAGCACAGGACGATTCGTTTTGGCTTTAAAGCCTCAAATAATATTGCAGAATATGAGGCGCTCCTAGCTGGATTAAGGCTTGCAAAAGCTTTAAAAATTAAGTCAGCGGTGGCAAGCAGTGACTCGCAGCTTGTTGTAAGCCAATTTAAAGGACAGTTCTCTGCCAAAGAAGCAGCCATGATTGCATACTTGAGAAAAATAAAAGATTTAGCTGCCCACTTTGAAAAAATTGAATTGCTTCATATTCCTAGAACTGAGAACTCTAATGCAGATGCTTTGTCTAAACTGGCAAGCAGTAAGGATGCCAAGCTCCTCAAAATGGTGACAGTTGAGCATCTGCCGACTTCTTCCATCGAACCAAGAGCGAAGATTTTGGTAATAGAAGAAGAAGGTTCTTGGATGAATCCTATTCTAGCATACTTGAAGTATCAAACTCTACTGGACGAGCCGGAAGCAGCTCAGAAAATGTAAAGGTACGTCGCAAATTTTGTCATCTTGAACGATCTGCTCTATAAACGGAGCTACACCTCTCCTTTGCTACGATGCGTTGGGCCAGAGAAGGACAGTATATAATGAAAGAGATTTACAAGGACATTTGCGGAAACCACGCTGGAGCGTTATCATTGGCTCGGAAAGCCCTCAAACAGGGATATTTTTGGCCCACTATGCGAAAGGATTCTCATAACTTCGTCCGCAAGTGCGATAAATGTCAGAGGCATGCAACCATACCGCATCAGCCACATCAAAAATTGACTGTGGTAACCAGCCCCTGGCCTTTCGCGAAGTGGGGGGTCGATATTATTGGTCCTATGACCCGAGGCACTGGTAACAATTGTTTCGCAATAGTCGCAATTGATTACTTCACCAAATGGGTCGAGGCAGAGCCCCTGATGAGGATCACTGAAGCCAACACTTCCAAGTTTATCTGGAAGAATATTATATGCAGGTTTGGAATACCGCACTCGTTGGTTAGTGACAGCGCAAAACAGTTCAAAAATAGAAGTATTGACGAATTATACGATGATTTGGGAATCTGTAAATTATTTTCATCTCCACATCACCCACAAACAAATAGGCAGGTTGAAACCGTGAACAAAACCATAAAGAACACCCTAAAAAGGAAACTGGAATCAATGAAGGGTGCATGGGTAGATGAACGCCAGCAAGTAATGGGCACTTCGGACTACTACGCACACCGTAACAGAGGAAACGTCGTTCTCCGTGGCGTATGGATCCAAGGCGGTATGTCCAGTTGAAGTTGGGGTGTCTTCCCTTCGCCAAATCCATTATGACGAGGCGGTAAATTAGGAAGCACAAAGGGAAAATGATGCGAACCCCTTCGGTGTGTTGACCGAAAATTCCCACAACAATTTAATACAAAACCCAAGAAAGCTAAAGTGGTAAAATAAAGGATAAACACCTTAACCCAAGTTTAAATCTAACAAAAAATTCAAGGATTAACAAACCCTAACCCAATGGGTATCAACCAAACAAATTCCAAGGTGGCGGAAAATAAACAACAATACAAGAATAATAATACTCAAGCAAAGTTGATTAACTTCCAAGAAAAATACAAGATCAAGGAGGTTTAACCTTACCTCAAAAGGAGTCTTCAAGACTAAACTCTCAAGAGCATTTCATATGAACAACCAAGTTATCTTTACAAATGAGAAGAAAAGAGTATATAATGTACAAAATTGGGCAAAAGGTGTAAATTTCGGAAATTGCAACAAAACCCCGTTTTTGTGGAAATTGCAACAAAAACCCCGTTTTTGTGAAACGGAGTATTTCGGTCGACCGACACAGTTGACCGGACCATTTTCGGTCGATCACATGGTCGACCAAAATGGGACTTTTGGTCGACCAACCCTCAGTCGAACGCGACTGAGGCTTCCTTAAAAAATCCTCTGCAGAGTTTCGGTCGACCGGTATGACTTTCGATCGACCGAAATTGGCTGAGTCCAATTTCTTCTTCTTTTTGGCTCCAACTTGATTCTCGGCTTGTTTTCTGGACTTATTCACATTATTTAGCCTCAAATCTTGAAAATCTTCGACATCGTATCTCTTCGTGGGTCCCACAAGCACGCGCATCGAGGTTTGACTTTCTCGATTCTCATCATCCCCTCCCTCTTGAAAAGGATTCGACCTCGAATCTTGCTTGAGTGCACTGTCGTGAGACTCCTCGAACTTTGATCTTGCAACATTGTGTACCACAGGTTCATGCAATGAAATTGGACCTTCGCGATTCTCATCATCTCCTCCATCTCGAAAGAGATTCGACCACGAATCGGCACCTACAATAAAAATAGAAAATTCAGACACAATAAATGTAACTGAAATTTCATACTCACCGTGCAAAATAAATTTGTATGCACTGCCAAGAGTTTGAGATGCGCCAACACCACAGAGTAGTAGTTTGAATTTTATTTGATCGGGGGGTCGCTCCTTCCACGAATGGGAACACACATGGCCGCCTGGATCAAACAGAATATGTTTCCCACCATGGTTGGCATTGGAAGCACATTGCATTCCAATTCCCCTAAATGGAAGCTCAAGCCTCCTGCAAAGGGGCTTAACCAAAGGTGCATTCTCGTACCCACCTAAACTACCTCTTCTTCGATAAACATGTGCATAAAGTTCAACAGAGTTAATAGGATAAAGTCACAAGCATCTTTAAGTGGAGAAAACTTGCTAATATGATGAACAATTAAATTGCAAGCAAATTTAACAACCACAAAATTAGCACCAATTTCGTGCAATTGTACAACTTCCTGAAAGAAAATTTTAGCTATGTTGATGACCTTTTTGGTTTCGTTATATGCAATCAAAAATAGCATTGTTTTCTTTCTTTATTCCAAGTAAACCCACTATAAAATTCATAGAAATAGTAGTCCAATGTTTACTCAGGATGGGCAAATATGCATGGAATTCTTGGGGCAAAAACTTGAGTTTAGCCAGTTTGCAAGTTCGGCATTTACTACAAGTGCAAACATGTTCAACACCAAGCTTCAAAGTAGGCCAATAAGATTGATCACATAATACCTCTAAGACCCCGTTGATTTTAAATCGCCCCATCAAACAACTATCATGTGCTCCTCCCACTAGCAATTCACGCATGGCACGTTTACAAGGAAACAATCCAACTTTCCAAAAAAAATAATCATCATGCCCATAGAATCCATCAAAATATTGCTCACAACATGATTCATAAATGTTTAACAAATTCTGATATTTTTGCATGCTCTTACTATGTTCAACATAGAATGAGGGAGCATCTAGAAATGTTAGAAGCGAAGTCCTTTTATCATCAAGACATCCCAATAAATCTCTCTCATGGACTCCCCTAACTAGAAATTCCTTTAGAGAGCCAATATGCATGTCAAGCATATTTTCACAAAATAAGAATTTATCATGCCAATGATATGTACTAAATGCAACATTTTCACAAAAAGATTTGGTACTTATGCAATTGGGCACATGCAAAAAGTTGCATTTACAAATTAAGCACTCATCATGACAATGATTATTACCACATGTTACATTTTCACAAGTCAACAACACACTTGTCAAATCTACATCAAGATCATACAACCCTCTAATGTATTCAAAACACAATAACCTTACATTCAAAGAAATGTTAGGAGCATACCTCCTAGATGTTGCATTGGTTATCCCATTTTCTTTACCTCGGTTGTACTCGTTGTTGTAGGAAAATGTTTCCATAAATTTCTTCCATAAGGCATGCCTTTGGAGCTCCTTGTTGCTTTGATAAGTATGCTTAATGATCCCCTGCAACAAAGAAGTAACCAAGCTAGGGAGGGAAGTATTAGAATATATTCAAGAGTAAAGAACATTTTGGGGTGATCTTTTCTCTCAATTTTCTTGGTGGCACTCATCACTTCCTCACCTTTTTCTGAGGTAGGAACCTCAACTCTCGGTTCTTCTCTTACCTCTCCTTTTTTTGGAGTCGTGGCTCTAACCCTCAATCCCTCACATTTTTCTAGGGACGTGGCCCCATCTCTCATGCTCTCATTTTTGCTTTCTTCAATTTGCTCAATTGAATTCTCTTTTATTTTCCTATTCCCCCTTTCTTTTTCTTCTTTTTCTTTCTCCTTCTCTTTTTCTTCCTCGAATTCCTTCTTGAGCTTCATTTGGTCTTTGAATACTTCGTCCGCGCTCAAAGATAGGATCACAACCTTTTTCCTTCCATTTGGAAGCTACACCGGTTCCTTCTCCTATCATGATTCACATTTCGCTCACATCGCCAAGGTCTTCCCAAAATTATGTGAGTAGTGTGTAAGGGAACCACATCACATAATATTTGATCACTATAAGTACCAATGTGAAAAGTAAGAAGAACTTGTTCACTCACTCTCACTCCCCCATTGTCACCCAACCTTTGCAATACATAGGGATTAGGATGCCTCTTAACCGGTAACCCCAATTTCTCCACCCTACTAGCACTCACCAAATTCATGTCACTCTCCCCATCTATAATGAGACTACATGCCCTATCCCCCACAAGACATCTAGTGTAAAAAATATCTTCTCCATCCTTCTCCTTCTCATTATCATGGGCAAAAGATGTTTGTGGCCTAGCATTCATCTCCAACACTCCCTTCTCATTATCACCCCTCCTATGGAATGATGGACTCTTCATTTTTGCCCTATCAATAATATCATCAATTCCATCTCCACTCCTATCTACCCATTCTCCCATCTCCTTCAACTTCTCCTTCATTATCATCCCTCCTATGGAATGATGGACTCTTTATTTTTGTTCTATCAATATTATCATCAATTTCATCTCCACTCCTGTCTACCCATTCTCCTCTTTTCCTATACATGCTCCCATTTTGTTCACCATTCCCTTCATCATCCCAAACATTCATTCTAATTTTCCTATTCAACTTCCCATTTGGTTTTCTAGTTCCATCCCTATACACAATGTTCCCAAATTTATCCCTCACCCTTCTTCTACTACACATCATTTCTTCACCTCCCCTATTTGATGTACTCTCCCCTCTTGTTCCTAAATTTCCCAACTCACCCCCACTTTTCTCCATTTGTCTAGCCATAGTGGTTGAAAGATTTTCCAATAAGTACTTCAAATCTTGAGTTTGAGAATTGAAAATGGACATGGTGTGCAAGTGTGAAAGTGTTCTCACAAGAAAATACCTTTCTCAAGTTCTCCAAGGAAGGTAATCAACTAAACCACAAAATATAATTCTTGTGGAGTTAATGAAATCACCAACAAGGAAGAAGGAATTTAGAACAAGTAGACACAAATAGCAAGTAGAATTTATGTACTTGCTATACTCAAAAGGAACAATATTTATGTGGGATAAGATGCTAGGATGACAATTTCAATAATGGAATTGAATAACCACAAGTATTAGACAAGGCATATATGCAAAGCAAATAAGCACAAGAGTGTAAATTTTCAAAGAGGCAATTTATCAAACACTTTGTACTCAATCTTTGAATGACCTTGAATGGATATAGTGTGAATATATATAAAAACCCTCAACAACTCAAATTTGGACAATGAAGGAATTATCAACAATACACAATGTAAGGAACAAATGATATGTGGGATAAGATGTTGATAACACAATCTCAACAATGGGAATTGGATAGTCCAAAGTAATTAGCAATATATGAGCATTGAACAACAAAGCATTAATGGAGTAATTTTCATTGGAACATTTATCAAACACTTTGAATACACAATTTGGAAAGTGTAGGTTTTATAGTGAATGAATATGAAATCCCCCCAACAAACTCATAATCAATATACCGAATACATAGAATCAACAATACACACGAGCATATCAATTTTCCCCAATTTTTCTTGAATTTTCGGATTTTTTTTTCAAGAATAAGAACAACAACAAGAAAGTAAAGATATGTTTACCAAATTAGAGCCAAGATCTGATACCAAATGATGCGAACCCCTTCGGTGTGTTGGCCGAAAATTCCCACAACAATTTAATACAAAACCCAAGAAAGCTAAAGTGGTAAAATATAGGATAAACACCTTAACCCAAGTTTAAATATAACAAAAAATTCAAGGATTAACAAACCCTAACCCAATGGGTATCAACCAAACAAATTCCAAGGTGGCGAAAAATAAACAACAACACAAGAATAATAATACTCAAGCAAAGTTGATTAACTTCCAAGAATAATACAAGATCAAGGAGGTTTAACCTTACCTCAAAATGAGTCTTCAAGACTAAACTCTCAAGAGCATTTCATATGAACAACCAAGTTATCTTTACAAATGAAAAGAAAAGAGTATATAATATACAAAATTGGATAAAAGGTGTAAATTTCGGAAATTGCAACAAAACCCCGTTTTTGTGGAAATTGCAACAAAAATCCCGTTTTTGTGAAACGGAGTGTTTCGGTCGACCGACACGGTCGATCACATGGTCGACCGAAAGTCCCATTTCGGTTGACCAACCCTCAGCCGAATGCGACTGAGGCTTCCTTCAAAAATCTTCTGCAGAGTTTCGGTCGACCGGTATGACTTTCGGTCGACCGAAATTGGCTGAGTCCAATTTCTCCTTCTTTTTGGCTCCAACTTGATTCTCGATTTGTTTTCTGGACTTATTCACATTATTTAGCCTCGAATCTTGAACATCTTCGACATCGGATCTCGTCGTGGGTCCCACAGGAAAGCGCATCGAGGTTTGACTTTCTCGATTCTCATCAGAAAACTTGGATTTCCTCCTCGAAAAAAGGAATAACTCCCAAGTGGTGTTGACCAGGTACCAGGAAAAAATGGCCCGCTATTACAATAAGAAGGTGAAGAATCGGTTCTTTAGCGTTGGAGATTTGGTCCTTAAAAATATCCTTCCTTCTACTCAAGAACGAGGAGTAGGGACTCTGGGTCCTAACTGAGAGGGGCCTTATAAAGTCACTACCGAGGTAGTACTCGGTACATATACGATCGAAGACCTATCTGGGGTCACCCTGCATAATCTGTGGAACACAGATCATCTTCGTCAATATTTTCAATAAAATTAAGTTCCTCTTGGGCATGTAACGTCTTGGAAAAATCCAGTGGTTATTAAATAATTGTAATATCCCCACATAGTTTAATGATATTTTGCGGCGGGTTATGATGCGGGAAATTTCCGTCAAAAATGGTTAAGGCCAAGTACGATGAAACACGATCCCGCGATAAAATCTCATAAATGTTAGTATGATTATCTCAAGTTCATACCTATCAAGGAGCTAGTATTATTAACCAATTGCATCAAATTCTCTTTGTTAAACATGGCAGATATTAAAAATGCTAAATTATTTTAGTTCAGGTGAAAGTATAACTTTGCCTATGATAAACAAGTGATGGTAAAATATTAACAGTGCCATGCTTGAACTTCATAAGCAAGGGACTCTTGTAAGCCTGCACTTCGTTTACTGCGTCTTAGCTAAAAGAGATAAACCATCAGCAACAGCTCGCTTGGCTAATAATCGTAAGAAGATAAAATCCCAGGTACTAAAAGGTATAACACGAATGTGATCAAATATTTATCAAGTCAGACCTAACCAGCAAACATGAATGTCTTAAGCTGCTTAGGTATGAGGGACTATCAAGTATACAAATAAATCAAGTATACAAAGCATTTAGAAAGTTCACAATTCTTACAGACTTACAGACGATGTCATACAAATCCAAAAATTCCTGTCACACAAATGTTGAACTTCACAAAATGATCAAAATATTGAGCTAACGAAATAATCACATTGTTTCTGTATTAATCGTTACATTTACACTTCAAATTTTGAGAAATGTATCAAAAAAAAAAAACTTATTGAAGGACATCTTTTGCAGAGTCTCCGCCTAGCACAATTTGGCAGGAGTTAGAGGGATCATCAGTAGGATGGCCTTCCTCTGAATCTTGTGGCTCTGGGTATAAAGCCTCGATCTGGGAAATGTCTAAGTTCTCAAGGGATCTCTTCAAAAGTGTCCTTGAAATTCGGAACCGCGTCCGACACTTTGGCCCACACGACCTCCTCCACCCGAGCTGCAATGGTGCGCTCCAAGGCTTCTTTGATCCTGGATTCAATGTGTTTCTCCAGGGAGGTGTAATCCTGATGTGTTCCGGACCCTCGACAATCAGAGTCATAGCAGGCTTGACGGAAAAAGTTAAATATTCAAGCCAAATAAAAGTGCAATCCAGTCAACCATGTCGAAATTAGATGCATAATATGTATTTTTAGAGTAGAAATGGGCCACTAAGCAAAACTCATGGGCTAAAGCCCTTGAGCCGACTGATTTTATGGCCAAATTCCATCATTTGGGGCTTCAAAACAGCAAGTCAATTATGCAGACGAAAATTAGGGTTTTTGCGTATTTTTAGGTTAAATTTTGTTTTTAATTATTTGTTTGCTTATTTTAGAATTTTAGTCTAATTAGAATTCAATTTTGAGTCAATTAGTGGCTAGGTTATTTTGCTTATTTATACGCTTTTTCCATTCATTATAATTCAGACTTGAGATTTGATTTTGATATAAACAGTTTTTATTGAGGATTCAAAAAAAGATATAGGTGGATTCATATGTTTTCGAACTTATCAAAAATATTTCTTGTGGCGTTCAAATATCGAACTTATCAAATATTTCTTGAGAATATTTGTGGCGTTCAAAACCAGAAACTCATCAGGGAGATTTGACAAATCCTTGTGGCGTTTCGAAAGTCGTGGTTCTTTATTCCGCATCGTCGAGCCATCGCGTCGTGAATATCGGGTCATGATTCATCCGTCCAACCACAACCTGAGTTCAGAACTTTTCGACGTTTCTTCCGCGCTTCGAACCTCATCATCTGGTATCAGAGCTGGACTCTGAATTCAGGTTTTTCTATCCAGTTTAATTCTTATGTTTATCATCGAGTCTGTCATAAGAATTATCCATATCTTGTTGTTGAATCTTTCTTTTCTTGAGTTTTCTTCGTGCCAGTAAATTTTTTTTTTTCAGTTTGAGCCATATAAAAATTCAACAAAAATTCAAAAGTGTTTATTATGTTCGATTCTTATCCAAATCCTGTTCTGTTTGTTTTGTTGTATTCATGTCAAATTTTTGGATTTATTTAAAAAAAATATATTTTTTTATTATTATTTAATTCCGAAAATTCATTATTCAAAAAAAAAAAGTCATTCTAAGATTCAAGAACCACTTTCTTGAGTTTCTTTAAAATTCTTGGTATTCATTTCCTTCAAAGTCAATAAAAGTCGTTCTTGTTATTTGATGTCTAAATCCTCTTCATTCTTGAATTTTTTTAACGCCACATAATGAATGGATTATGATCCGGACTCTTTATTCCAAACTAGATGTTATGTGGATCATAAGGGATGCAGTTTGGCGATTGATGGAAAGTGTTTTACTAATTTCGTTAGTAGCACCGTGATTGAAAAATTAGGATTGCCCCTAGAACCACACTATAAACCTTATAGGATGACGTGGATGAGGGAGTTTGAAAATTTCAAAGTAACCAAACAAGTTCTAGTGCCTATCACCCAGGGAAGGTATAGTGAGGATGTATGGTGTGATGTAATACCATTGAAGTCTTATCATATTTGTTGATTCCGGGCCCAAAGAAAGGTACAGTGATCCACCAGCTAAGGCCCAATAGTGGCCCAACGGACCTCGGCCCACAGCTGAGGCCTGGAATATCACCTTGAGATGAATGCCGAGGTGGTATGTCAAGGAAACCTCTTTAGCCGACCTGGTTAACGCCCAGCCTATGTGCTTTATACTCAGCCGGGGCGCTTTATGGCGTTGACCAGAAGAGAGAGATGGAGTCAGTGATGGGACACTGCCTTTACCCAGACGTGACAGGCGCCCATCCCCTACGAAATGTAGCAATGATTACGGTTGAAAAGCAAGATTGTCACATCCATAAGCTAGGGTGATGACAAGTGTAAAGTATGCCACGTGTCGTAATCCAAGACAAAAAGTTCCTCTATAAATGAAGCACAATTGTCTCCAGGTTGGGGGTTAGCATTTTCTCACTCTTAACTCTATACTTCTCTCACTCCCTTTTCTCTCTTCTACACATTTATATTTCCCGCACCCAATTTATATTTGCCCAAAATTAGTACTGACTTAGGCATCGGAGTGCAAACGGGAGCCACCTCGGCCCCCTTTGCAAACTGATTGTTTGTCACAGTGCGCAGGAGATCCACGTGTTCAAAAGGGAGGAGCTGAGACGTGTTGGTCCAAGGTCCATCCGGATTTTGTGGTCAACATTTTGGCGCCGTCTGTGGGAAGCCATACTGCTAACCACGAAAATACATGATAAAAAGCCACACATGGAAAAGTAGTCCTGAAAAAAGGACAAATCACCTCTTACAATAGAGCGGATAACTGCAAAGAGCTTTGAAAGATAAGCTGATTGGCCTTGAAAAAGGTAGGAGCTTTGAAAGATAAGCTGATTGGCCTTGAAAAAGGTAGGAGCTTTGAAAGATAAGCTGATTGGTCTTGAAAAAGGTAGGAGCTTTGAAAGATAAGCTGGTTGGCCTTGAAAAAGGTAAGAGCTTTGAAAGATAAACTGGTTGGCCTTGAAAAAGGTAGGAGCTTTGAAACATAAGTTTAAACACCCTTGAAAAAAGGTAAAGAACTTTGAAACATAAGTTTAAACCTCCTTGAAAAAGGTAAAGAACTTTGAAACACAAGTTTAAACACCCTTGAAAAAGGTTTGAAGCAGCAAAACAACGGCCTATCTATCCTTGAAAAGCAAGATAAGACCAGAAATTCTTTTGAAACATGAATGAAAGTGATGGTGATGTTAACCCCCGTAGGGGAAGAAGTGGCCGAAACAGCAAGGACGAAGTTCCTCAAGAACTCCATGAAAACGCCAACGAGGAGGTGACACAACCTAATCCACCTCGTCGGTGCCGAAATCGCCGCATGATGCGAGACATGACACTCATGGCGACCCAAATGCTGGAGATGCAGAGGCAGCAAATAGAACAAACTACTGCAATGAATGCCTTTATGGCCAGAGGGTATGTTGTGAACGAACCTGCGATGCCTCAGCAATACTCACAGCCACATTATTCACCATCTGAGGCGGCCACTGTATCTTATTATTATCAGGACCCGCAGGCATACGCCGAAGTGGAATCCGAACCTTTCTACGAGCGAGACCCAGAACATGAAACACATGAGGAACAAAACCCACCACCAGCTGGACGTAGGGAGGCTTCTCCCGCAAATTCCGGTAGTGTTTTTATCCGAATAGGAGGGTTATTCAGGGGACAACGACGGGGACAAACGGACCCAGGTCGGCACAATGCCGCAGAGCCTAGAAATAGGCGCGAACGACGCGCTGAAGAAGCCTTATCACAGGGTCAAATGTACAGGAACCAACGAGGTATGGGGGGAGAAATGATGGCATAAGCACATGAGCCTAGGAATAGGCAAGAAAGAAGAGCCGAAGCAATTCGGACTAATACTCGCAATGAGTTATAGAGCCATGAAAGGCCAAACTACGGCCGCGTTCCACCACCGCAAGGGCAGGAGTACGCTCCACCGCTCTATGGCCAATACCGTGATCCGGAGTATTCCGGTCATGACGAGAACAGCGAGCTGCCGTCGTACGAATTGGATGACGAAGAGGAAGTTAGTCCCTTCACACAGGGCCTCCGTAGGTGCCCCGTCCCCCATGACTTTGAAATGCCAGAAATAGCAAAGTATTCTGGCCGAGGTGATCCTGATGATCACCTGTTAAATTACCGCGCCAGCATGGAAATAGCCGGGGCCACCCCGGCACTGAAATGTAAAGCTTTTGCTTTAACCCTTGAGGGAAGTGCCATACGATGGTATAAAAAACTCCCTCCTGGAAGCATCCACAGTTGGAGGGATATGAAAACTGCTTTTAAGAATGACTTTGTTTCTTCCAGGCCTGGTCAACTCCCACTCCAACGCCTTCAGAATCTGAGGCAGGGTAAGGACGAATCTCTGAAAAGTTACCTAGATAGATTCACTGAAGAAATGCATATCTGCGAAAATATCACAGAAGCGGAGATGTTCTCCGCCCTAAAAGGAGGGCTAGATATGACCAGCATGTTTTGGAGGGATGTCCGGAGCAGGAAACCAAGAGACTACAATACCCTGGTAGACCTGATGAAGGAAGAGATTGTATCAGAGGAAATGGCTAGGGCCAGAGATAATCACCCTCAAGGGAGATACAACCTTGGGTATCCCAATGAAGCGGACCCCAAAAAGGGAGGAAACAAGGATAGGATTGGCGGTAACCGAAGTGGCGCGCCTCGGCCATTCCCGGGGACGGGATCTAGCTTTGCAGTAGAAATCACGGAGGCTATCCCTAACTTACACTCTAACACCCCTTCTCAAAATCCTCACACGGCTCAAGGGAGAGTGGAAAGCGGCCGAAGTGGAAAACAGCCCATGATTGGGGCTTACTGCGCCTACCACAGGTATTACGGTCACGCAACAGAGGATTGCAGAGAAATCCACCTGCTAACCGACCAAAAGGCACAGGGGAGAAGTAGAGGTGATTTTCCCCCTGACACAGGGCGGATACAAAAATCTGGTGGCCAGAAGTTCAACCGAGCTGATAGGAGAGCTCCGTGGAAGAACTCAACTAAGGAAAGAATTGATAATCGTCAAAGAGACAGGAATAAGGGCCAAGACACCGCCTCGGCACATGCCAAAGACACACGGGAACCACCTATGCCTGTGGTCAACCTCCCCATCCGTGAAATCGACACAATACTAGGAGGCCCCCACCCAGGTGGGAGCACAAGCAACTCCCAAAAGAGGTATATAAGAGAGACCAAGCAGCCCGCCAACGTGAATTATCATATCCACTCCCATCCTGTGGGGGTGCCTCGGACGGAACCTATCAGCTTCACACAAGACGACGCCGTTGGAGTGCACTTCCCACACAACGACGCATTGGTTATTAGGGTGGTGGTGGCTCGAAAATGGCTATCACGGATGATGGTGGATGATGGTGCCTCGGTAAATGTGATTTACGGGGTAACTTTTGATAAGATGGGGATCAGCACTCCCCTCATTTCGGTCCCTGATCCGATATACGGATTCACCGGGGACAGCATAACCCCCAGAGGGTCCATAACCCTTATGACTGAAGTAGGGCAAGCCCCGACCCTCTCCAGAATCCCTATGGAATTCTTGGTGGTTGACAAAATCTCCTCCTATCATGGCTCAATTGGGAGGCCTGGTCTCATTGACTTGGGGGCTGTAACGCATACCAAATACATTTGCATGAAGTTCCCTACGGAGCATGGCGTTGCAACTGTGAGGGGAAGCCAAACAGAATCCCGGGCTTGCTTCACAAATGCGATCCGAAAGTTTCAGGATCGGAGCCTGAACATGATCAGTGATGTACCTATGGCCGAGGCTGCCCCAGACCCTGAAAGATTGGGTGAAGGGCCATCTGAAGATAAGGATGTCACGATGACCCTAGAAGAGGATCTAGCAGATCTAGACCCCAGGATGGCAGGTGACAATTGCCCCACCCCGGCCGAAAATTTGGAATGCTTCTGCGTAGACCCACTTGATCCAATCAAAGAATTACAGATCGGACTGGACTCGCCAACAGAATACAAGAGTCAATTGAAGGACTTCCTACTTCAAAACCTCGATGTATTCGCGTGAAAGCATGGTGACATGATTGGGATTGATCCTAAGGAGGCCTGTCACAGGCTCCAGCTGGATCCTCGAAGCCCAGGGCACAGGAAAAAGAGAAGGCCCATGAGTTCGGACAAGTATGAGGCCTTGAAAGACGAGGTCGCAAAGCTATTGAAAAATGGCTTCATAAGAGAGTCTCGATATCCGAAGTGGGTATCAAACCCTGTTTTAGTACCAAAACACAATGGGAAATTGCGGGTGTGCATTGATTTTTCCAACTTGAACCAGGCATGTCCCAAAGATAGCTTTCCATTGCCCCGGATTGATCAACTGGTCGACTCCACAGCGGGACACGAGTTGCTAAGCTTCATGGATGCATATTCCGGGTACAATCAGATTCCTATGTTCGAACCGGATGAAGAGCATACTTCATTTTTCACAGATAGAGGGCTCTATTGCTACAGAGCTATGCCATTTGGCTTGAAGAATGCGGGAGCTACATATCAGAGGTTGGTAAACCGCATGTTCTCGAAACAATTGGGGAACACTATGGAGGTGTACGTTGACGACATGTTAGTCAAAAGCATGGTCACCGCTAATCATATCCTCCATTTTTCAGAAGCATTTGATGT
The DNA here is from genome assembly GCA_963555705.1 of Ligustrum vulgare. Taxonomy (NCBI): domain Eukaryota; kingdom Viridiplantae; phylum Streptophyta; class Magnoliopsida; order Lamiales; family Oleaceae; genus Ligustrum; species Ligustrum vulgare. The sequence goes on from OY743190.1 coordinate 1,867,862, forward strand.
TTTGAGAAGATATCGGATGAAACTCAATCTGGCAAAGTGTGCTTTCGGGGTAGCATCTGGGAAATTCCTCGGATTCATGGTGAAAAAGAGGGGAATCGAAGCCAATCCTTGGAACCTAGCAGAAAAGAAAGAAAGATGAGACTCTGAATATCGAGACAGAAGTTATAAATACAATAAGAAAACTCTACTCACTCATGGTCTCATAAGGCCGTGCTTGACAAAAAGTTTGTTTTGGTGAATGACCTTCTGAAAAGTGCCTCGGAAGGTAAATAGGCGCCTCACCACTGATAAATCTATGTCGAAGAGGAGATAGGCAAAAATGGACCCTGTCATAAGCCAACAAAGTGAGAAAATAAATTAAAAGTGAGCAAAAATGGGAAGTAAATAGCACACAACACTTGAAGAGGCGAAGCAAAAACAAGACTCACGAGGGAGGAAAGAGTTCGGGGAATGGTGATTTCCAGAGTGGGGTCCACCGGTGAGCTTTGCCACTCCCCTGCAACCCAGAACCACTGGTTTCTCCAATTCTTTATAGAAGTAGGATGCCCAGTGATAATGGGGGGGTAAGAGCCTCGGGGTGATAGGTAGTACCGGTCCTTAACGTCCAACTTCACATCCTTATCCCTTCTAACAGATTTCTTTAGGGTGTATAAGGTATGGATGATATGCAACGAGATGGGGTAGTCGGGGTTGACCTCGTGCCACACCGGCCAAATGCCAACGGCCTGAGTCCAGAAGTTCGGAGCTAACTAGTAAGGACACAGGTTGTAACTCCTAAGCAGCGCCCTGAAAAAAAAGGTGTAGGGGCAGCCTCATCCCACAGGATAAAGCATCGTAAAAAAACCGCCACATGGCCTGGGGGAGGACTGCAAGGTCGGCAAGAAGGTGTGGGGTGCACCAATCGGGCCCCTTCTGGTATCCTGAACTTGCCAAATCAACGCCTCAAATTTCTGAAGCAATTTCACTGCTTTCCCAGAACTCTGGGTTACAATCAGGATCCACGTGATACCCTGATACTAAAGATGGCAAAAAAATCCGATCCGCCCCGTTGATCCGTCGACCCGATCCGAAAAAATCCCGATCCGTGGATCGATGAATCGAAATTTATGTGATCCACCCCGATCCGAGAATTCACGGAGCGGATTTGGATCGGGGCTGATCTGATCCGCGATCCGACATTTTTTTTTAATATAATTTTTTTTTTTTAATGTATAAAAATCTAATATGTAAATATTGTAGCAAACTTTAATTTCTGGGAATAACCTACAATCTTTACATTTTAAAGAAAACACATTTTTAATATTCTTCATTTGAAGAAATAATTCCAATAAGTGATGGCAAAAAAACTCGATCCGTTGAATCGGCGAATCGTCCTCTATACGTCTCGTTTCAATAAAATTTAATTAAAAAAAAAAAATTCTAAATTTTTTTAAAAGATTTAATTTAAAATATATTTAAATAAATTAAAAAAAATAAAAAAAATAAAAAATAAATAAAAATAATAATTCGGCGGATCGGTCCACGGATCGGTGGACCGATCCGCCCCGACCCGAACCCGATCCACCCCGACCCGACCTGAAATTTGACGGATCGCTGGACGGATCCGGATCGGGGCAATAATTTTCAGGGCGGGGCGGATCGGGGTCCGATCCGCCCCGTTGCCAACACTACCTGATACCTTGTTCACAAGGACCCAACCCTCGACCTGGGCTATTTCCTCCTCAGATAATCCTAATTCTTCCATATGCGCCCTAAATGGAGCCCTAATATTCAGACCTAGGTCCTGATGACCGAAGAAGAGCCCACTGCCTCTTCTCTTCTCAAATCTCTATCTCTCTTGCTTCGGAGTTCCCACAAAGAGGTCTCCTCATCGGATGATAGAAGAGCCATGTAGGTTTGGTTCTTTTCTTCTTCACTGTCAGAATCATCCAAATTGATTATACTGCCATATTTTCTATTCCTCCTCTTAATATGTTCCCTAAATAAGCGAGAACTAAAAATCGATAAAGACAACGGGCAGAAACCTTTGACAGGAATCACCATTGCCGACAGTTCCTGTGAACCCGTTCCTCCAACTCTTTCCATTTTTTCTTAAAAATAGTCCAGACTTACCAAGAGGAAGACAAAAATTCAAAACAAAGTTTTCAAAACAGCATTCGAAGATTAGAAATAAAAAAGTTTCGCACATGCAGAGGAAAATAAATTTACCTGCAGAAAATAAGCGTTCGAGGTTGTGTACTCGAAAGAAGAACGCACCAATGGAAGGTGTTGGACCGTTGAGACTATTCGCTGGGTTAAAAATCCTTAAGAAGTGTTGAAAGACTTGCAAGAAAAGTGAGAATGATATGATTCTTCACAAAGGAGTTTTTTATGAAAATTTAAGAAAATAGTAAAGGAGAAAAGTTGGGATGAAGGAGGCTTTATAAGGAACCCAATGGTCCCAAATCATTGGTCTTTGAGCCGCATGATTGATTTAGATAACCCACATATCTTGAGGTAAGGGTTAATTAAAGCGCCAACTGTAGAGGAAAGGGGAGAAACCGTTCAACTACCAAAGTGTACTCCACGCACAGTAAGGTGCCCCCTCTCCTTCATATTTCTTGGAAACAGATGCCAGAAATCTCCTTTCCATAAATGTGCCACCTAAAGGGCATGCTGACATATCCCAACATTCTTCTGGAAGGGAAAATAGAAATAGTAGGTCGACGTCACCTTGAGTCCGCGCCTCACTAAGAATTGCATCCCACCGTAAATGCATAGCGCTATGCAATGATCCCGAGCCAATTGGTTGCGAATTAATTATAAAACAATGAAAATAACAAAATTAGGATAAAACTACGATCCTGTGGCTGTTCACTTACGGAAAGTTCCCACAACAAAACCATGACTTCGAACCTATGGAAAATTCTATCCGCCCATAAATAACCACATGGGATTTGAGGGACTAGTGTTTAAACCACATCCAAAATGAGGCCAATGGATCATCGAGCCCTAACCTATGGCCGGAACTTAGGATTTTACTTTGGATCGATTGCCGAGATGGAACATTGCATAAACCCTCTCTATCCAAACTGGTTTATAGCAAGTTGAGGTGCCCTGTGGTAACTCCTCGGATATGTGATGGGACAACAGATAGTGTCTGAAATATATAACTTTCCCCAGTTGACTGTGGCTTGACAAGACGTTGCCTTTATGGAAGATATGACAGGTGCCCATCCCCTACTGGAAGTAGCAATGATTACTTCCAAGAATTTGGTTTACCCCTCCAAATGCTAGGGTGAAGACACGTGTAAAGTCCACCACGTATCGCACACTTGCCTCCAAAGAAAAGGTTGGTAACTCAAGACACAAACTCAATATTTTATTCTCACTCCCTTTTCTCTCTTTTACACACTTACATTTCCCGCACCCAATCTGTATTTGCTTAAAATGAGTACTAACTTTGGAATCGGAGTGTAAACGGGAGCCACCTGGGCCCCCTTTGCAAGCTGATTGTTTGTCATAGTACGCAGGAGATTCACATGTTCAAGAGGGAGGAACTGAAACGTGTTGACCCAAAGTCCTACCAGATTTTGTGGTCAACAAACCTCTTGAGAAAGATTGGTAACAAATGCCTTGAAGAAGGGCCTCCCCGAAAGAGGGACTACTCCCCATATTGCTTAAGTGACATGACTCAAGAAGCCCTTCTTATGGCCACAATTGACTTCCTTCTTATTGCCCCAAGTGGCATGGCTCAAGAAGTCCCTCACATTGCCCCAAGTGGCATGGCTCAAGAAGCCCTTCTTATTGCCCTAAGCGGCTTCCTTCTTATTGATCGAAGTGACTAACTCAAGAAGCCCCCATATTGCCTAAGTGGCATGGCCGAGTGGGGTGGCTCAAGAAGCCCCTCATATTGCCCCAAGTGGCAATGGCCGAAGAGGCGTGGGTCAAGAAGCCCCTCATATTTCCTAAGTGGCGTAGCTCAAGAAGCCCCCCATATTGCATAAGTGGCAATGGCCGAAGTGGCGTGGCTCAAGAAGCCCCCATATTGCCTAAGTAGCATGGCCGAAGTGGCGTGGCTCAAGAAGCCCCCATATTGCCTAAGTGGCATGGTCGAAGTGGCGTGGCTCAAGAAGACCCCATATTGCCTAAGTGGCATGGACGAAGTGGCGTGGCTCAAGAAACCCCCCATATTGCCTAAGTGGCATGGCCGAAGTGGCGTGGCTCAAGAAGCCTCATATTGCCTAAGTGGCATGGCCGAAGTGGCAAGAAGCCCCACATATTGCCTAAGTGGCATGGCCGAAGTGGCGTGGCTCAAGAAGCCCCCATATTGCATAAGTGGCAATGGCCGAAGTGGCAAAAAGCCCCCCATATTGCCTAAGTGGCATGGCCGAAGCGGCGTGACTCAAGAAGCCCCCCATATTGCCTAAGTGGCATGGCCGAAGTGGCATAGCTCATGGACCTCTTCCGAAGGACCCCTTTCATGGACTCCTTTCGAAGTACTTCTTACGAAGGACTTCTTCCATGAACTCCTTTCAAAGTACCTATTCCGAAGGACTCCTTCCCAAGGACTTCTTCCATGAACTCCTTCCGAAGTACCTCTTCCTTAGACTCCTTCTGAAGAACCTCTTCCATGGACTTCTTCCGAAGTACCTCTTCCAAAGAACTTCTTCCATGGACTCCTTTCGAAGTACCTCTTCCATGGACTCCTTCCGAAGTACCTCTTTCGAAGGACTTCTTCAATGGACTCTTTCCGAAGTACCTCTTCTGAAGGACACTTCCATGGACTCCTTTCGAAGTACCTCTTCCGAAGGACTTCTTCCATGGACTCCTTTCGAAGTACCCTTTCCTAAGGACTCCTTCCATGAGAAGGACTCCTAAAAGGGACTTCTTGAAGAAATACGTCAATTGACTCCCTCCAAGTCAGGGACCACTTCCAAAGACTCCTTCCAAGAGAAGAAATCCTACTACGGACTTTTTCCAAAAGAAGAACTACGTTAATTGACTCCCTCCAAGTCAGGGACCCCTTCCAAAGGACTCCTACAAGGGACCCCTTTCAAATGACTCCTTCCAAGAGAAGGACTCCTACAAGGAACTTCTTCCAAGAGAAGAATTACGTCAATTGACTTCCTCCAAGAGAAGGACTCCTGCAAGGGACTTCTTCCAAAAGAAGAACTACGTCAATTGAATCCCTCCAAGTCAGGGACCCCTTCCAAAGGGCTCCTTCCAAGAGAAGGACTCCTACAAGGGACTTCTTCCAAAAGAAGAATTACGTCAGTTGACTCCCTCCAAGTCAGGGACCCCTTCCAAAGGACTTCTTCCAAAAGAAGAATTACGTCAATTGACTCCCTCCAAGTCAGGGACCCCTTCCAAAGGACTCCTTCCAAGTGAAGGACTCCTACAAGGGACTTCTTCCAAAAGAAGAATTATGTCAATTGACTTCCTCCAAGAGAAGGACTCCTACAAAGGACTCCTTCCAAGAGAAGAACTTCTTTAGCGAACTCATTTTACAAAGGATTATGCCACTGGTCGATTCCACTCTAGGAAAAACATCCAAAAGCTATAAATTCGAACCCCAGCCATGTATGTCTGGGAATTCCAATTTAAGGAACTAGAACATATACACGCATTTTGACACAAGACATAACGTTGTTTCATATTACCCAAAGATGCACATCTCAAAACGAGGCAGGCTTGTAAGCCCTCCGGTTGCTTGAATTGAGCATATTATCTCTGTTATCCAGACATGCTATTAGCCCTCACATATCTATGCGTAAGATCCTCAATGTTATCGAAGGAAACCTTTTAATTCCACTCCTATTTGAGGCATGCTCGGGATATTGTTATGAGCCTATATGCTGCGTAAGTTCGAAGCATTTTCGAGTATTTTTTTTTTTTTTTGTTAGGAGAAGAGATACACTTTCAAAATTTGAATAATGCATGTAACGCCCCAAATTCCGTGAAGCTCGGGACGTCAATTCTCCTTTAAATCTAATTTTATTGCGAAAAATAATTGAATTCTAACCATCATATTTATTTGAAAATTTTCAACAGTAAATAAATTAAACTTGATAAATGCATAAAAACGTTGAAATCTTAACTTTAAAAGAAAGTAACGACAAATAATTAAATTGACGATGTTCATGACATTAAAGATCATATTTAAAATAAAAATAAATTGACACTATTCATGAATCGTGACTTTAAAAATATAGCTTCATTATTATTTGCCACCACTGCCCTTTCATTCGCCACCATCTCCGAAATCTGCAATTTGTAAGTTTAAAAATAGGAGTGAGCATTTCGAAAGAAATACTCAGTAGGTTCAGCGCAAATTAAATAAACTGTACAGTAAATAACACATATAATCAAGCAACTTAAGTCATAAATTCTCTTTCTCATGCAATAAGCAAGTGGATCTCATAAATCATAAATTTTCATGCCCGAAGACATGTGGATCTGGGCCCGAAGGAAATTAATTCTCATAAATTACGTAATCATATGCATAAATTTACAATACGGTTTACTTAATATTGCGCAATTAGAATGAAAGAGTTTTTAAAATGATGAATCTACCTTAAGATATTTCTAAACTTGCTTAAAAAAATGATTCTAGCTTTCTTGAAAATCCCGCGCCTCGTGATGTGATCCGGACAAGGCATCGAAGGGAGAAGTCGAGCCATCGGAAATATGATAGTGATCTACGTGCAAAACGGAGCAAGTTCCGTGTTGGGGTCGAGCCGAGAAGAGGGACGGATCGAGCCGAATCAAGAAAACGAAGTTATTTGGGCAGAAAATACTTTACGGTCGTAAAAGAGGATCTTCACGGCCGTAATACATATATTCACGACCGTAACACTTACTATCACGGTCGTAAGAAGTTATCGAAGGAAAAGACAGAATTTCAGCAGAACTAGGCTTACGGCCGTAAGGCTGAAATTTACGGCCGTAACTAATAAATCAGATTTATGATCAGAAAGACCATTACGGCCATAAAAGGATTGTCACGGCCGTAACTGGGTAGCGGCCAGATTTTTGCGAGATTTTAATTATTTTATTTCCTTTTTGGTTTTTAGGTTATTTTCCTATTTTAGAATTTTAGTCTAATTAGAATTCTATTTTGAGTAAATTAGATGCTAGGTTATTTTGCTTATTTATATTCATTTTCATTCATTGTAAAAACACAAGTTTGATTTGAGATTAATAATATTTGAGAGAGGATTCTCCAAAATTGAAAGGTCGAGTTATTCCCTTTATTTCGAACTTATCAAAGATCTGTTCTTTGTGGCGTTCACCCAACGAACTTATCAAGGAATTGAAATCCCTTGTGGCGTTCACCAATCTTGGTTCTTCAATCCGCATCGTCAATTAATTGCGTCGTGATTGCCGGGTCAAGGTTTTACCGTCAAATCTATCTTTTAATTTTCGTTTCTTTATTCGTGTTCTTGTTATTTTCGTATCAGATCTGATTTAGATCTTTCCTAGGTTTTAATTGTTGTTATTCCGCGTTTTTGACGAGATTTCCCGACTGGGATCGCGTCATCTGGTATCAGAGCTTGGATCTATTTCAGATTCTTGCGTTTCTTGATTTTCTTGAATTTTTTCATGTTCTTTGCGTTCCTCGTGTCAGTCATAAATTTCTTCAGTTTCATCCATAAGAGTCAGTCCCAAAAATTCAAAAGTGTTTTTCTTCTTCGTTTTTCGTCCATATCCAGTTCCGTTTTCTCTGCCATACTCGTAGTCCAATTCTCTGGCTGATTATTAAAAAAAATTCCAAAAATTCCCAAATATTCCCTAAATATTCCGAATTTCCTTGTTCGTGTCTTAAAAATGTCTGATAGAGATGTTTTCACATCTTCATCTTCTATTGGAGATAGAAAACAGCTCGGGAGTGTGAACAGAAGGAATGAACAAGGTAATAATGATATAGCAGCAATGAGGGCACAATTTGAGAGGTTTATGGTACAGATGGAGAATCGAGGTGCAGAACGTGAACAAAGACCTCATGATCAATCTCATGATGGATCTCGGGTTAGAAGAGGTAATAGACGTGAGGTTGGTGTGGATAATGAAGACATGGGCAGTGAAAGTGGCAGTATATCTTTAGGTAGTATGCGAAGGAGGGATAGAGGAGATAGGTATGAGCGGAGGCATGATAGGGAGCGTCGTGATGCTAGGAGGCATCGTGGGGGTAGAGATGTTGTTGATGACGACCTTGGAAAAATTAAAGTGAAAATACCATCGTTCCAGGGTAGGAGTGATCCGGAGGCGTACTTGGATTGGGAGACAAAGGTCGAACGGCTTTTTGATTGTAATAATTATTCGGAAAAGAAGAAGGTGAAATTAGCCGTGATTGAATTCACCGACTACGCAAATATTTGGTGGGATCAACTAGTTACGGGTAGGAGGAGGAACCTTGAGGAGCCGGTGGAGAGTTGGGGTGAATTAAAAACCATAATGAGGAAGCGGTTTGTGCCGACTCATTTTATAGAGATATTTATCAGAGGTTGCAGGGTATGACTCATGGGTCGAGGAGTGTAGAAGATTATCATAAGGATATGGAGGTGGCGATGATTCGGGCTAACGTGGTGGAGGATCGGGAAGCTACGATGGCTAGGTTTCTGAGTGGGCTGAATAGAGATATTGCCAATGTCATTGAGCTGCAACATTATGTGGAGCTAGAAGATATGGTGCATATGGCCATGAAGGTGGAAAGACAGCTAAGGCGAAAGGGGGCAGCAAGACACTCACCATCTTATCCTACATCACAACCTAAGCAAGAATCCAACGATGAACATAACCCGAAAGGGAAGGAGGAGCCTACAACGAAAGGTAAAAATATTTCTGATTCTCAAACTACTCGGGATAGAAATATTAAATGTTTTAAGTGCTTGGGTGTGGGTCATATAGCATCCCAGTGTCTAAATGGGAAGCTAATGATCTTGCGTGATAATGGTGAAATTAGTTCCGAGGATGAATTTAAGGGAATGCCTAAGTTAGTAGATGTTGGGGCTAGTAGTAGTAGTGATGAGGAAGGGCTAACCTATGTTGTTAAAGATTCACTCGTTAATCGGCGTGTCCTTAGTACGAGGGTCAGGGTGGATGAAATTGGTGAGCAAAGGGATAATCTCTTCCATACTAGATGCTTAGTGGGCAAAAAGGTTTGTGGTATGGTGATTGACGGGGGAAGTTGTACTAATGTGGTTAGTACAATGTTGGTTGAAAAACTGGGTTTGAGCTTGATAAAACATCCGAACCCTTATAAATTGCAATGGCTGACCGAGTCGGGAGAAATTAAGGTAAATAAGTAGGCTATGGTCAATTTCGCCATCGGGGGTTATAAGGATGAGGTGGTTTGTGACGTGGTACCTATGCATGTTGGCCATATTTTGTTGGGGAGACCCTGGAAACATGATAGGAGGGTAGTGCACGATGGGTTTAAAAATCGATATTCTTTCATCAAGGGTGGAAAAAGGATCACTCTTGCTCCGCTATCACCTAAAGAGGTCCAAGAGGACCAATTGAAAATAAAGAGCGAGTTTGAGAGGAAAAATAAGAGCGTTGAGGCCACGACCTCAGAAAAAGGAGAGGGTGTGAAAATTGAAAACAAAAGAGTTGAGGCCATGACCTCAGAAAAATGTGAGCTTGAGAGTGAGAGGAAAAAGAAAAGAGAGTCCACCACAAAAATGAGTTTATTTGCATTTGCTAACACATCCCTCCCCAGTTCTATTAAATCTGTTTTGCAGGGACATAAATCAAAACATGAACTTAAGGCGGGAAAGAAATCTGTTGGAAAAAATGAGCAGGCCAAAATTCTAAGAGATCGCACAACGCTTAAACATGATCATCGAGCCCAGAAAAGCAGAAGGAGTTGGAAAAGCCGACCAAAATTGGATTCGAGGTCGAATCCTTTTCAAGAGAGGAAGTATGATGTGATCTGGACAAGGCATTGTAGGGCGAAGTCGAGCCATCGACAATATGATAGTGATCTACGTGCAAAACGGAGCAAGTTCCGTGTTGGGGTCGAGCCGAGAAGAGGGACGGATCGAGCCGAATCAAGAAAACGAAGTAATTTGGGCAGAAAATACTTTACGGCCGTAAAAGAGGATCTTCACGGCCGTAATACATATATTCACGGCCGTAACACTTACTATCACGGCCGTAACAAATTATCGAAGGAAAAGACAGAATTTCAGCAGAACCAGGCTTACAGCCGTAAGGCTGAAATTTACGGTCGTAACTAATAAATCAAATTTATGATCAGAAAGGCCATTACGGCCGTAAAAGGATTGTCACGGCCGTAACTGGGTAGCGGCCAGATTTTTGCGAGATTTTAATTATTTTATTTCCTTTTTGGTTTTTAGGTTATTTTCCTATTTTAGAATTTTAGTCTAATTAGAATTCTATTTTGAGTAAATTAGATGCTAGGTTATTTTGCTTATTTATATTCATTTCCATTCATTGTAAAAACACAAGTTTGATTTGAGATTAATAATATTTGAGAGAGGATTCTCCAAAATTGAAAGGTCGAGTTATTCCCTTTATTTCGAACTTATCAAAGATCTGTTCTTTGTGGCGTTCACCCAACGAACTTATCAAGGAATTGAAATCCCTTGTGGCGTTCACCAATCTTGGTTCTTCAATCCGCATCGTTAATTAATTGCGTCGTGATTGTCGGGTCAAGGTTTTACCGTCAAATCTATCTTTTAATTTCCGTTTCTTTATTCGTGTTCTTGTTATTTTCGTATCAGATCTGATTTAGATCTTTCCTAGGTTTTAATTGTCGTTATTCCGCGTTTTCGACGAGATTCCCCGACTAGGATCGCGTCACCTCGTCTAGCCCTAAAATAAATAATTTTCCTATTAGAAAACTTGAAATTAAAATTTTGGAATATAAAAATAAATTTGAGGGTTGAATTGAAAGAATTTAAAAGTGTAAAACTCGGACTAAAATGATAAAGTGTAAAGATTTGGGACTTTGTGCAAATAATTGAAATTAGGGACTAAATTGATAAACCCGAAAAGTTCTTGACCAAATTATATTTTAGTCAAAACTCAGGGTCATAATATACTCTATTGAAGACTTGGGGGACTGAAATGATCATTTTCAAAAATTGGGGCGGAAATCAGTAACTTTAAAACTGAAGGGGCTGAGTTAAAACATTTTAAGCTAAAAGGACTGGAATTAAACTATTCAAAACTTTGAGGACTAAAAAGAAAAAGAACTCAAAATATATTTACATATATTATATCTCTCTCTCTTTAACGTGAAAGAGAGAAGGAGCTGGGAGCAGAGGTGCGACCACCCGACCGCACCCTGGTCGCACCTATCACCGGTGTCAATCGCCGGCGTCAATCGTCGGCGATCCACAACGGCTAGACCACCATGACGTGATTAGCAAGGGGCGGTGAAAAAAAATAGAAAATAGGCTCGATTTCTTGGCTTAAACCGAGAATTGGAGGTTGCGGTCTGGATGTATTTTCTGGAGAAAATCCGACAAGAAAAGGGTCGAAGGTAGAGGTAATGTTCTGGGCTTCTTCTATTTCTTATTTTGGAGTTCGATTTTGGATGATTGATGGGAATTTGTAGTTGGGAAGGGGTGGTTTCGTGTGGTGGCTGGTGGTGGTTCGACCATGGTGTTGTGGCGGTTTGGAGTTGGTGTGGTGGTGGTGCTTGTGATGGAGATAGAGTAGTTGAGGATTGGTGATGGTTGTGTAAAGGTTGGAGGTAGCCGAGAATGTGGTGTTTGAAATTATACATTGCAGATTGTGGACTGGTTTGCAATTGGTGATGATGATTGGAGGAAGAAGATGGCTCAAATTGTAGTGATTCGATGGTGCAACCGGTGTGTTTTTCTCGAATTTGTGGTGGCAGCCCGGGTGGTTGGCTGACTGTGGATGTGGGGATCTTCATAGTATTGATGGATAGAAACTAGTGTTCTATCATCCATAGGTGAATTTCCAAGTTGAATCGAAGGAGTTTGAGAGAGGGAGAAGTTCATATCGCTGAATTGTGTGTTTGGTGGACGTAAGGTGCACCAAGGTTTTAACGTGTTGCTTGTGCTCTAATTTTAGTAGATTAGGGTGAATCTTGGTTTATGGAAAATTTGCAAGAATTTTGAAAATAAGTATCGATTGTGTAAGGAATGACTTGGGGAGGAAGAAGCTGTTGAATTAATTGGGCCAAGAAATGACTTATTGAGTTTTTAAATGGGCTTGAATGATTGGTAAAAACATTTGGGCTCGATAAGTTGGATTGGATTAAAACATTTAAAATTGGGACTTAATATAATTAATACTTGGACTTTTGAAAATAAACTGTGATATTGAAATATTTTTGATAAAAATTGAAATTTGACTAAGTTTTTAAATAAATTTAATTTCACTTAATTGGCTAGATGAGTATGCGTTTAAAAATAAATGAATGAATGAGCAAAGTCGAAGCGACACGTTTTTAAAATAAAAATATTTATTTGAATAAAATCACGAAAATTCTCGATCGCTACAATGCAGCCCAATACTCTTTTAATATAACTAAGAAAAGTCTACGTGAAAGGGTTGTGAAAGGGTTGTCAAGTGTTAAAATAAGGACCCAAATGTTCAAACTATATTAAAGCATGGGCCCAAGTGCCTATATTATTCATCTTCTGCGACACTTTACCATGCAAAATATATTCTATTTTTTCCATTCTGGTGGTGTCTTGCAAGAATGATTTTTCATATATTTCCTAGTTTGGTTATTTCTTAGAGTATATACACATTCCATCATCTTCAATCCCTTATATTTTCAAGTCTAGTTTGCACATAAATGAACCAACCAGACTTGAGAGACTCGTGTTACGACCATGACTAATTTTACATAACATGTCATCCATATGGGCCCACTAGGGGATCCACAAAGCATCCATTCACCTAATCATGACCAACAGGACAAACTTTGAATACCAAATTTGTTGGACTCTTACATGGCAAGGTACCCCTATGCCGAGGTGATCATATGCTGAGGTACCCCTATGCTGGGGTGATGCTATGCCGAGGTAATCCTATGCGGAGATACCCCTGTGCCGGGGTGATGCTATGTCGAGGTACCCTTATGCCGAGGTACTCCTAAGTCGAAGTGAGTATCTTGGAAAGGTGACAAGATAGCTTGATGTGACAACATCTTTAAAGGGATTTGATGGTTGCTTTAACCCTATGACATGTAGTAATGATTATAGTCAAAGAAATGGTTTACCTCATGAATGGTTAGGATTCTACCATGTGTAAAGCAAAACACGTGTCACAAATTTAAGAGAATTACTCATTCTATAAATATAGCACACTTGCCTACAAGGAAAATGTTGGTAATCCAATACTCCAACTCGATATTTTACTCTAACTCCCTTTTCTCTCTTTTACATACTTATATTTCTCGCACCCAATTTATATTTGCTTGAAATGAGTACTGACTTAGGCATCGGAGTGCAAACGGGAGCCGTCTCGGCCCCCTTTGCAAGCTGATTGTTTGTCCTAGTGCGCAAGAGATCCACGTGTTCAAGAGAGAGGAGCTGAGACGTATTGATCCAAGGTCCAATCAGATTTTGTGGTCAACACCACCCACTGGACCACAAAATGTCTAACAAATTCGAACATATAAGGATTCGAATTTGCGACCTCTACAATGAGAGCATTTGTAAATCCTCAACTTTTGCCAGTTGAGATGTGCCCTTGAAACTACTGTCATATCATAATTGGTCTTCCATTAATCGCTACTTGACACCCTAGAAATGAAATTAATAAAACTAAAATTATGACAATATCTTTAAATTAAACAAGAAGCTTATGGTGCCCGCCCTATCACCAAATGGCGGGTGAGCATTGGTTGTCGGTGGGGGCCCGAACCCCACCTGACCCCCACGCCTTAAATGAATAGAGCCAAAAGAACTAGTGCTCGACCAAGTCGAGCAGGTATCACTCACATGTGGGGCGAGCAAGCACAAACCAACTTGCTTCACCAAATTGTGGATAGAGATGGTAAAAAAAATTCGACCTGACCCGAACCCGATGGGTACCCGCCCCCCTAACCAGCGGGGCGTGTTCAAGTCAAGTTTTAGCGACTTGAGCGGGTCGGGGGGCGTGTACTGGTTTTGACCGCCCCGACCCGAACCCGCCCTGATTATATTATTTAAAATAATATATTCAAGAAAAACAATAAAAAAGGCCGAAAAATTAAAAAAGTAGAAAAAAATTAAAAGGGACGGCAGAGTCGACCCGTCCCGACCGACCCAAAACTCGCGGATCATGGGGCAGATTTGGGTTAATAAAATTTCACGGGGGCGCGGGTTGAAGAGACCCGACTGATTGCCATCACTAATTGTGGCTCTGCTCACTCCACAAGCTCGCTTTTGGTGGGGCAAGCCAAGTCGACTAGTTAATTGCCAAATTTTATCAAATTCACTTTTTACTCGTTACAACGAATCAGCTCGCAAGCCTTTTGTTACCCGGCAGGCACAAAAATTTTGCTGCTCAGTTCATGAGCTTGTCCCACTTAATAGTTAACACCTCTAAAAAGAGAAAGACAGAAGATCCAAAAGATGAAATAAGAAAGATACAAAATTGATCCAGTGCCAACGAAAGACATACACTATAGTGCCCTTCAAGGCACAAAAGTTGAGTCCCATGTATTGGTAAGGTCTAGTTTTTTTTGTTTTGAAGGACACCATAGTTTGTGCCCTTAGTTGACACTTGATCAAAATTGAAGAAAGATGTTCTTCAAGAAGTAATTAGTAACTTATCTTTCAGTTTCTACTTATAATCTGATAATTAAACAACTTTTTGTAAACCGAACACCTCAATTCTTTTTCATTTTGGACCCTAAGGACACAAGAAATAGAGGAAGAAAACTTGTCGACCCGTAATAAAAACTTGCAACCATTGAAAAAGAAAAAAACATGACACTCATGAAGTTTAAAGACAACAACAAAGAGGATGGAACCAAAAGTATAAGCAAAGATTTACAACTAATTACATTAATGATTCGTTGCATCAAGAAAGCCCGATAGAGAAACTGTACTAGGCAACATGTCCGTCCCAGAATAGAACAAGACCAGCCAAGCTTCAACCCGAAGTATCTGTTGACAACAACCTAAATTAACCAGACTTTTATGTATATTCCGAGCTAACTGAAATCTACTGGTAATTCCCAAAATGATCGGTCGGGGCTTTCCAGACTGTACCTGTCATAATGTTCAATAAATATTCATCAGGCCAGAATACAAGTTTGATAGTAAAACCAAATCATCGACAAAAATTAAAGCATGTTTGGAAAGTGTTTATGAATGATCTAAATTGTATGTGAAAATTAGTGGTGGACAAGTGAGTAATATTTGTGTGACTGAGTTCTCAAAATGTGTGGATAAAAAGTAATATGAATGTTTATAAACAGTTTATAAACATAAGCGAAATCCAAGTTATAGAAAAGAAAATGACGTTGGCACGGTTATTGAAACGAAAAAATTGTACTTTTAATGTCTATAAACATAAATTTACAGATCAAATTCAACATGGTTCACGCTACTAAAGAAGATTTTGTCCAAAGACTACTCTATGGAGAATTAGAACACAAAATAGGCATTACCACACTTTCAACAAAACTAAAAATAATAGAGATTGTAATCAAATTTTAAGCCAAATCCAAATTGGCGGAGCGTTAAAAGAAAAATTTATGGGTTTATTTGTGCAGTTCATGTCACTAAAATGGTTTGGAGAGTAATACTTAGTACCCGTTTGGTGTAGGATATTTTGAAAGAAATTTCAATTTTTGGGAGAATATCTGGTTGAAAAAAAGTTGAAATGTGTGAAAGTGGTGGGTCCCATGAAAATGCGCAGTTGAAAATGAGTTTGGAGGAAAAATTGTCCAAAATCATATGTACCAAACAGAGCTTTAGACGAGACTTTGGATGGGAAACTGATAATGGTTTCCAATGAAAAGCACAAATATTTCTATAGAGAAATGACATCCACAGAGAGAAGTCAATTAATGCTCCAACAGATTTTAACCATAAATAAATGAGTTCTGCATACGTATATATGAATACTCAAAACACGTAAAAAATGCTAATGTTTGGCATTTCCCCAGTTAATATGGGTAGAGTATATAGAATGTCACAAAATCAATCAGTCAAACTAACCCTATGTTTGGCTCTTGTTTATGAACTGTTATAAACATTCAAGTCACTTTTTATCAACACATTTCGAGGGACTCATAAGTACTGCTCACTTATCCACAACTCGTTTCTATCTATTTATAATTTAAACAGTTTAAAAAAACTTCCCAAACGTGCTCTAAATACATGTAAAAGACAAAATTACTCTAGACAGGGCAAGACATATGAAGTTAACTTTGCAAGTGGCAAATAAATTTGACCCTGATTTAAGAGTCAGAAATAGAAAACAGAAGTATGTTTAAGGTTCCTAGTGATTGATAAGACACAAGCCCAAATACCAAAAGTAAAACTCAAGTATGATGGTGTTTTCCAGCAATTTTTTATGGACTCGTCAGAATGTTCCATCGAATGCTGAGGAAATTTCAGAGAATCATGCCTGAACACAGGGTCCCCACCCTGCTTTATTTTTGTTCCATCTATATTTTACGCCAGTCTTCATCGGAATCCGTCAATCCATCTTTAAGCACAAGAGTGGAGTGGTGAACATCACAGAACTTTAGTCAATCAAATGGCAACATTCTGGAACTTTCAAACCAAAGAAATGCAACATGAAAAGTGGGAATAGAGAGGGGAAACATAGAACCAGGAGGGACGCCTCGCGAGCCGGGCTTTTAGAGATGAGGCATTTTGGCAAAGCCAAGTCAATTTCAAGCCACCAAACCCTGCAACTGATGAAAAGGCCCTATGGAGTAAAGGGGAGCATGTACGTTGTCACACTCCCTGCTTTCCAGAGGTGCCTAGAGGACAGCCTCTTTTTGCATCCACGGTTGAATGGGTAAAGCACCCAACCGGGAAAATTCGTAGGTATTCACCACTTTATCTTATGTTCATTATATCCATCAGTAAGGGCCTGTTTGCTCCTGGATTTTTTTTCCAAATTTTTTCCTCAAACTCATTTTCAACCACACATTCCTCAAAACTTTTTTCTTCCATTATCAAACTAGCTCTAAGTCACATAAGGCCATCTCCAACCGAACTTTTCCGTCCGATTTGGCATCCAACCGGGACAGCAAAATGGACTACATATTGTAGTTGGCAAGCTATTTCTTTGGGGCAACAATTTGGTTGCCCCAATTTTGCCCCAAACTTTATATAAAATCAATTTTTGGGCAAAAATTGATTTTAGTTCCAATTTTGTCCTCGTTTTTTAATTTTTATTTAGAAAACATGATTATTTGATGAATATAATTCAATTTTGCTCCCAAAAAATTTATTTAGAAACTGCATTTTATTTCAATTTTTTTTAATAGAAAACATGGTTGGTTCATTGTTATTGAAGCTTATGGAATTTGTGTTTCTAATTGAACATTTATGAGAACAATATATAAATTCTGAGAATTGAATTATTGAAATAAATATAGTTGGTGTATTTCTCGTTTTATTTTAATGATAAAATAAATATTTCAAATAAAATAATAATCAAAACTATGTTAAAAAGTAAAAATAATTAAAAAAAAAAAATGTTTATTTGGTGTGTGTTTTGTATTGTTTAAAAATAATTTTTTTAAAAATGAATAGCGATGTTTAAGGGAATTCATTTTCTCCCTCTAAAAGTGTCTTGTGGCCTGTGGGAAAAATTTCCTCAATTTTAAAATACACTGTGCTTCCTCCCTTGTATTGGAACCTATCTATGGGAATTCTAGAATTATTCAACAACATATAAGCCACAGAAAATGTTTCACAGAAGAACTAACTAAGCACTGGCAACCTTAATCAAGTCAGCAAATGAAATATAGTGCAGACAAGGCTCTACGCTAAACCGAAGGAACGCAGATTGCAAGAATCAGGCAGCCACACATTACCTGAAGAAACAATCGTCTAGAACAGGTGCTGCATTGGCTATATGAAACATTCTAGACAGGCTAAAACTCGGGTAATGCAGGCAGGGATGCAAGGTTCTAGAATGTAGAAACTGTGCAAGCTTCCTGCACTAGATTTTGTTGGAGACTTCCAGCACCTAGTTGGCTGATTATTGTATGTATATAGACACATTGGAATTTTATATATATGCCTAGAAACATATGTAGATTGTTGGATCAAATGAATCCTAACCATCCATTCTAGATGGATCATAATTTTCAAGTTGTAAAGGGCCATCTGTATACTGGAGCATTTTCCAAACTCAGCAAATGCGTCATAGTAGACTTCAAAGAAGTAGACTTATAAAAACAAATACAAAGTAAATTAAGATCAACCATAATAACCACACACTATAATGCTCATTAAAGTGGGCTATATCAGAAGTCATAAATAATCTCTGATTTTAATAAAAAGACACAATCTTGTATAGATATTAAGACTATCATCTCAGAAGTGAGAACGGCACCATTCCATGCCAAGAACGTTACAAAGAAGAAGAAGAAAAGGCGGAAATGTACGTTCAAGGCCTCAATCCAATAAAACTTACAGCATAAAAACGAATGTTAAGAGAAAACCTAAGAGTATGATAGATCAGTTAATAATGGCATGACACATTATTCCAGCATAGTTTGAGAAACAAATGGGATGCATATATTTGATTTAATACTTACAATTTCGTGAATTGTTCTTCATGCGCTTCAGTTTCTCGACCTGGACCTGAGAGTCCATGAAAATCTTCATTCTCTGAATCTCCAAATCTTTGGCAAACTGCATTCTTTGTTTCTCCAACTCCACCATCTGCTGCTGCTTGGCAGCTTCCACTCTCTCGTAAATCTCCCCTAACCTTGTTATGGCATTGGCTAAGCTCCTATACCCCTCGCCTACCGACCCATCCCCCTCCTCGACCGACCTCCTCCTTTTCTTAGCTGCCACCGGCGGCTGCCTGAGCCACGTTTCATCCTCATCCTCGTCATCATCATCCTCCTCTTCCTTAGCCTCAACTGCTGCTGCTGCAGCAGCCATCACAGAGAAATTCCTCTCAGTCAAATTTCCATTCCCCGGCCTCTTTGACCTCGGACCGACCGGCACCGACCATGGCACCTTCGGTAGAGGACTAATAGAATCCGGCGAACTTTTCCGATACCGGGTCATGATCGTGTTCGCCGGCGGAGGCGAGGGAGAAGCTTCCGGCGATAGAGAAACTCTCCGACGAAGGTTTTTCTTATTACCATTGCTGGGGGTGCTATTAACCTTTGAGAAGTTACCGCCGATGAGGGAATCGAGGCTGTCGAAGTGAGGCCAATTGGATGCGTACTGGCCGTTGGATTGAATTACCTTAGTCTTCTCGATCTTGTACTTCTTCTTGACGGTGTCAACGCGATTCTTGCACTGGACGTCGGTGCGATGGAGCTTCTTTGTGTGGGCGTGGAGGGCGTTGACAGAGTCGGCCACCTCCTGCCAGTGCTTCTGCCGGAGGTTCCCACGGTTCAGCTTCAGGTAGTGGGTCCCCCATGCCTCAATCAGCGTCCGGGTCGCTTCCTCCGACCAGCAATCCTCCCGGACGGGGAACGCAGGAGTCCGGGAAGAGGTGGGATAGTCCGATTTCAGAGCCTCCGGTGAAGACTCGATTTTTGTAGTTACTCGCGGAGGAGGAGACGGAGGCATTCCGTCGTTTTCATCGTCGGTCATGGAAGCGGTGGGGTGGAGAGAGGGTGAGCGGTTGGGGGAAGTGGTGGTAGAGAGCGGCGGCGAAGCAGTGGAGGAACGTGACATGGGGGCACTCGGTTGGTGCGCCGACGAAGGGTATTTTTGAAAGAAAAATTTGGGCTTTGACAAGATTAAACGGGCTTTGAAAAATTTATCCAATATTTTTCATGGATCTTGTATTTTTGTCCGACCCGGGAATAGAGGAAGTGGGTTTTTGGAGGGAAGTATGCAAATCGAATTGTACATATTGTGTTACACTTTGTATGTGTATATACAGAGACGGTAGTGTGAGAGATGTGCGATCGTACATGGTCTCAAAGTTATAGGAACACCAATTTTCTTTTAATTATTATATGATACTTAAAGAAAAAATTGAATATAGAGTACAATTTTTTTTTATAAGACATCATTTCAAATTGTCTCACAAGACACCCAAAATCTCATGGTCGGTCATCTGTATATATACTAGCATCACACGTGTGTGTTGTACAGAAGAATAATATAAATTATTTTACCGTAAATATCATTTCAAAAAAAAAATTTGCTTCGATTAATAATTAAAATTATCAACAAATGCTCAAAAAAATATGGTTAAAAAATAAGAAATTTTTTTAGTATAGTTAATTTTGGAGAATGTGTGGTTAAAAAAATAATGAATTGATTTTGAATTTATGTGTAAATTATTTTATTAACACAATGTGTGGATGAAAATGGGTTTTGAAAAAAAAAAAAAAAAGAGATTCGAAATAATGAGTATCAAACAGAAGCTAAATTTTTTGTACAGTTTGTGGTTATTCACACCTGTGTGATGCACGAAAATTGTTGTTGACAAAATATATTTTAAACAATTGCTCAAATTTAAATTAAATAATGCAATTTTTGCATAAAAAAATAAAAACTCTTGTCCAAATATTTTTTACCTAACAATGAACAGAAATAATAACCCTCAAAATAATTTACGTGAAATAAAGTAATTGCAACAAATTAACGAATGATGTCGTATATTTAAATGAATGTAACAAATTAAACAATATTAACAATGTAGAAAAGTGAAAATCAACCTCAAAATCTACGATACACAAAAGTGAAATTCAACCCAAGAGACTCTTTGCATAATTGATTTTTTATTTTTATTTTTAAGTGTGATGCATATAATTGAGTGTAATTAAATGTATATTAAATTATATGTCTATAAAGTTGAAAAAAGAAAAGAAAATTATTAATGAAAATGTAAATAAAATGTATATAATGAGCCTTTTGTCTATGTCCTTATTTGATATTGTTTAAAAAGAGTTTCTTGAAATAAATAGTAATTTTTAGGAGAGTGTGTGGTTAAAATGTATTGAATATTTTTTAAGCTTATGTCTAATATTATTTTATTGATAAATATGTAGTAGAAAAGAAGAAAGAGAAAAATGTGTTTAAAATTTAAAGGATGTCAAACATGTGCTATATATGTAAATAAATTTTTTTAAAAAAAATTATTACCATTTTTTACAATATATAATTATTATTTTAACATTTTAATAAAATTACATACCAATGAATTATTTTACCATTTTTTTTGAGGAAACGAGCCATGAATTAAATATTTTAGCATGTGTACCACAAACATATTAACTCGATTTTTGGATTTGACGTTCAATAAAAAAATTTCTTTTCAAAAAAGTTTTAAAATTACAAAATTAGACTCACATAACACATATGGAAGACTCAACTTACATAATCTCCTTATGACCGGAGATTTTCTTTTTATATATTATTCTTCATTATATTATTCTCAAAGAGAGATGTAACATAGATTTTTTTATATATATATTTTAATTTATTAAGCATTAATTATTAATTTCAAGTGTTTCCTAAAAAATAATCATTAATTTTAATACATATTGTTACATAAATTTTTTTTATATCTTTTTATTGGCAATTTCTTTATTCATATTATTACATTATTATTTTAATATTTTAATAAAGTTGGTAACCGATCAATTATTTAATAAAAATTATATAAACTATTTGTTAAAATATTGAATATATATATTCTGCACATTGTAGTTATTTAAGTTTATAATAAAAAAAAAGTAGACAATGAACATAATCAATCAATAAATAAAAATAATGTCAAAATAATGAATAAATTGATCAAATTCTTAAGTTGTAAAAATTACTACAATTTAATTGAATTTACTTCGAAAATTGGTATATTTATTATTTGTTTTAATTTGATAAGAAAAATAACTCGAACTGAAATTATCATCTATGATTAAATTGAATTTAGTTAACAAGTTATTGATAATATTTCAGGACTTAAATCATATATATATAATAAAATAAAACTTTGACCTTTTATCTTTGAGATAATTTTATGAACAATATATTTATTGTTTGCTCTCACTTGTTAGTCTAAATTAAACTTCTTATTGAGATTTTTGATTTGACATCCATATTAGATATTTTTCGATTTCAAAATAATATAATAATTATTATTTAAAAAAAAGGATACACATTAAAAAAAAATAACATATTTATACATTTGCTAAATCCAAATTTAGAAAGTTATTTTGAGGGAAAAGTATGTGCGAATTTTGATGACGTCTATTCTACTTTAATATATAAGGTGGCTATATTGCCACCACAAAATTTTTGGTCTATGTCACAATTTTAATTTTTTAATTTTTTATTAAA
This sequence comes from Ligustrum vulgare, assembly GCA_963555705.1. Classification (NCBI taxonomy): domain Eukaryota; kingdom Viridiplantae; phylum Streptophyta; class Magnoliopsida; order Lamiales; family Oleaceae; genus Ligustrum; species Ligustrum vulgare. Next base: position 1,890,298 of record OY743190.1, read on the forward strand.
ATATTCAAAAATACAATGACTTAAATATCCCTTTTAGTTTTTCTTACTTATTTTATGTGCAACACAACCATTTCTTCACTTTCATCTTCTTCTCTTCTCTCTTTTATATATCTATATTTTTAAAATCATTTTGTTTTCCACAAGTTAATTAAAGCGGGTAAATATTTCATATGATTTTCAAGAAATTCTCTTCACGTCTTAGCGTCGATAATCGATTCACCACCGTCGGTACCATTCCTTGCCTGATCTCCCAAACGCCTCTCTTGCATGTGCAAAGGGTATGGAAGTTCTCGACAGTCTAGGAGACGACATTAGCATAGAGCTCCATGAAAATCCGTTCAACCAATGTCGACATCATATCAAAGAAACGCCATCTTTGTGAATTCTTATAATTTTCCTAATACAATTTCATTCTATTTGTTTTTGTTGGAGTTGAACAAAAGGGTGGGGACAAAGTCGGTGGTGAAGATGGCCATGAATTTGAAGAGGTGATGCAGATGAATATGGGTGAAGGGGATGGATGATAGGGCTGTAAATAAAGAATGTGCAGACTCTTTTTTGGGTTGATCAAATTCATAATAGGGCTGTAAATAGAGAATGGTGAAGTTGCCAAGTTTAATAGATGATGAACAGATGTCTTCGGATGCTTGTGCCTTATAGTGTGGTCTGTGGTGTACATTGGTTTTTTTTTTTCACAAAGGTTATATTGGACAAATTATTGTAGCGTATTTATAAAAAAGATTATTATTGTGGTGTAGTTATATTGTGGTGTAGAAAATAAAAACTGTGGTCTTCGGATGCTTGTGCCTTATATATTAAGATCAAGGTTTCCAAATGTGTATTTTAAATATTTGTAGAAACGTGGAGAAGAACATTTGGATGATGCGTGATAGGTAAATTGGTATATGTTATACCATTAATTGAGATGGAGCAACGCAACAACATACGGAACTAGATCTATGAAGGTTTATCACATGTCATCTTGAATCAAAACATGCGGCAAAGCCTTCAGAGAATGGCACATATCTTCATCGATTTTTTCAGTAATAGTGACCAAACATGTAATAATACCCAATGTACGATTTGGATTGGGACTATTGTCATACCATTAACATGGAGCGACATGTTAAATCAACCAAATGAAGAAGGGTAACATATTAACTCGAATCCCCGTAAGTGCATAAAAAAATTGAAAAGTTTTATAAGTACCATATTATAATACTAGCAGATTTGAAAAATACCATAAATATCAAACTCTGATACTTCATATAAATAAGTATCATATTGTAATACTTATCATAAATTTCAATGAATTAATCAACGATTTGGAAGGTTTTTTCAGTTTTTTAGATTTTATTATAAGTAATTTTTAAGTTTTACAAAATTAGGTAAATTCCAAGTTGATCCCTAAAATTAGGGTATTTATGTAAACAACCCAAATTTTTTTTGTTAGGACAATAAGGTCAAAGAATAATGGGTAAAATAAATAACTACAACCCTTTAAGTTTCACTTTTCAAAACTAACAAACTTAACATTTTTCTTTCAAGAATCAGGTATTTCATAATTAAAAATAAATATAATATTACATATAATATAAACATAATTATCTATTATATATTATATTAAAACTAATACAATATTAAATTAACAACTCAAATCTTCATGTCACAATCTCCCTCATCCCCGCCCACCACCCGACCCACCCCACCCCAAGATTTTTTTTTTATTTTTTTTTTCTGCTCGATGTTTTCCTATCCATCTCCATCCCATCCCATCCCACCCCACCCCACCCACTCAACCTCATCCCACTTCGTCGCAAAGTGACAAATTGATCTCGCCAAAACCACAACCCCCTCATCCCAAAAATTATTTAACCCACCCATCCCACCCACCCACCTACCCTACCTCAAAAAAAAAAAAAATTTATTTTTTTTTCTGCTAGATATTTTCCTACCATTTCCCACCCCACCCCACCTCATCGCAAAGTGACAAATTGATCTCGCCAAAATCACACCCCCTAACCCCCAAAATTATTTAACCCACCCCACCCAACCCACCCACCTCAACCCCACTCGACCCTACCCTACCCCACCTCATCACAACGCGACAAATTCATCTCACCCCAGCCACAGACCTCGACCAACCCCAGCCCCCCGCCTCGCCCCAGCCCACCCCCAAAATGATTTTTCTTCTATTTGTTCACACTTTGCCTCAACTACTCAATCCCACCCCACCCCCACCCAACCATGACCCCACCCCTCCCAAAAAATGATTAATTACAATTAATTGAGGTTTTTAAAGTACACATTTTCAAAATTAAGAAAATGTTTTATTTCAAAAATCAGATCTTAATTAATTATATATTTTACCGTTTATGATCACAAGTCCAATTTTTTAGGTCACAAGTTACAAATTAGATCATAAATTTATGGTTACAGTCACGATTTTTTAGGTCACAATTTATTTCTCTGTCACAAATTTCGAATTTCGTAGGTCATGATTTTTTCGGTCGCAAATCTAGAGTCAATTGGTCACAAATCACAAATTTCATTGGTCACTATTTTTTCTCGAATACAAATCAAGATTTTTTAGGTCACAATTTTCACAAATCACTAGTTTTCTTGGTTACATATCATAAATTTTGTAGGTCACAATTTATAAAATTATTTGGATGACTTTTAGGGTCACAGTTTATTATGGTCACAAGTCACAATTTTTTAGGTCACAAATCATAAGTTTATGATCACGGTCAAAATTTTTTGGGTCACAATTTATTTCTTGGTCAAAGTTTTTGAATTTCGTAGGTCACGATTTTTTTCGATCGCAAATCACAAATTTCATTGGTCACAATTTTTTCTTGAATACAAATCAAGATTTTTTTAGGTCACAATTTTCACAAATCACTAATTTTCTTGGTCACGTATCATCAATTTTGTAGGTCACAATTTATAAAATCATGTGGATGACTTTTAAGGTCACAGCTTATTATGGTCACAAGTCACAATTTTTATGTCATAAGTAACAAATGTGGCCACAATCTATTTCTTGATCACAAACCTCAAATTTATAAGTCACAAATTATGATCATAGTAATTAATTTGTCACAACTTTTTTTTGGGTCACAAATATCAAAATATTATGTCACACTAATTCAATTAAAGGTCACAAACTATCAAATTAATTGGTCATAACTTATTTTAAGGTCACAAATATCAAAATATTAGGTCACAATCAAATCAAATTTTTAGGTCAAAACTTTTTTCTCAGTCACAAATCTCAATTTTATGAGTTACAATTTTTACAATTTGTGTTAGCAACTTATTTTTTGGTCACAATTTACAAATTTCGTAAGTCACAACTTATTTATAGGTCATAACTTTATCTCAATCGCAAATTTCAAATTAACTGGTCACAATTTATCTATTAATCAGTCATAAATCATCTATAATTGGTCACAAGTTTATAATTAATTGGTCACAATTTAACAAATTATGAGTTACAATTAATTTTTTAGGTCACAACAATCCATCCACCCCCATCCTACCCCACCCTACCCTATCCTACCCAACTCAACCATAATCCTACCCAACTCAACCCTAATCCTACTCCATAACCACTGTAGTCGTTGCCAACACATACTACACCACCACCGTCGGCACATCTAACCGACTACACACCACCACCTCCAACAGCACAATGACAAATCACCACCAGCAAAAACCATCTCACTGACCGCATCTACAACACCACATCGTTGCTGCCATCACAATGCAACACATCACCACCATCAATCACTCACACAACACCACCACCGACCCCCATACCAAAAAAAAAAAAGAGTCTCTGATGACAACCAACCACCAACCTGATGCTCAATTCTTCTAGCGGTTGTGGTGGTCGCAAGAGCGGCACCATCACCAAAAGAAGAAGGAAAAAAAACCAAACTAATTACTATCGCGTTAAGCATAGCTCACAGTGGTCATCGCCGCATCGGGTGCTTCTACTGCACGCATTGTCTTCAGCTGCAACACAAAGGAAACACTGGTGAAAAATGTATACACCAAAATAAGGCAGGAACCTGGCTTAAATTGACCCTCACAACACCGATCGTCCCCTTCATCAAGCCCACTGTCAGCTTCTGTATCAAGCTCACAAAATTCGTCACTTCATCTCACAAAATCGCCGCTATGCACCACAATTTGGTTTGGGTTTCTGCTGCCCCAATTCAATAGATCACCTACATCTACGATTTTTGATGACTATGGGCGTCGAAAGAGGATGGGGGCAATAATAATATCAGTCCATGGGATATTGCTAGAGGATTTGATTTGAAAATAGCTCAGTTAAAGTGATGGGAAGGGGTTGGGTAGCCGGCAGTGTGAGGTTGGTTAGTTTAAATTAATAATAATATTATTAAAATTTTAAAATGAATTATGATCTGAATTTTGAATAAATAAGTCTTAAATTGGATTTTTGAATTTGAAACTTAAAAGGGAAAAATACATAAATAAGGTATTTACTATACACAATTTCAATTTTAAGATATAAGTTTAAAAAATTCAAAAATCAGGTTCTAATTATATGTATTTTATTAAATTGAATAAATAAAAATACTTTATTAATTGTATAAGTTAAGGTCACAACGCAATATAATTTTAGGTCATAAATGCAAATCCTTTAGGCCACAAATTATGAAAATAGTAGGTCACAAGTATCAATGTCACAAATTATCAAAACAATAAGTCCAAAAATGAATTTTTTTACGTCACAATAACATTTTTTTTACTTCGTAATAATAATTTCAAGGTCACATATTTTAAATTAATTGATCCCGAGTTATTTTTTGGTCTCGAATTATCAAATTATTGGGTCACGAATATTTTAAGTCACAATTATCATATTATTATGGCACGATTTATCAAGTCACAAATATTTTAGAGTCACAATTATCAGTTTATTAGGATGCTATTAGGTCACAATGTATCATGCAAGGCACCAACACACCACCATTGTGACATCAATACTGCACGGTATCGTCGACACTCCTACCGCGGCCTCCAACATCACCAACACATAACAAAAACTGAACAAGCAATAGAAGACTACAACTGCACAACTCGGTTCATAGCCTCGCAGCGACGCTACCAAAACCTTAGCATCACTACAGTCGCCGCTGCTCCCCGCTAGTAGCATCCTCGCTGCTTCTCCCAAAATTCAACCACAACATACATCACCAAAGTCTCACAACCTTACCATCACCATTGTCGCCTCTGGTTCCCTCTGACAGCGGCGATCCCTCGAGTCCGACTAGCAGCGACGATCTACCAGATCAAGTGGCGGAGGCGCAAATCGTCGCTTCTCGAGTCCGATTGGCGATGGCAATCCAGCAGATCAAGTAGCGCAGTTCACTTGGAGCTCGTCGCCTCCTCCATGTGGTTGTGTGTGGCAGGTGGGGTGTGGGAAATTGACGGTAGAGAGGATAGAGAAGCCAGAGGTTAGAGTGAGATGGAGATGGAGATGGAGATGAATATGAAATTGATTTAGGGTTGGGTATGAATATGACGTGGGATAATTAATTTAATTTTATAATAATATTATTATTGAATATTAAAAAATAAAATTATCACCTGATTTTAGTATTTAAAGTTGTTAAATCTTATTTTTGAAATGTATAATTTAAATGTAGGTTTCTAGGTAATTTGCTCAACTTAAAATACATGTGATGGTGTAATTTCCTCAAGAATAATTTAACACTGAGCCCATTTGTCTGAATCCTTTAGTTATTGGGCTAAGCCAGTAATTAAAATGGCCTTTGTACCATTTTAGCCCAAGATAATTGAACCTAATCCACAATTAAATGGGCCAATTTGGCCTGATTCAACAATTACATGGGCCATGCCAGCATGATCCAATATGGGCAAGGTGTGAAGCCCAATATAACTGATTTGAGCTTCTATTGGACGGTTTTACAAGATAATTTGGCAAGGATCTTCTCACACCCTTGACTCTTATCAAGGTCTATATTCTGCATGCAAAAATAAATATAATTTGACGTTTAACCAATCGAAAATGTTCTCCTACCTAAAGTGTGCAGAAGTCATGTTGTCCACTCATCGACATAGCAGGTGGGCATTGATCCATCATAATATTATCCACTTATCAACGTAAAAGGTTAGCATTGATCCATCATATTTCATCACACGGGAGGAGAAATGTGCCTTAGAAATATATAATGCATGCAATATGCCTACTAATTCCAACATAGGACAGCAGAAAGTCCATTTTTCTTTGATTTCACAAAAGGGATGAACGATTTTCCCCCCATTGATACTGAAGGGGGGACAGGAATCACACACAAGTTTACATCTTTAGCCGGAAATACGTTGTTTATAAACCTCAACTATGTTATTTTTCTATACAAATGAACAAGCTGCATTAGCAGACTGACAACTCACAGTCTAGTAATCGGGGAAGAATTTCCTCACAACTTGGTCGTTCATCTGGTTCAGCCCAACAATCTGCAACCACGAGATTATACAATCACTACCCTTGAGCAAATATGAAATTTCTATAGCCCTTCACTTTACTAGATTCTAAAACATGTACCTGCAATTAGCCTACCCAAGGGTCCTTCAGGTATCTCCAAACGCAATCCTTCATTTGCAACGGCATAGACAACCTGAATAGACGATGAAAAATTGGAATATAAACACTCCGATCAATAGTATTCAATTAATAGAAGATGAAACTGATTTTAAGTCATGTACCCGCTCTGGTGGTATGCCGTCCCATGGTTTATTTAGGGTGCATAGTTCCCACATAATAATGCCGAGGCTGAAAATGTCACATTTTACTGTGAAGGGTTCATTGCGTATAAGCTCTGGAGCCATCCATTCTGGTGTCCCTGCGGATGAGGAGTCCCGCATGGTTGCATCTGTCATTATCCTTGACAGTCCAAAGTCACAGATTTTAACTGTCCAGTGCTTGTTGACAAGGCAATTTGCACTTTTAAGATCACGGTGGACTATCTTCATGCGATGTATACACATCAGCCCTCTAAGTTTCCAACAGAAAACAACACTGAGTTTATAGTTACCGATCTAAAAAATGGTTTTACTTCGTTTCAAAAAGCATTCTAACCGTACAAGCATTTGAGAAAAATACATGCTCTATCAAATTAGACTCGTAAATAATCATTACTGATTAGCCGTAATCATTAGGTATATGAATTCCCCAAGAATACATCGAGTGTTTCTGTCAATGCCATAAATTGACATTATTCTGGTTGTTTAGGAGTACATGTCATTTAAGGCAGTGTAGTTAACTGTGGATTTTGGGCTTTCTGGCAGAGTTTATATACGGATCACCAACCCCCATCCTCACCTTCTGGGGCGGCCAAGTATGGTCTCCCACCGGTCAGGAATTTACGTATTCCAGCAAGGTGAGGGAGCCTGACCCTCAGTTGATTTCAACATGGAACATGGAGTTAATTAATTTTCTGAGGCTTTCTAAACTCAACGGGGATGGTCTCACCTAATGCACTAACAGTAGTGTATGATTTAGATCTTAAGCTACCCTCCATTTTTCTTTTACTCTCTCTTTCATTGTTGACGTATCAAGAAATTTAAGCTCGGTTAGAAAGATAAACCATTCTGTTCATTATCATTAATGTTCTGATTGTACCCTCTGCTCGGAATTAAACCTTACAAATACACGGTACCAGCTAAAAATTCATATACAGATCATGGTTAATTTAGAAATCAAAGATTGAAATCACAATCCGAGAAATATATCATTAATAGGTTGGATTACCAGAACCCACAGTAGATGACATATGGTACCTAAGGAAATTCAAGAGAGGGCACTGTAACTGCCATTACCATATCCCCAAAAGTGTGAAGTGCAAAACTTCCAAGTAGCCAAGCATTGTCGTTTTCACCTATTGATGTTTTGACTAGCATCTATCCTCAAGTTAATTTCCATTTACCAAAAAGTTTTCAGAAAACAAATTTTCCTATTGATCCATAAGGCTATACTAAGTTTAGCTATATTCCACAGATTTCTTTTTGAGGTGGTTTAGTAATATTTATCTTCTATGCAATGTAACATAAATCTTGATCTTGATTCCATCTATTGAGGGCTGTGGCCTCCACTCAAATACATGACCTGATGTAGTTGCTAATATTTTAATTGCTTTGGATCTTCTAAAATGTACTGAAATCTGAGATTTGAGTCTTACCTTATTCTACACAATATTTTTGCTATACTCCCCCATACTTAATTTTTCTGTCTCAAGAATTACGTCGTCATCGAATAATAAAAACGCATTCCTATCTAGATTCAACGTTCACTGTATGTTAGTAATTCAATATTGAGGGAAAAAGGGCGTCCATATGTAGTCATCCCAGAAATGAATTAGAATGTGGAGGATTGGAACTCCTCAGGTGTACTTCTCACTGATACTTTCTGGCATACGATTTCGACAAAAAAGAATGTTCAACAATTATCCAATCATTCAAGGTGACCATTACTGGAACATAGTTTTTGATGTATCCAAAAATTTCAACTAACCTGCATATGTCACGCAGCATTTTAATCCTCCTCTGCCAGCTCAGCTTATTCTTCTGACCACTCAGATGAATCAAATAATACAATGATCCCCTTTCCATGTATTCAGTGACCATTGACAGCCGTGGAGGTCTTGTGCAGGCACCAAGGAACAATATGACTTCAAGAAAAGCACGAGTTAGGATGCAAATAATTATGTTCTATTGTAAATCCAACTAGTGATTCACCACCAACCCTCTCCATGTTCTATATAAAAATACTACGAGTATGAAACATATATAAATATACTACAAGTATAAAACATATATAAATATTTTCAACAGGTACAAATGCCACACAAAAATAGTAACTTCCAACTTCGAAGTGAACATTGTTGAAAATGACAGAGACACACTATAATCAAATATTTAATTTGTGTAAAAATTTCATACGCCAATGAGGCTAGCTCAAGTGGTAAATTCTAAGGCCCTGTAACCACAACGTCCCGGTTCATGCAAAAATAAGGCACTAACGTCACCATTATGCTCAAAAGAATGATAAAAACATAATATGCATTTAGACTTGCAATGACCAATTAGAAATAAATATATAGCCCTTGTTTGAACCCCATTTTCACAAACAAAAAAAAAACATTTTGTACACGGTAAATTTTGGAGAATATGTGGTTAAAATGTAGTAAAAAAATTTTAGGTTTATGCGCGGATTGTTTTATTGATAGAATGTGGTTGAACATGAGTTTTTAAATAATGGGTATCAAACAGGGACATATTTTGTCAATTGAAAATGATCCACTCTTAACCTTTTCACAAATTTCTTCCACAATAAAAGGTAGGTTGATAATTTGGTCAAAATCAATACACAAAATTGATCTTATTTAATTAATATACATAGTGTGTGTTTGATATTGTTTAAAAAGAGTTTTTTTGAAATGAATAGTGATTTTTATGAGAATAGATGGTTGAAATTTGGTTAAAAAGTTAAATATTGTGGGCTTGACTTTTAATAAATGATTAAGATTGAGTACTGTAGAAAAAAGAGAAACATTTAATGTAAATCAAACAAGGGCATAGTATATAATGAATTAATGATGTCAAGATTGTATTGCTATTACGGATATCAGTTTTTTTAATCAATAGTTTTCAGTTTTTCATGACTATGACTTGCAATTTAGGTTTACTAAATTAAGCTAGAAAAAAAAAGGTTTGGACTTCAAGAAAAGCAGGAAAGAGAAGTACCGTTTGGGTGCCGAAGGCGACTGCAGAAAAATAAGTGGAACCAGACAAAATTGCAATGTTAGAATGATCTTAAAAAATGACGAATGAAGAAAAACAAAAAATGATGCAAAAAACAGGATGACACCTGAGAATGGATATTTCATTGCAAAAATCCTCCATGTTTTCAACAGTGAGATCTTGTTCCAAAAAGACTTTAATAGCAACCTCTGTTCCATTCCAAACACCACGAAAAACTTCCCCAAAAAACCCTGGATGTAATCCCATAAATTGAACATCAATTGCTAAAGCTGAAAGTTATTAACAGATGACTAAACTGCAGTGTACCAATAAATGAAATGAAAAAAATAAAAATAAATAAATAAATAAATAAAAAATAATAAATCATATTGATTTTCATTGTTTAAAAACACTATTTGAAGCTTACGCCTTGCATCAGGGAGACAGAATTTGCAAGATTAAGCCTCTCTTAAACACTTTTGATGTCTTATGAATTCAGGGCCAACTCTACATCTCATATCTTCATGCCCACTATTATTAAGATAAATCACAAATTGCAGGAAAGATACATGAACTTTAGTTGGAGACCGACTCCACAAATTGGTTGTTCAAATTCAAATTTTCTTTACCACTTCTGTTTCTTCCTTTTGATTTCACCTTCAGCTTTGAAAGCAATTTGACTTGGCTAAACAAATTGTCTTCACTGTATAGTCCTATGCTAAGAATGGCATTAGAAAACCCAAACTCCTTTTATGTTACACTTCAATTTCAAAGCATTTGGTCAAGTAGAGGAGAAATTGGACTATAAACTTTCAGAGTATGATAGACATAATAAGTTCAAATTTTTTTTTCTTTTAGACAATTAACACCTGGTCCTGCTGCAATTCTCTCCTTTCCTCTCTAATACAAGTAATACAGTAACAACAACAATAATAATACTAATGGCAATACTTACCAATCCCAACACGAGTGCCAACAGTTAACTCCGAAAAATCAATATTCCATTCTTCAAATGGAAGAAGAGGCTTGTTCTGGAACATAGGTAGTCCCAGAACTCTGTTCCATGCTGAAACCATTTCTTCTTTTACCTTGTGAGTTCCTATTCTCTCTGGGTTCGGACTGCTACACTCATGAGGAGATGAAGGTAAGGACAGTGCCTTCTGAGAGTTGTTTTGCCTTTGAGGAGCATACAAGGAAGACCCACCAGACAGTTTATCCTGATCAGGAAGTGTTTAATGGCAACGTGAGCAAGAAATTGTTCTTCAAGATTATGTAGTAATCCAAGGTTTTGAAATATTGAATTACACGTATGGTAAACAGCGTGCAATATTAAGACATTAGCATATAATCAGAAATTAAAAAATTTGATCTTCTATGTATTCTATAACTTGTTTAGTGAATCAAGCAACAGACCAGGCGCTTACAAACAAGGTCCAGAATACACAATATATTAGAATTTATCACATAACCCTTGTATTCAATTCTATGTTTAAAATGACTACCTCGTTTAGAAACCCATGTTCTTTCAGTGACTTAATTTAAGAGACCAAAAAATAAAAAGAAAGAAGCTAATGATGCTATTAAACCAACTTTAAAGATAAAATTGCATCAATGGTTTGAAAATGAAATCTCAGCTGAACTGCAGCTAAGAAAAACAATGGCATAGCATGTTGAGAAAAAGGTATTGTTCCGGGAGCTGAAAAACCCTTGCTAAAAAAGAAAAGCAAGAGGCTTATGGGACTACACATCTTTACCACCCATGAATGGATTGAAATAAAATCCTCAGTTGAACTTCAGTTATGTTAAGAAAACATCAAAAAAGGCGCTGATCCGGTTCTGACGAACCATGCTTCAATTTTGATTGCATTATATATACTATTACTGGTTCGAGTTTTGTTATGGAAGCTGTAATTAAATGTATTCCCCCATTCTGAACTTCAGCTTTTTGATAACTAAAAGCTTGTCCGGGAAGTTGTGTGTATAAAAATTGAGTTGACCTTTTTTGACTATTTATAAATGATTTATACACACTTGCCAAAAATATGCTAAACAAAGCCCCAGTACATATAGAATTTGCAGAAGCGAATGAATCAAAATATATCACATACACTTTGTAATATCAAATGTGAGGAAAAAAATATATAGACTATAATTATCGGATACCATTTGACTTTTATTTAGTAGAAATTAAACTTGATATTATGACTGCATGTCATCAGTTACAGATACCACGACAGAGGATATACAAAAGCAAAACAACGCCCAACTGAAATTAGAAATATCATCACAAACACTACCAAAAGAAAAAGAAAAAGAGACCGCGATGTCAGAGAACACGTACATCTTTTTGCTGATCTGTACCATGTTGATCAGATGAATCAAAGGAATACAAGCTAGTGTCCTGTTGTCCTTTTAAGACACGATTCTGCTTTAATGATTCATTCATCGCTCGTACAGCCCTATAGTGATTGATAATTATTTTATAAAACAAGTGAGAAAGGAACACCATAATCTACAGGATGTTACATGGAGAAGCAAGATCATGAACAATAAATCTAAAAACACTATGATTCTAGATGAAATGAACTGACCCGAGCTTCTAAAATAATTTGATCGTTATAAAAATATCTGGAGCTTGTTTGTTTATCAAGCTAAGCCTGATTCAATTGCATGCTCTTTGTGCTCAGCTTGGCTGATTTTAGATCACAACACTTCATACAAGACAAGACAAGACAAGGGAGGAACAAAGAGCCAAAGCAATATACGGAAAGATATGAAAAGAACATGGATGTTACATATCTCTTAGACAAAGAAACAGAACTCATAATAATATTCAAGCAGTCTTCAACCAGCACGTAAAGTAACATGCCAATTATTGCCCTAGTCTACTTTTATAAAGCAACATGGTAAAGATTGCATCAAGGAAACATTAAACAATAGCGAAACATTAACCACTGCCACATATAAGAATCAAAAAAATTATCTCTATATATTATCGCTATATATTATCAATTTATTGCTTGCTAGGCTAAGATTTTAAGTACTTATAAACAGTGGGTCCCGTAGAAAGGAGTTGCGGATCCTAAAGAATGTGTGGTTAAAACTGATGTTTTACAAGCTTATGAGCACTCAAAAGCATTGCCAATCTATACTAAGAGATGTTGACAAATTCTCCATAACATAATATACAAATGAATTGTATAATCTACTGTTTCAGCATGGAAAATCCTTGTTTGGCAAAACTGATGCAAAATAGCTTCAAATGGCACTCAAAAGCATTTCTTATTCGAGTTTCAAGCACATCTTTTTTTGCCCCTCAAGAATCTTTTATGTTTTGATCTACCTTGTAATAAGCATTACCCTTGCCCACACTTTACCGCTATTTTAAATTAGCATCTACATTCTATGTGGAGTACATCAAGAAAGAGTACGCACGTCCAAAAATGTCAAAATCAAAATATGGATAATGAAAACCTTTTGTGGATTAAGATTTTTATTTTACATGCATAATATATATCCCATGTTTTAAACTATGGTAATGACGTAGGATACAACGAACGAAGAGTGAAACTTTCAGTCATAAATTAAAAAAGAAAGAGCCTTCATAAAGGCCTTCATTAAAAGCAAAAGAAAAAACACTATGTGGTAATAAGAGAGTGTGTATGTAAGAAAACAAATATTAACCTTACGATGTCATCACCGATCTCTGGAGTCATGCTTATACTTCTTCGCCTTGTTCTCCGTGTGTCTGGCATTGATGCACCTTCTGACCTGGGGCAAATTTCAACTTCTAATTAGGTAAAAACCAAGAAGTTCAAACTTCGGAAGAATTGATAACTGAATAAACTATGCTGTTTATTAGACGTTCATTTCATAAAACAAGAAGCAAGAAAAATCGGGACTAGCACATGTGCTTGGTCTACAATATGCATAATCAATATCAAGGTATAGTTTGCATATTTTTGTCATCAATTCAAGTAAAGAGTACGTCAAAAGGATCTCATCTGTCTAGAGGGTGGAGTAAACAATATTTAAATCTTAATAGCATCAGATGGATAAAGGTTGTGTAGTAAAGAACACATTACATGTCAAATTACACCATGTCACTTTTGTTTTAAAAAAAAAAAAAAAAATCCTTATCAGCTCAAACAGTTGGTTAGTCGGATCTGATACTTCATAGTTTCTTATGTCAAATATTGATGCTGGTTAGAATCAAAAGAGGCACACGGTCCATTATTGCCTAGATGTGATTTGAATTCATTAAGTGATCTGGTTTTTTGGGAAATGTTGAAATACTGGGCCAGTACATTTTCCCTCAACCTTTTTTCCTCATTCTAAAGCAAAGACAACTTTGTTAACAGTCGAGCCGTTATCATATGTGGCTTGATCTATCCCCTATAAAGCCCTTGAATATGTCTATTAAGGAATATTTAAAAGGCAGGAAAAAAATACTTCCCTGCAATTCATGAAACAGCAAGCACTTGACAAGTTGCCTTGTTAAACAACTACCCTTCTTCACCCTAAAGTTTCTTATCTAACACAAGCTTAATTTGCTAAAAATGAATATATTGTTGAAGAAGTGCCAATAAGAAAAAGAGGGAACATCTATGTTATACACCTGCAAATCTACAAAATATTTTCGTTCCATTCCTGAATTAGAAAAGAATGACACAATGCGCTCAAGCCAGAATCTTAAAGGTTTTTGTTTTTGTTTCATTCCATAGACCGCAGGAAAGCATCGTGGGGCATTTCCTTATAACAATACAGAATCTATTAACTGTAACAAGCTCTTCAAGCCATTTCTTATGATAAAATGCAGCCCAAGCACGACAGAAACAATTAGAACTTTCCAACCAACAATATTCCTTCGCTTACGTGAACTCAAATAGTAATTTTGATAGTAAATTAAGAACCAAAGTAATCAAATGGAACCGATAGCAACCAAGATGCATCTCTTGTTTTACATGAGAAATTTTTGTGATTCCTTGGATTGGTAAAATTTGAAAGTAAACACCATAATCTTTCCAGTAACACGATAAAAATCTGGGAAACGTGCACGTTAAAACCATCATAACTAATTCAAGAAAATACAAAGTAATAATTCATAAGATAATCCTAATATATTGCATACATAAATATCAAATATCTATTTTTTATCCTGCATCAGTGTGCCCCTGAAAGGAGCATAAATAATTCCACCAAAGTCACCGAGATATCTATGAATGTACCCCGATTTAGAATTACGACGGAAGTCATTGTTAGACAAACTTTATCGCCTAGAACCTGAGTACATCACATAAACAATTGAGGAAGAGTATTTTAAACAAGTCAACAAATAAAGTCGTAAAATACTACCACGTCCAGCATATATTACTACCGTATGAACACCACACAAAGTACTCACAAGACCAACTGTCCTTAAGCTCCCTAATCATGACTCACTAATTGTCCCGCTTCTGAAATAGAATAATAGAACAGATAAAAATAAATATCAAGGGAATATTCGCTTTGATATTCCACATTTTATAAGACATATTTGAAACAGGTTTGAACTATCTTTAAAATTCTATGCAGAGGGTGAAATAACCTCTCACAACACGACCAGAAAAATAAGGTGACATCTTTGTTGGTCTCAAATAAACCTCTGACAACATATGAACAGCAAAATAAGGTGAAATCTTCGTTGACCTCCGGAAAAGAGCTATCCATACAAGAACTATTTGATATTAACTCGTCACACAGTTTTGATTTATATGGTATAATAGCTAAAGAGTGACTTTGATGATGTGCCACTTATCAGATTAAATTGCGTTGAATGTCAAAATAAAAATTATAGCAATTTTAAGATTCAAACCCAGAGGCACTAGTCCAGAAATAATTTCAAACCTTGGAAATAAATAACAAGTTAATAACATAAGAATGCACCTTGATATAGCTATTTCATTCGAATAGTCTCTGAAAGATTTGTTATCTCCACTAAGCATGGATCGACCACGTGCTTGAAATGAAGGATGTTCCGGACTGCAAATTACGACAGTCTAAAAGTTTAACATGGATTGCAACCTAAAATCCTTCCTCTATAACTTCTCGAATGGAAGTTTCAGACATTGAAGATCACAGTTACCATACAGAAGACTTATTTAGGAAGGTTCTGATGATTCATGTTATTGTTCACTGATGTATAGTACAAATACTAATAAATGAAGAATTTAAAAGAAGTCACAATGTCCTAGCACAAGACCAGGAAATATAACAGGAATGTATCTATCCAACTGCGCTTTTTGTGGTGGCAACATAATAAAAGTTACAAGTGATCTTCAGATTAAAAATCACATATAAAAATCATCAGAGTGAAGGATTTTCAGATTAAATATCACTTATAAAAACCATCATTATTATATTACCGAGATTTATATCTAGAAACTAATTAGTTTTTCCTACTTTTCGTTTCCCATCTACTAATGCAATATTTAGTTAGTCGTTCAATAGTTCAAATCTAAACACTGAGACAATACAATTTGCCTCTTCTTTTTTCTTTTCTTTTTTTTTTTTCCTTTAATGGCCTCTTGTGGTTGCCAACAATTTAGTTGCTTTAGATCTTCACTAAATTTAGCAAGGAACCAAAGGGAGTGATGAAAACGGAATCAAAGAGCCGACTTCCAATTTGTTAGGAATAAGGCTTACTATGTTGATGTTGTTGTTGTTGTTGTTGTTGTTGTATATCTTTCCTTTCAATGCTTTAACAATTCATGTAAATTACAACAAGCAGGGCCAGTGATGTTATTGGCAGAAATGGGCCAACAATCCTCTCATAAACAAACATATGGTCTTCTTATACCAAAATATTTGAACCCTTTGTTGTCTTCAGTGAATTTTTTTCACATGTATTCAGTCTCAATTATTACTCAGATATCATCTTACGAAGAGGTGCATTCACTTCATTGATAAAAGTATTAACACAGAGTATCCAATTAATTTTATACACCATGTTTGACCAAAAATAAGAATTCCTGTGCAACAGTACACATGGCTTGTCTAATATTTAGGGTACAATTTCATGACTCCTAGTATTACAATGACTCTAAAATATTATGCATTGAGGAAACTGGAACTTGTGGAGACAATGAAAAAGTGATACTCATCTGTGATTTGAAAATATTCATCATACCTTAATTGGAAAATAAGGAAAAATATTTGCGCCAATCATGCAAGGTTTCATTTTTCATATTATAAAACTTCAGAGATTAAGATACAAAATTCTATAATGGAATAACCATATTCTCAATTCAAGCTTCGCATAAACAGAAGTCCTGGTTATCAAGAAAAACCTTGAGCTGGCAGTCCTTTGTTCAGGAATGATCTGCCTCCGGCTCCTTCGCCAAAATGTAGCAGCAATATTAGGTTCACTGTGTGGTAAGCTGAGACAACAATATAAATCAGTAAGATAGCTTCTTGAAAGAGAAATGCAAGTGAAAACCAAGCATATTCGAAGAAATAAAGCAAAATTTAGTTAGGAGAATTAATAGTACTTCAGTTTTCTATCAACTGAGTTCGAACGCAACATCATATTCCTCAATGAAGGCCCAGCTGCATTCGAAGATGCTTCAAGTCTACAATGATACAGGAGGCCATCTTCTTTCTCAGCACTGTAGAATAAAAAAGTCACGATAAATGACGAAGGATATCCAATGAACTGATGTTTTTCTTTTCTCCAAGGATCAATCATTCCAGAAAAGGAAATATTTATTTCTATAATTATTGAATTAAAATTTCGAAAGGGAGCCCCAATGGTTACACATTTTCTGAGTGAAAAAAGATATTATGCTAACCTCATAGGATCAACTGTCTCTGATACCCCATATAGAGGACTGTTTGGTCCCAATGGAGAATCACAAGACTCATTTTCTGCAGAATCACTCTCCCCGGCAGCAGATATGTGAGTCATAAAGATAGCCTTGGTCGACCGCGGTATCAGCTGGCCAGGAAACCGCATGAGATCAACCAGCAGCTCGACAGAATTCAGCACAACTAAGACAGACATATGTTTGTATGAGTCGACACACTCAGAATCTCCTTCAGTAGGCAAACCCTGATAAGGAAAACCATATGAACACCTGATGAGATGGAACAAAACTGAAAAGAACATGAGAAAGAAAGAACTCGAAATTTACTACAATAGATAATGATAATAAGTTAATAACCGAGGGGATAAATGAGGAAGTAGTACAATTGTCCAGAAAAAAATAAAGCTTACCACCACTAGCGTATTTTCAAGTCCTACAGTATCTGCAAGAACTTTAAACATTATTGCTCGAGGTCTGCATGAACCATGCTTTATTTGGCCCAGCATCTGCACCCCTTGATTTTCAGATATATGAGAAGTGTCCTCAAGAAAAGCTTTCTTCGGACTTAGTTCCGAATTTGGCCGGCCATAAACATCAGACACCTATTCGAGAAATCAGAACAATAATAGGTTTCAATAAGCAATTTTGAAAACCAAATGACCATCAACACAGTAAGGAGAACTGACAGATTAATTAACTGCATATGCAATTAAAAAACAGTCTATTCCCTTCAAATAAGAACAATTCTACGTAAAGTAGGCATCTAAGAAAGATGAAGAGAGCAGTCTCAATAAGAGAACCTGAATTCCAATAAGAATTGTTTAGAAGTAACATTTGAAAATTGTATTCAAATTTTGAGTAAAGAACTTGACCTTAGAAATACCTAATAAAGACATTAATGATATAAAAAAAACAACAAATTTAAAATGCAACTGAGATAATAAGATTAAAATGATCGAATGAATACTCACTAATCCAGCAATCTTTTTAATCATAGCTGCAGGATTCGCATTCAAGCCCTTGACCAGAGCCAAAATTAGCTGCTTTAGCATGGAAAGCTTCTTATCTTTCATTGCATCCACAAGAATAACCTCAGCTCTCAAACCCTGAAGCTCCAAATCTTGAAGCTCCTCCAGAGTAGGTATATCTTCGTACAGCTCCTTGAGCTTTTTATCCTGTCAATGATGACAATACTATGAAAGTGCCTCTTTAATGGAAAAACAATAAAAAGCTAAACACAAATCTGACAAAATCATCAGCAGGAAATATAGAACAAAAGACTTAGGTGAGTGAAGTATCAGGGCTTCGGGTAGAATGGCACTAGTTAATGCTGAAGCAATATATGACAGAATTTAAATGTACTTTCTAGGGTCCCGCTAAGTAAAAGATTGGGGACTGCAAAACTATAAAGAGTCTTGCCATCTTAAAAAAGATTGGGGACTGCAAAACTAAATTCGGAATCCTCCTTGAGAACTTTCTGTTTTCCCTGACTTCTGAATTCGAAAGCTTGATATTAAATGGCATCTTTCTACTAAAGGAAACAATTCCAATTTTGATGTTATAATTACCTTCTGAAGAGGTAACTCCGATTGAACAAAAAATGCAAATAAAACAAGCCAACTCTTTTTCATTCTTTAATGGAAGTAATGGTTATTCGTCATTAATGTCCCACCCATCCCCAAAGCTGATTTTTTTATGTTCAAAGAAATCAATAAGAATCTGATGTTTTCATCATGGGCTGCAAAATTGATTAAACCTTGGATTCAATATTCTACTACAATAGGGTTAAAGTGAACCCGTTAAATGTACCTATGGTATTCATCTATGGGGTGTTCAACTTTGAGTAGGAAATGAATGAAGATATCGACTCAAGAACTGAAACCGGTGTCTTCCTCGAACTGGCAACTGTATCTTTGAGTACAATATTTCTTACCCATAATAAAATGACAAAAAGGAACAAATTAAAAAAAAAAGGCCATCCATGGCCTAGAGGTTCTGAACCTTTTAAGCAAAGCAACATATTTTGGTAGGTTGCTGCTTTTGATCATGTCTACATTTTATTTTATAGAAGTAGGGAAAAAGACTTTTTATTCGTCCTAGAATGGTTAAAAACTAATAAAGGAAACATCAGTGAGAAGGTAAAAAAAATTTTTGCTAGCAATTCATAACTACTTTAATTATCCAAGGGTCCCACTACGCAACTTTGCAGTACTCAGTAGGACATGAAAAAAGTTTTCAAGATGACAGATGTAATCTAAACACATAATGATCGCCGTACCAGATATTGATTTAAAATAGGTTTGCTGAAAGACTAACTCTTTAAACAGTGCTTAAAACTACTGGTCAATGTTAGCTATAGTATGCTATATTTCCATTCAGTTGTTAGTTGTTACTGCAAATAAAGTTTGCAAATCCTACCCCAAACAGAAAGACCTTTTTAAAATTTTCAACAGGTTTAAGGGTTGTGTGTAATTAGTAAAATTATTGTCACTTTAACCAGTCTATAAGAATATATTCTATGATGCACCACACAAACACGATACGTGTCGGACACGTATGGCATGTATTTTTTAAAAAAAGTACAGACATAACACATTGTCGACACGTTAATTAAAATCTTTAAATTTCTTTATTTATATAGTATAAATTTAGTTTTATACATGTTATTAATTTCCCTTGTTGAAATCTTTTAACTATGAGTACCCATTTGTTATTCAATAATAATTTTGTGTTAAAAAATATATGATTTTTTTTATAAAGAAAGAAGAATGATCATAGTAAAATATTGGAGGAGTGCCATATCCGATACATGTCAAACATGGACACGCTACCTAATTGAAGTATACGTGCAACAGAGAATATATTTTAGCACCATGGAGTGTCTTTAGCAGAAGTTATTTAGTCAACAACTATCTACAAACAATCAAATAAAAAGTTACACATATGAAGCCCATAATTGGTATCCATTATTCAAAATCTCGTTTTTTTAAAAACCCATTTTCATCCATACATTCTACCAATAAAATGATCTACACATAAACTCAAAAAGATTCTCTACTTTTTAACCTCATATTCTCCACACAAAAAAAAGAATTACTATTACAAACCACATTATTTGAAGCAATGGGTTTCAAACAAGGGCTAAGAGTGAGCATTAAGGAAAGAAGCATCATGTGCACATTACTCTGCACTTTGTGGCAAGAATTAGCATTTAAAGATGCTGGAGCAAACAGAAATAACTCCTACTAATGGTTATAACTAGTTCAGATTCTCAAGAAAACAAAAGACATAAATCATGAAAGCTAATATATCATAAATGACATGGTAGTAACCTAGAGATATTAGTTTTAGTGCTCACAGGAACAACATAGTAGAAACCATTTGGAATTGGTTCAGAAAGCATTCCGGTGCTCCACAGGATCTGTGATGCCATCTTACATGACAACCTATCACCTTTCAAGTTGTAGGTAGATTCTTTATTTTCCATATTTTTTTCTTTAGAATCCAAGGAAACAGATCCAAATTTTTCGACGAAATCTAAAGACCTCCATTTGGCACTATGAGGCTTGCGCTCTGATGGAGCATCATCTCGTGTATCTTCCATGTCCATAGATCTTGAGATCCAATACCATCTCGTTAAGACTTCTTAACCCATAAAAGGATTTAAAAGACACATTTTCTTAAACAGACAAATTCATTGATATATAAACTTCTTTCCTTCCGACTCCCATAAGCTGGAGGTCACACAACCTGAAAAGTGGATGAAGAGTTACAACTCACAGCCAATGGGTATACTCTTAATTCAAAAAGATTAAATACTGCTAAGAGGCATGTTCAAAAGCAGAAAGACGGTAAAAGAATAGGTTTAAAAGTACAGCAATAAAATGTCAAAATAGTTGACACAGAATTCACACTAAAGATACACAGCATATGATGAAAACAAAAGAGATGTAAACAAGCCCTCATAAGCGCACACAAAAAAAAAGGATAAAATGAAACAAAAAATAACAAAAGAAGAAAGAAGATAAAGAAAGAAACAGAAGATGGAAGAATAAAAACCTCGGACGGGTGAAAAATAGAAAGGGAATTGCAACTGAACTTCGAAAAGTAGATACAAAAGTTTTAATATAAACGAGACCAATGGAAATGAACTACATCAGGTGTAAAGAACTTTGTATAAACAATGCAGAGTTGGTACTTGTTCCGTATAAACACTAGCTTTGAGATCTACCAAACAGATCGAATCTCTAGACTTTCTCTTATAGTTCTGATCAGTCAGCATGGGCCACCAGTGATGCAGGCAATAAAAAACTCAATTTGCATTGCAAGTTTTGAACAAAATAATGCCAGCATGAGTTTTTCCTAAAACAAAAATTCAATTGTGTATCCTTTAGAAAGATAATGTATAAAGTAAAATCAGAAACAATGCATACTTATAATCATCCAATTTTGATGACAAGCTGACGAAAGTTCCAGAAGATACCAAGTATCTTTGTAAACCTTTAGTATCCAAAAGCAAATTAAGTACTAGGAAAAAGAGAGTAATATTCAAAGTTCTCCCACCTTAAAAGCTTTAAGCTTTGTTTGCATCCACCCTACCCGATTACGCAGATATTGAGACATTGCAAAACAAAACTATCTCATTTAATTAGGAAATGTTACGCATTCATAAAACCTTTAATTATCTAAAATGAAAAGACAGGCTTTTTAATCCTAAAAGTATTAAAAATCTTTCAAAACTTTTTCTACATAGCCCAAAAATTAAAGATTACAAGGAATAATAATAAACTCGGGAAATGAAGTGAGCACGAATATAGAAAAACACCCATAACAAGCTTCTCCTCTAAACTTTAACCGGAACGTTAATAGAGAATTTGAGCTTAGCACGGGCATGATTTAAAAAAAGGCTCAAGAGGTGTGCTTCCTCATAATTGCCTAGGGCCTTTCATTTTTTAAAATCCAAGAATTCACATTAATTGACATGCTTTGGAAACCAATTACAAATAATATACGAGGCAATTTAATCTGATCTTTAAGATACGAAAATCTGAATTAAAAATAATATACATGGCAATTTAATCAGATATTTAAGATACGAAAATCTGAATTAATTAATGGATTTGCTACAAATAAAAATAAACAAGATAAATTAATCATAAAATAAATGAGAAAAAGAAAAATTTATAGATAAAAACTTTTTTTTTATTTTGTTTATGTAATTGCATGTTTTGAAGACTTTAGAATTTTGTTTATTTTATTGCATGTTTATTTTTATATTTTTTATAGTTTTACTAAATATATGGTTCACGGTGAGGCTTACGACTCAAATCACCTCGAGGCTCATGCTTCTCTTCACGAAGAAAAAAAGTCTCAATACCCGTTTTCTCCTATTTAAACTATGAGCACTACTGTCAACATATAAATTTCTGGAGTTCCAGATTGTTATCCTCAATTATTTCTCGAAAAATAAAAGGTTTAGAAGGTAAGACACTATTTGCAGATAGCAAAAGCATTGTCATTCCTGATGCCACCAGTTTGTTTGAACCATGATTCTTAAGAGGAATGGGGAAGAAAAATGTGCTCAAAACGCTACAAGATACAAATCAAGCATCCAGTAATTCCAAGAGGTAATGCTTTATGACTGAATTCGCTATGTATGATCCATGTTTCAATGTTTCTATTCTCTAAGCTTCATGGTCTGTGGATCTTCAACCAGTAGACATCCAGCAACTAAAATTCTATATGTGGTTGTTGGTATGGCACGTAGATTCCCAAGGAAAGGAAAACATTAAACAATATGACTATGTTTGTACCCAACAAAGCATTATCTGGTCATCCCCTGAGTGTTACCAGGTACTAGTATTGAAATTTTCTCTGCAGTGATCCACATTATCCATGTCAGAAAATCTGTATGACACATCGACTCCCTGAGACTCACCATTCACCTCTCACTATAGTACTTACTCTGTCGCCAGCACCAACAATATGCACACCCCGTACAGCCATGAACGCTAAGATATCACACTCGGATTTCAAGGTAGTTTTTCAACTAATGAATCTAACAGTCCACCTTCTCCGAATTTTGAAAGCCACAGATTTCAGCAGTAAGACCTCAAACTGTGGCTCATAAATGACTCGCATACTCAAGGTCATGAGGCATGATCAATACTAGAATGACAAATCCTAACAGCAACACTTAACTTCCCGGCCAAAAATCTTACTGTCAGCCTCTCAAAGAATTTCAGTACCACAGCGCACAATCTCATAGGCTTATTTACTAAACGCTAACTCAGTTAAAATTGTTTATATAATAGCCACATACATTTCTAGACTCGAAATTCTATCACTAGATATCAATTCCAATAGAAACGATCGTATTATACAAATGCAGTATCACACACTAATAAAAAGTTCCAACTACAATTCAATGTCCACTGTCCTGGTCATGCACCACCTAAAAATCAGAAACAGGACACGAAATTTCTCGAATCCACTTTACAGACACTCAATTACACCTACCACTGCTCACAGCTAAACAATTCAATCACTTTTTTTCATTCATTTCAGCTCCGATCACTAAAAATCATCTAAACTCCAAAAAATAACTTAAAAATAAGAATTATATATATAATAACCAAAGCATTCAAATAAAATGAACATATAAAATCAATAAATTACACACAGATTAGGCGTGATCGAGTAGCTCACCAGCAACAGATCTTAGCAAAGAGAAACACAACTCACATTTGAATCCTCGAAGTTTCCGCTACCAAAATTCGCCGTCTAAATCGAAGATTTGAAGTCAAAATTGATTATTATTATTATTATTCGAATTCGAATTAAAGAGAGAGAGAGTGCGTAGATGCAAACGAACAAATAGAGTGATTGTGGGATTATACTCATACACATGTATATATAAACTGTAAAGAAAAGATAGAGGCGGGGATTTTATTTGACTAATATTTTCGGGTTTAGTCTCTTATTTTGGGTTTGTTGAACAATATTTTGACTCAATGTACAATCTATATTTGCACAAGGTACAATGTTTTTGATGTTATAAATTATAATAATAATTGGACTCAAAGTTCGCATAAAAGGTACAGTATATGATGGGTTGCGTACAATGATATTAAAGATTCTAGTTAATTTCCCAAATGTTCATTAATGTTTGAGTAAAATTTCATTTTGATCCAGCTCAAGATCCGACTTTGGCTATTTAAATCTTGACGTAGACTAAGAATCCTCGTGTCAATCTCATGATATTATTATAAGTCTTAAAATGAAACACAATTTTTAGAGGAAAAACCTAACATTTAGTCAGCAAAATCATGAATTGCTCTCTTTGAATCCTAACTCAATTTTTCGTTATTAATAAAAAATAAAAAGGTCTAAAATAAGACAATTGTTAGATGAGTATTATAATTTAAATTTTAATTTAAACCAAAATTAATAATTAATATCAATCACATATTTTATGGGATACACAATCTAATAAGAATCTAATTTTAATCACTGCCAAACATGGACAAGATAACTTCATTGACCAAATAGGAAAAAATATTACTTTAAGGGTCAATTTGAAAACTTTGTTAAACTTTGGGGGACTTTGATGATATTTTCATATTAATAAAGAGCTGAAGTGCAGAAATTATATATTTATTGATATGAAATTACTATAGATTAATTTTATAAGTGGGGTGAGTCACGTGTTTGAGGTCGCGAGATTTCAAATGGCCAGCTGGAAGAGTTGGGGTGGCTCACCAACAACCACGCCTTTTTCTTTCGCGTGAACTCTTTTGAAAGTCTATAACATTGTGTAAACTTTAAATTCAAACCACTCTAACCCACAATCAACCCCCACCCCAGGATATTTTATCTTTTATTTTTGTTAGTATTTTTTGTTAAGTTAGAAGTAAGTCGAGATGGCAAACGTGTCGATCACATCATATGTTATCATGTCGATAATCATGGTGGGAACGAAATGGATGTCTCTTTTTTCACTCTTATCTTTACCATTTTGTTTTATTATTGTACAGTGATAACGCAACGATTTCCCTCCTTGATTTCCCCCCCTTTTTGTTAATATTTCTTGTTAGGTTATATAAGTTAGTCGAGATGGCAAAATGTCTCAATTTTCCTTGAGTTTTATCATGTTGAGAATCGTGGTTCGAACTAGAAGCATGTATTTGTTTATGTTCGTGTCTTGATGATTTCTTTTTATTATTGTACATGAGAAAACTCGAAGAAATATGGAGATACTTGGATGAGATCCCAATTCATTGTCATACTAAAAGTTTCGACTTTCGAGTGAATTAAACATGTTAGTTGTATTGCTATTTTAGTCGTTAGGGTTATGTGCAAGTGTAAGATCAGGTTTCAAAATTAAATTAAAATTGAAAAGGAGTTTAAGTCGTACTTCTAAATGCATGGATGAGAATTAATATCTAAATTTGGAATAATAATCTACTTTTTTATCCCATATTGAAAAATATGTAATATTAATATTATTTGTATTATTGTAAACTAGATAGAAAAGAGAGATTAAATAAAGAAGTAAATAAATTTGTGTGTATTATTATTAAGCAAAGTCTCCATGTATATAGGAGAGAATATGAATACATAAGGTAATAATATCTAGGATTACATGGATACATAAGGTAATAATATTTAGGGTTACATGGATACAACTTTCATTCACTAATACAATATAATATTTAAAACACTATTCCTTGAATGACATATTACAACATATGTGTCTGGTTAAAACCTTGTTTTATAAAAATTTAATGGGACAAAAATATCAAACGAAGGAAAAATAGTATAATTATTCTTGGAGTATTAAGATAAATGATGCCTCGTTAAAACCTCATCAGGAAAATTCAATGGGATAAAACATTGACTAAGGAAAAAGTATACAACTACTTTCCCTGATTTTGATCACTCTAAATCATTGAGTCGTCGCATCCCAATCTTGTGAACCAATTTCTAGAATGTAGATGTTGGCAATACTTTTGTGAATTAATCAGTTACATTGTCACTTAAGTGAATTTGGAGTATTTTGATGTAACCTCTTAAAATCTTTTCAGAAAAATGCAATGGGACAAAACTCTAGCGAAGGAAAAAAAAGTACAACTACTCCCCCTGATTCAATCTCATTGAATCATCCATATAGCTGGTCCCCATAATTCAATATGTATTGAATCATTCATATCTTGATCTCTTCAAGAGTCCATGTAGCTGCTCCCCCTAATTCAATATGTATTGAATCATTCATATCTTGACCTCTTCAAGAGTCTCAAATAGGTAAGTATATTATTAGATATATGAGAATGTATGATTTATACGTTATGATGATCGTAAGAATCATAAAAATATTCTCCATGTAATATCATTGTATTATTACTTGAGATCTGTTTATCATATTTATCAATTTCTCAAGTGTCTTTGAAAGATTTTCAAGAGACCCAATCATATTTAAATTACCAATGATGATGATAATAAATACAAATATTGATCTTCATATCATATAGGCATTATTAATCATTCTTTTTCAATAAGTCATAACAGCTACATCATTAAAAACCTTGTTAGGAAAATCATGTGGGACAAAACCTCGACTAAGAAAAAATGAGGTAGCGCATATTAGCTCCCCTCATAGGAACATTACAATTATAGTAATATTTCATATAATTAATTCAACATTTAATCGATGCAATGTCGAATATGTTCAATAAGCACATATAAATGGCACATATATCATATTATTTGTTCTTCGAATATAAATTCAATTCTTCCTATGAACTTGAAAAACTATAACATACTTTCAATCATTTGAACATGTTGCATCGGGTCGTATTTTATAATCAATATTCATCAATGCATTTAATGTAGTTCTCAAATCTGGAAGTCAGTTATTCACTTTAGTGATCAATTAACTTATTCACTTCAGTGAATAATTAACCATGAATTTGTATCTTGAAAATCAATTTTCACGATTTTCAAATATTATTCACAATAATGGTACATCCCAATTTCCGTACTTTGTTATAGAGAGTCATCTGTACCATTCTTCATGTAATCTAATTTTATACTATCAATCACAGTCCATTACAAATTGAATCTATTCTAGACATATTAAATAGTCAGATAGCAAAGTATTTGTATACTTTGATCAAACAAGTTTCTTTAAAAATTTGAACTATATATTTCAGATATATTTAATCTCTCAAAGAATATACAATATTCTTCAGGCATAGTATATATTTAAATTGTAATTTCCAAATTGCAACCATCAAATTTAGTCGTAAAACTTTATATAGGTAATTGTTCATATATTTCAAATAGGTTTTCTCTAATAATTTCACCGCAATCCCAAAGTACCGAATTGTTGATTACATTTTTTAATCTCGATCACTGGTACTTCAAATAATACTCCCAACGTACCGAGTTGATGATCATACATTTTGATATCACTCATTGATATATCAAAGAGAATTAGAGTCAATCATCTTTCAGTATTTACATTGGTAATAATCATGTAATTATTGGCACTTATTATGCATTGTCAGGCAAATAAAATATTACAAATATTGAATATCGTTCACATGCAGTGCTAGATCTTTGAAACATTCGTTGTGCAACAAGTCGTGTATTACGACCATACCTATAGGTATTTTATTGGTTTTACACGTTTAAGTGTTTGGACTTCAGGTTTTGTAGTAAACTCAATTTAGTCTGAATGCATACTTTTGCCAACTATTTTATGTCGAATTTCTTCGACATATTTCATTTTATTATCATCGCTATGATTCGTATTATGATGCGGCCAGCTTTGCACTTTGCTTTTACCCAAGTGTTTTATAAAAGTGTTTCGACACAATTATCATCTCAATTCGATTTCTTCCCAACAACAATATAATTATAAAGATCTCAATTTTTAAATATTTCAGGTACTTGAATTTCTTTTGGAAATTTACAATTAATTATATCAATAAATACTCTCTCACGTATATATGTCTACTTAATAAGGCCATCATAATCATTTGCTCTATTTTTATTTATTTTGGGATCTTTATTCGAATCAGATATCGCTACGCTTCAGACTTTCCATACATTAACATAAAATAGAACATATGTAGCTAGTATATGAGATATTAATCTCTTATGCATCTTGTAATTATGTTATCTTTTTAACTTTCCGTTCGTATTTTCAATCAAACTTCTTATTCATATTATCAACCACGAGAATATATATAATAAAATATGATGTATTTGTTTGATTTTAAGCTACTAATCTTCCGGCTAATATTGAGAAAATTGTCCAATCAAACTGACAATCATTTTATCGGCGTCGTAAAATATCACCCCATTGGGAAATATATTCAAACCACGCATTTTTTCTCAACTTTCTTTATTTTCCATTTCAGTACATTGTGGTGGGTCAATTGCACTATTAAAAAGTTAGATGGAAAATTAAGCTCTAACCATAAGTCAATTATAATAGGGAAAACTATGATGCTAGCATAATGCATAATAGAATTCCCTAAACAAAAAAGGAAGTATTTTGTTCTCAATTAAATTAATTGGAGGCTTTTAACAAGCAAAAATGTTAAATCATTTATCGATATCCCAACTAACACTTATTAAAATGTTGAAATTCGTGTCCGCTAACATTATCAAGACACATTCTTAATTATATAATTTGAAGATTATGCTCATAATTTAAAATCTGAGAAATAATTTCGCAAACTTCAGGTTGCGAACACCATGCAATTATCTAGTATATGTATCAAAATCTATTCGATACAAATAATATTTAGATGATCAATGTGGAGGATAATGAGCCCTCATTTATTACCCTAATTATTTTTAAGAAATATAGGTAATTGATTCTCTATTTTAGCTAGTGATAGTTAATGAAAAATTTCATGAAAAAGAACAAATATTATATATGATTGAATTGAAAAATATTCTGATTTTTCATTGAATATCCATATATAAACACACATAAACATGAACTTTAAATTAAAAATAGTGCATAGGAACTGGGTTTTAAAAATCAAGATTCTGCAATGCCGGTTACCGAATTGAAACCCCAAGCTTCCAAATTGAATATGGGAAGTCAGTTTGCACTTATTTGAAATTTCAACTTTCGAATTAGATTCCAAATCTGCGTAAACAGCCATAGAACACTGAGTCCCATTACTTAGTAAAACCCTAAAGGTACGGGACAATTGCAACACAAGTTTCTAACTAATATTTTGATATATAAGGTTTTGGGGAATTTATTTTAACTCATTTTGGCAGAAGCTCGTGTTGAGAACGTGTTATAAATTTTAGAGAAAAGAGAAGAAATAAAGAGGCCAATAAACTTGTGTGTGTTATTATGAACCAAAGCTCTCATATATATATAGGGAAGAATATGGATACATAAGGTAATAATGTCTAGGGTTACATGGGTATAACTATCATTCACTAATACAATATAATATTTACAACATGTATTACATAATTCTATTCTCCATTTTTAGTAAAATACCAAATTTCAGGAGTGATAGTATATTTTTTTATTTATTTCATTAATATGTAAGCTTATATTTAGAGACGTTAGAGAGAAAATATAATTAATAATTAACTTAATTAATTGTGATAACATTAATATTAGGGATGTGGTATATGTTAAAACTAGATTAATAATTATGGAAGTTACAACTAATCAATAATAATAATAATAATTTAATAATTAAAGGAGCTTAGCTGCAACAGTATTCCCGCCACTATTTTCCCACCAAAACCCAAGAAATTGTTGTTGGTCTCCCAGTAGTACACACTCTTCTTAGTTAAAGTTAATTAGCACACATACCTCAAACGTTGCTTATTTTACACTCAACAATTACTGAGAAAGAAGCTCTGTCTTTTGAGAACAACCGTTCAGATTTTCCCCATAAATAAATTGTATATTGCAATAGTGCATTAAATGCCCTTTGTCCAATATAGTACATTAGACTTGATTGAATTTGATTGACACGATGAAAAAGCAAAACTATCCACATTTTGAATCCAACAATTGTATATCAACATTTTCAACTCTCACTCTTTTTCATATTTTCGTTCAACAATTGTACATCAACAATTCAACGCTCTTCTCTCAGGTAAGCGACCATCCCCATTATTTTTTTAGGTGTTTTATTCTTTTTTGGCTTTGGAAATCTAAGTTGAAGCATATGTTCGCTCAAAATAGTGTACCGCACGCGCACGGGTCGCGTACAAGTAATAAAGTGGATTTTTTGAGTCCGGGTTGTCGATCCCACGAGGAATGTTTACTTTAAATTATACGACTTTAATTAATTTAATTCTAACAACAAGAAGAAACACACAATTAAAAGTTGGATTTTTGTAAATTCTAAATTAAAGAAACTAATTCTAAACCGAATTAAAATATGGAAAATGAAAGATAAAACGTGGTTGGGATTCATGGTTTCATTTAACCGTCGCCTAATTAATTTCTCAACATGCACATTAACAAATTACTCATTTACAATGTTAGACCCGATTTTCCAAGCTTAGCCAATTACCTCTCTCGAGTGAAATCAACCCTAATCAATTGGTCTAACCTACTATATCTCTATGTCGATTAAGGCCCAATCAATTGCATTAACTCTTTGTGAAAATAGCTCAATGGATCATTTAGGGTTTAAGGTATATCTCTATCCTTAACAAGAACCTAGAGCATTTGTTATTTGGTCTAAAATGCATAATATCTCTCGATTATCATACACTTCACAAAACACATATTTGGTGATCAAGCAAACACATGTAATAATCTCAATAACAAACACACATGAAATAAGCATTTAATCAAATAGCAAATATTAAAATTAATCCAAGCTAGGTTAAATTCATTCCATAAATCCCAACATTAAAATTTAGCTAAACATGTTGGAAGAAAATAAAAATAACATTAAGCAGTAAAAATAAAACCAGGATTTGAAAATTGTGGAAATTGCATCAAGGTCCTTCAACTATCAAGCTGTTGCATTTCAGTCCCTAAACTTTTGATTTCTTTCAAATAGGTCCTTGGACATCAAATTTGCTTATCTTTTAGCTCAATTTCTCTCCAATCTTGTCTATTTGCTTTCCAATTGAGTTTGTACCTAATTGTACAAGATAAACACAATTTATAAGTAGATATTTGCTCAATTTGTCAATTAAAGTGCTAATTTAGGAACTAAATAAGTGTGTAAAAACACACTTATCACACCCCCAAACTTGAGCTTTTGCTCGTCTCGAGCAAAATTACCTACTAGTGCAATCAAGTAACGTGAAATATAGATCAACAAAGTTGGATAACTTGCAAATTACTCATGAGTGTAAAATTGTATGATCAATTCAAAAGTATGATTCCAAACAATGCTACCAAAAAGAAGTTTAGCTTATCCGATGTTCGATCGGTGTGTATGTGTGCATAGTCACTTTCAATTGTCAATTAAGTTTCAAGAATATTGATGAGTAAAGAGGTTTCAAGTCAAAACTACCCACCGTTAGTGGTCAATTTTTTTTTCTTTCCCACTCGTGACATTCATCCCCAATAAATATTTTTCTTTCCTCTCCCGGGATGCAATTCTAGAGGGTACTCTCAAATCACTCTTTCTTTTTTCACTCTACTATGGGTGTGTTTTACCGACAATCTCGACAACCTAGAAATGTAGTGACTCTCCACTAATGAGTGCTTCGACATTCAAGTTTATACCAAGCAATTCAAACCCACTATTTATCTAAGCCATTATGCAAGTACAAATGCATGATTTCTAACAACTAACATGATGTTTGCTCGTGACTTCCACACTCCCTTAAGCTTTCTAATTGACCCATGTAGCGAGCTTTAGGTCGGAAGCTCCCCGATTTTTTAGATCAAAGGGTACCAGGTTTCAAAATACCCCTACGGACTTATTAACTCGAGTCAAAAAGGCTACGAAGTGGGGTAGACTTATTAAGCGAATGCAATGATAATGTGTTTTTTTTTTTTTTTTTTAAGTGTGTGTGTGAGTACCCTACTCATTAAGCTTTCTAATTGACCCATGTAGCGAGCTTTCGGCCGATGACTCCCAAGTTTCAAACTTAAGGCACCAAGTTTCAAGATACTCCTACGGGCTTAATTACTCGAGTCAAAAAGGCTTCGAGATAGGGCAATGCAATGCAATGCAAAAAATTAAAATGAGCTTAGAACTTCAGCATATGGTCATTACTTAGCTTATACTTGGTGAAATACACTCCACACAAAATTTATTTCCAACATGCATGGAATCACCACACGTCTAGACCGTCTCCTTCACCGGGTCAACCACCCCTAAACTTGTCTTACAATAGGATCAAGAGATTTAGAGTTTTGGGAAACATTTGATAGGTTGATAAAAATTAAAAATACAAGCTCACAACCTAATTCTTCTACTCCATTAACCTCTTCACCCTTCAACAATTCCCAAACTCCACCAACAATCAAACATGACTATTCTGCTAAAGATAATTATGATCTTGCATGGATAAGCATTTTGTAAAAGTAGACACAAGTAGCATATTGGTCATAAATCATGAATCAATAACAATTTTAAACATCTAAGTAATCCTGGCCACGGCAAGGCTATCTAACATGTCAATACACAATAAGAAATCACCCCCAAACTTGAAATGCACATTGTCCTCAATGTATAAAATAAAATCAAAGTAAGAGGAAAAAAGTTACTAGACATCCCAAGAAGTGGTAGGGCACTCATAAGTAGTCTTGGGTATGTGAACTCTCATTGCAATCACCAACAATCCATCCCCAAATTTGTGTTGAAGCCTCCAATCGATTGAGCACAATTTTCTCCAATGAAGCATTTCACCGAATACCTTGTGAGCATCCTATGAAAACACAAGAAAAGAGTGGATAATAAGTGGTGATGATCCAAAAATTTAAATTACATTCATCACCTCAATTCTAACTCATAAATCCAATGTAATTTGCCCATCCACATCAATTTTAAATCACACTTGAAGATAAAAGACAATATGAACCAAGTGATTTAAAAATGAGTTTTAAGCAAATTTTGACTTTGAAAGTTTGATATGAGTATATGCTAGAATTAAATGAGAATGTATTAGAGCTATTTCACAATACCCAACTTGAGGAAAATAATTATGGAAGATTGAGATTTGACCTAGTTAACTTATTTGCAAAAATGTAAATAAAATGCAAGAAGGTAAATAATATGCAAAAAATAAAAATAAAGCAAGTAAAGGATAGAGAATGGGTTGCCTCCCATTAAGCGCTTATTTTAAAGTCATTAGCTCGACTCTCCGCATAAATTCTTCATGGCACTCTAAATATAGCTTTTGATGCCTTCCCCATTTTTCTTCTTTTGGCTTTGCCCCACTCTTCATTTGATCTAAACACTTGCACCTTGCTCCTTGCAAAGTCATGGGACTTGCCTATTCCCTCCAATTCAAACTCAACTAAGTAGACTTGCACTTCCTCAAGTGGCTTAATCACAAAATCAATTATTGGGCAATCAATGAAGTTGAGAGAATTTGATTTAATCTCTTCCTCATTAATTGCCACTCCTCCAAGCGATTCTTTTGTGATTAAATTGTCATTCTCTTCAAGCTCATCTTCTTTAGTTGATGTCTCCTCGGATTGAATGACCGATCCATAAGTTGAATCCATGGGCAACGGCAAGTTTTTCCTATTGATTCCCAAGAGTGGGTTATACCCCCACATTTGAAATCCTTCCCAATACATGGCATCCCCCATAAGCATATCCTCTTCATCCAGATTGACAAGCTCATTGTAATACTTTGCAAGTACCTTCTCATTCAATAGTGGAGGACCATCTCCCACAAGAGTGATGTCCTCATTCCAATCATCCGGTACACAATCCCCCAAGAGCATGTAACTCACATCCAATGTATCAATAGCTTGTTTTCGGCATTTCAAATATTGTCTAAACTTAATAAGCTTCGACGTAATCAAACTATTCCCCGAAAACAAACATTGTCCATTACAATGCATCTTGTAACAAAGTTCACAACTTGAATATTCTTCAAGCGTGTATTCATCACCCATGTTGAGATTGTTCATTGCAATTGCGTTCCTATTTTGCCAATGTTAGAATCAAATATGCATAGAAAGAAAACCAAATACAAGAGAGATTAGAATTGTGGTGGTTAACCAAAGATAATAAAATAAAACATAAAACAAAAATAATTACAAATTGTTAAAACTAAAATTAACTAAAGTAATAATCAAAGTAAAAACATTCCCCGGCAACGGCGCCAAAAACTTGTTCGCTCAAAATAGTGTACCGCAAGCGCACGGGTCGCGTACAAGTAATAAAGTGGACTTTTTGAGTCCGGGTTGTCGATCCCACGAGGAATGTTTACTTTAAATTATACGACTTTAATTAATTTAATTCTAACAACAAGAAGAAACACACAATTAAAAGTTGGATTTTTGTAAATTCTAAATTAAAGAAACTAATTCTAAACCGAATTAAAATATGGAAAATGAAAGATAAAACGTGGTTGGGATTCATGGTTTCATTTAACCGTCGCCTAATTAATTTCTCAACATGCACATTAACAAATTACTCATTTACAATGTTAGACCCGATTTTCCAAGCTTAGCCAATTACCTCTCTCGAGTGAAATCAACCCTAATCAATTGGTCTAACCTATTATATCTCTATGTCGATTAAGGCCCAATCAATTGCATTAACTCTTTGTGAAAATAGCTCAATGGATCATCTAGGGTTTAAGGTATATCTCTATCCTTAACAAGAACCTAGAGCATTTGTTATTTGGTCTAAAATGCATAATATCTCTCGATTATCATACACTTCACAAAACACATATTTGGTGATCAAGCAAACACATGTAATAATCTCAATAACAAACACACATGAAATAAGCATTTAATCAAATAGCAAATATTAAAATTAATCCAAGCTAGGTTAAATTCATTCCATAAATCCCAACATTAAAATTTAGCTAAACATGTTGGAAGAAAATAAAAATAACATTAAGCAGTAAAAATAAAACCAGGATTTGAAAATTGTGGAAATTGCATCAAGGTCCTTCAACTATCAAGCTGTTGCATTTCAGTCCCTAAACTTTTGATTTCTTTCAAATAGGTCCTTGGACATCAAATTTGCTTATCTTTTAGCTCAATTTCTCTCCAATCTTGTCTATTTGCTTTCCAATTGAGTTTGTACTTAATTGTACAAGATAAACACAATTTATAAGTAGATATTTGCTCAATTTGTCAATTAAAGTGCTAATTTAGGAACTAAATAAGTGTGTAAAAACACACTTGTCAGCATATTCGGGAATATTTGAAAATTTAGCTTCGTTTCTTATTTCTATTTGCAGTAAGGTAGCTCCCAACATGGATATGCTCACAGACATTGTTCCTACCAAGACCGAGTGGGCATTCCATGTTCGTATTGTTCGACTTTGGGAAAATCCTACATATGGAAAGCCCGATGACATTTACATCTTAGAGATGGTATTGATCGACAGAGATGTAATTATATGAACTGTAATTTATTCTTGATTCTCAAAGTCATTCGTATTTGCATTTGAAAAGAAAAAGAAAAAAATAAAAACAGTTCATCAGTACTATAATATACAAAACCATGCTTCCTTTTTGCCGTGTTTGATAGCAATGCTTCAATAAATCAGTACCTCCCAGCGTTTGAGAACCATGCTTCAAGAAACAGTTGTTATGAACTTATTAAAAGGTTACATATTGAACAATAACTACTTTGTTTATGTAATAATACTGTAATAATGCTAATAGATTTATAATATACCACCATAGATCTGAAAAGATAGTCATTGACACTTCACCTGTTTTTGTGTGGGAATAAGCCAACAAAAAAAAAAAAGTGCTGTAATGTGTATCATAACATTTAATGTGATCAAGTAGCAAAATTTATTATGGGCAATTATACTGTTAATAGAATATGTGAGTATTTACATTAATATATACCCAATCTATTCACTACAAACAATATTAAGACTAATATGTTCCATTGTCATGTTTGCTAATAATTTTGGACTTCTTTCGAATTTAACCAGACCGTAATTCGAAAAGGAAGATATTTTATGTCAAAACATGTACACGGAATATTTTTTATGTTAATGATAAAGGGAAAACATTAAGTAATGTCATTTTTAAGATTTGTGATAAAAAATGAATATCAGAGTACATGATATTTTATATTTACTACACCATGATGAAATGTTGTATAAAAATCTAACTACTTTGATTTTGGTTATGTGTGATTTTTGAATATTTGATGGTATTATTTAAATCCATTGCCATTAACAGAGCTTTCAAGACTCCATTGACAGCTCTCCACCTACTTTCTACCCTAGGATAATGATGGGGATTAGTAATGAAATATTAGTCTATTTTATAAGATTATTGATCTATTTATTTAATAACCGTTTAATCCTAATTTATGTAGATTATTCATAATGAATTTGATGTGGAATGTGTAATACTAGGGCACTAGAATTTATGCATCGGTTAAACGCAACTTGATCAAGATATTCAAGCCCAAAATCTGTGAAGGACTCTTATATCTTATGCGTGACTTCGTCATTGGTTACAACAATTCAAAGTACAAATCTCGAGTCACAAATACAAGCTGAATTTCATGATGAAGACATATGTCAATGAAGTTGAAGATAGTAGCTTTCCATACCATATTTATGATTTTATTCTGTTTGGTGATCTGTTGTTAGCTTCTGAAATAGATGAAAACAACTTGATTGGTAATGTTTACTTTTAATATGTAAAGTCATATTTTTAGGAGTTCCGGCTTAAAGAGAAATGGATTCACGATTTTTAATGTTAATCATTAACAGATAATACATCAATATTTCTGTTTTTAGATATAATTGAAGAAGTTGTTAGCAAGGATACAGTCCACTCAAAGGAAATCTGTGGGAGAAGTACAAGAATGATTGATATTTTACTACAGGGTACTGAGTATGTCCATCAATATCCATGTAGTTCATTGGCAGCAAATAGTTTTTATCTAAGTACGATGATTAACACTTACCGCTTCTTATGCAATAGGAATAATTAGTTGTCCTGCACCATCTGGGATGAACAGGCTGATGAGCTTAGCAACATCCTGGATACTGAAAATCCAGAACCAGTCATATTATTACTTCAGATGTGTTGAGCTAAAAAGTTTAGATGTTTATTCTTTTACACAATTACATAACTGTGAGTCAGATTTATTTTGCATGATGATTATTAGTTTTTTTGATATATTATTGTAGGGAAGGTGAGGATATGTAACACATATCATGAGACGAAATTATGTGTCAACGCCTAGCTTGCGGAAGTTCAGACATTCCGAGATAAGTATGTTATCGTAATTCGTGGATAGACAATACATTTTATTTTTTATTTTCATTGTACATTAGTTAACATAGCATTGAAAATCTATTCAAGGTTGTTTACTGGAAATGAGAGACTGACCCATAGGATAAGTCAGATATCCTTGAGTTCTGTTTATGATGTGTCAGATGACTTAGCAAGTGGAGGTTGCAACATCAAGAGTATTGATCAACTACTAGATTCGTCTAAGGTAATATTTGCAGACAACCGATATGATATATAATACTATCATTATTGCTAAGGATTATATTATTTTGTGGAAAATCATTTTTTTGGATGTATTAAGTTGGTCATTATTTGATTTATGCTACTATTTTGGCTGTTGAGAATGATCGAAATTGGTGTTACCTATCGTGTAATAAGTGCTTGGAAAAGGTTAACCCTATAGGGGTCAGATTCCATTGTGAGAAGTGTGATAGTTTCAGCTCTGATGAAATTCTTAGGTAAATAATCATTTCCATCTTCTTAGGTGAATAATCATTGCATAAAATGTAGTTGACAAATCTTTTTTTTTCCATTTAAGGTTTAAGGTTCAGTTGAGGGTAATAGACGGAACTGGTATTGTATCTTTTCTGAGTTGGGATCGTGAATGCGTACAACTGATAGGGAAGATTGCTACTACTCTAAATGAAGATATGGTTCAGGTAAGTTGTAGTATATTTGCTATGACTACGATAATGATTTTATAATTAAATGTAATTACATATGGCCTGAGAGAGATTTCACCTACTAGTAAAGTTCGGAAGATTTGTCTTACCTAAACGATATCGAAGCATTGGTTGACAGGAAAATACTATTTAAAGTTCAAGTTAGGCAAGAAAACATCGAGCAGCGCAGTGATATATTCATTGTGATGAGGTTAACCGTTGATGATTCTTTAATATCCAAGTATGTAACGTTTTCGAACGCAGAAAGCCAGGTTAGTTAAATTAATTACATGGTTTATTTAGCTCAACTACATAGCTTTTGTTCATTTCTGTAACATAATATATTGATGTAGTCGACTCAATATAATTCTCATATTTTAGGGTTCTGATTTGTTTTTGAAGTCCGACAAGAATGGTAATGAGGAGCTAAAGGTATTACATTTGTGATTCCTTTTTAGATTATGTTTTATTAATTTTAACTGATTGTTGGTTTTTCTTTTGATGCATTTTCTGTTTTTCAATAGCATTCTACATCTGATACGAAGGTTAACACGCTGACCAAGACGCATCAGAAGCCACACTACAACAAAATTGACTTTTTACGGCATGCATTTAAGGCATGCCGTAAACTTAGATTATTTACGACATGCAAAAATAGCATGCCATAAAAAAAGGAGTTTCACGACGTGCAAAAGTAGCATGTGGTAAAAAGATTTAGAAAGAACATTTACGGCGTGCAAATGCAAGCCGTAAAAATTACATGGACTTTACGGCGTGCATTTTCGCACGCCGTTAAAATACGTAGAATTTACGGTGTGCAAATATGTACGACGTAAAAAAAACAAAACCCAGCAATACATAACCAAACCAAATAGATTTTCACCGCGCAAAGCAAAACTAGGGAGCGCGCTACTCCTCCTTCTACCTTCAGCGTGGCTCCTCTTCTTCTACCTTCAGCGCGGCTTCTTCTTCTTCTTCTTCTTCCAACTTCACAACTCAACCTTCCAGTTTCCTTCTTCTTCTCAACTTTCCACAGTTGTCCACCAGCGAGAGGCGGATAATAGAGTCACCAAGTAAGTCTTATGATTGAATATTTTCAAGATGACTGATGAATATTGATTGAGACTGATAAATGGGATTTTACTTGCACCCATCGCCAGCGAATACTCCTAGGGATTCGGAGCCTCGACTTTTACCATTGTTCTCGGTCACTTAGCTGGTTAGGAAAGGCGTGGATCGCGTTGGTCAACAAGTATAGTGGAATTGAGA
This sequence comes from Ligustrum vulgare, assembly GCA_963555705.1. Taxonomy (NCBI): domain Eukaryota; kingdom Viridiplantae; phylum Streptophyta; class Magnoliopsida; order Lamiales; family Oleaceae; genus Ligustrum; species Ligustrum vulgare. Next base: position 1,930,314 of record OY743190.1, read on the forward strand.
AAATGCGGTTAAAATGGAACACAAGTATTTACGTGGTTCACCAATAATGGCTACGTCCACGGGCAAGTATAGGAGGATTTCACTATAGTAGGAGAATTACAACAACCTTCTCTCTAAATACAAGGAGATAACAATATTTAACCTCTCTTGTAATAGGAGAAAACAAAGTAGGAAATTATTTAGGAGAAAAAAATTTATTTCTCTCTAATATTTCTCTCTTCTAACAAATTTCTCTCTACTACTTTCACTCTCTATTTTCCTCTCTACTTGGTGCATTTTCCATTGAGGTTTTGCCCTCTATTTATAGGGAAAGTTTGGACAAAAAATCAACAATGGATGGAAGAAAAATAGGTGTGAACATAGACTAGATTGTAGGCTAAATTTGTGGGCTATTGGTGGCTTACCAAATTCAACAAAGTTGGCTCACCAAATTCAACAAATGGCTTTATTTTCCACATTTCTCCCACTTAAAGTCACTTTTGTTTCAACCTGCCATCCTTCCCACACTTGCCATTCTCATGCTGCTTATGCTTCTGCTAGGCCGATAGAGGATCGGCTCCATGTGAACTTATCAGTGTTGATCGGCTTTGTGAACATATCCGCTAGGTTGTCCTCCATATGAATCTTCTGGATATCCACACTTCCTTCTTCCACCTTCTCTCGTACAAAGTGATATTGTACTCTAATATGTTTCGTCCTTGGATGAAATGCTGGATTCTTTGCTAAGTGCAAAGCACTCTGACTATCACAAAATAGAGAAATCTTCTCTTGTTTGTGTCTGAGTTCTTCCATTAACATTTGCAACCATATTGCCTCTTTGCTAGCTTGTGTAGCCGCCACATATTCTGCTTCCGTCGTAGAAGTAGCCACGATAGACTGCAGTTTTGAACCCCAGCTTACAGCTCCTCCAGCAAGAGTAAACACATATCCAGTGGTGGACTTACTTTTATCAGGATCACCTGCATAATCTGAATCTACATAGCCTCTAACATTAAATTTTGATCCTCCATAGCATAATGCAACATTTGAGGTACCCTTGACATATCTTAGGATCCTCTTCACCATATTCCAATGCTCTCTACCAGGATTTGCCATATATCGACTGACCGCTCCCACTGCTTGTGCAATGTCTGGTCTTGTACAGATCATAGCAAACATTAGGCTACCCACTGCTGATGCATACGGTACTCGAGACATCTCCATCCTCTCTGCTTCACTGCTAGGACTCATACTTGAGGATAACTTGAAATTAATAAGAAGAGGGGTTGAAATTGGCTTACAATCTTGCATATTGAAGCGTCGCAAGATTTTCTTCAAGTAGTTCTTCTGACTAAGCCAAATCTTCCTATTATTTCTGTCTCGGTGAATTTGCATCCCTAGAATCTTGTTTGCGGTTCCCAAGTCCTTCATTTCAAACTCCCTAGCCAACTGTGCCTTCAAATCTTTGAGACAATCTTTGTTGGGGCCTGCTACCAACATGTCGTCAACATACAACAGCAAGATAATGAAATTACCATCACCAAATCTCTTGCAATAAGCACAAGGATCTGCACTAAGTCTGTTGTATCCAAGGCTCATGATGAAGGAATCAAATCTCTTATACCAACACCTCGGCGCCTGTTTGAGACCGTATAGAGATTTGTTCAACCTGCAAACCAAGTTCTCTTTTCCTTTTTCTTCAAAACCTTCTGGTTGGAACATATAAATTTCTTCTTCAAGCTCACCATGAAGAAATGCAGTTTTCACATCTAACTGCTCCAGGTGCAAGTCTAATGTAGCACACATCGCCAATAATACTCGAATTGTCGTGAGTCGAACAACAGGAGAGAATATTTCGTTGAAGTCAATGCCTTCTTTCTGAGCATATCCCTTTACCACCAGTCTAGCACGATACCGCTCCACTTGGTTATTTCCATCACGTTTGATCTTGTAGACCCATTTATTTCCAATGGCTTTCCTTCCTTGTGGTAGCGAAACAAGATCCCATGTCTTATTTTTATGAAGAGCCTCAATTTCTTCCTGCATAGCTTCCATCCACTGCGAAACTTCTTGACTATTTAAAGCCTCATGGAAAGTTGATGGCTCTCCATCCTCCGTCAGTAGACAGTATGCAACATTGCTCTCCATAATGTACTCAGAGTGCCAAGCTGGTTCTCTCCTCTCCCGAGTTGATCGTCTGATTTCAGGAACTGTAAACTCAGCTTGTTCTCCTTCTTCATGCTCCGGTACTGCTTCAGAAGAATCCCAGACTTCTTGTTCTTCTCTATTTTCAACTTCAACTTCAACCGTAGTAGTTTCTGGCTCTTTTAAAGTGCTATCATTTTCTTGTACCTTGCCTTCCGTGAATATCACGTCTCTGCTGATTATCACCTTGTGGGCAGTGGGATCCCATAGGCGGTACCCCTTGATTCCATCAGCATACCCCAAGAAAATGCATTTTCTGGATTTTGAATCCAACTTTGATGTTTCCTGGGCATTGTACATAACGTACACAGGACTTCCAAAGACATGTAAGTGAGAATAATCGGCTGGCTTCCCTGTCCACATCTCCATCGGCGTCTTCAGATCAATCACGGTTGATGGTGACCGGTTGATCACATAACAGGCGGTTTTGACTGTTTCAGCCCAAAATGATTTAGCTAACCCTGCAGTTCTCAACATTGCTCTCGTTCTTTCTAACAATGTTCTGTTCATCCGCTCTGCCACTCCATTTTGTTGTGGAGTATATGCCGTCGTGAAATGTCTTTTAATACCTTCTTGTTGACAAAAAATATTAAATTCATTACCAGTATATTCTCCTCCATTGTCCGTCCTCAAACACTTGATCTTCTTCTCAGATTCAAGTTCTACCCGCGCTTTGTAGATTTTGAAGACTTCGAACACATCAGCCTTCTTCTTGATTGGATACACCCAACATCTCCTGGAGTAATCATCAATAAAAGATACAAAATATTTTGCACCTCCTAGGGACATAACCGGTGCTTGCCAAACATCAGAATGAACCAATTCCAAGATAGCTTTACTTCTAGTAGTAGAAGTGCTAAACTTCAATCTGTGCTGCTTACTAGTGACACAATGCTCACAAAAGGGTAATGATACCTTTTTGAGCCCTGGAAGAAGATCTTGTTCAGAGAGAATTTTCAAACCACGTTCAGACATGTGGCTAAGTTTTCGTTGCCACATCATTGTTAATTCTTCTACTGAACCTGCCGATGCAACAGATGCTTCTCCTTCTTGTAGAGTATCTCCTTTAAGCATGTACAGGTTTGCAGCTATCTTTTCTGCTTTCATCACTACAAGCGCGCCTTTGACTATTTTCATAGTCCCATCTTGAACATGAGTTTTGCACCCAATGCTATCTAGTTGTCCCAAAGACAATAGATTTTTCTTCAAGCCTTTTACGTGCCGAACCTCCTTGATAGTGCAAATTGTACCATCATACATTTTTAATTTGATAGTACCAATACCAACGATCTCCAAAGCATGATCATTTCCCATAAACACTGAACCTCCCGAGATGTGTTCATATTGATGGAACCATTCTCTCCTTGGTGTCATGTGCCATGTCGCTCCTGAATCGATGAGCCAGACATCGGTGAAATGCTTTCTGCCTTCAACAACAGTCGTTGCCTCGCTGTATAAAATTTCGCCATCATATGAGGTGCTTGCTACACAACCCTGAGCTTTTGGTATCTCATGTGCCTTCCCTTTGGCTTCTTCATTTCTCTTAAGACTCCAACAATCCCTTTTTAAGTGCCCTTTCTTGCCACAGTAATGACACTTGGCATTCTTCTTACTTCTGGATTTAGATCTACCTTGGGTATGACTCCCACTGGGGCCACGTTCCGTTGATCTCCCTCTCATCATCGTCAAGGCTTCCGCCTGCTGTGAACTAGATAGTCTGTCCTCCTTGTTCTTGCGCCGACTTTCCTCTTCAAGAACCGCAGCTGCAATATCATCGAAGACTAGATCTTCTATGTTGTTAGTTAAGTTGATGATGAGTTGATCATACGAATCTGGTAGACTTTGAAGTAGAATTTCAGCACGTTCCCCTGCCTCTATTTTATGGCCCATTGATGTGAGCTGTGAAAATAGAGTGTTGAGGGTGTTGATGTGGTCTGTCACTGTAGTTGACTCCATCATCCGAAGGGTGTAAAGCCGTCTCTTTAGGAAAATTTTGTTGTGTAATGATTTGGCCTCGTAGAGCTTCGTTAGGGTGTCCCATATCTCATTTGCTGTTTTCTTTTCCGCCACACTTGACAATACTCCATCAGCAAGTGCTAAGTGTAGATTAGCAATTGCATTGCTATCCATCTCGTTCCACTTGTCATCGTCAGTGATATCCGCGGGTCTCTCTCCAATTGCCGCCAAACAGTTATCTTTTCTCAAAACTGCTTTTATTCTCATTTTCCATAACAAGAAATTGTTCCCATTGAACTTTTCAACCTCATACTTTGCTGCCATTTTTGTTCACGACTTGGTAATAATACCGAGTGATAGTGAACACCAACCCTACGCAAAACAATCTCAAGAAATCTTTTCTGATGTGGAAGATCAGACAAAGCTGCAACCACAGAGCATACTAAGAATTTCAAAAGATGTAACCAGGCTCTGATACCACTTGTTAGGAAAGGCGTGGATCGCGTTGGTCAACAAGTATAGTGGAATTGAGAAAATGCGGTTAAAATGGAACACAAGTATTTACGTGGTTCACCAATAATGGCTACGTCCACGGGCAAGTATAGGAGGATTTCACTATAGTAGGAGAATTACAACAACCTTCTCTCTAAATACAAGGAGATAACAATATTTAACCTCTCTTGTAATAGGAGAAAACAAAGTAGGAAATTATTTAGGAGAAAACAATTTATTTCTCTCTAATATTTCTCTCTTCTAACAAATTTCTCTCTACTACTTTCACTCTCTATTTTCCTCTCTACTTGGTGCATTTTCCATTGAGGTTTTGCCCTCTATTTATAGGGAAAGTTTGGATAAAAAATCAACAATGGATGGAAGAAAAATAGGTGTGAACATAGACTAGATTGTAGGCTAAATTTGTGGGCTATTGGTGGCTTACCAAATTCAACAAAGTTGGCTCACCAAATTCAACAAATGGCTTTATTTTCCACAAGAGTAGCATGGTCTTCTAAAATTGCAGATTCTTGAGTGAGTTTCCCCTTCCCTTTTGTAGTTTTCCTTCAATTAATGTACCATTTAATATGTGAAACCACAGATGTGATTTGGAATTGATGAGGCAACTATTTATGCTCTAATTAAAGTCAACAATTTGAAAAAAAATGAGTAAAATACACACTCCATCTTTAATTTAAGTAGTAGTTCGTAATTTGATTTATTTTCTTTTTAACATTGTTGGGTTTTCATTTTAATAGATCTGCAGGAGATAAAAATATAATTTAAGGCTTATGATGTAAGAATTAAGATGAACGAAGTGCGAATAATCAGGGAAGATTGGAGTTAGAAATGGGCATAGCTGTCAATAGAAGAGTAAAAGAAAGGGTAATGAATCTTGATTCTTTGTTTTTCTTTTGATAAAGAAAGAGCTCGAGAACTTGTTTGACCAATGTTGAATGGTTATTCGAGTCAGAAACAACACTTCTAGCAGAACTAGCATCTTCCTACTTAGATATCCGCACTGATAGAAATTTGGCTTCTTTGGTTTTGCATTGTCCAATGACCGAATATCAGTTTATGATGTTAAAGGATGTTTTAAGTAGACTATATCTATAAATTTAGACATTGTAATGCACCTGGAAACTACTGATTCAGGGGTGGCTGTAAAGAGGTAATATTGTTTTGATTGAGGATAAATGAAAGATAATTTTTGTGATAATGCATACTTTACTACTTCGTATGGAAAAGTTGAAGCTTTCATTACAGGGAAAGTTGATTAAAGGCATCCAGTTTCTAGTAAATGGTTGAAATAGAATAATCTTATTTTACATTATCCTAAGACTCGCTATATGCGTTTTATATATATATGTGTAATCATTATGGGACATTGTGTTCCATCTTCCATGGAAGTTATGTGAGCAGCTTACTTGGAAATGAAATACTTCAACTATTTAGACTTCCTCTTACTTCTGTCTTCATACTATTTTATGGTCCTTTTCTATAATAATACAATTGATATTTCTCAAACATCTCTCCTGCAGGTACATTTGATGTGGTAGTGGTGAACTTGTATCCTTTCTACAACAAGGTGTCCTCTAAGGTTTGTTACTTTGTTTAGCATTTTCTTAATGAGAAATTTTGGAGGCCATTTAAAGTAATGGGAAAATTTTATATTTCGAACTTTCGAGAACAAAATGATAATATTTTTTTCCTTAGTCTTGGGAAGATAGCACACCCGCCTCCTCCTCCGCCGCACCCACCATCGCTTTCATGCGATGATGACCTTGGAGGAGTCAGCTCTTTGGATACTACCTGTAAAATAGCTTCTAATTTGAACATCTCAAAGAATGTCTACATAGCAGGGAAGTGCAATTTTATGTTTCTCCCCAATGTTAACATACACTGTTCCTTGTTTCCTGGCTGTGAAATTGTGATAAACGTTACTGGGAACTTTTCTTTGGGCAAGAATTCAACACTAGTGAGTGGTACAATTGATTTGTTCGCAGATAATAATATTTTTGGGACTAATTCAGTTGTGAATACTACTGGATTAGCTGGGAATTTACGTCACGTAGAATTGCTCGTCGTGAACTACTTTACACGGCGTGCATCACCGAACGCCGTGACTTCAATTCATGGCGCGCAGTTATGCACGCCGTAAGTTTATGACATGCATAGATGCACGCAGTAAAAGGCTAACTTTGTTGTAGTGCCACTTTCTTTGGACGAGCTCGAAACCAGTAACAAAGCTAAGAGAACGTTGGACATTTACTCATCCACGCAATTGTCAAGCAACAAAAGCCGAAGGATTATAAAGTCAGAGAAGCCTTGAAAGGCTTGCTAAACAATTGGAACTTCTTGAGAAGATTTTGAAGCTTACTGCTGAAGGGGTGATTTAGATGCTACGTGCTAATTTTGTGAACTCGCGTCTCACTAATATTTGCTTAATATGCTTTCCTAATCGTGCGAGTTGTATTAAGTTTTTGTATAACATGTTTTGTGTCACAATTAATACAGCGAAACTATCCTTAGCAGTAATTTTAATCATTCGGCACTTGGTATTCATACGATTCTATTTACTAAGATTCTACTTTTCATATGAAATACGTTCAAGTAAAATCAAAAGGAAAAGGGGTTGCAAGTCATAAGTCATCAATTATACATTCATATATAAGTCATCAATGAATTAAAAGTTTCTATTTTTTTCTTTTCCGTTTTGCTTATTATATTTAGTTATAAGACGACAACTTTCAAAATTTGTGGTATAATAAAAAAATAATATAAGACAAACATTAAATATATAAAAAAAAAACTGCTAAATATGGTCGTCAAATTTTCAGGGGACTTCTACAATTATAACTTGGAAAGTTTTTTTTTTATTTTTTGGAAAGTCGAAAACTTGGAAAGTTAATTAAAACTGCTAAATATGGTCACCAGATTTTCAAGACACTATTACATTGTATTTTTTTTTTGAGTTTATTACATTGTATTTTTATTGTTGAATAATAATAAGATTATTAATTTTTTAACTATGTATTTATCCACATTTCTTTGACATTACAAAGTTATAGCTACTACATATATGTACACCATTAATATAAAGAGACTTCTACATTTTATAATATAAGATTATTAATTTTCAAAAACTTATCATACTTCGAATGTAATTTTTATAGGAATTGTTCGAAAAATTAAACAGTCATAAATATTCGAGAATTTTAGAATACAAGATAAATAATACTTTTTACATGTTCGAAAATAATTGTTGAATAAAAGAAAATAAAAATATAAAGTATTTTTTTTTTCAAATGACGCACATACGATTTTAACATTATAAAAATATTAGTTTAATATCTTCTATTTATCATATTAAAAATTAAGCTATGATGAGTACACTGTACAGATAATAATATAAAACAATAATTTAAGACAAACATTAAATATATAGAAATATATATATGCACTCACCATTATATATATATATATATATATATATATATATATAATTTTACCCTCATTTCTTTTCCTTTATACAAACTAAACCATTCTCCCAAATAATGACTTAGGGTACTATCATATATTTAGTTATATATATTTAGTTATATATACATTTTATCCTTACTTCTTTACTTAATAATATTAAATAATTCATTACATTTATTGTATAATAATTTACAAAATTATAATATAATTTCATATTATTATATTTTCTCATTTATTTAGTATTAAATTAATTTATTATCTAATAATTTACAATGTTGTAATATGATTTCATATTATTATTCTTATGTTATTATCTTTTTCATTTATTTAATTTAATCTAAATCTCTACAATAATAACAACAACAACAATAAAAGTGTGAATGAGTGGAAAATCTTTGATATTACATTTAAAATTTAATTTATTTTCATTAAAATTATTCGTTATTATTTTAATCTACAATACATTTAGATATTTTTATCTTTTGTCAATAACACTATTAAATTTTTATTAAAACCATTAATTAATTCATAAGAAAAAAAATAATTATATTTTAATTAAGAATATAAATAAATAATTTCAAAACTAAAATTTTGGTTAAAAACTTACATTTTTTTATTTAAAAAATATGATCTCTTTATTAATTTTGCTTTGTCATTCATCCTTTAAAAAAGACCTGCGAATCACGTACTTACTACTAGTATATAGAAATATATATATGCACTCGCCATTATTATTGAGTACAGATTATACAATATATATAATAATATATAATTTAAATAAGTTAAATTAAACTAAATAATTCTGAAACACTAATAAATGCTGAAAATCAATTCCAATCACTGTTGAAGTACTATCGAGAGGCCACACAAGTATCAATGAGCAACTACTACATCACATTAAATGAATGACAACTGTTCAATGTTTATTTATGTTGGAGTTGGGCCATTTTATTTGTGCTGAAATTGGAAGTTGCTGCCCAATATTAATTTGGGCCATACCCGGCCCTACACTTTGGTCCAGCTGATGGAACTCTCTGAAAGTGATAAAATCGTGTTTGCTGGAAAACGTTATATGCTGGGAGCAATCCTGACCGTTGGATGCTTTGGATCCTTTGATTCCCTTATCTGATGGATACATGTCTGATTCTATCATTCTAAGGCTTATCACTTCTCTGTCCTTTCTCTCTCTAAAAAGGTGATTCCGCATGTTCTTCTTCTTCTTGATTGTTTTCTAATTCTGTTCAGATTAAGAGAGTAACTTGAGTAGTTTCTTTTGTGAAACAATTAGAGAATCACTAATTGAAAGTGATACCTCTATTTTGGTAGTTGTTTCTGTGGAAACTTGTTGTTAGGGCTTGTAATCTGAACTGTTGGTGTTCAGGATGTTTTGTAACGTTGTGCCTCTGATTTGGGGGGAGTTTTTAGTGGATTTGAGTGATATCCTTTCATGGATGCTCAACGGGGGACATAGGTGTTACACACCGAACCTTCGAGGCTTAGGTCGAAAAATCTTGTGTTCTTGAGTTTTTGTGTTTGTTTCTTGTTTACAATTTTTGTTTATATTACCTCTCTGGGACCAACAGTGGTATCAAAGCCATCTAAATTTTCTTGATAAACATTTTTCAAAACCTTTAGATCTATCTTTAACCGTATATTTTTTCAAAACCTACTAGATCTTTACTTTTGGGTAAAATTCTTTTATTAAATCGTCAGATCTGATTAAATCTGATTCTTTAAAAAAAAAATTTATACTCACAAATTTTCTGGAACTAATTCTATTGAGTTTCCTTGTTGACAAAATTAGAGATTTTTATAAATCTTATATAAAGATCTATACTGTTTCAAGTCCAGTGGTGACTGATCAGTTCTTGAAGAATTTTCTGGTTATTATAAATTGTTGGTTTGTAAAACATTAACCGGGTAACAATTTCTTGATCCCTTTTTGTTCGTAGGCTTAGATCCCTGAAAACCTCCCCTATATTTACCTTTGTCTAGGGTTTCTCGAAAACCCTAGAATCGGAGGGAATTAGGGCTTCGGTCTAAGGGTTTCATTTTTTTACATTTTTTTTCTCTGCTCATACGGGTAATTACCGTGTTTTACATTCCTTATATTCTGCTATTTTAGTTGATAGGTTTTCTTGAACATATATTGGGTTTATTTGTGTATATTCTCGTGTATGTTATTTTTTTGGTATTCTGAATACTGCATATCCTATTCTGACGTTAAGTGTTCACACTGTGATTCTGTTCACTTTTGCCTATCTACTGTAATCTTGTTTTATTCTAGTCAATGCCTTTGTTCTGATATTACCATATATATAATGTCTACTAAGATAGATGTAGAAGTTTGGAATGGTAAGGGGGGTTTTAGTCTTTGGAGAAATAAAATGAAAGCCCTGTTAATGCAATTAAAATGTGTCAAGGCCATTGATGAAACTTGGCCTGATGACCTTCCTGTTGCTAGGAGAACTGAAATGAATGAGCTTTCCTGGAGTACCTTATTTCTCCATCTTTCTGATTCTGTAGTCAGAAGGGTTGGTGATTCTGATACTGCCATGGAACTTTGGAAAATACTTGAAACTCATTACCTCACCAAAACTATGCCTAATAAATGTTTCCTTTGGAGACAATTTTTCAACTTTAAATTTGATCCAAGTCTAGACATAGAGTCTAATATGACATATTTAATATTGTACTTCAAAAACTTCTCAACTATGGAGAAAAGGTATCATCTGATCAGAGAGTTGTATGCCTTCTTAATGCCTTGGGTGAAAAACATAAAGACATTAAAAATGCTCTTGAATATGGCAGAGAGGATCCGACCATTGATTTTATTCAAGAATCTGTACTAGGGGTGGAAAAAATGACCGGACTGAACCAAACCAAACCGAGCGGTTTGGTTCGGTTGTACGAAAAAAAATTAATTGTTTAGTTCTTAGTATGGAGAACCAAACGGTTCCGGTTCTGGTTCTTGGTCTAGAACCAAGAACCGAAGCTCAAGCCCACTTTTAAATCAATTTTTTTTTAAAAAAAGTATTCTTAAAAGTTAAAAAATTAACTTTATCTAATCTTTTGGTAATCTAGGTCTTTATGCCGTCAGAAATCTAAATTTATTTTTCCTTTTCCATTTTTGGTATGTAGCTTGCAAGAAGTTTTGCTTATTGTGTAATTGAAAATATTTCAATGTGGCTCTCACATCTTCTTTTACTTTGTGGAAGATTTCATGCATTACATATCCCTCACCTTTTTGATAAAATTTGGACATTTGTTAACTCGTCCTAAAATATGATGCTTGTAGTTCAAAAATGTATTATGGGATTATAGGCATCATCTTGTGTTTCGTGCATTAATTTTGTTTGTTTTATGCTAATAGTTTCTGGATAAGCATGAAGACGTAGTCACATAGCTTGATATAATTAATCTCTATCAATGACTCATTCGTCTATATTTTTAAATCATTGTTATTAGACAATATTTTGTATGGAGATGTAACTTGATATTTGTGTATTATTTTAGACTTTGGTAAATGAATTTCGTTAATCATTACTAAGTATTAACTTATGGTCGTCGTGGATATGGTATGTGATGATAATTTGCTTTTATATTTTAAAATTCAAGTAATGTACTGGGAACCAAACCAAACCAAACCAGAATCGAGCGGTTTGGTTCCATATCTTTATAAAAATCGATTGATTCCATTGATTAAAAACCATCGGTTTATGGTTCGGTTTGGTTCCAATGAAACCAGAACCAAATCGAACCATGTCCACTCCTAATCTGTATTAAATAGAGAACTTGAATTAAAATCTGAACAAAAAAAGTTCTTCATGTTGAGAACTTGTCTGTTACTTCTAAGAGACCTGTCAAGTATAATCATAACTACAATCAAAGATCTTCTAACAATAATTTTCAAAATCATAACAAGCAAATGATCAGGAATAAATGGACTAATTCCAATAACTACAACAACATTTTTAACAGGGGTAATGATAAAAGCTTTGACAGGATTAATCAGAAGAAGAAATGTTTTTATTGTGGGAAAATGGGACATTTTATCAGAGATTGCTTTAAGAAAATTAAAGATCAGAAGAACGGAAGATATTCTGATAATAAAAATAATAATGCTACATCTCATAGAGAAGTTGGGGCAAATTTGGGTGTGGCTTATGTGTCCACTACTGCATCACAAAGTCAATATTGGGTTCTTGACTCTAGATGCTCCTTTCATATGTGTCCCAATAAAGAATGGTTCTCCAATTTTACTAAAATTAATAATAATTGCTGTGATATATAGGGAATTGGTAATGTTGTTTTAAAATTAAATAACAATAATGTTTTGATTTTAAAACATATCAGATATGTTCCTAATTTGAGAAGAAACCTGATTTCTTTGGGAGTTCTAGATGATGAACATTTTGATATTCAAATATCAAAAGGATATACCAATATTAAAAGAAATCAGAATGAAATTGTTAATACTCCTAAAATAAATGGAATTTACATCATTTTTGCTGAAGCTGTAACTCCTCCTGTTGCTTCCAATTTAATATCTGAAAATAATATATTTGATTTGTGGTACAAAAGATTAGGTCATCTTGGAGAAAAGGGACTTAAACTTTTGTCTAAAAATGGAGCTTTTGGGAAAGACACTGTTCAGTCTCTAACCTTTTGTGAACAGTGTGTTTTGGGAAAACAAAGCAGACTCCCTTTTGGTATTGGAACTCATAAGTCTAAAAACATTTTGGAATATATTCATAGTAAATTATGGGAGCCTGCACCTGTATTAACAGTTTCAGGATATAGGTACTATCTGTTGATCATAGATGATTTTTACAGAAAATCCTGGATACTTTTGTTAAAAACTAAATCTGACACCTGTCAAACTTTTAAAGATTGGAAGATTTTAATTGAAAATCAAACTGGTAAGAAAATTAAGACCCTTAGGATTGATAATGGACTTGAATTCTGCAATGCTGAATTTGACCAATACTGTAGTAATCAAGGAATCTTAAGGCACAGGACTGTGACTTATACCCCTCAGCAAAATGACATTACTGAGAGGATGAATAGAACTATTCTTGAGAGAACCAGATGCATGTTGATTTCATCTGGTCTGCCTAAAATTTTTTGGGGTGAAGCTGTTAAGACAACTTGTCATTTAATTAATAAATGTCCTTCCAGTGCTATTGAATATAAGATCCCTGATCAGATATGGTCTAATAATGTGTCTGATTATTCTTACCTGAGAACTTTTGGATGTGCAGCTTTTGCACATCAGTCTGAGTCAAAACTGGACCCTAGATCTATAAAATGTGTCTTCCTTGGGCATGGTGGAGGTGTTAAGGGATTCGGGCTTTGGGTCAAAGGGATAGGTGGCTATAGAATAATAATTAGTAGATCTGTCATCATTGATGAAAACTCTTTTCCTTGTTGGAATGATAAAACTGTAGAAAGACTAGATAAAAATGATTTTGTTACTACTGAAATTGACTATCCAGAACCTGATATTAGTGAACCTGTTCAAATTAAGGTGGAGACACCTCAAACTGACTCTAACCTTGAAATTGAAAATGATACCATTAATAGTAATGATAATCAAAACCCTCAGAATGACCTGCAGGATTATCGATTGGCTAGAGATAGAGAAAGAAGACAAATTAGATTACCCTCTAGATATCAACATGCAGATTTTGTAACTACTCAGGTAGACAATGAACCTTTTGAGTTAGAACCTGATGCCTTTAGTGAAGCTATAACCTGCACAGATTCTGCAAAATGGCTTGCAGCTATGCAGGAGGAAATGAACACTTTATACAAAAACCAGACCTGAACACTTGTTAAGAAACCTGCAGGGTGTAAACTGATTGGGTGTAAATGGATCTACAAAATAAAAGAAGGTGATGGTAAATCTGAAACTAGGAGGTATAAAGCTAGGCTTGTGGCTAAGGGATTTAACCAAAGAGAAGGAATTGACTATACTGAAATCTTTTCTCCTGTTGTGAAATATACTTCCATTAGAATTCTACTTGCTCTTGTTACTCAATTTGATCTAGAATTAGAACAACTTGATGTCAAAACTGCTTTATTATATAGTTTTTTGGATGAAACTATATATATGTCTCAGCCTGAAGGTTTTATAAATCAAAATAAAAAGGAACATGTTTTCTTGTTAAACAAATCTCTGTATGGATTAAAACAGACTCCTCGACAATGGTATAAAAGATTTGATTCCTTTATTCAAGGTTTAGGTTTTAAGAAATCTGAATATGATTCCTATTTTTATTTTAAAAATAACAATTCTGAAATGTTTTCCTTACTTCTGTATGTTGATGACATAATTTTAGCTGGCCATGATTCTACTATCTTAAATGATATAAAATCTAAATGGAAATCTGAGTTTGAAATGAAAGACTTAGGTCTAGCACAGAAAATTTTAGGAATGAAAATTAAAAGGGATAGACAAAGTGGAAAATTATTTTTAACACAAGAATCTTATATTTCAAAAGTTTTGAAAAAAATTTCTCTGTATGATGCTAAACTTGTTGGTTTACCTCTATCTGGCAATGTGAAATTATCTGCAGAACATTTTCCTAAAACTGATTCTGAAATTTTTAGAATGCAAAATGTACCTTACTGCAATGCTGTAGGTTTTGTAATGCACATTATGGTCTGTACTAGACCTGACATAGCATATGCAGTAAGTATTCTTAGTAGATTTATGAGCAAATCAGGGGAATTGCACTGGGAAACCATGAAAAATCTACTTAAGTATCTTAAGGGTACTAAACACTTTGGTCTAATGTTTAAACCTGATAAAAATGACATTTCTTTAAAGGGCTATGTAGACTCTGATTTTGCTGAAAACTGTGATAATAGAAAGTCAATAACTTCATATTTTTATGTGATTAATTCTACTTGCATTAGTTGGAAGTCTCAACTTCAAAAACTTGTTGCACTATCCTCTACTGACGCAGAATACATTTCTGCTACAGAAGCAGTGAAAGAAGTCTCTGCAGGCTGAAAGGTATTTTGACTGAATTGGGTTTTTATAGAAAACCATGTGGAGCTCTGTTCTGATAATTAAAGTGCTATATTTTAGAGCAAAAATCCCATTTTTCATGATAGAGCCAAACATATAGATGTTAAATTTCATTTTATTAGAAATATGGTAGATAATGGTGATATTAAGCTCATTAAAATTCCTACCAAAATAAATCCTGCTGATGTTGGCACAAAGGTTATTCCTCTTTCAAAATTTCAGGACTCTTTATATTATTTAATCTCGAGCAGTTCTAACTTCTGGTTTTGTTTAGCAGGTACACTGAACAAATGAAATAAAGATAAAACTCAAATCCACTGATTCCAATTCCAACAAGGTGGAGATTGTTGGAGTTGGACCATTTTATTTGTGCTGAAATTGGAAGTTGCTGCCCAACATTAATTTGGGTCTAACCCGGCCCTACACTTTGGTCCGACTGATGGAACTCTCTGAAAGTGATAAAATCGTGTTTGCTGGAAAACGTTATATGTTGGGAGCAATCTTGACTGTTGGATGCTTTGGATCCTTTGATTCCCTTATCTGATGGATACACGTCTGGTTCTATCATTCTGAGGCTTATCACTTCTCTGCCCTTTCTCTCTCTAAAAAGGCAATTCCGCCTGTTCTTCTTCTTCTTGGTTGTTTTCTGATTTTATTCAGATTAAGAGAGAAATTTGTGTAGTTTCTTTTGTGAAACGATTATAGAATCACTAATTGATAGTGATGCCTCTATTTTGGTAGTTGTTTATGTGGAAACGTGTTGTTAGGGCTTGTAATCTGAACTGCTAGTGTTCAGGCTGTTTTGTAACGTTGTGCCTCTGATTTGGGGGGCGTTTTTATTGGATTTGAGCGATATCCTTTCGTGGATGCTTAACGGGGGACGTTGGTGTTACACACTGAACCTCCAGGGCTTAGGCCGAAAAATCTTGTATTCTTGAATTTCTGTGTTAGTTTCTTGTTTACAATTTTTGTTTATATTACCTCTCTAGGACCAACAATTTAAAATTCTTGAGAATATTTTTCCACTTTTTTGCTTTTCTGACCTTTCTCTATCCTAGCTTTTATTCTTACAGATCGTGCATTAAACATACCGCACTAAATGTGACGAGTTGTTTATCGAGAAAAGGTATTTCTTTGGTTTACGGTAAGCAAATTTTCTACGCAAGCTGTTGTCTCAGTTATAGCTTATTGCCATAGGAGAAAAGGAGATGTGAATATACTGTTACAAAGGTGATATTGAACGAGGAAGGGTTAACCATTGAAGCCATGCTTACTGCCAGAGGAGAAATGGAGATGAGAATACTTTAACAAAGGTGATATTGAACGAGTAAGGATTAAACAGTGAAGCCATGCATGGAAGTAATTCAAAATGTCAGATAATGATAATAAATGGACGTCAGTAAACACATTTATAATGCGTAGTTGCTTCTAAGTTTTTTACACCCCTAATCTGCTGTTGCGGGAATTTAATGAAGCCATAAGTCCTTGCTGTGAAAAGTAGTTGACATTAAGACTTCTCATAAATATGTTTAACAACAATTTCTGATTTTGGTATCAATTAATTATTCTCATACAATTAATGACACTGGATAATCTAGATAGGAATTATAAATTATCTCAGAATACGAATTTCTTATAATTTAGATGAATTTACAGTTGGACTTTGAAAAATATCATACATGGTAGTTAATATATTGTTTTTTCGACTGGGATTTTCAAACTTTAAATGTTAAGATTTTATCTTCATGTTCATTGACCTGATTACAATTTTTTCTATATTTATGTTTATTATTTCAACATTTATACTCAAATTTATTTATTTTTCCAGTCAAATGCTTACTGCTTTTATGTAGTTAAACAATACAAATATAATATAGGAAATTGATGAAACAATGTATAAATTGAGGTCCATAAAACCCTGTTGACTTCAATATTTTATTGTATGCTTGATCAAATAGTGGATGTTCCCAAACTAGCACATCAACAAATGGAAAAATTGGACTTCATAAATTTTATTTAGTTAATTAGTAAGAAATGAATGGGGTTCCTAAACTGAATGTTGTTTTAATTGTTCATTAACTGAAAATCTGCTTAGTGAATGTGTAATAATCTATTAATTTTGGGAAGGTAAAGATTACACGGAAGACTGTGGACATGACCTAGATATTACAGCTGAATGCTCAAGAACGACATTATCCACCATTTCAAATTGTGAGATTTCATTTCCCTATTATATTAGTATTTGAATTATTTGATTATTAACAATTTTTCATAGTCCTATTTTCATTTACAATAGTAATGAACGACCACAAAAAAACTGAAATAAAATATGTTTCCAGTGTCCTTCACACGACGTCAAAATGGCAGAACCAGAATATCACATAAATCATTACACGTGCTGCACTCTGGGAAGCACATAATATGTAATGGTGTCCCTCAAAGTTCTACAAATCTTTATTTATGTTTTAGCTTTTCTGGACATATCTGAATCTATAGCACCTGGAAAACACAGAATGCATGACTGTCTAATTGAGGGACTTAGTAACTCGAGATCAAATTCCATCTTAAAGGAATCAAATCCAAATGTTTTAAGACAGATTAGTTTTGATTTGAGTGATGGTAAGTTAATTTGTTTTAAGTATATATTAATATTCATTATATTTTTAGGCTGACATGATAAGATGAATGTGCTCAAAGTTTGAATTTTTTCCCTCTATTTGTTACAGGAGAGGATGCTGAATCCGAAAATGCGTTTTCGAATAGAGGTGATTTTCTTACGTTTTCATGATAACAGTGACTAAAGTGTCTATTTTTCTTAGATTTTTGTAATTAAAATCTCTTCTTAGCAATCTTTTGGTTTGTTTGAAATTATTGTCAATCATGTTAGTTCTTTGTTGTTTGAATATATTTGAATAGATAAATTATAGTAGATAATTATCATAAGAAAACCAGCTGAAGCATTAGATTCACAATTCTGTACCATTAAATTTTAGGTAGCATACCATATTCTGAACTTGTGCATAAGATTAAAACATGCACTGTAGTCAGTATATAGCAATTTCATACAAGCTGTATAGGGTTAACTTTCACACAAGGTTAGAGAGTGAACGTGATGAAATGTAGTACATAATTTTAACAATTTTAGATTCAATCAGAGGATGTATCAAATCTAGGTAATTAAGCACTTATCGATATTCCTGTTGTGTATAATATACTCAAACTTTTAATTCTTTCCTCTTTATTATAGGAGAGGATGTGGAATCTGAAGTTCTTTCTAATAAAGGTAACTGTCCTACCTTTTTGCAATTTAAATCTATTATGATGATGATTATTATTATTATTATTATTATTATTATTATTATTATTATTATTATTATTATTATTATTATTTTGGTCAGTTTGAAGTTGTTGTGGTTAATGTTATTACTTCTATGTTATATAACCTATTCAAAAAGATCAATTACAAAATTGAGTAGATGAAAAAAATTAAGTAGAAATATATTTACAAATCAAGAAATGATGTAATTTCGACGTTCTTTTCAAGAATATTTCCAAAATTTTGTTGAGGAAAAAAAAGTCATGGAACTAATATCTATAAGTAGCTTACCTTCAAAATTTGATAAATTTTGATTGATATGGCCTTCATTCAATATTATTAGACCCAAGAACTTCGGGAGAATCCAGCCAGATCTCGCAAGAAAGATGAACAACAAATTAAAATCTTATCAAAATTGAAGAAAATCCTCGATTTTTCACATAATAGTTCATAAATTGAATTACAGAAAATTGGAATCGAAACTCTACATTTCTGCATGTGCCGTTCTCCAAATCCAGGCTTTGGTAACAAATTTAGCAGAGGAAAGATTTGTATGCAATCTTCAAGATCTTGCAAGAGAAAAGGAGAATAAATTTAATTTTCTTTCTTCACCATAAAAAAATTTCGTACTTCATTATTATAAGAACAGAAAAGAAACACACACAACGAGACCGACCACAAGTATAAGAGACAAAATGTTTAGGCCCTATTCTCTTTGTTGTTTTGAGGTCGTTTTCTGTTTTTATTTTCGAAAACACTAAAAACGCGTTCTCTTTACCATTTTCGAAAACGCATTTTGAAAAGATAAAAATTTGTACACAAAACGAAATGCCCAAAATCTCGTTTTAGGCGTTTTAAGTGTATTTCAACAAAAATGTTCAAAAAGCGAAAAAAACGTTTTGAAATTTTATTTTTTTAGAATTATCCTAGCTTGTAACTAAGCCTAAGAATTATCCTAACTTAGAATTAAGCCTAAAATAAAGTTTTATTGAACATTACAAAAAAAATTAAGTAGGAATTCTTATTGTTATATTTCAAAAAATGCCTTGATAAATAGACTCTGGTAGTTTTGAAAGAACTTGCATTTTCTGGATTTCAATAGAACCGAGCTTCCTCAAATTCCGAACCTGACCAGTTTTGTTAATAAAGACTCTTAGTGCTCATATTAGTTTGTTCCAGATAACCATGTTTTTATTGTATTGTGAAAGGAAATTTGAGTTTGAGTCAGTAGTATTCTACAAGCAAATTAATTAAAAATAGTTTAAGTAGTATTCTGTAAAATCTCAAACAGAACGTGTTTTCCATCTTTTCATTTTCAAAAACAGTTTTCAGAAATGACAAACCAAATGCGTTTTTAGCAAATTTGAAAATTAAAATAAAAACAGGATACATAAAAATTTTTCGAAAATGAAAATACAAAATAAAATACAAAAAGAACGCCACCTTAATATTTTAATTTCATAATTTCAGGAAAAAATTCAGCTAACAAAAAAGTCATACAAAGGTGCAATTGTAGGAAACAAATCAGTTGTCGCCAAACCTAAATAAATTTGTGTGAGGAACAAAGAGGAAAGGTTAAAAGAATTAAGTTTTTTGGGTAAAAACTGCCAGTAGTTTAATATTTTGATTTCAGAATTTTAAGAACATGCAATCGAATAAATAAATACAAAACAAATGGAAACTTGCCGGATCTACCAGCACCTGCAACAAGGCAGTGGAACAATAGGGTTTCAAAAAAATTCACGGAAAAGAAAATGGGTTCGGAAAATACGATTACCATTCTCAGATTTATGAAGTTTATTATTTAGATTTTGTCGAGAAAGAAGATTTCACAAGGGGGGGGGGGGGGGGGGGAATCTGCACAAACGATGATTTCAAAATGTGTAAGGTTTGGAAGGGGGAGATAGTCAATGAATTTCTAGACTAGAAGATGGTGTAAACAACTTTGTTCGGCTATCCGAATTAATTCAAAGAAAATACAAATTTAAATTTACGCAATTTTTCATATCACCTTTTAACCACACATATATTCTGTCCAATTTTTAACCTCACAACTTACCTAAAAAACACAAATAATTCAAATTCTATTCTTTCGGCCGCCAAACAGGACCTCATAAACAACACAATTCCTCGATAAAGTTTAACTACACATTTTTTCTCTTCACTTTTCAACAACATATTTTACCTCGAAAATATTAATAATTAATTTATAATTCCTACAATCTTATCGAACAAATACAAGTAAATAAATTATAACACCGGTTGAACTAATACCACGAACTAATATGCAAGAAAAATAGACACATAAATTTATAAACAACAATTTCTAAGTAGTGGATCCAGCGCAAACTGTCCTTACATTATGTTTAGAGTAACTTGCAAGTCTTTTCCCATAAGAATTTCTACAGTAACACATATTTTATGCAGAATATTGGGATTTTGGAGATCCGATTTATAGATGTGAATATTGTGGGGCTTCATTTTGGTATGATGAGAGGATTGTGAATCATTATACAACACCGAAGCCAAAGTTTTGTTTGTACTGTATGCAAGGGAAAGTGGAGCTACCGAAGATGCGAAACTCCCCGCAAACACTTCGTGATTTACAATATGGGGCAAGCGAGAAAAATAAACATTTTCTTGAAAACATTCGATTGTACAATAAAATGTTTTCTTTCACTTAATTCCTTGGGTGGAAAGATTGATTCAACTGTAAATCAAAGCAAGGGACCTCTCGTTTTTCGGATGCACACCCAAAATTATCATAGGATTGGAAGTTTGTTGCCTCCTGAAGGTTGTCCACCGAAGTTTGCTCAACTCTATATTTATGACATAGACAATGAAATTTCAAATTGAATCTAAGTTGTTTGGTAATTATCGTATTTAGTGTTCTGTAGTTAGAATATTTATTAGAATTTTGTTTTATATAAATACTAAAGCTTTGTATTCTTTTGTGAACTCAACCCAAACGCAGAAGTCAACAAGATTCATGCTGAGATTGTTGCTAACTTGAAGGCGATGCTTGATGAGCACAATGTGTTATTAAAATCATTTCGAATGGTGAGGGACACCATTCCTCCAAATGTTTCATCCAATCTGAAATTGAGGCTCATTGGAAGGAGAGAACAAGATGGTAGAAGGTACAATCTTCCATCTGTCTATGAAGTTGAGCACTAATTGTTGGAGACTTTGAAACATCTCCAGCTGATAGAGATATCATAGTTGAAACAAAAATAGGGCAACTAAAGCGAATCAATGAGTTGAATGCTTCATATCTAGGTCTCCAATATCCCTTACTTTTCCCATATTGTGAGGAAGGATATCGAGAGGATGTTCCTTTGAGGTATTCAAACATGACTCCTTGGACTAGAAGAAAAAAGATAACAATGAGAGAGTTTTTTTTCGTAAAGATTATAAGAAAGGGAATTTGAGTCTTCGAATATTTTATGTGCAAGAAGGTTGTTCCAGCAATTTTTGGTCGATGCATATACAATGATTGAATCTTCGCGTTTATCATACATACGTGCTCATCAAAAAGAGTTGAGATCCGATATGTATAAAGGATTGACCAAAGCAATTCTAAGAGGGGAAACTGGTCCTTCTTCTCAAGGAAAACATGTGATTTTGTCCTCATCTTTCACTGGTGGAGCATGATATATGGTCCAGAATTATCAAGATGCAATGACAATTTGCAAGTGGGTTGGATATCTTAACTTATTCATTACATTTACAAGCAATCCCAAGTAGCCAAAGATTGTGCGTTTTGTCGAAAGTAGATGTTTGAACCCAAGGATCGCCCCGATATTCTTTGTAGAATATTCAAGGTAAAAAGATCATTTGTTTAGAGATCTTAGAGTAAACAAAATTTTTGGAAGAATCAAAGCAGGTACTTTGCAAAATCCATTAATTTTGTTTTTGATATTTCAATAAATTAATTCATATTTAATAATATTAATTAATAATTAATGTTAATATAATATTTACCTCATCATGCAGTTATATATACAGCTGAGTTCCAAAAATGTGGTTTGCCACGTGCACACATTTCTTTTCCTGTATCAAGAAGACAAATATCCCTCTGGTGAAGATATTAACAAGATCATTTCAGCTGAAATTCTTTCTGAAGCTACTGATCGTGTATACTACAATACAGTGAAAAACTTGATGATGCATGGGCCTTGCGGCATATAGCGACCCAGAATTTTTATGCAATAAATAATTATTTTAATATTTAGAAAATTGAGTCGCTATTGTTTTGAAATTAATGCCGCGACGGATTCGTCTAGCCAAGTCAAGAAATATCGAATTTGTTCGATTTTAAATTAAAATTCGAATTTCTAAAATTATGTTATTTTAATTATTTATTCAAAATATTATTTTCAAAATCATTTTGAATTCCAAATTTATTAAAATATCTCAATTTTCCTTATTCAAATTATTTCAAGTCCAAATACGTAATTCAATTTTTATATCAAAATTTATTTATTCTCAAAAGTATTTTCAGACCAAAATATATCAATTTTAATTTCATTTCTTAATCGAAGTTAGTTCAATATTTATCATATCAAACTAAACCAAACTTTTCCTCCCACATGTTTTCTCCTTTCCACCTCAAATCATGGCACAACCCATATTCCATTCTATTATTTATTTTGATTCCCCATGTCTCCCCTTTAATCATTTCCTTTTCCTTTTCTTTTCCTTTAAACCATAACAAAACCCAATCTCATACCTAATTCTACACTATCTTATACTATAATCCCTAATCAATACATACACTCTTATCCCTCATCACAATTTACGTACACAACACCAAAAGCATCCCTACTATATAAAATTTCCACAATAATCTAATCTATCATCACCTCTTTTCTTTTCTTATCCACCCATTCAACATTATTATGTCTTTGAGACATAATAATTCACACACCCATTTGATTTCCACTCAATCCTCTTCACTCAATTGTGCTTCCACTAATCTATTTGCTTTTTCCCCCACAATTCCCTCTATATAAATTGGAATCATCATCATCATCCCACAATCGCAAATCACCAATCAAACCTCTACCACCTCCTTCATCATTTTCATCACCTTTCTCTGCAAGACAACCCACAGCCGCAACCTTCATCATATACATCAATCTGTAATCAATCATCATTACCACAGCAAAACCAAACCCAGCACTGCCACCTTCTCCATCACCACCTGCGAAATCCATCACTATATCATCACCTGCAGAAACTTCATCACACAACTTGAATGATAGCCTGCAACCAATATTTCCAACACACATCCAGCAGCAACCACAAACCAACCATCTCAGCCATTAGCATTAATTTTGATATCCTGCAATCACATTTCCAATTCCAATCCACCACTGCCAACCCATCAAACTGAACCATAGCTATGACGATTACTTCATCAATCCAGTCAAGCACCACCAATTCGCCAACCTTCAGCCATGTCACAACCAACCACTACACTGGAATCACTCAATCTCCACCATCACAGTCTGCATCAACACCAAACCACTGCACAAACCATTTACACTGCAATCAGTATCATCACTGCCAAGTTACCACCTCCAACTCACAGTCCGAACCATCACATTTCAATCCAGCCACCACTGTCTGCACTCATCGACTGCAACTTCACCACCTAAAACCAACTGCTAATCCCAAATTCACACTTTGATTCACAGAAAAGTATTTTTCGTCCAAGCCACAAACTTGGATCTCTAATTTGCAGCCAACATCTACCCTCGGTTTCGACTCAAATCAAAATCAGAACCCAAATCAAACTCAAAACCCAAAACCCAAGAATACCCAAATACTTACCTCGATCGTTGATTTCCTAGCCGGAAAACCACGAATTTTCCGAGACCTAGAGCTACGGTTTCACTTCGAATCAACATCCAAATCGTGCCTTCCTACTACCAATACCTTTTCCTTGTCACCGCCACCTTGTGCCGGCGTAGCGCCGGAAAATCCCCGGTGAAAGACCGGATTTCGCAACCCTCGCAACATCCGTCTCTCGCCTCTTTCGCCTGTCTCTCTCTAATGCTCTGATTGCGAAGAATGAGAGAGAGAGGAGTAAAGAATAGATAATATATTCAATTTTCAGAATTTGCACTTAAAGCCCCAAGTTTTGAAATGTTTCAAATCAGCCCTATGGTTTTAAAACAATCCAATTCAGTCCCTTTTAGTTTCAAAGGTTTTCGAATCAGTCCCTATGTTTTAAAAAGGTTTTATTTCAGTCCTTTCAGCTTTTAAACTTATCAATTTCAGCCCTTAAGTTTTTAAATGATTTTATTCAGCCTTCATTTTAAAAATCTACTATTTCAACCCTATTGTTTTGAGTTTCCGACTCAACTTTCAAAAGTATTCATTTTAGTCCCTCAACTTTCAAAACATCAATTTTAGTCCTCAAATTATAATTTATCATTTTGAACTATATATTCGATAGACTAAAGTGACTTATTGGCTAAGACGAAGCGTACGGAGAATTCAAAGAAATTGAAGTCATTCCCGCTCAACTTTGCACTCGTCGGATTTGAGGTAGACTCGCACTTATTAATTGATTTAAATTATGATTTCATATGAATGTCATGTGACTTGTGAAAGTCAATTTTTAAGAAAAGCAAGTATGTTTTTATGAAAGGTAAATATACCTTATGTTGTTATGAAAAGTAAGTATGTTTTTATGAAAAGAAAATATACTTTATGTTTTTACGAAAAGTAAGTATACCCTATGCTTCACGAAAATGTTTTTTTTGGATCATTGCTATGAAATCAATCTACCAAGATTGTTTTGGGTCCCATATGATAAGTTATGATATGTTAAGGGGACCGGAGTTTTAGTAGCGCTACACATAAGAATTCTTGCCACCTAAGTTCGGTAACATTCTTGTGTCTCCTATGTTTATGAGGATTTGCCACGAAGTTCGGTAAAATTCCTATGTTTCCATATGTTTATGAGGATTTGCCACCTAAGTTCGGTAAAATTCCTGTCGCATATGTTTATGAGGATTTCGAACCTATCTTATGTTATGATGCAATTGATCCCTATGAATTTCAGAAAATTATGCTTGGTATACTTACTACATAAGAATTCTTACCACCTAAGTTCGGTAAAATTCTTATGTTTATGAGGATTTCGATTTTATCCTATGTTATGATGAAAACTTACTGTTATTATGATTTTACTGCATAAGAATTCTTGCCACCTAAGTTCGGTAAAGTTCTTGTGTCTCCCTATGTTTATGAGGATTTCAATCCTATCTTATGTTATGCTTTCAAAAGAAATTATGCTTGGCATAATTAAAATGTTTTTATAAGTATATGGTTTTCAAAGAGCTGTTTTCAAAGAGCTATTTTCAAAGAGCCTATGATTTGCAAAATATGTCCCGTGCTGTAATGCACAATATGAGTTTTATCAAGAGCTGTTTTATAAAGAAGCTCTATCAATGCCCGTTTTATAAAGAGCCGGGATTTATGTGTTTAATCATCTTATAAATTAAATTAATTTGCGATGAGTCTACTGAGTATTTCCCCCATGAAATACTCACCCTACTTTTTAACAGTTTTGCAGATTTCGGAGACGGTGGCGAGCGATGAATGATGGTGGCAATAATCGTTGAACGGTTGAAAGTTTGACGTTAATGATTTCCGTATTTTCCAAACAATCGAATAATTTAGAGAAGTTCATTTATTTGAGAAATTATGATATTGGCAATTTCTTTACAATATTAATGGTTCGATTTACTATTTCAAATGGTTTCATAAATGTTTTCAATTTTAGCGGTCATTACAGTTTATTTAATGTTGCCAAAAATGAATTTCAATTATTTCTTCCGCAAAAATATTATTCGAAAAATTTAGACAGAAAATGACGTAGTGAATCGGGTATACGGAACTCGGGGCGCTACACGGCAACCTTAATAAAAATTCTCCATGTATATTGAATGGAAGATGCTCAATGCATTTTCCGAAGAAGTACACAGAATGTACTATTGTTAACGAAGATGGGTATCCAATTTACCGACAGAGGGACGACTGTAGAAAAATCAAATTGAATGGGATTGAATTGAATTGGATAATAGATATCTGGTGCCACACAACCGCTTCTTGCTTTTGAAAAATGGTGCTCATATAAATGTTGAATGGTGTAACCAGTCCCGGTCGATAAAGTATCTCTTCGAATATGTCAACAAAGGACATGATCGTGTTACTACAGCGTTTTATCAAAGTAGCGAAGATAATGATGTGCAAAGTCCGGTTGATGAAATAAATATGTACTATGATTTCTGGTACATCTCACCATGTGAAGCTGCTTGGAGAATATTTGGTTTTGATATTCATTACAGAGATCCTCCAGTTGAAAGATTGCATTTTCATCTTCCAAATGAGCAGAATGTTATATTCTCGGATCATGATGCAATAGATGATATCATGAGTAAGCCGACGGTAAATTCGTCAATGTTTTCGGGTTGGATGGAAGTCAACTATAACTATCCCGAAACAAGATCTTTAACATATGCAAAGTTCCCCACTAAATTTGTGTGGAAGCAATCATCAAGGGAATGGCATCCACGTAAGCGTGGATTCTCAATTGGACATATTTTTTATGTGCCTCCTGGATCTGGTGAAAAATATTGTTTGAGAATTTTGCTTAACATAGTTGGAGGACCAAGAAATTATGAAGAGATAAAATGCATAAATGGTGATCAATATAATTCATTTAGAGATGTTTGCTACGCTCTTGGTTTATTGGATGATGACAAAGATTATGTGGATGGGATCGTTGAAGCAAACCACTAGGGATCTTCGAACTGTTTGAGAATTTTGTTTGCTACTTTGTTATATTCTGGTTCTCTTTCAAGGCCTAAATTCGTATGGGAAGAGTGCTGGAGGTACTTATCAGATGACATTCTGTATAGACAGCGCAACATTTTGCAATATGAAGGTATTCAAATCCTACTTCCTTGCTTAAATACAAAAATAAATAAATAATTACTACAATAACATGCTATGTCATCTTTTTAATTGTACTTCTTTATATGTTGTACTTTACAGATTTAGAACTCAATGACGATGAATTAAAGGATTATACACTTGCAGAGTTTGAAAAATTTGTGCGCGGTACTGGCAAAAGTTTACATCATTTTCCAATGATGTCTTTCCCATTGATGGTTGATCTTTCGGTTCGCCATAATAGGCTAATTCAAGATGAGTTACGTTATGACAGAGATGTCTTAGTTGACGAACATAATAGATTTGTATCAAATCTAACAGATGAGCAACGGACCGTTTATGAAACAATAATGCATGCAGTTGATAACGGTAAAGGTGGAGTATTCTTTCTTTATGGTTATGGAGGTACAGGAAAAGTATTTGTATGAAAAACACTTTCCGCAGCAATACGATCAAGGGGATAGATTGTATAACCGTTGCATCAAGTGGTATAACATATTTTCTTTTGTCGGGCAATAGAACAGCTCACTCCAGATTTGCCATTCCTCTTATTCCCACTGAGGACTCAACCTGCAATATTAAACAAGGCAGTCCTCTTGCGGAGCTAATCATCAAAATTGATCTTATCATACGTTGATACTGGCAAGAATTTTTTGACACTTCTAATTTATTGAAATCTAAGTCATTTTAAAATATAATTGATGATACTTTCCAATTTTAATGATACTTAAGGCCTAAATTTTATTATTATACATCGACTTTTATGTAGTGTTTTAAAAAGTGTGAAGTGTGACGAAGCGTGGAACTCGAGTGTCAAGCTTTTCAAGCTTAAACGGGAGTAGGCGTTAAAAAGAGTTTTTCAACTCCTATATACTAGATTTAAACTTTACACATACTTTGACCCCTTTAAAAAATATGTAAAAAAATAGAAGTATAAGTGCGCGTTAAGAACGCTTTTTATATAAAAAAAATTCAGACGTTTTTCCACGCTTTTAGCTGATTTGACGCGTCAGAGGCGTGCTTCTCACACAACAAGCGCATTTTACAACACTGCTCTTATGATATTTAGGACATAAATTTGGGTCGATAAATGAAAAAAAATGCAATTTTGCAAAGTGGAATATCTCTGTTCATGAAGATACAAATGGTGCATAGTGCAATTATAGGGAGTATTTTTTTGCACAAAGAGTATTAATTTTGATTAACAATGAAAATAGATAATTGGTTATATATAAGTGTATTTTACATAAATACTTGACTTCTGTGGCACAACTGAGATTTACATCATTTAGGAAGTAACACACTTAGGGATGACAAACAAACCCAACGGACACGAGACCCGCGGGGACGTGATCCATTATGGACGTCACACCCGAACTAATCGAGCCCGTGGGATGAGTTTTTTACCCCTAGAGGATTATCGAGGGTGTGGTTCTTGCCTCAGACCCATCCCGATGCGGAGGGTCTCCCTAGCCCCCAAGAATTCCCATGCCTAGCCTCCGACACACCACATAGCCATCCCTAATCACACCTTGATACTTCCAAAAAATTTATGATATTCTGATTTACTGAAATTTACGTCCTTTTAACTTATCATATTGTCATGATGCTCTCTAAATTTTTATGATACTTAGTGCCTAAATTTTATTCTCACGTTTTGATATTTATGATACTTAGTGCGCAATTTTAGTATCACAAATTGATATTTACTGAAGGATGTAAATTTCTGTTTTGTCACAAAAAATCATATAATTGTCCGATAAAATAGTTACGAGGTGCAATTATCTCTATATATAAATATATTTGGAAAATTGGGCGAAGAACAAACAACAAGTGTAGCGACCGAGGATTTTTCACGACTTATTTAAATAAATATTATTTTTTTAAATGTGTCGCTACGACTTTGTCCATTTATTTTAAAAACGTGATCGTCTAGCCAATGAAGTAAAATTAATTATTTCAAATTTATCTTATTTCGACTTTCAAATTTTATTCAAAAGTCTCTCATTTTCATTATTTATCTTTAAGTCCAATTTTTAATTAAATGAAGTCAAATTATTTTAAATCCAAAATATTTAATCCCCAATTCACATTCATTTTAATCCCAAAATTTCCTCCCTAACTTCTACTTTCATATTCAAGCACATTTTCCCCATTATCTCTACCCAATCCCTCACAATTAGCCATTCAACCTAATTACATCCCACGTTTTCTTCTCTTCCCACCCATTTCATCATCATCAATCACCATACTTTACACTACTTTCCATTTCATTTTCCACCTAATCCTCCACCACAAAGCTCCATTTATGAATCCACCAAGCCTCATTTACAACCACATTCAGAACCATAGCCAAGAATGAAATAGCCTCAATCCCAAAATTTCATTCCTCAATCAACCATTATATTCTTGTCAATCCCATTCATACTTCCTTTCCCTAATCAACCAAGTAAATTTCTGAAATTCTGTTAGCAAACCAAGCTCATCACAATTTCCTCACATTTTTTTATTTCTTCCCAGAAATTATCTCCTTCCAGTTTCATGCTATTCAGTTATGGATAATTATTAATTCCCAAAATCCTTCCCCTTTAATCAGTCATTACCCCTTGTAACTCCCTTCAATCTCACCATCCTTCCATAATCTTGATCAGAAGCAAACCAATACATATACATTCCTATTCTCCCTTCCTCACAATATTCACAGCAACCAATCTGCAAGATCGAATTCCACGCACTCAGTGCCTCTAATCCTAATTAATGGGACTATGGGATATTGAGAGTGTCGCCTCGATTTAATTAATGAATCGAAGGAGACAAAAGAGAATTCAATAGAAAACAATGTCATCACCATCGAGCCGCCGCCTATCACCCACGGCCACGCCACCAGCCACCACTGCTCGAAACCACCAAGCCGCTGCCTCTCTCTCACCGCCTCCAAACCCGTCCACAACAACCTGCACAATTCGAACCCACTAATCACCACCACCTGAACCGCAATTACCGAACAACCACCGTCACATTTCATCAACCACTTCACCCTCACCCCCCGCTGCAACCACAGTCAACTCCACCAGCATCATCATCATCATCATCACCACAATACACAAACAACACAACCAGCCCAATCAGCCACCGCAACCAACACCGGGATCACCACCACCGCACGACACCACTGCCCAAACACCCCAGTACCAAACCAACTCCATATCAAACCCAAAACCCAAAATTAACTTACCCAAGCTACTCACCTTCGACCGTCGCTTCTTCGACCGGAGTTTCACCGAAAATGGTACTCCTAGATCCGAAATCAAGCCTCGATTTTCACCCTGTTTTGACACCCAATGTTGAGCACCTAACCTCCCCACCATCCGCCTTCGGCGCCGCCAAGTGATGGCGGTGATTCCGCTGGAGATGGCGCCTGCAGCGCCACCGGAGAGGAGAGCTTCTCCCCTCTCTCGCCCTTCTCTCTCTCTGCCTCTGATTTCAGAATGGGATAGAGAGAGAAAGATATTTTGATTTAATATTTTGATCTTTCAGAAATTACCCCTTAAGCCCCCACGTTTGAAAAGTGATCATTTCTGTCCCTCAAGTCTCAAAATCATTCAATTCAGTCCTCACAATGTTTAAAATGTCTTATTTCAGCCCCTACTCTTAAATTAAGTTATTTCAGTCCTTTAGTTTTAAAATGATTTTAATCAGCCACTCCATTGTTAAAATCTATTATTTCAGCCCTATAGTTTAATATTAGTTTTGAGTTTCAACTCAACTTTTAAATTATTCATTTTAGTCCCCCAACTGTTAAAATAATAATTTCAGTCCCTAAAGTTCTAAGTCATTTAAATCAGTTTTAAAAGTATTAAATTGGACTTATTATTTTAAGTTATGCTAGACGAGGCGCTTGGACATTTAGAAGAACAACGTGATTTTTCTTGCTCAACTGTCAGACTCGTGATTTGAGGTAGACTCTAATCTACAAATTTACATTTTTCAAAAGTGCGCATCAATAATTATTTGGATTATAAGTTTAGCATGTATGATTGTGTTCATGAGAATTACTTGCTTAAATGCATGAGAACTTGAACTTTTATGTTCATGAGAATTACTTGCTTAAATGCATGAGAACTTGAACTTTTATGTTCATGAGAATTACTTGCTTAAATGCATGAGAACTTGAACTTTTATGTTCATGAGAATACTGGTGATCGTTAGGCACCTGAGAACTTGAATATCATGATTATGTGTTTTAATTTATAATGTTAAATGATTATTATGCGCGAGTCTACTGAGTATTTCTATGAAATACTCACGTTTTCCAAAAACAAATTTTGCAGATGACGGAGTCGGCGGCGAGGCGTGCGATGGTGGCAATTATTGAGATTTTAGAAATATTTTATTTGAAAGTGAAACTTATTTATTCATGTTTTGTTCCAAGAATAATTTTTCAAATCATTTCAATATTTGAATTGTTTCATAAATGTCGTCAATTTAATTATTTATCGTTACTTTACTTTAAAACTTAAGATTTAATTTTTATGAATTGTTTTAATTAAATTGATTAAAATTTAGTTTCCACTTTAACTTTTAAACAATGGATGTGATGTTTTATAAATTCATTTATTCCGCAAAAATGTTCTTTCAAATGTTTCAAATAATAAATATGATGTTTGAGATTTTTAATTATTTCCGCAATAAAATCAGATTTAAAGGACGAAGTGGCGTCCCGGGCTCCGCGGAATTCGGGGCGTTACAACAAGTAATTATATATAGATAGATATATAAAATAGAATTATGACTCGAGACAAATTCTATTGAAGCGGGCTTTAAAAAATAAGAGTCACAAAATTCTTCCTGCAAATACCACTTTTAAATATTTTATATTTTCAGGAAAAAAGAAAAGAAAGAGCGAGAAAAAGGAAAGCATAGGGGATTCGGGGTGTGCACGAATGATTATGTTGTCCGTATCTCACACCTTAAGTTTTGGGTTCGAATCCCCATCTTTCCTCCCATCCCCTCTCCTCTCCTCTCCTCCCCTCCCCTCCTTGCCCCTTGGCTTAAAAAAATAAATAAAAAAAATAAAAATGGGCATGAATAAAATAAACAACACTAAAAGGGGGAGGGGAAGGGGGAAGGGGAAGGAAGATAAAAATGCTCACAAACCATCTAGCAATAGGTTGAAAGTGAAATAACATATTCCAAAAGGCAAATCATTCAATTCCATGAATTGACAAATAATGATTAAATAGTAGTAATAAGAAAATGATCTACCTAATATTTAAGCAAACAAAAATAAATAAATAAATAAATGTGACATTTGATGAGGTGTTTCATAAATAATGAAGAAATTATTTATATTCAAAAAGTATTAAATTGCAACTTGGAAAGAGCATCACATGGCCCCTCAGGACCTTTACACTTCATGTCATATGAGTAAAGGACCAATGGTGGCAAATGAGGTGAGTTGTTTGCAGACTTGACTTGTTCTGACTCTGTCAAAGATAATTTTGGCTCGTTTTAGATGAGCACGATCCAGTTTACTTTTTTCATGAGTTGGATCTTTTTTTTTTTCCCTGAGTTTATATTATTAATTTAAAAAAATTGTCAACAGTTGAGCTTATTTTACTAATTTCTTAAAAAAAAAAGTCTACTAGTGGACAATTCAATTCGACTTTCCTCGCTGTCACCCTTAACTCTATTTTAGATGGTACCTATATATTTGATTCTTGAATTTAAATAAACTAGAAAGTAAAAACCAAAAATCACAACTGATGCGGATTGATTTTGTCCACCGCTCCTTCGATCACACATGTCCCATGTTTGATCACCTTGGACCTTCTTAAACCTTTGATACCTGCAAAAGGAAGCGGGAATTCTTCCCGTTTTACCTCCAGCGTGAGAATCAGTACACGGGAGGATAATATATCAATATAAATATTCTTAAAGAAATATTCATAGAGAGAGAGAGGGAGAGGTAATTTTCGTCACCTGTAAGGAGTCCTCAAATTCGGGTATTCATAGGTATCAAATCTTAACCGCTCATTAAGAAATGATAGGCATTTATTTAGGGATAATTACCACCCATCAAGGGATAATGATAATGGCCGCTAATTAAGGGATAAGACCGCTAATTAAGGAGTAATAATCACACATTAATAATAGAGTTACCATGTGGATAGGATTTCCCTCTTGCCGCATGTTACTAACTGATTGGATGGGATAACGGATTGTTCATTGTATATCGTGGTCGTTGATAGTTAGGTTGATCTTGACATAAGTTGATCATTACCACACTGCCACGGGGTGATCGAATCAAATAACCATAGGTCGTAATCGAATGTCCATAGGTCGTATCACATGTGTTATTATGGTGAGTATCAATGGCCCCCTTGAAGGATCATTATTTTCGTATCAAAAAATCATGATATTTGGATTGTTTTACTGTCGTGAACGCTAGATCTATTTCGTCTACCCGTTCGTTCGTAACAAACTTCCCGTTGATCGTTTCTTATCGATCGAAGCTTCCTTTGCGATGAAGTCTTGGAATTGATCATTTGTCTTTTTTGATCGTTTTTATACTTCGATGCTTCATTCGTGACAAAGTCTTAATGATCTGCTTATGACAAGGTCTTTGAGATCGTTCTTTGCTTCGCACATGACGAAGTCTTTATGCTTTGTTTGCGATGAAGTCTTTATGCTTTGTTGATCCATGCTTCGCTCGTGACGAAGTATTTATGCTTTGTTGATCCATGCTTCATGCTGACGAAGTCTTCATGTTTTGCTCATGACAAAGTCTTTTATGATCGTTTTTTAGCGATCGATGCTTCATGTGTGACGAAGTCTTTATGCTTTGCTTGTGACAAAGTCTTTTATGATCTTTTTTTAGCGATCGATACTTTGTGTGTGACGAAGTCTTTATGCTTTGCTCGTGACGAAGTCTTTATGCTTTGCTCGTGACAAAGTCTTTATTGATCCATGCTTCGAACGTGACGAAATTTTTAGAATCGGTTCATAAGTGCTCCTTTTCGAACTGTAACTCTTTCATTGAATTTGGAACTAAGATTCATCACCTTTTTCTTAATCTCAGCTTATCATCTTGCAGAGACACTCACCATCTCGTTTTTATACTAAGGCTCGTCACCTTGAGGCTTATCATCTTGTTTTTCCTCTTCGAAGAATGACTTCAATGATGCGAGATCTTTCATGCCCGCCTTAGAAAGTGTGAGGTCTTAGTGCTTGTCTTGAATAATAAGAAAACCGCGAGCTTTGGATCACCTTGAGCAATTGGGAAAATCAATGGAGTTTTTGAACAAGATAAACCCAAGCTAAGTATTTCATTGAACACTTGGCGTGCATAGTCGTAGTTTTGAATTTTCTCCCCAAGTTGTAGTCAGTAGCATCAAGAGATAAATAAAGAAGGCAATTGAAGCACAATCTACATATTCTCTTTAAATTTCCTGTGCCAACTCTGTAACAGTTTAATCTTCTTGTAGACAAGGTTAAAATACATAATTGAATCTAAAGGAACTCCAATCAAACCACGTAAAATGCACATCTTGTTAATTTTGAGCATATTTATTGATGATTGACATGGAGCAAATATAGTGCAGGCCATAATTTTAGTCTGACTCGACAACATGTGTTTAAGACTATTTAGGATGTAACCCACAAAAGCCACACTAAATTAATGTAAAATTCTCGCTGACAGAAAATAAAGATATGTGTCAGTGAAATTTAAC
Source organism: Ligustrum vulgare (assembly GCA_963555705.1). Taxonomy (NCBI): domain Eukaryota; kingdom Viridiplantae; phylum Streptophyta; class Magnoliopsida; order Lamiales; family Oleaceae; genus Ligustrum; species Ligustrum vulgare. The sequence continues at coordinate 1,965,490 of OY743190.1, forward strand.
ACTTTAACTAAACTAGTGTCTGCCATGTTTGTACATGTCCTTGTGCTAATAGAAATTTGGCATGATATCATTTCCTCTTAAAAAGTGTATTTCAAGGTCAAGCATCTAGCTGGACTGAAGACTGTCAAATTGATAACCTCGAATTTAATGTGCCAGCCATAAAAATGAACGTGTAAATTAATAAAGGGGGAGACTTGTGGATGCTGTTAGAAATAACTTTGCCTATTAATAAGAAAACCACGAGCTTGGGTGCTGTTTAAACAATATTTGAAGGCAAATTTAAAAACAAATGGTCATGTACATGCAGCTCAGATATGTGTAGTAGACAAATATCATGGATGACCACGTTCAAGTTACTCTGTGCTAAATTTAAATTCTGCTAAATTAACACGCCTTCGAGATAATCAGGAAATGGACTAGAGAAACTATTATCATGCATATACAAGTGAACCATATCAAAATATGCTTATTAAGTCCAGTTAGACTAAAAGTAACTCTATGATTTCTTTTTCCTGATACCTTTCAAACATATACCAAGAATCACCCGGAGAACTAAATTCTTCTTAAATTCAAGGTTCTCTTGAGGTCACTTGTTATTGAAAATAGTTTATATTTATTCACTTTCTTCTAGCCATCAAATATTTGATTACATTCTAATAGTTGGCAGCTGAAAAATTGATTGTTAAAAAATATTAGCAATTGGCTCAGTTGAATCATACTTAGCAAAACATAATTATGAAGTAAAACACTTCGGTGGCTAGAGGCTCAGCCGAAATAAGTCTCAATTGCAACACTTTGCAAAATGTAGTGAAAAATTAAAGGCAGATAGCAGTTGACAGAGAAAATTGCAGTCATGTAAATGAGGATAGGAATGAAACCGGAATAATTAAAATGACTACTCCCCTTTATGTCTCACTTTCGCTGCTCTCGGTTGTGCTTTGATAGCAGATCGTGACATGAGTTTGTCCGCTCCTACAGCCTTTTCAAAGTGTACTTCCATTAGTGTTAAAGATATTTTAGGATCGAGTGCTGATAACTTTTAGTACTATTTTTGAGGTAAACAACGTTGTTTTCCTCCTCCCCCAGTCATGTTCAATACTGGAAATGTGATGGTCAATGCTCCATCCATTAGATGATCAGAAATGCATGTGCTAGAAGCATCGTTATAGCATTTATCTCTTGCACATAACCCAACCACGAGCTTGGAGTGCCTTTAATGATTTGAGGTCTTAGAGCTTTCCTTGAAGGATAAGAAAACCATAAACGGGCCTTAAATACGTGAGGAATTATAGGCTTGCTTTCAACGATTGGAGGGTTTTGGAGCTAGCCTCGGATTGGTGAGGACTTATAGCTTGTATCAGCAATAGAACTTGTTAATAGCCCTAGGCAACAAGTAAATTCGAGAAAAGCATCAGAATATTGGTGTTGTATTTTTCTTCTTATTTACTTGAACTCGTTTTCCAATTCTAATAAGAAATCACGACAGATATGATGAGTCAATTATGAATACTGATCAGCAATTTTAATTTATGATTTTTCTTTTTGACTGAATGCAATTAAGCAAAATATGAGTCACGTAAATCATTTAACCACCCTATCATCCAAGTCAGTTGCGAAATCCTATCGTGTATATGCTATACATGATTATAATCTCCAATAGGTGCTGAGTAAAATCAGCAATAATATCCAAATCATAGAGATTTCAGTTTATGATAATTTTATCTAAGATTTTTCAAAGGAATTTAATATTATCTCTGAATATAGCATGCGAAATTATAGGAATGGGCCATATAACTTAGGATTCAATAATCAATTCACTTTGAGTTCGACTCCTGCATTAATGATCAGATTCGACAAAGTAATCACGTTTAGAGTTGATTATCCCTTATTTTAGCAGTAATCCTGGAACATAGGGGTTGTATAAATTTAATTTCTTTGCCTCACACAATATTTCTATTAGCTAATGCAATGATTAATGAATAGGGTTTGAGTACACCTGGTCTGGAGAATGATAAAATGGATCTCGATGATGATCATCCCTGCCGTGACCTTCATGGTGACAACTGATGGTTTTATTCCCCTCTTTATTATTTTTGTCATTGAAGCAGTTGGAGCAGGTCTTGTTTGCAATTCTTCGAGCAGATCCAGAAACGACCGAGGTTACTCCAGCAAAATTTTCATTTCTATGGTGATCATCCGCTTTGACCTCAACGATCTTCACAGTTTGATATAGACTCACCAGTCACTGCATAAGGTCTTAAGATGTCTTGTCGGAAATTGCTAGAGGGAATTTTGACTTCGTACTATTGAGTTAAGCTGTTGAACTTATGTAATTGCCGACAAGGTTAGCCCAATAGGATGAAGAGGAGTAGAGACAGCAATGTGAGAATAAATTCTAGTCCAATAGAACTAATTTCAGCCCGTAAGAAGATATAAGCTCCTGTTGTGATGTTTCATTGCGCAACTAATGTACAACCAATGGTGGCTGCTTTTTTTACAAGTAACGCATCATGTATAAATCGATCCATTTTCTGAAACATTTAGTCTTTGCAACCTCAAAAGAATGGTTGAGATATGAATCCACATATTCAGCATCATCAGAAAAGTAGATTGTTTCAGTATCCTCTGCTTTGGTCGAAACTCGACTGCATTCTTTCCTTGTGACTCCGCACATATGATCAAAAAATCGATTTTCCAACACCAGAACTGCTTTGGTCGAAACTCGATTGCATTCTTTCCTTGTGACTCTGCACATATGATCAAAAAATTGATTTTCCAACACCAGAACTGCTTTGGTCGAAACTCGATTGTGTTCTTTCCTTGTGACTCTGCACGTATGATCAAAAAATCGATTTTCCAACACTAGAACCGCAATGGTTTTGATGGGCTGCTGCTGGTAGGTTCCGAAAAAACTCTTGAAAGTATCAAAAACATCAAGAAAGTAGGTTCCATTTTTTTGATTCCGAAGAGAATGGCTTTCTGAATGAAGTTGTTTCTTTGTGGGTTTGAGGAGGTAATGAGTAAAGTGGTGAAGAAAAAAGCTAAAGGAGCCAATTGAAATATAATAATCACTTTCTTTTCATTTTTGGAAAGATTTTGAATAAGTCAATGAATGAAGGTGATGCGTGTACATATTCTCCATTTTTTGCTATTATATGCCCAATCTGTCTTTTTTCATATCTTCCCATTCTTTTCGTAGCTTCTCCATAAAGTTCTTCTTCAACCGACCATTACAGAATCTTTTGGAAAGCGATCTTAAAACCCGGGTTTTGATCGATTTCCCACAGACGGCACCAAATGATGCGGATTGATTTTGTCCACCGCTCCTTCAATCAGACATGCCCCCTGTTTGATCACTTTGGACCTTCTTAAACCTTTGATACCTGCAAAAGGAGGCGGAAATTCTCCCCGTTTTACCTTCAGCGTAAAAATCGGTACACGGGAGAATGATATATCAATATAAATATTCTTAAAGAAATATTCATAGAGAGAGAGAGAGGGAGAGGTAATTTTCGTCACCTGTAGGGAGTCCTCAAATTCGGGTATTCATAGGTCTCAAATCTTAACCGCTCATTAAGAAATGATAGGCATTTATTTAGGGATAATTACCACCCATCAAGGATAATGATAATGGCCGCTAATTAAGGGATAAGACCGCTAATTAAGGAGTAATAATCGCCCATTAGTAAAAGAGTTACCATGTGGATAGGATTTCCCTCTTGCCGCATGTTAATAACTGATTGGATGAGATAACAGATTGTTCATTGTATATCGTGGTCATTGATAGTTAGGTCGATCTTGACATAAGTTAACCATTACCACACTGTCACGGGTTGATCGAATCAAATAATCATAGGTCGTAATCAAATATCCATAAGTCGTATCACATGTATTAATATGGTGAGTATCACTTTAAAAGTTAAAAATTCTACCCGACGTGAACTATTTTATAATCTGGTCCCGAGAGGTCAACCCTCAACTTTCACACTTGAACGAACAATTATGAAATTCGTATGATTACGACTTTAGGGCCCCTTTGTAATAAAATGTCATTGCATGTTCCAAAAAATGAGGTGGCACCCAAAAGCCAACTCATGTAAAGTATTATATTAACATAATAAGTAACGTATTATTTCTCATAACCCCATAACAAGATTTCCCAAATTCTCTTACAAAATTGTGTCTATTTTTGCTTATTCTATTGGTGTTCTACAGCTTTCATGAATTTAATATACAATTTATGGGCACATGACAGTCATATATGCTTAACCATTCAACTTGGGAATTATTTCAGCTTTGAGATTCTTCCATTTTCAGAGGTAAGTTTTCTGCTTTTGTTTGTGCATTTTCTTTGAGTATATTACTTGAATTTGATTGTTTTGATTCATTGTTTCGAAGCCCAGATCGGTGAAGAATTTGTTGGGATTTTTTTTGGGTGATTTGGATTTTGAATATAAATGGCTGAAACTCGATCCTCAAAATGTTCATGGAATGTAATAGAATTTTGTTGAATTGAAAACGAGGGTTATTAAAATACTTTCATTTTATGTGGGATTTATAGATATTAGATGAGTGGTGGAAATTAGTCTCCAGTCAATCAGTATATATTACTACACTGTCTATTTCTATGAGTATGAAAGAACTGTTTGCTCTTGTACTTGAAGTTTAGAGGTCCCTCGATATTATTACCATCTAAATTTTTCGAATTTTGTTGTGATTCGGTGTATATGTTTATTCAACTCTGTAAAGAATGGAGAACAGAGCTGGAGATTTGCAAGTTTGGGGTGTCAAATTCTTTTTGTAGTAATTTGTCTGAAATAAAAATTGTTTATTTTGAAAATCAGTTCAGGATTGAATGACAGATACCGGCCTGATGCACTGAAGGCGCTGTACAGTAGACACTGTTGAAGACGGGTAGGATCGAGAAACATTACATAAGCTAGACGGAGTCTCAAAGGGACTTGGAAACACATAAAAACTCTTTTAAGTCTAGTTATTTTGGAGTTGGTAGTCAATCCCATTTCGGATAGTGAATGTTGACAATTGAATCTTGAGTGTGGAATCTATAGCACAATCGATATGGTAAACTATTGAATTGACAAATTAGTGAATAGCTGGACGTATGAAACGTGAAACACATTGGACCGATATTCTAGTTAGGAAATTACATAGCCATTTAGTGTAACAAAAATTTTGACATTTATGTTATTATTGTCATCATTGTGTTGCGATTTCTGCTACTGCTGATATCATTATTATTGTTATTGTTTGATAGAATCTACAATTCCACAAGTGAAGTTAAAAATGGTAGAATAAAGTTGGTGCAAATTTTAATTATCTCACAAGCATGTTTGGGCTAAGCTTACAAGTTACTTTTAATAACTTTTACTTTTTCTTTGTAAGCTTAGCCAAACATGATGCCATCCTTTTAAGAATTTTTTAGGTTTACATATTTGGCACCAATATACTGTTTTTCAATCATATCTCTTGAAATGCATATCAAATTGGTGGCAGTAACTATGGAGATAGCATGGAATCATGGTTCCAAAGAACTGATGGACGACAAGCAACTGAATTTCAGCCAACCACTTTTATCTGTGAGAAGAATTTCACCCACAGTGGCCTCCGAAAAGGAAGACAAACGTAAAACTGAAAATTCTGTTCGCCGGATACCTCGACTTCCACATTACAGATCAGAACTGAAATCGGGCCCTGTGAGTAATCCAGGAGCTGTGCCTTTTGTCTGGGAACAAAAACCCGGAAGACCCAAGGAAGATATCAAACCACAAACTCAAAATTTCGATAGGCCTCCAATTGCCCCAAAGCTTCCTCCTGGGAGATCTCCAAAGGCTAACCAGCAAGTTTCTGATGAAGTTTCTGCATCTGCTAGTGTAACTAAAAGTCAATTAAGAAATGTCACTCGTGATGTACGGAGTGTTCCATCTGTGCTTGATAAAAACAAAAACTTTGATAACTTCAAAGAGACAAAAGTGTGGAAAATAAAGACATTTTTGTTGAATTTGGTAAGCCACCATTAGCCAACAATTTAGTCTATGTTCACACCTATTTGGTAAGCCACCATTAGCCTACAATCCTCATATGTTCACACCTATTTTATTCCTTCCATTGTTGATTTTTTGTCCAAACTTTCCCTATAAATAGAGGGCAAAACCTCAATGGAAAATGCACCAAGTAGAGAGGAAAATAGAGAGTGAAAATAGTAGAGAGAAACATTTGTGAGTAGAGAGAAAATTAGAGAGAAATAAATTGTTTTCTCCTAAGTATTTTCCTACCTTGTTTTCTCCTATTACAAGAGAGGTTAAATATTGTTATCTCCTTGTATTTAGAGAGAAGGTTGTTGTAATTCTCCTACTATAGTGAAATCCTCCTATACTTGCCCGTGGACGTAGCCATTATTGGTGAACCACGTAAATACTTGTGTTCCATTTTAACCGCATTTTCTCAATTCCACTATACTTGTTGACCAACGTGATCCACGCCTTTCCTAACAAGTGGTATCAGAGCCTGGTTACATCTTTTGAAATTCTTAGTATGCTCTGTGGTTGCAGCTTTGTCTGATCTTCCACATCAGAAAAGATTTCTTGAGATTGTTTTGCGTAGGGTCGGTGTTCACTATCACTCGGTATTATTACCAAGTCGTGAACAAAAATGGCAGCAAAGTATGAGGTTGAAAAGTTCAATGGGAACAATTTCTCGTTATGGAAAATGAGAATAAAAGCAGTTTTGAGAAAAGATAACTGCTTGGCGGCAATTGGAGAGAGGCCCGCGGATATCACTGACGATGGCAAGTGGAACGAGATGGATAGCAATGCAATTGCTAATCTGCACTTAGCACTAGCTGATGGAGTATTGTCAAGTGTGGCGAAAAGGAAAACAGCAATTGAAATATGGGACACCCTAACGAAGCTATACGAGGCCAAATCATTGCACAACAAAATTTTCCTAAAGAGACGGCTTTACACCCTTTGGATGATGGAGTCAACTACAGTGACATACCACATCAACACCCTCAACACTCTATTTTCACAGCTTACATCAATGGGCCATAAAATAGAGGCAGGGGAACGTGCTGAAATTCTACTTCAAAGTCTACCAGATTCGTATGATCAACTCATCATCAACTTAACTAACAACATAGAAGATCTAGTCTTTGATGATATTGCAGCTGCGGTTCTTGAAGAGGAAAGTCGGCGCAAGAACAAGGAGGACAGACTATCTAGTTCACAGCAGGCGGAAGCCTTGACGATGATGAGAGGGAGATCAACGGAACATGGCCCCAGTGGGAGTCATACCCAAGGTAGATCTAAATCCAGAAGTAAGAAGAATGCCAAGTGTCATTACTGTGGCAAGAAAGGGCACTTAAAAAGGGATTGTTGGAGTCTTAAGAGAAATGAAGAAGCCAAAGGGAAGGCACATGAGATACCAAAAGCTCAGGGTTGTGTAGCAAGCACCTCATATGATGGCGAAATTTTATACAGCGAGGCAACGATTGTTGTTGAAGGCAGAAAGCATTTCACCGATGTCTGGCTCATCGATTCAGGAGCGACATGGCACATGACACCAAGGAGAGAATGGTTCCATCAATATGAACACATCTCAGGAGGTTCAGTGTTTATGGGAAATGATCATGCTTTGGAGATCGTTGGTATTGGTACTATCAAAATAAAAATGTATGATGGTACAATTTGCACTATCAAGGAGGTTCGGCACGTAAAGGGCTTGAAGAAAAATCTATTGTCTTTGGGACAACTAGATAGAATTGGGTGCAAAACTCATGTTCAAGATGGGACTATGAAAATAGTCAAAGGCGCGCTTGTAGTGATGAAAGCAGAAAAGATAGCTGCAAATCTGTACATGCTTAAAGGAGATACTCTACAAGAAGGAGAAGCATCTGTTGCATCGGCAGGTTCAGTAGAAGAATTAACAATGATGTGGCACCGAAAACTTAGCCACATGTCTGAACGTGGTTTGAAAATTCTCTCTGAACAAGATCTTCTTCCAGGGCTCAAAAAGGTATCATTACCCTTTTGTGAGCATTGTGTCACTAGTAAGCAGCACAGATTGAAGTTTAGCACTTCTACTACTAGAAGTAAAGCTATCTTGGAATTGGTTCATTCTGATGTTTGGCAAGCACCGGTTATGTCCCTAGGAGGTGCAAAATATTTTGTATCTTTTATTGATGATTACTCCAGGAGATGTTGGGTGTATCCAATCAAGAAGAAGGCTGATGTGTTCGAAGTCTTCAAAATCTACAAAGCGCGGGTAGAACTTGAATCTGAGAAGAAGATCAAGTGTTTGAGGACGGACAATGGAGGAGAATATACTGGTAATGAATTTAATATTTTTTGTCAACAAGAAGGTATTAAAAGACATTTCACGACGGCATATACTCCACAACAAAATGGAGTGGCAGAGCGGATGAACAGAACATTGTTAGAAAGAACGAGAGCAATGTTGAGAACTGCAGGGTTAGCTAAATCATTTTGGGCTGAAGCAGTCAAAACCGCCTGTTATGTGATCAACCGGTCACCATCAACCGCGATTGATCTGAAGACGCCGATGGAGATGTGGACAGGGAAGCCAGCCGATTATTCTCACTTACATGTCTTTGGAAGTCCTGTGTACGTTATGTACAATGCCCAGGAAACATCAAAGTTGGATTCAAAATCCAGAAAATGCATTTTCTTGGGGTATGCTGATGGAATCAAGGGGTACCGCCTGTGGGATCCCACTGCCCACAAGGTGATAATCAGCAGAGACGTGATATTCACGGAAGGCAAGGTACAAGAAAATGATAGCACTTTCAAAGAGCCAGAAACTACTATGGTTGAAGTTGAAGTTGAAAATAGAGAAGAACAAGAAGTCTGGGATTCTTCTGAAGCAGCACCGGAGCATGAAGAAGGAGAACAAGCTGAGTTTACAGTTCCTGAAATCAGACGATCAACTCGGGAGAGGAAAGAACCAGCTTGGCACTCTGAGTACATTATGGAGAGCAATGTTGCATACTGTCTACTGACGGAGGATGGAGAGCCATCAACTTTCCATGAGGCTTTAAATAGCCAAGAAGTTTCGCAGTGGATGGAAGCTATGCAGGAAGAAATTGAGGCTCTTCATAAAAACAAGACATGGGATCTTGTTTCGCTACCACAAGGAAGGAAAGCCATTGGAAATAAATGGGTCTACAAGATCAAACGTAATGAAAATGACCATGTGGAGCGGTATCGTGCTAGACTGGTGGTAAAGGGATATGCTCAGAAAGAAGGCATTGACTTCAACGAAATATTCTCTCCTGTTGTTCGACTCACGACAGTTCGAGTATTATTGGCGATGTGTGCTACATTAGACTTGCACCTGGAGCAGTTAGATGTGAAAACTGCATTTCTTCATGGTGAGCTTGAAGAAGAAATTTATATGCTCCAACCAGAAGGTTTTGAAGAAAAAGGAAAAGAGAACTTGGTTTGCAGGTTGAACAAATCTCTATACGGTCTCAAACAGGCGCCGAGGTGTTGGTATAAGAGATTTGATTCCTTCATCATGAGCCTTGGATACAACAGACTTAGTGCAGATCCTTGTGCTTATTGCAAGAGATTTGGTGATGGTAATTTCATTATCTTGCTGTTGTATGTTGACGACATGTTGGTAGCAGGCCCCAACAAAGATTGTCTCAAAGATTTGAAGGCACAGTTGGCTAGGGAGTTTGAAATGAAGGACTTGGGAGCCGCAAACAAGATTCTAGGGATGCAAATTCACCGAGACAGAAATAATAGGAAGATTTGGCTTAGTCAGAAGAACTACTTGAAGAAAATCTTGCGACGCTTCAATATGCAAGATTGTAAGCCAATTTCTACCCCTCTTCCTATTAATTTCAAGTTATCCTCAAGTATGAGTCCTAGCAGTGAAGCGGAGAGGATGGAGATGTCTCGAGTACCGTATGCATCAGCAGTGGGTAGCCTAATGTTTGCTATGATTTGTACAAGACCAGACATTGCACAAGCAGTGGGAACGGTCAGCCGATATATGGCAAATCCTGGTAGAGAGCATTGGAATATGGTGAAGAGGATCCTAATATATGTCAAGGGTACCTCAAATGTTGCATTATGCTATGGAGGATCAGAATTTAATGTTAGAGGCTATGTAGATTCAGATTATGCAGGTGATCCTGATAAAAGCAAGTCCACCACTGGATATGTGTTTACTCTTGCTGGAGGAGCTGTAAGCTGGGGTTCAAAACTGCAGTCTATCGTGGCTACTTCTACGACGGAAGCAGAATATGTGGCGGCTACACAAGCTAGCAAAGAGGCAATATGGTTGCAAATGTTAATGGAAGAACTCGGACACAAACAAGAGAAGATTTCTCTATTTTGTGATAGTCAGAGTGCTTTGCACTTAGCAAAGAATCCAGCATTTCATTCAATGACAAAACATATTAGAGTACAATATCACTTTGTACGAGAGAAGGTGGAAGAAGGAAGTGTGGATATCCAGAAGATCCATACGGAGGACAACCTAGCGGATATGTTCACAAAGCCGATCAACACTGATAAGTTCACATGGAGCCGATCCTCTATCGGCCTAGCAGAAGCATAAGCAGCATGAGAATGGCAAGTGTGGGAAGGATGGCAGGTTGCAACAAAAGTGACTTTAAGTGGGAGAAATGTGGAAAATAAAGACATTTTTGTTGAATTTGGTAAGCCACCATTAGCCAACAATTTAGTCTATGTTCACACCTATTTGGTAAGCCACCATTAGCCTACAATCCTCATATGTTCACACCTATTTTATTCCTTCCATTGTTGATTTTTTGTCCAAACTTTCCCTATAAATAGAGGGCAAAACCTCAATGGAAAATGCACCAAGTAGAGAGGAAAATAGAGAGTGAAAATAGTAGAGAGAAACATTTGTGAGTAGAGAGAAAATTAGAGAGAAATAAATTGTTTTCTCCTAAGTATTTTCCTACCTTGTTTTCTCCTATTACAAGAGAGGTTAAATATTGTTATCTCCTTGTATTTAGAGAGAAGGTTGTTGTAATTCTCCTACTATAGTGAAATCCTCCTATACTTGCCCGTGGACGTAGCCATTATTGGTGAACCACGTAAATACTTGTGTTCCATTTTAACCGCATTTTCTCAATTCCACTATACTTGTTGACCAACGTGATCCACGCCTTTCCTAACAAAAAGATGATGAGGACAGTTCTGACTCAAATGATAGTGAAGAAGCATATGTAGATGCACTTGATACACTTTCAAGAACTGAATCATTTTTTGTGAATTGTAGTGTAAGTGGTTTAAGTGGATTTGATGATCTTGATGTGAAACCATCTGGGGGGTTTTCGACTGATCCACAAATGCAGGAGTTCATGATGGGTCGGTTTCTCCCTGCAGCTAAGGAAATGGCTTCAGAAACACCTGAATATGTCCTCAAAAAGCAACCTGTAGTTCGAGAACAACCAAGGGAGATAAAGAAAAAAGTTACTGGAGATAAGCCTCTGTTGCGATATGGTCCTAGTTTTACAAACCGTTATTCCCACCAATATCACGATAATGATGGTGATTACGATGATGAAGAAAGTCATGATGATTATTGTCAAGGTGGAAATTTGACAGCAGTTTGTGGGTTGTTGCCCCGTTTCTGCTACAAGAGTAAACTCTGCCTTTTAAATCCCATTCCCTCAATGAGTGTGAGGACCCGAGTACCAAAGTCTCCTGCAAATAAAATGCAAGGGAGATCTTCATCAGCTGGTTCTTTCAGTGCAACAAAGAATGAGGTAATAAGTTGTGGTTCCATCTGCCCCCTCCCCCCCTACTTATGTGTGCCAATCTTCATCTGTGGGTTTTGTTTAATAAATTATACTTCTGTTTTGTGAAGCAGTCTAGTTCTGACACTTCTCTGCGAAAATCTGCTGGTGAAGTCCGAACAGATGAAGTCATCGAGGATAAAACAAGTTTGAGAAATCAGGTCAATTCAAATAATTGGCAGAGACAGAATCTTAAGGGATCATCTCTAAGTAGGCCACTAGATGGACATATTACAACTATCTACTGTGAAGAATCACCTCGATTCATTCACGAAGAGAAAGTGGTCCTTGCCATTCCTGAAGAAACAAAAGGTTACAGAACCTTTGAAGAATTATTGTCTGATCAGAGCAGTTCAAAGGAATTAAATTCCACAAATCCTGTTGAGAAAACTCTGTATGTAGATACTAAACACCAGGTGGAATCTCCAAGAACCAGATTTTATTCGTCACATAAGCAAGTGGAGCAAATGCCTGGTTCAGGAGAAAAAGATTACGAGGTTATTGTCAAGTCCAATGATCAACATAATTTGCATAATGCAGACAAGGGAGCAAAATTACTGCCCAACGCTCAGAAATCTAGTGACTTTATTGTAGTATCTTCGATCAACAAATCGAATATAAAAGAGGGAATGGGGGCAATAAAAGGTTCTGGACATGATCAAGATGTTTACCGCAATTCAGATACTGCCAATTATATAGAAGTAAATGAAAAGAATGCTACTGAGAGCTTACAACTGCAGGAATCAGAAAATCTAGAGAATTCTCATCAAAGCCACTTTCAGTTTCCTGTTTCTCCACCATTACCAAAATCTCCATCAGATTCTTGGCTTTTCCGTACTTTGCCTTCCATGTCCGCAAAGAATTCATTTCTGCATTCATACATTGGCACGGCAACGAATCCTCCAAACAAGGCACTTAAGGCACAAACCTGTGATCCCAAATGGGAAACAATGGTTAAAACTACAAAGGTGCGGCATCAGTATTTTCCTTATTTTGAGATACTATTGCTCATTATTTTTACTAATTATTTGACTCTGTAAATTCCACTCATATGTTAATATATGAATAAAATCTAATTGGCTCACATTGGTTTCCTTTTTCTGTCAGGAACAGTTGACTCCTATTCCTGAAACGTAGAAGAACCATTCCTGAGACCTTTCTGTTCATATTCAACTGTTTTTTGGAGAATCCATTAGCTTAATGGACATATTAGATGACAAAAGGTTCAACTTTTTCTATTTTTTCTCTACGGTTATCTGGAGGTGCTTGCTTTTGTTATCCTAGAAGGCAATGATTTGGTAACTGTAATTCTGTTGCCTCATCTCCTGTCAATGATTAATGGTCATAATAAAATTAAGTTCCTGTATAGATTCATTGACTGGCTTTGAGTTATTTTCTTCTGTACAAATTGTACAGAGAAACACAAGGTTAAACTTAATAAATGGATGCTGAAAGACTTGTACATGTTCACATCTTGCTTGCATCACAATGAATTAAACTTTTAGGTTGTGTATATTGGAGGATTCTCCAGTTGACATTATGATAGTTTTTTAATTTCTTTTGCTGTTTGGTTGTCAAAATAAATTATCTTAATACTCTATTTATTACCTATGTATCCACGTTCGTCCATATATATCTCTGTGCACGCGCGAATTAAACAGAATTTACGCGACTAAAATTCAACTTGTGAAACATATGAATCTGTTAGTTATATGACATGAACTTAAACTTTTGAATATCACAGATTACAGAATAATTCTTGATTCTGCTATGTATGTTAATGCCTTCTACCCTGCAGAATTAGATAATTGTTTAAGACTTTTAAGTGCTTATTTATTTGGCCGTGTTTTCAAGTGCATTATAAGTTGTGGGTCGAATAAAAAGAACGCTTGATCAGTTTAAATTCTAATTTAAGCTTTGCCAAACATGCTCTGTTGGCATTAGAGTGTACTCCCTCCGTTCCAATGATATAGACTGTTTTTCCTTTTTCATTTGTCCCAATTATATAGACATGTTTCATAAGCAATGATCTCCTACCCGCTGGAGGGTAGGTTATCCTACCCTCCAGCACCTTTTCCATCCCAGAAAATATTTTTTTAATGATGAAAAAGGTGCTGGAGGGTAGGATAACCTACCCTCCAGCGGGTAGGAGATCACCAGGCCATGTTTCATTATTGTGGAGGTATTTAATTTGTTTGTTTGTTTACTAATGTATCACTATTTATTACTTCCAATATAATAATAGTTTTAATATTAAATAAGGGTGAATTGGAAATTTCTTTACAAAAAGTACATTTTCAATGATATTAAATATGTTTTCTTAATCTGTATGAAAAGTCAAACAAGTCTATATAATTGAGACAGAGGGAATAATAACTTTAGGTCTATTTTATTGCATGTTGAAACTTGAGTTCCTTTTGACTCGGAATGTGAAAAAATGATTCAGTCAAGATCTTGACTTTCTATTTTTCAATTCAGATCTAGCAATAAATAATCCGTCTACATTTTCAGTTAATGAGGGGGTCATCATAGCTTTATAATAAATGCATTTCTTTGTGTCATATAGAATTTAATTTATTGATTTTGAACATTAATAATACACAAATTAAAATATAATATTATTCATAGTATTGAAGAGTCTTGCGATTAAAGCATGTTTGTTGGAAAAATACGAGAAACTTAAAGTGTTTTGCTTTCAATCATGGCAATGACAGGTATCGGAAATGTGGGAAGAAAAATGGGTGTCGATCCAGAAATTTATGCTTATAATGGTGCTGTTAATGGCGGCAGTGGAAATGATTGTTGGATAAAATTATGCATAATTATATTTTTTTAAGAAAAAATACTTGCATGTAAAGACGATTAAATAACGACTTACACTTGTAAAATATCGAATAATTTTTTTATTTACCAAAATCATGATACGCACATAATTTCGATTTACTAATATGGAGAAATTAGAAGAAGATAAAATAAAGCGAGGTATGAGAATGCAAATTTACTTAAGATGGATTTAGCCCCCTGCACTGGTGCTAACAGGATCAAATGGACGTTCATCTCTCAAGATACAACGCTTCTTCCAAAATTAATATAGCACGGTATTAATTTTGTCCAAGAACCAACACTTGACTATACTCTTCAAGAATGGAATAGACATCGAGTAATAGATATAAAAATATGAAACTCAAAATAATTTGAAAATTATTTTGACAGAATTTGGAGTAAGAAAGAATTAGAAATCAATTATGTGGAATTGATTTGGAGTGAATAAAATGAAATTAGGAGGGTCGAATTTATAGATTTTAATGTGTCTCTTCGAATGGTCGCATTTTTTGGCACAAATTCATGTCAACCATTAGATCGCACCATTTCATGATTGATAGTGTATATTGCATCTTATCAAAAGTCATGACTCTTTATTACATACCTACTGGAGATTTATTCCAATTCACACATTAATCACCCTTAAATTTCAACAATCTTCCACATGAATGAAAGAAGTCGACCCAGAACAAGGAAGACGAAGAAGAGTACAATTTGAAAGATAACGCATCAAGATAGGTAGCTTTCACTTTGAACCTTTCATAGTAAGAATCTATCGAATCACTTGGCTAATCAGTGAACGCAACGTTTTGAACTGTCAGTCATTATTGCAAGCTCAGACAATAGATCAAATACATTATCTCTCATATCAAACTTGGTTCTCTATTGTATTCATTATTTCAACCCCGAACTTCTTGGGTTCTGCGAGTGCTTTAGAGAATTCACCTAAGAGAAATTCTCAACGAACCGGCCATGTTCACACTTACATAGGTGATGTAGTATAAAGCGTATCCTACAATACTCCACTTGTACATATTACAAGATATAGTCATCATTAAAAGCAAAGCTTATCCTTACATTCTTTGTAGGCAACACTTTTGCATCATAGAAATGGGGAGGAGTTTAAACTCCGAAGTGATTCAATCATAATTAGTTTTCCTATTGAACTTAGTCAATGGGATCCCCAGTCGCCAGGTTAGGTTTCCATTATGTTGGCCCATTAGTTTAGGCTTTACACCCATTTCCCTCGATGCGCAATCTACTCTCAAAATAACATATTTATAAATGGATCCGCTAGGTTATTCTTCGATAAAACAATCATTATTGTTTAAAATGAGAGCAATCTTCCAATGATATATATCAAGGCTTACCACTATACATGACAATTTGTACCATGTGATTTGTAGCTAGCAATCTCAATCAAATGATATAACAAACGTAAATGTCACCAATTTCAAAATCCTTCGAAAACATTTGAAGCCATCATACTTTGTTCTAACTTTATTGGAAGCACTAATTTCTTTCAATTCTTATGTTGTATTAAGGATTTCCACAAAATAACTACATAATCAATAGTAAAATATATTTACTAGTAGATTTTGAATCATTGCATTGGATATCCAATTTACAACATCATGCGCACATTAATTTTAACAAGGCATTCATTGCAGTGCAGTTTATCATTTCAAATATTTTTGAATATCATTATATTCTAATTTGAAGAAAGCAATGACAACCCCCACAAATCATGGGTTGCATTAGAATTTTAATTGAGAATGTTATACAAACAATCATCATACCCCTACAATATTGGGTTAAGCTAAAACTTAGAGCTCATCATCTCTTTTAAAGTTCTATCATGTTTTTATTTATATTTATCCACTCACTTCTATTCAACACATAAATGGCTAGAAACATCAATGAAAGTTCATGTACTTTCATATTTAAGACGGTCAATAATAACCATTTTTTTTTAAAGGTCCATGACATTTAATATGTTATTCTTGTATATTGAGGACTTTCAACCTTTCCACATTTTCACAAAAGGTAATTTTAAGAATGCGACTTGTAGACCTTGCTGCCCCCATAAAGATTTGAATATATTCAAATTTATGTTGAGAACGAATTGTTTAACCCCAAGATACATATGTCAAACTAATTTTAATATTCATCAACACATCAACACTATTCACATTCTTTATTTTATAGATGCAAACCTCATAATGAATAACTATACTTGTTGTGCAATTTTAAGTAACATGATAATATAATATAATATTATCTTCTAATTTGCACAAGTACCATCTGACAATATTATCAAATTAAGTGAGGTTTTCCATGAAATAGACCATTGTACTTTTCAAATTATCATTTAAGATGAATGATGTAACGCCCCGAGTTCCGAGGAGCCGGGAACGTCACTTTTCTAAATTCTTGAATAAAACTTTTGTTGCGGAAAATGATTAAATATTAAATATCGCATTTATTGAATAAAAGTTTAGCGATAATTCAAATGGAATAGGTAAATTCGTACAAATTTATAAAAATGACAATTCTTGATAAAATGAAATAATTATTTCAAAGCTCACGACTTTTAAAAATATCAATTTGTAATTTTCCGTCATTGCCCATCACTCGCCACCGTCTCCGAAATCTGTAAAAGATTTTTAAAAACGGGTTGAGCATTTCATAGAAATACTCAGTAGACTCGCGCATAATAATCATTTAACGTTATAAATTAAAACACATAATCATGATATTCAAGTCTCAAGTGTCTAACGATCGCCAGTATTCTCATGAACATAAAGTTCAAGTTCTCATGCATTTAAGCAAGTAATTCTCATGAACATAAAGTTCAAGTTCTCATGCATTTAAGCAAGTAATTCTCATGAACATAAAGTTCAAGTTCTCATGCATTTAAGCAAGTAATTCTCATGAACACAATCATACATGCTAAACTTATAAATCAAATAATTATTGATGCGCACTTTTGAAAAACGTAAATTTGTAGATAAGAGTCTACCTTAAATCTGACGAGTGTAAAGTTGAGCGGGAAACGACTTAACTCCTTTAAAATCTCCGTACGCTTCGTCTAGCCAATTAGAAGATCAAGTCGAATTAGTCTTTTGAAATCTATAGTTTAAAATGATATATTACAATTTGGGGACTTAAATTGATGATTTGAAAGTTGATGGACTAAAATGAATAATTTGAAAGTTCAAGGACTAAAATGAATACTTTTGAAAGTTGAGGGACTACAATGTAAATTTTCCAAAAGTTGGGTCGAAGCTTAAAATGAACTTTAAATTAGAGGGCTTGAAATAATTGATTTTAAGAATGAGGGCCGAATAAAATCATTTAGAACTTAAGGGGACTGAAATAAAACATTTGGAACTTTGGGGGCTAAAATGTAAACCTTTTAAAACTTAGGCTTCAAATCAAATAAATTAAATCAGCAAGGACCAAAGTAAAATGGGTTTGATACTTAGGGTTAAAATAATAACTTTTGAAACTTTAAAGTAAGATTTAAAAATATTTAAACTATAGGGACTGATTTAGATTATTTTAAAACTTGAGGACTAATTTGAAGCAATTTAAAACCTCAGGGACCAAGCTGAAATTCTGAATAATCAAAATTAAATAAAACCCCTCTCACTCTATCTCTCTACCATATCGGACGCAGAGAGAGGGGAGGAGCGAGCGACGCCGGCGAGGTCCCCCCTCTGCGCAACTGCGATTTCGCCGGTGAAACGCCGGCGCTGGACGCAGCGAGCGACGGCCAAGGAAGGGAGTCGGATTTTTGGGATCAGGGTGCGGGAGTAGGTGCGAATCCGAAGTGCAACCGAGGCTTGATTGCGCGATCTGGGTCTGAAATTCCGGCGAATAGGTCGGCGGTAGAGGTAAGTTTCTGGGTTTCTTTGATTCTTGGGTTTATTGATTTGGTTTTGGTTGGGATTGGGCAGTGATGATGCTGGGTGTGTGTGGTGGTGTCGCGGGGGAATTGTGGCGGTGGTGGTGACTGTGGTGCTTGGTGGTGATGATGATGATGATTATGATTGGTGTTTGGGTTTGAGTCTCGGTTGAGAGGGCAGTGGGCGAAAGTGGTTGCGGTGTCTGTGTGTGGTGGTGGCGGCGGTAGAGGTCGTGGTTTGGGCGTGGTGATGATGGTGCTGATGATGACGATGAATGGCTAGGCAGTGGAGGCCGATGGTGTGAACTGTGGTGTTGGTTTGACATGGCAGTAGCATGGGTGATGACTGGAACTTGTGCAGTTATGCTGCTATTCTTGCCTTGCTGATCTGTATGGCAGTGCTGGAATGATGGAAAACCGGGTGTTGGTTTGTGCTGAAGAGGCTGGTGAAGATGGGGTCTTTGAGGGTTGGATTGTGCAGTGTATAAGGGAGTGTGTTGGGTGAAGTGAGAGCAACAGGGTATGGGCTTGGGTTGGTGGAAGGATGGGTTGTGTTAGTGGGAGTTTGGTTTGAGGTAGGATATATATTGGGAATCTATGTGGAATATTTGACAATTACGAAACGAAACCGAGACAAATAATACGCGTGAATTCAACTGAATTTGGAAAATGGATCTGATAAGATGATCTCAACACGATTCGGATTTTGAGACGATTTTTAAAGAAATAAAATAAATAAGTAAAATGATATAATTTTAGAAATTCGGAATTTATTATTAAAATGGAATTAATTCGATATTTCTCGATGTGGCTAGACGAACGCGTCGTGACGTTAATTTAAAATGAGTGAGATTGCAGCGACACAATTTTCGTGACTTTAAAAATAAATATTAAATTGCGTAAAAATTCTTGGTCGCTACAACCTTACCCCCTTAAAATAATTTCGTCCTCGAAATTAAACTTTCTTGATCTATTCTTTCTGGATACTTGGCTATGATCTCTTCTTCATTTCCCAAGTAACTTCATCATTATTATGTCTACCCCACTGGACTTTGACTAAAGGAATCTCTTTGTTTCTTAAGACATGGACTTCTTCTCTCTACTATGCACATAGGTGCCTCTCTATAAGTCAAATCTTTCTGAACTGCAAGAGACTGATAAATCACCACATGACTAGAATTATGAACATACTTTCTCAACAGAGAAACATGAAAAATATTGTAAACAACTGCAAGTTCTGGTAGCAAAGCCAAATAGTAAGCCACATTATCCACTTCTCTAGTATTTCAAATGGTCCGACAAAAACAAGACCTAAATTTTCTCTTCCTTGCCGAAGCAAAAGTACCCTTCATAGGAGTTACTTCCAAGGACACTTTCTCTCTGATCTCAAACATTAAGTCTCTTCTTTGATCGGCATAGCTATCTGTCTATCTTGGGCAGCTATAATTCGTACTCTGATCTTTCTCAATAGCATCAACTGTTCTTCTCAATTAATACTGAACCCAATGATTTCTTCTCATTAACTTCATCCCACTCGATTGGCGATCAACATCGCCGTCCATACAAAGCTTCATAGGGGGCCATAACAAAGGTAGCTCGAAAATTATTTGTTGTAGGCAATCTCTACTGATAGAAAATGTATCTCTCGATTACCATTTGGGTCTAGAACACATGCCTTAAGCATAACTTTCAATGTCTGAATCTGGAGATGGTATAATTTAGTACCCATTGCCACATGTAAACTGTTCCAAATCTCGAAGTAAAACTCGAATCTCTATCCGAAAAATGAACACTAACAATACATGAAATCGGACAACTTCTCTAACATATATCTGTACCTCATACGAAGCTATGCGAAAATACGCTCGATAGCTATTGAGTAGAACTAAATCAATCATCCGTCATTATCCAACTTATTAACTCATTCATTAACCTTCTACTCCCAAACTTTCCAGAATCTATACTGATATCGAATCCACGATATAAACATCAATTATTCAAATGCTTAAACTAGAAACCAAGAAGATTGATCAAGAATAATACCTTATCACCCAAAACATAGAAACGCGGTATCAATTCCAAAACATTTGGGTACAAACTCAAACTTGGCAGAATCTTTCTGAAGAGATTTACAAACGAAATCATTTCTAAACTCGACTGAAACTTCCCTTTCAAGATGAAGGAATTCAAACTTAAATCCTTTAGTCTATACTGTTTAATCATGTATCAAGTACTTGATATCACTTACTCATTCTAGCTGAGGACAAAGGTACTACTTAAAGTATCATCACAAGAATCAAATCTGATATTATGAACTTAAGAAACCTCACTAACTTTCCAATCTGAAGTTCAAGATTCAATTTCCCTGTTCTCCCAAAACTTCACTTCATGTTACCATTTGAACAATACTCTGATTAAGTCTATCACCATTGGCCAAGACTTCTGTGAATCATATAGGATTCCTCATCAAGTTTACTTAACCCAAATATACAATCTCTTTATAGATAAAGTCACACAACTGGTCATCTCAGGTTTTCCATCATTGTAGTAAAACATCTTACTCACATCAAAAGTACAACTGATAACAAGAAATCGAAACTGCATAACCAAAATCTTAAATAAATCTTTATATCTTATGACTCAAAATGAAGATTCTCAATCGTAGGTAATATTTCACCATAATGCAATAACCCATCAAAATGAGATCAATTGACTCCATATATTCACACAATCCTTCGAAGGATAACCATAACATCTATTACCCGTCTAGTCACCATATCTTGTAGTAATCATGTAACATGTCACTTATCATCGTATCATATGACCTCAAATAATCATATCAATCTCTCTAAGATTTCAATATAATAACCATCATATCTATCACGTGAACCTTGTACGTCAATCTGCTCACTAAGATTATATATCAATCTCTTAAACTAAATAAATCTTGGATTCTGTCATTGCCGCTCCTTCTGCACACTACTCCGTAATAAGTCATTACTGTGAAGGCTGATCCTCATTTCCACAAATTCTATCCATAAGGACAAATACATAAAATTTCATTTCTTGTTTTCGAACCAAAATACCATTAGTAACTCTTTCCAAAATTTCAAGGTAGGATCTTATCATAAACTTTCCTCCGTTCCAATGCATTACTTCTGCAATACTTGAGCAAATTTAGGACCTGATAAAATTTCCGTCATCACTTTCATCCAACAATTTTCTCTCATGATCTTCTAATATTATAAATGAAAACTTAATGTACATCTGTGAATCATTCACATTACGAGGAAACCCTGATTCATTTCCATGACTGTGACTCATCTTTCCTCGAATTCTACTTAGAACCAAATATAGCATAACTGATTCATGAAAAGTCAACTTACTTCATAATCTCAATACATCGCCACCTTCAGTTCTCATCATCACATTACTCCTTATAATCATCTATTGCACCCTTAATATTCAAACGACCTTATGACCATTATCATAATCTCACATAGTCCCAATCATTCGATCATATGTCTCCAAATTCTCACTATAATAAATCTCGATACTTTAAGGGCGTCATACTGTAAAATACTTCCAATATCTCTCATTCATGATAACTGACTTTTCCAAATAATCTTATTACTTATAAACAACCAAATCTTACGCATCATCTACCAATCAACTTCCAAAACAAATCAACAGTATTATCATATATCCTCATCATTTATAATATTCTCCAATACAAGTGATCATCTCCAACTAGTACTCAATTCGTTCTCAAAATAATCAAGATTCTTCTCAATAACACCCTAATATTTGTCTTCACTGTCTTTCAAAATATAATTTGACATTTCCCAATGTATGCATCAATTCATCACATCACTTCACGTATATCTTGATATCCCAATAGTTGTATACATCATTCTGTTTTGAAATTGTGCAACAAGGAGATCATTTCAATATAACTATCTCCAATACAAAATGATTATGCTTCGAATAAGCCAAAAATATCTCAAGAGTCATTATCCCTTTAAATCACTTACTAAATCTTGCTTGCGGTGTAAATGAACTTGCAACTCTAACCTCAATTCTCTTAGTTGGTTGCTTTACTATACCATGCTCTTAACTCAAACTGATAAAATTCCGGACAGAGTCTCCCTTGTAATATGGACTTATCCAACCTGTAGGTATACTTCATAACCAACAATAACAACCTGTAGTTATATTCCACATCTGACCACCACGATTAAATATTGGCAACAATTCCAACATACTTCAATACTACCAAAATATCCCAGAAAGTTAATTCATCATTCCTCAACATAACGATCTCAAATTATATTTTCCAATATCACGATATCACTTCTTCAATACATTAATTGGCTCAAATGACCACTCATTCATCATACTTATAAAATATATGCCACAAATCAATATCTCCAAAATTTCTTCACAAGGTCAAACTTCATAATCAATTTCTCTTCAACATAGAGGAATAATTCACTTACTCAAACACAATATCAATTCTTAATTCTCAATAATTTAGAATCAAAACTTTAAATCTCAAAGTTCATAATTCTTCTCATACAAGTCTCAATAAAATCATATTACTCATAATCGCAACATCTCATCACATCTTCATAAAATTGGCTTGCTATCTCTCGTTGATATATTCCGAAAATATTGTCTAATCCTTTCTTTTGACTTCTCGTAAATGGTGTCATGTCTAAAATAAATTATGCAAAGTCCAGTTAGGGTTCATCATTTCTAAGTTCGAGGACAAAAATTATTATAAAATCATTCTTAAGTCATATTATTCCCATTATGCTCAACACTCGTTCTCTTTCTTTTCTTTTCTTTCTGAAAAAAAAATTTCTCGTTATGCTTCAAAACTCATCTCTTTCTTTCTTATTCGGATAAAATCTCTTTCTCTTTGGTAACGACCCGGCTCCCTCGCTGGAGCCTTATCCGAGTCGTACTCATAGTCTTTACTTCTTTCTCATGCATTTAAGCAAGTAAGTTTTAACAAGCATAACGACATCATAAATCTTCTTTCTCTTTCTCATAAATCATTAAAATAAGTATCCGAAATACTCTTCATTCTTTCTCATAAATCAGTAAAATAAGTATTCGAAATACTGAAATAACTTTAAACATCTTATATTTCTTTACCTCGGAGTCGGTGGAACGAATGATGGCAGTGACAATCTTCATTAATAATTACATAACGGAAAACGTTTTCTTGAAAATTTCTTTTTGAAACTTACCAGTCTACAGAAACGCAGACTGGCTCTGATACCAAGCTGTAACGCCCCGAGTTCCGAGGAGCCGGGAACGTCACTTTTCTAAATTCTTGAATAAAACTTTTGTTGCGGAAAATGATTAAATATTAAATATCGCATTTATTGAATAAAAGTTTAGCGATAATTCAAATGGAATAGGTAAATTCGTACAAATTTATAAAAATGACAATTCTTGATAAAATGAAATAATTATTTCAAAGCTCACGACTTTTAAAAATATCAATTTGTAATTTTCCGTCATTGCCCATCACTCGCCACCGTCTCCGAAATCTGTAAAAGATTTTTAAAAACGGGTTGAGCATTTCATAGAAATACTCAGTAGACTCGCGCATAATAATCATTTAACGTTATAAATTAAAACACATAATCATGATATTCAAGTCTCAAGTGTCTAACGATCGCCAGTATTCTCATGAACATAAAGTTCAAGTTCTCATGCATTTAAGCAAGTAATTCTCATGAACATAAAGTTCAAGTTCTCATGCATTTAAGCAAGTAATTCTCATGAACATAAAGTTCAAGTTCTCATGCATTTAAGCAAGTAATTCTCATGAACACAATCATACATGCTAAACTTATAAATCAAATAATTATTGATGCGCACTTTTGAAAAACGTAAATTTGTAGATAAGAGTCTACCTTAAATCTGACGAGTGTAAAGTTGAGCGGGAAACGACTTAACTCCTTTAAAATCTCCGTACGCTTCGTCTAGCCAATTAGAAGATCAAGTCGAATTAGTCTTTTGAAATCTATAGTTTAAAATGATATATTACAATTTGGGGACTTAAATTGATGATTTGAAAGTTGATGGACTAAAATGAATAATTTGAAAGTTCAAGGACTAAAATGAATACTTTTGAAAGTTGAGGGACTACAATGTAAATTTTCCAAAAGTTGGGTCGAAGCTTAAAATGAACTTTAAATTAGAGGGCTTGAAATAATTGATTTTAAGAATGAGGGCCGAATAAAATCATTTAGAACTTAAGGGGACTGAAATAAAACATTTGGAACTTTGGGGGCTAAAATGTAAACCTTTTAAAACTTAGGCTTCAAATCAAATAAATTAAATCAGCAAGGACCAAAGTAAAATGGGTTTGATACTTAGGGTTAAAATAATAACTTTTGAAACTTTAAAGTAAGATTTAAAAATATTTAAACTATAGGGACTGATTTAGATTATTTTAAAACTTGAGGACTAATTTGAAACAATTTAAAACCTCAGGGACCAAGCTGAAATTCTGAATAATCAAAATTAAATAAAACCCCTCTCACTCTATCTCTCTACCATATCGGACGCAGAGAGAGGGGAGGAGCGAGCGACGCCGGCGAGGTCCCCCCTCTGCGCAACTGCGATTTCGCCGGTGAAACGCCGGCGCTGGACGCAGCGAGCGACGGCCAAGGAAGGGAGTCGGATTTTTGGGATCAGGGTGCGGGAGTAGGTGCGAATCCGAAGTGCAACCGAGGCTTGATTGCGCGATCTGGGTCTGAAATTCCGGCGAATAGGTCGGCGGTAGAGGTAAGTTTCTGGGTTTCTTTGATTCTTGGGTTTATTGATTTGGTTTTGGTTGGGATTGGGCAGTGATGATGCTGGGTGTGTGTGGTGGTGTCGCGGGGGAATTGTGGCGGTGGTGGTGACTGTGGTGCTTGGTGGTGATGATGATGATGATTATGATTGGTGTTTGGGTTTGAGTCTCGGTTGAGAGGGCAGTGGGCGAAAGTGGTTGCGGTGTCTGTGTGTGGTGGTGGCGGCGGTAGAGGTCGTGGTTTGGGCGTGGTGATGATGGTGCTGATGATGACGATGAATGGCTAGGCAGTGGAGGCCGATGGTGTGAACTGTGGTGTTGGTTTGACATGGCAGTAGCATGGGTGATGACTGGAACTTGTGCAGTCATGCTGCTATTCTTGCCTTGCTGATCTGTATGGCAGTGCTGGAATGATGGAAAACCGGGTGTTGGTTTGTGCTGAAGAGGCTGGTGAAGATGGGGTCTTTGAGGGTTGGATTGTGCAGTGTATAAGGGAGTGTGTTGGGTGAAGTGAGAGCAACAGGGTATGGGCTTGGGTTGGTGGAAGGATGGGTTGTGTTAGTGGGAGTTTGGTTTGAGGTAGGATATATATTGGGAATCTATGTGGAATATTTGACAATTACGAAACGAAACCGAGACAAATAATACGCGTGAATTCAACTGAATTTGGAAAATGGATCTGATAAGATGATCTCAACACGATTCGGATTTTGAGACGATTTTTAAAGAAATAAAATAAATAAGTAAAATGATATAATTTTAGAAATTCGGAATTTATTATTAAAATGGAATTAATTCGATATTTCTCGATGTGGCTAGACGAACGCGTCGTGACGTTAATTTAAAATGAGTGAGATTGCAGCGACACAATTTTCGTGACTTTAAAAATAAATATTAAATTGCGTAAAAATTCTTGGTCGCTACAAATGATAATTATACCAACAAATAGTAACATAATTTTCAACAAGATAAGCGAGTCTATATAATTAGGATACAAATACAACAAAATTGTATCAATTTAAATAACATAAGTATTAAAACTTATATACTTTCCACTAATAGAGGTTCTTAGAATGCTTCTAATCAAAATTTAATATCGATCCATGCACTAAAACAGAATATAGTATGCACAACAAAAGAAAAATTTCGTCTTAAGATTGTTGGATAAAATTGTGCATAATTATATTCTTTTAAGAAAAAAAATACGTGCATGCAAAGACGATTAAATAACGACTTACACTTACAAGATATCGAATAAATTTTGACTTACCAAAATCATGATACGCACATAATTTCGACTTACTAACATGGAGAAATTAGAAGAAGATAAAATGAAGCGAGGTATGCGAATGCAAATCTACTTAAGATGGATTCGCCCCTACACTGGTGTTAAAGGATCAAATGGATGCCTATCTCCCAAGATACAACGCTTCTTCCAAAATTAATATATCACAGTATTAATTTTGTCTGTAAACCAACGCTTAACTATACTCTTCAAGAACGGAATAGACATTGAGTAATAGATATCAAATATGAAACTCAAAATAATTTGGAAATTATTTTGACAGAATTTGGAGAAAGAATTAAAAATCAATTATATGGAATTGATTTTGAGTGGATAAAATGGAATTACGAGGGTCCAATTTATAGATTTTAATGTGTCTCTTCGAATGATCGCATCTTTTGGCAAAAATTCATGTCAATCATTAGATCGCACAATTTCATGATTAACGGTGTAGATTACATCTTATCAAAAGTCATGACTCTTTATTACAAACCTATTGAAGACTTATTCCAATTCACACATTAATCACCACTGAATTCCAACAATGATGGCGGCGACGGTAGGAGTAGCGTGGCGTATGTCGGCACTACTTAGAGAAGGCAAACTATAAATTATGCTAACAATGGTATAAAAGAGGCGGCCGATTTTCTGTGTAATGTTAATCTTTAATGTTATTGATCACGATTTTTGTCGAATTCACGAGGCATAATCAACAAATTGAAAAGTGTGACCAACGGAAAACATGATTGAAACCTAGAGTTAGGATTCGAATACAGTGAGGATCTAATTAAACTAATGAAAAAATTTAAAAACAATTTCGATGGGTTGGGACAAGGACCCCACTGACCCAACCTCCTCGGCTCTACCACAATACTTATTATGGTGTTATTATTAGTGGCAACGGTGGGGAGGGTGATGGTGGTGGGCACATGGTGACGGTTGTTGGGGGGACATACAGGCGGTGGTTATGAGCATCACTGGCAGGGTACATGGGGTGGCTGTGGGTGATTGAGGTTGTACTGCTTAGATTAGATTGGGCAATTGTAAACTAAAGTAATTGTTTACATTTTTTATTTATAAATAAAGAATATTATGTTTTTCACTTAAAATATGTCGATGAAAAATGATATATTAGGAATTTGTGTGTGGTTAAAAAGTTATCTGAGAAAATGCATTGTTTATAAACAAGTTATCAAATAGATGTGTCATATGATTGAATCAAATGTTTCTATTATTGATTTTGTTCATTTACAAACCAATGATGTTGAGTGACCCGAATAAACAACTCAAAATTAACCCCGACAAACTCAATCTAAAGCCTGCTAACTCAAGCGGGTGTAAGGGACTTTAATGCCTCAATGACCGTAGCCAAGACGCTTATATCTTTTCTTCTCAAACCTTTTTCGTTTTAAATTCCCGTTATCACCACCACCAGCACAGCATTGGTGCTCTCATCGACGCCTTCATGTGTAGCATGAAAGTCTTTACTATTTGATTATTTCCGTACTTATTTTCTTCAACTTCTTCAAATCATTATCATAAATCTTCTATTACTTTGCATATCTCGTGTCCGGTATTGGTGTCGTCCAAAATATTTGTTAGAAGGACATAAAAACTTATTTATCTTTCATATTTTTTAAATAATTGAAATAAACATCAAATACCAAAGTTTGGCTCAATATTTATCCCTTATTTCACTGAAAGTTAGCAGAAATATTTAGACATAATTCATAATCAGAGACAAGATGTGTAAACTAATTGAAGGTTAAGAATAAAAATGTGATAAAATTCGGTAAATTATAGACCACTTCAAATCTTCATTTTTGAGATGAATTATCAATTCTTCAAAAACTGATCGAAACTTGAACTGTTGTATTAGTATGCAATTTCAGGATATAAGTAGAAAAATAAATAAATATTTAAGACTCGAACCTTTGGTTAGCCTGCTTTACCTACGAAAAATAGGACAACTTCATATCATCAAAATAATAAAATAATAGACGCCAAGACTGGTTTCAAACACTTGTCTTTAATACCACTTTTCTTTTATAGTGAAGACAACAGACAAAACTGGTTTCTATCACTTGTCTTCAATATGTGGATGGAAGAAATTGCTTCTTTACCCATGGTGGACATTGCCTACCCTCCAATGAAAATGTGTCAAGTGTCCGACTAATTTTTAAATGGGACACTTGGCACTTTCCCATTGTGGATGCAGAATGTACACACACGGTTCTATTAGGTACATAAAAATTTGAACAATGGGGATGGACAGCACTTCAGCGTCGTGTACTGGATGCGAAAGAACTGATTTCTTGACAGTCCTACAGGTCCATAAGCTGTCTGCTTTTACCTGCATGGATAGTTATGCAGTTTACGCTGTAGGACTCATTCAAAACTAGTTGCAGATTTCATATAGTTTACAATTATTATCTGAGAGAAGAGTACCACTTTGTCTTTGTTAAGAGAGATCACAAATATGAGGTTATGGTGACCTATGACTGATCAACCGTGTCAGTAATCTTCATTGCTTTTTTGTTGGTTAGATGATAATTCATGTAGAGGATAACACAGCATATTTTCGTGTATAAATTAAAGCAATATATGCAGAAGCATTTATTTTATTTTATTTTTTTATTTGCACAGATTATGTATTGTAGTTCATTCTTGATGACTTCAGTAAGTCTATATGGAATATTTATGATTAATGTTTGTTTCAATGGATTCCGACTGCCCGAAGTTGTTGGATCTCTTGTATACAGCACTTGCAGGTCCCTTCTACTGGAATTCCATAAATGTTACATTGTAATTTCTTCTTTTTTCCTTCAAATATTCTAACCTAGGTTTTCTCTTGTCATGTGAATAG
Source organism: Ligustrum vulgare (assembly GCA_963555705.1). Taxonomy (NCBI): domain Eukaryota; kingdom Viridiplantae; phylum Streptophyta; class Magnoliopsida; order Lamiales; family Oleaceae; genus Ligustrum; species Ligustrum vulgare. The sequence goes on from OY743190.1 coordinate 1,995,009, forward strand.
TTTAACTCTTTCTCAAAATTACAAGTTTCCATGGAATTGGTTGTTGAGAAATCCGATAGCAAAGAATATAAATATTAGATAGGCAGAAAGATGACAGAAGGTAGATTTTATACACGTGCAATATGTGTTCGTACATGGATAGGAGTGTGTACGAGGAGAGAGGGATTGTCTTAGAATCTGTAAGTCAAAAATAGCTATTTGAGTCTCGGAACTTCTTCTGTTAAGCTCCATAGAATTTGGGTGGAAAAACACAATTTGATAGTATGGTTTAATATGAATCCAGGTTAACAAAGAAATTCGGGCCTCGGAGTTCTTATTGAGCTCTATAGGTATAGTTGTTTGATCCGTTTAAAAGTGATTTAGGTCATATTTGGTAGAGATTAAAATTAAATTTTGATAAAGTTAATAGAATGTGTTGTTGAAAAATTGTGGGTCCTGCTAAATGAATGATTAAAATTAATTGTTTGACTTTGACTTCAAATTAAAATAAGATTTTAATCAAAATCAAATACTGGCTTAAGTTACGAGGGCATTAATTATTAAGAAATTGGGTCAAGCATCAGACGGTTAGGTTGATAAGAGTCATCTTCATTTAGTGACACAAATGATTATAATTTGTGCACGAGTAAAGAAGAATGAGCAGAGTGCAAGTCCTAAATTATATTTGACTTGTCTTCTTGCTTCTGCAGTAATGTCCATTTAAGGGTTTTACCATCCCATAGATGTCCAACGTAGCTGTAGCTCAACTCAACAAAGTTCGTCCGTAGTTGACTACAAACATGTTTGGCTAAGCCTAAAAATAGTGAAGTTACTTTTAATTGATATTTCTATTCTAATACTCATGCTACAATTTATTCAAGAATTTTTAAAAATACTTCACTGCCTATTATAATTTCTTGGTTTTCTTCCAAGACATTTGATTCTTCATCCTTAATGAGATTGAAACTTGAGATATCTCAGTTTTCCTTGTCTAACTTTAATTTTATGACCCTTAATTTCTCTTTCCTTGTAGAGGTGGTTGACAACAACAACTCATGCTGAAGGCATCTACCAATATTAATAAAACGAGTAATTTTAGAGAGACTTTTTTGGAGAACATTTTTAATTAACATTCTAACATGTCACACATTTATTGGTGATGAAAATAACTATTCAACCACTTTTTCACCGTCCAATAAATGTGCGTCATGTCATTATGTCACTTAAAAATGTCCCAAAAAATACCCTCCTAAAATTATTGTATTAAAACATTATCAAGTAATTTGCAAAGACACTACCTTTGTCTTCACTTCGAGATTTCTTGGTAGATTTTGCGACATTGAAACAGCTTGATGGGGCTAAATTCATAAGGTCGTAAAACAAAGCTCATCTTCTGTTGACATCACTAAATAAAGTTTATGTTCTCTACACCAGTTTGGTTGAAATTAAAATCAAGATTTTAATTCAAATCAAAATCAATAATTAATTTTAATCACTTCATGGGGTCCACAATTTTATTAACACACATTTCATCAACTTTGATCAAAATAAGCTAAAAATCTAATTTTAATCCTCACCAAGCAAGAGCTTATTATAATGTACGCAATTGATTCAAGTTAACTAACATGGGACTTCTTGGAGGCCATGGCAAGAAAGGAAAAGAGCAGCTAAGACTAAAGAAAATGATGTAGCAACAGTCACGGCAACTCGATAACAAATGAAACGAATATGGGGGAGGGAAACTGGCTAAAATATGAGAAACGAACCATGTGAAGGCATCAACAGGTCCATATTTTTCAGCTTAAGATTTTGCTATATCAAGCTGAGGTCGCGAAAAGTATAATATCTAAAGCATCAATATATACATTTCAAAAGTTTAATTTGTCAACAAAATTACTGTCGCATGGTTGAAACTTTAATTAAAACTAAACAAACTCTTCAATGACGGCATCAATGCACATGAATAACACGAAAAATAGTCTCAAGTTTTGATAACACGACCCTTGTATTTCCCTCTCCTAATCACAAAGTCATCGGGAGGCTGAAACTCTTCTAACCAAGCGACTTCAGGTATCGTCACTCCATCCATCTTGAGATTACCTTGAGGGGCAATGACACAAGGAAGAAAAGTCAACTCTTTAATCTAAAAGTAATAAATGAATAAGGAATGACTTCTAAAAAGTAAAAAACTGCTTCTGAGACTAAGAAACTGTTTTTTGAACCTGTTTGAATAATTTCTGTTTAAGAAATTTATGTGGGTAGAAGAGCTTTAAGAGGAAGCTGCCGAGGGTGGCTTCGTCAAGAAGCCCTTCTACAAAAAGCAGAAGCTATCTGAAACACCCCAAATCATAGTTGATGAATTACCAGGTAGATCTCCTGTAGGAGACCTTCTAAAATATGTGCAGTGTCGTCCATCGTCAGAAGAGTATGGTGGAGAAAGAATGTCAAAGATAGCGCAAGGAGTGATCGCTTTGAAACAGTGGATGTTACCTCCACTAGTCGGATAGAGAATTGTTGCCTCACAAGGAGCATTCATAACACAATCTCTAACCACCTTTGCAGGCCGGGCTGCTGAAATACATCGAGAAAGTAGTTTAATGAGCAAAGCAAATGCAAAGAAGAATAAGATGACGACGTGTCTCTTCCATATGTGAGAATATAGTTACACCCTGCAGAGTCCAATCACACATACACACACGCACACATTAATGACTTTATAAATTGTGGTTCACACATTTTAAGGGCTTCATGGATTTCTGTGCTAGAAAAAAACTACTTAAAGAAATTTCTGAAGGTGAAAAATCCCAGACCTCTGGTAACTTCAACATGTTCTTCGGTTCTTATTATTGAAAATAGATGTTTACTTGATTCTTGCTACAAAGGAGAAAGGAATAGAGAGAGATTATGACAGCTGGCATTTCAACGGAAACCATTCGAAGGAAAACATTTATCTTCGTTCCCTACAGAAACATGGAATAAATGTTCTTCCTTCTTGATACAGTTTATAGTAGGCATTAGGCAATGTCATTGTCAATCACAATAAAGTCATAGAAATACTGGGAAATGCACTTCGTGTACATGATGCATCGTAAAGACAAATTATAGAAGACATGCATCTTTTATAATTTTATCCCCTTTCTCGCCAAACAAGCTGAATTTCTATTAGTTAATGCAAAAACAGGAAGGGGAAAAGGGAAAAAGTCTGGAGTTGTTGCTTTCTATTACCAGAAGGAATGAACCAGGAAGTAAAAAAGGCAACTTGCAGTGCTCGCAACAAGGCCACAGAAAATCTCATCAACTAATATTTTAAAAGAAGTTCAATGTAATGAGGAACTTTATTCCGGATACAGAAACATACTAATATCAAAGAATGCACTACTTTTCAGTCAGAGAGAGATAGACGGTCCACAGAAAATAGATTGTATTACAACTTAAGAGTAATGCAACTGCTCAAATCCCATATCAGAATACATAAAATTAATGCTAACACACTTGAAATACAATCAGGAAAGGGAATAGTTGATCTTTGAGGGAACAATAGCCATTAGAAGACACGGTGTTTTGATCAGAAAAGAGTAGTACATCAAGATACTTGTACACAACCCAGACTTCTAAGAAGGATTCTGACTTTGATCTTACCTTAGTATTTCATTTTTATAACCAACGCTATTTCTTCGTCTTGTCCACACAAAATTCTTAAATGCAATAAGTTACAAGGCACCTAGCCCAAATACTTATACCACTTAAATAGTACTCATTAGGATGCGGTATGAAAGCAACCCGACCAGTTACCCTCCACCACATCTGACTAATTCTTTTTTTCAAAAAAAATAATGGATGCATGATATCAACTTTGCAGCCCATACACGACCTAGTTTATGAGCCTAGAATCATCTGAGTGGGTAGCACCAACCAAGACAACCCAGGGCAGACTACTACCTTCGGAAACACGAATTTGGACACTAGCTAAAGCTAAGTAATATCATTGTAAACCACTTACAAAGCTTCACCTCTGTGAGATGGGGTGTTGGAGTAGACAAAAGTAAAGAGAACTTTAGATTAGGCAAATCCACTTCAAAAACGAGGAAAGTTGGGAGGAAGAGAAAATATTCTCCCATTACATCTTAAAAACTAAGCAGCAGCAATCCTTTATTATGCTGGTAGGGCTATGTGTTGTGTTACAAGAAACAGTTCACTTTGTTTAACTCAAGCTATTCTGCGTAGAACATTCAAGGACCAGTACCAAAAAATAAAGTATCCGACTGAAACAACTAACCTTGAGATAGGTCAGAAAGCCCAGGTATGTCAATCCAATCATAGGATTTTACATGAAATGAACCATATACCAGCTTACTGAACACTGTCATCCCAGGATGATTGTGCAGAGGAATAATAGAGGAAGGTGGCATGCAAAATATGCCCATCTACAGGAAATAATTTTTCTCAATTACGTTATTGTAGAGATTCAAACATAGAATCAAACCTACAATCCTCAACATAATCTAAATCATGATTGACCGCAAGCAGAAATTGTAAAAAAAAATGTAAAATAGATAACAAAATAAAAAACTTATTGAACCAATGATAAGACACTTACGGAGAAGCTATCACATTCGTGCAGGTGCAGGTATTTGATTGGTGGCAGTGATCGAAGGCCCCCATTGCGTTCGTTCAAGGAACCTGTCCACCCATGAACTAGTTGTGCTTCTTGCTCAAGACCTACATCAGAAGGCTTGATTTTGTCTGAGACCAAAAGAAATATATAAGGTTAAAGGAAAATATTTATAGCAAATTAGGATCAGAATGTCAGACAATCACCAACATCACAGACGCACACAAAGCACAAAATGGTAAAGCATTATGCATAGTTAATGTGACATTCAACTAAATACTTCATGATCGGCGTAGGGAAAAAACTTAGATACAGACTTCTGTCAAATTATAAGGCCACAATATGCATGAATATCATCAGCCAGCATGAAGCATAGCATGAATTTTCTTTCCGTGGAATTACTCCTAAACAAAAAAGAATTGAATAATGAAATTGACTTCCAGTATTGCCTTTAAATGTTTCCTGTTAGGACGATAATCAGAGATTATCTACAAATAGTCCAATATTTCAAATGCAATTATGTAAGAAATAAAATACATACTGTATCGATTCATAAGTTTGCTTTAGATCTTGTCACCACCTATCATAATGAAAGCCAGGAATAATCTGACAGCATTTCCCACTGGTATTCTTTCATTATCATTCTCCCCATAAGAAACAAACAGGGAGAAACCGTCCAAATTCACGGTGCATTTTGGATGTACAATTGCTGTGATGCAATGCATAGTGTTGAATAATGTTGATTACATCTAATAGTAGGATTAATGGTCATCACATAAAATATTTACATAGTTCCCAAAAACTACTAGTTCTTGCCAAAAGAAACTAACAGCTGGAACCATTCAAATTCTCGGTCCATTTGGATGTACAATTGCAGTATGGTGCAATGCATAGTGTTGGATAATGTTGATTACATCTAATAATAGAATTAATGGTCATCATATACAATATTTACCTAGTTTCCACAAGTACTAGTTACTAACTAATTGAGCACCACAAATTTGGAAAATCCAGTTATCCAAACTTTAAACTGCCCTAACGAAATTCTAGTGAAATTGCACTTGAGGATGCAATAATAAATATAAAAAAAAAAAAAAAAAATTCTACTTAAGGATACAAAAATAATTTCCATACGAACATCAAAGGTCCCGGGAAGATGTGGAGAGAGTTAAGGTCCTTAAGGAGATTATTGCAAGAACATCACATACACAATAGAGTTTCTTACCTTAAAAACTTGGTTTTGAATGCTGAAAGACACACAATGCTCGTAAACAATTGATTTCACTAAAATACAATTATAGCGAAGTTCCCATGAAAAATATCATCAATGGAATTTAATTTTTACCAACGCTCCATATCAATGATTAAGGTGTATGATGTGCTAAAGTGAAATTATTACTCATCCAATCAGAATCCCAACTAGCGATGACCATTTCTAAAATGACCTAAAAGGCAAGGAACACGAAATCAAAAGGTTCGTAAGTTAATTGGAAAATAAACACCAACCACTGTTGTTCTATAAACTGATAAGATCAAGAAGGAGTCAAACTCTAGAGCTAGAAAATTCTAGCCCAAGATAAAAGCTAATGGCATGTCCAAAGCTTCAAATAAAAAATATCTAAAGCAGAACAATAATGCAGAAGACTTAAGTTATCGACTATTGTCATATCACCATGACCATGCAAATGATAGCTGCAGTGTGTTTGTAGACACACACAAGCGTCAATTTTACACGAGCAAAACTCATCTGTCAGCAATGGGACTATCACCTGTCACAATTGTTACTCTTTCTCCATGGTCATATTAGGATTTACATCAATATACTCATTATATAACTTAACATAGACGAGATGAGATCTAATCAGACAATACATAAAGTAGCTTAAAACAAGTAGACGAAGAAATAATGGGATATTCCGATGAATACTGAATTTTCAAACTTCCCGTTATCTGAACTATTGTGTGCATTGATAGATACAGGAGTAATGAAATATATTCCATTATAGATTATTTTTTAAAAAAAAAAGGAAAAGAAAAATGAAAAAAAAGAACCAACAAACTAGCTTTAGTAAATATAATGTAAAAGGTACAAGTTATTCTCAATTGCCAAACACAATCCAGCTATATTTCCATATATACATCAACTGAAACTGGCAAGCCTCAAATGCATAACCAACTCATATAATATTTATTCAGATAGATAACTCACTATATGTGTTTATTCAGCAGAAAAACGTCATCTGGTTTAATGCGACAAACCAAGTAACAAATAAGTGGCTTGACATATAATCATCATTAAATGCATAAAGACGAGCCTCATTTTAAATTGGGATTAAAAATGTGAAATGCAAACAATCAGAACAAATATTTCTTATCTTTTTACCTAATAGATTGCGAACTTTTTCAAGAGCATCTTCTGACAAGGGTCCATTTGGCGAAAGCGATGCTTTACACGCGTTATAAAGCTTCTGTACAGCTGGCATTGTTATAGAAAACCAAACCGAAAAAATTCCTCGAAACCGTTACCTCAACTGCTATGATCTCAATCTGTAGGGTCCTCTAATTGAAGAAGACCCTCAATTTTAATCGCGCCAAAACCCACACGACAATTTATATTCACACGTGGGGCAAAAACTGAATTATAAATTGCAAACTGAACCAAGAATTATGCAAACATATGGGAACTTCCATTCATCCTTTTCTTCCACCAGCAACACCTGTTATACAGTTCAAAACAGATGAAACAAGAAATACTGAAAAATTGGATTAACCTATGGGCGTCCAGACTGACTTAATATCACGAAACACTAAAAAATGTATAACTTCAAGAAACTAAAGAAAATGAATCGATCAGTGAAAAAATGTAATCTTCATAAATAAAAAGGAAGAGTCTTATTATAAACAATCAATTAAGATTTATAAACTACATATCCATGATCTGAATCGAACAGAAATAGAACGAACAAAAAAAATCGAAACTTGGATTGTATTTTATTGTTATTATTAAAAAAAAAAAAAAATAGGAATTCACATGCACACACAAACAGGAGAATGTATAGAGAAGAATTGGAAAGAACTCTACCTTTTGAGCATATAATCACTTCGGGTTGCAGGGTTTGAGAAATTTAGGAAGAACAATCGCGTTACATCTACAGATTCTGTATATATTCAGGTTTTGCCTTTTGGGGGCTCCGGCAAAACTCGAAGGATTCTTAAGCGGACAGTATTTGACCCCTAATATATTCGCCCTTGCCAACCAATATACTTACTAAAATGCCATTTTTATTTATTTATTTATTTTTATTTATTTTAAGTTAATTAGTATACCAGTCACTCGGGGTGGAATCCTATCATAGGCATAAAAGTAGATTCCAATTAAGTTCGACAAAATATTATTGGGCATGGAATGTTTCTTCAACGAATTGATATGGGAGATTTTAATGGAGAGATAGTGATTTACCGTAGGTGTTGAAGTTACCGAAAGATTTAGAGGTGTAAAACAATGATGCTGTTGTTAAAGATTTTGGAATCAATTTTTGAGTGAATGAGGTAGTGGGAATCTGTATTTGTTGAGTTATTGACGGCGCAAGAGTCTGTATTATTGAGTAGTCGGCGATAGAAGTAAATTCATGGAGAGAAATTGGTGGAGAATGTGGAGGGATGATATCGATGATGGTAAATGAAAAATCTTGCAGACAGACATTCATGTTCTTTTTTTTGCCATATGGAAAGACATTCCTACAGTCGATGATTAGGGCATGTTTAACGTAAATGTTTAGAATGAATTTTATGAAAAGTGATAATTAAGTAATATGAGGTTAAAGAGTTGATAAAAGTTTTAAATTCACGTGTAAAATTATTTTATTTAAAAATGTTTAGTTGAAAATAAATTTTTAAGAATTTGTATTTAAAAGGACTTAAAAAGTGAAAAATGACAAATGGCTCATATTGTTCGTTTACGGATTATTAACGTCTTTAATTTGATCTTTCGCACTGTGCGAAGAGAACAATGTTGTGATGTGATTCAGAGTCCGAATACAAGTCTAAATAAGGATCATTTGATTTTGAAAGAAGAGTCGATGACTAGGTTTCAAGCAAATAAGGGCAAAGCGGCGATGGACAACCTTGTGCAAGATTTGTGACTAAAGAAGCAAGTTTCATGCTAAAGTTGAGCAAAGAAACAGATTGGATCAATGTCATTCAAGCAGAGGAGAAGAGGCCGCAAATGGAAGACCACGTGACTGCAGAGTTCAATAGTCCGGCGATCAAGCGATCAACAGAAAAAATGCAATAACAAAAACTTGAATCCGCGTAATCGCGAGACATTACCTTATGCGTTCGCGTGTTTTTACTGAATCAAGATTTCACGAGTTTTATTTAAATTTTGTTTTATTTCAATTTCAAGTCCATTTTGGTAACTTTTTGATTAATTCTGAATTTTCTTATTCTACCCATATTGTTATTAAAGAGTTTATCTATGTTAAATCCTAATTAGATAAGAAAATTTCTTTTATTGTTTTTCAGTTATATTAAGTTATTTATTTAGTTTCTTAACAAGAATAGTTATTTATATTTTTTAGTCTATATATAGGCTCGTTCTTTGTAATAGTTAGACACACGACTTTGATTAATATATTTCGATAGGCAAATTGGCTTTCTACTCTTTCTTCTTCATTGATTTTGTTGTTTGCTTAGTTCAATAATTTTGAATTAATCTCTAAAGTTTGATTTATTGGATTTATTAGGTTCGAATCAATCTTGTGTGGTTTCCTTAATTGCAATTGTTACGTGGTTTGCATCAATTGATATCAGATTTTAGGTTCCAAAAATCAAGGTTATATCTTTAATATTCATTGTTGAGTCTTTATATTTCATACTTCGTATTCTTGAATGTATTTCAGTCAAAAAAAAGTTGTTTAAGAACTACTTTCTTGAATTAATTCTAGGTTCCCGTCAAAGGTGCCCTAGATTCTTTCTTATAATTCCTTTACTGAGTTTCTAAATTACAAAAATTCTCACTCACGTCTTATAGTGTTACCAAATGGATTGCAAATTTAAACAACACAATTTCTCAGATCGTTTTTTAATCACAAAAATTTTCTATCTTCATTTTTCAATCACACATTTACCTCGAAAACATAAATAAATCAATTCATAATTAATACGGGATTATCGAACATACCCTATTACTTAAATGTACGATTGTGAGATTACTTAAAAAAAATAAAAAAATAGTGCTTCAAGAACAAAAATACACGACGATTGATTATCACACAATGCTTACCATCAATACAAGACCCAACTAAGCTACTTATAAGCTTAGCCAAACATAGATTTATTCCACAACATACTTGTACATAAATATTGCGCGATTGGCCAGTATAAAAGGCTAAACCTTTTAGAACATTCGATCACCATTCTTCGAGTAACCTAACTCACGAGGTTAATAAGGGTGTGGAGTTATAACAACTTCAAAATTCAGGTACAGGTTGATCCTCGTCCGATGGCGGCCCCAAAATCCAGTCTCCATTTTCATCAAGAACCATGCCTTTATTCTTCTCAATCCACCATGAACCTGGAATAAAATACTCATCATTTAAAATGGCACTGGACTTGTTCACCAAAGCTAAACTCCCTTCACTTTCAGTTCAAATTTCCCTTCACTACCATTCCAACCCGCCACAACATGAAGCATAGCCAGCAAATTATGCCAGTCACTCGGATTCGTCAAGTCCTTCAAACTTGGAGATTTTCTATTGTCAATCTCTAGCTTGATTCCAGTATTCAAATATCCTAGTAATCGACTCAGATAAAGCGAAATCAGATCAATCTCGGTCCTGATATGGATCACATTCAGATTTGGATATGTGTTCAATCTTTCATTGAAAGCCATGTTCCCAACTTGAGGACTACCAAAAAGGCAAAAACAATAGTAGAAACTGGGATATCCGATAAGGTTTCGAGTTATACATGTACAGTGAAAATTAAACAGACTCGAAACCATAGCCCGAATCAACCTTGTACTTAGATAGAATTTGTGGTTCGAGTTGTACCTTTGATGAAATTTGTGGATTTGAAATCTGGCGCAGGATGTAGAAATCTTATCACCACAGCCGTCCAATTGTCCAACCTCTGACAGTAATCCATACAGCAAGCTAGGATCTAGAAGAGGTTGTGCTAGCAACCAAAAGACGACTCAAAAGCCCATTGTTGTCTTGTAAATAATCAAGTACTTATAGGTTTACGCTAAACCTAATTAGTGTAGAGATAATGGACTTAAGCCACCCAAGTCCGACCCAACTTATTGGACCTGGACACTATTCCAATAAGGCTTAATTGCACCATATACTATATTTTTAGGATATATTGCACAAATCACTTTCTTAAGCAAAAAACTGAAATATACGTAATTTTCCACCTTCTTCCCTGACTTCAGGTCATCTTCCTCGTGTCTTCTTTAGCTCTCGTGACATGGCGTCGATGGCTGTACAAACGTGGAGGTTGTGCTCTTTGGAAGAGTTGCTGAACTGGGATAGCACTGAAGAGCAAAACTGATCGACGGTGCCGCACTAGTCTTCTTCCCAACTTTGAAGCGGCACTGGTCTTCTTTCCCAAGTCATAAATGGATATTCCCCGGGCGGTGCTTCTTCCCCTCTTCTTCTTTTCCAACTGCATACAAGGTCGCCTCTGTGATGTTGGTTGGCAGTGGTTTTGTGGTGTAGGTAGTGGTAGAAGTGGTCTTGGTCAGGTGGAGGTGGTGGTGGTGGTGGTGGTGGTGGTGGTGGTGAGAAGGAAACAATGATGATGGTGTTGAGAAGAAGACAATGATGATGTTGTTGAGAAGGTGGTTGTCGTGGCAGTCGCAGTGGCCGTGGTAGTAGTTGGGTTGTGGACTATACCGAAAAATGTAGATAATATTGCATGGAAAGTGTTTGCTTTAATGTATGGGACAAAGTATCATAAAAAACTGTAAAATATCAATGTGTGATACTAAAATTCTGTCTCGAGTATCATAAATATTTGATAAAGTTTCAAACTATGATACCAAAATTTTGAAAGTATTATAAGTATCATATTATGATACTTTAAAAGTATCAATATGATACTTATGATAAGAACGTAATTTTCAGTTTAAAAATAAAAAAAGAAGTATTTTTCGTTAATTTTTAAAATGAAGTAAATTTCAAATGTGATGTCAAAAGTTGGGTATTTGTACAAACGCCCCTTCCAATAATCTCCCACTTGTACAAGATCCAATTCCAGATGATTAATTCTTGCTTTTGTGTGTGACTCATCAGGTTCCATTCACCATGGCAATGTCGTGTTATTATTATTCTAATCTAATTGGAGTAAAATGAATTGAAATCTCTATTTCTAATTTATTATTCATCCTCAATTTACAAAGATCGATTAATTCATGTCGTAGTCAAAAATTGACGTCTAGCAATGTGTCAAGGTAATCCACATGAAAAGAAAAGTCATGTGGCATGACAAGACCTATTTATGTGCGATTACCGTGGAAATATAATACATTCATCAATAAAACTCAATTGGTTAAAAGATATGGATAGCGTCAATCTCATTTCAACCTATTATGTTATTCACTTGTTCTCTTAGTTGATCTTGTTATGATTGAAAACACCTTTCAACTCATAACTTCACACTGGTCGAGGAATTTACATCAACTTAAGTGGACGAAATGCATTTTATAATCTCCTACTACCCAAGAGTGACAAATCCTCATATTGGACATACGCAACCTTCATATGATTCTCACTATACTCGTACGATGTCATCCTGATGACTCCCTCTCAAGAGCCAACATCAACGTTCACCAAAGCATAACAATCCTCATATAAGATTCTATGACGTCCTCAAGTCAAAGGATCAAATCCACAAACGCGCATTAGAGATTCATCACTGACGCTTCGATAGTTATCCATGTGGAGCCTCTAGGGGGCCACTCAATGCTTTGTTCATCTAACAATGCATCCACGTGTTCATTCAAATGTTCCTCTACATTCTAACTTGTGAGATAAGCTGCTTTCTTCATAAGAAAGAAATGCAACATATGCTAGTCTAACTGCAACAACAATATCTATGTCTTGTTGTTACTTCGACTAGGGACAATTTTAGAATAAGCTATCAATGACTTTTATCTTACAATCACAACACTTTGTGACTTACAAGTTATTTTAACTTACTCTATGGACTCTATTATTTAAATGACAAGTTAAACTCAATGTAATAATAGATTTGTCTTTATCAAGACAATGATAATATATGTATTATGTTATCCAACAATTCGATTTAGATAATAACATTGATATTCTCTCACTAGATCCAATAACTCATGTATCTTATACATAATGAGTTTATATGATAACCCAAAACTTTTGGGATAGATCCTACATTGGATTCATTCATGCTAACCCCATTAGCATTTTATCTATGTACATGGATTGAGAAATCAAAGCAACCTTTCAGATCTATCTCTATAGATTCTGGTTCCCAAAGTGAATGTCTTATTTCTCAAATCCATCATGGAGAAATTATAAATAATTGAACTTTCACTTTTAAGGTTAGAGATTCAAAATTTGATCAATAATATGTTATCTACATATAGTATCAGAAATATTGAACACTCCCACTAACCTTTTACATACACACATGATTCATCTACAATTTTTGATAAAATCAAACATTTTGATTATCTCATTAAAATTAAGATTCTAGTTCCGTGAATCTTGCTTTAATCTATAATTAATATTTGTAGCTTATTATGTTTAAGGATTCAAAAATCTCATAATTACAGTATGTTGCTACCGCAAGCAGAATCCTAATTGATTTAGAGTAGACATATTTATAGCCTATGGGTCTTACCCATTTCGGCGGATCAAACAAATTCCAAAACATGTTTTCATCTCGAATTTCATGGCTTCTTGTCATCTCATTTAGTCAACGTTTGATTTAGTTTATATGTAAATATAGACTAATTATCCTTGATGACTAATATTATATTAGCAATCAGGGATGTGTAACTCAATGGAGTATACATAGAGCTAGTGCGTTCTCAGTTGTCACTACATTCTGAGTAGTGTACGCGTTCCAAGCATCGATCTGTGCCTCATCCAATGCAAACGCAGATTTTAGCTTAAATAATCGATTAAGTATATATGTGATAAAATGAGCTAATACATATATATTGGACTAAGGCTATTGTTTATCCAAATTTGATATATTTCTAATAAGTCAGGTCTTAAATCTTAACGCGAGTAAGAATAGACCTTTGAAATCCATATCTTATATAGACTTTCATCAACCAATTATCATGGAACACGACTAAGTGTGTAACATAAAGTGTTTTTGTGCAAAGCTCCAAAAATTACTTTTGGAGATATTTCGTGGCTTCATCAATGATTGCATTAATTGCAATCTTTGTCCTTTCAGATTTACCATTGTGCTAAGATGTATGTGAAAGGGTTATCTATGCAAAAATTATGTTCTCATAACATAATCTTGAAGTCAATCATTTTAAAATATTCCTCACCTTGATCAGATCTAAGTGCTTAGAAAATTTTTCTTATTTTGACCTTTTAACTTATATATGTATTATTTGAACTTTTCAAACTCTCAGATTTAAATTTCATTATAAATAACAATGACTATCAATGTTATCTAATTACTAAAGATCACTCTGACATATGTCCACTTACGTTCGAATGTAACATACTCAGTGGATCAATCATCCCACTTTTCCTTTTTCAAAGAAAAATTGACTTGTCAAGTTTATCTCCAATGTGAGATATACATATATCTCTATTAATTGAATCAGTCAAGTGTCATGTTTAATTGTGACTTCTTCTTTGCCTTATCAATATTCAAAATGTAGACTATTTGTTACTTACCTCACTTTCATAGTATCCCATCTAAGTTAACGAATAACTATTATTTTAATTAAAGAGGATAATCACTTCATATCCAAACATAAAGTGAAAGTGTCGTTCTTCATAAGAACCATAATTAACAATTGTCTAATTTTAAACTGAATCAGAAGGCAAAAATAAGTGAAAGGTTCTTAAGCTGTTCAAGCAACATTTGCTTTATTACCTACAAATAGGTATATCACCATTTTAGCAATTATTCTACTTTTAGCCGTTGTATATCATCGATAACTAATACTTGATTGGTTAAGAAGATTATTTAACCTCTATCAAATAGAAAATCGAAGTAGAAGATTCACCAAACTTTTAACTTCTTCAGTTCGGTTAAGGAAGCCTTGCAATTATAAGTTTAGTGTCCTATTATTGACATGTTCGAGAAGAGTATTATTGATCATATCGTGTTTGAGATCAGTTCTCAAAAGACGAAACAAATTCAAGTATTTCAGTCCAATGAATTTACTCGGTGTCAATCAAACTATACAAGTTCACGTAATAACTCAAATCTTAAAACTCATACAACAACAATAATAAAATAAAAATAGAATCACGTATTATCATATATAAATAAATTTAATAAGGTCTTTTATTAAATCGATTATTCCCACTATTTTACTGGAATTAATGACCCTCAACATTAATCTTTAGATTCACAGTAGGCTAGGATCCCTTTTACTCTATTAGAACCTTGAATGACTCAACAAACCCTAATAAAAAATCTTGGTATATACTCATATTAATCACATCTCTATGTAACTCCTAGATCATCAAGTAGACAACTATTTGTCGCATACATCTTATGTATTTACTTGACTGTGCCTCCAACATCTCATCTCCTTAAGTGACTCAGCAAAACATAGTTTTCGGTTAAATTCTACCAATTGTTCAGAAACATCTTATGTTTCATAGTGATAAACACACCTTCCTACTCGCAGCCTTAAGTGACTCAACAAGCCAACATCGAGGGCGAATTTTGGTTTATTCACTATAACAAATGAAGACACTTTGTATTAACCAATTAATACGAATTTAATAAATTGCTTCCAAAATCTTATATCACTTTTGATTTACTCAATAAAGGATGTGATTTTGGTTAAATCTGACACATTGTTTAGAAGTGTCTAATACTTCATAATGAGCAACATATCTACCAGCGAGTAGCCTTGAGTGACTCAATAAGCTGACATCGATAACAAACTCTGGGTTTTCCATTATAACAATGGAAGGCACAGGACATAATATAATTTTAGTGAGAGATTTTGTCTCATCATTCCTATGTATATTAACTAACATCAACCATGCAATTAATCATACATAAAATATTACTGTGGATGATTATGGACAATATCTATCTAGTCTTCTCGAGTTATGAAGAAGTCTAGTTAGTCAATTCCTATGGGACATTGCATTCTATCATTGAATGCTAAATGCAATAACCTCCATATGCTGCTGCAACCTGTATCCTATATTAGTTGTCTTCCTGTGGCCTGCTCCAACCAATATTCTATACTAGTTGGTACGCAGGCTTGTATCATAGGACTCGTAGGCCCATATCTAGAAACTAGAGCTCCCAGACCCAAATAAATTAAATAATAGGCATGTATGCCCAATTAAATAATAATAGGCTCGTAGGCCCAACCAACAAAAGCAGAATAAATTAACCATTCATCCAACCAATCACATGGGTTGAGTCAATAACCATCCACTAAATACACATTCATCATTTAAATGTATTATAATATAATATAATATCTAATATTATATAAAAAAAATTCAAGTTTCTAGCAATCTAGGTTGTCTAGACTAATTTAGATAAAACGGATCGAAACAATAATTAATTAATCAAATTAATTAACCAACTTTAATCAGTGGGTCTTATTCAATTAAAATCACATTTTAATCAAATATCAAATTAGAGCCCAACTCTAATTCTCAACGGAGAAAATTGAATTAACATCTTAATTTAGGATAAAACTCCTAAAATAAAATAAAATTCAATTTAGTAATTAATTAATCGAATTAATCAAAAAATTTAATTGACAATTTTATTTAATTAAAATCAAAATTTTAATTAAATATTAAATTAGAGTCTAACTCCAATTTCAAGATTCTAGGGCTAATTGAATTTAGGATCAAATAATAAATAAAATTCAATTAATAATCAATTAATTGAATTAACTAATTATTAAATCGAATTTAATTAAAATCAAATTCTAATTAAACACTAAATTAGTGTCCAAACTCTAATTCTAAAATTAGGGCAAATTGAATTAACATTTTAATTTAGGACAAAATTCATAAATAAAACAAAATTCAATCTAGGGTGAAAGTTATATATATATATATATATATATATATATATATATATATATATATATATATATATATATATATATATATATATATATATAATCCAATTTTAAAAAGAATTTAAAAATCAAGAATTTTAATATAAAATTTTAAATAGGATCAAAATTAAATTTTGGTCAAAGTTTTAAATTGGGTCAAATCTATTCAAAATCAAAATTTAAACCTTTTTAAGAATTGCAATTTGACCTCATAATTCAAAATTACGAGCAGACCCTCCAATTTCAAAACTTGTAACATAGGCCCTCTATTTATAAATTATAATTTGACCCTTATTTCATAATTACAGACAAGGGCTTAAAATTTCGAAAATTTCAATAATTCCCCCGCCTCAATTCTAAACCTTAATACGAAATTGCAAATGACCCTTACAAATTCCCAAATTGCTGAGGAAGTCCCCTCCCCCAAAAATCTAAAAATCGAAACCAAGCCTTCTTGG
Source organism: Ligustrum vulgare (assembly GCA_963555705.1). Classification (NCBI taxonomy): domain Eukaryota; kingdom Viridiplantae; phylum Streptophyta; class Magnoliopsida; order Lamiales; family Oleaceae; genus Ligustrum; species Ligustrum vulgare. The sequence goes on from OY743190.1 coordinate 2,012,347, forward strand.
CTTTTGGCCGCGCGGGGCGTCGCTCTTATACTCGCGACGGGAACCACCGCTGACTAGAGGCAACACCCCGCTGCCATCAGCGGTGCCCAAAGGAACTACTAATTAGCGTAGCTTGTGTAGCAGCGTCGCAATGCTGCACAAAATCCCTTGTAGTGACCGCTCGCTGCAGTGAAGAAGTGGTCGCACGCTGTTGTGTGAAGCAGCACCCGGCCGGTCACGCGGCAGTGCCGTGCTCTGCAATCAGCTGTGACACAACAGTGACGTGTGTAGCAGTGCACGGCTGTCCATTCTGGCAAGCAGCAGTGTGCCGCCACCTCCGGCGGCCATGCTTCTTCCAATCCGTTTTGATCCATTTTTTGACCAAAAATTAATTTTCTTTTCTAAATCAGATTGTGAATAGGAAAACTAATTTTCTCAAAGTTAGAAACAAGAAATATTTACTTCAATCAAATTGAATCTATCAAAGTATTAACAAACTCTAACAAGTAACAAGGTAGACTTTGATACCATTGTAAGGTTTCGGGTCATACATGTACAACGAAAATTAAACTGATTCGAAACCATAGCTTAGATCAACCTTGAACTTAGATAGAATTTGTGATTCGAATTATACATTTGATGAAATTTTTGGATCTGAAATTTGGCTCAAGACGTAGAAATCTTATCACCACAACAGTCCAGCCTCTGATAATAATCCACACAGCAAGCTAGGATCTGTAAGAGGTTGTGCTAGCAACCAAAAGAAGACTCAAAAACCCCTTGTTGTCTTGTAAATAATCCAGTACTTAAGGTTTAAGCTAAACCTAATTAGGGTAGAGATAATGAATTTGGGCAAACCCAAGTCCTACCCAACTTATTGGGCTTGGACACTATTCTAATATATCAGTAACCCCGTTTTCGACTATATCGAATGCTGATAGAATTGCTAAACTTGCACCAAGACTATGCCCAGTTAATGTTATGTTGAGATCTTCATCTATATATATTAGGGAATAAAGGATACAGAAGGTAATAATACATAGGAATACAACTGTCATTCACTACTAAAATATAATATTTACAACAATCGCTAGATTTTTACTTAGAACTGAATTTTTTTATGAGCAATTTTTTTATTATTATTAATTGTTTGTAAGTAAAAATTCCAATTCAACTAATTATTAGTTCAAGATGTATCCTTTCTAGTTGTAATAGTTTAATTCAGTTATAATAGTACAATTCAGTTGTAAACGTTTATTATGATTCGTCGTCTTTTAAATGCCTAATCACGTTACTTAGGTTTTTGTTATTAACTCTATTAGAAAGAGTGTTAGGTATTCAAAATCTTTCAAGAACTTTTCAAGCTTATTGGTGTTCACCCTCTGCTCCAGTATTGTTAACTTAATACTTCATCAATCAATGAACAAATCATTTTTAATGCAATATGATTCTCTATTGTAATTTTTTTTTTAAAAATTGTATTCAAATCTTCTTTTGTCCCAAAATTATCGAGAAAAGACGGAAGGTAATCTAGAAGAATAGATTATTACTGTACGGTGCTCCTCTCTATGCTAAGAAGCAAGGCACCCCTTGAAACTGAGCCCAACCCCACCCATCTCAGATCTATCCCGTTGACCCCGTGGAGACGGGTTTTGTAGTGATCGAGAATTTTTAAATAATATAAAATCATTTTCTCGAAAATGTGTCACTAAGTTTTAACCTCAATTTTATTTTTAAAATGAAAGCGTATTCGTTTAGCCATTATTAAACGAATTTAAATCTTTTCCAAATCGAGTCCAGTCTCGAATAATTTAAAGTGTCAAATTCTTTATCAATTTTAAATCCAAATTTTAATAATTTTGAGTCCAATTCATTTAAGTCCAAATTTTATTATTTTAAGTCCAAAAATTTTTCTGTCCAAATCTTGATCATTTAAGCCCAATTCTATAAGTCCAATTAGGAATATTCTTCTAGCCCAAATTGGCCCACTTAGCACCTAGGATATTGTGCCCTAAAGTTACTGATCATAAACCCCTCAATCACCTCTCCTAACAACTCCAGCAGCAAGCAAGCAGTCTTCTCAGTATGCAATCCCCCTCTCAAACTTACTCACGATATTCATACATTGGGAACTACATATCGATGCCAGAATACCCATTTCTAGCCACTGATGGTGCGAGCAATCCCACACTACCCGTTCAAGCACAAGTTTCATATTTCAATCCCATAAACTGAGCCAAACTCATACAATCTGCATTTGGAATTTTGTGTGATGCTAGAACTCTGATTTCTAGCCACAACCAAACCACCTGGCAGTAACCTCTCTCGCCCAGCACTGCCCCATTTTCGAAACACCACAACTGGCCCTTCCATCAAGCCACAGTCAAACTAGCCACCACAAAAATCTACCACCGTCTGCACCAACACCAAACACATACACCCAAATCAAACCAAAACTAAATCACCACCACAATGCCTCAACAAGCATCACCGCCGCTCAACCACCCCCTAAAATCGCCTATCTTCCCAACTCCAATCCCAAATAAAAACAACAACCAAAACCCAGAATAAGCCAAGCCCAAGACTTACCTTGGCCGCCGCCCTGTTCGTCGCTAATATCACCGAAAATCACAGCGATTTCAAGCCTCGGTTTGGACTTATTCTTCACACCCAAACGCACTCAGAGCTCACTGCATGCCTACACCGACGCCACTGCTATGTGGTGGCGCTACCGCCAGCGGTTTGAAATCGAAGGGGTGGAGTCCCTTCTCCCCCATCGCAACGTCTCTCTCTAGAAGCTCCCTTCTGACTTTGGCGAGAGAGAGAGAGAGAGAGAGAGAGAGAGAGAGAGAGAGAGAGAGAGAGAGAGAGAGAGAGAGAGAGAGAGAGAGGTTTATGTTATATTTTTCATGTTTTGAAAATTTACATTCTAGCCCCAGTTTTTAAAGTAATTAATTTCAATCCATCAAGTTTTAAAATAGTTTAAAACAGTCCCTTTAGTTTTTAAGTCACATATCTCAGCCCCCTATTTTTAAATTGAGTTATTTCAGTCTCTGGTTTTAAAATATTTTATTCAGTCCCTGCAGATTTAAAATGTTTCAAATCAGCCCTATTAATTTCAAAAAGCCTATTTCAGTCCCTAAACTTTAAATTTCAGTTTTAATAAATTCTCAATTGAGTCCCTAAATTTTTCTTTATCATTTTAAAACCTTAAAATTTCGAATTTCTAATTCAAGGCTTATTTCATATTTTGGCTAGACGAAACGTGTGGACGATTGAGAGATTGAGACTACTTCCCGATCCACTTTTTTTACGTGATTCGAGATAAATTAAGGTAGACTCGCCCCCCACTAATTGATTTATATTATAATTGCATGTGTTATGTGGATTTATGTGATTTATATGCTTAATTGCATAAGACAAGAATAGAAAATCTCTTATGAGATAAGAAGAGAAATTACGTTATGCATGTCATAACTTATATACTTTATTTGCATAAGACAAGACAAGAATATATTCATATTGCACTCACTACGTGATGCTTATGACTAAGAAGAGAATGTCACTATATTATTTGCATAATTACTTGTTCAATTATTTTGTAAATTAATTATTGGCGATGAGTCTACTGAGTATTTCTTTTGAAATACTTACTCCGTTTTTAACAACATTTGCAGATTTCAGAAGCGGTGGCGAATGAAGGGCAATCATGACAAATATTTATTTTAAGTTATTTTTTTTGAAAGTCAAGATTAATGGAACTTGTAAATTTTACTTATTGAGATTTGAAATTTAATAGAATGTTTATCAAGTGAATTTATTTAAATTTGAGTTACAATACTAATTTCCAAATGAATGTGATGTTTTAAAAATTCAGAATATTTTCGAAATTTTTGTTAAGTAGTTAGTTTTTAGAGGACGAAGTGGTGACCTGAGTTTTACGGAACTCGGGGCATCACAGGTTTGTTCCTCTCCTAAGGGTCGGAATTCCGTCGAATTCGAGACAGGTTGAATTTTTTTTTTGGCCTTCACTAAATTAATGATCTAAACCAACCGTATACAAAGTGTATTAATTGCACCAAATTCCATAAACATTTTATTAAATCCTTTGACAATCAGGCCAGCTCATCTTCATTTTGTTTTTAATGAAACTAGTTGTCTAAACTGTGTTTTGCACGTTAATTGTCTATATGAAGTAATTTTTAGAAATTATGTAAGGCAAACATTTCGAGTTTTTTTCTCAAGAAAATTAGCAAAAAATGAAAGACAAATAGAATTTACAAAATCGAATAATTTTTAACATTTAAACAAAATTTCTGAGACCATATTTTACTCTCTCAATCAAAATTTTGGCAAGACTCACTTATTTGATGAAAGCAAATATGAGCTTCAAGCTGAGAACAACATTGATAATATTTGGGAATAAATTATAGGTTTTATTTATATAATATTTGAAATATTACAAGAAGAAAAAAATGTCAATGAAAATTTAATACCAAGTATTTTTCCTGTATAACAAAGTTTGAGACTTATGAGAATTTAACAATGCAAAGATTTGATAATTTCTGTGACATCTCATCTTCAATCTCTTCAATTTTGTTGTTTGTCGTGCAATTGATTTCAATTTCAGTGTGCACATTTGGAAATGTATAATTACTATTGGTCTAATTTTTTCATGATAAAGTCTGTTGACCACAAAATCTAACTGGATCTTGGACCAACATGTCTCAGCTCCTCCCTCTTGAACACGTGGATCTCCTGCGCACTGTGACAAACTATCAGTTTGCAAAGGGAACCGAGGTGGCTCCCGTTTGCACTCCGATGCCAAAGTCAGTACTCATTTGTGGCGAATATATATTGGGTGCGGGAAATATAAGTGTGTAAAAGAGAGAAAAGGGAGTGAGAGAAATATCTTGTTAAGAGTCTTAAATTGCTAACCTTTAACTTGGAGACAATCGTGCTTTATTTATAGAGGAACTTGTTATTTCAGATCACGACACGTGGCGTACTTTACACTTGTCATCACCCTAGCTCATGGAGGTGACAACCTTACTTTTCAACCGTAATCATTGCTATATTTCGTAGGGGATGGGCGTCTGTCACGTCTTGGTAAAGGCAGTATCCCATCATTGATTCCATCTCTCTTCTGGTCAACGTCATAAAGCGCCCCGACTGAGTATAAAGCACATCGGCTAGGCGTTAACCAGGTCGGCTAAAGGGGTTTGCTTGACGTACCACCTCGGACTTCATCCCAAGGTGATATTTTAGGCCTTAGCCATGGGTCAAGGTTCGTTGGGCCACTATTGGGCCTTCGCTGGTGGATCACTGTACCTTTCTTTGGGCCCGGATTCAACATTAGTCCCTCAAATCTGAAGGGATCATTCATGGTCGTGTAAGATTTGCCATGATTTCACAGCATTAACTTCTTAGGGAGTCGATAATAAAATTCCTTATGTAAGGTTCGGATCCATATTATAGCCGATCTTCTGCCTCGAATTTTCCCTCCTAAATGGGGTCGGGATCGTACTAGCGCGTTCCTTAGGCGGTGCATTTAATTCAGAGGGGCTATTGGTGTCTATTTCCAAGAATATATATATATATATATATATATATATATATATATATATATATATATATATATATATATATATATATATATATAAAATGGGAGGGGAGTAGCATTTAGTAGCGCGTGGTATTCACAGTGGTAGCTGAACGGTTTTGTCCCTCCTTTTAACGGCTGGCGTTTTGATTAGCCCATTCTCCAAGAAGTATGGGTTAACCACATTAATCATACGGCTCACAAAAATCAAGGAATCTAGATCGTTGGGATCCCTCTAAATCCTTCTTCATCTTATTATTTCCCCTTTTACCACTTTCTAAGAGTCTTTGCAGCAATACTCTGGCGAAAGCTTGTTCCGTTTTTCTCTTTCCTGCAAGTTTCGAGTCTTCTTCTCAAGGGCTTTCTACCCAGCGTCCGCTTTTACTGTTCCACACTTTCTTTACCGGCGAGTTCTTCATTCCCAGTGCGCAATTTCAAGCATTCGTCATCTGAAGGTAAACCTCTTGGTCTCTGTATATGCGAGACTTTTCTATTTTTAGTTTCTCATTGTGGGTTTGAAAATTTTGTTTTTGCACCTTGTTTTTCTTTCGTTGAGTCTGACCTACCTTTAGAACAAAAGAAAAAATGGAAAGAGTTGGGGGAACGGGTTCACAGGAAATGTTAGCAATGGCGGTTCCCGTCAGAGGTTTCTGCCCCATTTCTTTATCGGTTTTTAGTTTCCGCTTCTTTAGGGAGCAGATTAAGAGGAGAAATAGGAAAAACAGTGGCATAATCTTTTTGAGTGATTCTGACAGCGAAGAAGATAAACATCAAACTTACATGGCTCATCTGTCATCCGAGGAGGAGGCATCTTTGGCAGAGCTTCGGAGCAAACGGGACAGGGATCTGAGGAGAGAAGAGGTGGCAGGCTCTTCTTCTGGTCACCAGGACCTTGGCTTAATCGCTAGGGCCCCGTTTAGGGCACATAGGGAAGAATTTGGTTTGTCCGCAAAGGAGGTCACCCAAGTTGAGGATTGGGTTGACCAGGTTAACAAGGTCTCGGGCTATCACGTTGATCCCGATCCACTCCCGGAGTCATGGGAGAGCAGCAAGGTTGCTACTGAAATCCGAAGGATTGACTTGGCTGGGGCTTCGGAAAAATTCAGAATTCCGGAAGGGGTTCAATTGGTGCACCCTACATCTTCTTGTCAGCCTTGCAGCCCTCCTCAAGGTCAAGCAGCCATATGCTACGACGCTCTTTCTTGCGGGATGAGGCTGCCTCTGCACCCCTTCTTCAGGGCGTTGCTCAGGATTTATAACCTGTGCCCCTACCAGCTGGCCCCCAACTTCCCAGGCCGCGGGAACTTGGCTGGTGTGGGAAGAGGTTAATCCAGACCACCCCATCTCACTGCACATCATTCATACCCTCTACACTTTGAAGAAATCAGTTAGAAGGGAGAGGGATGTGAGGTCGAACGTCAAGGACTGGTATTACCTGTCTCCCAGGGGGTCGTATCCTCCAGTTATCACCGGTCACCCGACCTCAATAAAGAACTGGAGGAACCAGTGGTTCTGGGTTTCCGGAGAGTGGCAGAGCTCCCCCGTGGATCCCAGTCCAGAAATTACAGTTCCCCGAACTCTTTCCATACCTAGTGAGTCTTGCACTTGTTTTAGAGTCTTTAAGTGTCACGTGTCGTCTGCTCTGCTAATTCTCATTTACTTTTCTTGGTTGTTTACTAACATGTTACCGGTATATGGCAGGGGACACTTTTGCTCGCCTCCTCCTCGACGCAGACCTAGAGGCCGTGAGGCGCTTGTTTGCATACAAGGGGAGTTTCCAATGGGTCATTCAGCAAAATAAACTATTTGTTAAACACGGTCTTATGCGAGCCATGGGTACGTTCGTTTCCCTACTACTGCTTTATCTTACACTTTTTCTGCTCGTAGCCTCATCATCATTTTTTTTTTAGGTTCCAAGGAATTTCCAAAGATCTCTTTAAAGGGTCTTATGGCTAAGAAGATCCCTCCTACCCTGCGCCACGGTAGCGAGATCAAAAGAAGACAGAAAACGGTTCTGGCCAACCTTCAAGTTGGGGTGGCGAAGGAGGTATCTGAGAAGTCTACTGCCCAACTTCAGGGTTCCCTTCTAGCTCTACTGCCACCACCCACTCTGCTGCCAGTGGGTCCTCAACAGCCCAACATTGAGGAGGAGGTAGACCCTGAGAGAGGTATGGCCAAAGGGAAGGGGAAGAGGTCGGATAGGGGCGGATCCAAGAGGGGCAGAGAGACTAGGGACGCCTCAGTGCCACCTATCTTGTCTGAGGTCATATCTGAGCAGACACTGGAGGAGGAGCCTGCCCCCTTGAAGAGGCTCAGAAGGGGTAAAGGCAAGGAGTCCACATCTGCACCTCCGCCAGCAATAACTGAAGATTTGGAGGACGAGCCATCCGTGTCCATTCCGGGCTTGATTATGAAGTGACACCTGAGGGAGCAGAAGAGCTCAATCATATCAAAACTAGAATCCTCCCTAGAGATGTCGCTTTCAGCCCTTCGTTGTTCGATTCCCCCAGTTCCCCTCCAGCCAGGGCGGCCCTGATTACTGAGCAGTTTTGGACAGAGGGTTGGGCTGCCTTCTCCTCCAGTTCCACTCTGTCTCGAAAACTACTCACCGCCAAGGCTATGAACGCTAGAGCTCTGGCCCTCATGACGAGGTAGAGTCCTCCGTGAAGGTAGCTCAACGGGACAAGAGGGATGTTGAGACTGCTCTCCGCCATGCGGACAATATGCTCAAGGAGATCAATGACCTCAAGGCCCAGCTGTCCATAGCCCGTAAATCTTCTTCAGAAGAGAAGACTAATGCGAAGCACCTCCAGGAGGACAATGACAAACTGAGGCATAACCTCCAGGCCTCTGAGTCAGACGTGGCGGTTTTGTGCAAGAAATTGGATGATTCCATCCGTGCACAGTCTATCGCCTCTGAGGCCCTGGCCGCTGCTAATGCGGCCAAGTTGAAGCTAGAAGCTGAGGTGGCAGCGGTAAATGAAAAAATGGGGAGGGAGCTGGAGGCTAAGGCGAAAGCAGAAAAGGACCTTGCCTCGCTGGAGAAGCACATGCAAACGAGGATCACTGAAGTCCTGGATCAGACTGTCGCGACACGGGTGGAGAATGCTTTAGCCACTAGAGTGTCGGAAGCTGTTCAGAACTTCAAGGATACCTTCGAAGAGACCCCTTAGTACGAGGCTATGCAGCGGGTGTTTGGGAACTTTGGGGCCAGGATGGCCTTGGGGGACGTGAAGGAAACTTTTCCAACTTTGGACTTTTCCTCCATTGAAGCAATCTACCCCGAGCCTCAAGATGCTCCTGCAGATCCTTTAGGTGCATCCAGCAAGGGCTCTCCAGAAGGCGTTCCCCCAGTGATTCTCTTCCATCTTTGCCTTGTTGTTAGTTAGTTAGTGTGTTTTTGTTGTTGTTTTTTTTTTGTAAGTGCCCCGAAACCTGATACTGTAACATTCATTCAACTTGTAAATGTCTTAATTTTATGAATGAAATGACTTATTCATGTTTTTCCCGTAAACGTGACATTTCGAACTGTTTACGCATGAAAATTCGGATTAGCGCATGTATGGCAGTCACATGGACAGTTTGGGGGAGTTTCTTGGTTGGAGAAACTTGAAATCTGACCCTAGCAGTTGGGGGTGTCAACTGCAAACGAATTTTGTATCTACTTGGGCAAGAGTCACAAAGGCCTGCAGAGAAAAACTGTGCCATTGTTGTGTTCCTTGCGAAAATATGATTGTTCTTTTATTGAAGCAATAAAAGTTTGGAGGGATTCCTGTATGCTTTGTGTTGTTTGCTGTAGTTCGCTTTAGTTCTTCTAAATATGTTGGTTCTTTCATGATTGTAAGCAAACTGAGACTGGAAAGCTCACTAAGATCGGATCTTAGTGCCGCAGTGGGTGAGAAATTTTGTGTTCAAATTTGAACCTGTTGACATGCAAGAACTTTTATGTTTATCCTTTATGCCTAGTTGCAAACGTCTAAGTGTATGTATGAGAGTATCAACAATTTTGTGAAAACGTCCAACACTTCGCACAAGAAAGCGCTCCGTACGTATGAGCTAACTTGACGTACCGATAATTTTGGTTTATACGACAACATTTGGCTAAATTTGAATCTTTTCAATCGTGTTATACGGCGACATGACATGGCGAATATAGTCCCTTAGATCTGAGTGGTTCGAGGCATTTATGTGTACCAGTTAGATCTGATTTTGACAATCATTTGAACGTTTCTTAAATTCACTTTGTAGGAGAGCCCCTTTCTATGGTGCCAACACATTCAATCTATGGTGCCAAAAATATCACTATTTGAGGGCTTTTCGGGCTAGCGATAACGCCCCGGCATGGTTGCCACATATGCTCTCATGGATTTCTCTCATTACATATCGACCTTCCTCAGGCCCCACACATCTTAGTAACGGAAAGGTGTAGCTTCTTTAATAAAGTAGATCATCCAAGAGCAAGAAATTCGCAGCATATTTTTTTAATTTCCGAGTTGCCTCTGGCTCGTTTGGCACTGTCTGGTGCTTCAAATATGCGATCAGGGGATTCATCCAGGATCCCTCTTCTTCTACTGTCAAAATCTCCGGTCCTGACTCAATAGAAGAAGTCAACATGCTCTCAACTGGGATTAGATTAAGTAGTTCTGTATCACTGCCGCTCGCTAGTTTGGACAGAGCATCAGCGTTGGAATTTTCTGTTCTGGGGATGTGCTGTAACTCCATTTTTCCGAAGTGCACAGCCAAATCTCTTACTTTCTTCAAGTAAGCGACCATAGAAGGCTCTTTGACAGAAAATTTCCCATTGAATTGATTTACAACAAGCTGCGAATCACTATTTGCCACTATGGATCCGATCTTCAGAGCTTTTGCAAGCCTCAATCCAGCCAATAACGCCTCATACTCAGCAACATTGTTTGAGGCTTTGAATTCAAATCGGATCACACTGTGTAGTTTAAACCCCTCTGGGCTTATTAACAATATTCCCACACCGGATCGTCCCTCAGCCGAGGACTCATCTACAAACAGTTTCCACTCGCGACTGTCATCTGCGTTATCAACCATCTCGACCTCCGGTGGATGTGTGAATTCGACCACGAAGTCAGCCAACACTTGACCCTTTACAGCGATCCGAGGCGCATAAAACAGGTCGAACTGGCTGATTTCTATCGCCCATTTAAGTAACCTTCCAGATGCGTCTGGTTTTTGCAACACTTGTCTCATGGGAAAGTTGGTGAGCACGCGTATTGAGTGTGCTTGAAAGTAGGGACCAAGTTTGCGAGAGGCTGTGAGTAACGAGAGAGCAAGTTTCTCCATGTCTGGGTATCGTGCTCCGCATCTAACATGGCTTTGCTCACATAGTACACTGGGAACTGATTCCCATCCTCTTCTCTGATCAACACCAAGCTGACAGCCTCTTTGGATACAGCCAAATACAAGTAGAGAGGCTCGTCGGCCTTTGGCTTTGATAGCAATGGGGGCCGTCCCAAAGATGCTTTAATGTCGGCGAAAGCCTGTTCACATTCCGGTGTCCACTGGAATCGCTTTCCCCCTTTGAGGACCTTAAAAAATGGCAAGCATTTGTCAGTAGATTTGGAGATGAATCGATTCAAGGCCGTAATTCTCCCCGTTAAGCTTTGCACTTCTTTTGGACTTCGAGGCGATTGCATGTTCAACAAAGCGTTGATTTTGTCGGGATTAGCTTCGATTCCTCTCTTATTCACCATGAATCCAAGAAACTTTCCAGACGCTACCCTAAATGCACACTTCCCTGGATTGAGCCTCGTTCGATATTTCCTCAACACCTCGAAGGTCTCTGATAAATGGCGGATATGATCCGCGGAGACCATGGTCTTGACCAACATGTCATCGACATACACCTCCATGGTGTTTCCCAATTGTTCTGAAAACATGCAATTCACCAGCCTTTGATAGGTAGCTCCCGCATTTTTCAAGCCGAATGGCATTGCTTTGTAGCAATAGAGTCCTCTATCTGTTATAAACGAAGTATGCTCCTCGTCTGATTCACACATGGGGATTTGATTGTACCCGGAGTAGGCCTCCATGAAGCTCAGCAGTTCATGCCCTGCTGTTGAGTCAACCAACTGATCGATCCGGGGCAGTGAGAAACTGTCTTTTGGACATGCCTGGTTCAAGTTTGAAAAATCAATACATACCCTCAATTTCCCATTGTGTTTTGGTACCAACACAGGGTTTGATACCCACTTCGGATAGCGGGATTCTCTGATGAAGCCATTTTTCAACAGCTTCGTGACCTCGTCTTTCAAGGCCTCATATTTGTCCGAACTCATGGGTCTTCTCTTCTGCCTATGCCCGAGGCTTTGAGGGTCAATCTGGAGTCTGTGGCAGTGTAGCGCCCCGAGTTTCGTATACCCGGTTAACCACGTCATTTACTGGTCTAAATTTTTCGAATAATATTTTTGCGGAAGAAATAATTGAAATTCATTTTTTTGGCAACATTAAATAAACTGTAATGGCCGATAAAATTGAAAACATTTATGAAACCATTTGAAATAGTAAATCGAACCATTAATTTTGTAAAGAAATTGCCAATGTCATAATTTCTCAAATAAATGAACTTCTCTAAATTATTCGATTGTTTGGAAAATACGGAAATCATTAATGTCAAACTTTCAACAGTTTAACGATTATTGCCACCATCATTCATCGCTCGCCACCGTCTCCGAAATCTGCAAAACTGTTAAAAGTAGGGTGAGTATTTCATGGGGGAAATACTCAGTAGACTCATCGCAAATTAATTAATTTATAAGATGATTAAACACATAAATGCCGGCTCTTTGTAAAACGGGCATTGATAGGGCTTCTTTATAAAACGGCTCTTGATAAATCTCATATTGTGCATTACAGCACGGGACATATTTTGAAAATCATAGGCTCTTTGAAAACAGCTTTTTGAAAACAGCTCTTTGAAAATAGTTCTTTGAAAACAGTTCTTTGAAAACAATTCTTTGAAAACAGCTCTTTGAAAATAGCTCTTTGAAAACAGTTCTTTGAAAACAGCTCTTTGAAAATAGCTATTTGAAAACAGTTCTTTGAAAACAGTTCTTTGAAAATAGCTCTTTGAAAACCATATACTTATAAAAATATTTTAATTATGCCAAGCATAATTTTCTTTTGAAAGCATATGGATCATTTTCATCATAACATAGGATATGATCGAAATCCTCATAAACATAAGAATTTTACCGAACTTCGGTGGCAAGAATTCTTATACAGTAAGTATACCTAGCATAATTTTTTGAAATTCATAGGGATCATTTGCATCATAACATAGGATAGGATCGAAATCCTCATAAACATATGGAGACAAGAATTTTACCAAACTTAGGTGGCAAATCCTCATAAACATATGGAAACATAGGAATTTTACCGAACTTAGGTGGCAAATCCTCATAACATATGGAGACACAAGAATTTTACCGAACTTAGGTGGCAAGAATTCTTATGTGTAGCACTACTAAAACTCCGGTCCCCTTAACATATCATAAACTTATCATATGGGACCCATAGCAATCTTGGTAGATTGATTTCATAGCAATGATCCAAAAAAACATTTTCGTGAAGCATAGGGTATACTTACTTTTCGTAAAAACATAAAGTATATTTTCTTTTCATAAAAACATACTTACTTTTCTTAAAAATTGACTTTCACAAGTCACATGACATTTATATGAAATCATAATTTAAATCAATTAATAAGTGCGAGTCTACCTCAAATCCGACGAGTGCAAAGTTGAGCGGGAATGACTTCAATTTCTTTAAATTCTCCGTACGCTTCGTCTTAGCCAATAAGTCACTTTAGTCTATCGAATATATAGCTCAAAATGATAAATTATAATTTAAGGACTAAAATTGATGTTTTGAAAGTTGAAGGACTAAAATGAATATCTTTGAAAAGTTGAGGGACTAAAATTTATACTTTGAAAGTTAAGGGATTAAAATGAATACTTTGAAACTTGGGCTTAAAATCAAATAAAGTAAATCAGCAGGGACTGAATTGATCAGATTTTTAAAATGAAAGGGCTGATTAAAATCATTTAAAACTTTGGGACTGAAATGGATAACTTTAAAAGAATTGAAAGGCTATAAAACTTCAGGGACTAAACTGCAGATTCTGAAATTTAAAATATATATTCAGATATATTTCTCTCTCTCTTCGTTTCAGATCAGAGAGGAGGACTCGAGCGAGAGACAGGGCGATCTGAGGTGGAGGTGGAGAAATTGATGCTACAACCGGTGGTTCGCCGGCGCAAGGAGGCGGGGAGTAGCGTCAAGGGCGGTTTCAAGCTTGAGGAATTGGGTACGAGGTTGGAATTTGAACTCGAAGCTGAAGATTGCGGTTTCCGGTTATAATCCGGCTGAAAAATTGATGGCTGATTGGGTGCGAGATTGATGGTTAAATCAAAGCTAGAAATCGAGATCGAAGTTGTGACTTTCGAAACAAATAACGAGGTTGCTGTTTGGTGATGATGATGATGAATCAGAGACTGGTTTTGAGTTGAGGAAATTGGGCAGTGATGAATTTCCGGTGAATCAGTCGGCGGTCGAGGTGAGTAACTGGGCTTCTTCTATTTCTTGGTTTGGGTTTTGATTTTGGATGATTGATTTGGGACTAGGTTTGATCGATGATGAAATGATGAATACTGTGGTTGATTGCAAATTGGTTGATGGTTATGGTTGCTGTGGAATTGATGTTGGTGTGGTTGATTCATGGTGATGAAGGTGGAGCTTATGCAGTGTAAGAAAACGTCCAGGAGTGATAATGGTGATTGGCTACTGGTTGGAAAATTTGTGAATTGGAGCTCGCAGGCAGTAGAGATGGTATTTGAATACGGCAGTGAAGGTGGTTGGTTCAACAATGATTGCAGCTGGTTGATGAGGATGAATTATGAAATTGGAAATGAGATGGAAAGTGATCAATATGGAGGACATAATAACGTGAGGAGGAATCATTGAATGGAATAATCAGAATTGGAAGTGTGGCTTTCGGCGTGTATGTGCTGAGGATGATGAAATTTGATTAGTGCTGGTGGTTGATTAATGAGGTGGAAAGGAGGATAAAGAGGTAGCAAAACGTGAGAATCTTGGCAGATAGCTTTAGCTTTCGGCGTAAAAATGAAGGTGCAGACAGGGAGACTTGCACATGGGAGGATTTGAGGATTATAGAATTTATTTAAGATAATTAACTAAAAATTTGACTAACTTGGATTAAGAAATGAAATTAAAATTGATATATTTTGGACTGAAAAATACATTTTGAAAATAATACTTTGAATAAATAATTAAAATAACATAATTTTAGAAATTCGGATTTTAATTTAAAATCGAACAAATTCGATATTTCTTGACTTGGCTAGACGAACTCGTCGCGGCGTTAACTTCAAAATAATGGGTGAAATAGTAGCGACACAATTTTCTAAATATTAAAATAATTATTTATTGCATAAAAATTTTGGGTCGCTACAGGCAGGCCTCTTTAGGATCAATCCCAACCATGTCGCCATGCTTCCATGCGAATACATCGAGATTTTTAAGTAAGAAATTCTTCAATTGATCTTTGTATTCAATTGGTGAATCCAACCCAATCTGCAATTCCTTGATTGGGTCATGTGGGTCTACGCCGAAGCATTCTAGCCTTTCTGCCAAGGTGGAGCAATTGTCTCCTGCAATTCTTGGGTCCAGATCTTCCAAGTCTTCTTCTAGTGTCATCGTGATGTCCTTATTTTCAAAGAGCTCTCCACCCAATCTTTCAGGGTCTGGAGCAGCCTCGGCCATGGCTACATCGCTAATCATGTTCAAGCTTCGATCTTGAAACTTTCGGATTGCGTTCGTGTAACAGGCCCGCGACTCAGTTTGGCTTCCCCTTACAATTGCAACGCCATGCTCCGTGGGGAATTTCATGTAAATGTATTTCGTATGCGTTGCAGCCCCCAAGTCAATGAGACCTGGTCTCCCAATTGAGCCATGATAGGAGAATATTTTGTCCACAACCAAAAATTCCATGGGGGATTCTGGAAATAGTTGGTGCTTGCCCCACCTTAGTTTTAGGGTTATGGACCCTCTGGGGGTTATGCTGTATCCCGTGAATCCATATATTGGATCCGGGACCGGAATAAGGGGAGTGCTAATCCCCATTTTATCGAACGTTACCCCGTAAATCACATTTACCGGGGCACCATCATCAACCATCATCCGTGATAACCCATTCTGAGCCACCACTACCCTGATAACCAAAGCGTCGTTGTGGGGGAAATGTACTCCAATGGCATCGTCTTGGGTGAATGTGATTGGCTCTGTCCGAGACATCCCTAAAGGATGTGAATGGATATGGTAATTCACGTTGGCGAGTTGTTTGGCCTCTCTAATGTACCTCTTTTGGGAGTTTTTTGTGCTCCCACCTGGGTGGGGGCCTCCCAGTATTGTGTCGATTTCACGAATGGGGAGGTCGGCCACAGGCACAGGTGGTTCCCGTGTATCTTTAGCATGCGCCGAGGCGGTATCCTGGCCCTTATTCCTGTCTCTTTGACGATTGTCAATTCTTTCCTTAGTTGATTTCTTCCACGGAGCTCTCCTATCAGCTCGGTTGAACTTCTGACCACCAGTTTTTTGAGTTCTCCCTGTGTCGGGGGGATAGTCACCTCCCCTTCTCCCCTGCGCCTTTTGGTCAGCTAACATGTGGATTTCCCTGCAATCCTCCGTTGCGTGACCGTAATATCTGTGATAGGCGCAGTAAGCCCCAATCATGGGCTGCTTTCCACTTCGGCCGTTTTCCACTCTCCCTTGAGCCGTGGGAGGATTTTGAGAAGGGGTATTAGAGTGCAAGTGAGGGATAGCTTCCGTGATTTCTGCGGAAAAGCTAGATCCTGTCCTTGGAAATGGGTGAGGCGCGCCACCTCGGTTACCGCCGATCCTATCCTTGTTTCCTCCTTTCTTGAGGTCCGCTTCATTAGAATATCCAAGGTTATATCTCCCTTGGGGATGATTATCTCTGGCCCTAGCCATTACCTCCGATACAATCTCTTCCTTCATCAGGTCTACCAGGGTATTGTAATCCATTGGTTTCCTGCTCCGGACATCCCTCTAGAACATGCTGGTCATATTTAGCCCTCCTTTTAAAGTGGAAAACATCTCCGCTTCTGTGATATTTTCGCAGATATGCATCTCTTCAGTAAACCTAGCTAGGTAACTTTTCAGAGACTCGTCCCTTCCTTGCCTCAGATCCTGAAGGCGTTGTAGCGGGAGCTGGCCAGGCCTGGAGGAAACAAAGTCATTTTTAAAAGCCGTCTTCATATCTCTCCAACTGTGAATGCTACCAGGGGGAGTTTTTTATACCATCGTATGGAACTTCCCTCAAGGGTTAAATCAAAGGCTTTACATTTCAATGCCGGAGTGGCTCCGGCTATTTCCATGTTGACGCGGTAATTTAACAGGTGATCATCAGGATCACCTCGGCCAGAGTATTTTTCTATTTCTGGCATCTCAAAGTCATGAGGTACGGGGCATCTACGGAGGCCCTCTATGAAGGGACTTACTTCCTCTTCGTCATCCAACTCGTAAGAGGGCAGTTCACTGTTTTCATCTTGATAGGAATACATTGGACCATGGTATTGGTCATAGAGCGGCGGGGCATATTCTTGCTTTTGTGGTGGCAAAACATGGCCGTGGTTTAGCCTTCCGTGGGTTGGTAACTCGTTGCGAGACCTTGTTCGAACTGCTTCGGCTCTTCTTTCCTGCCTATTCCTAGGCTCATGTGCTGATGCCAACCTTTCCGCTCCCATACCATGTTGGTCCCTATACATTTGACCATGCGACAAGGCTTCTTCAGCGCGTCGCTCCCGCCTATTTCTAGGCTCTGCGACATTGTGCCGACCTGGGTCCGTTTTCCCCCGTCGTTGGCCCCTGAATATCCCCCCTATTCGGCTGAAGACACTGCTGGATTTTGTGGGAGAGGCTTCCCTGTATCTAGGTGGGAGTGGGTTTTGTTCTTCATGTACTTCATGCTCCAGGTCTTGCTCGTAGGAGGGCTCGGATTCTACCTCGACATATGCCTGTGGATCTTGATAATAATATGAAGCAGTGGCCGCCTCGGATGGTGAATAATGAGGCTGTGGGTACTGCTGAGACATCACGGGTTCGTTCATAACATACCCTCTGGCCATAAAGGCATTCATTGCAGCAGTATGTTTTATCTGCTGCTTCTGCATGTCTAGCATTTGAGCCGCCATGCGTGTCATGTCACGCATCATGTGGCGATTTTGGTGCCGGCGAGGTGGGTTAGGTTGTGCCACTTCCTCATTGGCGTTTTCATGGAGTCCTTGAGGAACCTCACCTTCGCTGTGTTGGCCACTTCTTCCCCTATGGGGGTTAACATCACCATCACTTTCGTTCATGTTTAGGGAAATTCCTTAATCTTATCTTGCCTTTCAAAGATTAGTAGACTTTCGTTTCGAAAATCCCTGCCTTTTCCAAGGTTACTTAAACTTATATTTCAAAGTTATACGCCTTTTCCAAGGTTGTTTAAACTTATATTTCGAAGTGTTATGCCTTTTTCAAGGTGAATACACTTGTGTTTCAAGGTTTTAAGCCTTTTTCAGGGTTCACGAACTTGTGTTTCAAAGCTCCTTACTTTTTTCAAGGTTCACGAACTTATGTTTCAAAGCTCTACACCTTTTTCAAGGTTAACCAGCTTATCTTTCAAAGCTCTTGCCTTTTTCAAGGCCAACCGGCTTATCTTTCAAAGCTCTTTGTAGTTATCCGTTCTTTCGTGAGAGGTTCTTCGTCCTTTTTCAGGACTACCTTTCTATGTGTGGCTTTTTACCACATGTTTTCGTGGTTAGCAGTATGACTTCCCACAGACGGCGCCAAAATGTTGACCACAAAATATAACTGGATCTTGGACCAACACGTCTCAGCTCCTCCCTCTTGAACACGTGGATCTCCTGCGCACTGTGACAAACTATCAGTTTGCAAAGGGAACTGAGGTGGCTCCCGTTTGCACTCCGATGACAAAGTCAGTACTCATTTGTGGCGAATATATATTGGGTGCGGGAAATATAAGTGTGTAAAAGAGAGAAAAGGGAGTGAGAGAAATATCTTGTTAAGAGTCTTAAATTGCTAACCTTTAACTTGGAGACAATCGTGCTTTATTTATAGAGGAACTTGTTATTTCAGATCACGACACGTGGCGTACTGTACACTTGTCATCACCCTAGCTCATGGAGGTGACAACCTTACTTTTCAACCGTAATCATTGCTACATTTCGTAGGGGATGGGTGTCTGTCACGTCTTGGTAAAGGCAGTGTCCCATCACTGACTCCATCTCTCTTCTGGTCAACGTCATAAAGCGCCCCGGCTGAGTATAAAGCACATCGGCTAGGCGTTAACCAGGTCGGCTAAAGGGGTTTGCTTGACATACCACCTCGGCCTTCATCCCAAGGTAATATTTTAGGCCTTATCCGTGGGTCAATGTCCGTTGTGCCACTATTGGGCATTCGCTGGTGGATCACTGTACCTTTCTTTGGGTTCGGATTCAACAAAGTCGATATATTTTCCCTTTCTGAAGCACGCGAGTAAAATTTTCAATTATAGCCTAAAATAGTGTAACAAGATCTGGTACCTTGTAAGTATTAAAAAGACAGCATATTTGTTTAATATCAAAAAATTTACTAAAATAAAGATAGACAAATATAATGAGAAATATCACATCTTCATTAATAAAAATTCAAAATAAGATTTGAAATTTTCATATGTACCTATATATTTCAATGTAATACGTACAAATATTAGAAATTTTTATACTTTAATATTTGCTATAGACGATCAGATTTCATAGAAACATATGATTTATAATTTAATTTCTGAAAAAAAAAATCATTCAATTTATTAAAAATTAAAATTTGAGAGAGATTATATCTCAAAAAAGTTTTGTAAAATATGATGTTAGACTTTAACCCATTTTGAATTTATAATGGGCTATACTGAGTTATACTATATGTTGTATTGAATTTATTTTAGTGTAAAAACATATATGAATATTAGGGATTATTGGAATTATAAACTTATTGATGAAAATTAGTAATTGAGAGTTATATAAAACTATGAAAATGTATTATATTGAATGTTATATAATGCATATGATTTTGGTTATAGAACGAGGGTTGTAAATATTCTTATTGAATTAATGACACTGTTGGCAAATGAAAAAATAATAGAATATTAATAATATAATTAAAAAAATATCTTATTCATATTTCTCACAACTTCCTAAATAATGAAAATATATTAATATATTTAATTAAGAAGGGAAATTTCAGTTTCTTGAAAAAAAATATAATTGGAATTTTTTCACTATTCCCTTTATGATAATGTATTAATATAATTGTGTTTGTGTTTAGTGAGAATAAACAATAATTTGCAATAAATCAACAAAAAATAAAAATTGAAAGTTTTTGGTTTTATTTGAAAGACTTTTAGCCCCTATTTGGTTCCCATTTTTTCTATTATTTTTAACCTACAATTTTTGACTTTCAACTCAATCTACACTCCACATTCTCCAAAAACTCAAATTTTTTCAAAAGTTGATGGGAATCAAACAAATGCTTTATAAGAAAGCGAAGAATTTAGATTGCTAGTGTTTTGAAATTGAATAATATTAAACATACAAAATGCATGACACACTACTTACAAACAGGGGGCTCCACAGTGTGTAGACCCCTTCAATACGAGGAATGTCATCCAGTGTGTAATTTATTTTGTGTGTATAAAATGATCCTTTGAAATTACTGACATTATTAATAAAATGAAAGAAAATGATATTAAAATAATTATTTATTAATTAATATTAAGGATAAATGTAAAATTATAAAAAAAGTTGCGAGAGTAAAAACGTTGAAAAAAAATTCTCCTTTTTAAGTCACTTTTAAACGTGGTGTAGATAAGTCAATTTTTAGCTAAGAACATTGTTGTTTAGGGATGAGGATTGAGGAACAAGTGTCCAACTATGGTTGCAGTGAAAACCTTGTACCCTACCAGTTGCACCTCATACTTTGCTTGTCAAAATCCTAATCAACTCTTGTTGTTGGGTCATCATTAGGCCATGTGTTCCACTAGCAAATTAGTTTACTAATCATCTCGAGAAATGTGACATGAGAGACGGATGTCATGTGTTAGAAAGTTTCTTGTTTGTTAAATGTAGGATTGTGAGATTACTCGCTGAAAAGAAAAGAAAAATAGTGTTTCAAGAACAAAAATACACGATGATAACTAAAATTGATTATAGATTCAATACAAGACCCAACTAAGCTACTTATAAGCTTAGCCAAACATGGCTTTATTCCACAACATACTTGTACATAAATATTGCAGGGTCGGCCAGTATTAAACCTTTTATCACATTCGATCACCATCATTCTGAGTAACCTAACTCGTGAGTTTAATAAGGGCATGGAGTTGTAACAATAACAACTTCAAAATTCAGGTACGGGTTGATCCTCGTCCGATGGCGGCGCCAAAATCCAGTCTCCACTTTCATCAAGAACCATCCCTCTATTCTTCTCAATCCACCATGAACCTGGAATCAAATACTCATCCTTTAAAATGGCACTGGACTTGTTCACCAAAGCCAAACTCCTCTTCACTTTCAGTTCAAATTCCCCTTCACTCCCATTCCAACCCGCCACAACATGCAGCATAGCCTGCAAATTATGCCAGTCACTCGGATTCCTCGAGTCCTTCAAACTTGGAGATTTTCTGTTGTCAATCTCTAGCTCGATTCCAGTATTCGAATATCCCAGTAATTGACTCGGATAAAGCGGAATCAGATCGATCTCGTTCTTGATATGCAGCACATTCAGATTCGGATATGTGTTCAATCTTTCATTGAAAGCCCTGTTCCCAACTTGAGGACTGCCAAAAACAATAGCAGAAACTGGGATATCAGTAACCCCGTTTTCGACTATATCAAATGCTGATAGAATTGCTAAACTTGCACCAAGACTATGCCCGGTTAATGTTATGCTCAGATCTTCATCTTTATACTGGTCTCTCAGTGAATTAATCTTAGCCAAAAGTTGCTCTCTTGCACTCAATTTTGTGAAAGATGAATTGGGATCATTAGAAACATAAATTGTAAGCCAACCATTCATCACTCTTGGCTCATCCTCATCTTCATCACTACTGCTACTGTCATCTGGGTTCTTTTTTTCCCATGCTTTAGGGCGCAACAGTGGCTCGGCTGACTCTGGTCTAGCTCCCAACACATTGAGCCATTCGTAATTCCTCGAGGTACCGCGCCAAACGACGTAAGCTTCCCTACGGCCTGACGCGCGGCTAACTTCATCAGTCGTCACAGCAATGTAGCCTATCCAGTTTGATTCACGATCCCAGCCTTCTCTTGACAGGGAATGCAAGAAGAGAGCTTCAAAGAAGCCGACTTCCGCAGTTGCGTAGAGGAAACAGTAGACTTGATAATCAGAAGCTGAGTCGAGCATGACTTTTTGAAAGAATGAGTTCTTGCCATATCTGCTGCTGCCTGCGTACTTGGAGTTCTCATCATTGTTGAAGGCGTCGTAGGTGGCTTGGCAGAGGTCGCCACAACGGAGGATTAGGCGACGGAGGCTGAGGTTTAGAGGGTCGAGGAGGCCGTCCCAGTCGTTGCTGCCGAGAAGTTCCGGCCATGTTGGCTCTGTTTGAGATGAGTCAACCATGGTTCTTTGTGGATGAGAATTTTTTGGGGTAAATTGATCAAGTGTTATTATCTCTTATAAGAGTATATTTTTGTTTGAGAGCAATGTGGGATCCTAGGCAATTACTTACGTTTGTGGTTAGAACTGATTTTTTGAGTGGGGGTGTCTGGCACCTTGTAATTTTGAGTGTTTCTAGTATTTTCCATGGAAATGAGAAACGATTTATATGAAATTTCATGTTTGGTTCATTTGATTACGCCCTCGTTTGATTTCGATCAATTTTTGAAAAAAGTTAAGTTTTTAAACAATGTGGGGTGTAGATTAAGTTGAAATAAAAAATTGCAGGCCAAAAATAATATGTGTGGTGTAGATTGAGTATTGTAAAAAAATGAGATGAAAAAAATAGAACGAAAAAAGAGGCTACATTTTGACAGTGAAATTCATTTTCGTCTTTTTTCTATTTCTTTAATTTTCCTTGAAAATGAGGAAAATATATTTCTTATCTTTAGTTGAGAATTAATTTTCCACTTTTATCACAATTTCGAATGTCAATGCAACTTCCAATCAAATACACCAAAATTTCTTGAATTTTTTCATGAAAGATAAGTTTTTAGCGATTCAATTTCGTGGATCTTATTTTTTTCTACCAAAATTTCATCCTTACAATCAAACGACCCAGACCCTAGAGTAATTGTTAGTGCTATATATAATCACCATTTAAATGAGAAACTCTATCTCTTCTATTTTGAACATGTTTGGCTGAGCTGAAATGCTACAAGTCTACAACATAGCAAAAATCTTGCTTCTTTCAAAAGGTTTTACGGTCAAGAGAATACTTAACCACCCTTGGCCTTTGCTTACTAGCAAAACCCTTGTCTCCTTTGCTTAATAGAATTATCTAAATTAAAGTAAACATTCATACATTTTTTTTTAATCAAGATTTATTAAAAAATTAATTTCATCTAAATTAAACATGGATTTTTTAAGAGCCATGTTTTACACACACTTGTATTTTGCCTACATTTTTTTTCTTTCAAGATTTGCAATATTATAATGTATTGCAATTGAAATTGCACTAGGTTACTAATTTTCGCTCGTATACCAACTCAAACAACACAACAAATCAATGTATTAAATTGATTTAGGTATCGATGGTGCAGTAGATCTTGTTATGAGACACACAAGGGGGGATATCATGTCAATCATGATCTTGGTTAACACTTTCCTTCTAGTTAATTAGGCTCTTGATCAGTGTATTTTTACTAGACAAGTACTAGTGGAAAAAGTCTTCTTTCCCGTTTTCTACTGAGCAGTAGACGAGGATGCAGATTGTAAAATGAGATGTTGCTTTAGAAATCTTTTGGATGGGGTGGTGTCGTGGTGACAACGTGACGCAGAACGGAACAAGGAATTCAAGCGAAATCCTTTAATAAGAATAGAACTTGGAATTCACCAAAAGAATTGAGAAGAAATCTCAATAACTTCATTGAAAATCTGAATGAATAATTAGTATACAAGAGCTTTATTTTATAAAAGAAGGAAAACTCTAATTCTTGTAGGATAAGGAAACTAAATAAAGAAAATAATTAAAAGCCTAAACAAATAAGGTAAACTAATTCTAATCAAACTAAATTACGTAAAGTAAAAATCAAAACGAATAAAAACGAAATTACTAAAATAACATTAAAGTAATAAAATGTTGTTTTAACTGAATAAACATGCTCGAATGCTCAAAATCCACAATATGTCACAACGCTACCAATTCAGTTCGTCTCGTCGAGATACCCAGAATAGACATATTATGAGCCCGAAATGAAGGTTGGACGCCAAATCTGCAAATTGCGGTTTAGACCTTTTAGATCTAATTCTTCTTCAATCCACTCGGCCATTTGTTCTACATCAGTCCCTTCCACCTCCGATGAACTCAACCTCGAGTTATAATCCGAATAAAGAGGCTCACTATCGTCATGATAAGCATATAGATCCTCTACATTAAAAGTATTAGAAATCCCTATGGAGTCTGGTAGGTCAATGATGTATGTATTGTTGTTAATACGCTTCAATACCTTGAAATGACCATATTTCCTCGGCTTTAATTTGCTACAGTCCCTACTGGAAACCGTTCTCTTCACAGAAATACCATAATTGAATCTCATTCCTTAAACTGCTTATCTCAGCGATGAAGATCTGCCGTTGCTTTATATTTCACATTTGTCTGCTCCAGATTTTTCCTAACCTCATCACGAATAGCCATTACTCCTTCAGCCATGTGTTGAGGCGCAATACTTTTCCCATGACTCGAAGGTAATTCCACCAAATCCACCACATGATAAAGCACTTGTATATACGATAGCAAACGGGGACTTCACTGTAGCAGAATGAACCGCACTATTATATGGAAACTCAACTTGAGGTAAAGCAATATCCCATTGCTTGGGCTTATCTCCACACACATTGTGCACCATGTTTCCAAGCGTTCTGTTAGTAACTTCAGTTTGTCCATCAATTTGCGAATATCTATACTACTCCTATTCAGATTTGTCCCAAATAACTTCCACAAAGTGATCCAAAAGTGTCTCAAGAATTTAGTATCACGATCAGAAGTGATAGATTTAGGCACTCTCAATAGAATAACTTCCCTGAAAAAAAAGTTTAGCAATATTCAACACTTTAGAAGTCTTTTGCACGCAATGAAATGAGCCATCTTGGAAAACTTGTCTATAATCACAAATACAAAGTCATCCCCTTGTTGTGTTCATGGTAACCCAAGGATGAAATCCATGGCCAAATCCTGCCATATGCCCTGAAGAACTAGAAGTGACATGTAAAGTCCAGTATTCTGTACTTGTCCCTTTGAAACCTGGCAAGTATATCACTTTCTGATAATGTTACCAATGTCTCGTTTTAATTGAGGCTAGAAATAACACTCTTCCAAGCTAGTTATCACCTTGTCACGCCCTAAGTATCCACTCAATCCTTCGCTTTGCAGATATCGGATAAGTTTCTCACGTAAGGATAAAAGCGCGATAAAGAGTTGATCACCCTTAAATAAGAAACTATCTGTAATGTGAAAATCGCTCATGGGCTCCTTGCCAACACACTTACTCCATACCTACTTGAAGTCTTCATCTTCTGAATACAACTCTTTCAAACAATCAAAACCTACCACTTCTTGGGACAATGTAATCAACAATGAAGCTCTCCTGTTAAGCGCATCAGCCACTCGATTCGAGTTGCCAGATTTATGTTTAATCAAAAATCAAAATTTCTGTAGGAAAGTTACCCATTGAGCATGTATTTTGTTGACATGTTTTTTGACAATTCATGTACTTCAAGGCTTGGTGATTGATGACAAGTCTGAAATCCTTCCGAATAAGATAATGTTCCCATTGTTTCAAAGATCTCACGACTGCGTAGAACTCCTAATCATATGTGCGCCACCATTGTCTTGTTTCACTTAATTTTTTAGAAAAGAAATCCACTGGTCTCTTCTACTGGGATAGAATTGCACCAACACACACACCACTTGCATCACATTCTATCTTAAATACCTTTCAAAGTTGGGTAATGCTAAAATTGGAGCAATACACAATTTTTCTTTGGTAAAAGTGAAACTGTTTTCCTGTTCTTCTCCCAATGAAATTTTCCTTTCTTCAAACATTCTGTCAATGGTGATGTTATGGTACTGAAATTTCATATAAATCATCTATAAAAAGTAGCTAGACCATGGGAACTGCATATATCAGAAAATGATTTTGGAGTTGGCCACTCCTTGATTGTCCTCATCTTTTCCTCGTCTACTTGTATTCTGTTCTCCCCAATTACAAAGCCCAAGAACAACAATTGATTGGTGCAGAATACACTTCTTCAGGTATATATACAACTTATTTTTGTTTAGAACCTCCAAAACCTATCTCAACTGAACCAAGTGCCTTTCCTTGGATTTTCTGTAGATAAGGATATCATCAAAATATACCACTACAAACGATCTAATGAAAGGACGAAGAACCTAGTTCATTAGCCTCATGAAAGTATTGGGAGCGTTCGAAAGTCTGAACGACATCACTAACCATTCATATAATCCATCCCTGTTCTTAAAAGCAGTCTTCCATTCATCTTCTGGTTTGATACGAACCTAATGATAACCACTTCTACGATAGATGTTTGAAAAGACCTTAGAACCTTCAAGAAAATCCAACATATCTTCTAACCTCAGAATTGAAAATTTGTATTTCACTGTGATTTTATTGATGGCACGGCTATCCACACACATACGCCATGTTCCTCATTTCTTTGGTACTAACAACATAGGAACTACACATGAACTAATGATTTCTCTTATGAATCCCCATTTCTAGCAAATCCTCAATCTGCTCTCTAAGAATTTCATGTTCCTTTGGATTCATACGATAATGAGGTAAATTTGGCAGACTTTCCTCAGGTACGAGATCATTCTGAATTTCTCCCATAGGAGGCAGTTCCTTTGGTAGCTTATCAGAAGTCAAAATGCTGAAATTACTCAAAATATTTTGTACCTCAACTGGAATTTCTTTCTCTTTAGCCACTGTAGTCATCTGGCCTTTGACAACTATCAGATATGCACATCTAGATTCTTTCACTGTCTGTTTAGCTTCCCTTTCGTTACCTGTGAGTGTTAGCAAACTTTTGGGTCGTGGTTTTTCTGACCTCTGACTTGGCTTCATTGGTGCCATGGTGATCTTATGTTTATTCCATGTGAACAATACCACATTATCGTGCCCCTTGAAAGTTGAATCCACATAATACTGCTAAGGACGCCCCAAAAGAATATAACAGTCATCCATGTCGATTACATCACATACGACATCATCCTTATAATGCTTCCCAATGGATAATGGAACCTTGCATGTCTCATCTACACGAACAAAAGGTCCTTTATTCACCCAGCCAAGTGAATACGGATTTACGTGTTTTTTGCTATGTAGTTTTGACAAATTAACAAGCTTCTTTGAGATAAAGTTTTCGCAACTGCCATTGTCCACAATAACTTTACACACCTTTTGTTTGATCGAACAAAGTGAACGAAAGATTTTGTTTCGCTGGCCTTCTTCTTTAGGAGCCAAAAGAGCCAGCTATAAGATAAGCGTAAACTTATCCATACCTTCTTCCACAAAAAATTCAGCACCCACATAGTCATCTTCTAATTCTTCCTCATATCCTTCTTCCTCGTCATCCTTTGCTCCCACCAAATTAACCTGCTTACATTTCAGACATACATTGGACCGATGCTTTGGTTTGTTGCAATGATAACAAATTACTGTTGTTGGTTTGGCATATGAATTCTCCTTCTGAGGTTGATTTTGTCCTTGATTTTTGGTATTTATTTCAGAACTTTGAGCGGCCTGGTTATTTACAACAGATGGCTGTACAAGTTTTCCCATTTCAAGAATACTAGATGACGATGGATCTGTTTGAGGGATTCGTTGAAAATTAGTTGTTTTCTTTTCGTTCTCCATTACCTCAGCTCTTAAGGCCATATTAATAGCTTCATCCAATGTTGATATACTCTGCAACCCAATTTTCTCTTGGATGGAAGCCTTCAGCCTACTGGTAAACCGAGAAATCTTCTGATTTTCAGACTGAAGGTCATTACGCTCAGCCAACCTCTGGAATTCCAAGACATAATCATGCACACAATGGTTTCCCTGCACGCAATTCAGGTACATACAATAAAGAATTTGTTCATAATTAGAAGGTAAGAACACGCCTTGTAGTAACTACCTCATTCTTTTCTAGCTACGAATTTTATTCTTTCCTTGTTTATGATAGTGGCCTGCAATTGATCCCACCATACTTCCGCAGAACCCTTCAAACGGAATGCCACAATCTTCACTAATTTCTCATCGGACACCTCCATCATATCAGCGAACCTCCAACTTCTCCTAGCCAATCGAAGAAATCTTCAACTCTCAAGTTGCTAGCGAAGTAGGGAATATTTGCCTTAATAATAGTCCTCGTGATTATTGTTTTTGTTTCGCTGCAGAGCAATATCCTCCTCCGAGTCGATCCATTAGCGACAACAACATGTCTTATATCAACAACGCCTCTGTTAGCCCGCGGATCGTCTCCTCCATTGGTGCCTCTGTTACCCACTCCCATGCCATTGTTTGTAACATTGTTTCCAATGGCCTGTAATACGACTTGTTGTAGTTCTTCAAGACTGGTATCCATCAGATTAGTTATCTGATACCACTTGACGCAGAACGGAACAAGGAATTCAAGCGAAATCCTTTAGTAAGGATATGACTTGGAATCCACCAAGAGAATCGAGAAGAAATCTCAAGAACTTTATTAAAAAACTGAATGAATAATTAGTGTACAAGAGCATTCTTTTATAATAGAAGGAAAACCCTAATTCTTGTAGGACAGGAAACTAAATAAAGAAAATAATTAAAAGCCTAAACAAATAAGGTAAACTAATTCTAATCAAACTAAATCACCCTAGGCATACCCGGGTGTAAAGTAAAAAATCAAAACGAATAAAATCTAAATTACGAAAATAATACTAAAGTAATAAAATGCTGTTTAACTGCCTAAACGTGCTCGAATGCTCAAAATCCACATTATGTCACAACGCAATGAGTTCATTTCGTCTCATCGAGATACCCAAAATAGAAATATTATGAGCTCGAAATGGAGGTTGAACGCAAAATTTGAAAATTGTGGTTAAGCCCTTTTGGATCTAATTCTTATTCGATCCACTCGGCCATTTGTTTTACATCACAACGTCGATTACATTGGCAAACATTTATAGAAGTGGTTCAAAAAATATTATTATAAAATGCAGAGTTACCATTTTGGGATAAAATAAAACTCAGTCTACCATTATGAAATTTATCCCAAAGTAGAGTGACCATCACAGTTTTTCACCCAATGCGCGCCACAGAAGAAGACAAACACAAACAGACACGCGCACAAACCTGAGTAAAAGAATAGAGGAGAGAGAAAGCACTGCTCTACAGCGGCCACTGGCCAGCGTCATCAAACCTCAAGTACACTATTTCTTTATCTCTCCTCTATTATCAACTTCCCTCCATTTCACAAAGAAACTCACAAAATCTGCTTATTTTTCGTGGTCATTTTGTGGGAATGGAAACAGAAAATGAGGATTTCAAGAAGAAAGAGCGAGTGACAATGGTGACTATCCTGGTTTTTGCATCTGTTGCCATTGCTTCTTTGCTAGTGGCATTTAGCTATTATTGTTATCTTAGATACAAAGTCTCCAAGCGGGTCAAAGCCCACAAAAAAAGTTAGTATATTTTGGTATTTTAAATCGAACATCACTTGTTTGATATGTGGATATAAATTTTGCGTATCTGAGAATATTTATGGGTATTATAGTGATTATTCTGCAGTGGAGTTTGGTTTTTTAACTTTTTATAAAATGGTAAAATGTTGAAATTTCATTTGTTGGGTATAAGCGAATGAAAAGGTGGGAGATTTTTATGATTGTCGTCCTTGCTTCACTATCATTTTAAGGTCTAAATGGGAGGGTGGGTGGGTGAATAAGTCGAAAATCGGAACAGGAAATGGAATGTCCTGTTAATTTGATTAACCCCCATTACAGGCTCTTAAATAGTTTTATTACGGGCTAAAGCCATTGATTGTTAGTGTTTGATATAATTCTTATGGGAAGATTCAGGATTTGTCGTAATATGGTAAAATGTTGAAAATACATTTTGATGGGTGTAAGAAAATAAAAAGGTGGGTAATATTCATGATTGTGGTCCTTGCCTTCATGACCATGTTGTTGATTATTATTATTATTATTATTATTATTATTATTATTTCTTGGTGTTTTCTTATTTCCTATAACATTTGAAAGGGGTTGATAACGAGGAGGAAGAAGGAGAAGCGAATATTCAAGTTGCAACTGATAGTGGACTTCGAGTTTTCACCTTCAAGCAGCTGCATTCAGCCACTGGTGGCTTCGGAAAGTCTAATGTTATTGGACATGGTGCATTTGGGTTAGTCTACCGAGGAGTGCTCCATGATGGGAGGAAGGTTGCGGTTAAGTTGATGAATCAGGCTGGTAAACAAGGAGAAGAGGAATTTAAAGTGGAGGTCTTTTCCATGTCGATGTTTTCCCTATTTGAATTTATATTTTTGAATTTTGTGTATGATTGCATAAATGTTTCTTAGTTTCCCCCTTTGTTATTTTTTTCTTACTGATCGTTGATAGTATATTAAATAATTATAGGTGGATTTATTGGGTCGTCTGCGGTCACCATATTTGCTCCCAATGATTGGATTCTGTTCAGAAAGCAACCATAAGTTGCTAGTTTACGAGTTCATGGCAAATGGTGGTCTGCAGGAACATTTGTATCCCATTGGTGGTAGGTGTTTTGAAGCTGCAAGTACTTTAATAATCTTGCATATATCACTCTGATCAGACATTTACAAAGTTAGTTGAGTACGTCATATTTGAATTATTCGAATTATATGCTATGCAAAAATAAAAATCTAAATTTGGCATTTAGTAATGTTAGTAATAATAGTTGATTACTAGTCTTTTTATTCCCTTCTTCCATTGAACTTGCTATTTGTTTTCTCATCTCGAATTTAGCCATTGTGATATCGGTGACTTTCTCATTCTTCCAAGTCATGTCAAATTAATTTTCATCTACAATTAGTAATGATCCCTATAACTGATGCATGATTTGCTAATTTCGACCATCCTGTGCAAAATCTATCGTCATTCATTTAGTTAAATCGCGTGCATGCTCTTTCTGTTTATCCATATTTGATGTATTGAATACTTGGTTGATTTATCCTCCTCCTTCCAACATGTATGATGACTTCGTGTAATTTGCCCATCGAGACTTTTTGTTTCTGCTCTTTTCTTTTCTTTTCTTTTTCTTTATATTATTTAGAACCGTTCTTCCTTTTGAACTATCTATGATCAGATCTATTCTCATGAAGATACTATAATGTGATTTTTCTTGAAAACTCAGCTTCTAATAGCATGCCATCAAAGTTGGATTGGGGCACTCGACTCAGAATAGCTTTGGAGGCAGCAAAAGGATTGGAGTATCTCCACGAACATGTTAGTCCACCAGTAATTCACAGAGATTTTAAAAGCAGTAACATCCTTTTGGATAGAAATTTCCATGCCAAAATTTCCGACTTTGGATTAGCAAAACTTGGCTCTGAGAAAGCTGGTGGCCATGTTTCAACTAGAGTATTGGGCACCCAAGGATATGTCGCACCCGAGTAAGCTAACATTTTCCGTTTAGGAAGTTATATTGTATTTTTACGTGATTAATTCTGTATGCTACACAAATTGAATTCTACGTTTCTTCAGGTATGCATTAACTGGGCATCTGACAATGAAATCGGATGTGTATAGTTATGGAGTCGTCCTCCTGGAGTTGCTGACTGGCAGGGTTCCTGTGGATATGAAGAGGCCTCAAGGGGAAGGTGTTCTAGTGTCTTGGGTACGTTTATTGTTAATTTCTTGAGCCGGAGCTATTTTTCTACACGGTCCTGTGAAATATCTTTTCCATATTTATGCTGATAGGCTTTGCCCCAACTCACGGATAGAGAAAAGGTTATCGATATCATGGACCCGGCCCTCGAGGGTCAGTACTCGATGAAGGAGGCTATACAAGTTGCTGCGATCGCTGCTATGTGCGTACAACCAGAGGCTGATTACCGTCCACTAATGGCGGACGTGGTGCAGTCGCTAGTCCCTTTAGTGAAACATCACAAACTGCCTTCAAAGCCAGGTACCAGCCCGAGTTTCCACGCTATGCAGTCTCCTAATGATTAGTAGCTTAGCAAGGTCATTCCATGTATGCTTATTAATCTAACATATTGTAGAAGGGCTCGTCTAGTTTTTAATCGTCCGTTGTGACGAGTACTTGGATACTTTTAATAGGCTTTCTAGTGAAGAATAGTACTTTAACCTACTAGAATTTTACTGCATTTTTTCGGATATGTAGACTATTACCGTCATTGGCTAAACAATTATTTGGTTACGCCGTTTTGGGCTTTACTCGATTCAGGCTAATGCGTTGTTCGAATAATGTATTGTTCTGCATCGATGAAGGCATGCTCTTTGTAAGAGAATATGGCCTAATGGCTCGATCGATGGTAGAAAATGTAGGGTGTGTTTGGCTAATGAATTAAAATGGCAATGATTGACCAAATTAATATAAACAATTTCTCAAATTATTTTTTAACTTTACACATTTTCTCTTTTCAATTTTTAACAATACATCTTACCTAGAAAATTCGAATAAATCAAATTATAATTTCAATTTTCTTGGAATTGTAGCCGAACAGACCCTAATAAGCAACTTCTTACTAATTATTATAGTAGGTACCTTCGAATACTAATTATTAACGTTTGCATTGATGGTTTTGTTGGAGGACCAATATGGACAGTGCCACTAGTCTGGAGGGATGCAAAAACAACAAGCTTGAGTGCAGAAATTAGCCGAAACCCATGCCCATTCTCAAGCCTCTCAGCTCTCATCTCGACCAAAGGCCTAACCCACGTGACATGATGGCACTCTCGGGCGGGCTGGGGTGGCCACACCTTCGTCTTCGTGCTATACTCCACCTTCCAAAATTGCATTTACAACGAACACAATATCAACCCGAATCTTTCAGCCAACTGCAAGGCACGTGCTGTGCTGTGCTGTGCTGTGTTGTGCTTTGCCTCGCCTCGCCTCGGGCAATGACTCCATTAACAATGATAGATGCACAAACTCCGAACTGGTTTGACAATAAACACGACATTCTCTTAACTGAAAGTGAGCTTTTGCACTCAGATCTGTTTACATAAAAATATAAAGAATAGAGATAAAAGTTAGGCGACTTAACGTTGTAGTGTAAAATCGTGAGCTACTTAAGGATAACGATTCGTTTCATATGTGAAAATCGTGTATGATTTTAATGTCTACCTTAACGATTTCAATACCGAAGATCTTACAAAGAACTACATTGTCCTTGTTTGATTTTCATTAAAATTTTCTCATTTTTCTACAATATTCAATCTCAACCATCCATTAAAGTCAAGTTTACAATATTTAATTTTTCAACCAAATTTAAATTATCAATTCTCCTAAAAATTACTATTCATATAAAAAAATCATTTTAACTAAAATCGAACTCACTCACTACTTGAAAGGTCGAGAAAACGAGCTCCAATTTTTCCAATGATTAGATTAAAGCTGCTCTACTCCTATACAAAAATTAGGGACGAATAGGAAGAAAAACAATTTCTTTAGCGAAAGAAATTATGTGATGACAAAGGGAAGGGGAGAGACTTAGAGGTGTCAAGATAGGCGGATCGATTAGACCTGTGAAAATTTGTCCGAATCGATTCGGGATCGCGGATCGCCCCTTGCGGGCGGTTCATGGATCATGAAGGTGTAAATCGTGGGTTTCGGGGATCAAACCTTTGCGGGCCGCAGTTAACCCGCTGCATGTGAAATTAATATATATATATATATATATATATATATATATATATATATATATATATATATATATATATATCGTAACATTGAAATATCCTTTTTTTCTACAAACTCTAATACAACTTTTAAAGATAAATCTTATTTTTTATTTCCCTAATAGCTAAGAAACGTAATTTTATTTGATAGTGATAATTAGAAATGCATTTATCATTTAATTGTTATTTTTTTATGTTTTATTTAAATTTGTAAATTTAGATGTAATTCATGTAACATAAAATATAAATATAAATTCTATATAAACATTTTATGTTATAAATATGAATTTATCATTTTATTCATTTCGTATTTAGAAATTAACAAAAAAAAATTTATAAACATGAAAAACTCTATATTTTTATTCATACGGATCAAATAAGAACGAACCACGATTTGCATGGACTCGATCAAGATGAGCTAGTAGTGGGGGCTTGAATTGTAGTTCGAAATTTGTGGGTTGATCCAGAATTGGTCCGGAACCGAAACGGATGGACTTTTTTACACCCGGGTCATTATCAGGTTTATATATTGACGGATCGACTAGGTCTGGACCACCCGGACCGCCTCCTCACTGAGGGAGAGAACGAGAGCACGCGCGCGAAGTCACGTGACCATGGTGCCACAGGGACCTCAGCTGCATCAGCACAATCCACCCCGCATTAATCAATACCATAATGTTCTTGACCAAGCTCCGCTACCACCAGCAGCCGCGAAGCTTTCCACTGCAGCACCCATGGAAACAGACAATGTACTGTAGATTTATGCATAATTGTAAAATTGATTTTTCTCGTTCTGTCTTCTCTGCATTCTTTGTGTTTTTTTTTTTTTTTTGACGAAATTCTAGCTGGGTTCCTCTTTTTTTCCTTTTCACTTCGATCTGGCTGAAAATCTTGAGTTTTTGGCTTGTTACTGCTCGGTGGGTGTTAGAAGTATATTCGGAGAATATTCCGTTGATCTGAAAATATTCCCGTTTCATAGGTACTTATTTAAGATTTGTTTCACCTGGATCTTAGAGGGAGTGAGATAGCGATGAAGGACCTGTGTGGTAGTTAATTTTTGTTTTTCCTTTTTCTTTTTTCCACTTGATTGTTTTGGAAGTTTCTGTCAGTGCAACAATTTTATGAAAACTTTTGGAAATTATTTAGTCATTTTTCACGAGTTTTAATTTTACTATCTATCTTTTCTTTTCTTTCATATTTTTAATTTAATTTTGTTGCTTCCGATTATATTTACGTAGGATACTTTTTTATAGACTACCGTAAACTGCATCTATTATCAGTTTTCCGAACTTCTTTTTTCTCTGCATTTTTATTATGATTATTCCTTAAATTGATTTTTGACTACTGTCGTTAATTTTTTAAATTTGTGACTTACTTCAGGTGATTTCAACTTTCAATTTCAAGGCTACTTAGTGTAGGTGAATTGTGCTTAAAATTATGGTAGACCACTTGTTTCATCTTCAAGTTTGTTAGTTTTGATAATTTCTTGCAAGCCATAGTTCGTGTCAAGCATGCTCTCTCTCTCTCTCTCTCTCTCTCTCTCTCTCTCTCGTGTT
This sequence comes from Ligustrum vulgare, assembly GCA_963555705.1. NCBI lineage: Eukaryota > Viridiplantae > Streptophyta > Magnoliopsida > Lamiales > Oleaceae > Ligustrum > Ligustrum vulgare. Next base: position 2,047,709 of record OY743190.1, read on the forward strand.
TCAACTATTTTATTATTATTATTTTTTTATTTTTATTTATTTGGTTTGCATTGCAGGAGATGTCGGCTTCTGTACTTGATGGTCACATTATCTCCACTACAGTTGGAGGCAAAAATGGCGAGCCCAAAAGGGTTGGTATCCGAACCTCATCTGTTCAGTTTCATTGACTCCGCCAATTGAATGTTACAAAAGTTGTAAAAGAATTGAGATGGTTAACAGGAACAGTTTTGGAGTTCTCAGTTCCATTATAATCTTAGGAGCTATTTAGCCTCTGTTTGGTGTGGAATAAAATCAGTTTTTTAGTAGATTTTGATAAAAGTTGATAATATGGGTGATTGAAAAGTTGTGGGGCCCATTAAATATATGATTGAGATTGATTGTTGACTTTGACTTAAATTGAAATTTAGATTTTAATCTGTACCAAACATGGGCTTAGAGTGCTCTATAATGTTTAATTCATGATATTTGAGCAGAGAGATTATATCCGTAGAATATCTGCGTAATGAGAGCTAATAGGTTTGCTTGTGATGCTTTTTTGCAGACAATTAGTTACATGGCAGAGCGGGTTGTGGGTACAGGATCATTTGGAACAGTTTTTCAGGTGTTCATTCCTGGCATCATAACACACACACACACACAAACACAAACACATATACATATACATATATGTATGTATATATGTCAATATCTACAATTTTACCTTTGTTTATAGAACTAATTGATGCAAACCATGTAGCAATTGTAGGTACACAATCTACAAAATATTGAATCGACCCAAGAACGCCAAGAACCACGATTTATGGATCCAATTAAAAATAATTGAACAAAGCAACCAATACAATCACAGGGATATATTGACCTCTTGATTACAAACAATATTAATTCTCACCGAGATTTGAACAAACAAGAATAACTCGTAAGTTCGGATTATATTCAATGAAGAATAGAAGTTTGAAAGCAATTTGCCTCACAATAATATTAATAATGGTCTAACCTAATAATGAAAATTACATCCCTATAAATAAGGTCAAAGTCTGGCTTAACAGCCCTAATTAAACAAGGATTGAAATTGCTCAAATATGGAAAGAAATAAAAATAACAAAAAAAAAAAAAAAAGGATTTTACGCGTTTTGACATTTACGGCCGTAATTACTTCATTTACTGCCGTAACTTGGTTACTGATTCACACTTACGGCTGTGACACCATGACTTACGACCGTAAGTCCAAAATTTCCAAAACTCAGTTTTTGAGCAGTGACTTCATTACGGCCGTGACCCTCAGCACTTACGGCTGTAATCCCTTATTTCTCGCAATATAAATTTCAGCAGTGAACTCGTTACGGCCGTAACTTGGAAACTTCCAAATTTCCTTCGACGGCTTGAATGAGGTTGATCCACTCGTCGTCTCGACTAGTCTCCAACATGGAACTTGCTTTTTTTGCAGCCACGAACATAGTTTTGCCCACCGTTTCTTGTACTAGCTTGTCCATTGCTTTGTTGGCCCTCTTCGTTTGCAATCGAGTCATCGGTCCTCCTTTGATCGTCAACGGATCTTTGCACGAGCTTGTATTCGTAGTCTGGATCACATCATCCCCTCCCTCTTCGAAAGGATTCGACCTCGAATCTGTACCTGCATCAAACGGAGATAGATCAGAAACATTAAACGTAGCAGAAACATTATACTCACCAGGAAGATCGAGTTTATAGGCATTGTTGTTGATCCTTTCAATCACTTGGAATTGACCATCTTCTCGCGGTTGTAACTTTGATTTGCGTTGTTCCGAAAATCGCTCATTCCTCAAATGTAACCAAACCTAATCACCGGGTTCAAAGATGACACCTGTTCTTTCTTTGTTAGCCTGCGATGCATAATGTTCATTTTTCTTTTCAATTGCCAACATAACCTTGTCGTGGAGTGATTTAACCATTTCAGCATTTTTCTTTCCATCAAAACTACTACGTTCATTCACAGGTAAAGGAATTAAATCTAATGGTGTTAGCAGATTAAAACCATAAACAATTTCAAATGGTGAACAAGAAGTAGTAGAATGTATAGCCCTATTATATGCGAATTCAATAAATAGTAAACACTCTTCCCAATTTTTCAGATTTTTACTGATTATGACGCGCAACAATTGAATCATTGTCCTATTTACTACCTCGGTCTGTCCATCGGTCTTGGGTGACAAGTTGTAGAAAAAAGTAGTTTTGTTCCCAGTTTGTTCCACAAGACTCTCCAAAAATGACTAAGGAACTTAACATCCCAATCCGAGACGGTACTTTTATGAACCCCATGTAAGCGTACGACTTCCCTAAAGAAAATATCAGCTATGTTTGTAGCATCATCAGTTTTGTGGCATGGTATGAAATGTACAATTTTACTAAAGCGATCTACTACCACAAAAATCGAATCTCTTCCCTTCTTAGTCCTAGGTAATCCCAAAACAAAATTCATAGAGATATCGACCCAAGGTTCACTAGGGACGGGTAAAGGTATATATAATCCATGGGGTTTAATCCTAAATTTTGCCTTCTTGCAAGTAATGCATCTACTACAAACCCGAACCACATCAATCTTCATCTTAGGCCAATAGAAATGTTCACTTAATATTTCGCAGGTCTTTTTAACCCCAAAATGACCCATTAAACCTCCACTATGGGCCTCTCTTACAAGTAACTCTCTCATTGAACACTTAGGGACACACAATTTATTTTCCCGAAATAAGTAGTCATCATGTTTAAAGAATCTATCTATAGCCCTCTTACCACATGAATCATAAATACTAGAAAAGTCTGCCACTACCTTTTCCTTACCTTGTTTGTACCGGATGACATAGGGAAAGGTTTCGATGAACTCTACCCACCTTGCATGTCTCTTACTCAGCTTAGCTTGACCCCTCAAATGCTTCAAGGATTCATGATCAGTGTGAATCACGAACTCCCTGGCCACAAGTAATGTTGACATGTCTCCAAAGCGCGCACAAGTGAGTATAATTCATTTTCATATGTGGGGTAATTAAGAGCAGTCCCCTTTAGCTTTTCACTAAAATAAGCTATTAGCCTTCGATCCTGCATTAAAACAGTTCCAATGCCTAGCCCTGAGGCATCACATTCAATCTCAAAAGCCTTGTCAAAGTTAGGAAGTGATAAAATCGATGCTTTACACAACATATTTTTGATAGTCTCAAATGCATGCTTCTGTTCTACACCCCATTTAAACCCTACACTTTTTTTGACAATTTCTGTGAGTGGTGCGGCAATTGTGCTAAAGTCCTTAACAAAATGCCTATAAAAACTAGCCAAGCCATGAAAACTTTTAACCTCAATCATGCTTCTAGGTGTTGGCCATTCTTTAATAGCTTTGACTTTCTCTTCATCTACCTCTATCCCCTTAGCACTAACCACATAGCCAAGAAATACAACTTTTTCCATGCAAAAGGTACACTTTTTAAAATTAGCAAAAAGTTGTTCTTGTCTCAAAACCACAAGCACACACCTAACATGCTCCATATGCTCATTCAAAGTTTTACTATATATCAAGATATCATCGAAGTAAACTACAACAAATTTACCTATAAATGCACGTAAAACATGATTCATTAAACTCATAAATGTGTTAGGTGCATTAGTAAGTCCAAACGGCATAACTAACCATTCATATAAGCCATATTTAGTTTTAAAAGCAGTTTTCCACTCATTTCCTTCTTTCATTCGAATTTGATGATAACCACTCTTAAGATCAATTTTACTAAATATGCTAGAGCATGCAATTCATCCAACATATCATCTAACCTAGGAATAGGATGACGATACTTTACAGTTATGTTGTTGATGGCTCTACAATCAACACACATTTTCCAAGTCCCGTCCTTCTTTGGTACAAGTAACACGTGTACGACACATGGACTCATGCTCTCCCTTATGTACCTCTTGCTCATCAATTCCTCCACTTGCCTTTGAGTTCCTTCGTCTTCTCGGGATTACTCCTATAAGCGGGACGGTTTGGAATGATTGCTCCAGGTACAAAATCAACCTAATGCTCAATACCTCGAATGGGTGGCAACCCACTAGGTATATCCTCCGGAAATACATCGTCAAATTCCTGCAAGAGAGAAATAGCCAAACTAGGGAGGGGTATGTTAGCTTCATCAAGGGCAAGGAATGACTCCTTCTACAATAAAAGGACCATTGGTCGATTTTCCACGAAAGCCTTCTTGATTTCACTACTTTTGGCATAGAAACTCACTCTTGGTTTTTCTTTTCTGGCACTCTTCGCTTCCTCTCCTTTTTTTGAGGTATGTACCCCAACACTCTTTTTTTCCTCTCCTTTTCCTGGACTTGTGACTCCAACCCTCTTTTCCTCACTTTTTCTGAGGTCGTGGCCTCAACTCTCTTTTTCTCAAGATTTCTCACCTTTTGTTCTTCATCACTTTTCAATTTAACTTGATCTGCATAAACTTGTGATGGTGTCAATGGTGTGAGTGTAATATTTCTCTCATCCTTGGTAAAACTATATCTATTTTTATACCCGTCATGTGTCACCTTCCTATCATATTGCCAAGGCCTTCTCAACAAAATGTGCCCGGCTTGCATAGGAACCACATCACACATCACCTCATCAATATAGCTACCAATCGAAAAATTCACTAACACCCTCCTATTTACCTTAATTTCACCACTATCATTTAACCACTGAAGTCTATAAGGTGATGGATGCTTCAACAATGGTAATCCTAACTTCTCAATTAGTGTGGTGCTAGTAACATTTGTACAACTATCACCGTCAATAATCATACTACATATCTTGTCTTGGATGCGACACCGTGTATGAAATATGTTCTCCCTCTGTTGCTCCACGTCATCCACGTTGACTTGAGCACTAAGGGCTCGCCTCGCTACTAATAACGGCCCATGCTCCTCGGATAACAATTCCTCATTATCACTAGCTTCCTCCAAAGCGGGCATGTCGCTATAGTCCCTTCATCGCTGCCACTTTCCCAAGCTCCTTCCGCTCGCATGGTAATGACACTCCTATTAGGGCATTAAGAAGCCACATGTTCTCTTCCCAAGTATTAGAAGCATTGGATATCTCTACTCCTAGATGGTTTAGATGGTTGAGACTCCCCTTTGGGTGTAAATTTGTTAACGGACTCCTCATTTCCCTTGGGTACCTCAATCTTCCCTTTCGAAACAGCCCCAGCTCCTTTATTTTCCCACCTCGGCTTCCAAGACGGATTAGAACCCGAAGAACCCGACTGATACTTAGCTGTCCCTTTTCTCTTCAATTGCTTTTCCACTTTCATGGCTATATATAGCATATCTTCTAACTCCACATAGTGTTGCAATTCGACCACATTTGCTATTTCTTTATTCATCCCATTCAAGAAACGGGCCATAGTGGCCTCCTCATCCTCCTCCACATTGGCTCTAAACATCAACATCTCCATCTCCTTCTGATAATCCTCGACACTCTTAGCACCTTGGTAAAGACTTTGTAATTTTTGATGAAGTTCCCTATGGTAATGACTAGGGATAAATCTCTTCCTCATGACCGCCTTTAATTCACCCCATGCACCGATAGGTCTCTCACGATTTCGCCTCCTAGAAGTTGCTAATTGATCCCACCAAGTAAGTGCATAATCAGTGAATTCAAAAACCGCAACCTTAACCTTTTTCTCCTCCGTATAGCTGTAGCAATCGAATATCAACTCAATCCTTTTCTCCCACTCTAAATATTGTTTCGGATCACTCCGACCCTTAAAGGAAGGAATTGTTGTTTTGATATTACTCATGCCACGATCTGGTCGATCCCCAACAACCTCTCTACCTCGTCGTTCATGCCTAACCTCTCTATTCATAAGTGCCCCATCATCATACCCATCAAATTCATTGTCTTCCTTCGTCTCTATCCTATGACCACGCCCCATTTGTCTCCGCACATTGGGCGCTTCCCTAGGCCGCTCTAACCTTTCAATCCTGCCCGACATATCCCCAAGCATTTTCTCAAAGCGTTGTGCCAACTCTTCCACCATGTTGACTTAATCGCCGTTCTTTGCTGTAGTAGAATTTTTCGACATTCTAAAACTAAGTAATATATGCCTCACGTGTATTTCGCTCGTGTATCACTCAATTTTTGGCTTTTACCCTCTATTGATCTCACCTCTCTGCCTTTTTCCACTCAATAGCTTTCACCACAATTGCTTCAAAGAACTAATCCGAACTCAAAAAAGTTTAAACTCGAATGATTCAAACCGAGTATAAGTGAGAATTTTTTTTTTTTTTTTTTAACTTGTTGGAAAACTCGAAGAAGACCTTGGGAGAATGGGATTCGACTCTATAAAGGACTTGATACTTTTATGGGAACTAAGATTGATTCAAGAAGATAATTCTTGAAATCAAATAACAACTTTTTTCTTGGACTTGTTGAGATTTTCGTTTTTTTTTTTTTTAAACTTCTCGAAAATTCAACTATGAGACTAAGGAAACAAACGAAATTTTATTTGAATACCAAACGAAGGAAATAACGACTTTTGAATTTTTTTGTGACACTTATTGGATTAAAGACTCAAGAACTGAAAGAACACGAAAAACAAGATTTAAGAAAACTCAAGAAAACAAAATAAAGATATAACCTTGATTTTTGGAGTCTAAGCTCTGATACCAAATGATGCAAACCACGTAGCAATTGTAACTACGCAACCCACAAAATATTGAATTGACCCAAGAACGCTAAGAACCACGATTTATGGATCCAATTAAAATTAATTGAACCAAGCAACTAATATAATCACAGGGATATATTGACCTCTTGATCACAAGTAATATTAATTCTCATCGAGATTTGAACAAACAAGAATAACTCGTAAGTTTGGATTATATTCAATGAAGAATAGAAGTTTGAAAGCAATTTGCCTCACAATAATATCAATAATGGTCTAACCTAATAATGAAAATTACATCCTTATAAATAGGGTCAAAGTCTGGCTTAAGAGCCCTAATTAAACAAGGAATGAAATTGCTCAAATATGGAAAGAAATTTAAAAAAAAAAAAGATTTTATGCGTTTTGACATTTACGGCCGTAACTTGGTTACTGATTCACACTTACGGTCGTGACACCATGACTTACGGCCGTAAGTCCAAAATTTCCAAAACTCAGTTTTTGAGCAGTGACTTCATTACGGCCGTGACCCTAAGCACTTACGGCCGTAATCTCTTATTTCTCGCAATATCAATTTCAGCAGTGAACTTGTTACGGCCGTAAGAAATATATGTTACGGCTGTAACTTGGAAGCTTCCAAATTTCCTTTGACGGCTTGAATGAGGTTGATCCACTCGTCGTCTCAACTAGTCTCCAACACGGAACTTGCTTCTTTTGCAGCCACGAACATAGTTTTGCCCACCTTTTTTTGTACTAACTTGTCCATTGCTTCGTTGGCCCTCTTCGTTTGCAATCGAGTCATCGGTCTTCCTTTGATCGTCAACGGATCTTTACGCGGGCTTGTATTCGTGGTTTGGATCACATCAGTAATGGTTTGCCGTTACTCTTTGCTAGGCAAAATGCTTGGAAACTGGAGAGAGTGTGGCCATAAAGAAGGTTTTACAGGATAGGCGGTATAAAAATCGTGAGCTGCAGTTAATGCGCTTGATGGATCATCCCAACATTATTTCTTTGATGCATTGTTTCTTTTCTACAAGAAACAGAGATGAGCTTTTCCTTAATTTAGTCATGGATTTTGTTCCCGAAACTATGTACAACATCTTAAAGCATTACAGCAATTCGAATCAAAGGATGCCACTCATCTATGTCAAACTCTACATATATCAGGTTACAATATTTTTTATTTCTTTTCTCAGTGACTTCCGAACAATTGATCTCAACTCAGATAAAATTACACCTGTTTTGCAGTTATTTCGGGGGCTTTCATATCTCCATACAGTTGCAAGGGTCTGCCACAGGGATATAAAACCGCAAAATCTTTTGGTAAGTAAACTCAACTTTGCTCCCTTTCCTGCTTTAACACATGTTCCTCATGCACTCTGCCACATTGAGCTGGACCTTTTGGTCAATTTTGCTAAAGTCACGCTATGTGCTTTCGACAGGTTAATCCTCTTACCCACCAGGTTAAGATTTGTGACTTTGGCAGTGCTAAAGTTCTCGTAAGTTCATTGCCTTGAAAGTTGGACCTTCTTTTATTGTATTAGTTAGTCCAAGTCCATTGGCAGTCGAAAGCTACCTGTGATCAATTCTGTAAAGGCCTCCTTTTAATGCTCCTACCATGGTTGCATGTGTCTGTATACTCGTATGTTGAGTCGATCACGTCTTTACCCATTCTTTCTACTTTCCTTTTGTTAGATGCCAATTGCATTTTTATTTTAGCTGCGGGTGCACCACCAGATGGTTTGAGAGCTAACCAAAAAATTTGGCCAAGAAAAACTCTACAGTACATAGAGCTTTTGGGGAAACAAACTTAAAATCCTATCACCCTTGAAGACGTAAAGTTTGGTGTAGGCGAGAACCTATCAGTGAAGAATTACTGTTTTCTTGAAATTAATGCATCCATGTTACTGTGCTGACCGCTTCGTCCACAAAAGAAGAGGTGCCATTGTTTTTAACGAGTGAGTACACTTCAGTGCAATAGGAACAAATTGATTTCCATAGGAATCCAGGGCTATTTTACTGCTTTGATTTGCTGCCAAAACAAGAGTATAGCCTTGTATTTCATCTTTTCTTGGTAGTTGTCATTTGGCAATGATTTGTCAAATTAGGGTCTTGTAGTTCTGAAAAGAAAATTGTTTATTAAGCCTATGTTTGATCCCCATTATTTTTAACTCATTTTCTACGGTATTCAATTTTAACCACATTTTAATAATAAAATATTTTGCACATAAATCCAAAAATTTAAACTCATTTTCAACCACAAAAATATCCTATCAATCACTATTCAAAAATATCGCTTCATGTATATTACAGCACTTATACTTTAGTTAATCTTTTGATTATCAGTATTTCTTCATTGGTCCACTGGGAATTTGTTGTAATCAGGTTCCTGGTGAAGCTAATATATCCTACATTTGCTCTCGTTACTATCGGGCCCCAGAACTCATCTTTGGTGCAACAGAATATACGACATCAATTGATATTTGGTCTGCCGGTTGTGTCTTAGCTGAGCTGCTTTTGGGGCAGGTCTGAAATCTCAGTATTGATTTTGCATTTCACCGAGTGGTGTATTATTCTGTCATGTTTTCTACTTTCATTCAGTATCCCCTATTCTTTATTTTTTGCAGCCACTGTTCCCAGGAGAAAATGCAGTTGATCAACTTGTAGAGATTATCAAGGTTTTCCATCCTTTCTAATTCTATATTTCTATATTTCTATGGATCTGGCTATACTTGTAATGATGTCATCGTATACTAATTGGAAAACTTTCTTTAATAGGTTCTTGGTACGCCAACTAGGGAAGACATTCGATGTATGAATCCAAGCTATACAGATTTCAGGTTTCCGCAAATTAAAGCCCATCCATGGCACAAGGTATGTCTGCACTTGCTACATGCTATTTTCTTGGTTGTACCACAAAATCTCAATGCACAAGTGAATGACTGAATTCTTTTGTTCAGGTTTTCCATAAGCGCATGCCTCATGAAGCCATTGATCTTGCCTCACGGCTGCTTCAGTACTCTCCAAGTCTTCGCTGCACTGCGGTATGTCTAATCTTGTATATCTCGTCTAACGTTCTAACATCATCTGTTGATGAAGAATTTATGTTTTTATAGAATTTGAGAGACACAAAGATTGTGGAATTATTTTTCTATATTTCCGATAATACAAACCAATGTATTTATAATACAAAATAATCAGTAGAAAAGGAAAGAAATAACAAAAAATATATACTCCTAAAAATAGAATATCTACCTAATAATTTACAATCAAATATTCCCTATAATTTCCATAATCACAGACTTTCCAACACTCCCCCTCAAGTTGGATCATAGATATTAATCATGTCCAACTTGCTGATGAAATCATTGAAACTTTGTCGTGGTAGCCCTTTGGTGAAGATATCGGCAGTTTGTTTTGTTGTAGGGATATATGTAATGCAAATAACTCCATCTTCCACCTTTTCCTTAATAAAATGTCTGTCCACCTCTACATGTTTGGTTCGATCATGTTGTACCGGATTAAGAGAAATACTAATAGCTGCCTTATTGTCACAATAAAGTTTAAGTGGATACTCTAATGTGACCTGTAGTTCTTCCAAAAGTTTCTTTAACCATAAACCTTCGCAAATTCCTTGAGCTACTGCTCGAAATTCAGCCTCAGCACTGCTTCGAGCTACTACATTTTGTTTTTTGCTTCTCCAAGTTACCAAGTTTCCCATTACGAAGGTACAGTATCCAATAGTCGATCTTCCGTCTTCTGATGAACCTGCCCAATCTGCATCTGTGAAGATTTCGACTCCCTTATTCTCACATTTTTTGAAGAATAATCCTCTGCCTGGAGACTCTTTGAGATATCTAAGGATTTTGTATACTGCTTCCAGATGAGTTTCCTTTGGAGAATGCATATGTTGACTTACCATACTAACTGCAAACGCAATGTCAGGTCTTGTGTGTGATAGGTAGATCAACTTTCCCACTAGTCGTTGATACCTATCTTTTTCGACGGGTTTTCCAACATCCTCCAACCTTTTTCCTGTCTCAATAGGAGTGTCACTTGGTTTGCATCCTAGCATACCTGTCTCAGTTAGGAGGTCTAAAATATACTTTCTTTGGGAGACACTAATACATCTTTTTGACCTTGCTATTTCCATTCCTAAGAAATATCGCATTTGTCCTAGATCTTTGACTTCAAATTCATTGGCCAAAGCTTTCTTTAATCTCTCCATCTCAACTACATTATCCCCAGTTAGGATAATATCATCCACATACACAATAAGAATGGTCTTCCTCCCATCTTGAGTTTGGAGATAAAACATAGTATGATCCGATTGTCCCTGATTGTATCCTTGACTTCTCAACACTTTCGCAAATCTGTCAAACCACGCTCGTGGAGATTGTTTGAGTCCGTAAATTGACTTTCTGAGTTTGCACACTTGATTTACTTCCTCCCCTTTACAAAATCCCGGGGGTAATTTCATATAGACTTCTTCATCCAGGTTGCCATTTAGAAATGCATTCTTTATATCCAGTTGTTGAAGAGACCAGTCTAAATTTACTGCCAGAGACAGGAGTACTCGGATGGTATTTAGTTTAGCTACCGGTGCAAATGTCTCCGTGTAGTCAATCCCAAATGTTTGAGTAAACCCCTTAGCTACAAGTCGTGCTTTATATCGATCCACCGTTCCATCAGTTTTATACTTTACGGTGAAGACCCATTTGCACCCAACTGGTATTTTTCCTCTGGGTAAATCTACCACTTCCCAAGTTTCATTCTTTTTCAAAGCTCGCATTTCCTCCAGTACTGCCTCTCTCCATTTAGGAGCCTCCAATGCTTCCTGAATGTTCTTTGGGATTTCTGTGTTGTCAAGGTTAGAAATAAAAGCACGAAATCCACTAGACAGGGCATTATATGACACAAATTTTGAAATCGGATGAAGAGTACATGACTGGGGTTGTTTTCTTAGAGCAATAGGTAAATCAATATTGGGGATCTCAGAATTACCTGACCTGGAAGGAGACTCATGGATATTAGGAGCTATCATCGGGTCCAATTCATTTGGAGTCTCGGGTGTGAGGTCTTCCACGTTCCCTAATTTTGGCCTTCGTGAATAAACAATCATGTCTTTGCCATTTTGCTTTTCAATATCTCTTTCAGAGTTAGAAATTTCTTTCAAGTCAGGTTTAGGTTTTGGAGCGGGTTCAGGTAGAGAAAGGTTGAAGTCCAAAAAATGATCTTCTTCCACATTCTCCCCCTGAAGAGAAGTTTTTTTGAAATAAGGTGTGTTTTCAAAGAATGTGACATCGTGGGTAACAAAAACCTTTTTTTGTGATGGGTCATAGCACTTGTACCCTTTCTTGGTAGGGGAATATCCGATGAAAACACATTTAATAGCTCTAGGATCTAATTTGTTCCGAGAATGGGCATGAATATGAACAAACGCGATGCACCCAAATACCTTAAGAGACAGATTTGATATATGGCGAGATGTAGGAAAGGAGTTATGAAGTTTTTCGAGAGGTATTTGAAAAGAGAGAATCCGGCTAGGCATTCTGTTGATCAGATAAGTAGATGTTAAAATGGCATCTCCCCAGAATGTTTTTGGCATATTTGTTGTGAACATCAAGGCACGGGCTACTTCAAGAAGATGTCTATTTTTCCGCTCAGCAACCCCGTTTTGTTGGGGCGTGTCAACACATGAACTTTGGTGAACTATCCTATGTAGTTTAAGGTAATTCCCCAAAGTAGAGTTGAAGTACTCAGTGCCATTGTCGGTTCGCAAAACTTGAATTTGTGTTTGGAATTGAGTTCGAATCATTTGGTGAAATTCTATGAATATGTTACGAACTTCACTTTTTTCTTTCAACAGATAAACCCAGCAAACTCGAGTGTGGTCATCAATGAACGTGATGAACCATTTTGTGTGAGTTCGATTTGGATTTCGAGACGGGCCCCACAGATCACTGTGAATTAGGACAAATGGTTTGGTGGGTTGATATTTCGATGTTGGGAATGATGTACGTTTATGTTTTGCAAGTTCACAGAATTCACATTGAAAGTCAAAGATAGTTTTATTCGAAAAAATGGAAGGAAAAAAATGTCTCATGTATTGAAAGTTGGGATGACCCATTCTAAAATGCAATAATAATAATTGACTATTTCTAGGGATAGAAGCAGAATCACAAACAGCTAGTTGATGTCGTTTATTCACTTCAGCTTCATTAAGGTAGTAAAGTCCATCACATTCCTTAGCACTGCCAATCATCTTCCCCGATGATAGGTCTTGCAAAATACAATGAGTGGGAAAAAAAATAGCTGAGCAATTTGATGTTTTTGTCAGTTTACTGATAGATAATAAATTGCATGATAATTTAGGAACATGAAGGACAGACTCTAGAGTAATAGGATCATATATTTTAATCATCCCCTTTCCAGCAACTGGTGATAGTGTACCATCTGCAATTTTGACTTTAAGATTACCAGCACAAGGGGAATATGACGAAAAAAGGGAATGTGAATTAGTCATGTGATCCGAAGCACCTGAATCGAAAATCCACGGTGTTTTAGTTTTGAGGAGAGTGCTTAAAGCTACAGAATTACCTTTGTGGGCCAGAGAACTGGATGGAACATAATTTGAGGACTGACCAGATGTTTGGAGACTAGAGAATATGTTGTAGAGTTGATTTAACTGCTCAGGATTAAATGCTCCTCCTGAAGAATTTTTTTCATCTCCTTCTTGATTCCTTTCTGTACGATGATCAAAGGTTGCTTTGTATCCTCGAGTTTTATTACTTTGCCTCGGTTTCCAATCTGCTGGTTTTCCATGTATATCCCAACATGTATCCTTGTCATGATCGGGTTTGCGACAGTGATCACAATAGGGGCGCCTTTTTGTATTTGGGCCTGATCCAGTTTGAGGCCCACGAGGCTCATGACTAAACCCACGGCTATTAAAGTCATAACCAGGCCCTCGTGAATTTGATCCAGTGGGCTTATGAGATAATAGGGCTGAGGTTTCAGGTCCGATAGGTGGGTCTCCTCTTAACATTACCAGTCGGCGAGTTTCTTCTCTCCTTACTTCAGAGAAGACTTCACGCGTTGAAGGTAGCGGTCGCCGGCCAAGAATCCTCCCCCTTACGTCGTCGAGCTCGCGATTCAGTCCGGCCAAGAACTCGAAAACTCTCTCTGTTTCGAGTTTTTTTTTGTATTTTGCACTGTCGGCTGAGCACTCCCATTCTTCTTCACTGCTCAAATCTAATTCTTGCCAAAGGTTGCACATCTCCATATAATAATCGGTGACTTCCCTTTCTCCTTGTTTCAATTTCCACAATTTAGTCTTGATTTCGAAAATTTGAGAGGCATTTTCGGAATCTGAGTAAGTTTCTTTAACAGCATCCCAAACATCCTTTGCAGTGGGCAAGAACAGATAGGTCTTCCCGATGGTGGGCTTCATGGAATGGACGAGCCAAGCGGTCACCAATGAATTTTCTGATTTCCATTTTTTCAAGGCTGCGACTTCGGGCTTCTTTGTTTCTCCGGTAAGAAACCCCAATTTACCTTTGCCATCGATTACCAGTTTAATGGATTGAGCCCATTCACGATAATTTCGTCCGTTTAATTTTTCCAAGGTGAGTTGAAAGGATGAGTTTTCTGCTCCGTTTGAACTCATACTGGAGATGACCTCGGTTTCGTTTTCGAGGTTATTTGTCAATTCCGACTCTTTGTTGAAGGATTCTGTCATGGTTGGCCTGGATTGGACAAGTCCTGCTCTGATACCATATAGAATTTGAGAGACACAAAGATTGTGGAATTATTTTTCTATATTTCCGATAATACAAACCAATGTATTTATAATACAAAATAATCAGTAGAAAAGGAAAGAAATAACAAAAAAATATATACTCCTAAAAATAGAATATCTACCCAATAATTTACAATCAAATATTCCCTATAATTTCCATAATCACAGACTTTCCAACAGTTTTACTCTCCTATTTGTCTAGATGTTCGTACCAAAGAGCATCCATTCCCAGAAGAAATCCAATTTAGAGTTCAAATAGAATTGTTTGACTATATCGATCTTCTTCACGGTTTGATTTTTTATGCTTGTCCTTATTTGTTACCAATTGCTTTGTCTATCTCTGCAGCTAGAAGCATGTGCGCATCCTTTCTTTGATGAGCTTCGGGAACCCAATGCCTGCCTCCCAAACGGTTGCCCTTTCCCCCCGCTTTTTAACTTTAAACAGGAGGTATGATTTCTAACTTCTTTCTTTATGTTACCTTTTCTGTAATAAAATTAATAATTTCATGGTTGTCTTCCATCAATTGAAGAGAGGAGAGAGAGGTGATGAAGAGGGAGACAGCTCTTATTTGGAGAGTAAAAATGAGGATGGAAAGATCCAATTGTGGTTTGGGCATGGACCCATATAAACATGGACATGAGCCATTTAAACTACTTTTTTGCCAAGTTATTGATAGAAATAACTTGATCCAACGATCCCATTCTTTTTCCAAATCACAGCCACGAAATCATTATCCATCCATAGAACTTAGATGAATGCCTACAGAAGTGATGCATTTCTTATTGTTTGTTTGTTAGTTATTGACCGACTTTATCTGTTGCCGCTATAATACTATGGTAAAATTTGACGTTGCACTTTGTTTACGCATCAGCGTGTGTATGATTTCCAATAATAGAAGTCTTATGTTAGAAGAATAACTAAAATTATTGTATTGGAGCTGAAAATTATAATCTATCATTTGAGATCGAGATGTTAATTTTTGTATTCTTTTCTGTCATCCTTATCGTGGAAGAACTTCAGCTAGGTCAATTTCTGAGTTATTGAATTTGAAGAACTAAGGTGAATACAAGCAAGCTAGAATTTATTGCTCATTTCCTTAAATCAGATTATGCATCATTTCCAGTCACAAAAATCTTCTCTCTAATTTCTGACTAGATCAATTTTTTGTTTCTGAGTTCAAGAATATGTATAGACAAATTGCGCAAAAATTCTTATTAATTACACTGTTCTTTCTGTTGAGCTTCAGTTTCCATTTACATTGATCAAGTCCATTTTTTCGGTTTCTTCATATTAGCAGCGAACACTTTCAGGATTGGTAAGAAAATAGTTTGTTTGACCATTACAATAGCTACTTTTTGGCAACTGATCATAGAATTACTCCCAATGCAAGCGATGCTTTCTACACTTACTGTCCATTTCCCATTCTTCTAATGTGCTGTCAATCAAATGTTGTCGTAAAGAAGTTTGGTAAAAGTTTTTGTTTATAAACAAAGAATGTGATGTTTGAGAGGTAAAATATGCTGTTGAAAAGTGATTTGGGGAAATGTGATTAAAAAGTGGTTTGAGTAAATGTATTGTTTATAAACTTGTTTAAAAACAAGTTACCAAACAGAGCGTAATTATCTTGAATCTGAAGCTGCTTGGGCATTTGTGTTGAATCTTCTAATGCTTTGTGACAAACTCTGATCATTTTCTTCCTTATATTTCAAATTTTCAATGAATTGTGCTTTAGAAAACTGCTGGGGTTGACGGTGTCTACAGCTGATGTATCTGATAGAAGCGGGATGGAAATACCTAAGAACAATGAATTAAAAAACGAACACGATAAACCCTCCATTCAGTTCAAACTAAACGAAGCCTAAAACAACTCGAGTATAAGCATTCAGTTATCGGTTATTTACCATCGAATTCTCCTGATTGCAGTTGTCTGGAGCATCACTTGAGTTGATCTACCGGCTGATTCCCGAGCATGTTCAGAGACAAGCAGGTATGAGTTTTCCTCATCCTGCTGGGACGTGATTATTGCTACAACATATGCAACTACATATTGTACACGTAGTCTATTATGATCCTGTGTTTTTGCCCCCCTTTGGTTTTTGTTTTTGATGCCTCCAAAATATATATGGGTTTTCGGGTTAACTGGAAAGTTGGAATGTATAGTATGTTCGCTGAGCGAAATGAGTTTTCATCGCTTCTGTATATTCTTTTTGGTGGAAATGTAGTACAAACGACCATGTAATGTCGAACTGAGTATATTTCGAAAAGGATCAGCTGAGCCCTAGGAGTTTGGTGTAGTTTTTTTTACTTTTTTTTCTTTATACTGTGTTTAAGTTTTAGCTAAAAGTCCAAAATTTCCCTGTTTTGAAATTGGGGATACGAGTTCTGAATACGTTCCGTCAGCTGTTTGGTAATATATATATATATATATATATATTTTTTTTTTTGAAAAGAGACCAACGAAATTTTATCACTTTGCAATTTATAAATGATAACATTTACAAACCGTTTACCAAACAGACGTTTGCTGCTGATTTTTAGGCCCAAATTTTGAAATATTACTGTCACGACATGATCAGGTGACATATTAACTAGAAAATATAAGACACATCAGATTGCTGTAAATTTTTAACGTTGAAATACAATTATAAAGTTAAATTTAGTAACAAGAGGTAACAGTAAATTGAAATTTAGTAATCTAATTGAGACAATAAAATTGGGTAACACTATTGAGATTTCACTGAAAGTCCATTGACCAAAAATGAAATTAATAGTCATACATCACATGATTGATTGAAAAAATGGAATGTCAGAACCAATGTAACTTTCCTTTTAAACTTCAATGTTGAAAAATAAGCAGTTACAACAATTGATTTTTATTAATCAATTATAATCTCTGGCACCAAATTATTACTACACTAGCTACGAAGGCATACAGAAAATTTCTCCAACAGATCAAGAGAATTCAAATTATTAGCTCTTTATCACACACATTATTTTTATTGAAGGCCTAATGAAAAACCTGGAGAACAATGTTGTGCATAAAAATCCAGTTGATTTCCTAGAGGGATACGTGAGAATCAAAACTATATCTCATGGATATGTTAAGTCTCAAATTCCTTTCATCAGATTTTGTGACCGCGTGAATCGCATTTGCCAAGTAACCAACGTTGCCCGTAGTAACTCCAGCCATGCTGCATTAAACGTATACATTTTGACAAATTTGCACAAATTAAAAAAAGAAATCTGGGAAAATAGATTTTTTAGCCAAAATACTAGAAATAAGAAGATATATTTACTTAATACTGCCATCGCGAGTCATGTAAATGTGAAATTCCTTTGTCAAGCGATCAACTTGTTCAGGGGTCATCCCGCTATAGCAAAACATGCCAATCTGTTTGCAATAATCAAAATGATTGTAGAATTCATATTGAGAGCATTTCAAGAAGTTACACATAGAAACAGAAAAAATCTAGTGATTGATAAATTAGCAAAACCTGCTTGGTTATGTGCTCCCACTGAAGAGGCGAACCTAACTTTTCAAGGTTATCTCTCAAAGCACGTCTCATTTGAATGATGCGATCAGTCATTCCCTGGAGAAAGATTTTTCTATTAGTGCTTTTGTGATATAAATAATAGCTTATTATGAGGTACCCTGTCAGAAAATCTTGTCATGCATTCAAACAAGTATCGATTAACAGTTTCTTTTCAAGATCAACTTTATCTCGTCAACAGTGTCTTACCTGCGTAATTCTATGCTACACCAGTGTCTCTAAATCAAAATTATTCTTTAATTGTATTTAGATAAAGGTGTAAATTTGGCATGCCGTTTACTAATTTTTTGATCATGTATTTCCATCTCCTAGTTTTAGTTTATTCTTTTTAACTACCCAAAAAAAAATGTTTTGATTCTTACAAATAAGAATTTTTCTTAACAAACTCTGATAGTGTGAAGGTCAACTAAATATTGCACAAGTGAAGTTGTAACTTACTTTTACTTCTTTCAACCATAATTTCTTCAACTTTGGATCACCCAGAATGGAAGAAACAATGAGGGCGCCATGAACAGGTGGATTACTATACATGGGTCTTGCGAGCTGCTGCAACTGGCTTTTCACAGCAACAGCTTGTTTCTCATCATCACAAACTATACTGCAATAAGTAAAGGAAGCATTGAAGTATCAAGTATGAGTACGAGTTTGTTTGAGTCTTGCTCTAACTGAATTCGTTATTGAAAAATGGAATGGGAAGTAAAAGATTACATGGTTTTTAGGTTGTTAATATTCACGCCCTATGCAACTGGATAAATAGCAGTAGCAAGAAGCCCCCATTAAGAATTTTTTAGATGCTTGGCATAAGACTCCCACTTATGAAGTCACATTTATCATCTATGGTATTTCTTAGAATATTTTTAATTTCATGCATAATTTTTCACCATTATAATAAATTTATAATTGTATGGAATGGCCTGGCTTGGCTTTCAACAAAAAAATTTCCATATCAAGAGAGGTTCTGTTTTTTTCAAGTTGATTGGCTAAGAATTAATATAACTCCGGACTCCGGTACATAACACAGACACAAATTCATGAAAATATGCAGTTCGATATTTCATTAAGCAGAACAGAGATGAAAATATCGAAGATCTCAGTAGTTGAGTACATAGTTAAGCAAGTACCTCAGGCAACCAACTCTCTGCCCATAAAGTCCCATATTCTTGGCATATGATTGGGCACATCCAATTAAATGGCCATCCTCTATAAAAATTCTAATAGACTTGGCATCTCTCTCTGGATCACCACTAGCAAAACCTTGATATGCCATGTCGAAGAAGGCAAAATGCCCCTTGACCTGAAATAATATTTATTACTTCATAATATCTGAAGAATGATTTTAAAGTAACACGCCTCACTATCACAGGATGTAAACCTTGAACTGTTGTGAGATTTCTCGCCACTGTTCTTCTGTAGGATCCACTCCAGTTGGATTATGAGCACAAGCATGAAGCAAAAAGAATGACCCATTTGGTGCATTCTGTTACAATAAATAATTAGAAGAAAATTCGCAGTATGCATACAATGTTGCTTCCTGTAATAAAAAAAGGGATCCTTTTAGACCCTCATAAAGCTTTCTAACCTTTATGTCCTCCATCATTGAA
Source organism: Ligustrum vulgare (assembly GCA_963555705.1). Lineage (NCBI taxonomy): Eukaryota > Viridiplantae > Streptophyta > Magnoliopsida > Lamiales > Oleaceae > Ligustrum > Ligustrum vulgare. Next base: position 2,067,322 of record OY743190.1, read on the forward strand.
GCGAAGTCCAAACCCCGAGACTCTGGATGATAATAATGGAATTTGTTCTGAGGAACATAAGCATCTCTCCAAATGTTGTGATGACTGATGAAATCCCGCAATAAAATCATAAATAATTTAATCGTGACACATGAGAGAAATGGAAGAACGTTGTGATAATCTCAATTCGTGACCAAATAAGCATGAAGCACAATGCACACATGAAAGAGACAGATTGAAAAGCAATACTAACTTCGCCCAGGTGGGATCTGGAATGTAGATTTGCGAATCAGGGGAAAAACGCTTTTGAAAATCTGCAAAGAGCCGACATGCACCAGTCCCAGACAGAGTCTGTACAGCTGCAATGCGCTTTTCTTTGATCAAATCAGAATTCTCCCCATACGCTAGCTTCAGAGTCTCCTTGACCATATTTTCATTTCCCCCCATGGGAAGATATTCCCTGGAAAAATCAAGTCTTGCTAAGTCTATTTACACTTGAACGAAAAGTCTGAATAGAATAAATGAATGCATAATGCATTGAGTCACAAATATAAAGAATTTCATTATATGAGTCAGTATGGTGTCCCTATGGTGTCTCAGAGACTTCTCATTATGCCCTTGTTTAGTTCAAATATAAATCTGATTTTGATCTCAAATCAAAGTTAACAATTAATTTTAATCACATATTTTATGGAACCCACAACTTTTCAACCACACTCTAATCAACTTTTATCAAATTCTACTAAAATTTGATTTTAATTTATACCAAACAGTGAAACGGACGAACTAATAAGTAGTTATTGAAATAAAAATCACTCCCTAGAAACTTCTCAGGAAGAGCCTAATCTGGTAAACCTTGAAACCATTAAGGAATAAAGAAAAGTTGATTAAAGCAACTTAGATTTCCATCTCTATTTCTTTTTATTGAGCGGTGTATCCTAAATTTTACATTATGCAAATATTTCTGATTGCAATGTAGTGATGGCAAAAAAATCCGATCCGTCTTGATCCGAAAAAATCTCGATCCGCATATCGGCGAGGCGGATCGGGGTCTTGTGGATTGCGGATCGAACCCGATCCGCCATTTTTCAATAAAATAAATAAAATTTGAAAAAAAGTTAATTTTTTTAAAAAGATTTAATTTAAACTATATTTTAAAAAAATTTAAAAAAAAAATTCTGGCGGATCTATCTGCCCCGACCCAAACTCAAAAATTGACGGATAGCGGGATGGATCTGGATCGGGAAAAAAAGTGGCGGGACGGGACACTATATATCCCTATAGAATCCTTTTTACTGTTTCTTATTTCCAAGCTCAAGGATTTGCTTTTAACAGTCGTCTTGGGGCTTGAAAGAACAATCAGATCTTAAGTTTAAATTGTAGAGGAAGTGTTAATGAACCTCTTGAGCTTTTAGGTTTCTAAATTTTGTTCAGTATAGAGTAGTTTAAAGTTCTTAAAATAAGTTCAAGTATCTTTACTCTTTCTATAAGATCTACGAGCATTTAAAGTGTTCATTGGATCTGTCAGCATTTATTTGGTTCATAGGATCTGTCAGCATTTGAAGTTCTTAACATAAGTTCCGGGGGGGCGTGCAACGCACGGCGTCGCACTAGTATAACAGTAAAAGTGTCAGACGACAGTTGCTAAGAAGTGTAAAATAGTAAAAAAAAAGGAGAAACGAACTACAAAGAAATTATTTGTTTTTTCATTCTTCGCAATAAAAAATAAGTAGAAAAAAGAAGAATACTCACATGTTCATAAGACCGGCTATTCTCTGCTCCGCTTCCCTGACGCACTTCAGTACCACCGCCTTTCCGTTATCATCACGATATGCGCCCTTTTTTACACAAAAACAAATGAATTCACTTCCAATTCCACCGAATGAAAGTAGATAAATTCACTTAAGATCTACCACTTGCTAGCAAAAACCAAAAAAACTCTTATACTCACAACTCCAACATTGACTGCAACAGGGCTAGGATCATCATGAAAAGCTTCGGTGACTCCAAGGATCGGATCCTTGGGAGCTGGCTTCACGTGCTTCCACCATGAAGTGGACATGGATCGAACAACTCCGGATTTGACTATCCGACCAACACAACCATTGCGAAGTAGCATCGCCATTGGAGATGAGAACAGAAGAATCTGGAAGGTGTGTACATGAGAGGTGTGTGCGTAAATTTATAAAACGAGAAGCGAGCGACTCGGCGAAGTTTAAGCGATTATTTATTTATTTATTTTCCCTCGAGAAGCATAGTTGGTGGGGAGGCAACATGCTGGTGTGTGCGTAAATTTATAAAACGAGACGAGAAGCGAGCGACTCGGCGAAGTTTAAGCGATTATTTATATATATATTTTTTCCCTCGAGAAGCGTAGTGGGTCGGGAGGCAAAATGCTGGTGCGTGCGTAAATTTATAAAGCGAGAAGCGAGCGACTCGGCGAAGTTTAAGCGAGCTGCTGATGGGGAGGCAAAATGCTGCTGATGCTTTGTGACAGTTTTTGACTAGATGAATTTACAGATTTGGCCTCAGGTTGTTGACTGACTGGCATTAAGGGGCGGACTAGTCGAGTCGAGACGAGACGAGACGAGACGCTTGAACTTTTAATAGGGATAAATATAGGATAGTATCATAGTAAAAGTAATGGAAATTTAAATTTTTTTAGTTATCGTCATATTTATTCATTTATTTTTTATAAATTCAATGCAAAGCTAAAATTGAGCGAATTATAAATAAAAATCGAGTTGGAGATCATGTTTTACTTTCTTGTCCAATAATTGGACGAGAGAAGAAATTATCCCGTCTCATTTGAGGCAAGATGAACCGCTAGTGAGGTTTCATCCTTAAATTATTGCTGTGTTTGGGGCCGTGGAGTTTGATTTTAACCAATTCTAGTGAGGGTAGAAATGGTAATTTGACTAGTTCCGGTTGGATGGGTATTAATTTCGAGCTTAATATTAAAGAATTTATTGAGGAAATCTGATGTGACCCAGAAAAGTCAAACATCGATGCATGTGTAGGTGAGATCCATATCGAGATCAGATGTCGGAGATGTTCAAGATTCGAGGTTTAATCAAGTGAATAAGTCAAGAAAAGAAGTCAAAAATCAAATTGGAGCCAAAGAAATGAGAAATTGGATTCAGCCAATTTCGGTCGACCGAAAGTCTGCAGAAAAAATTAGGCGTAGCCTTAGTCATTTTCGGCCGAGCAACGTACGACCGAAACTGTCGTTTCTGGTCGACGATCCACAATCGACCAGTTCGGTCGACTGAAACACACTAAAGTTGAAAAAACGGGATTTTTCATGCAATTTTCATAATTTATTTTTTATGGAAAGTGGATTGGTCGACCAGTTTGATCGATCGAAACACATTGAAGTTGAAAAAACGGGAATTTTTATGCAATTTTCGTAATTTCTCTTTTGGTCCATATTTTGTAATAAATATCATTTTCTCTCAAAACCCTAACATTAACTTGAATTTTGATTTGTGCTTGGTCTTGATGACTCATTTGGGTGAGGTAAATCCTAGTTTCTTGCTCTTGTAATTCTTAGAATTTCTTCAACTAAATCTAGAGTATTATTATTCTTGTATTTGTTGTTGATTTTTCCACCACCTTGAAATTTGTTTAATTTTTATCCATTGAGCTAGGTTATTTAACCTTTGAATTTTGGATAGGATAAACTTTGGTTAAGGTGTTTCATATCTTATTTATACCATTTTAGCATTCTTGCATTGATATTAAATTGTTGTGGGAATTTTTGGTCCAAATACTAAAGGAGTTCACATAATTTGCTATCAGAGATTGACTCTAATTTGGTAAACCTATCTTTATATTCTTGTATTGTTATTGTTGTTTTTCATTAAAAAAAAAAAAAAAAAAAAAAAATTGAAAAAATTTGGGGAAATTTTAGGGGCCGTTCTCTTTGTGTTTCGATTTTGAATTTTGAGTTTTGGATTTTGTTTTGAATTTTGGATTTTGGTTGTTTGTTTTGGGATTGCTGAAAACATGTTCTCTTTGTAATTTTGGAAAACTGTTTTCAAAAATAGAAAACTGAAAAATGCGTTTACTTTGTAATTTTCTGATATATTTATTTTGTGATATTTTATATGTAAAAAATGGTTGATTTGTTGAATTAAATTAATTTTAATGTCAATAAATCAGTTAGTTCTCTATGTCAATAAATTCATCATTAAGGGTACGTTTGAAAGAGCAGTTTTTCCATGGAAATCAAAATTTTTCCAACTTTTTGTGTTTGGTGAACAATATTTTCTAGGCAATTCGGTTTTCTTACTTTTATATCACGCGCGAGTCTTCCTTCATTTGGATGAAATTGTTTTTCCAGCTGGATAGGAGAATTTATTTTCCAGGGAAAATTGCGTACCATTTTCATCACGACTGATCATTTTTTTATTGTTAATTGATTTATTTTTTTTTCAAAAATTAACATTATTATTACTAAGTACAAACTTGTTAAAAAATGAAAAAAAAATAAAATATATTATAATAGCTAAATTTTACTTCATTTTCCATAGAAAATAGTGTCAATCAAATAACAAAAGTTGAAAAATACTCCATTTTTTCTACCTAGAAAATTAAACCAATCAAACACATTAAACTTTCAATTCCCAGGAATTTAATTTCCTAGAATTCAATTCCCTGGAATTCATTTTCTTTCCACCCAATTTCCACCCTCGCTATTAAACGCAGCCTAATATTATTTCAGCTAAACAAAAATCCAACCCCATACCAACAAAATCTTAACATGAATCTATATATAATGACAAAATAATATAAAAACTTCAAGTGAAGGAAGCGTTTCACATTTATAAAAAAAATTTAACATGGATTTATATATAATGGCAAAATAACATAAGAACTTCAAGTGAAAGAAGTGTCTCACATTTACCAAAAAAAAAACTTAACATTGATCTATATATAATGGCAAAGTAACATAAGAACATTTACAAAAAAGAAAAAAAAAATCTTAGCATGGATCTATATATAATGCCAAAATAACATAAGGATTTCAAATGAAAAAAAAAAAATTATTACAAAAAAAAAAAAAGTCCAAAACGCGCATTTTGGACCAAAATGAGCGTTTTGAGCTTTTTAACACAAAATATCCAAAACACAATAAACTTGTTTTGAGTTTCCTTTGTATTTTTTTGTGTTTTCGAAAAAGCATTTCTGAAAATGGACAAAGTGAACGCGTTTTCGATATTTCCAAAAATCGAAAACTCAAAACGGGCTGAAAACAGCAAAGAGAACAGGGTCTTATATTTTTGAGTTATTCGTTGATTCCATATATTGAGTATATTGATTGTGAGTTTGTTGGGGAATTCCATTGTTCATACACCACAAAATCTACACTATTCAAAGTGTGCACCCAAAGTGTTTGATAAAATTCCTCAATGAAAAATAATCCTTTAATGCTTTGTTGTTCAATACCCATTTATTGCTAATTACTTGTGGCTATCCAACTCCATTGTTGAAATTGTGTTCTCAACATTTTATTCCATATATCACTTGTTCCATACGTTGGGTATTATTGATCATTCCTTGTTACATTTGGGTTGTTGGGGGGTGATCGGAATATATTCTCGGACATATCAATGTGAACCTATGAAGTGAATGCACTGGATCGGACCGTCTCGGCAACATGGTTTGCCCAATAGCCCGACCAAGCTGTTTCCCGGCCTAATTACTTGTCATGTGTAAGTTTTCTCAGATCGGGGTTCTCGCCCGACCATATCTCCATCAAAGTGCGGGATATACCCGACCTATTCAAATTCTTCATCTGAAGCGGGATATATGGCCGGCATAACCCGGCCACTTCACTCTAGATAGCCCGGTACAAGCGAGATTCCAGGTGTTCGACGTTAATGGGCATTGCCAATGCGCCTCCCTTCTTGGACCCTTAAGGGAACGAAGGAGTCCTAACCCACAAGGGAGCCTCCTAAAAATAGGGATAATGACTCCTTGTAATAGTGGAATTCTTTATAAAAGGTAAGTTTATGTCAAAAGGACTCATTCCTTAACTAAAAGAGGTTATGGGCTTTTCAACCCTATAAATACAGTTCTTTTGATAACAAATCTGTAATACCGTTTTTCATTGTTACGTGCATCTTTAAATTCCACATGACATTTATATTAATGTTATTATAAATTTTAAATTTGATAAATTTTATGTCAATGATTTGAATTATTTTGCAGTGGAAGGATTTGGACGCCGTCTTGATCAATGTGCTAAATAGAAAGTTCATATATTGTCTATGTGCAATTTTATGTTATTATTAACGTTATTTATTAATCTTATTATTTTCTATTTAATTAAGTAGAAAATGGCCTAAATTGTGTTAAATGGGAATTGGGGAAAGTTTAGTGGCACTTTGAATTTTATTTGAGGGTCGTGGACATAAATCATCATTTTATGAGAGCTGAGGGACTAAATTGCAAATTACCAAAACTTAAACAAATTAAACCTAAACCCTCAATTTTCTTACCTCACTCACGATCTCTCTCTCTCTCCATCCGGCCTCTCACTCACGCAACTCTCTGTCTCACCGCTCTCTCCCTCTCTGTCGCGACCTCTCCCTCTCGCGTTCGACTGCCGACCGCCACCCCACCGGCGGTAAGCCTTCTTTTTCCCCTTCCCCTCTCACACGCGCACACACACGAAACCGAGCCCAACCCTTTTTCTCGGTCACTCACACACCCGCGCACACGTGTTGCACACACATACACACATTCATATGTTGAATTGTATGTATAGGTTGATGTATAAATGGAATTTAATGTAAGTATATATGTATTTCTCACATTTTTCAGATTTGGTTTTTGTTTGATTTCGAATTATACCGTTAAATTTGGGGATTTAGTGATGCTTATGCATACGTGTGCAAGTGGTTTTCAGATTTCCTAGTTATGTAGACTAATTTTCAGATTTCAAAATGGTTGGAAAAATACTTGGTTTAAATTTGAGTTAGTTAATTAAGTTTATGTTATTCTGGGTAAATTGAGAAATTTGAGAATTTTCATGTGTTGATATAAATGGCTTTAGTCATGTTATCTAGTTAATTCTTAGATTTTTAATATATGAATCCAATTGTTAACCAATGGACCAATGATTAGATTAATTTTGGATTAAAAGTTATAGATCCAGTTTTTTCGAATTTGATTAGATTTATGAAATTAGTTGATTGCTTTTTGGTAAAGTTTGTAATAAATGATTATTTTAAGATTTGTGAACTTGTTAGAACCACGATTAAGTAATTTCTAAACTTATGTAATTTTGAGTTTGAATTTGAATTTAAAAGATGAGAAGGCCTTCTAATGTGCATTGAGATTCGTTTCTTGTCTCTAATATGGTTTTATGTGTTTTGGTTATTATGTAAAGTCATACTTGAGTTAAATTGAAGTTTTAATCTCGGTTAATGTTTGATTATTATTACGATGAATAACGAATGTGTTTGTGAACTAAAAGTTATACGTTTTGTCAAATGGTTTAAATCTTTTGATTTCGAGTATTGTATGGAAGTGTTTAATATATCTTAATACCTTGTTTGGAATAAATGATCACAAGAATGAAAAGGGAAAGAAGATTTATTGTTTTAACTTGTTTAATGTAATGTTAAAAGAATGATGAATATATCAATTTGAACTGAGAGTATATTTTACTAAATGAATGGATACAACTAGGATTTTGGTACATTGACGACACGGGCAGTCGAGGCTCCTCCACTTGCAAATCAAGATAACGGTAACTACTAAGGACGTCAAGTAAGTAAACTTCCCTTATTTTTATTAAAGTTGAAAGTTAATGTGAAATTACTGTACTCAAGTGACAATTATGTAAATTGCTTATTTCGATGCTTTCGTTACTTTATATAAGTGTATATTGTTCAATTTGGAAACTATCCAAGCATTCATATATTTTGTCATTGCATCACCAAGCATGCATTTGTCATGGAGTACTGGGGAAGTAAAATGATTTTAAATGAAAAGTGTGGAAAGTTTAAGTTTTCTCAAAATGCATGTATCCCAAGTTTTAATAATAAATTGATGTACTTCTATGCCATGAAATGTGTGAGTGGGAAATGGGGCGCGGGAGACTGGAGTACCCGAATTAAATTGATGTAGCAGTGGTGATTATTAAACCGTTTTGCGGTGACGATTGCTTAATCGCTTGGCGGTGGCAAATATTAAACCGCTTTGCGGTGACGATTGCTTAACCGCTTGGCGGTGGCAAATATTAAACCGCTTTGCGGTGACGATTGCAAAACCGCTTGACGGTGGCAAATATTAAATCGCTTTGCGGTGACGATTGCTTAACCGCTTGGTGGTGGCAAATATTAAACCGCTTTGCAGTGACGATTGCAAAACTGCTTGACGGTGGCAAATATTAAACCGCTTTGCGGTGACGATTGCTTAACCGCTTGGCGGTGGCAAATATTAAACCGCTTTGCGGTGACGATTGCAAAACCGCTTGACGGTGGCAAAATATTAAACCGCTATGCGGTGGAAAAATGATAACCTGGTTTTAAATAAGGGAAATTGCCCACTGCATTGTGATTGGCTAGAAGATACACTAATTACGCTCACGATTGAAATGAAATGAAAGTCTTGAAATGAAGTAAAAGCCTTGAAATGAAGTGAAAGTCTTGAAATGAAGTAAGTCTTGAAATGATGTGAAAGTCTTGAAATGAAGTGAAAGTCTTGAAATGAAGTAAGTCTTGAAATGATGTGAAAGTCTTGAAATGAAAGTCTTGAAATGAAGTTAAAGTTTTTTTTGAAATATTTAAGTGATAGTCTGGAAAGTATGAATGTCTTGAAAAGTAAAGTAAATGGGGATAATTACTTTGAATGGTCTAAGGAATTTCATGTCATGAGCATGCATCACGTGCATAAAGTTTACTTACTGAGCTTTAGCTCACCCCAATCCCTCCCCATATTTCAGGTGATGAAACTTAGATGATCAGAGGAGAGCACTTGGCGGCTGACTCAGACAGTACCACGATCTATCATTTTAAATAGGGTTTGAAGTGGGATTTCATAAATGTTTTAGTTATTTTATTAGTTCATTCTTTTAGTTATTTATTGAATTTAGTTTTTGATAAGTCATTTATCTCTTTAGTAGTTTATCAATCCTCCATTTAGTTAAATGGAGCTCGTGGTTTAAATTTTTTTATGTTGAGGAGTTTGAGAATTGATGTTGAAGTTAAATTTTGGAATTGTGGTTGGATGTTGAATGTTGGATGTTGAATGAGTTGAGAATTGCATTTGTATTGTAGGTATGATGTAGGTATGATGTCCCTCTACAGGTTGGCTATATCCAAGTTATAGAGGAGACTCTGCCGAAATTTTTGTAAAAATTTTATAATAGAAAATGAAAAGATTAAATGTTTTAAACGATTATTTCCGCATTTAATGTGAATGGAAGTTAACACGCCTAGGTTTTAGATTTTAAACTTGGGGTGTTACAAAATCATTCATTCATAATTCTTTACATACATTCCAGTTATATATTCTCTCTCTACTCCAGAAAACTAATTCTCACACCGGAGGGGCGACGGGGAGATTCCTCCTCCCCTTTTTTGCAGGTCATTCAAGGCGAATTCATTGATCTTTTCCAGCAATCAAGTATCATCAGATCCTGCCAGTCAAGGTTAGGATTTTTTACAGCATCAATTGGCGCCGTCTGTGGGAAGAGATACAATCAGCCATGGTTAATAGACGTCAAGCCCATCCCTCCGTATCCACTGGCCAATCCCTTCCGGCCAACACTTCGGCTGAGGATGAAAATCCTCCACCCCTTGAAGATGTTGGGGAAGAACAAAACCCAGAAGTCACACCAGACGAGCCTGTTAGTCGAGAAGATTTCAACGAACTTCAGCAGAGCTCCGCGAACTCCATCAGGCTCTTCAACAACAGAACAATCATCAAGCACAACCTGACCCGAACACTCCAGGCACGATTCCCAAGGAAGATTCCCGGTTAGTTAACCCAATGGCTGACAACTCCCCGGGAATCAGGGGTGCCCATCCCATGACTGAGGGATCTGCCAACTTGACACAGCAAGAGCTCTCCAGAATCATTCAGGAAGGAATTGCTGATGGGATAAGGCAAAACACACAGGGTCGGACGTCATTCGTAAGAAGAACCCCCTTTACTCCAGAAATAACATCTTTTCCCTTACTAGACCGATTTAAATATCCCCGGATAAAGGAATACGATGGAATGATAGACCCAAACAACCACTTGAATACCTACACTGATGTCATGGACATCTAGAATGCTCCTGATCAGATTATGCGCAAGGCCTTCCCACAAACCTTAATGAACTCAGCTCGAGACTGGTTTTCTACAATACCTCTAGGGTCAATCCCTTCCTTTGCCGATCTTATTGAGAAATTCACAGCTTTCTTTGCAAGTAGCAAAATGATCAAGAAAGCCGCCGCTTACCTCATGCAGTTAAGGCAAGGACCGAATGAAACACTGCGAGAGTTCATGACTCGTTTTAACGCTGAAAGACTTCAGATCCTAGATCTCCATATATCATAAGCCATTTCAGCCCTAACCTTGGCTATTCAAGGTCCAGAATTCAAAATGTCCTTGTCCAAGAATCTGCCCTCGAATGTAACAGAGCTTCTTAGAAGGGCCAAGAAGTACATAAATATGGAGGAAACACTTTTGTTAGTTCGGGCACAGGATCAAGTGCACGGGACATTAGCACAAGCTTCACAATCAATAAGACAGGGGAATAAGAGGTCAAAGCAGGAGGATGAGAAGATTTCTTCCCAGCCTAACTTGAAGGGGAATAACCATGGGCATCAGAGTTTAACTCCGTTAAACGCACCTCGATCCCAAATTCTCATGGAAATCAAGGGGCGTGAATATTTGCGTTGGCCCAAGCCTATAAAGGGAAAAATCGACGAAAGGAATCAACATAAGTATTGTGACTTTCACAAGAGCCCGGGCCATACCACAGATGAGTACAAAACATTAAAACAGGAGATAGAAGCCCTCATAAAAAGGGGCTTCCTGGAGTACTACATAAAGAAAGATGATAAAGAGCATGGAAAAGGGGAAGAGAAAAACAGATCCGCTGGCACCATAAACTTTATCGTTGGAGGAATAGCATCTGGAGGTGATTCAAATAACGCACGCAAGAATCATGCCCGGGTATCGAGAAGAGAGGTCAGGATGTCATGACCATGAAATTTCAAACAGCATCAGCTTCAGTAACGTTGACATGGAAGGAGTTTCGTATCCTCATGACGATGCTGTTGTCATCAGCGCAACAATCGCCAATTTAAATGTCAGAAGGGTGCTAGTTGACAACGGAAGCACAGCCAATGTTCTTTCCTTAGAAGCTTTCAACCAGATGCAGCTCCCCAAATATTGGCTTCGACATGTCATTACTCCCCTAACTGGGTTTGGTGGAGGAACCATGAAACCCGAAGGCCTAATTGACCTTCCTACCTCACTGGGATCAGAGGAGAAATGGGTAACAAAGATGACTCTGTTCCAGGTCGTGAAGACCCCTATGGCCTACAATGCTATCTTGGGAAGACCATTCCTGAACAGCCTAAGAGCTATAGTATCGACATATCACCTGGAAATCTAGTTCCCGACTTCCGCAGGCATAACAACTGTTCAAGGAAGTCAATCGGTAGCCAGGAGTTGCTATATCAGCTGTATTGGAAAGGGTAAGACATATCCGATGTCAATAGAACTTCCTATGGAAGAAAGAATGTCACCAGTAGAGGAGTTGGAAGAAGTTCAAATCTCAGAAGGGAAGAGCTTCACAATTGGGAAAGAACTCCCCAAACTAATGAAGGAGGAGTTATCGCAGTGTTTAAGGAAAAATATCGACATATTCGCATGGAGTGCTGAAGATATGCCCGGGATTGATCCCGCACTAGACGAACACAGGCTTAACGTGATGCCCGACAAGAAGCCCGTAAAACAGCGAAGAAGACAGTTTGCCACAGAAAGGAGGCAGATAATAAAAGAGGAAGTAGATAAACTCTTGAAAGCAGGATTCATTATGGACGTGAAGTATCCAGAATTGCTAGCCAATGTGGTCTTGGTAAAGAAGCCAAATGGTAAGTGGCGAGTTTGTATAGATTTCACAGACTTGAATAAAGTATGTCCAAAAGACAGTTATCCTCTTCCCAGGATTGACAGATTGGTGGATTCCACATCAGGCTCTGAACTTTATAGCTTCCTAGACGCCTTCTCGGGATAGCATCAGATTCGGATGGCACAGGAAGATCAGGAAAATACTTCCTTTATGGTAGATGAAGGAATATATTGCTACAAGGTTATACCGTTTGGATTGAAGAATGCTGGAGCTACTTATCAAAGGTTGGTAAACATGGTCTTCTCCAAACACATCGGGTTGAACATTGAAGTCTACATTGATGACATGGTCGTAAAAAGCTCAAGAAAGAAGACCACATTGCTGACCTTGAGGACATATTCTGTACGTTCAGAGAACATCAGATGAAACTGAATCCTACGAAGTGCGCCTTCGGAGTAGGCTCGGGAAAGTTCTTGGGATTCATGATCACTCAGAGAGGTATCGAAGTTAATCCAGATAAAACTTTGGCCCTGTCATCAATGGAACCTCCCCGAAATATCAGGGAAGTGCAGAAGCTGACAGGAAGAGTAGCAGCATTGCGCCGATTTATGTCAAGAGCAGCGGACAAATGTTTTCCCTTCTTCAAAACTCTTCGAGGAAACAAAGACTTCAGATGGGACGAGGTGTGCGAGGTCTCTTTCAGGAAGTTGAAAGAATATTTGGGTACTCCTCCAATATTGGTAAAGTCAAATCCAGGGGACAATCTGTTCTTGTATCTAGCAGTGTCTGATCATGCTGTGAGCGCCGTTTTGGTTAAAGAGGAAGAGAAGGCTCAAAAACCGGTATATTACGTCAGCAAGGTGATGTTGGACGCAGAAACCCGATATACATTGGCAGAGCAGCTCGCACTTGCCTTGGTTACAACAACCCGAAAGTTAAGACCGTACTTTCAAGCCCATTCCATAACCATCCTCACAAATTAGCCCTTGAAGCAAATCTTGCAGAAACCAGATGTATCTGGCCGTCTACTCAAATGGTCAATCGAGCTCGGAGAGTATGACATCGAGTTCAAACCTCGACCTTCCATCAAAGCACAGGTCTTGGCTGACTTCTTCGTCGAACTCGCTCCAAGACCTCGGGGGCCAACAGGTCATGACAGGGAAGAGTTCACATGGACCTTGCAAGTGGATGCAGCATCGAATGCCTCAGGCTTGGGGACCGGAATCATACTAAAGAAAGATGATGGCACAATGGAAATTCAGTGTTCAATAAGGTTTGACTTCCTAGCGACTAATAATGATGCAGAGTATGAGGCCGTGATTGCTGGACTTCAAGCAGCTCAACATCTAGGGGTCAAGCATGTCAAGGTCCTGAGTGATTCACAATTGATGGTAGAACAGGTAAACGGCACTTTTGAAGCAAAAGATGAGAAAATGTCATCTTATAGGATGATGGTCTTGGAATTGCAAAGAAAGTTCAAGTCTTGCTACGTAGATAAAATTTCGAGGTCCGCCAATCATAAGGCAGATGCTCTATCAAGACTTACTTTTTCCAATCTAGACCACTTAGAGAGGACCGTGTTTGTGCGAACTCTTCATGAGCCCAGTATCGCGCAGCAACACGAGGTCATGGATATTTCAGATCAAGAGCCCAGTTGGATGGATCCAATAATTGAATATCTAACATCAGGAAAGTTTTCAGATGACAAAGTAGAGGCCAGAAGAGTCAAAGCAAGGGCCCCGAGGTATACCTTGTTACAGAATACCTTGTTCCATCGAAGCTTCACACTTCCTTACCTGCAATGCCTAACTCCGAAAGAAGCAGCCCTTGCTATGGCCGAAGTTCATGAAGGAATCTGTGGGGGACACCAAGGAGTAAGAGCTCTAGTATTGAAGTTGATATGATACGGGTACTATTGGCCAACCATGAAGAAAGACACACTCAATTATGTAAAAGCTTGCGACAAGTGCCAAAGATTCGCAGCCCGGTTACATCAACCCGCTGAAGAGCTATCCTCGATTATGTGCCCATATCCTTTCGCTTAATGGGGAATCAACATACTGGGACCTTTCCCCATAGCTCGGGGTCAGGTCAAGTTCTTGGCAGTTGCTGTGGAATACTTCACTAAGTGGGTGGAAGCCGAACCGCTAGCCGTAATCACAGAACAAAAGTTGGAAGCATTTGTGTGGAAATCAATAGTTTTACGTTTTGGTTTTCCTAAGACATTAATCACTGATAACAGGCGTCAATTTGAGTGCCAAGCCTTCAAGCAATTCTGCCAGAACCTGGGAATAGAACACAGGTTGACTTCCGTTTCACACCCGCAGAGTAATGGGTTAGCTGAAGTTACGAACAGACTCATCTTGCAAGACTTGAGGACTCGCCTCGACAGTGCCAAGGGTGATTGGCCCGATCTCCTCCCAGAAATACTTTGGACCAACCGAACTACATTCAAAACTGCAACAGGGGAGACCCCATTCATGCTTGCCTTCGGAATGGAGGCCGCTGTCCCAGTAGAAGTAACAATTTCGAGCTTCCGTACTATGTCCGCGGGATCACCCGACCATATTGAGGGACAGAGAGAAAGTCTGGATCTTCTGGAAGAAGTCAGGGAAAATGCATCATTGAGAATAGCAGCTTATCAACAGGCCATGTCTAAGAAGTTCAATATCCGAGTAAAAAAGAGGGAATTCAGAATGGGAGATCTTGTCCTTCGTCGAAGTGAGGCTGCCGATCATCAACCAGGGAAACTTGGGCCTATTTGGGAAGGACTATACGAAATCATCGAAAGGTAGGAAAGGGCTCATACAGTCTCCGCACGATGAATTCAAAACCTCTTCCTCAGCCATGGAATGTGGAGAATTTGAAGCCATACTATAAGTAGATACCTCTTCCTAGATGTCGGAGTATTCTTGTTGTAGAAGGGCCGGGCCGCGCGCCCATTTTTATTCTTTTTGCTTTTGGACTTGCACGTCCATCAATGATTTTAAGGTCGGGCCTGAGCGCCCACAGTTCTTTGATTTTTCGTCAGGGACGGGTACTCTTTTTCCTTATTCAGATTTTGTCCCACAGGGTTTTTCTGGATATGGTTTTAATGAGGCACATCGTTCAGTCCCCTTTAATAAAAATATTTCTTCTGAAGAATGAGTACCAAGATAACCAAATCCAGAAATGACTTACAAGGTCGTCTACATGACTTTACAAGTTATTTCCCATCAAATAATTTATAATGTCTCATGGCAAGACATTACAAATTATTCTTCCACGAATAATTTACAAGGTCTCATGGCAAGACGTTACAAATTGTTTCCCATCAAATAATTTACAATGTCTCATGGCAAGACTTTACAAATTATTCTTCCACGAATAATTTACAAGGTCTCATGGCAAGACGTTACAAATTATTTCCCGTCAAATAATTTACAATGTCTCATGGCAAGACTTTACAAATTATTCTTCCACGAATAATTTACAAGGTCTCATGGCAAGACGTTACAAATTATTTCTCATCAAATAATTTACAATGTCTCATGGCAAGACTTTACAAATTATTCTTCCACGAATAATTTACAAGGTCTCATGGCAAGACGTTACAAATTATTTCCAAACAGATGATTTACCGGGTCTCGTGGAAAAACGTTTCCAATTATCACTCCGACTTCATAAGTTATCTCAACAGTTCGGCATCACCCGACCTGGTTAACAGTTAGCGCAATTTGACAAAGTTATTAGCACGACCTTGTCTTGGTGAATATGCTTTAAAGGTCGGTCGCGCCCGGTCTATCAGCGGCTATCAATCATAAGTTTTGGTTACAAAATTAGGAGCTCGTCTTAACCCGATCATATATTCCCCTATAAGAGCGGTTTATATACTCGAAATGACAGTTAACGTATCGTTAAAACGCATTGTAAAAAAAAAACGAGCTTTAGACAATGCAATTTCTTCCTTAAAAACTAAAAGTTGATTACACTAGAACCTCGGGGCATACCCCTGGCTTTACATCAAAAAATTATCCTATTTACTATTGAGGATCGTGATCACCAGCGTCCTCAGCCTCCTCGCCAGAGCCGACCTCGGCGTCCTCTTCCAAGAACGGGGTAAGGTCAAGGTCCTCAGTCCCTAGGGGGAATTGAGAGAGGGGACTGGTATCGAGCTCGGGCACGTGCAGTTTAATCCAGGCTCGAGCCTGTTTCATCCCTTGAGAGTATGACTCCAAGGCATAGTTTCCTAAAGCCAAGTCATACTCCTCGGATTTTTTATAAGCTTCGACAGCCTCGGTCTCTTCCCGTGCCCGGCGAAGTTCTTCCACAAGCCTTATATTTTCTTCCCGGGTAAGGTCCCGGTCTTGGGTCATCAAGGCCAAGTCGGACTCCACACGAGCTAATTTTTCCTCTGCATCCTGAGCCTTGGTTGCCTCATATTGGACGGAATGAATGAGCTGGCTCGAGGTCTCCCCTCGCTTGACACCCTGATTAATGAGGCCCCGACCAATACTGACGAGCTGCAGGTCGAGACAAAAACTTCAATAATAACCAGAAGAAAATCAATGCTCGGGATAGAAGGATCAGTCATACCTTCACCGCTGCATTCAGGAAGTGGTCTACTCCATTCTCAATGGACACTTCCTCAGTGTACTTCTCCAGAAGGCCAGGATGAAAGCTTTCCTCTAGCTTCTCCCTGAGGTCAGCCAAAGTAGGGCATTCGGGCACCACCTCCGGTGCCGGAGATACATGACCAGGTTGATCACGGGAGGTGGCCGGCGTGTTTCTCGACCTTTTTTAGGAGGAACCTCTGCACCCCTTCTTGAGGTCTCTCCTACCCCAGAGGTATCCTTTCGGGGCCTTTTCTGATAACGGCGCCTCACGACGCCATCGTCCTTTCTTTTTTGGGTAGCAGCCTGTGCCCTCTCTTCGGCCGCTTTCCTAAGTCTATCACCGTCAAAAGCCATCCCTGCCAATAAATAAAAAGAGAAGGATGAGCAGTGAAACAGGTGCTGAAAGTTGTGAAGATTTTGAAAGAATGATATTTATTACTTAATTTACAAGGCCGAGAACTACCGGGCTGTAGATCGAGACCGGCCTGGCCCAAAATCTCATTAGTGGTCAAGTCAGAGGCCTCCTCGGCCAACAAACCAAAATCGCACACCCTAATGGTGTAAGCAAGTAGGTCGGCCATCTCCTCCTCGGTCTTATTCCCCATCCTATTAAAGCTATCTACATCGGGCCTTCTAAAAGTCGATAAAAAAATGTTTTCCCCATCCCGGGGCTTTACAAAGAAAAATCTCTCCTTCCAGTATTTTATCGAAGAAGGAACCCAGGGAATTTCAAAACGTCCCTTCCCGCTTAAATAGACGAAGCAATTGCACAGAGGCAAATACTTCAAATCCAAAAGACACTTGCACAAATCGACGGTGGGTTCTATTATTAGACTCCTACATAAAACAAAGAAATACACGAGGATTCTCCACCCCTTAGGTGCGAGTTGGCCCGGGACTATGCTAGCAGTGAGAAAAAAGTCAAGGAAAAAGTGGTGCAACGGAAACCTAAGCCCGGCCACGAGGGACTCGTGAAATACAACCATCTCCCCCTCCTGGCAGTGGTAAGAAACGTCATCTGCCTCAGGTGTCCGGGCTATGTACCCCTCGGAAATCCCGAACTTCCTCATATCGGCCTCGACCATATGCTCCTTCATCCTACTGTTAAAGGTCGGGAGCTCCAGGTATGCCTCGCTAGTCCCTCTACCTATGTCAACGTCGTCCTCGATCCCTTCCTCACCTCCCGATTCCTCATCTTGGGAAGGTGGGGGCTGATAAAAACCTATGAGCTCGACCTCTAAAGGTTCATCTAGATTTTCAATTTCCCTAAGGTCGGTCATATTCACCCGCCTGGCCATTTTTCTAACAATAAGTTACGGAATTAAAAAGGTCGGGCGTGGCCGAGCTTACCTAAAAGGAAATGTTGTTTGTAAATGAGGTCTTGCCGGTCGCTCGAGGAGTTCTCTTGTTCTCACAAAATCGCAAAGTAAAAGGAATGAGAGGATAGGGACCACATGTATATAGGCAAAAAATAGGCGGGAAAATTTTCAAACCACCGGATTTCACTATGGACACGTGGCGGCCATCTATTTGCAAGATATTAATTACGCAACATATTAATCAAAACATAACAGTTGGCAAAACGCGTCATCAATAAAGGTAACAGCTGTCAGGGGTTAGTTGCATTCAGGAATCAGTCATCGATCCCTGATGCACGGGGGCCGATGATCGGACTATATTCTCGGGCATATTAATGTGGACCTATGAAGTGAATGCACCGGGTCGGACCGTCTCGGCAACATGGTTGGCTCAATAGCCCGACCAAGCTGTTTCCCGGCCTCATTACTTGTCATGTGTAAGTTTTCTCAGATCGGGGTTCTCGCCCGACCATATCTCCATCAAAGTGCGGGATATACCTGACCTATTCAAATTCTTCATCTGAAGCGGGATATATGGCTAGCATAACCCGGCCACTTCACTCTAGATAGCCCGGTACAAGCGAGATTCCAGGTGTTCAGCGTTAATGGGCCTTGCCAATGGGCCTCCCTTCTTGGACCCTCAAGGGAACGAAGGAGTCTTAACCCACAAGGGAGCCTCCTAAAAATAGGGATAATGACTCCTTGTAATAGTGGAATTCTTTATAAAAGGTAAGTTTATGTCAAAAGGACTCCTTCCTTAACTAAAAGAGGTTATGGGCTTTTCAGCCCTATAAATACAGTTCTTTTGATAACAAATCATTCATTCGTAATTGTTTACATACATTCCAGTTATATATTCTCTCTCTACTCCAGAAAACTAATTCTTACACTGGAGGGGCGACAGGGAGATTCCTCGTCGCCTTTTTTGCAGGTCATCCAAGGCGAATTCATTGATCTTTTCCAGCAATCAAGTATCATCAGATCTTGCCATGTCAAGATTAGGATTTTTTACATCATCAGGGGGTTTTCATATATCCACATTATACCCATTCAAGGTCATTCAAAGATTAAGTACAAAGTGTTTGATAAATTATCTCATTGAAAATTTACACTATTGTGCTTATCTGCTTTACATCTATGCCATGTCAAATATTTGTGGTTTGTCAATCTCATTGCTAAAATTGTATTCCTAACATCTTATCCTACATATCAATTGTTCCTTTTGAGTATAGGATGCACACAAATTCCACTTGCTATTGTGTCTACTTGTTCTAAATTCCTTCTTCCTTGTCTGTGATTCTTAACTTCACAAGAATTATATATATTGGTTTAGTTGATTTTCTTCCTTGGAGAACTAGAGAAAGGGAACTTTGAATGGAAAAAAGGCAAGAGTGGTGAGCTTATTAGAGGGTAAAAGCCAAATTTGAGTGAAATACGAGAAAAATATTTCTTGTGAGGACATTACAACACTTGCACACATGTCAAGTTTCAGTAATCAAATTGGGCAAATTTTCAATGCTCAAACTCAAGATTTGAAGTACATGTTGCAAAATCTTTCAACCACCATAATTAGACAAATGGAGAAGATTGGGGGTAGGTTGCAAAATTTGGGAACAAGAGGTGAGAGTACATCAACTAGTAGTGGTGAAGAAAAGAAGGATGGTAGAAGAAGGTTGAGAGATAATTTTGGGGACAATGTGTATAGAGATGGGAGTAGGGAATGAAATGGGATAATGGAAAGGAAAAATAGAAAACAAGTTGGGGATAAATGTGGGGATGTTGTGAGTAATGAAAGGGATAGTAAACAAAATTGGAGCATGAATAGGAAAAGAGGAGAATGAGTAGATAGGAGTAGAGATGGAATTGATGATAATATTGATAGAACAAAAATGAAGATTCCATCATTCCATAGGAGGGATGATAATGAGAAGGAGAGTTGGAGAGAATTGCTAGTCTACCAACATTTTTGGCCCATGATAATGAGAGGGAAACACATGGAGATAATAATTTCTATACTAGGTGCCTTGTGGGGGATAAGACATGTAGTCTCATTATAGATGGGGAGAGTGACACGAATTTGGTGAGTGCTAGCAGAGTTGAAAAGTTGGGGTTATCAGTGATGAAGCATCCAGATCCTTATCAATTGTAAAGGTTGGGAGACTATGGGGAAGTGAGAGTGAGTGAACAAGTTCTTCTTACTTTTCACATTGGTACTTATAGTGATCAAATATTATGTGATGTGTTCCCGATGCACACTACTTACATAATTTTGGAGAGACCTTGGCAAAGAGATAGATGTGTGGCACATAATGCAAAGAGAAACTGATATAACTTCCAAGTGAAGGGGAAAAAGGTGGTGCTCCTACCTTTTAGGTTGGAGGAAGTGCACAAAGATCAAATGAAACTGAAAAGGGAGTTTGAGGAAGAAAGGGAGATTAGGAAATCAAAAGAAAATTCAATTGAAAAATTAGGTGCAGAAACAAAGGAGAGGCAAATTGAAGGCATCAGAGTTGAGGTCACATCCCTAGAAAAAGGAGAGGAATTGAGGGTTGGAACCACGGCTCCAAAAAAAAAAAAGGAGAGGTGAGAGAAAAATCGAGAGTTGAGGTTCCTACCTCAGAAAAAGGTGAGGAAGTGATGAGTGCCATCAAGAAAATTGAGAGCAAAGATCACACTAAAATGTTCTTTACTCTTGAATATTCTAACAACGCCCTCTCTAGTTTGGTTACTTCTTTGTTGCAGGAAATCGCAAGGCCGACTTATCAAAGCAACAAAGAACTTCAACGTCATGTCGAGTGGAAAAATCTCATGGAAACATTTTCCTATAAAAACAAATACAATCAAGGTAAAGAAAATATGGTTACCGATGCACTATCTAGGAGGTATGCTCCTAACAATCCTTTGAATGCAAGGTTATTGTGTCTTGAATATATTAGGGGGGGGGGGGTTATATGACATTGATGTAGGATTGACAAATGTATTTTAGTCTTGTAAAAATGTTGCTTGTAATAAAGATCATTGGGATGATGGATGCTTAATTTGTAAATCCAAATTTTTGTATGTGCCTAATTGTCTAAGTACCAACTTATTTTGTTTCGAATATGCTAAGGGCATACATACTAATAATCCTAATTTGTTTAACATTTATGAATCATGTGTTGAGCGAGAATTTGATGAATCGTATGCGCATGACAATTATTTGTTTTGGGAAATTAGATTGTTTTTTCCTAAGTGTGCCATGAGAGAGTTGCAAGTTAGAGGGGCATATGCGGGGTGCTTGATGGGGTATTTTGGAATTAAGGGTACCTTAAATTTGTTAAGTGAATGCTCTCATTGGTCCAAAATGAAAATTTTTGTTGCACTTGTTAATAATCTTCGTCAATACGTCGCTTGCAACGAGGTCGAATCTAAAGTTTTGTCTCAAAGCTCATGCATGCATTTGCATGTTTCTAGTAAACATTGGTTTAATAGTTCTATAAATTTTATAGTGGGTTTACTTGGAACAAAGAAAGGAAAATATGCTAATTTTGTGGATGTTGGTAGGGGTATTAAAATTTCACATTTTATTACATTTCATGAAACCAACATTGTTATCAACATGATGAAACTTTTCTTTTGGGGGAGTGGTGCATTTGCATGAAATTGATGCTAATTTTGTGATTGTTAAATTTACTTACAATTTAATTGTTCATTCTATTAGAAAATTTTCTACACTTAAGGTTGCTTGTGACTTTAGCCTACTAACTCTCTTTAACTTCATGCATTTGTTTATTGAAGAAAGAGTTAGTTTAGGTGGGCACGAGAGTCTGCACATTTGGTTAAGCCCCTTTACAGGAGGTTCGAGCCTCCATATGAGGGCATTGGTATATAATGTACTTCCCATGTCAACCATGGTAGGAAGCATATCCCATTTGACTTGGGTGGCCGAATGTGTTTTCATTCGTGGAAGGAGTGACCCCCCGATCAAATAAAATTCAAATTGCAACTCCGTGGTGTCTGCTCAATTCAAGCTCTTGGGAACCCCTACAAATTGATTTTATCCGGTGAGTATGAAATTTCAGTTATATTTATTGTATCTGATTTTTCTCTTTTTATTGTAGGTATCGATTCGTGGTCGAATCTCTCTCTAGATGGAAGGGATGATGAGAATCAGAAGGTCCAACTTTATCGTATGAACCCGTGGTCCGCAATATTGTAAGATTAAAGGTCAAGGAAACTCACGCCAGTGTAGTCAAGCAAGATTCGAAGTCAAATCCTTTTCAAGAGAGAGGGGATGATGTGACTTGGGAAAGTCAAACCTCGATGCATGTGTAGGTGAGACCCATGACTAGATCCGATGCCAGAGAGATTCAAGATTCGGGGCTTAATCAAGTTAATAAGTCAAGAAAAGAAGCCAAGAATCAAGTTGAATCCAAAGAAATGATTAATTGGACTCAGCCAATTTCGGTCGATCGAAAGTTTGCAGAGAAAATTAGGCTCAGCCTCAGTCATTTTTGGCTGAGCACCGTATTACTGAAAATATCGTTTCGGTTGACCATAAGATTGATCGAAACACACTAAAGTTGAAAAAATAGGGGTTTCGTGCAATTTTCGTAATTTCTCTTTTGGTCTATATTTTGTAATAAATATCGTTTTCTCTCAAAACCCTAACATTAACTTGAATGTTGATTTGTGTCTGGTCTTGAAGATTCCTTTGGGTGAGGTAAACCCTAGTTTTCTTGCTCTTGTAATTTTTGAAATTTCTTCAATTAAATTTAGAATATTATTATTCTTGTGTTTGTTGTTGATTTTTCCACCATCTTGGAATTTGTTTAATCTTTATCCATTAGACTAGGTTATTTAACCTTTGAATTTTGGGTAGGATAAACTTGAGTTAAGGTATTTCATAACTTATTTTTACTATTTTAACTTTTTTGGCTTGATATTAAATTGCTGTGAGAATTTTTGATCTAAACACAAAAAGGGTTCGCATCAAAATCTGTATAATAACTAAAAACAACTGATCTATATAATAACTAAAAACAATGAGATTCTGGCTAATTGATTTTGATCAGAATCTCAACAGACCTAAATGTTGAATGGAATCAGAATCTAATTAATGTTTTTGTCAAAATCGGTTAAAACTAATTTATTATACCCCCTTATATGGATTTAGTTTTGAATGGTTTTACATGATTAGGTGTTGGGCGGTTATTGAATATTGGTTTTTGCATTGTTGGCCAGATGACATGGTTACATGGGCTGAAATTTGTTAAAATATTGAACATTCACGGTTATTCACAGCCCGATCAAAAAATTGGTTTTCTTCCTCCTCTCAGATGCGTCTTATAAGGTAGAAGCCATATGAAAAGAAGGTCGCACAAATGAGTAGAAGTGGCTAGCAGCAAGATCACTTTCATTTTGTTCGCTATATTGTTGTGAAATCTGTTCAATTTTTTGGTTAAATACTCTCTCTCTCTCTCTCTCTCTCTCTCTCTCTCTCTCTCTCTCTCTCTCTCTCTCTCTCTCTCTCTCTCTCTCTCTCTCCCTATATATATATATATATATATATATATATATATATATATATATATAAACAAAGTTTTTACCAAAAATAACACACATACACTTTCCTGCCAAAATGTACTTACTAAATTTGTAAAGTTTTGCCAAAAATATGAGAATTAAAAAAAAAAAAAGACCAATTAAAATGCAATGAAAATTGGAACCATTTCAAAATGTAACGTTAAACAATCCAAACTCCGTAATGTAATAATTGTAAATTTGAACTACACTTTTGAGCACTACATGTATTTGTTTCCAGATAATAAAAAAAGAAAAATAAAAAATAAAATCCTTTTGAGCATTGTTAAATTATATAAAAAATAATGATAGTTAAAATTTTTTGTTTAAAAACAATGAATGTGATATTTTCGAGGTAAAAATTAGTAGTTCAAAAGTGTAGGGAAAAAATATATGTGATTAAAAAGTAGTTTAAAAACGTGTTGTTTAAAAATATTTTGTCAAATGGAGATGCTTTATTCCAATTCAAAAAAGGACAATTTGAATTTTTTTTCTTTTAACAAATGTGTTTTTACTTAATAGGATGATTGATTTTAATATAATTATTAATCTTATTATATACGTACCTTCATTTTTTTTCGTGAAATAATGTGAAAAAATTACATCAAAAGTATCATAAGTCTAATTTTAAAAATAAATAGATAATTTTTAATCGTTATAAAAAAAAGTATTCAAAAAAGAACAATTTGATTTTTTTTTTTTTTTTTTTACGTTTAACAAATGTGTTTTTACTTAATAGGATGATTAATTTTAATATAATTATTAATCTTATTATATATCCTAACTTCATTTTTTTTTTTGTGAAATAATGTGAAAAAATTACATCAAAAGCATCATAAGTCTAATTTAAAAACTAAATAGATAATTTTCAATTGTTATAAAAAAAATTCGAAATCCGTAATTTAGAAATTTTATTAAATTTATTAAAAAAAAGATTATTCAAAAATATTCTACTTAAACATATATAGTGCAACTACTTTGGTAAAGTAATATTAAATTATTTCTAGAGATATACAATTATATTATAAAATGTGTTGAAAAATATTTAAATAACCGAAAATATTTTAGTTTAAAGAACTTAAGAACATTCCTTATATTGTATTTTTTTAATAAGTTTTCCAATTAAGTTATATAAAAAAATTCTATATCTATATATTTATATTTATTTATTTATATTTATAAAAACAAAGTCTTTACAAAACATAACACACACACAATTTCCCACCAAAATGCACATGCTAAATTTGGAAAGATTTTGCCAAAAACATGTTAATTAAAAAAAAAAAAAAAAGACCAATTAAAGTACAATGAGAATTGGAATCATTTCAAAATGTAATGTTGAACAATTCAAACTAC
The DNA here is from genome assembly GCA_963555705.1 of Ligustrum vulgare. Classification (NCBI taxonomy): domain Eukaryota; kingdom Viridiplantae; phylum Streptophyta; class Magnoliopsida; order Lamiales; family Oleaceae; genus Ligustrum; species Ligustrum vulgare. The sequence goes on from OY743190.1 coordinate 2,092,260, forward strand.
AAAGTGTAATAATTAGAAATTTGAATTGCACATTTGAGCACTACATGCATTTGTTCCCTAATAATAAAAAAATAAAAATTAAAAACTGTTTTGAGTACTGTTAAATTATATAAAAAATAACTATAATTAAAATTTTTTTGTTTAAAACAGAGAATGCGATGTTTTCAAGGTAAAAATTAGTGGTTCAAAAGTGGAGAGAAAAAATATGTGTGATTAAAAAATAGTTTAAAAACGTGTTGTTTAAAAATATTTTGTTAAACGGAAATGTTTCGTTCCAATTCCAAAAAAAGACAATTTGAAATTGTTTTTTTTCCTTTTTAACAAATGCGTTTTTACTTAATAGGATGATTGATTTTAATATAATTATTAATTTTATTATATATCCTAACTTTATTTATTTATTTTGTTGTGAAATAAAGTGAAAAAATTACATCAAAAACATCATAAGTCTAATTTAAAAATAAATAGTTAATTTTCAATCGTTATAAAAAAAGTATTCAAAAAAGGACAATTTGATTTTTTTTTTTTTGTTTAACAAATATGCTTTTACTTAATATGATGATTGATTTTAATATAATTATTAATCTTATTATATATCCTAACTTTTTTTTTTTTTTTTGTGAAATAATATGAAAAAATTACATCAAAAGTATCATAAGTCTAATTTAAAAAATAAATAGATAATTTTCAATTGTTATAAAAAAGTAATCAAAATCAATAATTTAGAAATTTTATTAAATTTATTTAAAAAAAAGATTATTAAAAGATATTGTTGATCACAAAGTCCGGCTGGACCTTGGACCAACACGTCTCAGCTCCTCCCTCTTGAACACGTGGATCTCCTGCGCACTAGGACAAACAATCAGTTTGCAAAGGGGGCCGAGGTGGCTCCCGTTTGCACTCCGATGCCTAAGTCAGTACTCATTTTAGGCGAATATATATATTGGGTGCGGGAAATATAAGTGCGTAAAAGAGAGAAAAGGGAGTGAAAGAAGTATATTGTTAAGAGTGAGAAATTGCTAACCCCCGTTTGGAGACAATTGTGCTTCATTTATAGAGGAACTTCTTGTCTCGAATCATGACACGTGGCGTACTTTACACTTGTCATCACCCTAGCTCATGGATGTGACAGCCTTGCTTTTCAACCGTAATCATTGCTACATTTCGTAGGGGATGGGCGCCTGTCACGTTTTGGTAAAGGCAGTGTCCCATCACTGACTCCATCTCTCTTCTGGTCACCGCCATAAAGCGCCCCGGCTAAGCATAAAGCACATCGGCTAGGCGTTAACCAGGTCGGCTAAAGGGGTTTGCTTGACGTACCACCTCGGCATTCATCCTTGTTGACCAAAAAATCCGGATGGACCTTGGACCAACACGTCTCAGCTCCTCCCTCTTGAACACGTGGATCTCCTGCGCACTGTGACAAACAATCAGTTTGCAAAGGGGGCCGAGGTGGCTCCCGTTTGCACTCCGATGCCTAAGTCAGTACTCATTTTGGGCAAATATATATTGGGTGCGGGAAATATAAATGTGTAGAAGAGAGAAAAGGGAGTGAGAGAAGTATAGAGTTAAGAGTGAGAAAATGCTAACCCCCTACTTGGAGACAATTGCGCTTCATTTATAGAGGAACTTCTTGTCTTGGATCACGACACGTGGCATACTTTACACTTGTCATCACCCTAGCTTATGGATGTGACAATCTTGCTTTTCAATCGTAATCATTGCTACACTTCGTAGGGGATGGGCGCCTGTCACGTCTGGGTAAAGGCAGTGTCCCATCACTGACTCCATCTCTCTCTTCTGGTCAACGCCATAAAGCGCCCCGGCTGAGTATAAAGCACATCGGCTGGGCGTTAACTAGGTCGGCTAAAGAGGTTTGCTTGGCATACCACCTCGGCATTCATCTTAAGGTGATATTCCAGGCCTCAGCTGTGGGTCAAGGTCCATTGGGCCACTATTGGGCCTTCGCTGGTCGATCACTGTACCTTTCTTTGGGCCCGGAGTCAACACTAGTCCCTCAAATCCGAAGGGATCATTCATGGTCGTGTAGGATTTTCCATGATTTCACAGCATTAACTTTCTAGGGAATCAAAAATAAAATTCCTTAGGTAAGGCTCGGATCCATATCATAGCCGACCTTCTGCCTCGGATTTTCTCTCCCTAATGGCCAGGATCATATCAGCGCATTTCCTAGGCGGCGCATTCAATTGGGAGAAATTATCGAAATTTATTTTCGAGAGAAATATATATATATAAAATGGAAGGGGGGGCAGCATTTCGCAGCGCGTGGCGTTCACTGTGGTAGCTGAACGGTTTAGTCCCTCCCTTTGACGGCTGGCGCTTTGATTAACTCACTTTCCAAGGAGCATGGGTTATCCACATTAACCATGCGGTTCACAAAAATCAAGGAATTTAGATTGTTGGGATTCCTATAAACCCTTCTTCATTTCATTATTTCACCTTTTACCACTTTCTAAAAGCCTTTTGCAGCAATACCTTGGCGAAAGCTTGCTCCGTTTCCTTCTTTACTGCAAGTTTCAAGTCTTCTCCTCAAGGGCTTTCTACCCAGCGTCCGCCTTTACTGTTCCACAGTTTCTTTACCGGCGATTTCTCCATTTCCAGTGCACAGTTTCACGCATTTGTCACCTGAAGGTAAACCTCTTGGTCTCTGTACATGCGAAACTTTTCTATTTTCAGTTTCTCATTGTGGGTTTGGAAATTTTGTTTTCGCACCTTGTTTTTCTTTCGTTGAGTCTGACCTACCTTTAAAACAAAAAGAAAAATGGAAAGAGTTGGGGGAACGGGTTCACAGGAAATGTTAGCAATGGCGGTTCCCGTCAGAGGTTTCTGCCCCATCTCTTTATCGGTTTTTAGTTCCCACTTCTTTAGGGAGCAGATTAAGAGGAGGAATAGGAAAACTAGCGGTATAATTTATTTGAGTGATTCTGACAGCGAAGAAGAGAGAAACCAGAACTACATGGCCCATTTGTCATCCAAAGAGGAATCTGCACTAAGAGAACTTCGAAGCAAACGTGATAGAGACACGGGGAGAGAGGGAGCAACGGGTTCTTCTTCTGGCCCACAATATCTTGATTTGGGCAACAGGGCCCCTTTCCGGGCACATAGAGAGGAGCTGGGGCTCTCAGGGGAGGAAATAGCCCAGGTCGAAAATTGGGTGGACCAGGTAAATAAGCTATCAGAATATCATGTGGACCCCGATTCAAACCCGGATTTGTGGGAGAGCAGCGAGGTTGCTACCGAAATTCGAGGAGTTGATCTGGCTTGTGCCTCGGCGAAGTTCAGGATGCCAGAAGGGGTCCGTTTAGTGCATCCTACACCTTCTTGTCGACCATGCAGTCCTTCTCCAGGCCAAGCAGCTATATGTTACGACGCTTTCTCCTGTGGGATGAGGTTACCTCTGCATCCTTTCTTCAGGGCCTTGCTTAGGAGCTACAACTTGTGCCCCTACCTGTTGGCACCCAACTTTTGGACACAGGCCGTGGGCGCTTGGCTGGTGTGGCAAGAGGTCAACCCCGATTATCCTATCTCACTACACATTATTCATACCTTGTACACTCTGAAGAAATCGGTGAGAAGGGAGAGGGACGTGAGACCAGATGTGAAGGACTGGTATTACTTGTCTCCTAGGGGCTCATATCCTCCCGTCATTACTGGCCAACCTACTTCTATAAAGAACTGGAGGAATCAATGGTTCTGGGTGGCTGGGGAGTGGCAGAATTCGCCTGTGGACCCAAGTCCAGAAATTTCAGTTCCCCGAACTCTTTCCACTCCTAGTGAGTCTTGTGTTCGCTTTAGTGTCCTTAAGCGTCATGTGTCACTTGTTTTTTTTATACACCTCTCTTCGTTGCTTACTAACGCGTCACCGGTTTCTGACAGGGGATACTTTTGCTCGCCTCCTCCCTGACGCAGACCTAGCGGCAGTGAAGCGTTTGTTTGCTTACAAGGGCACCTTCCAAGGGGTCATTCAGCAAAACAAGCTATTTGTTAAACACGGTCTTATGCGAGCCATGAGTAAGTTCGTTTCCTTATTGCTATTTCATCTTATGCTTTGTCTGCTTGCAGCCTCATTTTTCTTTCTTTCTTGTCAGGTTCCAAGGATTTTCCAAAGGTTTCTCTAAAGGGGCTTATGGCTACGAAGATCCCCCCTGCACTCCGTCATGGCAGTGAAGTTGAGAGAAAACAGAAGGTGGTATTGGCCAACCTGCAAGTTGGGGTGGCAAAAGAGGTGTCCGAGGCGTCTACGGCCCAACTTCAGGGGCCTCTACCAGCCCTACTGCCACCGCCTACTCTGCTGCCTGTGGGTCCTCAGCAACCTAGCACAGAAAAGGGGACTGATCCTAAGGGAGTCCTTCCAAAGGGGAAGGGGAAAAGGTCAGATAGGGGCGGATCTAAGAGGGACAAGGAGGCTAAGGGTGCCTCGGTTCCTCCTCCCTTGTCCGAGGACACGTTTGAACTTGCCCCTGAAGAGGAGCCTGCCCCTCTGAAGAGACTCAGAAGAGGTAAGGGCAAAGAATCCACCTCTGCGCCTCCGCCTCCCATGCTAGAAGACCTGGAGGATGAGCCTTCTGTGCCCATTCCAGGCTTGGCCTATGAGGTGACACCGGAGGGGGCAGAAGAACTTAGACATATTAAAACAAGCGTTCTCCCCAAAGATGTCACTTTCAGCCCTTCTCTATTTGACTCCCCCAATTCTCCTCCAGCTCGGGCCGCCTTCATTACTGAGCAGTTTTGGACAGAGGGCTGGTCTGCTTTCTCCTCCAGCGTTAGTCCGTCTCGGAAGTTGCTCGCCGCCAAGGCCATGAATGCCAGGGCGTTGGCCCTTATTGACGAGGTGGAGTCGTCTGTGGATGAGGCGCAGAGGGACAAAAAGAATGCTGAGACTGCTCTCCGGCACGCGGACAATATGCTCAAGGAGATCAATGACCTCAAGGCCCAGCTATCTATAGCCCGCAAATCTTCTTCAGAAGAGAGGGCTAATGCGAAGCGCCTCCAAGAGGACAATGACAAATTGAAACATGACCTCCATGCCTCTGAATCAGACGTGGCGGCCTTATGCAAAAAATTGGACGACTCCAACCGTGCACAGTCTATTGCCTCTGAGGCCCTGGCCGCCGCCAATGCAGCCAAGTTGAAGCTAGAAGCTGAAGTGGCAGAAGTAAATGAGAAGCTGGGGAGGGAACTGGAGGCTAGGAAGAAAGCTGAGGAGGACTACACTTTCTTGGAGAAACATATTGACTCCAGAATTTCTGAGGCCTTGGAGCGTACCATTGCGGCTAGGGTGCAGGAGGTTCTGGGTGAAGAAGTTTCTAAGGCAGTTTAGAACTTCAAGGATACTTTCGAAGATACCCCGGAATACGAGGCTATGCAGAGGGTCTTTGGGAACTTGGGGGCCAGAATGGCCTTAGGGGATGTGAAGGAAGCTTTTCCGACACTGGACCTGTCCTCCATTGAGGCTTTTTACCCCGAGCCTCAAGATGATCCTGCGGATCCTCTGGGCGTGTCTGATAAAGGCCCCTTGGAAGATGTCCCTCCTCCACGATAATCCTCTTCTGCATTTGTTAGCTTTAGCTTTTTGTTTTCTTCTTTTCTTTCTTTTTGTAAGTCCCCCGGCACTTCATATTGTACATGTCTCATTTTTATGAATGGAGCAGTTTATTCATATTTTGGTGCAGCAACGTTTTTTCTTTACTGCTTAAACATGAGTATTTCCAAGTGCGAGTTTCATAATTGTAAGATGATATGTGGGACATTGTAAATGTCTGTCTGTAAATGTCTTGATTTGTAAAATGCACATATTGTAGATGTCTGTCTGTAAATGTCTAGTCCCCCAGGTTTAACGAGCTTAATGCGTTCACGCTTGCGGGTTAAATCTGATGACGACCAACTTTTGAGCAACTTTTACCTTACATTTAGTAACACCTCTTACAAATTTGCATTAACTTCTGTTTGTGGCGTGCCGACGTGCGCTTATGTTTTTATAACAGAAATAATATAGGGACTTTTACGTTTGAATCCACAGTATTTAGTACGCATATGTCTTGTGAGCGTTTCGCTTAAGTATATGCATGAAAGTATCAACCACTTTGCGGAAACATTTAATATTTCGTGCGAAAGAGCACCCCGTATGTGCGAACTAATTTATCGTTTTTAGAACTTTGGTTAATGTGACAATGTCTGAGGCACTTGCGTCTAAGTTTGCATGGATTTCAGAAATAATACAGTGATCGACGTGTGGTCTTTATAAGAGTCCCTTGTTTTTAACAATTTCATGCATGACGAATACACATGGCTAATTAGTATTTGGTGCAATCCTCATCATAGTTAACTAGCGATTTCATACAATCATGTGACAACGCTGTGCCTCGTTGAAGTGGAATTTGACTTATTGAAAATAGCAACGAAGGTGATCTGTGTTCCAAGGATTATACAAAGGTACCCTGGACAAATCTTCAATTATGTAAGTACCAGGCACCACCTCGGCTGTGATCCTGTAAGGGCCTTCCAAATTGGGACCCAAAGTCCCTACTCCTGGTTCTTGAGTTGAAGGAAGAACCTTTTTTAGGACTAAGTCTCCAATATTAAAGCGTCGCCCTTTCACCTTTTTATTGTAGTATCGAGCCATCTTTTCCTGGTATCTGGCCATCACCACTTGAGAATCGTTCCGTTTCTCCATGAGGAAATCCAAACCGACCCTTTGTGCTTCTTCATTTCTCACTTCGTCGTAATTAATCTGTCGAAGTGAGGGTACCCCAATTTCGACGGGACATACCGCCTCGGCTCCATATGCCAATGAGAATGGCGTTTCACCAGTTGCGGTGTGAGAAGTGGTGCGAAGCGCCCATAGCACTTGCGGGAGCTCATCTACCCATGCGCCCTTTTTGGACTCCAACTTCCTTTTCAGGGTGTTTTTTATGGTTTTGTTCACTGCTTCCACTTGCCCATTGGCCTGCGGGTGATGTGGAGATGAAAACAGCTTTCTAATTCCCAAATCACCACACAACTCGTCCACGCTTCTGTTTTTAAACTGTTTAGCATTGTCACTAACCAGCGAATGGGGTACCCCAAACCGGCATATGATATTCTTCCAAATGAACTTGGTGGTGTTGGCCTCGGTGATTCTCATAAGTGGTTCAGCCTCGACCCACTTGGTGAAGTAGTCAATTGCTACTATAGCAAAGCAATTATTTCCGGCTCCCCTAGGCATAGGACCTATAATATCAACCCCCCATTTTGAAAAAGGCCAAGGGTTGGTCACCACGGTTAGCCTGTGATGTAGCTGATGCAGTATGGTTGCGTGTCTTTGGCATTTATCACACTTGCGCACAAAGTCATGAGAATCCTTTCGCATGGTGGGCCAAAAATACCCCTGTTTGAGGACTTTCCGAGCTAGCGATAGTGCCCCGGTATGGTTGCCACATATACCTTCATGGATTTCCCTCATTACATATCGCCCTTCCTCAGGCCCAACACATTTTAGCAACGGGGAGGTGAAACTCCGTTTATAAAGTAGATCGTCCACGAGTACGAAATTGGTAGCATACCTTTGCAATTTCCGAGCTGCTTCAGGCTCGTTTGGCACTGTCTGGTGCCTCAAATATGCAATCAGCGGATTCATCCAGGATCTCTCTTCCTCTACCATCAAAGTCTCTGGTCCTGGCTCAATAGAGGAGGTCATCATGTGCTCTACAGGGATCAGATTGTGGAGCTTCGAATCACTGCTGCTTGCTAGTTTGGCCAAAGCATCAGCGTTGGAATTTTCTGCTCTGGGGATGTGCTGTAGCTCCATTTTTCCGAAGTGCATAGCTAAATCTTTTACTTTCTTCAAGTAAGCGACCATAGAAGGTTCTTTGGTAGAAAATTGCCCATTGAACTGGCTTACAACAAGCTGGGAATCGCTGTTCGCCACCACGGACTTAATCTTCAACGCTTTTGCAAGTCTTAGCCCAGCTAATAGCGCCTCGTACTCAGCAACATTGTTGGAGGCTTTGAATCCAAAGCGGATTGCACTGTGTAATTTAAACCCTGCTGGGCTTACTAACAGTATTCCTGCGCCGGATCGTCCATCAGCCGAGGACCCGTCAACGAACAATTTCCACTTCTGTCCATCATGTTGGCTGTCCTCGGTGTTGTCTACCATTTCGACCTCAGGTGGATGCGGTCTGAGGCGCATAATGTAGGTCGAACTAGCTGATTTCTATCGCCCATTTCAGTAACCTCCCAGAAACGTATGGTTTTTGCAACACTTGTCTCATGGGAAAGTTGGTGAGCACTTGTATGGAGTGTGACTGAAAGTAAGGACGAAGCTTATGAGATGCTGTGATCAATGAGAGAGCAAGTTTTTCCATATCTGGGTAGCGTGTCTCGGCGTCCAGCATGGCTTTGCTTACATAATATACTGGCAACTGGTTCCCATCCTCCTCTCGGATTAGCACTGAGCTAACAGCCTCTTTGGATACAGCCAAATATAGGTAGAGAGGATCACCAGATTTTGGTTTTGATAGCAATGGGGGGCGGCCTAAAGAGGCTTTCAGGTCGGAAAACGCGTGTTCGCATTCTGGTGTCCATTGGAATCGCTTTCCCCCCTTCAGGACCTTGAAAAATGGCAAGCATTTTTCAGTGGATTTTGAGACTAACCGGTTCAAGGCTGCGATCCTCCCCGTTAAGCTTTGCACTTCTTTTGGGTTTCGAGGCGACTGCATGTTTAACAAAGCATTGATTTTGTCCGGATTTGCTTCGATTCCCCTCTTATTCACCATGAATCCGAGGAATTTCCCAGATGCTACCCTAAAAGCACACTTTTCCGGATTGAGTTTCATCTGATATCTTCTCAAAACATCAAATGCTTCTGACAAATGGAGGATATGATCAGCGGCGACCATGCTTTTGACTAACATGTCGTCTACGTACACCTCCATAGTGTTCCCCAATTGTTTCGAGAACATGCGGTTTACCAGCCTCTGATATGTAGCTCCCGCATTCTTCAAGCCAAATGGCATAGCTCTGTAGAAATAGAGCCCTCTATCTGTGATAAATGAAGTGTGCTCTTCATCCGATTCGAACATAGGAATCTGATTGTACCCGGAATATGCATCCGTGAAGCTTAGAAACTCGTGTCCCGCTGTGGAGTCGACCAGTTGATCAATCCGGGGCAATGGAAAGCTATCTTTGGGACATGCCTGGTTCAAGTTAGAAAAATCAATGCACACCCGCAATTTCCCATTGTGTTTTGGTACTAAAACAGGGTTTGATACCCACTTCGGATATCGAGACTCTCTTATGAAGCCATTTTTCAATAGCTTTGCGACCTCGTCTTTCAAGGCCTCATACTTGTCCGAACTCATGGGCCTTCTCTTTTGCCTGTGCCCTGGGCTTCGAGGATCCAGCTGGAGCCTGTGACAGGCCTCCTTAGGATCAATCCCAATCATGTCACCATTCTTCCATGCGAATACATCGAGGTTTTGAAGTAGGAAGTCCTTCAATTGACTCTTGTATTCTATTGGCGAGTCCAGTCCAATCTGTAATTCTTTGATTAGATCAAGTGGGTCTACGCCGAAGCATTCCAGCTTTTCGGCCGGGGTGGGGCAATTGTCACCTGCCATCCTAGGGTCTAGATCCGCCAAATCCTCTTCTAGGGTCATCGTGACATCCTTATCTTCAGATGGCCCTTCACCCAATCTTTCAGGGTCTGGGGCAGCCTCGGCCATAGCTACACCACTGATCATGTTCAGGCTTCGATCCTGAAACTTCCGGATCGCATTTGTGTAGCAAGCCCGGGATTCTGTTTGGCTTCCCCTTACGGTTGCAACGCCATGCTCCGTGGGGAACTTCATGCAAATGTATTTGGTATGCGTTGCAGCCCCCAAGTCAATGAGACCAGGCCTCCCAATTGAGCCATGATAGGAGGAGATTTTGTCAACCACCAAGAATTCCATAGGGGTTCTGGAGAGGGTCGGGGCTTGCCCTACTTCAGTCATAAGGGTTATGGACCCTCTGGGGGTTATGTTGTCCCCGGTGAATCCGTATATCGGATCAGGGACCGGAATGAGGGGAGTGCTGATCCCCATCTTATCAAAAGTTACCCCGTAAATCACATTTACCGAGGCACCATCATCCACCATCATCCGTGATAGCCCATTTCGAGCCACCACCACCCTAATAACCAATGCGTCGTTGTGTGGGAAGTGCACTCCCACGGCGTCGTCTTGTGTGAAGGTGATAGGTTCCGTCCGAGGCACCCCCACAGGATGGGAGTGGATATGATAATTCACGTTGGCGGGCTGCTTGGCCTCTCTTATATACCTCTTTTGGGAGTTGCTTGTGCTCCCACCTGGGTGGGGGCCTCCCAGTATTGTGTCGATTTCACGGATGGGGAGGTCGGCCACAGGCATAGGTGGTTCCCGTATGTCTTTGGCATGTGCCGAGGCGGTGTCTTGGCCCTTATTCCTGTCTCTTTGACGATTATCAATTCTTTCCTTAGTTGAGTTCTTCCAAGGAGCTCTCCTATCAGCTCGGTTGAACTTCTGACCACCATATTTTTGTATCCGCCCTGTGTCAGGGGGAAAATCATCTCTACTTCTCCCCTGTGCCTTTTGGTCGGCTAGCAGGTGGATTTCTCTGCAATCCTCTGTTGCGTGACCGTAATACCTGTGGTAGGCGCAGTAAGCCCCAATCATGGGCTGTTTTCCACTTCGGCCGCTTTCCACTCTCCCTTGAGCCATGTGAGGATTTTGAGAAGGGGTGTTAGAGTGTAAGTGAGGGATAGCCTCCGTGATTTCTGCTGCAAAGCTAGATCCCGTCCCCGGGAATGGCCAGGGCGCGCCACTTCGGTTACCGCCAATCCTATCCTTGTTTTCTCCCTTTTTGGGGTCCGCTTCATTGGGATATCCAAGGTTGTATCTCCCTTGAGGGTGATTATCTCTGGCCCTAGCCATTTCCTCTGATACAATCTCTTCCTTCATCAGGTCTACCAGGGTATTGTAATCTCTTGGTTTCCTGCTCCGGACATCCCTCCAAAACATGCTCGTCATATCTAGCCCTCCTTTTAGGGTGGAGAACATCTCCGCTTCTGTGATGTTTTCGCAGATATGCATTTCTTCAGTGAATCTAGCTAGGTAACTTTTCAGAGATTCTTCCCTTCCCTGCCTCAGATCCTGAAGGCGTTGGAGTGGGAGTGGACCAGGCCTGGAAGAAAGAAAGCCATTCTTAAAAGCAGTTTTCATATCCCTCCAGCTGTGGATGCTGCCAGGAGGGATTTTTTTATACCATCGTATGGCACTTCCCTCAAGGGTTAAAGCAAAAGCTTTACATTTTAGTGCCGGGGTGGCCCCGGCTATTTCCATGCTGGCGCGGTAATTTAACAGGTGATCATCAGGATCACCTCGGCCAGAATACTTTGCTATTTCCGGCATTTCAATGTCATGGGGGACGGGGCATCTACGGAGGCCCTCTGTGAAGGGACTTACTTCCTCTTCGTCATCCAATTCGTACGACGGCAGCTCGCTGTTCTCGTCATGACCGGAATACTCCGGATCACGGTATTGGCCATAGAGCGGTGGAGCGTACTCCTGCCCTTGCGGTGGTGGAACGCGGCCGTAGTTTGGCCTTTCATGGCTATGTAACTTATTGCGAGGGTTAGTCTGAACTGCTTCGGCTCTTCTTTCTTGCCTATTCCTAGGCTCATGTGCTGATGCCATCCTTTCTCCTCCCATACCTCGTTGGTTCCTGTACATTTGACCCTGCGATAAGGCTTCTTCATCGCGTCGCTCGCGCCTATTTCTAGGCTCTGTGGCATTGTGCCAACCTGGGTCCGTTTTTCCCCGTCGTTGTCCCCTAAATAACCCTCCTATTCGGCTGAAAACACTGCCGGAATTTGCGGGAGAAGCCTCCCTGTGTCTAGCTGGGAGTGGGTTTTGTTCCCCATGTGTTTCATGTTCTGGGTCTCGCTCGTAAAAGGGCTCGGATTCCACTTCGGCGTATGCCTGCGGGTCCTGGTAATAATAAGATACAGTGGCCGCCTCAGATGGTGAATAATGTGGCATTGAGTATTGCTGAGGCATCGCAGGTTCGTTCACAGCATACCCTCTGGCCATAAAGATATTCATTGCAGCAGTTTGTTCTATTTGCTGCCTCTGCATCTCCAGCATTTGGGCCGCCATGAGTGTCATGTCTCGCATCATGCAGCGATTTTGGTGCCGGAGAGGTGGATTAGGTTGTGCCACCTCCTCGTTGGAGTTTTCATGGGGTTCTTGAGGAACTTCGTCCTCTTCTTCCCCTACGGGGGTTAACATCACCGTCACTTTCATTCATATTTCAGAAGAATTTCTGGTCTTAGATCGCTTTTCAAGGATAAATAGACCTTTGTCTCGCTGCTTCAAACCTTTTTCAAGGTTGTTTAAACTTATGTTTCAAAGTTCTTTACCTTTTTCAAGGGTGATCCAGCTTATCTTTCAAAGCTCCTACCTTTTTCAGGGCGAACCAGCTTATCTTTCAAAGCTCCTACCTTTTTCAAGGAGAACCAGCTTATCTTTCAAAGCTCCTACCTTTTTCAAGGCGAACCAGCTTATCTTTCAAAGCTCCTACCTTTTTCAAGGCGAACCAGCTTATCTTTCAAAGCTCCTACCTTTTTCAAGGCCAACCAGCTTTTATTTCAAAGCTCCTACCTTTTTTCAAGGCAACCAGCTTTTCTTTCAAAGCTCCTACCTTTTTTCAAGGCCAACCAGCTTTTCTTTCAAAGCTCCTACCTTTTTTCAAGGCCAACCAGCTTTTCTTTCAAAGCTCCTTGCAGTTATCCGCTCTATTGTAAGAGGTTATTCGTCCTTTTTCAGGACTACCTTTCTATGTGTGGCTTTTTACCATGTGTTTTCGTGGTTAGCAGTATGGCTTCCCACAGACGGCGCCAAAATGTTGACCACAAAATTCGGATGGACCTTGGACCAACACGTCTCAGCTCCTCCCTCTTGAACACGTGGATCTCCTGCGCACTGTGACAAACAATCAGTTTGCAAAGGGGGCCGAGGTGGCTCCCGTTTGCACTCCGATGCCTAAGTCAGTACTCATTTTGGGCAAATATATATTGGGTGCGGGAAATATAAATGTGTAGAAGAGAGAAAAGGGAGGGAGAGAAGTATAGAGTTAAGAGTGAGAAAATGCTAACCCCCTACTTGGAGACAATTGCGCTTCATTTATAGAGGAACTTCTTGTCTTGGATCACGACATGTGGCATACTTTACATTTGTCATCACCCTAGCTTATGGATGTGACAATCTTGCTTTTCAATCGTAATCATTGCTACACTTCGTAGGGGATGGGCGCCTGTCACGTCCGGGTAAAGGCAGTGTCCCATCACTGACTCCATCTCTCTCTTCTGGTCAACGCCATAAAGCGCCCCGGTTGAGTATAAAGCACATCGACTGGGCGTTAACCAGGTCGGCTAAAGAGGTTTGCTTGGCATACCACCTCGGCATTCATCTCAAGGTGATATTCCAGGCCTCAGCTGTGGGTCAATGTCCATTGGGCCACTATTGGGCCTTCGCTGGTGGATCACTGTACCTTTCTTTGGGCCCGGAGTCAACAATCCTAAAGTGATATTTTAGGCCTTAGCTGTGGGTTAAGTTCCGTTGGGCCTCTATTGGGCCTTCGCTGGTAGATCGCTGTACCATTCTTTGGGCCCGGATTCAACACTAGTCCCTCAAATCCGAAGGGATCATTCATGGTCGTGTAGGATTTGCCATAATTTCCCAGCATTTAACCTTTTAAGGAGCCAATAATGATATTCCTTATGTAAGATTCGGATCCATATTATAGCCGATCTTATGCCTCGGATTTTCCCTCCTGAATTGGAGCCGAGACCGTACTAACGCGCTTCTTAGGCGGCACATTTAATTCAGAGGGGCGATTGGTACCTATTTCCAAGAAATGTATATATATAAAACGGGAGGGGAGTAGTATCTCGCCGCGCGTGGTATTCAATGTGGTAGCTGAACAGTTTTGTCCCTCCCTTTGACGGCTGGCGCTTTAATTAGCCCATTCTCCAAGAAGCATGGGTTAACCACATTAATCATACGGCTCACAAAGATCAAGGAATCTAGATTGTTGGGATCCCTATAAATCCTTCCTCATTTCATTATTTTTCCCTTTTTACCACTTTCTAAGAGTCTTTTGCAGCAATACCCTAGCGAAAGCTTGCTCCGTTTCTCTCTTTCCTGCAAGTTTGAAGTCTCCTCCTCAAGGGATTTCTACCCAGCGTCCGCCTTTACTGTTCCACAGTTTCTTTACCGGCGAGTTCTCCATTCCCAGTGCACAATTTCACGCATTCGTCACCTGAAGGTAAACCTCTTGGTCTCTGTATATGCGAAACTTTTCTATTTTTAGTTTCTCATTGTGGGTTTGAAAATTTTGTTTTTGCACCTTGTTTTTCTTTCGTTGAGTCTGACCCACCTTTAAAACAAAAGAAAAAATGGAAAGAGTTGGGGGAACGGGTTCACAGGAAATGTTAGCAATGACGGTTCTCGTCAGAGGCTTCTGCCTCATCTCTTTATCGGTTTTTAGTTCCCGCTTCTTTAGGGAGCAGGTTAAGAGGAGAAATAGGAAAAACAGTGGCATAATCTATTTGAGTGATTCTGACAGCGAAGAAGATAAACATCAGACTTACATGGCTCATCTGTCATCCGAGGAGGAAGCATCTTTGACAGAGCTACGGAGCAAACGTGACAGGGATCTGAGGAGGGAAGAAGCGGCCAGCTCTTCTTCTGGTCACCAGGACCTCGGCTTAATCGTTAGAGCACCGTTTAGGGCTCATAGCGAAGAATTGGGCTTGTCTGCAGAGGAGGTTTCCCAAGTGGAGGATTGGGTCGATCAGATCAACAAAGCTTCGGGCTATCACGTTGATCTTGATCCAAACCCAGAGTCATGGGAGAGCAGCGAGGTTGCCACTGAAATTCGAAGGGTTAACTTGGCTGGGCCCCCGGAAAAATTCAGAATTCTAGAAGGGGTTCAATTGGTGCACCCCTCATCTTCTTTCCGTCCTTGCAGCCCTCCTCCAGGTCAAGTTGCCATATGCTACGACGCTCTTTCCTGCGAGATGAGGCTACCCCTTCACCCCTTCTTCAGGGCATTGCTTAGGAGTTATAACCTGTGTCCCTACCAGCTGGCTCCCAACTTTTGGACACAGGCAGTGGGCACTTGGCTGGTGTGCCAAGAGGTCAACCCTGACCATCCCATTCCACTGTACATCATTCATATCCTCTATACCTTGAAGAAATCAGTTAGAAGGGAGAGAGATGTGAGGTCAGACGTCAAGGATTGGTACTACTTGTCTCCTAGAGGGTCGTATCCTCCAGTTATCACTGGTCACCCAACCTCAATAAAGAACTGGAGGAACCAGTGGTTCTGGGTTGCCGGGGAGTGGCAGAGCTCTCCTGTGGACCCTTGTCCAGAAATTTCTGTTCCCCGAACTCTTTCCATTCCTAGTGAGTCTTGCATTTGCTTTAGTGTCCTTGAGTGTCATGTGTCATTTGTTTTTATTTTCCATTCACCTTCCTTTGCTGGCTTTTAACATGTTTCCGATCTGTGACAGGGGAAACTTTTTCCCGCCTACTCCCTGACTCGGATTTAGCGGCCGTTAGGCGTCTGTTTGCTTACAAAGGCACCTTTCAAGGGGTTATTCAACAAAACAAACTATTCGTCAAACACGGTCTTATGCGAGCCATGGGTGAGTTTGCTTTGTCACCGCTTTTATATATCATGCTTTTTCTGTTCATAGCCTCATTTCCCTCTTTTTCTTGCTAGGTTCTAAGGATTTTCCAAAGATTTCTCTGAAAGGTCTTATGGCTACGAAGATTCCCCCTCCACTTCGCCATGGCAGTGAAGTGGAAAGGAAACAAAAGGCGGTATTGGCCAACTTGCAAGTCGGGGTGGGAAAGGAGGTCTCCGAGGCGTCTACCGCCCAACTTCAGGGCCCTCTTCCAGCCCTAATGCCACCGCCTACTCTGCTGCCTGTGGGCCCTCAGAAGCCTAACACAGAAAAGGAGGCCGACCCTAAGGGAGTCCTTCCAAAGGGGAAAGGAAAGAGGTCTGACAGGGGCGGGTCTAAGAGAGACAAGGAGGCTAAGGATGCTTCAGTGCCGCCTCCTCCGTCCGAGGACACATCTGAACATGGTCCTGAGGAGGAGCCTGCCCCTCTAAAGAGACTCAGAAGAGGTAAGGGCAAGGAATCAACCTCTGTACCTCCGCCTCCTATGATAGAAGACCTGGAAGATGAGCCTTCTGTGCCCATTCCAGGCTTGGCCTACGAAGTGATACCAGAGGGGGCGGAAGAGCTCAAGCATATCAAAACTAGCATCCTCCCCAGAGATGTCACTTTCAACCCTTCGTTGTTCGACTCTCCCAGTTCGCCACCAGCTAGGGCGGCCTTAATTACGGAGCAGTTTTGGACAGAGGGTTTGGCAGCTTTCTCCTCTGGTGTCAGCCCATCCAGGAAGTTGCTTTCCGCCAAGGCCATGAATGCCAGGGCGCTGGCCCTCATTGACGAGGTGGAATCGTCTGTGGACGAGGCTCAGCGGGACAAGAAGAATGCTGAAACTGCTCTCCGGCATGCGGACAACATGCTAAAGGAGATCAATGATCTGAAGACCCAACTGGCCATCGCCCGGAAGTCTTCCTCAGAAGAGAGGGTTAATGCAAAGCGCCTCCAGGAGGATAACGAAAAACTGAAGCATGACCTCCGGTCCTCTGAATCAGACTTGGCGGTTCTGTGCAAAAAATTAGATGACTCAAACCGCGCACAGTCCATCGCATCTGAGGCTCTGACTGCCGCTAATGCAGCCAAGTCCAGGCTGGAAGCTGAGGTAGCAGCAGTAAATGAAAAGCTGGGGATGGAGCTGGAGGCTAGGAAAAAGGCTAAGGAGGATTACACCTCCCTGGAGAAACATATTGACTCCAGAATTGCTGAGGCCTTGGAGCGTACCATTGCAGCTAGGACGCAGGAGGTTCTGGGTGGAGAAGTTTCGAAGGCAGTTCAGAACTTCAAGGATACTTTCGAAGATACCCCAGAATACGAGGCTATGCAGAGGGTTTTTGGGAACTTGGGGGCCAGAATGGCCTTAGGGGACGTGAAGGAAGCTTTTTCGACATTGGACCTGTCCTCCATTGAGGCTTTTTACCCCGAGCCTCAAGGTGCTCCTGCGGACCCTCTGGGCGCATCTGAAAAAGGCCCCTTGGAAGATGTCCCTCTTCCACAATAATCCTCTTCTGCATTTATTAGTTTAGTTTTGTTAGTTTAGTTTCTGTTTTCTTCTTCTCTTTCTTTTTTTTTGTAAGTGTCGCGGCACCTGATATTGTAAATGCCTCATATTTATGAATGGAATAGTTTATTCATATTTCGGCGTAGCAACGTTTTTAACTGCTTAATCATGAGTATTTCCAAGTGCGAATACTTCGTAATTGTATGAAGATATGCGGGAATCCATAAATGTCTAATGTCTAGTCCCTTAGATTTAACGAGCTTAATGCGTTCACGCTTGCTAGTTAGATCTGATCTTGACCAACTTTTGAGCAGTTTTTACCGTATATTCAGTAACACTTATACTTACAATTTTGCATGAACTTCTGTTTATGGCGTGCCTACTTTCAATCTATACGTCGTGGTCATGGTGTAAATTCGCAAGAGTCATTCGTTTTTTAACGAAGTGCGCATGTGTTTTTGCAACAGAAATAATATGGGGACTTTTACGTTTGAATCCAAAGTATTTAGTACACGTCTTGTGAGCGTTTCGTTTAAGTGTATGTATGAACTAACTTATCGTTTGAACAAATTTGGTTCATATGACAATGTTCGAGGTACTTATGTCTGAGTTTGTATGGATTTCTTTTGCCAACACACTCAATTTTTTACACAGTGATCGCCGTGTGGGCTTTATAAGAGTCCCTTGTTTTCAACAGTTTTTTACGCGTGGTATGGACGTATGGTGCTATGACCGAAGTAATTTTGGAACTTGCATTTATCCATTGTGTTTGTCTAATACAGAAATTGGCGTAATTTTTGACGCAGCTCACCCATGATTTTATGAAATCATATGGTAATGTTGTAATCATAGAGGAGGAATTTGGTTTTATTGAACATAACGGCGAAGGTGGTCCATGTTCCAGGGATTACATAGAGGTACTTCAGAAAGGTCCTCAATCTTGTACGTTCCGGGTACCACCTCGGCAACGACCTTGTAAGGGCCTTCCCAATTAGGACCTAGAGTCCCTACTCCTGGCTCCTGTGTTGAAGGAAGAACCTTTTTGAGTATCAAGTCCCCAATATTAAAGCGTCGGCTCTTCACCTTTTTGTTGTAGTATCGAGCCATCTTTTTCTGGTATCTGGCCCTTACCACTTGGGAATCACTCCGCTTTTCCATGAGGAAATCTAAACCGGCCCTTTGCGCTTCCTCATTCCTAACATCGTCATAATGAATTTGACGAAGCGATGGGATTTCGATTTCAACGGGGCATACCGCCTCGGCTCCGTAAGCCAGCGAGAAAGGTATTTCACCAGTGGCGGTGTGCGAGGTGGTTCGAAGCACCCATAACACTTGCGGGAGTTCATCTACCCATGCGCCCTTTCTGAATTCCAACTTCCTTTTCAGGGTATTTTTTATGGTCTTGTTCACCGCTTCGACCTGTCCGTTGGCTTGTGGGTGATGGGGAGATGAGAACAGCTTCCTAATTCCCAAATCGTCACACAACTCATCGACGCTTCTGTTTTTGAACTGTTTCGCATTGTCACTAGTCAGCGAATGAGGTATCCCGAACCGGCATATGATATTTTTCCAAATGAACTTGATGGTGTTGGCCTCAGTAATCTTCATCAAAGGTTCTGCTTCGACCCATTTGGTGAAGTAGTCAATTGCTACTATTGCAAAGCAATTGTTACCAGTACCTCTTGGCATAGGACCAATAATGTCAACCCCCCATTTTGCGAAAGGCCAAGGGCTAGTCACCAAAGTTAGTTCGTGATGCGGCTGGCGTGGTATGGTCGCGTGTCTTTGGCATTTATCGCACTTACGCACAAAGTCATGAGAATCCTTTCGCATAGTAGGCCAAAAGTATCCCTGTTTGAGGGCTTTCCGAGCTAGCGATAAAGCCCAGGCATGGTTGCCACATATGCCCTCATGGATTTCTCTCATCACATACTGCCCTTCCTCTAGCCCCACACATCTCAGCAAAGGCGAGGTGTAACTCCGCTTATAAAGTATGTCGTCCAAGAGTATGAAATTCGCGGAGTATTTCTGCAATTTTCGGGCTTCTTCTAGCTCGTTTGGAACTGCATGATGCTTCAAGTAGGTGATCAGGGGGTTCATCCAAGATTCCTCTTCTTCAATCGCCAAAATCTCCGGTCCTGGCTCAATAGAAGAAGTAAACATGCGCTCAACTGGGATTAGGTTGTGTAACTCCGAATCGCCGCTACTTGCCAATTTGGACAAAGCATCGGCGTCGGAATTTTATGTTCTGGGAATGTGTTGCAACTCCATTTTTCCGAAGTGCACAGCCAAATCTCTTACTCTTTTCAAGTAAGCGATCATAGAAGGTTCTTTGGCAGAAAATTGCCCATTGAATTGACTCACAACAACCTGCGAATCGCTATTGGCCACTACGGATTTAACCTTCAAGGCTTTCGCAAGTCTTAACCCGGCTAATAACGCCTCGTATTCAGCAACATTATTTGAGACTTTGAATTCAAAGCGGATTGCACTGTGTAATTTAAACCCCTCTGTGCTTACTAACAATATCCCTGCGCCGGATCGTCCATCAGCCGAGGACCCATCAACGAACAATTTCCACTCTTGGCTGTCATTCGTGTTATCTACCATTTCAACCTCAGGGGGATGTGTGAATTCAACTACAAAGTCCGCCAGGGCTTGGCCTTTTACAGCGGTCCGAGGCGTATAATGTAGGTCGAATTGGCTGATTTCTATCGGCCATTTCAATAACCTTCCAGAAACGTCCGGTTTTTGCAACACTTGTCTCATGGAAAAGTTGGTGAGCACGTGTATGGAGTGTGACTGAAAGTAGGGACGGAGTTTACGAGAGGCTATGATTAACGAGAGAGCAAGTTTTTCCATGTCTGGGTAGCGCGTCTCGGCGTCCAGCATGGCTTTGCTTACATAATATACTGGCAACTGACTCCCATCCTCCTCTCTGACTAATACCGAGCTAACAGCCTCTTTTGATATAGCCAAATATAAGTAGAGAGGCTCGCCGGCCTCCGGCTTTGACAGCAAAGGAGGACGTCCCAAAGAAGCTTTCAGGTCGGCAAACGCATGCTCGCATTCTGGTGTCCATTGGAATCGCTTTCCCCCTTCAGGACCTTGAAAAATGGCAAGCATTTGTCAGTGGATTTTGAGACGAAACGGTTCAATGCCGCAATTCTTCCTGTTAAGCTTTGTACTTCTTTTGGACTTCGAGGTGATTGCATGTTTAGCAAAGCATTGATTTTGTTCGGATTGGCTTCGATTCCCCTCTTATTCAACATGAATCCGAGGAATTTCCCAGATGCTACCCCAAAAGCACACTTTGCTGGGTTGAGTTTCATTCGGTATTTCCTCAAAACATCGAATGCTTCTGAAAAATGGAGGACATGATCCGCGGTGACCATGCTTTTGACTAGCATGTCATCAACATACACCTCCATAGTGTTTCCCAATTGTTTCGAGAACATGCGGTTTACCAGCCTCTGATAGGTAGCTCCTGCATTTTTCAAGCCAAAGGGCATAGCTCTGTAGCAATAGAGTCCTCTATCTGTGATAAACGATGTATGCTCTTCATCCGATTCAAACATGGGAATTTGATTGTAACCGGAGTATGCATCCATGAAACTTAGCAGTTCGTGTCCTGTCGTGGTGTCAACCAGCTGATCGATCCGGGGCAGCGGAAAGCTGTCTTTGGGACATACCAGGTTCAAGTTGGAGAAATCAATGCACACCCTCAATTTCCCATTGTGTTTTGGTACCAAAACAGGATTTGATACCCACTTCGGATACCGGGACTCTCTGATGAAGCCATTTTTCAATAGCTTTGCGACCTCGTCTTTCAAGGCCTCATACTTATCCGAACTCATGGGCCTTCTCTTTTGCCTATGCCCAGGGCTCCGGGGATCCAGCTGAAGCCTGTGGCAGGCCTCCTTGGGATCGATCCCAATCATGTCACCATGCTTCCACGCGAATACATCGAGGTTTTGAAGTAAGAAGTCCTTCAATTGACTCTTGTATTCGGTTGGCGAGTCCAATCCGATCTGCAATTCTTTGATTGGATCAAGTGGGTCTATGCCGAAGCATTCCAACCTTTCGACCGGGGTGGGGCAATTGTCACCTGCCATCCTGGGGTCTAGATCTGCTAAATCCTCTTCTAGGGTCATTGTGACATCCTTACCTCCAGAAGGCCCTTCACCCAATTTTTCAGGGTCTGGAGCAGCCTCGGCCATGGCTACATCACTGATCATGTTCAAGCTTCGATCTTGAAACTTCCGGATTGCATTTGTGTAACAAGCCCGGGATTCTGTCTGGCTTCCTCTTACAGTTGCAACGCCATGCTTCGTGGGGAACTTCATGCAAATGTATTTGGTATGCGTTACAGCCCCCAAGTCAATAAGACCAGGTCTCCCAATTGAACCATGATAGGAGGAGATTTTATCAACCACCAAGAATTCCATAGGGATTCTGGAGAGGGTTGGTGCTTGCCCCACTTCAGTCATAAGGGTTATGGACCCTCCGGGGGTTATACTGTCCCCCGTGAATCCGTATATTGGATCAGGGACTGGAATGAGTGGAGTGCTGATCCCCATCTTATCAAAAGTTACCCCGTAAATCACATTTATCGAGTCACCATCATCCACCATCATCCGTGATAGCCCATTCCGAGCCACCAGAACTCTGATAACCAATGCGTCGTTGTGTGGGAAGTGTACTCCAACGGCATCGTCTTGTGTGAATGTGATAGGATCCTTCCGAGGCGTCCCAACAGGATGGGAATGGATATGATAATTCATGTTGGCGGGCTGCTTGACCTCTCTTATATACCTCTTTTGGGAGTTGTTTGTGCTCCCACCTGGGTGGGGATCTCCCAGTATTGTGTCGATTTCACGAATGGGGAGGTCGGCCACAGGCATAGGTGGTTCCCGCGTATCTTTAGCATGTGCCGTGTTGGTATCTTGACCCTTATTCCTGTCTCTTTGACGATTGTCAATTCTTTCCTTAGTTGAGTTCTTCCACGGAGCTCTCCTATCAGCTCGGTTAAACTTTTGGCCACCAGATTTTTGAGTTCTCCCTGTGTCGGGGGGGAAGTCACCTCCTCTTCTCCCCTGTGCCTTTTGGTCAACTAACATGTGGATTTCCCTGCAATCCTCTGTTGCGTGACCATAATATCTGTGGTAGGCACAATAAGCCCCAATCATGGCCTGTTTTCCACTTCGGCAGCTTTCCACTCTCCCTTGAGCCGTGGGAGGGTTTTGAGAAGGGGTGTTAGAGTGTAAGTGTGGGATAGCTTCCGTGATTTCTGCTGCAATGCTAGATCCTGTCCCCGGAAATGGACGAGGCGCGCCACCTCGGTTACCGCCGACCCTATCCTTGTTTCCTCCTTTCTTGAGGTCCGCTTCATTGGAATATCCAAGGTTATATCTCCCTTGGGGGTGATTATCTCTGGCCCTAGCCATTTCTTCCGACACAATCTCTTCCTTCATCAGGTCTACCAGGGTATTGTAATCCCTTGGCTTCCTGCTCCGGACATCCCTCCAAAATATGCTGGTCATATCTAGCCCTCCTTTTAAGGCGGAAAACATCTCCGCTTCTGTGATATTTTCGCAGATATGCATTTCTTCAGTAAATCTAGCCAGGTAACTTTTCAGAGACTCGTCCCTTCCTTGCCTCAGATCCTGAAGGCGTTGGAGCGGGAGCTGGCCAGGCCTGGAGGAAACAAAGCCATTTTTAAAAGCTGTCTTCATATCTCCCCAACTGTGGATGCTGCCAGGAGGAAGTTTTTTATACCATCGTATGGCACTTCCCTCAAGGGTTAAAGCAAAGGCTTTACATTTCAGTGCCGGGGTGGCTCCGGCTATTTCCATGCTGGCGCGGTAATTTAACAGGTGATCATCAGGATCACCTCGACTAGAGTATTTTGCTATTTCTAGCATCTCAAAGTCATGGGGTACGGGGCATCTACGGAGGCCCTCTGTGAAGGGACTTACTTCCTCTTCGTCATCCAACTCGTATGACGGCAACTCGCTGTTCTCGTCGTGACCGAAATACTCCGGATCACGGTATTGGCCATAGAGTGGCGGAGGGTACTCCTGCCTTTGTGGTGGTGGGACGCGGCCGTGGTTTGGCATTTCATGGCTCTGTAATTCGTTGTGAAGATCAGTCCGAACTGCTTCGGCTCTTCTTTCTTACCTATTCCTAGGCTCATGTGCTGATGCCAACCTTTCTGCTCCCATACCATGTTGGTCCCTACACATCTGACCCTGCGACAGGGCTTCTTCAGCGCATCGCTCGCGCCTATTTCTAGGATCTGCGGCATTGTGCCGACCTGGGTCCGTTTGTCCCCATCGTTGGCCCCTGAATAACCCTCCTATTTGGCTGAAAATACTGCCGGATTTTGCGGGAGAAGCCTCCTTGCGTCTAGCTGGGAGTGGGTTTTGTTCTTCATGTGCTTCATGTTCCGGGTCTCGCTCGTAGAAGGGCTCGGATTCCACCTCGGCATATGTCTATGGATCTTGATAATAATACGAGACAGTGGCCGCCTCAGATGGTGAATAATGTGGCTGTGAGTATTGTTGAGGCATCACGGGTTTGTTCATAGCATACCCTCTGGCCATAAAGGCATTCATTGCAGCAGTCTGTTCTATTTGCTGCCTCTGCATCTCCAGCATTTGAGCCGCCATTCGTGTCATGTCCCGCATCATGCTGTGATTTCGGTGCCGGCGAGGTGGGTTAGGTTGTGCCATTTCCTCATTGCCGTTTTCATGGAGCCCTTGAGGAACTTCGCCCTAGCTATGTTGGCCACTTCTTCCCCTACGGGGGTTAACATCACCATCACTTTTGTTCATGTTTAGGGAAATGCCTTAATCTTATCTTGTTTTTCGACGATAAGTGAACTTTCGTTTCAAAAACCTCCGCCTTTTTCAAGGTAATTAAACTTATATCTCAAAGTTATACGCCTTTTCCAAGGTTGTTACACTTGTGTTTCAAAGTTTTAAGCCTTTTTCAGGGTTCACGAACTTATGTTTCAAAGCTCCTTACCTTTTTTCAAGGCCAACCAGCTTATCTTTCAAAGCTCTTGCCTTTTTCAAGGTTGACCAGCTTATCTTTCAAAGCCCTTGCCTTTTTCAAGGCTGACCAGCTTATCTTTCAAAGCTCTTGCCTTTTTCAAGGCCAACCAGCTTATCTTTCAAAGCTCTTTGCAGTTATCCGCTCCTTCGTAAGTGGTTCTTCGTCCTTTTTCAGGACTACCTTTCTATTTATGACTTTTTACCATGTGTTTTCGTGGTTAGCAGTATGGCTTCCCACAGACGACGCCAAAATGTTGACCACAAAATCCGGCTAGACCTTGAACCAACACGTCTCAGCTCCTCCCTCTTGAACACGTGGATCTCCTGCGCACTAGGACAAACAATCAGCTTGCAAAGGGGGCCGAGGTGGCTCCCGTTTGCACTCCGATACCTAAGTCAGTACTCATTTTAGGCGAATATATATATTGGGTGCGGGAAATATAAGTGCGTAAAAGAGAGAAAAGGGAGTGAGAGAAGTATATTGTTAAGAGTGAGAAATTGCTAACCCCCGTTTGGAGACAATTGTGCTTCATTTATAGAGGAACTTCTTGTCTCGGATCATGACACGTGGCGTACTTTACACTTGTCATCACCCTAGCTCATGGATGTGACAACCTTGCTTTTCAACCGTAATCATTACTACATTTCATAGGGGATGAGCGCCTGTCACGTCTTGGTAAAGGCAGTGTCTCATCACTGACTCCATCTCTCTTCTGGTCACCACCATAAAGCGCCCCGGCTAAGTATAAAGCACATCGGCTAGGCGTTAACCAGGTCGGCTAAAGGGGTTTTCCTGACGTACCACCTCGGCATTCATCCTAAAGTGATATTTTAGGCCTTAGCTGTGGGTTAAGGTTCGTTGGGCCTCTATTGGGCCTTCGCTGGTAGATCACTGTACCCTTCTTTGGGCCCGGATTCAACAGATATTCTACTTAATCGTAGTGCAACTAATTTGGTAAAGTAATATTAAATTATTTCTAGAAATATAAAATTATATTATAAAATGTGTAAAAAATATTTAAATAACCCGAAAATGTTTTAGTTTAAAGAGCGAAAAATGTTTTAGTTTAAAGAACTTAAGAATATTCCTTATTTTGTGTATTTTTTTATAAGTTTTTCAATTAAATTATATAAATAATTAAATGACTAATCTAGAAATTTTCTTTCAAATTGAATAATTTCATACTTGATTGAATATAATTTTTCGTCATATGCAATGAAAATTAACAAGAGTTAGAAGTAATCACTCTCGTATGTTGGAATGTAATTGAAAAATAATATGGGTAACTATCGGTATTAAAATTATGTTTAACCGTGTGTTTGATAAACTTGCAAAAATAGTTTATAAACTATTTTATAAACAACACAATTTTTCAAACAACTTTTTAACTATACACATTTTTCTCTCCAATTTTCAACAACTACTTTTTACTCAAAATCATAAATAAATCAGTTTATAAACTAAACAGTGTTACCAAATAGATAATTAACAATTAAAATAATTTTGCATTAAAATGTTATTGTGATATGATTGTATAATTAATATATTTTTATAAATTTTGATTGAAATCATTGCCACAAACATATTCCCCTGCATCTCACATGTAAATATTATAGTGCATCTTAAAAACCCATAGAAAAGTCGAAGTTCAAAGAAATCAATAGATTCACTCAAAAATGCAGCAAAATAATCAATCTTAAAAATGTCTCCAAGAGATAAAAACCCATACCTAAAATTGGAGAGAAGACTATTTAGAGTTGTCGAGACTGCTGAATATTGAATTGGATTGGATGGACAGAAATAAGAACCACACCGATCTACTTGTTGCTGGACATAAAAAGATGTATTTTTATCTCCTTTTTCCAGCAAAATAATCATTTTTAGTAGGTATAGGAATTTCTTAGAAATTGTTAAGACTATTAAGAAATGGATGGTATAATTTATATTTCATGTTAGACCTCAAGTGCGCTGGTGTATAATAATCTTTTTCTCCGATTCCTAGAAATGAAAATTGATGTGCATTTCGGGAAATAAAAATAAGTAGCAGTCTTTCATTGTATCATAAATTTTGTTTTCTTTAGTTGGTTATTTATCCTAAAAACTATCTTCATAACATATTTCCAAACTAATGTTTCCGTTACCACTGGTCCACACTTAGCTAGAAATGTATTGCTTTGTAGTCAGTCATCAGGGAAATTTTAGTGCACGTGTACTTTTTACGTCTGCTATATTGCCGAGATAGACATCTAAAATCTCTCTGCTAATAGGGTGCATTCTGGCAAGAAGAAGCCAGGGAAAATTCCTTAAAGAATCCACAAGGCCGAGAGAGAGAGAAAATGAAGTGTGAACATTTGAATGACCTCTTTCTTGCTTCGGCTAATTCTTTAGGTAAATAGTTCTAGCATCTATTATTATTTTTCTTGAAAATATCTCGATATCTGACGTAAAACTTGATGTCTTCAATGACTTTGGTCTTGCAGAACTATGGGAACGGAACAATGGTAAAGCCTCTTTATTGAATGAAGCCAGTCAAGTGGTGTCTGAAACAATAGCTCAGATCAAGTATCTAAAAAGAGAAATCCTGCTTTATCGTCTGAATTTTTTAATATGTAAGTCCATTTAACCAGACATTTTTATGAAAAGATGGTGTTTTAACTTCATACACCTTGTTACAACACTATGTAAATGGACTTGAGACGTCACCAATGACGGACCACGCGGGACCCACATGCCATATATGGGACCTTATATCGAATAAAGTACAAGTTCGTCGAGGCACCCTCTTGTCCGAAGCCCCTTGTATCCGATCCGTTACTATCTGAAGCTAATACCTCGGATTGATGACGAGATTAACTAATGTGTCAGAGGGATGCGACCAATATGCAAGTGGTTGTTTGATGTGACTCCCCCTTTTTTTAGGGATGTGATGACCGTCATTTCCTTACACTAGGCCATGATGATTATACCCAAACATTTGGGTTTCCTCTCCAACGTTTAGGGGACTGAAAAGTGTAAAGTGCAACATGTATCACTATTTGAGACTAATACTTCCACTATAAATATATGACTTATGACTCCAAAAAAATGGTGAAAAAACTCAATATATAAAATCTCACTCATTTTTTTTTACACTTATATTTCCCGCACCCAATTGATATTTACTTGAAATGAGTACTGACTTTGGCATCGGAATGCAAACGGGAGCCACCTCGGCCCCCTTTGTAAGATGATTGTTTGTCCTAAGTGCGCAGGAGATCCGCGTGTTTAAGAGAGAGGAGTTGAGACGTATTGATCTATGGTCCTACTAGATTTTGTGGTCAACACACCTTACTTAACAAGGACATATTATTTTGACTATCCCTTTCCTTCACTAGATAATTTTTTTATGTAGATAACTACGGAAAAGAAGGAACTACAAGAAGAAATTTCTACTTTAGAGGCTCAAATCAGGAACTTCCAGAATGAGCTAAAAGAACGTGTTTCTGAGTCCCAACTCGACCTGAACGTAATCTCCAAGAACTCACATCATATACAAGTCAGGATCATCGCAGATTTCCTTTCGTGCAACCTGGACAGCAGCAAGTGCAAACTGAGTTTCTATCTTTACAAACAAGTACATTCTTGCAGATTATTCTTTATGTTCCAAATGGTAATATGATCATTTCATTTGACATAGGAAATTGGACAAAACCATTTCGGATTTGGAGATGGAGTTAGCTGGTGCAAAGACAACACAGGAGTCGATTCTTGCTGAGTCTCCTCTATCAGAAACTTCTGAGAACAATGATGCTAGGTCTTGGTGACATGATAAGATATGCCTTTATTGGTTCTAAGAATAGCTTCCATTCCATTAAGGAAAATGATTTGGCATGTTTGTTTGTAAAACTTTCCCTCATCTACTTACAGTGTTAAGGTGGTTTAGAATATGTTTACACTTTACTTCTCTACTGCCAAGCTTTGTCGCATGGAGTTACGTTCATAGAAATGGTGAGAACATGCTATGGTTTTGACCTATAATCTTCCTCTTATAGTCCTTTTCTCCCTTTGTCTTTCCCTTGGTTGGGTTTTGTATCTCAAGCATATTCTCTATCCAATGCAAACACTGCAGAAACAGCTCTGAAGCAGTGGCAAAGAGCACAAGAATCTTTGAATGAAATGGGAAGTCAACATGCATCAACAATTGCTTCTCGTGTTAGGTTTGTCAATATACTTTGGAAGTTTTTTTCAGTTGGCAGTTCCAGATAAGTTCTAAAAGATGAACAAGATTCAATAGCTATGTTTGTATTTTAGCTTGTGGCACATGTTATCATTTCCCTTCATATTTCATGGTTTCAAATAACTTTTGTATTGAAACTGAGATTTTCCATTGCTGATTTTTTGCCCTTAGCTTGCTATAACAGTTGCATGCATTTAATTCAAAAAATGAGAAGCCAACTGCTGGACATGTTATTTCTTTTGAACAATATCTTTTTATTACTTGGTGTCTGGTGACTATTGTTTAGTTAGAGAACTACTGTAATCATAGAAAATATAAGACACATCGGATTGCTGTAAATTTTTAACGTTGACATACAATTATAAAGTTAAATTTAGTAACAAGAGGTAACAAAGAGTAAATTGAAATTTAATAATCTAATTGAGACAAAATAAAATTGGATAACACTATTGAGAATTCACTGAAAGTCCAGTGACCAAAAATTAATAGTCATGCATCACATAATTGACTGAAAAAATGGAATGTCAGAACCAATGTAACTTTCCTTTTAACTTCAATGTTCAAAAATAAGCAGTTACAACATTTGATTTCTATTAATCTATTGTAACCTCTTACCTCTGGCACCAAATTATTACTACACTAGCTACAGAGGCATACAGAAAAATTGTCCAACAGATCAAGAGAATTCAAATTATTAGCTCTTGATCACACTCTGTCTTGTTATTGAAGGCCTAATGAAAAACCTGGAGAAGAATGTTGTGCATAAAAATCCAGTTGATTTCCCAGAAGGATAAGAGAGAAGCAAAACTATATCTCATGTATGTGTGAAGTCTCAAATTCCTATGCTGATTTTGTGACCTCATGAATCGCATTTGCCAAGTAACCAACGTTGCCTGTAGTGACTCCAGCCATACTGCATTAAAGGTAAACATTTTGGCATATTTGCACAAATTAAAAAAGAAAACCGGAAAAATAGAAAATTTTAGCCAAAATTCTAGAAATAAGAAGATATATTTACCTAATACGGCCATTACGAGTCATGTAAATGTGAAATTCCTTTGTCAAGCGATCAACTTGTTCAGGGGTCATCCCACTATAGCAAAACATGCCAATCTGTTTGCAATAATCAACATGATTGCGGAATTCATATTGAGAGCATTTCAAGAAGTTAGACATAGAAACAGAAAATCTAGTGATTGATAAAGTAGCAGAACCTGCTTGGTTATGTGCTCCCACTGAAGAGGAGAACCTAACTTTTCAAGGTTTTCTCTCAAAGCATTTCTCATTCCAATAATGCGATCAGCCATTCCCTGGAGGAAGAATTTTCTATTAGTGCTTTCGTGATATAAATAATAGCTTATTATGAGGTACCGATCAGAAAATCTTGTCATGCATTCAAACAGGTATCGATTAACAGTTTCCTTCTAGGATCAACTTTATCTCGTCAACAATGTCTTGCCTGCGTAATTCTATGCTACACCAGCACATGAAATCTTGGGTGTCTCTAAATCAAAATTATTCTTTAATTCTATTTAAATAAGGGTGTAAATTTGGCATGCTGATTTTTTGAACATGTATTTCCCTCTAGTTTTAGTTTATTCTTTTTAACTACCCAAAAAAAATGTTTTGATTCTTACAAAAAAGAATGTTTTTAAACAAACTCTACTAGTATGAAGGTCAACTAAATATTGCACAAATGAAGTTGTAACTTACTTTTACTTCTTTCAACCATAATTTCTTCAACTCTGGATCACCCAGAATGGAAGAAACAACGAGGGCACCATGAACAGGTGGATTACTATACATGGGTCTTGCGAGCTGCTGCAACTGGCTTTTCACTGCTACAGCTTGTTTCTCATCATCACAAACTACACTGCAATAAGTAAAGGAAGCATTGAAGTATGAGTATGAGTATGTTTTCAGTCTTGTTCTAACTGAATTCGTTATTGAAAAAATGGAAGAGGAAGTAAAAGATTACATGGCATTTAGGTTGTTAATTTTCACGCCCTATGCAACTGGATGAATAGAAGTAGCAAGAAGCCCCCATTAAGAATTTTTTAGAAGCTTGTCATAAGACTCACACTCAGGAACTCAGTTATAACTACTCTTAGGAGCACAATGGTAGAAATGAAGCCACATTTATCATCTATGGTATCTCTTTTTAGAATATTTTTGATTTCATGCATAATTCTTCACCATTATAATTGTATGGAATGGCCTGACTTGGCTTTCAATAAAAAAATTTCCATATCAAGAAATGTTCTGTTTTTTCAAGTTGATTGCAGATGGGTCCTAGCTAAGAATTAATATAACTCCAGTACACAACACGGACACAAATTCATGAAAATATGCAGTTCAATATTTCATTAAGTAGAACAGAGATGTAAATATCAAAGATCTCAATTAAGAGTTCAGTACATAGTTACACAAGTACCTCAGGCAACCAACTCTCTGCCCATAAAGTCCCATATTCTTGGCATATGATTGGGCACATCCAATTAAATGGCCATCCTCTAGAAAAATTCTAATAGACTTGGCATCTCTCTCTGGATCACCACTAGCAAAACCTTGATATGCCATGTCGAAGAAGGCAAAATGCCCCTTGACCTGAAATAATATTTATTACATTATAACATCTGAACAATGATTTAAAAAGTAACATGCCTCACTATCACAGGATGTAAACCTTGAACTCTTGTGAGATTTCACGCCACTGTTCTTCTGTAGGATCCACTCCAGTTGGATTATGAGCACAAGCATGAAGCAAAAAGAATGACCCATTTGGTGCATTCTGTTACAATACATAATTAGAAGAAAACTCACAGTATGTATACAATGTTGCTTCCTGTAATTTAAAAAAGCATCATTTTAGACCCTCATAAAGCTTTCTAACCTTTATGTCCTCCATCATTGAAGCGAAGTCCAAACCTCGAGACTCTGGATGATAATAACGGAATGTGTTCTGAGGAACATGGGCATCCCTCCAAATGTTGTGATGACTGATGAAATCCCGCAATAATATCATAAATAATTGACAGAAACAGTACTTTGAAGGAATAAAATAATTTAATCGTGACACATGAGAGAAATGGAAGAACGTTGTGATAATCTCAGTTCGTGACCAAATAAGCATGAAGCACAATGCACACATGAAAGAGACAAATTGAAAAGCAATACTAACTTCGCCCAGGTGGGAACTGGAATGTAGATTTGCGAATCAGGGGAAAAACGCTTTTGAAAATCTGCAAAGAGCCGGCATGCACCAGTCCCAGACAGAGCCTGTACAGCTGCAATGCGCTTCTCTTTGATCAAATCAGAATTCTCCCCATACGCCAGCTTCAGAGTTTCCTCGACCATATTTACACTTCCCCCCATGGGAAGATATTCCCTGGAAAATCAAGTCTTACAATTAAATGAAAAGTCTGAATAGAATAAATGAATGCATTAAGTCACAAATGTCGAGAATTTCATTATATATGAGTCAGTATACTCAGTATGGTGTCTCAAAGACTTGTCATTATGCCCTTGTTTGGTTCAGATTTAAATCTAATTTTAATTTCAAATTAAAGTCAACAATTAATTTTAATCATACATTTTATGGAACCCACGGATTTTCAATTACACATCTAATCAATTTTTATCAAAATCTACTAAAAATCTGGTTTTAATCCCTAGATACTTCTCAGGAAGTGGCCTAATCTGGTAAACCCTTAAACCATTAACAGATAAAGAAAAGATGATTAACGCAACTTAGATTTCCATCTCTATTTCTTTTTATTGAGCAGTGTATCCTAAATTTTACGTTATGCAACTATTTCTGATTGCAATGTAACAAATATTCACACGGTGTACTTGATTTTGGTTTTTAATTTTTTTTTTTTTTTTTAAAGATAATCTACTTTAGATGACAATGAAATATCATCTCCGCCAATATGATAAATACTAAGATTAGCAATATGGATTTCTCCAAGGAAATGAATCAGCTATTGCCGATCAGAGCAAGACATCATCGCCAACACGTATGCAAACATTTGTTTGACAATGCAAGTGATGCACATTATTTATCTAGAAAACTTTCATTATAGTCTCATGTGTAAGCTAGCCTGCATCCCCAGTGATATGCATCGGACCTTCAAATTGGACATGGTATTGTGATGGATCAACGTCTTAACAAAATAAGTAAATCAGATTTAATATTTCACTTCAACTAATAGTTTCCTTTTAGAATATTCCATCAAATATGACTTAATATCCATGCTTCAGCACATAATTAATATAAACTGCCAGCTTATATTATGGAGTAATTTTAAATTCATTTATCTACAAAAAATTCTTCGTTACTTTTTCCTGCAGAACAAAAGGTGTGATATAAAAAGCTTTGCTCTTAAAATATGCAACTTGCTTTGCAAAAGGAGAACGAAACCATCCAGGAATCTAATCCGATGACAAAAGTTAAAGGATCAAAATGACTAGTGGAATTGAGCAGGGATCAAAAGTTAATACCATAGGACCACCACATCAGCTGCACCTTTCAATCAGAATGCATAGAGATACACGCATAGAGGTCCATTTTTCTTACACGCATTAAACTTCTCTTGGCCCACAAACAACCACATGTAACCATAAACCATTGTATATGGCTAGTAAATTTCATTCACCGTCATTTAACTTTTAGTAAAATCTCAATGAAGTTACTCTACTTTAATTTGTTAAAATGGGTCATTGATATTTCTGATTCGGCAGTCCTATCATCTTCTGTCTCCTACCGTCCACAAAATTGAATAATATTGTTTAGTTGGCGTCCAAATGGTAATGGATCGTATATGTAGTCGATGCCTGGCATGCCAAACTGAGAAATGATCATCTTGCCTACTAAGCAACCATAAATACAAAAAGTATTATCTTTTGACTAGCCGTAGTTTTGTGTTTTTAACTTTTCAAATGAGGGATAGTGGTGAATGATTACTTCAAATAATGGTTTTGGCTGCATACTAAGCAATTTCCGTAGGTTCTGAGGACTTCAAGTGAAGAACTGCGACAAAGTCGTGGAATTTGAAACTAAATTAAAGTCTAATGATTCAATTGAGGTAAATTCAAGTTTATTACCTAATTAAAATTTTGCTAAAACTTCAGTGACCATAAATGAAATTTACCCATATGTATACATAACTGTAAAAGTGTCCTCAGATGGCAGTTACTAATAAATGTAAAATAGTAGAAAAAGGGGTAACGAACTACAAAGAAATTATTTATTTTTTCATTCTTCGCAATAAAAAATAAGTAGAAAACAGAAGAATACTCACATGTTCAAATGACCGGCTATTCTCCGCTCCGCTTCCCTGACGCACTCCAGTACCACCGGCTTTCCGTTATCATCACGATATGCGCCCTTTTTTACACAAAAACAAATGAATTCACATACAATAGAATTAAAATTAAAATTTTTACTGTAAAATACAAAAAAATCAAAATCATGAGCTTTCAAAATAAGATTAGTTAAGTAAAATCACTTCCAATTCCACCGAATGAAAGGATTTAAAATCACTTAAGATCTACCACTTGCTAGCAAAAACGAAAAAAAAAACTCTTATACTCACAACTCCAACATTGACTTTATCAGGGCTAGGATCAGCAAGAAAAGCTTCGGTGACTCCAAGTATCGGATCCTTGGGAGCTGGCTCCACGTGCTTCCACCATGAAGTGGACATGGATCGAACAACTCCGGATTTGACTATCCGACCCACACAACCATTGCGAAGTAGCAGTAGCATCGCCATTGGAGAGGAAAACAGAAGAATCTGTAAGGTGTGTATGTGAGAGGTGTTGGCGTAAATTTATAAACGAGAAGCGAGCGACTCGGCGACGTGTTAAGCGATTATTTAAAAGAAAAATTAGCTTCGAGAAGCGTAATGGGTGGGGTGTTTTGTAAAAAAGGCAATGGGCCGTTCTCTTTGTGTTTTGATTTTGAATTTTAATTTTTGAATTTTGTTTTGAATTTTGAATTTTGGTTGTTTGTCTTGGAATTGCTGAAAATATATTCTCTTTGTGATTTTGAAAAACTGTTTTCAAAAACAGAAAACTGAAAAATGCGTTTACTTTGTAATTTTTTGATATACTTATTTTGTGATATTTTAAATTTTAAATGTAAAAAATGGTTGATTTGTTGAATTACATTAATTTTAATGTTAATAAATCACTTAGTTTTCTATGTCAATAAATTCATCATTAATATTGTTTCAGCTAAACAAGAATTTAACCACATACCAATAAAATCTTAACATGAATCTATATATAATGACAAAATAATATAAGAATTTCAAGTGAAGGAAGGGTCTCACATTTACAATAATAATAATAATAATAATAATAATAATAATAATAATAATAATAATAATAATAATAAATAAATAAATAATTACAAAAAAAAAAAAAAAATTCTTAACATGAATCTATATAATAGCAAAATAACATAAGAACTTCAAAGGAAGGAAGTAGGGGTGGGCATGGGTTGGGTTGGGTCGGTTTTTTGCCCAACCCGAACCCAACCCACTATGGTCGGGTTGAAAAAAATCAACCCAACCCAACCCAAATATGAATTCAAACACAACCCAACCCAATCAAGTTTCGGTCGGGTTGGGTGGTTTGGGCTTCGGTCCAATTAAATAAAATTCTTAGAAAATTAAAAAATTATGCCCATAAATCAATTATTAACTCAAATAAATTATGTACAATACAATAAGCTCAAATATAATAAATTAAATACTTGCTAATAAAACTAAAATATGTTCAAATTATATTTGAGTTTCATTCAAATTAAAAATGGATTTAAGATTCTTGAAATTTAAATGGTCTTATATTTTTAAAATTTTGATTGGGTTGGGTTGGGTCGGGTTGGATTGGGTTTGTCATCCAACCCACAACCCAACCCAACCCAAACAATTTTTTTTTTTTTTTTTTATAACCCAACCCAACCCGATCGGGTTGGGTTGGACGGTTTTGACGGGTTGGGCAGGTTGATGCCCACCCCTAGAAAGAAGTGTCTTACTTTTACAAAAAATAAATAAATAAATAAATAATAATAATAATAATAAAAATTTACAAAAAAAAAAAAAAAAAAAATCTTAAAATGAATCTATATATAATGGCAAAATAATATAAAAACTTTAAGTGAATGAAGTATCTCACTTTTACAAAAATAAATGTAAAAATAAAAATAAAAAAATTTACAAAAAAAAAAAAAAACATAACATTAATCTATATATATAATGACAAAATAACATAAAAACTTCAAGTGAAGGAAGTGTCTCACTTTTACAAAAAAAAAAAAAATATAAAATAAAATAAAATCTTAACATGGATCTATATATAATGACAAAATAATATAAGAATTTCAAGTGAAGGAGTGTCTCACATTTTAAAAAAAATAATAATAATAATAAATAAATAAATTACAAAAAAAAAAAATCTTAACATAGATCTATATATAATGACAAAATAATATAAGAACTTCAAGTAAAGGAAGTGTCTCACATTTACAAAAAAAAAATAATAATAATAATAATAATCCAAAACACGAGTTTTGGTTGTTTTGGACTTTTTAACACAAAATATCCAAAACGCAATAAAATCGTTTTGAGTTTCCTTTATATATATATATATATATTTTTGTATTTTGGAAAACGCGTTTTTGAAAATGGACAAAGCGAACGTGTTTTCGATATTTCCAAAAATCGAAAACTCAAAATGAGCTCAAAACAGTAAAGAGAACGGGACCTGATGCTTTGCGAAAGTTTTTGATTTGATGAATTTACAGATTTGGCCTCAGTTTGTTGACTTACGGTGGCAATGGAATTATCCAAGATGACGCAGACCGGTTCGAGAGTGAGGTTTCATCCCCAAATTATTGCTGTGTTTGGAACAATGGAGTTTGATTTTAATTAATTCTAGTGAGGGTAGAAATGGCAATTTGACTAGTTCTCGTTGGGCGGTTATTAATTTCGAGCCTAATATGAAAGAATTTATTGAGGAAATTAATTAAATAATATGTAGGGGTGGTGTTGAGTCCATCATCTTTTGGTCTAGACTAGTTCCATTGATGTTCGAACTTTTTATTGAGACGGGCCATGAAGCTTAATGTTTTCACACTCGAGCAAATTCAACTTGTGAAGCCCACAAACCGACTTGTCTTAAACTCATAATAAGTTGACTCTTTTTGTTTATTAAATTATTATTTACAGAACGCTTCAGTATCATGCACAAATATTTTCTTTCACAAGCTCATTACTATATTGATATTTGAAAAAATGACGCAAAAACAATCTTAGAATTCTTGATAAATGTAATCCTTATCTTTTTATTTTTGGTCCAAAGTCTTATCCTTTATTAAACTCTATAAGCTTATCCCAATTTCAATTATGAACCAACAAAAAAATCTTCAATATTATTAGATCAAAAACGAAGGAAAAATGAGAGAGAGAACCCCCCCCCCCCCCCCCCAATAAACTCACACTGGTCAACCTTTCTTGTACAAGTCTCACAAACTAGTTACATGATCATATGCATATATTTTATTTTTTATTATTTCATGAATTTATTAATCTATTTCCTCTGTTTTTTATTTATTTATTTAACCTTAGGTATCAACTTCAAATCCCCGGAACATCCCTTCATCAACAAATATTGACCTTTATATAAGTTTTATACCTTTGGATTTGGTGAAATTTTAATGATAAATGGAGAAGGAAATGTATGAGCATGATCATGCAGTAGAGGATGAAGGGGTGGACAGATTTAAAGCAGTAAGTGAGAAAAGGGGTGTGAATGAAGAAAAAATGAATGACAAATCAAGAAATGATGAAAATTTGAAAGCAGAAAAAGTTGGCAGAATTTGTCATTTTGGCAATGAAAAAACTTCATATGGTTACTCAGAACTGGTTTCACTTGGTTCTGATACCAAAAGAGAATTGGGGTTTTCACATAGACATGCATTGTGCAAAGACCTGGTTTGGCCAGAGAGAACAGGTACAATCATGATATTAACTTTCCAAAGATGAAATTAAAATAAGTACTTATTTTTTGTGAGTTTTAGATCAATAATAATCTAATAGGACAATAAGATTGTTTTTGTGGTAAAATAGAAGCTTTTTAGTTTTTGCTGTAAGTTTCTATTTTCTAGTTTGTTTTCTCCTTAAGGTAATAGAGAGGAAATGACCCAGGATTGGCTAACACCTCATGAAACTCATTTTTACGGCGCAACCGTGGACCTCGGAAAAAAGGTTTTCTAGGATATTTTTATGTAAAATTAAGAAAGGAAAGTGCAATCGATTCACATCTTTTTCCCATCCATAAGATGACAAATAATAAAGGTTACATCACTGTTTGTACACTTGTTTGTACATGTAACAAAACTCGTCATTATGTTTGAAAGTTCCACGTTCTCGAACACTACAAGAAAATCGCTTAATAGCGACGACAAAAGTCATCGCTGAAAGGTCAAAAGTTGTCTTTATTGCTCAATAGCGACGACAAAATTGTCTCTAATAGTCGTCGCTTTAGGTTCTTGGCTGATTCTAAATAGCGACGACACAGTCGTCTGCTTTAGAGTCTATTGTGAAGACTTTTAGCGACGACTTTGTCTTCTCTAATAATTAAAATATTTTATTATTTATTTTTGTTGACTTGCTCCACCAGCCCAATTTCGACCCAACCCGCCAACCCGAGCATTTTCTTTAATTCATATGAAATATATGTGCAAGTAGAGATTCAAACCCTTGACCAGAGGGTTAAGTGATGTTGTCTCAACCATTAGGGCAATTGAATTCTTGTTTTTTTTTTTTTTTAACTAATATATATTATTTAGAAAATTGTATAAATATCTATCAAAGCGAATTAAATTTTTTCTGAAAAATACTAAATTTAATATTACATGTTTTTCTTGGAAAAAAAAAATTAGAGACGACTTAGTCGTTGCTAATACTATATATTAGCGACGTCGCTAATTATTTTGGGACGATAGATGAGTCATCCCAATAGGTGCGCCTATTGCAACGACATTTTTTCTCATCACAATCTCGAGTATTAGCGACGACTATATGGAGTCGATGCTATTAGTTGGAGTATTTGCGACGACTTTTTTTGTCGTCGCTAAATTTCGTTGCTGTTGCGCCAATTTGTTGTAGTGTTAGGTGTGTGTGTGCGCGCGCGCGCGCGTCCCATCTCTAATCTATAAATCACTTGTTTCATGACTTCATTTTACTAAATATGCCGTGCCTTGCAGATTATGTGAAATATGTCCCATCTCTACATCACTGTTTATGGATAAGTAGTGCCAATGAAAAACATTAGTCATGTATGAAAGTTCCACGTGTGAAATATGTGGAAAGATATTGAAGAACACTAGGACAACTCAATTTTCTTGATGGAGTGGAATGAGATGAGACTGGTAGCAAAAACTTAAGAGTACACTTCTCGAGAAATTTCTCGTCGATTTAAGAAGTCTTTATGCAACTTTCTAATGACATTCCTTTGTACTAGCCTTTGTTTCACGGGGCGCCTTTCTTCTTAGCACAGAAAGGGACACCGTGCGGCAGTAGTCTGTTCCGCTAGACTACCTTCCGCCTTTTCTCATTTGCTTCGGGACGAAAGTTGAACTTGATTACAATTGAAATAAAACTTTACAAGAGAAGACTTGAATTCATGGAAACATGATTGATCATTGATTATTGAAAGCAGTAAATTACATCAATTGCTGAAAGCAGTGTGCACAAATGTAGGTGTCAGGGGGAAACACCGGAAAAGTTTTTGAAAGCTTTAAAATTTTATACCCCCTATAATAGACTTCGGGGAAAAAACCTAAGTTACATGAGTAGACGTTAAAAGGGCTGAAGAATCATAATAAACTTTTACAATTAAAATGGAATTACAATAATTTACATAATATTTACAGAGTGCGGCTGAAGTTGGGCAAACTGCAGGCCGCGAGTGGGTCAAGGGGCTAAGTGATAGCTGCGGTCCTTGACATTCTCCCCCATTTGTTTTGGCAGCGTCCTCGGTGCCATCTCTTTATGATATTCTTCAATGAGATGCTTGAAGGCACTAAGGTCTTTTCCTCTTTCCCAAGTATTCTCCTCACTGCTGCATCCGCTCCACTTTACCAAGTACTCTTGATGATTCTGCTTGGAAGCTCGTGTGACTCGGTGATCAAGAATAGCTTCAACAACCTTCTTTCCCATTTTCTTCAATTCGAACACTGGTCGTTTCGGCTTGTTTCTGGATGTATCCTCCTTGTCTGCAAAATATGGCTTAAGAACGCCGACATGGAGGACCTTGTGAATTTTGCACCATGACGGGAGATCTACTCTGTAAGCCACCTTCCCGATTCTCTTCACAATAGGTACTGGCCCAATGTACTTTGGAACCAATCTAGAGTCTTTCCCTCTGGTGAGCTTGTAGCAATTTCTGTCAGGAAGTTTAACCATAACCAGATCTCCCACATTGAACTCGACAAATCGGCGCTTCAGATCAGCAGACTTCTTATATCGTTTTTGAGCTTTCTCAAGATAGCTTCGAGCAATTTCAATGTTTCGCTTCCATTCCTGAGAGAAGTTCCTTGCCTGAGGGGACTTGGTACTTAAATTCAAATCAACCGTGTGGGGGAGTAACGGTTGCTGGCCCGTGACAATCTCAAAAGGACTCTTATTGGTGGAAGAGCTCTTTTGGGCATTGAAGCATATTTGGGCAGCATCCAAGAGTTTCACCCAATTTTTCTGCGACGTAGATATGAAGTGCCAAAGATATTCCTCCAGCATAGAATTGAACCGCTCCGTCTGTCCATCAGATTGTGGGTGAAAGTTAGAACTCATGCTCAGAGTTGAACCAAAAAGTTTGAACAATTCGGTCCAAAAGATGCCAGTAAACCGAGTATCTCGATCGCTGACGATGTCCTTAGGCAGCCCCCAGTATTTGACAATATGCTTGAAGAAGAGGTGAGCTGTCTCTTCGGCGGAAACATACTTAAGCGCTGCGATGAAAGTTGCATACTTCGATAACCGGTCCACAACCACGATAATGGTGCCAAAATCTGCAACTTTTGGCAATCCAATTATGTAATCCATTGATACACTTTCGAATGGCCTAGATGAGACGGAAATGGGTTCCAGCAAGCCCGCTTTCTTCTGATGATCTGTCTTATCCTGCTGACAAACAAGACAAGTTTTCATATAGGTGGCGATGTGGTCCCGCATCTGCGGCCAATAGAAGGTACGTTGCAAAAGTGCACAAGTGCGTT
The DNA here is from genome assembly GCA_963555705.1 of Ligustrum vulgare. Lineage (NCBI taxonomy): Eukaryota > Viridiplantae > Streptophyta > Magnoliopsida > Lamiales > Oleaceae > Ligustrum > Ligustrum vulgare. Next base: position 2,133,082 of record OY743190.1, read on the forward strand.
CTTCTCCCGGATGTCCAGCCCAGAGCGTATCGTGGCATTCCTTTATCAGGGACTTTCTCAAATCCCCACCCTTAGGGACATACACACGGTCCCCCTTTGTCTTCACCAGACCCTCGTCCAACCAGAACTGACGAGTTTTGCCCTGTTTGATGAGGTCGACCAAATATATTGTAGCCGGGTCCTTCTCCAGAAGTGCCCGTATTCGGTCCCTTATATCCGTAGTAACTTCGCTCCCTGAAAGAGCCGCCATTGCACATATTGGAGCTAAGTCAGCACGACGGCTGAGAGCATCTGCGATGGTTGTTGGATCCTGGACGATACTCCAACACGAAGTTAAACTCCGTAAGAAGCTCCTGCCAACGAGCTTGTTTATTTGAAAGTTTCGGCTGGGACATGAAGTGACTAACCGCAGTATTATCGGTTTTCACAATAAATGGGGACCCCAATAGATAGTGACGCCAAACCCTGAGGTAATGAACAATCACCAACAACTCCTTTTCATGTGCTTAATAACGACGTTCTGCATTATTGAGCTTTCGGCTTTCAAATGCTACGGGATGTCCATCCTGTATTAGAACTCCACCAAGCGCAAAGTCTGACGCATCTGTCTGAATTTCGAACGGTTTCATCACATCCGGTAAGGCTAACACCGAGTTTGTCCACATAGCCTTCTTCAACTTCTCAAAGGCTGCTTGGCATTGTGCAGACCAATCCCAAATCTTTTCCTTCTTCGTTAACTCCGTCAGGGGTAATGCAATTTCTGAGTATCCCTTCACGAACCTTCGATAATAATTGCATAGCCCAAGAAAGGAGCGTACATCATGTACGTTCTTTGGTGGCTGCCAATCCCTGATGGCCTGAACCTTCTTCAAATCCATGCGAACCTTCCCTTGCTCAATAATGTGGCCCAAGAAGCTGATAGAGGTTTGGGCGAATGAGCATTTGGATGGCTTCGCATACAATTCATTCTCTCGGAGTCGACTGAGGACTCTTCTGACATGGAGCACATGTTCCTCTAATGTCTCACTGTAAATGACGATGTCGTCCATATATACGACTACAAAATCGTCCAAAAATCCGTGCAGCACCTGATTCATCATCGTGCAGAAAGTAGCTGGAGCATTTGTCAAGCCAAAAGGCATGACTTTAAATTCAAAAGCTCCATATCTGGTCACCACGGTAGTTTTTGCTTCATCTCCCTCCTTAATCCGAACTTGCCAATATCCTGATCGAAGATCAATCTTCGTATAATATTTTGCCTTGCTCAATCGGTCAAAGCAATCGGCCACTAACGGGATAGGATAACTGTTCTTCACAGTGATCTTGTTCAGTGCGCGATAATCACAACACAAGGTAGTTATGGGTGGCTCCAGTATCTACCATAGCCCTTATGGGCTTCCCATTGATCTTCACATCAATGTACATTAACCCTTTCGCTCGACAAATGCGAGGTTTGGGCACATCCAGTCTTGCCTCTTTCACAGGCACTTTCTCCTTTCCAGTGGTCCGACTTGATATTGCATTGCATCGATGGGAAAATGCGCCAACCACCTCCTCGTCGTCTTCGGAATCGGTCTCGCCATTATTACTAGCAGGAGGAGCATCTTGCTTAGACGTTGATACCCCACTGGCTAGTTGGCAATAAGCATTCACCATTCGCTTCTGTGGACATTCCGACACTCTATGAGGTCCTTCGCACAAAAAGCATGACATCTTAGGAGCGGCATCAGATCTACCCTCCACAGTCTTTCCTTTACTCCAATTGCTTTGGTTACTACCCTGATAGTTGCTGTAGCGACCGAAAAATTTTCAAACTTAAAAGACTTGTTTTACCAAACTTGTCGCTACGACTCTCCAACCTTAACAATTATTATTCAAAACCAGCGCTCTCGTCTAGTCATATTAGTTATTTTAAGATTTTAAGAAAAGAAATTTAAATTCGTTTAAATCTTTAAGTCCAAATTTCGACTTTAAACTTGTCCCAATTTCATCCTTCATTTTTAAAGTTCAATGGGGAAGACCTGGTAGTGATGAAACTACCTGGTTCAAGAAAGAAGAAATTTTGATCAAGTGTCAAATTATTTTAAATTCATCACTTATCTCTACAAATCATGATCACCATCCTAGCCAACTTTCAATCAACCACTTCTATCACGAAAATCTATCCGCAGTTACAATTCGAAACCAAACCAAAGATTATCTATTCCAAATCAAGCCCAAATCTGAAAATAATTTGAAGTGTCAAATTCCTTATTATTTTTAGAATCCAAATATGTAATAATTTTGAGTCCAATTTATTAAGTCCAATATTTGATTATTTTGGGTCAAAAATTATGTAATCCAGTTTTAAATATGTTTAGTCCAATTATAAATTATGTAGCCCAAGCTGGCCCACTTACCCACCTAAATTTGTGCCCTAACACATTACTGAACACTCCATTCTCTCCCAGCTCACGCAGCCAAAGAAATTCTGGGGTAAGAACTTCTCCTCTTCTCCACTATGGTTACTCTTCTGTTGAGACTCCACCTTCATCACCAATCCTTCCACAATCTGCAAGCAAGTTGACGTACTCAGCACCACCCATCCTACATAACAGCCGAACAAGCTACCACATACTGCTCGTTTAAATCTTGAGCAACCATTGGCCAAACAACCCATCGCTCCCTTCACCGAACCACAATCTCACCCATCCACAGTCCAGCCGCTCACCACCACCTCAACTCCAAACCGCCATAACACCGCCACTCCCATAACCCTCCAACACCGTCACTTCTACTGCTGCCGCCACCTGCAACTCATAGCTGGGCCAACGTTCACCACCAAACCACCACTGCCAAGTCACCGCACCCCCAACCGTCCCTGCTTCACCAACTCCACCATCAACACCGCCACAATACCACCACACTGCTCCATCCCAAGTCAGTCTCCAACCAATAAACCAAGAAACCCAAAAGAAGCCCAGAAAATCACCAAGAGAAATCAAGAATCGAACTAAGTAATAAATTACCCAACCACTTACCTTCGACCACCGCCCCTTGTTGCTGGCCTCCGTTGTCGGAATTTAGTTGGATTTCTGCCGGCAAAAAACACCAAATCGCGACCATCACCGCCACCCAAAACCGCGACCTCCATGCCTCGTTTCACCTCTATTTTTCGCACCCTATCTCACACCTAAACCTCACAAATCTGAAACCCCTTTGACCGCCGCTCTCCGCCATTCTATGACGGTGTTTCGCCGGCAAATCGCCGACTGAGGGCCGGCTTCGCAAGAGGACCGCCGGTCGCCCCTTTCTCCCTCTCCCTTCGGCCTTCTCTGAAAACGAAATTGAGAGGAGAATAAATTGATTCTATTATGATATTTGAAATTTGCAGCTGAATCCCCAAAGTTCTAAAGTTATTTAATTCAGCCCTTTTGATTTTAAACCTAACCATTTCAGTCTCTTAAATTTTTAAATAGTTTCAAACAGTCCTTTTAGTTTTAAAGATCACATATCTTAATCAGTCCTCAAGTTTGAAAATGTTTTATTTCAGTCCCTGCTGATTTACTTTATTTGATTTTAAGCCCAAGTTTTAAAGGATTTACATTTTAGTCCTCAAATGTTTAATAGCAATCATTTAAGCCCCCATATTTTTAAAGTCTTTTGATTTTGTTCATATTGATTTAAAATGATATATATATGTATATTTATAAATCTCAACTTTTGAAAATATTCATTTTAGTTCCTCAACTTTCAAAATATTCATTTTAGTCCCTCAACTTTCAAAGTATTCATTTTAGTCCATCAACTTTCAAAAACATCAATTTCAGTCCTCAAATTGTAAATTATTATTTTAAACTACAAATTTCTAAAGATTAAGGTAACTTATTGGCTAGACGAGGCGTACGGAGATTTGAAAAATTGAAGTCATTCCCGCTCAACCACACTCGTTAAGTTTAAGGTAGACTCGCCCCCACTAATTGATTTATATTATAATTGCATGTGTTATGTGAATTTGTGTGATTTTATGCTTAATTGCATGAGGAAAAGAATATCTCTTTTGAGATAAATAATTTATGTTATGCTGGGAATAACTTATCTGCTAGCCAAGAAAAGAAAAGAATGTGTTCATTTACGTTCACTATGTGATGCCTATGAATAAGAAAAGAATGTTGCTACATGATTTGCATGATTACGTGTTCAATTATCTTGTAGATTAATTACTGGCGATGAGTATACTGAGTATTTCATTTTGAAATGCTCAACCCGTTGTTTTAACAATTTTTGCAGATATCGGAGACGGTGGCGAGTGATGGGCAAAGACGGAAAATTACAAATTGATATTTTTTTAAAAGTCGTGAACTTTGAAATGATTATTTCATTTTATCAAGAATTTTCATTTTTACAAATTGTACGAAAATACTTATTCCATTTGAATTATCGCTAAACTTTTATTCGATAAATGCGATATTTAATATTTAATCATTTTTCCGCAACAAAGTTTATTCAAGAATTTAGAAAAGTGACGTTCCCGCGCTCCTCGGAACTCGGGGCGTTACAGTTGCCTTGACGACTACCTTGATGATAACCCTGGAAGTTGTTCTGACGAGAACCTTGATAGCCACCTCCTCTCTGGGTGGAATTCCATTCTCCCCCATTAGAACTCGAGCCAGTCCTAAACTGTTTATTTCCTCCAGCATTCGATTGACCACCAGTGTGTGGCCGATCCTTCTTAGACTCAGTTTGATAGTCCATTAAGCATTCGGCAGCTCCCATGGCCGTACTCAAATCCGTAACCTTCTGCCTCTGGAGTTCATTTCGGGTCCACTGTTTTAAGCCTTCCATGAAGGTGAAGAGCTTGTCCTTTTCCGACATATCTCGAATATTCAGCATATGTCCAGAAAAGGCTTTCACGTATTCTCTGATGGAACCAGTATGCTTCAGTTCCCGCAACGCCCGACGGGCTTCATATTCCACGTTCTCTGGGAAGAACTGGTTTCGAATTGCTTCCTTCAGAAGCTCCCAAGAGTCAGTCGTGACCCTGTTGGCCTGAATATCCATATATTTCGACCGCCACCACAACTTTGCATCTCCACCCAGATACATGGTAGCTATAGTCACCTTTCTTGCTTCATCTCTGATTCCAGCTGCAAGAAAGTATTGTTCCATGTCAAACAGGAAGTTGTCAACTTCCTTGGCATCGCGTGCCCCACCAAAGGTGCCCGGTTCAGGGATTCTGACCCTAGGTGCATACTCTTCTTGTGCGGGAGCGTGCCCATTTCCCACCACACGTTGGAGAATTCGTAGCTGAACTCTCATTGTTTCCATCTCTTCCTGCAGACCAGGAATGATCGCTGCGGTCCTTGACACTTTGTCTTGCCATGGTTCTTTCGTGATGTCATTTTGTAGCGGTTGCTAGATTTGGTGTTGTAGTTGGTGAGGATTCACTCGTTGATCTTTGTAAAATAACCCACAAATGATATCAAGACGAGTTCTCTAAAGTTTTGTATTCAGTAACATATTAATTTTCATATATAAAAATATTTCTTTTGATCCAATGTAAATTCAGAATGTGTCAACCGAGTCACATTTGACCAAATGATCCCAGATTTCTTATAAAACAGAGCAAAATTCGTGGACTAAAACTGATTTTTTAATCGGGAACCAGACTCGATAGCAGTGACGTCGTGCGCAACTGTGCCTGCAGAGGGCGTCATCACAACCAGTCAGTCATAATGTGACAAAGGAAACCGAGTCGCAATTGTGGTTCAATATGTGAGTTTTCTTTGTCGTGGTTGAGTGATGGCAACAGTTTAGTTCGGGGTTGGTTCGTCTTAAACCATAACCGAACCGTTAATTTTTTGCCCATATCATAACCGTCTAAGTCGAGTCGGTGCAGTTTTGGTGCATGTCTCGGTTCGGTGCGATTAATAATCACTTAAATATACATTAATGACAGAATATTCAAAAACTTATGGAGATTGGTAGTAAAATTATTTTGTCTCTGCTTGGTATTGTGGATCGCCAACATATTAAAGCAATATTTTTAGACATTTCTCTATTTTATATTATATGTAGTTCAAACTTCAAAGTGGCTACCGATTTCTAAATGGACCATGCTATTTGAACACACAGGATATCACCTTATGTGCCAGTCCCCTCACATGGGGTATGGGACCGCTAATTAATATATAAGGCACCACACACCCAATGTGAGGGAGGTAGCACATATAATGGTAAATTTGGGTGTTCAAATAGCATTATTCTTTCTAAATACTGAAAACAAACTCAACTATCCACTCAATATTCCATTCTCCAAATTTTCCACTTAAGAAAGAGATCAATATCTATTTTTTCACTTCACCTTTTCTCTTGGACTGCCCTTATTCTCCTGTCAATAAAATATTGACAAGCACGTGCATATATTGACCTCCAAATCTGCATAAGAGAGAAAAATATGCACTCAATATCCCATACTCCAATTTTTCCTCTCAAGAAAGATATCAATTTCCAATTTTTCGACTTCAACTTTCCTCTTAAATAGCCCTTGTTCTCTCGCTATTTATACTTAATCGATTATTTGGTTCGGGGCAGGGCACCAAAACAATTGCATATCCGCCTCACAAAAAATCGGGTATTTATATTTGCATACCATACCATACCCGCGCTAGAGGTGGCAATCGGCTCGGCCCATGGCTCGCAATGCTCAGCTCGTCAAACTGACGAGCCGAGCTTAGGCTCGGCTCGTTTAACCCTGTCCGAGCTCGGCTCGTTTAGCTCGGTTTTTTTTTTATTATTTATTATATATAATTATTAAACCTATCTTACCATTTTTTTTTAAAAAAACCCTCTTATCTTATCGTCTTAAATTTATTTATTTAGTCGACAATCTTCGATAGCTAAAATATTTGAAATCTTGAATACTAATAAGTATAAATATAAGTATACTATTAATAAGTAATAAATTATGTATTAAATAAATTATTAATAACTTAATAAGTAAAAAAAAACAATGTTTTTTTTAGTTTTCAACGTGAAAAAATGACGTTTAAATTTTTTTTTTTTTTTTACACGAGCCGCTCGGCTCGCCGGCTCGTTGAGCTCGTGGCTCGTTCCAACGAGCCGCTCGTCGAACCACGAGCCGAGCCGAGCTCGGCTCGTGGTTCAACTACAATGTTTGGCTCGCCCACGAGCTCGTCCGTTTGACGAGCCGAGCCGCCCTCGGCTCGTATTTTCGCGAGCCGAGCCAACGAGCGGCTCGGCCCATTTGCCACCTCTAACCCGCGCCCACTGCCCATCGGTTCAGGTTTTTTCGCACCATTCGGTGCAGTTCACTGCAGTTTTTAGTTCAGGCAGTTTAAATTTCCTGGAATTGGTGACTGCACAATATGTATACGGCGGCTGTGGGGTTACTATATTGTAGATTGGGGTTATAGTTTGGTGAATGAGATTGTTGGTGCAATCGGAGTAGGGGTTGTGGCTGGTGGTTTTGTTGGATTCGTTTTCTCTTCATTACCTCTATTGTTGGTGCAGGAAGCTACAGTAGGGGTGCGAGATTGGCGATGGCGATGTGCATTCTTGTGGTGGCGGCGATGTGTTGGATCTGGTTGCGGTGGCGGTTCAGGTGGAAGTGATTTATGGTTTTGGTTGAAGATGGTGGTGTGGTTCTGGAGGCAGTGGTGTGGGTTATGATGGCGTTGGTGTGGTTCGCAGTGTGGTGGTGTGTATGTGCTGCGGCGTCGATGATGATGGTTGGGGAGGGCGGTGTTGTTGGTGGTTTGTAGTGTTTGGTGTTGGCAGACACATTGGGTGGTGATGGTGGTTGGGGAGGGGTGGCGGGGGCGGTAGCGGTATTGTTAGGTGGTGTGGGTCGGGTGTGGGGGTAGGATTAAGATTAAATGTGACCAATAATTTTGTAACTTGTGACTAGAAAAAATAATGTGACCTAAATTTTTTTAGGATTGGGACAAAATTTATAATCGTGTCTTATAATTTTTGGAAGTTGTGATCAATTAATTTGAAATTTGTGATTGTTAAATAAGTCGTGACTTATAAATTTTGAGATTTGTGATTAGAAAATAAATTTTGACCTAAGAAATTTATAAATTGTGACCTCAAAATAATTTGGGACCTATAAAATTCGTAATATGTGACCATAAAATTTGAGATTTGTGACCTATAAAATTTGAGTTTTGTGATAGAAATACGTTGTGACCTAAGAAATTTGTAACTTGTGATTGTAAAATATGGAGTGGCAGATTATTTTATAATCTGTAATAAAAAAATACATCGTGACTTATAAATTTTATGATTTGTGATTGAGAAATAAGTCAAGACCTATAATATTTGTCATTGTGACTGATAATTTGACAATCTGTGATTGAAAAATGAGTTGTGACTTATAAATTTATAATTTTTGATTGAAAAATTTGTCGTAGCCTATAAATATTTAATTTGTGATAAAAAAAAATAAGTCATGACCAAATATTTGTGATCGAGAAATTAGTTGCGAGCCATATTTGTGATCGAAAAATAAGTCGTGATCTTTAATATTTGTGATTTGTGACCGATTAATTTGATAATTTCTGAAAAAAGTAATTTGTGACCTATAAAATTTGTAATTTATGTTTGTGACCATAAATTGTATAATTGTGACCTCAATCTATTTAATTGTCTATTTTTTTAATTAAAAACCTTGGTTTTGTATTAAAACCACAAGTTTCTTAAATTGTAAATTTCATCTTTTAAACTCCTTATCTATGTATTTATCCTCTTTTAATAATTGATTATTTGATCCAATTTAATAAAAATATTAACTTCAAAACTCTTATTTAATTTAGTCCCTCAATATCTTAAAATAGTCAAAATGTGCCCATACCCGGTGATCCTTTTAACATTTAACCCCTCTTTGGTAGGAATTAAATTCAAATTTTAAACTTGGTTCATCACCTTCTTGTCTAAAATAATATCTTTCTCATTATTTACAATTTAGTCACTAAACTTTACAATTTTAACATTTAGGATCCATTATCGGGTTTAAGTTTTGACAAAACTCACTATTAGCATTATGAATCATCAATGCAACACCTAAAGACGTAAAATCACTATTCTTAAACGTTTTCATAGTTTTTCTCTCTAATCCTTAAACTTTCTAAATTCACTAAACTAACCAAAATATGACTTTTCACAACCAATCTTCTCTTGATATTTTAATTTACACTCAAATAATATTTTCTTCCTCAATGGGACCCTTTTGTGAAAATTAGCCCCAGCACCATGTTAACAATTTTTAAACTGATAATTACCAACACAACATATAAATAATGAATTATACCTTAACTGTAAATCATATTCGCATAAATACCACCGATTTCAATATTTAACATTAATTAATTATTTTAAAAATGGAATTTTATCTCATTAAGGAAATCCCGCTCATATAGTAACAGATCTTAATTACGTTCCCATCCTAAATTCTGTTAAACAATATAAATTTGAAATTGATCCAATCACCAGCCGACTTCATTTAATTTATGAGAAGAAATTATAAAATTTTTATCCACTTCAATTTCTGCAAAAGAGGGTGAATTTCAATTTCAAATTTCATCACATCACGTCACCGCTCAAAATTCAACTGGCTCGTGATCGGGATTTGTAACCATTGCAATAATCTTTCCCTTTTTTTTTTGCCCCCTGTTTCAGCTAAATACGTATTCGATTCTGTTCAGCATCATATCAAAGCCAGGAAATTCAAATTATATAAGTGAAACAAAAAATATGTCGAACACGGATAGTTGCTAAAGAAGGTTATTCTTCGACGAATTTATTCGATCCTGAAAAACAGAATATCAATGCAGTAGTTTTAGTTTACTTGTTCATCACTGTCTTGTAAGGATTTTAATCAATCGTGTGGGCTTATATATGAATTATTGTGTATTAAATAAAAGGCTATCAAATTTGGTTAAGCCCGTTTAAAGTGATCTAATAAGGATTTGGTAAATTGGGCTTTAATGCATCTAATTAAATGTATGGGCTTTTATGTGTAGATACCAGGCCATTACCTAATTCATGATGGGCCGGATTAGGTTAATTGGCAATTCAGTATATAAAGTCGGTTATGGTCCCTGAATCCTACGTACTGTTCATTCTGTCTGACATCCCATCATCAGAGAGATAATAAGGACTACGTATCGATTTGGAAGATCCAAACACCGCCGAATCGTTTATCGTGAATCACGTTTGATTAAGATACGCTTCCTCTTCAGTTATTTAATTCTTGATAATTCCAACATGATGATTATTCAGATAAATTATTATCTGTAATAAAATTTTCTAACAAGTGGTATCAGAGCCAACATCGTGTTGAATTATCAGATCTTTATACGTGTGCGTATGAGATGTATATGATACACCGTGTTTCAGCATTTGGTTTACATGTTTCGATTAAAATTGGAATTATGAATATAAGGATCTGTAAACTGAATTTTCGAATCTGATTTTGAAATATATTTTCGAATTGGGTCTTGAATCTGGGTAAAGCATCTCCTCTGAATTTCTGTATGTATGCATATGCGTAACTTTGTTTTGAGTTTAAACACATGGAATCTGTATGTATATGCATATTTCAAAATCAGGTATAGGTTTCTCTGTTTGGATCTGTAACTTTGTGTTTTCGGATTTGGGTATGGATTTGTGTTGAGATTGGTTTTTGTTCGGTTATGGTTGATTCGGTTGATTAAGGTTTGGGCGACTGAACCTATGGATTTGTGTTGAGATTGGGTTTTGTTCGGTTATGGAATCTGGTTTTGGAGTAAGTTCGGACTCAAGATTTGTGGATTAAGTGCGGCCGGCGATCCAGTCTTCGCCGGCACTGGCGACGGGTGCCGCGCAAGGAGCAGGCGAGCGCTGCATCACGTGTGCGCTGCAGGTTGCAGCGCTGGGTCTTGGCTGCGCAGGGAGGGTTGCCTCTGGAGTGCAGCGCCGATAATGGCGCTGCAGGGTGGGGGGCGATGGAGGAGGCGGCGGGCTAGGGTTGAAAACCCTAGCTGCTGCGAAATAAACAGATTTTTTGGGTGAAGGACTTGTGCTGGAAATTAGAATTCTTCAGGGATTTCTTGTGCAATTTTCCATATTTCGGTTAATTGCACCTTCAGTCCTCCCTGTTTGTTTTGAAATAAAGCTTAAGCCCTTAAAGTTATAAATCATTTAAATTGGCATTTCAAGTTATGGAATTTATAACTTCAGCCCCTAAAGTTATGAAATTATTTAAGTTGGCCCTTAAAGTTCTGAAATTTATAATTAAGCCCCTAAGGTTATAAATTATTAAAGTTGGGGTTATAAAAGTTCCTGATTTTATATTTCAGCCCCTGAAGTTTGAATATTTTCTTAATTCAGTCCCTCAAGTTTGGGAATTTTCAAAATTGTTCCCTAAAGCTTGAAAATTCTCTAATTTGGTCCCTTAAAGTTTGAAAATTTTCATTTTCTGTCCCGAAAGTTTGGAAATTTTCTAATACAGCATCTAAAGTTCTGAAATTCTCTAATTTGGTCCTCTAAAGTTTGAAAATTTTCATTTTCATCCCTAAAGTTTGAAAATTTTCTAATTCAGTCACTAAAGTTTGGGAATTTTCTAAATTGGCTCCTAAAGTTTGAAAATCTTCAAACATCAGCCTTTAAAGATTGAAAATTTCCTATTTTGGCACTCTAAAGTTTGTGTTTCTTTCAAATTGGGACCTAAAGTTTAGAATTTCTCTAAATTGGCCAATAAAGTTTTGGGAAAATTATAATTTAAGTCATTCAAGCTTAAAATTTTACAGAATTGGCCACCAAAAGTTTAAGAATATTGCAATTAGACTCTCGCAACTTAAGGATTGCTTTATTCTAAAGTTTTGAATTTTATAATTCAAATCATAAAGTCAAATATAAATGCAAATCAATGGATTTCAGTTTCAAATCTTGGTACATCGGAATCTTTTGAGAGATATAATATTCGAAAGTAAGTTAGTTGAAGCAACATGTTGCCAAAGCAACCTCTCTTGTGAATATTAATTAACTTTGAATATTAGAAGGTATTTGTGTGTGTTATTCATTGCGGATATTGATCGGCCTAAAGGAAGGTCAATATTTGGCTCGAATTTCACATGCACCTGTTGTGATAAACACGTGGCAATTATTTGGTTTAACGTGTGACCAATAAATCGGTCCAAAGAAAGGTTAATTGGTTAACATGTCTTATTGCCAGTGTTTGATCACTAAACTAAGGGAAAATTAGGTGTTTGTGTGTTATTTCATGCGGATATTGATCGGCCCAAAGGAAGGTCAATATTTGGCCCGAATTTCACATGAACCTGTGGTGATAAATACGTGACGGTTATTTGGTTTTACGTGTGATCAATAAATCGGTCCAAAGAAAGGTTTGTTGGTTGACATGTCTTACTGTTAGTGTTTGATTACTACGCCAAGAGTAACACTTACAAGTCAATATTTCTGTCCAAAGACTAAATATTGATGTTGTGTTAGGTATCTTATGATGGACCCTACCATTATTTGAAAGTATGATTTGCATAATAAGGTATTTATGTGAGCAATTTTATTTAAGTGTTCTCTATTCGGTTTCAAATTCTGCTAGTAGTAAATCTACAAGCTCAAATTTAATCCCTGTATTTATGGAATAAACTTCAAGGATCAAAACAAGAACATTAACTTTTCGTTAGCTGCATCGATCTAGACCGTGTACTAAGGATTGAGCAACCTGCTCCTCTTACGGATGAAAGTTCATCTAATCAAATGAGGAACTTTGAGAAGTGGGATTGCTTAAATTACGTGAGTCTCATGATCATTTAAGTGCGGCATTCCGGAAGCCTTTAGTGGCATAGTATCTGAGGAGGTAAATGATGCCAATGAATTCCTTGCCGAAATTAAGAAACGTTTTGTGAAAAACGATAAGGCTGAAACAAGCACGCTTATGCAAAGCTTGATTTCAATAAAGTATAAAGGCAATGGGAAAATAAGGGAGTACATCATATAGATGTCTCACACTGCTTCAAAACTTAAGGAACTAAAACTCGACTCGTCTAATGACTTGCTCGTGCATTTGGTATTGATATCGCTTCCTGCACAATACAGTTAATTTAAGGTCAGTTATAACTGTTAAAGGGGAGAAATGAACTCTAAATGAGTTCATTCTATTTTGTGTGCAAGAGGAAGAAAAGTTGAAGTAGGACAGAACTGAAAAGTGTTCACTTGGCAAACACCTCTAAAGATAAGGGCAAGAAAACAAATAAAGAAAATAAAGTTGTTAAGGGTTCAGAACAAGAGAAACCACATAAACAAATTAAGGGTTGTTTCTTTTGTCAGAAATCTGGACATTTAAAGAAAGATCGTACATATTACCAACTAAAGCTGCTGCTAAAACCTTTTATGAGCTTTTGACAGGCTTAAAGCTTAGTCCAAAGCATTTCTACATTTGGGGATGTCCAGCTAAGGCTAGGCTTTATAGGCCACATAAAGAAATTGGACTCCAAAACAGTTAGCAGCTGCTTTATTGGTTATTCTGAGCGATCGAGGGGCTAATAATTTTATGATCCCACACTTAAGTCAAATTTTGAAACGGGAAATGCAACATTTTTTGAGGATGTTGAGTTTGGGGGAGAAATAAGGTTAAAGATATTGTTCTTAAGGAATAAGTTGAGGAAGGATCGGTATCGATTCCTACTATTGCTTTTGACAATGTGCAAGTTTTTATGCGTGTCATTAATCAAGAAGCATATCCGGAACCTCAATTAGACAATGTTGAAGAACCTCCCATCTAAAATAAAGTAAATTTCAGAAGTACAAACTCAACAACCTCAATAACTAAAGCCATTAAGGAAATCCACGAGAGAAAGGGAAAAATGCTATTCCGGATAATTAAATAGCATTTCTCCAAGAACATAAGGAAAATAATGGAATTGTGGAAGATGGTCTAATCAATTCCATCAGGCCATGCAGGGTTCTAACTCTCAAAAGTGGATTGATGCCATAAATAAGGAGTATAAGCATATGCAAGACAATAAAGTTTGAGATCTTGTCCCATTACCAGAAGGTGCGAAGCCCACTGGTCTTAAATGGATTTTTAAACCAAGAGGGATTCGAAAGGTAATGTGGAAAGATATAAGGTTCGTCTTGTATCTAAGGGCTTTACACAGAATGATGGCATTGACTATAAGGAGACTTTCTTTTCTGTTTCGATGAAAGACTCTTTCAGGAAAGTTAGGTTGTTGCACATTTTGACCTCGAGTCACATCAAATGGATGTTAAGATGACGTTTCTCAATGGAGACATTGATGAGACGGTTTGCAAATTAAAGAAATCCATTTATGTGCTCAAGCCAGCTTCCCGTTAAGGTAATACAAATTTCATCAAGTAATTATCTCATTTGGTTTTGAGATTAATGTTGTTGATGATTGTATGTATTACAAGTTCAGTGGGAGTAAGTGTATTTTTCCTGATTTTGTATGTTGATAACATATTGCTTGCCACTAATGATATAGGCATGTCACATAAAATTTTGAGATTAAAAATCTTGGTGACGTCTCTTTTGTATTAGGAATTCAGATACACCGGGATTGTTCTCGAGGTATTCTTGAATTGTCACAAAAGGGCTATATCGATAAAGTACTTAAGAGGTTTGGCATGCAAGACAGTAAATCAGGGGACAGCCCTATCGCTAAGGGAGACAAATTTAGTCTCGACTAATGCCCGAAAAGTTATCTTGAAGTTAAAGAAATGCAGAGGCTCCCATATAGTTAAGCTATAGGGAATCTGATATATATTCAAATTTGTATGCGTTTGGTTATTGCATACGTTATTGGGATACTAAGGAGATATTTAAGTAACCCTGGGATGGATCATTTGGAAAGCAGCCAAACATGGGTTATAAAGTATTTAAAGAGAACAAAAGATTACATACTCACATACAGAAAATCGGATCAGTTGGAGATCATATGGTATTATGATTCCGATTTTTACTAGATGCCAAGAAAGTAAAAGATCCACATAAGGCTACATTTATCTGCTGGTTGGAGGAGCTATTTCCGGATGGAGTGCTTAACAGACACTTTAGCTTCTTTCACTTGGCAGCACAGTTGTAGCAATTTTGGGGGCATCTAATTATGGAATATAGCTGCGAAATTTTGTCACTGGGCTGCATATTCTGTACGGTATAGAAAGACCAATAAAATTATATTGTGACAATAACTCAGCAGATTTATATTCCAGTAACAACAGGAGCTCAACTAAGTAAAAATACATTGACATAAGTTCCTGGTTGTGAAGGATACAGTTCAGAATGGACACGTGTCAATAAGAGCACATTGGGACAAACTCCATAATTGCGGATCCGCTTACAAAAGTATTACAACCCAAGGTCTTTCATGAGTACATTACTCATATGGGTGTTGTATTTCTTAAGGATATTCGGTTTCAGTGGGAGTTTGTATTTTGGGTGCATTAGACACATTTACTGTCATTTTGGATACAGTTTAAAGTTAAAGTTATTTACAGCTGTAAGGTTTCAGGCTTATTATCTCTGAACTCGGTTGAGGATGATCTCACTAAAGTTTGGACCAGTTGGAAATAGGCATGTTGAAGATCACATTACATGTAATTTCCATGCTACACATCCATACTTGATCCATGTCATTCAGTTATGTCGATATACGTGACCATTGAAGGTTTAGTTGTGATTAATGTAGCGAAAGTCGCTTTGATCCTATGTTGATATAATTGATGGACCGGATTGTTTGGGGATGCATTCAGTAATGATAGCAAAATTCTGAGTACTCATAAGGTTATGATTGATACACAATTGTAAGGTTACACATATAGCCCAAGTGGGAGATTGTAAGGATTTTAATCAATCGTGTGAGCTTATATGTGAATTATTGTGTATTAAATAAAAGGCTATCAAATTTGGTTAAGCCCGTTTAAAGTGAT
This sequence comes from Ligustrum vulgare, assembly GCA_963555705.1. Taxonomy (NCBI): domain Eukaryota; kingdom Viridiplantae; phylum Streptophyta; class Magnoliopsida; order Lamiales; family Oleaceae; genus Ligustrum; species Ligustrum vulgare. The sequence goes on from OY743190.1 coordinate 2,149,033, forward strand.
CTAATAAGGATTTGGTAAATTGGGCTTTAATGCATCTAATTAAATGTATGGGCTTTTATGTGTAGATACCAGGCCATTACCTAATTCATGATGAGCCGGATTAGGTTAATTGGCAATTCAGTATATAAAGTCGGTTATGGTCCCTGAATCCTACGTACTGTTCATTCTGTCTGACATCCCATCATCAGAGAGATAATAAGGACTACGTATCGATTTGGAAGATCCAAACACCGCCGAATCGTTTATCGTGAATCACGTTTGATTAAGGTACGCTTCCGCTTTAGTTATTTAATTCTTGATAATTCCAACATGATGATTATTCAGATAAATTATTATCTGTAATAAAATTTTCTAACATGCCTGGTTTCAGATTTTGGAATCTGAATGATTTTAGGACTCAGTTGACACCTGCGTGGAGCTGATTTCAAGAACTGAGTTGTGGGCATCATATATCGAAGCCATTGTTCGTGTATTTCAATGTGAGCAAGTGTCAATCCCGAAAAAAATTGGAACGGCACGTAAACTCACAATGGAAGGGAATGGATTCAATGCGTTTAGAAACAAGCAAAGCAAAGGGTTAAGTACTCCGCGGAAGAAGAAGAAGAAGATCATTAGATCATTTGATGCTGCAACTGCTCGATCTTATATTGCTACTCAACTATACAAATACATGCGTGAGAAGCCGGATATAATATGGTGTAATGGACCTGGATCTTTACAACTCGGAATAGAGCAAAATGAATTGGAAGCATAGTAAAGACACATTTTATTTTCTAGTTTTTGGTTTTGAATAAAATGTTGACATATTTATTGACAAGCGCAAAATATTGTGAATCTGATTTTTTGCCTTGTTTATCAATACAAGCAATCGCCTGGAGTCATAGCATGATTCAGATATCAAGATGTCGTTCTTATATAGAAACTGCACTTACTGTAATAACAACTTTAATAATGCTGATGTTTAGCTATGTTGATTTCCGTCAATGTTGTCGTTCTTATATAGAAACTTGAATGCAGGCTGTTCTTGCTGATATGGTGACTTAGGCCATCTTTGCAATGGTTTATTCCAAATTTGGGGTAATCTTTACTCCAAATTTGGGGTAGACTCAAATTCTATCTCCAACCATTTAACCCCAAATTTGGGGATAAGTGAATAGTACTCAATTTTCTACTAATTATTTTAATAATTATACCATGATTATGAATTTGTTAATTAATAATTTTAATTTAAATTCATAACTAATGCGTAGAATGGACTAAATTAAAAATAGTAATTTTTCTTGGGAAAAAAAAATTCTAAGTTGAACAACAAAATACGCCTAGTGGTTACAAATTCCCTAAATTAAACGATATTGTTGCATATGTAGCTTCATTTGACATATGTCGTCGTTAGTTTAGAAATAAAATTTCAGTATTTTTAATTATCCAAACTAATTCGTGCCAATTTTGTAACAATATTAACAAAAATATTACTATTATTTAGAACAAAAATAATTTTTCTAAGAAAAATTAAATTAACAATTATAGAATTACAACAATAATTATTAAATAATAATAATTATAATATTTACAATTAAGATAATTACTATAACAACAAATTATTAGACTAATTAATAATATTTAACATTTAAATTAAATAAGAAAATGGATTACAACCATCAAGCATCGTTTGTTCAAATAGGGTCTAGAACTAAAATATTTCGGTACTTAATAGCAGTCCTTATTGGAACGATAATTCAGACTCTCAGGTCCACGTTATTACTTCTCATAACCCGTACACTTGTGGGTATGTTTTGCTTCGCGAAATAAAAAGAAGTATATGGTTACTTTTTTACTATATACATTGGTTTACTTAACCTCAAGCCAAACCTGGTAAAGTCAAATCTACAATTCCTTTGATTATTTTCTAGTACTTATGGGCTCAATGAAATGATGCTAAGCATAACCAAGAAAAGCATGAATTCCGAAAGAGTGGTCAGACAAATAAATTTCTTACTTGCTGCTCTTCAAAAGTCTTGCAGAATAAAATCTAATAACAGAAGATGCTCTATTCAATACATGATTGTGAAATGAGCTAGATACACCTGAATTTGGATTGATGAAACTCAACACAGATGGATCTCTTAGATCCAACAAACTAGCTACATGTGGTGGAGTGCTTAGAAGCAGTTATGGCTAAGTGGTTTGGGGATTCTATGACTTCCAACAATGAATGCTTCGTCTATGCAGGCAATTTGAGTTTAAGAAGGTTTGGTTGGAAATTGATTCTCAGGTTGCTATTCCCCTCATTCAGAAGCAAACAGGTCCTTGGAACATTCAATTAAAATGTGTTACAATCTATTCGTGCCAGCCTAAGGAATGTGGAGGTAAAATATCACACATATTTGGCGACAAGGCAACCAAGTTGCATATTGGTTTTCCAATAAAGGTTGGACACAGAAGAGTGTACACGGTGTTGGATGATAAAGATATTAAAGGTATTGTTAAAGGCCTTATTAGACATGATATTGATAAAATAGGGATTCCTTATATTAGAACCAAAGTTTTATATGTTGATCCTTGATCTTTATGCTTTCTGGTTTGTTTTGTTGTTAAGAAACATCATGTAGTGTAGGTGCATCTAAATGTTTTGTATTTGTATTGAGGTAAGGCTTATATGTCCTCATCACTTGCACTTGTAATCTTCTCAGTTTACTTCAACAAAATTGTATTTTAGGCTTAGATTTTCAAGTTAGGACATTCTTAATTTTAATAATTATGTAAAGATTATATGGTGTAAGATTTTTTATATAATTGTTTTGATTTTTCACGTTGCCCAATTGTCATGATAATTGTTGGGTGGAGATTAAACACACAATTATAATTATTGTGATAGATTTTTTAAGTGAAAATTGAAAATAAATAAATAAATACAATAATCAAATGTAGAAATTAATAAATTTGTATTTTTAATGAAGTTAACATTAATACATAAAAAAATATTTAAATCTATGGTCGTTTATTATTTAAATATTTAAATTGACATTTACTATCCAAATAAGTTTTTAATAATTTGGATTAATTATATTATTTTTTTAAATTTTAATATTTTAATAATTATTATAATAGAATATTATTTTTTTATGCATTTTATATTTGTGTTGATTATGTAAAAGCATTCAAATTTTACAAATACTTATCAAAATATATAAAATGAAAAGCAACTTATGTGCATCGATGCAGAGGGTAAATATTAGTTTTGATAAATATTGATGAGATATATGATTGAACAATTGTGGATTTCATAAAATGTGAGATTAAGAATCTGTTTGGTAATGTGAAAAATTTTGATTTTTGTAATTTCTTTTTAATTTTTTGATGGATGTGTAGTTTAAAAATATTTGAAAAGTCAAAAGTGGTGGACTTGACTAAGAAGGATGATTGAGATTGAGTTTGAAAAATTATGGTAAATTTTTTTACCATTTTCAAACAAGCTCTAAGATTAAATGTTAAACTTTGATTAAATTAAATTTTAAAATTCAAGTGGTATTGGGTTAAATTAAAATTTAAATTGATCAAGTATTATTTTAAATTACATCTATTGATAAAAAAATTCATGTTTTTCAAGATAGATTGGAGCAAATTACGCAACCAACAAATGCTGACAAACAAATTCTACCTAACACGCCCGAAGACCGAAGCGTGCACAGCAAAAATACTCACGTAAAAGCACGAGCTCGCCCCTGAAATCCATGCACTCCCATCACACACTTATTTGTCGACTCATAATTCACTCAACATTCTTGGGAAACAAACGGCCTGTATTTCGCCAACTCAGCAATTCCCCAAATTCATTTTTCTGCACTCCCTTCTTATAAATTCAAGAAATTTCCATTAAACCCACAAAATATCAGCAATTATTTCCAATTCTTGAACCAGTTTTAGTTTTGATTTTTTTGGTAATGGCTCAATTATTATCACCCGTGTGTACAAATACTCTCAAATTACAGTTTCCTGTACAGGGTTTCTGTTCAAGAAATAGACTCCCCATGTTTGGTGTGAATTGGAGTAGTCATGGCAGAAGAAGAAATAATTTGGGTAGAGTCAGAGTTGCTTCCCAGTTCTCAGAATCATATGAAGAGATTGCTGATGATTATTATTCTGTTTTGGGTCTGGTAATATCTCAAATTTCTAATTTCTTGAGCATTAATGTATGCTTTCAAAAGTATAGTTTAAGTTAATGGGTGATCTGCGATTTCTGTATTATATATTTAGAGATCAACACTCCACTCTGCATATATTATATTCCTTGTTTGTTTACAATCACTACCCTTGTAACAATCTAAACAATTTAAGAAGTATAAGAAAATTTAATTCACGAGGATAGATTACATGAAGAGAATTATAATTTCAATCAGTAGAAGTAATAAAGGGAAAAAATATGATGAAAAATTGATTCTTCATCGCTGTAGTAAATAGGAGAGAGTAGATTTTCTTTCTTCGTCTTTACTTCACCAAAAAGGAGAATTATATAGATTTTTAGTTGTTAATTGAGAATGAACTATTGTAATTATGTGGAAAAATAGGAACTAGCCAATAAAAGTTTTAAATTGATAGGATTATTGATGAATGTGCACTAAAAGGGATGAGACTCCGAAGAATTCCACTGATAGTCTTGAATAGTTATATCCGGAGGTTAGCTTGTTTTTGGAGAAAGAAGAGTATAGTAATTAATGCCAAAGACGAGGCATGAGTCGCATGACTATAATGTCCTAGGACTATTTTAGTAACCTACTTGACAATTATACTATGTTGGAAAATCTACTGTCTTGAGTATAAGCATAGAGAAAAACGACTGAGGAGCTCTTATGGAAGACATCAGTGTTAGTCTTCTCATTTGGAGAAGATTCCATATGAAGACAATAGCATAGATCTGCGATGAACATTTAGATTGTGAAAATTATTCTGTAATAAATTAGCAGAAATATAGTATGATGGTTGAGAATTGGGAAAGAACTGAAGTTGTATTATCGTGCTTTGGATTTTCAGAACTGTCGCTGATCTAAAAAAAGTAATGGCGTAATGCAAATGAATAATCTTTTTAACAATTAAGGGGAATTTGATGCTCATTCAACCGGTGTGGATGGATTCATCGATGTTCCATAAGCGATTTCCACCTGTTGTAGACAGTAACAGGGTAAGACAAATGAGTCAAATTTATTCTAATTCTAAGGAGAACTTGATGTACTTTACTCTTGAGCCATTGTTAGATTGGTCCATTATTTGATTGTCCAGAAGTAATTTTTCAACTATTTTATGATGCCGTAAGTTGTTTCTGGGTGTAATACCTCACAATTTGAATAGCCTTTTAATTTACAAACTTTAGTTCAAAAGAAAAAAATTGTGCAGAATTATCCTGTATCTAACTTGTATATACATTTAAATGTCTAAATGTACTTAATTTTTTCACGGTTATAAAACAATATCAGATTCAGATTACTCTGTAACTTCCATTATATTTTTGATACTCATTCATGCCTATCTTACCAGCTTCCAGATGCCTCGCCAGAGCAGATTAAGAAAGCATATTATAATTGCATGAAAGCTTGCCATCCCGACCTGAGTGGCGATAATCCAGAGACCACTAATTTCTGCATGTTCATTAATGAGGTTTACACGGTGGGTTTCATTCTTGACATAGATTTTTTAATTCTCTTGTTGTGCTTCTGCTATAAAAATGACTTTTTTCTATTTAGGTTCTTAGTGATCCTGTTCAGCGAATGATTTACGATGAAATACACGGGTATGCTTTGACTGCAATCAACCCCTTTTTTGATGATTCCATCCCAAAGGATCATGTATTCGTTGACGAGTTTAGCTGCATAGGTATGTATAGAGTTTTCCATTCAAGTTATCTCTAGATTTCGGCTCTGTTCTGTAGCCTTTTAAGTTCATGGACATAGCAAATAATGATTTCTGAAGGTCTACGAAAAAAATCCCTCAAGAACTGAAACAGGCATCAGTTTTTCTTATTCAATCATTGTTTTAATTTATCGAAAACATCTTCTACGTCGTTTCGAAAACTGAGGACAGTCGATCCCAATAACCCAAATCCACCTACAGAATGATAGCGGATTTTGTTATGTCAAAATGAATAAATATGCATCATTATACATTTGGATTGAAATCTCTCATTTTTTATTGTTTTTTACTGAGTAGGCTGCAAGAATTGTGCCAATGTTTGCCCAAATGTATTTTCCATCGAGGAAGACTTTGGAAGAGCCAGAGTTTATAGCCAGTTGGGAAACCTTGAATCAGTTCAAGATGCAGTTGATAGCTGGTAGGTTTATATACAGTGATTCGTTTTGTCTTTGAAATACTTAGTATATATAAAGTTGAAACATTAAGTTGTTGGGATATAAAAAACTAAATTGATTTTTGAGTTTCCCCATGAAGAGATTTTTAATCTGTCTTTCTTGGTTTTGTTTTAAAATTTGATAATGTCAGCCAAATCATCTAGTTGTTCTTTCTACAACAATTTCCCTTCGTTTTTTCCCAGGTAGATTACCTTACTTTTTAATCCCTTGAGATCTCTGCTTTTTAAAGTCTACTAAGCTTTTAAAGATGTTCTTATAAAATACAAATTTGATAAGAGTTTTTTGTTCGTCCTAAACATGCTGCGAAAATTCATTTCAGTCTTGAAACTGCAATAAATGTATGGATTTACATGCACTTAACTGAGAAAAGCCAAGATATAAACTGCCTAACTTAATAAGAATCTCTCTCTCTCCCCCTCTCTCTCTCTCATATTTTTCAGTAAATTCTTATTAGTCCTTCAGAAGATATAAAGATTCTCGCCAGTAACTTAGTTTAAACTAAAGTGATTTACTAATAACTTATCGTATAAGTATAAATTTTCTCTGTTTATGGCTTTGTGCTCATCATTTTTGGCAGTTAGATAACTGATATGTCTTCGTTTCAGTCCAGTTGATTGCATTCATTGGACTTCTGCTGCTCAGCTATCATTGCTTGAAGATGAAATGCGAAGAGTAGAACGAGTTAATGTAAGAATACTTTTCTTACTGAAATTTATATTGAGAGATTATTAAAACCCATAGGCTATCCTAGTACTCCTATACAAACCAGAAGATAGACAGTCTGAAAATTTGGAAGAGTTTTATTTTATATGTTTTCACTTGTCTGACAATACTGTCATGGATCAGGTTGCGTTGATGGTCTCAGGAATGGGCTCAGCATCCGTAGATGTCTTCCGCCGAGTAAGACTCTTTTAACCTTTAACCAATTTTTGTACGATGAAATTTCATCGTCCAGTGGTCTGGATCAAAAGTGTTCAAAACACAAAAATAATTGTCTCCTAGTTGGTAATTGGACTAGGCTGATGATATATGTTTCTGCTGTCTGTCATTTTTTTTATTGGGATTGATTACTTACTTGATTTTGTTGAGAAAATTTAAATTAAAAATTATGGAAGGCCTGCAGGGGCACGGCCACGGACTACAAACCCACTTTTGCACCTCTAGTTTGAGTAGCTAATGCTGGCTCGATCGTAGGTGGTTTTCTAGGTTGTTTAAGCGCGTAGGAAAATAAAATTATGGTTCCATTTCTTATAATTGCTGCTATATGATGTAAACATTTATAGATTTGCAATGTTACAATTTTACTTCTTGTTTTGGCTTTACATTTTGACCCGAATTACTTTAAATGATGCAGGCGAGCTCTAGATGGGAAAAAAGACAAAGCAAAGTCTTGGTGAGAACTCTCTAAACTGAATATAGCGCGTAAATTTTCAAATAAAGGGCTAAGATATTGAAATTGGTAAAATTTTATGCTTTCTGAACCAGCTTTAGAATGGAAAACTTGTCATACAACCAAATTAGACTAGCAAAACTTTTGCGCGTGTCAATTAATTATTAAATAATATTCCAAGTTTTGAGTTTGCTTCTGAAAAATTTTTGGAATCGTTGACAAATTACCTGATATATTGATTAGCTTTAACATTTTTTCAATGGATGAAAACTTTGTTATTTATTTCAGGGACAAGCTAAATTGAGGATGATGAAGCAGAAAGGTTCTGATAAAACACAATCATATTGGAGCAACCTTTGGGGCAATGAGAACGACTATGAAAATACTGGTAAGATGGAAAAGATGAAATTGCTACTTTCATGATGGCTCCTAAATATACCGGCTTTCAAAAAACAAATTACATGAATCGCTGGAAAACATGGCATATGATGTTATGGATTTTTGGCAGCCTGTGGCGTGCCCCGTAACGCACAAATTGCCCCATTTAGGAGGGTCTCAGCCTTGACTTGAGCACGTCTCCAGGGATTTGAACCATTGACCTTATAATATAAGGTTTGTTGAGACATTCCTGGTACCACTAAAACAAGTTTACGTCCCATTAGGAGGGTCTCAGCCTTGGCTTGAGCACGTCTCTAGGAATTTGAACTCTTGACCTTATGATATAAGGTTTGTTGAAACATTCCTGATACCACTAAAACAAGTTTACGAGGCACATAGCCTGCCAAAAATCCGTAACATCTGCATAAGTTGAGATGTTTCAAAATGTAGCCTTCTGTAATTGAACTATATGTGATCGGAATTTCTGCGATTGATGCAGAGGAAGAAAAGAAAGAGAGGGCACGACGAGCTGCAGCTGCTGCTCGAAGATGGAGAGAGTATTCGAGAAGGGGTGCTGACAAACGCCCGACCTTCAAACTTCCCGAAGCAGTCTCTAACAATGACCAGTGAGCAAATATTTGCACTATTCATGTAAATATCATTAGTTGAAGACTTGATATATGCATTCTTACAATTTATTATATCTAAATTTGTATAAAAACTACCAAACACGTAATTCAAACCCTTCAAAACTGAACAAGATAGTGAAATTAAACATGAGTAAGAAATATTCTAGTGAAGATAAATTCGGTTTCTTTCATTTTTTATTACGGTCGAGTGTTATCTAATCTTTTATCAAATACATCATCAAAGACTTGATCAATAATGGGTTTTTATGATGCAATTAGGATAATTAATTACAAGTTCAGATTGTTGTCTCAATGATTATCCTCACCTAGGGCTGTACAACGAAACCGTCAAACCGATATCAAACCGCAATTTCGAAACCGTTGGTTCGGATCCACGCGGACCCGTCAACATTTCGATTTTGACCCAAACCGAACCGCTTTCAAATGGTTTGGTTTAGGTTTCATTTTTCAAAACCCGTTTCAAACCGCCAACCCGCTAAAAAATTATAATTAAAATTTAATTTTTTAATTGCAAAAATACAAAAAAAAAATTATTGCTTTTATTTTCAATTTTATACTTTTATTTTCAATTTATATGAAGGGGCACCTTACTTTTCCTTTATTGTTAAGAAAGACATTTTGCTAGTGCTAACAACTAAGTACTACCGGTGACTTTCTTACTTTATTTGTTTTTTATCCTACAATTTTTTTTGGGGGAGTATGCATAAACTTGCCCAAACCAAACCGTTTACACCCCTATCCTCACCATTAAAAAAAAATCGATATATAAAATCGATATATCATTGCATTAACTATTCTTATTTTTTGCTGGTAAAAATAAATATAGTGATATGTTCATTTTTCAATGGCGGGGATAGCTAAAAGAGGCCCCCATATGTCATCTCATTAATTGCATGTATTCATTAATGCAAAAACCAGTCAAGACACCCATAACGATCTGCTAATTGACTTTAAGTTGAAATATTATTGTTAAAAAATAAGCTAGCGAATGCAACTCTTCAATTTGTTTACTTGTATTTCTTTTTAAATATTTAGCTTGGATTTAGTTGGCATATTGCCTCAGCCACGTTGCAGCATATGCTTTGTGTGTTACCATCAAAGTAAATAAATTCCCTTAATCAATAATGCTCAATAAGAATGTTTATACATTTATGTGGCCATTACACTACAAATAGTTTATCAAATAGATAAGAATCATTCTCAATGAGTCATACAAAGTTATCCAATTAGGTCTCGACAATAGACTAGAAGCAATCTTAACCAATCAATCCCTCAACATAGTCGTAAGACCATGTATGTAGGCTAACGCCTATTCAATGCCAAAAGGTCGAGGAAGGTGTAGAGTAATGACAATCGCAGCTTTGATGAATTGACAATTATAATTATAACGCTCCTTAGAAAGTAAAATGGCAAAATTGGACCCTACATTGGTTAGTGCAACACAGTTTAGAAACATACTAGTTTTCCTTAGTTATTATTAGATTAATACGATTTTTTTTTTCTCTCATATGCATCACCTCTGTCACTAATATACTTTGAAAAATGCACCTTCCATTTTATCTTCTTTCCCAAATTAGATCAATCTCTCTCATATACCTAATTGAATCAAATTTATATCTTTCCATAAACAGAATTCCAAATATTTCAATCAAATTCTGTTAATACTCTCCAAAACCATAAAAAGGTTTAACAAAGTTTTTGAGTTTCCGAAAACACTATTTCAAGCTTGCGATCGAAACACAGAAAAATCATTCTGTAAAACTGAAGAAATCAGTGTTGCAATTATGGTTAACACTCGCCCATCTTCATTGAAAGCAAATGAACAACTTGTACATGTTGAAGCTGTTACAACTGGGTCACCGTCTGAAGCTCATACGATCGCGAGGAAGAAATCCGATCAATCAAGGAAGCGATCGTCCAACCAATCAAGGAGGCAAAACCACTCTCAGTCATTTACTCCTCTAATCTACTCTATTTGGCTATGTAATTGATTCTGGTTTCCATCTAATTTGAAGAAGATTTTTCAAATTCAATTTTTCTAATTCGATACAATATGTTTTCGCTTTGATATGTGGATCAAATCCATAATCCGATATTTTATTTTATTTTTTTTGTAAAAATTGTTTAGATACACTAAATTCAAGGAGGTGATTTTGATTTATTATTGTTAGTCCTGCAAAATAATTACAAGGATTGTAATATTACAATATAACTACAGTTACAAGTACTATAATGTTACATTAACTACAATTATGCAACGTTACACAACATTACAATGATTGGAATAGAGCGAATTAGTTATAGTCGACTATGCAAGTTGATATAAGGTGTTCTTGTAATTACTATTATTATTAAAAGAATTCAAGATCTCTATTTCGATCTTTCATAGGTATTAAGAGCCTACACGATGGATTCCACTATTTTTATGATAATAAACACCAACTAATCTCGATTTGGAGCGTATCTAGCTATATTTTGATAAACTTCTATGAAAAAGACATATTTTAAGGAGCTTTATAAACTGAACCAACTAGGTATGCTCGTATTACCACTAAGTCTCGTTAGTGGACGTTTGTTTGTTTTTTTTTTTTTTTTTCATCACAAACAACAATGCCACAAAATTACACAATTTGCTGCATTTACTACTTGTAATCACATATGGGATGATTGTATTCCACGCTTCATTTCCCAAGCCTACAAGCTAGGGAATGAACGAGTTTTCTAATGAATGTATTTCCCATTTCAAAAAAAAAAAGAAATATGTATATATATTTTCAAGGGAGGGACAGTGCAAATTTTGTCTCCCACTTTGAAAATCCCAATACATGGTAAAGCTAACTATACTTTACAACTAGAACTAGAACTAGAACTCATCTCGAGTTACACGTCTTTACTTGCTTTTAAAATCGACCGTTGCTAAAAAGTATTTGAATCATTGCCACAAACAATTTCAAAATCAAAATTCTAAAAGCATCCAAATACCTAAAAAGTTTTTGCCAGGTATGAAATTCTGTGTTTGAAGAATATGATTTGAAGAAAAGTTCAAATCAATATTCTTCTAGGTCTTTACTTTTCTGGATGGGCATATTAGCCTTGTCAGCTGCTGTAGTTTAAATTACGCAATTTTTTAAATATATATATTTTTCTATCCAATTTTTTAACCACATATTTTACACAAAAAACCCAAAATCAATTTAAATGGCTCCAAAGAGCCTTCGAACAGTGCCTTAAGTATCTTGAAGTTCATCTACACGTGTTTGATTGAAAATACAACCACAAAACTATCAATTTGAGCATTTCAAAATCCCATAAAACTTTGGAAAAAAACCCCTTGATTATTTTAAATGAAACGAATAATTCTTCAAGAGTGAGAAATGGGATAAAACCATGTTAAAATTTTTTAGAATAGATATGAGTTGAAGATGCCTCTAGAATTTGTTTTTTCAAGGTGCTTATAAAGGAAGCGTCTCGATTCTCGAAGTCCAAATACATGTGTTTGATTGAATATATCCAACCAAAAAAAAAAAAATACTTATAAGCCTTTGTTTGGTAACACTATGATTTATAAATTGATTTATTTATAATTTCAAAGTAAAAAGTAGTAGTTGAAAATTGAAAAAAGATAACGTATGTGATTAAAAAATGATTTAAAAAATTGTGTAGTTTATAAACTGATTAATTTATAAACCAGTTTATTGCGTTTGCAGTAATTTAATTCGTCAAGAGAAAGGAGATAAAAGTTCATGGCATGAATGAAATCTGTCTCTAGAGGTTGTTTATTATTGACAGGCATAAAGTTGTTAGTCGTTCGTTACTTTGATTGAATATGCAATCGCCAAACTTACAATTGTAGTCATCGACTCATCTAATCCCGTAAAACTTCGAATACTCAGCTTAATCGAAATCTTACAAAACTCCAAAAAATTAAATAAATATAAAAAAAATAATCTTCAAGAGTGAGCAATGAGATCAAAACCATGGCACAATTGAGTGTTAGAATAAATCTTGCTTAACATTTACAAACTTTTGATAAATATTATCTTACAGTTGAAGCAACAGTATGAGCCCAAAACCTAAGATGATCTTTTAATTCCATTTCATTACCAAAATCTGGAATTCTCCAATCCATCAACAATGGATTCTTCACTGTCTTTTCATCTTCCAAAACATCCCATGCTTCAGAAAGATAAGGCCTTGAAACTTGCACAGATTTCTCAATTCCCTTTTCCTCCCATTTTCCATCCAGTTTTTCATCCCCTTTTCCTCCCAGTCTTTGCAATCCAGGGATTATTGAAACCAAATTTGAATCCTTATCTTCATCTGAAAACACAAATCCTAGATCCATAAACCCTTTTAATTCTTCAAATTCAAGTTCTGATAAACTTCTGCTGCTGTTTTTCTTCCTCCTGTACTTCCGATTTTCTTCTGTTCTTGAAGCCCTTTTCTGTTCAAATTCTTCTACTTCTTTACCAGAAAGTATAGTTTGAAGCTTAGGAACAAGAACAGAATTGGGAGAAGAAGAATCTGAAGAATTTGAACAGTATTTAGAGCTCAAAAACTGATCACTGGAAGATTTCTTCATGAGGCTTTTGTTCCGATTCAGCTTTGGCTTTGTATCAACTTCAAGAACTGGATCTGTTTTCACTTTACACTTTGGCTTTGTATCAACTTCAAGAACTGGATCTGTTTTCACTTTACACAAAGATGGTTTTGGTGAGAAAATCCCATACTCAAACCAGTAAGAATCTAGGAGATTAAGAATTGTTTCTCCAGCTGACATTGATTCTTGGTTCTGAGAAAATGAGAAAAAAGTGCCTGAAATTTGTTTGTCTTGCGAGGGTGAGGACACCTATATATGTATATGTGTGTGTATATATAGTCAGTGCATTTCACAATATTCTCTTCATCACTAATATTGGAGAATTACGTGGAAAATTTATTAAACAAATCCACGTGATTGTGTTGTACATGTCAACATTACACAATAATAATATTTTATTTTTTTATTTTTTTTTTTTTATAGACGGAATTTGTAATTCACTTTTGAAGGTTCCCACGTATTAGTCGTATATCGAATGGAGTCGTTCATGCACTTGCTACACACGTGCTTTGTCTTTTTTAAAATTGAACGATGAAACGGCCACAACACTGAATAAAATTAATTCTCATTTAGAATAAAATAATATCTAATAATATATAAGTATATGAACCTAATTAATATTCTATTAAATCCTCCATTAGGAGAGCTTTCTTTTCACTAATATTAGATCCATAATTCTTTACAGTTCTAATTATTAAAGTGGGTCCAAATTTTATGAGTAAAGTTGAAGAATCATTTGGCATGTTTATCTTAAGATACACGCGTAAGGTAAGACTCTAATTCATAACCCAAATAATGTCCCACGTTGATTCAAACCAATTAATTTAATGTTCAATAATATTTTATTACCAATAATTAATTCTAAAAAAATATATTTTTTGACCAAGGTAAGGGAAAATCATACAGGGACAAGATCACCTGTTCATACTGAAGGCTGATAAGTTAGGATATACAAATATTTAGTAATTAAGCTTTATTTCGAAACTTCAAAAAATGTCAAAATTAGAGGAACGTAAATAATTTTAACGATCTAATTAGAGGAACGTAAATTCAACTTGTATTATTTTTTTACGATCTAATTAGAGGAACGTAAATTCAATATACGATTTCTCTATCACAAGGACATCTTTGTGGTATATGTAAGAATACATAAATTTGGAGCGAAGAATTTGACGGCTTATGAAACTCGTGCTTGTCATAGATAAAGCAATTTAACGATATCATAAAATAGATATAGGACTCAGTGATCACATTCTTAAATAAATATAAATTTACGATCCCATATGATAATAACCCTTTTAAAGATTCTATTATATATAAACGCGGTTCACATCGACTTTGATTAATATAAACGTGACACAACTTTTAGTAAAAATCACTAGAATTAGCGTGTAAACATTCGCTTAATTAATTCTTAAATTAACAATTTATGTTCAAACTCTCAAAGTATAGACTCTTGGATTTACCTTCTCGAACCAATAGTTTTGGACGTGGTCGGTTCGGGCCCTCAGGGTGTGGACTACACCTTTTTTTTTTTTTTCTCAAAGTATAGACTCTCACGAGCACTTTGTCAGTGAGTGGTTCTAAATTGAATAAAAAATGTCACTTTTTCCCCCTCTTTTCGATCCCTCTGTTTTGACTTTTTGAAAAGATAAAAGAATAAAAAATCACGTGTGAAATATTGAAACCCTCCAAGAATCCTATGATATCAAGATTGAGAACACGTGATAACAATTTTTTTCCCCACTTGGTTTAATTACTCAATTTACTTCACAAATATTATATATTTTGATAAGAGGGCTCTCAACTATTTACTCGTCATCTTGTCTAATCTTGTTTATGTATATATATGTGTGACTATATATGCATCTAAGACTCGGATTGATGTAAACCCCTTTAATATGTTGATCAAAAATTTTCACAACAATTTTAATGATCAATCCAAGAAAGTTAAAATTGATAATAAATTAATCTTGACCCAAACTTAATCTATGGGTAGAAATAAGTAAATATCAAGATTGTGGATTAAACAACAATACAAGAATAATAAGCTCTAAATGTAGTTGGAGAAATTCCAAAGAGAAAACAAAATTAAAGGAAGGGATTTACCTTCACAATGTTGTACACAAACGAGCTTCAAGTTAATCCACTAGGGTTTGAGGGGTTTGAGGATTTGAAGAATAAAGAAAAAACATGACAAATAGGTTAAAACTTGGAAAAATCGGCCCCAAATGACTTGCGCAGCCGCACAAGGGAATTCTACATGACCACGCAGGTGGTCGCTTTACAATCTGTCACTTCAGCTAAAGAGCACGCGGCCACACCTCGGCTGCGCGGTTAGATTTTCTGTCGCTCTTAAGTTGTCTATCTCTAACTTGTTTCTTGGCTCGTTTCTCGACGTGTCTTCAATTTGGACTTGGTTCCAAACTTTGTGAACGAGTCCCACCATCGAATTTTGAACTTCCTTGGCCTTGGATCTCATCATGGACCCCATTGGCATGCGAATCAAAGTTTGACTTTCTTGGATCTTGTGGTAAAATTGATACAAGTGAAAGTTGGAGGACCAACTTGTAAACTCGCTGATAAGTGCTTTATTAACGCTTATTTTGTGCACTTATAGCCTTAGCCTATTGTTGATTTGATCATATTTGTATTATTAATGCGTTTTATATTTTATATTGTATAGGATTATAAAGGAAGAGAAAAGAGGAAGAAATGACTAAAATGCACCTAAAACTGAAGTTTGAGGACCTTTGGTGCAAATAAGTTACGGCCGCAACAATTAACATTCACGGCCGTAACTCCTTGATGGGATTAGGCGAAAAGCAACAGAACCTACCTTACGGCCGTAAACCCAAAGGTTACGGCCGTAACCTCCAAATGTGGAAAATCAGCAGAAACTGACTTACGACCGTAAAGAATAAGTTACGACCATAACTTGCACGCGAAGAAATTTCCTAATATGATTCAAGGTCTATCTTTCGTATATCTTATGGGTAAAGCTAGGGCGCGATTTTGGGAGTATTAAAGGAGCAAAATCACCACAAAAAGGATGTTGGACGTTGAAGAAAATTGAAAGGAAAATTAGAGATTAAAAGAGATAATTCTTGGAATTCAGGCAATAAGCATCAATGAAATTCATGGAGCAAATTGAAGATTTTGCCACAATTATGATGGGCTAAGTTTCCTCATCTTGTTCAAAGGGAAAGTTGTGTCAATTTAATTATGTTATCTTCTTTTCTTACAAACAAGTAACGTTGTATTTATTCATTTATTTCAATTGTTGGATTATTATGTTTTGAATGTTCAATTGAGTTTATTTGATTAATAGTTTAATTTGACCAATTGGATTATTGATCTTTGGACTTATGAATATGCTATGTTTAGATTCTTGATCCGTAATTGTCATTGAATATTTACTTTAATAGCAAATAAATCTCGTGCAGGTTTAGAAATAATTCAACTTGAATTGATTAATTCGAGCTTGTGAAATTAATAATCCAATTATCCAATTCAATATATTCTTCTAAATTTTCATACTAGTCGTACATTAAATTCTAAGAGCTTGTTTATGATTGTCCGTGGCTAGAATTGGTTCGAAGAGCTTGTTTTTAATCAATACACATAAGGAAGAATTTAGATAATCAGAGCTTGTTAATGATATATGATTGATAATTGAATTAGGGATATAAACACATAATCCCAGACTCGTAGTGCCGTCCTTCAATAAAATAAGAACAATTTTTCTAGGGATGGAGCTACGCTAGGACCAGTGATGGTCCACACCCCCACAGAGATTTGATTTTTTTATTTATTTATTATTATTAAAGTAGTGGTATTTTCACAAAGAAATGCTTACAGGTGTAGATATATTTCCAAAAATAGTCAACTCTGACGGTTCGAAACTGTAATCACCCCTAAAACTCGTATAAGCCAGTGACTTAATTTGCAGGTATTAGTATTAATTATGTGCAAGTCGGGAATCTCTGAATGGGGAAGTGAGAAATGGCAGTAGAATTCTGAAATCTCTTTAGGTGTGCGTGTCTATATATATATATATATATATATATATATATATATTTGTTACCTAGATCGTTTACTTAATAATTGCACATTAGGTATCTCTATTAGTTGTGAACAATTTATCTTTATCTTTAAGTTTAATGAGGGAAACAGAAGTATACAAAATCGTTATTTAAGAATTATGATGATAGATTTGAAGAGTCAATTTTTTTATGTATCATTATTTATGACTATCCTTATATTCAATTGGTATTTAAAATCGTCGTTTCAATCATTTTGGTTCCAAAAAATTCGGGGGCTCTGCCCCCGAACCCCCGAGAAGGGGTCTCTCCCATTTGAAAATTTTGGCCCCCACTTGTTTAAAATCTTGGCTCTGTCCCTAAATTTTTCCACATTAAACCATTTAGTTTTCTCCTCTTTATCCGAAAAAAATATATATCTAAAACGATTAAACCAATTGATATATAAGCCCGACCCTATGTCGAAATCAAAGGAGTACATGTTTAATAAACACCTAGTGTAGATCAGCTACTTCCAAGGGCAACTAGGCGACAATATTAGTCATCCTCGATCATTAAGTTAAATGACCTAGTTATATTTTAGGCCCTATTCTTTGGGAGATCACACCTCAATCCTTGGTAGACTTGTGTTGAATAGCGAGGGTGGAATGAGGAAAGCACTATTCCATATATAAATCTAACTATCAAAATCTAAGAACAAATAGAGAGAGAGATGGAGAGAATTGAGAGGAGAATTCTTCTCTTCTTATTCCAAGAGAAACAAATGAATATAGGCCCCTATTTATAGGGGTGGATAATGGTACAATCGTATTATGTAAATTTTACAGGGGCATAAGAGTAATTTTCATTCAAAACCTAATTTTACCTAATACCTAATTTATAATATTTTATAACACTCCCCCTTGAATGACATATTACTCGCTTGCTCAATTGTCCGCCTCGTTAAAACCTTGCTAAGAAAATCAAATGGAATAAAACTTGAGCAAAGGAAAAAGAGTACAGAAGCTCCCCCTGATGTTGGCCATTGTGAATCATTGAGTCTAACGTTCGAGTAGAACAAATCATGTACTGAATCTTGAAGTTCTGAAGTGCTGCCTCATTAAAACCTTGTCAGTAAAACCCAGTGGGATAAAATCTAAACCAAGGAAAAAGAGTACAGCCGCTGCCTCGTTAAAACCTTGTCAGGAAAACCTAGTATGACAAAACCTGGACGAAGGAAAAAGAGTACAGCATGATTCTCCCCCTGAAGTGTGTAATCAAGTATTCATGAACCTTTTGAATAATGATATCATCTTTCGTCTGGAATATGTATATATTCTTCATAAGATGTGTATGATTTTCTTCATTTGTTGATATCATTCCAGTATAACAATGTGTTGCTGAATTATAACTTGTTGATAGCTATGATGATGCCTCAAAAACCTTGCTAGGAAAACCCTGTGGGACAAAACCTCAACGAAGGGAAAAAAAGTACATTATTCTCATTAATTTTCATCAATACGCCTCAACTGTTGCCTCATTAAAAACTTTGCTATGAAAACCCCATGTGACAAAACCTTAGCTAAGGGAAAAAGAGTGCAACGCGTATTTATTCCTTTCATGGAATATCACAATTATATTGGTGCAATCACGAATCTTTTCATCAAACATATAATTTATGATGAGCTTTTATATAAATCGTTCATAGCTCATGATGTCATAACATGCTATATTAAGTAATGTTGTAATAATTTATCGATTGCATCTTTCACTTCTGGTGAATAATTAAATTTAGAATTCACTTCTGGTGAATAATTAAACATATTCATTTTTATATTCACTTATAGTGAATAATCAATTTCTCAGTTGTCATAAATAGTACACTCCAATTTCACTTTCAACATATTATATCATGTAGTCATTTGTATCATCCTATAGTGATACTAATCTGGGTATATTAAATCTTTCATTGATTATACATGTATGTTCTTGCATCTCATAAACCATAATTTCTGATTTGTATAATCAATCATTGAAATATATATAAATTTCGACATATAATCTACAATCATTTTACTTGAAATCCCAACGTACCGCGATCAACTGGTACATCAAAGAATACTCTCAAAGTACCGAGATGAGAATCATACATTTTGATCTCACTCATTGGTATATCAAAGAGCTCAAGCTAGTGATTTAGACTATAGTCTATCCACCATATGTCATGTCAGTTCAATGAAAAATTTTGCGCGCAATGAGTCGTCTTTTACGACTGTGTAATATTTTTCATTTGTACATATAATTACAGGCTTTACACATTTAAGCATTTGGACTTCAGGTCCTTGAACAATAATCCCTACATTGGGGTTATATACTTGGCCAAAGTATTATAATTTCATCAACCTCATTTTCATAAGAGGGTTGTTTATGTATGCAGTCGACTTATTTATCGATTCCATTTCAACTCAATATAACATAGAGAGATTTCTGTATATGTTCTATCATCAAGTACCTGAATATCTCATCATTTAAATATGTCCCTTTTACTCTCTATGAGTATTTAGCCTCAAATGGATCATTTCAATCATCATTTAAGAGATATTTATTTTTGGAATCGATAGTCATTACGCTTCAGGCATAATTACGCTTCAGGCGTGTTTTTCCCATAATGTTCTCAAATATTATCAATCGGCTAAAATGCCATAACACACGTCATTCTTTTAGAGATATAATCTCAATCATATATTTAAGTGCGTTTTGGTGGATTGTATACATATCGCACTTTTACAAATCATAAAGCTTCACAAGCAAATCTTTATTTCATAGTATTGACATGTTTGTAAAATATTGTTGCATGAGAAATATTTATATTCAAATTATTCTCATAGCAAATAACTTGAGGCTTTTAATCTGCTAAACCATTAGCAATATAATATCCTATTATCTCAACTAATTCGTAAAATCATTAATGACTTTAAGATATATTAATGCTAGCATTTATCACTTTGCTCGTAATATCATTACTTGAGCAAATAATCAGTCATTCATTTTCTTAATGAGATAATTAATTTGCTTTTAAGAACAAGCAGCAATGATAATTTGTTAACCTGAACAATCTTCTGGTTCTTTAATGAATGCCATTTTGCATTCTCAATAAATCTCATTTATTGAATTGGAATCTAACCAATCATTATAGAACTTCAGGTTCAGCAAGATATTTCTCTTGTACATATGTATGAACTTCTGGTTCAATACAGTATTCATTTCATCAGTACGTATTTTTGTACAGTTCAAATCAGTATACTTTTATTACTTTTAGTATACCGGAAAAATCAGGTACAATATCCAAGAAAATATCTCAATCTTGTCGCCAAATCTTCCCTTATATCGAAAAAGGTAATGACGCATTATCTCATTGTTCTCACCTTTTCAATAATTTATTCCATTATTTCTTGATGGAATCGATATCACTGACACGCGGAGCTACCGCTCTTCTATGCGTTGAATAATGCATTTAAATAGATAATTTGGGAAGAAGGCTAGATCCATCAAAAATGGATATCATACTTTCAAATATTCGCAAATATTATTTCAATCTTTCAGTAAATGATTTGAGAAAAATTTATCGAATTAGGCTCGAAAGATTGAGGTTGCTGATGGATCATTGCATCCCAGAAGATGTTCGCTGGTTGATCGAAGCAAAAGTTCGATTAGCTGCTGAATTACCAGATTCATTTTCTAAGCACAAGCCTGGCTTAGGTAAGAGAACTTTTGCAAATAAGCGAAGAGCAAAAAGATTAAATACTTGCTACAAATGTGCTCGATGGACATGTGATACCCGTTGTAAATCAATAGGATATTCATCCATAAATCAAGATGATAAGATAGACTTCGTTAAGGGTGGACTGAGTAAGGAGTCATTGGATGATATCCGATTGACTCTTGAGACGCACCCTAGTGGGTATGTGCAGCGTGAGCTACTATCTTTATGGGCTAAATTTATTGGCGATAAAGAGCGTTATAGTCTCAAGAATATAATAGCAAAAGATCATGTTTGCCAGGCTGTTATAAACAATGATGTTTTGGCTATGCAGCATTAATACAAGGTAAATCATTTGATATATATGCACATATAAAATATTTTTCTGTTTCCTTTCACGAGTTTTGATAAAGGCTGGTTAAAAATATTAAATCACCGAAAGGTGAGTATGGTGATTTTGTCAAAAGTAAATCTTCACTTTTTCGAAAGACGAGCAGTAAATAGTGAAGTTTTTCAAGTTTAAAAAACCTATGATTTTCACAGTTTCATGCATCCCAAAATATCATTTTCTCATAAGTTTTTCCTTCCTTATACTCTCAAAGATGGAAGGACCAAAATTTCGACAGATCAAAACTATCTGTGTATTTTGTGGATCAAAAGTAGGAAAATGTTTTGGGTATCTAGAAGCAGCCGTGGATTTAGGAAAGAAGTTGGGAGAGAAAGGTATTAATCTAGTATATAGAGGGGGCAGCAGTGGATTGATGGGTTGTGTTTCACAATCCGCTCAAGCAGAAAAAGCAAGAGTGATAGGTGTTATACCCGTTCCTTTAGTTGATATCGCAGGCAAAACACGAGGGCATGAAGTACAGACGTTATCTATCCATGAACGCATAACTTGCATGTTATATGGTTCTGATGCCTTTATAGCCCTACCCAGAGGTTTTGGTACTTTAGAAGAAATCCTTAATATTACCTCATGAGCTCAACTAGATCTACATACCAAACCTATTGAGCTTTTAAATGTAAACAATTTCTTTGATGGTTTTCTAACATTTCTTGATTATGCTGTGAAACAGGGATTCATCTCTCCATTTTCTAGGAAAATCCTTATATCTGCTCCTACTATCGAGGAACTGCTGGATAAGTTGCAATCATATATGCCAATACAAGATCCAGCAGGATTAAAGATAGATTGGTCACAAGGGGAATCAAGCGAAAATGGAGTTCGGTTAATGTAAACTTAACTTTGTGAACCCTAGAATAGGTGGTGGTAGAGTACGGAGTATTCTCACTCTTGAGTCACACTATAAATTTCTAGGATTTTATCAATGTTTAATCTTGTGTACCTCAAAGATTTAAGGTGGTAGAGTATGGAGTATTATTACTCTTGAAACACACATTTTTCTTTATTTCCTTAAAATATCAGAGGTGGTAGGATATGGCTACTCCCGAAACACATCTCTAATTTTGAGGATCATAAATGTTTCCCCTTTTTGTATTTTGCATGTATGACTCGTTTATACTTCTTTAGGAGCAATAATAATAATATCATTTCAGTATGTTTAGATGATAATTTTTACTTCTTCTGGAGTAAATATGTACTTCTTTTGGAATACATAAGTGCTCGTGCAAGAACTTTTCTAGACACTTATCATCTAATATTCATCTCATAATACTGATGAGATTATTTTCACATTAGTTATGTCCGTGCTATCATGTGATAGTATCTTATCATACATCAACATTCTCTTGTTGAATAATTTTCATCCACCCTTTCAAATACAGATATTGGTAACTTCTGGTACCATTGGATAAAATATTTTTATCAACATTTACTAACTTTTTGGTAATGATAACTTCTGATATCATTTGATAAAATATTTTCTAATTTTAGTATTGATAACTTCTGGTATCATTTAATGAAATATCAAATAACAATAATATTGTATATATAATAATACTGGGGTTATACCACCACGTATATATGTTAAACAATAATAATACTGGGATTATACCACCCCGTATATATGTTGACAACAACCTCCAATATGTTAGAATTAACCAACAACTGAGGTGTTTCTGAAATAATATAAAATATGAATATATGTAAAGTATTTCATATATTCAATTGATAAACTGACCATATAGGCAGTGTCAACATAATGAAATAATTACCTTTCATGAGTGAGCGAGTCATATCTTCAAATCCAGTCAAGGTATTCATAATAGTCCAATCCGTTACGATAATGAGTCATATCCAGTTAACGTATAAATCCAGTCCATAATAACTCAATCCATCACGACATGGCAACTATTATGTTATTTTTAAATCTTTTAATTTATCGTATTGATCACATAGTAGTGTTAAATAATTTAGAATATATATTTTATTAACACTTATCATCATATCGTTAATAATGAGTAGTCAAATTCGTTAAATCACGATTAATATACTTTAACGTATTATCAAGGGCAAAATCGTCCATATTTTAATATATTGATCATATGGATAAATCGAAACCGTCAATAGGTTTGTAATTTAATTTAGAACAAATTTACTTTTGGTCCGAAGTTCAAAATCTCGCCGGAATTGCTTTAAAAATATTTTTTACGACGCCGTCACGTTCGACCACCGGAAAATGTCCAAAACTGCACCAAATAGAAAAGTAAGACCATAGAAAAATCAAGAACGTCGATATGAACAAACTTCCTGTTGACATCGTCGTCGGATTCGTCGCTACGCGCCGTCACGACGTCTGTGCGTGTGCTTCACGTGTCGGATTCGCCGCTACGTGCCGTCGACACGAGTCAGTTCCGGAGGATCGTCCCGTCGTCGTCATTACGGATTTGGTCTCCGATCATCGTTTGGATACGGTTTGGCGTGAATTTGCTTTGAAAGTTTCGGGTTACACAATTTCTCCAATTTTTCTATAGACTTGGAATTGATTTTCTAATCTATGATGTATAAATGATGATTAATAATAATCTGGTTTCTGATACAAATGTTCATCATTTAGATGCAACTGTAGAGCATACTCTCGTCATATTACTCAATTGGTTAGAGACTCGTGCTGATAACGTGTTTTAAAACTATCAAAATCTAAGAACAAATAGAGAGAGAGAGAGATGGAGAGAATTGAGAGGAGAATTCTTCTCTTCTTATTCCAAGAGTAACAAATGAATATAGGCCCCTATTTATAGGGGTGGATAATGACACAATCATAATATGTAAATTTTACAGGGGCATAAGAGTAGTTTTCATTCAAAACCTAATTTTACCTAATACCTAATTAATACCTAATTGTTATAAAATCATTACCTAATTTCATTACATCACATCCAATATTACCTAATATTTACTATATTTAATGTATTAATGACTTGTATTTTTCCCCTATATTTTCCTATAAATAGGCCTATATTCATTGTAATGAATTGCAACATTCTTGATCAAGAAGAATTCTCCTCCTTCTCTCTAGCTCTCAATCTCTCTCTCTATTTCTAGTTTAGATTTTTGATAGTTTCACAACACGTTATCAGCACGAGTCTCTACCCTATTGAGTAATATGACGGGAGTATGCTCTACAGTTGCATCTAAATGATGAACCTCTGTATCAGAAACCAGATTATTATTAATCATCATTTATACATCATAGATTAGAAGATCAATTCCAAATACGTAGAAAAATTGAAGAAATTGTGTAATCCGAAACTTCCAAACCAAATTCACGCCAAACCGCATATCCAAATGATGATCGGAGACCGGATCCATGACCACGGTGACCGGACGATTCTTCCGAACCGGCGCGTGTCGACGGCACCGGTACCGACGCGGCGGCGCGTGACGCGCGTGAATCCCACGCGTAGACGTCGAGGGGGCGCGTTCAGGCGCGTGCGGCGGAATCAGGTGATGACGTCAACAGGCAGTTTGTTCATATCGACGTTCTTGATTTTTCTATGATCTTACTTTTCTGTTTTGTGCAGTTTTAAGATTTTCCGGCGGTCGAACGTGGCGGTTTTCTTAAAAACCGTTTTTGAAGCACTTCCGACGGGATTTTGAACTTCGGACCAAAAGAAAGTTTGTTCTAAATTAAATTTCAAACCTATTGACGATTTTGATTTATCCATATCAGCAACATATTAAAATATGGACAATTTTACCCTTGGTAATACATAAAAGTAAATTAATCGAAAATTAACGATTAATATGTGATCAACAAGATAAATTAAAGATTTTAAACAAAGTATAATTAAAAATAATCATTGTCATACCGTGACGGATGGAGTTATTATGGACTAAATTTATACTGCAACGGATTGGACTATTATGAGTACCTTGACTGGATTTGACGATATGACTCGATCACTATACCTTGACTGGATTTGACGGTATGACTTGATCACTATTATGAATACCTTGACTGGAGGATATGACTCGCTCACTCATGAAAGGTAATTATTTCATTATGTTGACACCGCCTATATGGTCGGTTTACGGAATACTTTACATATATTCAAGTTTTATATTATTTTAGAAACATCTCAGTTGTTGGTTAATTCTAACATATTAGAGGTTGTTGTCAACATATATACGTGGTGGTATAACCCCAGTATTATTATTGATATTATTGTTATTAAATATTTCATTAAATGATACCAGAAGTTATCAATACTAAAATTAGAAAATATTTTATCAAATGATACCAGAAGTTATCATTACCAAAAGTTGGTAAATGTTGATAAAAAGTTATCAATACCAAGAAGTTGATAAATGTTAATAAAAAAATTTTATCAAACGGTACCAAGAGTTACCATTATCTATATTGAAAAGATAGATAAAAATGGATTATCCAACAAGAAAAATGTTGATGTATGATAAGATAATATCACATGATAACATGGACATAGCTAATGTGAAAATAATCTCATCAGTATTATGAGATGAATATTAGATGATAAGTATCTGAAAAAGTTCTTGCACTAGCAATTATGTATTCCAGAAGAAGTACATATTTAGACCAGAAGAAGTAAAAATTATCATCTAAACATGCTGAAATGATATTATTATTGCTCCTGAAGAAGCATAAAACAAGTCATACATAAAAGGAGGAAACATTTATGATCCTCAAAGTGAGAGATGTGTTTCGGGAGTAGTCGTATCCTACCACCTCTGAACTTTTGAGGACATAAAGAAACACTCAAAGAGGTGTGTTTCAAGAGTAAGGATACTCTGTACTCTACCACCTATCTTTGAGGTACACAAGATTAAACATTGATAAAATCCTAGAAATTTAAGGTCTGTCTCAAGAGTAAGAATACTCCGTACTCTACCACCATCTATTCTAGGATTCACAAAGTTAAGTTTACATTAACCGGACTCCATTTTCGCTTGATTTCCCTTCCTTGCGACCAATCTATCTTAACTCCTGCTGGATCTTGTATGGGGACATATGATTGCAACTTATCCAGCAGTTCCTCGATAGTAGGAGCAGAAATAAGGATTCTCCTAGAAAATGGAGAGATGAATCCCTGTTCCACAGCATAATCAAGAAATGTTAGCAAATCATCAAAGAAATTGTTAACATTTAAAAGCCCACTAGGCTTGGTATGGAGATCTAAATGAGCCCATGAAGTAATATTAAAGATTTCCTCTAAAGTACCAAAACCTCCAGGCAGGGCTATGAAGGCATCAAAACCATATAACATGCAAGTTATGCGTTCATGGATAGATAAGGTTTGTACTTCATGCCCTCTTGTTTTTCCTGCGATATCAACTAAAGGAACGGGTATAACACCTATTACTCTTGATTTTCTGCTTGAGCAGATTGGGAAACACAACCCATCAATCCACTGCTACCTCCTCCATATACGAGATTGATACATTTCTCTCCCAACTTTTTTCCTAAATCCACTGCTGCTTCTAGATATCCAAAACCTTTTCCTACTTTTGATCCACAAAATACACAGATAGTTTTTATCTGTCAAAGTTTTGGTCCTTCCATCTTTGAGAGAATAAGGAAGAAAAAAACTTATGAGAAAATGATATTTTGGGATGCATAAAACTGTGAAAATCATTGGCTTTTTAAACTTGAAAAACTTCACTATTTACTGCTCATCTTTTGAAAAAGTGAAAACCTAATTCTGACTAAATTACACTACTTTTGATAAAAGCTTACCTTTCGGTGATTTTTCAAAACACTTTATCAATACTCGAGAAATGAAACATGAAAATATTTTATGTGCAAAAATATAAACACATAATAAACTGATTTACCTTGTATCAATGCTGAATAGCCAAAACATTATTGTTTATAACAGCCTGGCAAACAGGATCTTTTGCTACTATATTTTCTAGACTATAACGATTTTTATCCTCGTTAAATTGAGCATATAAGGAAAGGAGTTCACGTTGCACATACCCACTTGGGTGCGTCTCAAGAGTTAATCGGATATCATCCAATGACTCCTTACTCAATCCACCCTTAATGAAATCGATTTTATCGTCCCGATTTCTAGAAGAATATCCTACTGATTTGCAACGAGTATCACATGTCCAACGAGCACATTTGTAACAACCGTTCAACCTTTTTGCTCTTCGTTTCTTTGCAAAAGTACTCTTACCTAAACCAGGCATGTGTTTAGAAAATAAATTTGGCAATTCACCAGCTAATCGAACTTTTGCTTCGATCAACCAACGAACATCTTCTGAAAAGCCTTGATCCATCAGCAGCCTCAATCTTTCAAGTCGAACTCGGTAAATCTTTTTCAAAACATTTACCGGAAGATTAGAATAATATTTGCGAATATTTGATAATATAACATCCATTTTTTTATGGATCTAATCTCTTCCGAAATGATATATTTAAACGCGTAAAGGAGCGCTCCGCGTGTCAGCAATATCGATTCCATCAAGAAATAATGGAATAAATTATTGAAAAGGTGGGAACAATGAGATAATGCGTCATTACCTTTTTCGAAATAAGGGAAGATTTGGCGACAAGATTGAGATCATGAGATATTTCCTTGGATATTGTACCTGATTTTTTCAATATACTACAGGTATACAGATTTGTACCATACAGAAATACGTACTGATGAAATGAATACTGTATTGAACCAGAAGTTCATACATATGTACAAGTGAAATATCTTACTGAACCAGAAGTTCTATAATGATTGGTTAGATTCCAATTCAATAATGAGATTTATTGAGAATGCAAAATGGCATTCATTAAAGAACCAGAAGATTGTTCAGGTTAACAAGTTATCATTGCTGCTTATTCTGAAAAGCAAATTAATTATCTTACTAAGAAAATGAATGACTGATTATTTGCTCAAGTAATGATATTACGAGCAAAGTAATAAATGCTAGCATGAATATATCTTAAAGTCATTAATGATTTTACGAATTAGTTGAGATAATAGAATATTATATTGCTAATGATTTAGCAGATTAATAGCCTCAAGTTATTTGCTATGAGAACAACTTGAATATAAATATTTCTTATGCAGCAATATTCTACATACAAACATGTCAATACGATGAAATAAAGATTTGCTTGTAAAGCTTTATGATTTCTAAAAAGTGCTATATCTATATACACTCCAACAAAACGCACTTAGATATAATATTATGATTATATCCATAATTATGAATGACATATGTTGCGGCATTGTTAGCCGACTGATATAATACAAGATTCTTGAATATTATGGGGAAATTAAATAATAACACGCATGAAGCGTGATCAAGCTTAAAGCGTAATTATGCCTGAAGCATAATGACAATCGATTCTAAAAACAAACATCTCTTGAATAATTGAGATGATCCCTTTGAGGCTAAATACTCATAGTGAGTAAAAGGGACATAATTAAATGATAAGAGATTCAGGCCTGATGATAGAACATATAAAGAGATCTCTCTATGTTATATTGAGATGAAATGAAATCGATAAATAAGTCGACTACATACATAAACAACCCTCTTATGAAAATGAGGTTGATGAAATTATAATACTTTGGTCAAGTATAAAATCCCAATGTAGGGATTATTGTTATAAGACCTGAAGTCAAAACACTTAAATGTGTAAAGCCAGTAATTATATGTACCAGTTGATCGCGGTACGTTGAGATTTCAAGCGAAATAATTATAGATTATATGTCGAAATTGATATCTATTTCAATGATTGATTATGCTCCTGCAAATTAGAAATTGTAGTTTATAAATTGCAAGAACATACATGTATAAATCATTGAAAGATTCAATTTGCCCAAAATAATATCATTATAGAATGAAATGTGATTCTTAAAATAAAATCACATGAAGAATGATATGATACATATAACCCCATAATATAATATGTTGAAAATGAAATTGGAGTGTACTATTATTATATTTGAATATTTGGGCATGCAATTGATTTTCAATATGCAAAATTATATTATCCACCGGAAAATGAATTTGGAAAATGAATATTCACCAGAAGTGAGTTTGAAAATGAATATTTAATTATTCATCAGAAGTGAATTCTAGATTTTGATAAAAGTGAATCAATTCTAGATTTGAGTAATGCAATCAGTTAACTAACTAAACATTGCTTGGTATAGCATGTTCAGTAAATGAGCTATGACTTCATAAATGAGTTATAAAGTATTTATAAAAGCTCATCACAAACTATATGTTTGATGAAATAATTTAAGATTGCATTAATATACTTATGATATTCCTATGAAGGGAACAAATACGCATTGCACTCTTTTTTCCTTAACTGAGGTTTTGTCCCACAGGGTTTTCCTAGTAAGGTTTTTAATGAGGCAGCAATTATGGGACAATTATGGCGTATCAATGAGAATAATGTACTCTTTTTCCCTTCGCTAAGGTTTTGTCCCACAGGGTTTTCCTAACAAGGTTTTTGAGACATTGTCACAGCTATCTGCAAGTAATAATTCAACAACAAGCTCTCTCTTTAAATTGTGCTGGAATGATATCAACAAATGAAGAAAATCATACACATCTTATGAAGAATGTTATAATATCGGCTACACATAAGAAGATTTTTATATATACATATTACAGACGAAAGATGATATCATTATTCAAAAGGTTCATGAATACTTGATTGCACACTTCAGGGGGAGAATCATGCTGTCATGCTGTACTCTTTTTCCTTCGTCCAGGTTTTGTCCCACAGGGTTTTCCTGACAAGGTTTTAACGAGGCAGCGGCTGTACTATTTTTCCTTCGTTCAGATTTTGTCCCACTGAATTTTACTGACAAGGTTTTAACGAGGCAGACCTAAAGCACTACAGCACTAAAGTACTAAAGTACTAAAGCAATACAACAATGAAGCAATGAAACACTTTAGCACTTCATAATTCGAAGTTTCCAGTACATGATTTGTACTACTTATCATTGATGTCATTTCGGATATTAGACTCAATGATGAATGATGGTCAACATCAGGGGGAGCAACTGTACTCTTTTTCCTTCGCTCAAGTTTTATTCCACTGGGTTTTCTTAGCAAGGTTTTAACGAGACATACAATTGAGCTATTGAGCAATAAGTCATTAAAGGGGGAGTGTTATAAAATCATTACCTAATTTCATTACATCACATCCAATATTACCTAATATTTACTATATTTAATGTATTAATGACTTGTATTTTTCCCCTATATTTTCCTATAAATAGGCCTATATTCATTGTAATGAATTGCACCATTCTTGATCAAGAAGAATTCTCCTCCTTCTCTCTAGCTCTCAATCTCTCTCTCTATTTCTAGTTTAGATTTTTGATAGTTTCACAACACTAATTTATAATATTTTATAACAATTATTACTTTTTTGGAACTCCATTTTGAGACAAGAAATTATAAGCGACATTAAAGTTTCATAGATAAGGAATGTAATATACATATGATACTCGAGTCCACGTGGATTAATTGCTAAAACATGAAAAATATTTTTATCACCCTAAGCATAATTTTTTGAAACCGAATGTTAATGTCCCACAATATTTTCTATTCAAATGGACGATTGTTTAACATGGTGATAACATGAAACAAATTCTAAAGTTCAATAAATTGAATGATCCGATTCAAAGTGTAGTGGTATAAATAACACTATCCCAAACTTCTTATAATCCATCTAAGCCAAATTTTTAATATTTTATAAAATATTTGTTTTGTGTAATAACAACCAAATTGAGGGCCCTCTTATAAATAACATATTTTAAAATATTTAATACCTTGAATGAATGTCAAAGTTATTAGTGAATTGGCTATCACGTTATATTGAATTACTTCTGCCAATCTGTCAACGTGACATCTCCCATAATAAATCTCACAAATTCCACCATTTTCCCCACTTCACACCAACTACTTCAAGCCTCCCCATCCCACCCCCTTTACATAAACAGTGTGTACACACACAGAGTGGCGGACGCAGATTTTCTGCTATACTGGGACACAAATTAATCTACATTTTTTGCGACAGCCTTTACGGGGGTTCAGTGGCAGCGCCCCCAAAATTTTTTTCCTAGAAAAAGACAAAAAAATGAAAAAAGTACTTAAAATTTTATTACAATTGTTCCCTACGCATTATCATATTTTGATAATATTCCATAATTACATTATTTTCGACATTATCAAGTACATCATTCTCTACATATGCAATTAAACTATCATTCAACAACTGATCTCCGAGACGATTACGTAAACGATTCTTAACATAAGTCATTGCAGAAAATGATCTCTCGACTGTAGCAGTAGCCACGAGAAGAATTAAACTCAATGTCACAAACTTGTACACTAGTGGATGCACTTCGTGTTTATTTTTTGCAACTAACTTCTTTGCAAGATTACCAAGGCCATTAATCCTCCAAAATCTTCATCAGTGCGCATGTCAAGAATATATGTATCAAGCTGATCATCAAGTTCCAAAATATTTGTCGCATCAAATTCTATCGGATAATACTCACATAGTTAAAGAAATTTGTTCTTATCAAAAGCAGCAAATGAATTATTTGGAGACAAATATGCAACACAAAGAAGTAAGTCACTATTTACTTCAGAAAAAACGATCATTAAGCTCTTGAAGTTGCATATCAATGATGGCATAAAACATTTCCACACAGAAGTGATGCAAATTTGTCACCGTGTCACGCCTTGAACGGCCCAAAGCTATGAACATATCATCCATATTGGGAATACTGATGTCATGTGCTTCACAGAATGAACAAATAATCTCAAAAAAAGAATTCCACCCATCATCTCTCATCATTTGGAGCTGCATTTTGTTGGGAATTAGGACGCAACTAATCCCGCCCAGGATCGATGTGACACAAATAAATTGGACTGAGAAAATATAAATACGCAAAAATAAAATGCAAATACGAAACACAAAGATTTACGTGGTTCAGCAATTTGCCTACGTCCACGGACCCACACCAATATATTTCACTAACTCGAAATATGAGGAGTACAAAAATACTACACTGTATTTTTATCTGCCTATGCAAAGGCTATTCTCTCCAACTCACTTTTCTCCCTATTTTGTGAAATGTCTCTCTTGTGTTGCTCTCTACACAAGATCACTCTTTGTTGTGGTGGTGTATTTTTCATTGAGGTTTTGCCCTCTATTTATAGGGAAAGTTTGGACAAAGAATCAACAATGGAAGGAATAAAATAGGTGTGAACATATGAGGATTGTAGGCTAATGGTGTCTTACCAAATAGGTGTGAACATGGACTATTAATGGTGGCTTGCCAATTTCAACAAAGTTGGCTTTATTTTCCACATTTAGCTCCATTTTTCAACAATCTCCCACTTGGGGATAAATGTGGCTTCCCCTGAGATATCTCCTTCTTACAACTCTTTGTGAAATATGGTGTGAGTCATTTCCTTTGTCTTCACTTCAGAAGACCAATTGAAGCTGAGCACAGCTCCAATTTTTCCTTTGTTACTGTCTTGGTCATCATGTCGGCTGGGTTCTTGCTACCCTGGATCTTCTCTAGTGTTAATACTTCATCCTCTAGAAGAGACCTGATGAAGTGATAACGGAGTCCAATGTGCTTGGTTCTAGAATGAAATGCTGAATTCTTTGCCAGATGTATCGCACTCTGACTATCACTGTGCAAAACATTCTTCTCCTGACTGAATCCCAATTCTGCCAACAAACCCTGTAACCAGATCATTTCTTTGCTAGCCTCGGTTACTGCCACGTACTCTGCTTCTGTAGTGGATAGAGCAACAATCTTCTGTATCTGCGAAATCCAGCTAACTGCAGTAGTACCTACTGTGAAAACATAACCAGTAGTGCTCCTTCTGTGATCTACCTCACCAGCAAAATCTGCATCTACAAAACCTTGTAGAGCCACCTCGCCTCGTCCAAAGCATAAGCATCTATCAGTAGTTCCCCGTAGATATCTTAATATCCACTTTACTGCTTCCCAATGCTGCTTTCCTGGATTTGCCATAAACCTGCTCACAACTCCCACTGCATGAGCAATATCTGGTCTGGTACAAACCATGGCATACATCAAACTTCCAATGGCTGAGGCATATGGTATTTTAGCCATGAAGTTTATCTCGTCCTCTGTCTTAGGACTCTGATCACTAGATAGACGGAAGTGATTAGCTAGTGGCGTGCTGACAGCCTTCGCACTGCACATGTTAAATCTCTGCAGGACTTGACTAATGTACTTGGCCTGAGATAACTGCAAGATACCCTTCTGCTTATCTCTGAAAATCCTCATTCCGAGAATCTGCTTCGCTGCACCCAAGTCCTTCATTTCGAATTCTGCTGACAGCTGCATCTTTAACTTCTTGATTTCGTCCATATCTGAGCCTGCTACTAACATATCATCGACATAAAGTAGAAAAATTATATAACTGGACTCGAATCTCCTGAAGTCGCAACAATGGTCAGCATTACATTTGAAGTAGCCATTTTTCTGCATAAATCCATCGAACTTCTTATACCACTGTCTCGGGGCTTGCTTTAAGCCATACAGGCTCTTCTTCAATTTGCAAACGAGCTTCTCCTTTCCTTTGACTGAGAAGCCTTCTGGCTGCTGCATATATATTTCCTCCTCAAGGTCACCATGGAGGAAAGCAGTTTTTACATCTAACTGCTCCAAGTGCAAACCCTCTGCTGCAACAATACTCAAGACTGATCTGATTGTTGTCAGCTTCACAACTGGCGAAAATATTTCCGTGTAGTCAATTCCTTCTTTCTGCTGGAAACCTTTGACCACCAACCTCGCCTTGTATCTCTTTGATCCATCATGTTCCTCCTTGATTCTGTACACCCACTTATTGTGTAGAGCTCTCTTTCCTGTAGGTAACTCAGCTAGTTCCCACGTCTGGTTAGAGATGAGAGATTTTATCTCGTCTTTCATCGCAAGCTCCCACTTGCCAGAATCACCGACCTGACATGCCTCATGATAGCATTCAGGTTCACCTGCATCAGTAAGTAACATGTAACTCATGTACTTTCTATTTGGAACATGAGGTCTGGTTGACCTTCTAAGAACAGGGACTGGAGACTGTGATGCATCAGTCTCTAGAACAGGCTCCTGTAACTGCAGATCCTCCTCTGTCTGCTGCGACATACTACTTTCTGGAGCATCCAACTCAACATATGTTGGATCATCATGTACTGTGTCATCGGACTGCACTGCATTTCTGTCCTTGTACATAACCTTCTCGTTGAATATGACATCCCTGCTTCTGATGACCTTTCTGTTCTGGTCATCCCATAAGCGGTAGCCGAACTCATCTCCGCCATATCCAATGAATGTGCACTTTAGTGATTTGGGGTCTAACTTGCCCCTTGCCTGGTCACTAATATGTGCATATGCGACACATCCAAAAACTTTCAAGTGGGAAAGTTTTATTTCTTTTCTGCTCCATACTTCCTCCGGTATCCTGTACTCCAACGGTACCGAGGGTCCTCGATTGATCAAGTACACCGCTGTGTTGACTGCTTCTGCCCAAAACTGTTTGGGCAAGCCTGCATGTAACCTCATGCTTCTGGCTCTCTCCGTTAATGTCCGGTTCATACGTTCTGCAACTCCATTTTGATGTGGAGTCCCTGGCAACGTCCTCTCCATTTTGATGCCATTCTGGTAACAGAACTTCTTGAACGCCATATCCGTATATTCTCCTCCGTTGTCGGACCTCAGCTTCTTTACTCGCAATCCTGTTTCATTTTCCACCATGGCTTTCCACTTCTTGAACACATCGAATACTTCGGACTTGTGTCTCAAGAAATAAACCCACACTTTTCTCGAGTGGTCATCAATGAAAGTCACAAAGTATGACTTTCCGCCAATGGATGAAACTGCGGTTGGTCCCCAAACGTCTGTGTGGACTAACTCAAGTTTCTCTTGCTTCCGAGTTCTGCCACTAGTGTTGAAACTCACCCTGGTCTGCTTCCCAAAGATGCAACTCTCGCATAAGTCTATATCAGTAGACTGAAGCTCTGGTAGTTTCCCCTTTGCATGCATATACTTGAGTCCCTTCTGACTCATATGCCCAAGTCTCTGGTGCCACAAGTTTGGGCCCTCCTTGCTTTCAGCAACTGCAATTGTCACACAAGCATCCGTCGTTGTGTAGAGGGTGCCAGTATCCTTGCCTCGAACGATAATCATGGCGCCCTTGGTGATCTTCCAGTTATCACCAGAGAAGGTGGTGACATGTCCTTCTCCCGACAATTGCTTGACGGAGATCAAGTTCTTCCTCAATTCTGGAATATGTCTCACGTCCTTCAGCTTCCACACAGATCCATTGATCTTGATCTGTACATCACCCTTTCCGACCACGTCACACGGTTGATCATTACCGAGATAGACTCTACCAAAATCACCCCGCGTATAGTTTACAAAAAACTCCTTGTTTGAGGTAGCATGAAAAGATGCTCCGGAATCAATCACCCAGTATTCCGTTTTTCTCTCCAAAGAGCATATCAAAGCATCGTCCGCTTCCTCTTCCACAACATTGACTTCTGTCCTGTCCTCCTTTTCTTTTGGAGGTGCTGTGCACTGGTTTTTGTAATGACCGGTCTTGCCACACTTCCAACATTCCACAACCTTTGTCTTGTTGGAATTGTTTGGATTTCTGGACCTCGATCTGCCACTTCTGAATTTGCCGTTACCCCGCCCATTTCCTCTGTTGGAACTCCTGCCTCTGCTTTCCACGTTCAACGCCGATCCTGAAGTTGAGACACCTTCTGACTGTCGTCTGATCTCCTCCGTTAAGATCATGCTTACGACATCATCGAACTTCAATTTTGACTTTCCGGCAGAGCCACTAATTGCTGTGACTGTACCATTCCAGCTGTCTGGCAACTGCCCAAGAATTAACAGAGCTCGAACTTCATCACTAAAAGTGATTTCGACTGTGTTTAGCTGGTCCGTCACTTCATTGAATTCATTTAGGTGCTCCCCAAATCTTCCGCCTTCGGCCATCTTCATATTGAACAGCTTTTTAATTAAGTGGACTTTATTTGCTGCAGATGGCTGTTCATACATGCTAGAAAGGGCTGCCATGAGAGACTCTGTTGTCTTCTCATTTTTTATGTTGAAAGCCACTGACTTTGACAACGTCAGCCTGATTGTGCCGAGTGCTTTTCGATCAAGCAACTCCCAATCCCCCTGGCTTATATCTTCTGGCTTTTCTTTTAGTGGCTTGTATAGATCCTTCTGGTACAGATAGTCCTCCATTTGCATTTTCCAAAATCCAAAATTTGAACCATCAAATTTGTCAATTTTGGATATTTTCTCATCTGTCGACATTGTTCACACTCAATCACAAAACAGTCTAAAGAAATCTTTTCTGATGTGGAAGATCAGTCAAAGCTGCAACCACAGAGCATACTAAGAATTTCAAAAGATCTCAATGAGCCAAAGCTCTGATACCAATTGTTGGGAATTAGGACGCAACTAATCCCGCCCAGGATCGATGTGACACAAATAAATTGGACTGAGAAAATATAAATACGCAAAAATAAAATGCAAATACGAAACAAAAAGATTTACGTGGTTCAGCAATTTGCCTACGTCCACGGACCCACACCAATATATTTCACTAACTCGAAATATGAGGAGTACAAAAATACTACACTGTATTTTTATCTGCCTATGCAAAGGCTATTCTCTCCAACTCACTTTTCTCCCTATTTTGTGAAATGTCTCTCTTGTGTTGCTCTCTACACAAGATCACTCTTTGTTGTGGTGGTGTATTTTTCATTGAGGTTTTGCCCTCTATTTATAGGGAAAGTTTGGACAAAGAATCAACAATGGAAGGAATAAAATAGGTGTGAACATATGAGGATTGTAGGCTAATGGTGTCTTACCAAATAGGTGTGAACATGGACTATTAATGGTGGCTTGCCAATTTCAACAAAGTTGGCTTTATTTTCCACATTTAGCTCCATTTTTCAACACATTTTACATAATTTTACCAATCTCATGGCATTGACAATATCTTGATCTTTTCTTTGTAATGCTTTTGATAATTCATTTGAAATGTCCAAGATCTTTTTCATCAGATGTAGATTAAATGCAAAATCAAAGTTGAGCATCAACTCCAATAAAATACATGCCTCACCTCTTGTTCCTGTACTAGTAGAATCATTAGTAATTGTAAACATATATTGGCTTTGAAATCTCAAATTTTCAACACTCAAACAAAAATTCAAACATAACAAAAATTCAAATCCAAACTCCAAAATCTAAATCTTGATTCCAATTTCCACAAACAACAAGCAAATAAATTAACAATGATACCATATTCCAAATAACCAAAATAAATCAACTAATCAACTAATCAAATTCATGGCAGAGGCAGACCAAAGTTCAAGATTCACATGTATGTTCAAAATCAAATAATCAATATTCAGTAACCAGGCACACAGCCAGGCAGAGGCGGCACTACAGCAGGTAATCTGATTCTCAATGCAATAGTGAAAAAAGAAAGAAAGAAAGAAAACACCTACCAGGAGAGGACGAGATGACTAGCAGCAGCAGCAGCCGACGAAGCCGGGAAGGTCAGTTTGACAGCAGCCAACAGGCGACAGCTCTCGCTCGCCTCTCGGTCTCGGTTCACTGTGCGGCGCTGCCGTTGGTCTTGGTGATCCAGTCAGTGACTGTGGCTGTGGGTCACCGGAAGAAGTTAGCCAGTTAGGTGAGGGTGTGGCGCCGGTGAGGTCGATCCTTTGAAATGCTGCGGCCGGGTGAGACTGTGAGAGCCTGAGACTTGAGAGCAGTTTGAGAGAGGAGGGAAGCCTGGAACTGGAAGGGAGAGTCGGGAGACGAGCAGCTGGGAGCCTGGGAAATGGTTTCAGAGTTCAGACTTTGAGATTGAGTGTTTGAGAAGTCTCCACCGGTTTTTTTTTTTTTAAAAAAAAAATATACTGAATTTTTCTGAGGCAGGTGACTAAGGAGGCCCAGTGTGGGTCCGTCCCTGCGCGCGCACACACATATTCTGAGTCTTGTACTAAAATATATGGAAGCTAAATTTGAAGAACAAGAGCCTCAAGAAAATGATGTCGATTCTCCTCTATCTGGTGATGAAGCAACTGAAGAGATTTATGAGCCAGCACCGAAGAAAAGGTTTGATATTATGTTTCTTCAACATTTTTTGTCCTGTGAAAATCCTGGCTCACCCACTAGATATAATGTATTTATATTTGTGTAGTAGGAAGGGATCAAACAAGTGCCATTTGGCGACGGCGGTCCACCGCCGGATTCTTGGTGTTGGAGAAAGTATGGACAAAAACCTATAAAGGGATCACCTTATCCGAGGTAAAGAATTTGCTATATTTCTACTGTGTTGGCAAATTTTCTTGTTGTAGCCGCCGGCCTCCGGCAAATTAGGTGGCAGGACAAGGCAGAGGGCTGCCAGCAGCCGACGGATTTGGTGGCGGGGTTTGATGTTTGTTATCGAAAAGAGTGGATAGATCATAGATTATAGTGGCGGCTTTCACACTAAAAGATATTATTGAATGGGATCATTGATTAGTAGTTGAAATTAGTTTAATATTTAAGTTTTTGGTATTAAAAAAAAAAATGAATAAGTTAGGAGTTGTTTGGAAACTTTTGATAAAAAAAAATTTAGTAAATTTTATAAAGTTAACGTAATGTGTGATTGAAAGTTGATGAAAATCTTGAATCCCAATAATTTTTTGGTTAAATTTAAGTTCCACTAGTCAAAATATGATAAAATCATAGGAATTTTTTTTTTAAAAAAAAAAAATAAATCACGCAAGCACTTAGGGATGTCAACGAGTTTTTTTTTTTTTTTGCTCTAGCCAAAGCTCGTCTAAAAAATAAGGCTTTACTCGAGCTTTTTCGAGCCGAGACAGGTCGAGTTTCGAGCTTTTAAATTTTATTTTATTTTTATAATAAAATCCATAATTTTTTTATTGAAAATGTATATATACAACAAGCCGAGCTTGTGATCGAATTTCAGTGCTTAAGCTTTTTGATCAGACTTTTTTTTGGCTCGAGTCGAGCCAGAGCTCATCCCTAAAAAAAAGTGCAGCTTGAGCCGTGAGCAAGGCTAAGCCCGAGCTTTTTTCCTGTCTAACGGCTCGGGCCTACGATCCATTTTGTCATCCCTACAAGCACTTGCTAAATGATTGAATAATTTTGTGAGTTCACGT
The DNA here is from genome assembly GCA_963555705.1 of Ligustrum vulgare. Taxonomy (NCBI): domain Eukaryota; kingdom Viridiplantae; phylum Streptophyta; class Magnoliopsida; order Lamiales; family Oleaceae; genus Ligustrum; species Ligustrum vulgare. The sequence goes on from OY743190.1 coordinate 2,188,854, forward strand.
TAGAATGAGAATAATATAAAACACAATAGCTATTGAATTAGATGATGGAGCCGGTTACTTACGTGTGTTTGATTTTAGTTAAAATGAATTTTTTTTAATGAATAGTGATTGTTAAGAGAATTGATGGTTGAAAAATCATATATTGTGGACTTGACTTTTAATGAATGGTTGAGATTGAGTACCGTAGAAAAATGAGAAAATTTTAATGAAAACTAAACGAGGGCATAATATGTTTCTTTCTTTAATCATGCACATGTAATTTTTTTTTTTTTCAAAAAAAAATAAGGTTTGTTTACCATAATTAGTTTTGCCTTTGTTTGGTAAACCCTTTATAAGAATAACGACGTGTCAACATTTTATTTATATATTTTTTTGAAAAGTAAAAATTTGTGGCTGAAAATTTTGATCAATCGAAATTGTTGACTTTTCAAAAAAAATAAAAAAATAAAAAAGAACCAATGAAATGTTACCATATGAACATGAAAACATAATTTATAAACATATTTTTTACCAAACATATCACAATTAAGACCCTATCTGCTAATAGAATTTTTTTCCAATTTTTTCATCAAACTCATTTTCAATCACATATTTTTATGATATCCACTAATTTTCACATTTTCCAAACATTTTTCAGCCACGCGTTCCTTTTTTTTCCCCTTTTCATTAAGCTCTAAGTGGAGGAACTTTAGTGCACCCTCGGGTAATGTGTGAGGTTCCTTAGCTAACCGAGTAGCTCTAGAAGCATGCTATATATATATATATATATATATATATTACTTGCCAACCGTTCTGTTATGTTTAATTCGTCCATTTCCTAATTTACCTGCCGACAATTGTCTGAAAACACAAATATTTCCTCGGAATGAAGCTGCCATAGGACAAAAGGCAATATTGAGCTTGTATTGATCATTCCACACAATGTTAATGTGCTTCACAAGACTTCCAACATTACCAACATGATAAAAAAATTCTAATCTAAAGCAAACTGCAAAACTGGGTCTGGGTTCATGGACGAGATGCCATTGGCAATGAGGACACAGTTCATGAGAAAATATATTATTCAGAAACAAAAACTTCGTATGTTACTTTCTAGTTGTCACTGAGTTTTCATTTTCTTCTTCTTGTGTGAAAGCCGAAAACTATGCATTAGTAAAGAACGTGATTTTTGTGCCCAAATATTGAATTTCCTAGGTATTTTGTAGTTGTTTCTAAGTAAAATAATGAATTGCAGGGGATATTATAGGTGTAGCAGCTCAAAAGGGTGCTCAGCTAGAAAACAAGTAGAGCGGAGCCGGCTTGAACCCACAGAGCTCCTAATCACCTACTTTTGTGAACATAACCATCCTCTCCTAGCCACCACCAAAAACCACCATAACCTCTCCACCGCATCTGCCTCGACCGACTCTCCACCGCCTCGCTTCCAGCCAAATTCCCTCCGGAGGAATGTGCAGTCTACGTACGCAAACCAACTGGACTTGGAGCCAGCCAATAATGGTTTTTCCGAGCTTTCCGGAGAGCTTGGGTTGTTAGCCGACGTAAGATACACTGTAATGGACTGCCCGAACTTTGTGTGGCCTTCGTGGGATCATTTGGACGTGGAAGTCTTCATGCCTATTGGTGAAGAGGAGTATTAGAAATACAGAAAAATATTCCTTAGAAGCTCTCATTCCTTCTAGAATAATAGTCTGTTATTATGTTGAAATTTGTTATTCCACATGGCTATATATATATGCCTTCTTGTAATTGATAATCAATGAGAATTAATTCCATTCAAGTGCCCTTTTTATTTTTTCTATCTTCTAATAGGCCATCAGCCCACGTGACTTCAGTCCATAACTCACAGTTGCCTGGTTTCAGTCATTCTCCAGCCCACCAGATAAGGTCGCTTCAATCCAATTCAGATGTTATCGCTCTTGGAAATTCTTTGTCTTCCTCTGCTCTTTCTACAGATCAATGCCAGCAATTGATCTCTTTCCTCAGCACTCAACTTCATCACGGGACGCTCGACACTTCACCTAAAACCTCTTCCACCAGCTCCACGCCCTCTGCCTCAAATTTTGCTGGTATTGTTTCTCATACAAATTTTGGTAAATGGGTTCTTGACACAGGTGCAACCCACCATGTTTGCTGTGATATGTCTTTATTTTGTACCTCTCTTACCTCCCACAACACTCACCTCCACCTTCCTAACGGTCACCGTGTCAAAATCCATTGTATTGGGTCTGTGCAATTGTCTGAGCATCTTATACTTTCCAATGTCTTATTTGTGCCTGATTTTAAAATCAATCTTTTGAGCATAAGCTCCCTCACTCAATCTCTAAATTGTTCAGTAACTTTTTCTTCTGTTTCTTGTACCATACAGGACCTTACTCGGGGCTCGACGATTGGGAGGGGTAGGCGTGCAGGAGATCTTTATTTCTTAGAGTTGGGAGTTTTTGATTGTAATTCTCAAAGTTTCCCTAGTTGTTCTATTTTGCAGTCTGATTCTGTAATGTCAAAACATGCTATTTGGCACTATAGATTAGGCCATCCGTCACTTGTAAAACTTCAACTATTACATAATCAATTACGAATTCCTAGTTCTTTTTTTAACTCTTCTCCTCATTGTCCCATATGTCCATTGGCCAAGCAACGTCGTTTACCATTCACTTCCCATAACAATCTATCACCTAATGCTTTTGATTTAATACATATTGATGCATGGGGTGCTTTCCATGTTCCAACCGTTTCAGGGCATCGTTACTTTCTCACCATTGTTGATGATTGCACTAGAGCTACTTGGGTATATTTGCTGCGTGCTAAATCTGAGGTTAAAACCATTTTTCCAGCTTTTTATAAACTGATTTTAACCCAATATAGTATACCAATCAAATCTGTCCGTTCAGACAATGCACACGAACTTGCTTTCACTGACTTCTTTCGATCCAAAGGCATAATCCATTATTTTTCTTGTGTTGAAACTCCTGAACAAAATTCTGTTGTTGAACGTAAACATCAACACATTCTCAATGTTGCTCGTGCCTTATTGTTCCTGTCACAGATTCCAATTTGTTATTGGGGGGATTGTATTCTCACGGCAGTTTACTTAATCAACCGCACACCCTCACCCTTGTTGTCTAACAAAACTCCTTTTGAGTTATTGAATCATTCACCTCCTTCTTACAGTCATCTTCGAAGTTTTGGATGTCTCTGTTATGGTTCCACACTCACTCAACATCGTTCGAAGTTCTCACCTCGTGCTCGAGCTTGTGTTTTTCTTGGATATCCTTTTGGTTACAAGGGTTATAAGTTGCTTGACTTAGCTTCTAACACGGTTTTTATCTCACGCAATACTGTGTTTCATGAGCTTCTATTTCCCTTCGCCAAGTCCCAATCCATTCCACCCTCCTTAGATATTTTCCATGATAGAGTTCTCCCTAACACTTTTCCTTCTACTTCCCTTCCTGACTATAATGCTCAACACATGCCTGTTACCACCTCTATCCCTCCATCCTCCTCTACTCGTGATCCTTTACCTGTGTCTCCACTTACATCTTTACCTTTACCTTCTTCTTCATTCCCAAGGCCTTCACGACCTCACCGACCGACCAAACCACCCTCTTATCTATCTGATTATCATTGTTCTTTGGCCACTCACTCCCATATTCCATTACCTCATTCCACTGCCCATCCATTATCTTCTGTTTTATCTTACCACAAGCTGTCCCCTCACTTTCGTGCCTACATCTTTGCCATATCTATTCCTTCTGAACCTCAAACTTTTTCCCAGGCAATTCAGTTTCCAGAATGGCGTAAAGCTATGGATGTTGAGTTGAAAGCTTTGGATCAAAATGACACTTGGTCTATTGTTTCTCTTCCACCTGGAAAACATCCAGTTGGATGTAAATGGGTATATAAGCTCAAGTTTCACGCTGATGGCAGCATTGAACGCCACAAAGCTCGTCTCGTGGTAAAAGGGTACACACAACAGGAAGACATTGATTTTTTGGATACTTTTTCCCCTGTTGCAAAACTTGTTACTATTAAGGTTTTGCTATCTTTGGCTGCTGTTTTTGGTTGGTCTTTGACTCAGTTGGACGTTCATAATGCCTTTCTACATGGTGAGCTAAACGAGGAAGTCTATATGATCATTCCCCAAGGTTATGTTTGTCGAGAGGGGGAGACTTTACCATCTGATGCAGTTTGCAGATTACATAAATCATTATATGGCCTTAGACAAGCTTCTCGACAATGGTTTTCAAAGTTTTCTGGTGTTTTACTAAAGGAAGGATTCTCACAATCATCCAACGATCATTCCTTGTTTATCAAACACACTGGTAATACCTTCTTGGCACTGTTGGTTTATGTTGATGATATAATTGTTGCTAGCAATGATCAAAAGGCAGTTGCAAAATTGAAAGCATTTCTTCATGATCAGTTTAAGCTCAAAGATTTGGGGGATCTTAAGTACTTCTTAGGCCTTGAAGTGGCTAGATCACAATCTGGGATTTCTATCTGTCAGCGAAAATATGCCTTAGAACTTCTTTCTGAGACTGGTTATATAGGTTCTAAGCCAGCCTCAATACCAATGGAAGCAAACTTGAAGTTGTCACAAGATGATGGGGAGTTGCTTAAAGATCCTACCAGCTATAGACGGTTGATTGGGAAGCTTTTATATTTAACCATCACTCGTCCTGATATTTGTTATGCCGTCAATCACCTTAGTCAGTTTATGCAATCACCACGGGAACCTCATTTGAAGGCTGTTGTTCGTATTCTTCAATATATAAAAGGTAATCCGGGGCAAGGCATTTTCTTCTCCAGTAAGTCTGCCATTCAGCTTAAAGCTTTTACTGATTCAGATTGGGCCACTTGCCCAGACTCAAGGTGCTCAATCAGTGGTTTTTGTGTTTTTCTTGGAACTTCTCTTGTATCATGGAAATCAAAGAAACAACAAACCATATCTCGTTCTTCAGCTGAAGCTGAATACCGTTCCATGGCAAATACTACTTGTGAAATTGTTTGGTTACTTGCCTTGCTCAAAGACTTAAAAGTCACTCATCATGAACCAGTTTTATTATTCTGTGATAACCAAGCCGCCATTCATATTGCAGCAAATCCGATTTACCATGAGCGAACAAAACATATAGAAATAGATTGTCACATCGTCCGTGAGAAGATTCAAGCTGGGTTGCTAAAAACTTTACATGTGACCACTCAAAACCAGCTTGCTGACATTTTGACAAAGGCACTTCATCCACATCAGTTTCATTTTCTTCTCAGCAAGATGGGAGTTCATAACCTTTACTCTCCATCTTGAGGGGGAGTATTAGAAATACAGAAAAATATTCCTTAGAAGCTCTCATTCCTTCTAGAATAATAGTCTGTTATTATGTTGAAATTTGTTATAGTTTGTTATTCCACATGGCTATATATATCTGCCTTCTTGTAATTGATAATCAATGAGAATTAATTCCATTCAAGTGCCCTTTTTATTTTTTCTATCTTCTAATAAGGAGGAATCTTTTTTTGGGGATCTTGAGGACTTGCCGGAGTCTTCGGTCCTCCGGCGGCGCAGCGTAGAGACACCATGTTGCGTGGACACCATATAATAGAAATGTTGACAAACTTCCAATGCAATAGATTCAAAGTAAATAAATCTGACCTCACATTTTTCATTTTCCTCATGTACAGATTTCCGGGGGGGGGGGGTGGGTGGGTGGGTGGGTGGGAGGATTTTTCCAATTTTTGTATATTATAAATTCAAAAAGTTTACCTTACCAAACGATCCATTTTACCACATACAATAAAATCACCATTTCATCTAGGATAAGAAAGAACAGAAGCCAGTGGTGGCTCAGAAGCCATAGCAGGAGGAACTAACACAGAATGTGCTAATGCATGACTGAAATAGTAACTGATATTCTCTTCTTCAACTTCCATTACACCTTCTAAAACTTTCGCTACAATCGACATCGTAGGCCTTCTGGTGTGATCGTCTTGCAAACACCACGCCGCGATCTTGATCATCCTCGTTACTTCTTCCTTATGATTCTCCATCATTTCTTCGTCATAGCTTTCAATCAGGTCGATAAATTTGTTTTCCGTTGCCTTTTCTTGCAGAAGTTTAAGTAAATGTGAACTAGATTCTGAACGCGTCCCATCAAAATTTCTTCGTCCACAAACTATTTCAAGAAGAACAATTCCAAAACTGTAAATGTCGACTTTGATTGTGATCCTTAGAAGTGATCCCCATTCTGGAGCAATATATCCAGGAGTTCCTCTCATTGTTGTTTCGATTTGGCTTTCATCTCGTTCCATAAATTTGCATAACCCAAAATCAGAGACCTTGGCATTGAAATCTTCGTCCAGGAGGATGTTATGTGGCTTTATATCAAGGTGAACGATTTTCTGATGGCATTCTTCGTGTAAATAAGCTAATCCTTTCACTATATCCATAACGATTTTTTTCCGAGTTTGCCAGTTGAGCCGATGTGACGATGATCTCTCGTCTGCGTAGAAAATCCAATTATCTAATGATCCATTCTTCAAGAATTCATAAACCAGAAGTCTGCAATTTTTTTCGGCACAAAATCCAATCAATTTCACCAGATTAAAATGGTGGATGCTTCCAATCGATTGAACTTCAGCTAAGAACTCCTCCATTCTGCGGCCCACTTTATCCAATCGCTTCACTGCAATATCAGTGCCATCTCCTAGTCTTCCCTTGTACACGGTTCCAGACCCCCCGCCCCCGATCTTCTCCTTAAACTCCTCGGTTGCCAATCTTAGATCTTCGTACGAGAACTTCATTGGCAGCCCTCGAATTTGTCCTATGCAATCCTCGTCATTATCAATATTATTTCTTCTTCGAATCATTGTTAAGATGAGAATAGAAATGCATAGAATGACAAATGCACCAGCACTTGAACCAGCTATTATTGCTGTGAAGTTTGATTTTTTCACAGATGGTGGAGATTCTGGTGCTAGTTCTGGTATGTCAAGAGGAATCTGTACCTTGATATATGTTCGATATGAGGTACCAATACGAGGAAATGTGGATTCTCTGATGGAAAGGATCTTGACTGGCATAAAACAATAACCGTCGTCTGTAATGTTTTCATAACTGAAAAATGCGGCACCACACGAGCAATTCTGCAGGCAGGCCTGTTTGCATTGATTTATATCCTTGATATTTGGAAATGCAGCTCCCAAATCAATCACATTGAAGAAAGTAACATTTTCGATTTCAACCAGTTGATGTTGATCCAAGGATTGTTGACAGGATAATGGAGTTATTCTCGAACAACCTAGACTTGGTAACTGAGATTGCACTGATCTGAAATACTGACTTTTGTTGAGGCTAATCGGACAACTACATTGGCCTTCTCGGCATATTCCATATTCTCCACAACTTCGAGGATATTGACATTCTCCTAGATCTTCTCCAACCATGTCAAGAAGCTCGACTAATCCCCTACCGCCATCATGTTGGTATATCTTTAAACCCCCTTTGCTATCGAGTTTTAGAAACACGATTACTGTGTCTGATGAACGGGAGACTTCATATTCACCATAATTCAATTGACCTCTGGTTCCCAATGCCACAAGAAGTCCTACTTGGCTGAACTCTGCAAAAACCAGTTCATCGGGATTTCCCATGTTTAATGTCGGAAATAGCTGGTAATACATCATTGGAGGACCTTGATCCACTTCAGTATATGCAGTAAAACCTAATGAAGATGTTATAGTAGCATAATATTGACCCTGAGACCAGTTCGATTGAGAAGAAGTTACAGTTAATCTTTGACCCTCTTTCAGTTTCTGACCAACAAGAAGCGTATCGGTTGGATGATCAAAAGATTGCCAAACGGGGCTTCCTTCATCATCGAAGAGAATTAAATTCCCAGAATCCAAAATATTCATACCAGCCACAGATGAAGTGTTGGTAGACCATATTTTGGTACCATCTGAATTTAGCAGAACTAAACCTTCTTCTCTTGTAAGCTGCAGCGTCATGTTCTTTGGTGCTGGATGGCCTCTATTTGCCGACCAAACTACACTGAAATCGTATCCACCGTCACCACCAGCAACAACAACAGAGAACGAGTAATAGGTACAACTAGTATCAATGCAGTAAAATCCACATGCAACAACAAGTCTATCTTCAATTTCACTCATTTGTCTTAGGAGTACTGTTCTTCTTTCCAATCCATCACTATTCCACGTCGATTGCAGGGTTGAGTTAAGGTAGACTATAGGGTTATTTGATTCTTCAAAACTTTTTATTTTGACTTGAGCATGGCAGACAGCGAAAAGGGAAGAGAGAAAGAGAGACAAAATGGAGTAGGCCATTGTTTCTAACTTTCTATAATGTTTAATCTCTGTTCCTTTGATACTAGTTAAGAGAATAATTGCGCCGTCATGCTTGGGATGTGAGGATGTAGCACAGTATGCTCATTGACACTACTCATCAGGCTCGAACAGGTTTTTGAAATCAAACCTCTTTTTAGGAGCCCACACAGGTTTCATCCACCTCTAGTTAGCAGCCTCGTGCAGTCCAAAACTTACGAGGTTCTCTTTTCTAACAATATGCTTGGTGTTAGTCGAGCTTGTACACTATTTTCAACTATTAGAAAAGACAAACAAGTTAAAATATTTTGTAATTTCCAAATCAGCATTACCTTGCTATGCAAAAGGTGATGGAAAGTAACAACAAAAGATCATCCACTTTAATAATCAACCTGATTTGAATCTTTCATACTTGCAAGGCCGGCTGTATAGATTATTGAATTTAATAGTTTTATTATGGCAAATTATCAATTAAGTCGAGTCATGGAAGGCCGGTCTTTTAGATCGGATTGATGATGTGACATCCAATCTGACGTTACTTTGACACTAAATATGCCAATAAGAATATAATCATATCATTTATCTAAGTGCTTTCACACTTCAAATGCAGCAAAATCATAATTTTCCTTAGAAAAATGTTACTATTTTATCCATATTGGCATATTATTACTATATTAGGTGTCAAGATAATGTCAGATGGGATACAACGTCATCTTTCCATTATTCACCCATGTTGTCCTTTAGTAAGTTTGGACTATTTTTTTGGGACTAATAGGTTCAAGACTTAAAGTTAAGGAATTGAAGGAGCACAAAATTAAAGTTTGGTAATGTTATTCGATGCTGTGCAAGAGATCATTCAATTTTTTTTTATTTATTTATTTTTTTACATGTTATTCGAATGTACACAATATATTCAAATCAAGTTAACCATATATGTTTAACGATTCCATGTAAAAACTTAGCCGTTAGGGAAGTGAAATATAAATTGATTTATATTTTAATAATTGGCTTAAGAAAGAACTAATACAAAAACCAAAACCAAGACTAAGATCATAGCAGCTTCAGGGACCTCTCTCGGCTTTAACTGACTAAAAGTCCTCCAAGAGGTCATCCATAATATCAAATAAATCATTTTCGTCCTTGGTTTTCAATATTCTCTTAATGTGCTGAACTTCAAAGTTGATATTTTTTTTTTTTTTTATTAACAATTTTCATACAAGGGCGACATATATTAGAAAGTATGACGATTATGAAACTCTGTCGCAATCTATATGTGAACAGACTATCTATTTTTGTAAGTTTTAATGATCCTGAGAACGTGCACCACTATATAACACCACTTTCCAAGTCATTCTCAACACAATCTATCAGAAAGGACGCGGGGGGGGGGGGGGGGTGGGCGAGGGAAAAAAAAAAAAAGACTGGTGATTTAATGAGGAGTCCAGAATGCAGTTTGCTGTGCTACTGTCAACTGTTTGATTCACGTGGAAAAAGAAAAGGAAAATCTTCTATTTTTCCATGTAATTTTTCTCACCAAAGTGGTGAGAAAATGTTTACTTGGAAAATGGTCTAAATTGTGCTACATATGGTTGTACATGAAAAACGTTTTCCAGGCCAAAAGTATCAATCAAACACAAAAGCTGAAAATATTTTTCTGACATTTTCCATGCCAATTTTTTTTTTTTTTTCAATCAAACACATTAGTTTCTCTTTTTAAGTTAAGGATGTATTCCAGAATCCTAGTCCACGAGGAACAGAAAAAAGATGATAAACCTGTAGTCATTTGCACCAGCTGTCTCAGTAGTCACCTCAGGCTCACCAAATATGATTTCCTCAGCAGCTCTTACACCTAGCCCACCAACAATTCTAGCAAAATGCTGCTGCTTAGATATCAAAGTTGGGTCATCTGAAGGAAAGAACCAGGTTAACCCACGTGCCTGACCACATGGTACCAAAGTGACTTTTCGGACAGGATCATGCCCTGGAGGTAGCGTTCTGCATGACAACACAAGCAGACGTGAATGAATATGCATAAAACTTGAAAAGAATATAAAGTATGCATAACTAGCTTATGAAAATTAGTTACGAGTATATTGCCTGAAGAATATGAAATAAACACTCTGCTCTTTAACACAATTATTATAATTTATACACTAATTTATAAGTAACACAATTTCTCAAATCACTTTTTAACCTCACAGGTTTTTCGAAATCACTTTTTAATCACACATTTTTACCTCAAAAACATAAATAAACCACAATAAAGGTCAAAAAGGCATCTGCCTTTACCAAACAGAGCCCAACTCTCATATTATAAGTAATACAATTATAAGTAATATGATCAGAATGCTAGGTGATTGTAAGATAAAAAGGCTTACATATTTCACAAGACTAGAGTTTAAAGGCAATTTCTATAGAACACGAACTAGACTGGCTATGTTTAATGGCTCTGAGTTTTGGGCTGTTAAAGGTAGAAATGTTCATAAGATGAATATAGCAGCAATGAGGATGCTACGATGGATGTAAGCTTATGCTAAGATGCATAAATGAAAATATATGCCAAGAAGTAGAGGTGATACTGAGTGAGTATAAAATAAGGAAGACTTAGGTGCTTGGATCATATTTTAAGGAAATTTGAGGTCATCATTCATTACGGATGATGTGATTTCGGTATAGCAAAATTGGAGAGAGAGTTGTAGATTAAATTAACTTGGCCCAATGTAGTTGCTAATATTCAATTCCTTTAGATCTCATCTCTCATTAGATATATTAAAAGCAACAGGAATGACCAATAAGGACTCCTATGCTTAGTTTGTTGTTGTAGAATAGGGAAACAGAACTGATAATGGTTACATTTCAAGTGCAATCACATGCATTCCCAATAAAGCACGTTTAACTTTTTTTCTCATTTATACTTCTAACATAACAGAAGGTGTCACGTGCTTAAATTCCAGATACTTAACTGCACATGCATTAATCCCAGCCTGCGTTTACCCAAAAACAGGAGAAGGTTCAGTCAGTAATCATTTCAAATTTTTCAAGTACTCAGCTCAGCTAACTCTTAGGCTTTTACTGAAATGCATGTAACTTTGGTCAATAAGATGTTTGCTATTGGCGAGAGACAAAGTTGCAATAACTGCAACATAAGGAGCCTACGGTGCAGAAAGGTTTGTGATAGTAAGATTCCCAGAGAATTTAGTTTACAGTCACAGTCAATAGAAAACAAAATCCAAAGCAAAAGATCGATTGAAGATTTAACTTTGATATTTGGAAATAAGATTATGAAGTATTGAAAAAATTGCTATTGTACAACAAAATCTAGAAATGAACTGTAGAATAGTTATGCACTTGCCCAAAGATGACATGGCCTACTTCATGGTATGCCACGAAAGTTTTGCTTTTGCCATCTGTCATAACTGTCCCTTCCATTCCGGCTACTATCCTATCAATTGAATCATCAATTTCTTTAGATGAGATTGCAGTCTTCCACGTCGACCCGCCTGAATGGCAGCCTCATTTAAGAGATTAGCAAGTTCTGCTCCACTAAAACCAGGTGTTCTAATGGCTATCACTTCAATAGATACATCTGAATCAAACTTTTTATTGCCAGCATGAACCTTTAAAATCTCTGTTCTTCCATGAATATCTGGGACATCAGCCATTACCTGTAGAAAGATTCAAAAGTGCCTAAAGTATATATGATCATTAAAATTAGAGACAGACATATTATGCATCTTTACCTGTCTATCAAACCTTCCTGGTCTCAATCATGCAGAGTCAAGAATATATGCAAGGTTAGTTCCTGCAATTACAATAATACCAGTGTTCCCCTCCAAACCATCCATTGCTGCCAGAGGCTGGTTGAGGGTCTGTCCCCTTTCATCATTCCCACCACCAATTCCCGTTTCTCTTCATCGTCCAACAGAATCAATTTCATCGAAAAATACAATAGGGAGCATTCTCCTTGGCCTTCTTGAAAAGACCACGGACATGTGAGGCACCAACACCAACAAACATCTCAACAAACTCAGAACCTGAAATTGAGGAAAATGGAACACCTGCTTCACCAGCAATTGCTTTGGCTAGTAGCGTCTTTCCAGTACCTGGAGGACCAACAAGGAGAACTCTCTTAGAGATACGGGCATCCACAGCAGTAAACCTCTCAAGCATCTTCAGGAATTCAACAACCTCCATAAAATCTAGCTTTGCTTTATACACTCCAGCAACATCATCAAATGTAAGACCAGTGTTTGGTTCCATTTGGAAGTTAGCCTTTGACTGACCAAAGGAAAGTGGAAAACCTGGTCCACCCAATTCCTCCAGAGGACCGTCTCGAGATAAGGAAAATACTCCCCAATCAAGATAAGAGGGAAGGACAAATTCCCAATCAAGTTGAATAAAAGAGAACCAGAGTTCTCTTGAGCATTGTGGGCAGCAAAGTCAATATTCTTTTCTCCGAACTTCTGAAGGAGCTCCTGGCTGAGTTGTGGGAGTTGAACACAAAATCTCTGCACTCAGTTACCCAACTCTGGAGAGAGAGAGAGAGAGAGAGAGAGAGAGAGAGTCTCAACAATCACTATGGTTCCATTTTCAAACAAGTCTACTTTTGTCATCCTATCCTTATCCAGATACTCTAAAAATACCAAATAAAACATCCTGGAGTTAGAAACACCTTACTCATCAACGAAAGATTTTCCATTGCCAATCAATGCAGGTGCAGCAAGTCCAGCATTTCCAAGCAACAATTTTACAAAGGCTCTTCTTCCTTCATGTGGCCTTTGAGCCACTGATGCTTGTACAGTGACTGTTTTCAACACCTTTCTCAATGATGGAAGACACATCGATTGGACAAACTTCTTTCCTTAATTTCCTTGCTCAAACTTTTTCTAGCATTGTGTGTAGTATACCACTTCCCACTACACATGCCAGCAATGCAGCCATTTTATTCCTCTGCACAATATAAACCTTTCAAATCAATAAAATCACTCATGATGCATCACAAGATCATTAATTAAACAATAATTCTAGAGAGACATTTTTTGGGGACATTTTTAAGTAACATTGTGACATATCACATATTCATTGGGCGGTGAGATGAGATAGTTATTTTCACCACTCATTTGGGGACATTTTTAAGTGACATATCACACATTCATTGGGCGGTGAGATGGGATAGCTATTTTCACCACCCAATGAACGTGTGACATGTCACAATGTCACTTTAAAATGTCCCTCAACAATTACTCTTAATTAAACCACTAACCAGTCACGATATTTTGCAGATTTATGTATTGTGATGACTAAGAACCAATATAACTAGAATCTTGAGCAAAACATATGTTTCAGACTATATTTATCTGCACTTATGGCCAAAAAAAAAATTCATATTGTAGTCATGACTTGCGATTTATACTGAACAAGCATCATGAACATTCAGAATTATTGAAGACAACTACATGATTTTACTCTCGTGCTAAATTTCTCATCTTATATTAATTAATCTAAAGTGTTCCCAAAAAGAACAAGACAAGAAGAAAAAGAACAAAACACGCAACTTGGCATACCTGATTGCCGATTTCAAACTTAATCTATTATTTATCTCCAATTGTTCAAAACCCACAGAAAGTCTTGAGCTTCAATGAAATAAACGCATTACTAATTCAGCTTCAAAACTGAGCTTAATTCTCGTGAAAAAAATTCAACTAAGCATACCCGAATAACGATTCCCAGCTAAATTTTCTAATAATCTCCAATTAGTCGAAACCCACAAAAAATCTCTACTTTCAAAGTAATTACTAATTCAACGACAAGAACCGAGCTTAATTCTTGCGAAAAAAGCTCAACTTAGCATATCCGAATAACGATTCCTTGCTTAATTTTTTTAATTATCTGCCAGTCGAAACCCACAATTAATCTTGAGCTTCAATGACATTAAATTAGCAAGCTTTACTAATTCAGCTACAGGCCAGAGCTTAATTCTTGTGAAAAACACGACTAAAAAACAAATAAAAACAATTAACTTCAATAATGACAGTAATCAAATAAAATTGTACAACATTTCTCTTAGCAATCCATAACAGGCCTGTAAAGAGCTGATTATTCAGAGTGAGAAATACCGCAGGAAAATGATTAAGAATTAAAGGGGGTTGATCTGTAGAGGGAATGAATTTGGTTTCCGAAAGGCATTCGTGGCATTTTCTTAATGGCTGATTTCTCACTTGTACAACCATTAGGATTTTGGGATTTTGTATTAGACTTTTTTTTTAAATAATTTGAGTTGGTAATCAAAATATTGATTCTGCTGTTTTATCTTTCACATTGATCTTTTTGTTAGACGTGAGTTTTTTCCACTTCGGTTTGATTATTAAAGGAATCGAAACATTGAAACTTTCGATTCGATTTAGTTCTATTCAATTTCAAAAATCGAACGATTTTGATTACGGTTATTTTTCTATTTTTGTTCAGTTCCTATTAAAAAAAAAAAATTGAATTGATTCAAATGTTTAAATGAGTGCAAAAACGAAATCTAATTAGAAAAAAAAAATTGCAATAAAAATAATATCGAAGTTACAATTTATTGAAATGTCTTTTTCTTTCTTGGAAAAATATACGATTTTTTGAATTTTTATAAGGTTATTACAATAAAAAAAATTTAAAAGATTTCATCACATGAATAGTTCAACTTAGTTGAAAACCAAAAAGTAATAAAACATAAACAGACCAAGACATTGACATCATGAAACAATAAATATCTAGGAAATAACCAAATATATTTTATTGATTTTATTTTTGATTTTAGTTTTGATTTTGACTTGAGAATCGATCAGTTACGATTTCGGTTGTTCTAATTAGTTTATTTATTTAAAGAAACTAAACGTTTTCAATTTTTTTGATTCAATTTTGATTTTTTTTTTTTTTTTGACCCCTTTTTTTGTGGCGCGTTTCTTTGAGTACTGAGTTGAGAGGATGACAAATGGATTGCTTGTGTAATGTGTAAATATTTATTTGTTAAGTATCTTGTGTTCAATTACACTTTTGTTGTTTAACACAATTATTATTACATTTTATAAATCAATATATAAATAACATAATTTTCAAATCACTTTTTAATCACTTTCATCCTTTCTCTACTTTTTAATAATACATTTTACCTAAAAAATATAAATAAATCAATTTATAAATTGTTACAGTGTTGCATTATTGTCCACTCGAACACAACACGTCTTTGAACATCTTGTGGTGGTGTAAAGAAATACAAAATATGTGAAATGTTGTTCCAAATTAGTGGAATATTTTGAAAATTTTGATTTATTAGTCGTTAAGAAAAGATTATGACAACACAAGTAAAAATAGGAACGATCATTCGACAGTCTGTAAGTTAATTTTTATTTTTTTTATTTTATCCATTGAAGTTTAGTTTATTTTAATTTCATCACCCAACTTTCAAATCCCTTTCAGTTTGGACAATTCGTTTCCCACAATTTGCCAACCAAACGGATTTTATGATTAGAATTTCATTATACGTAGTTCATGAACCCGACATATTCTATATTTTGACATGCAAAACTACACGTAACATTTTTAGACATAAAAATCGTGACTTGACATGTCACATTGACAAAATCACACCTTTAAAGCATTTAAAACCTATCAGTGAACTTTTGTACGTGTTCCAAATCTATCATTGAACTTAATTCATGTTCCAATTAATCACAATTCGTCGATATTCATTTCCTACTTGTCCTTCCATCGGCATCCGTCGAAAAACTCTAACGGGCTTGGTCGACCTATGTCAATGGAAGACGAACCGGAAATACATAAAAGTATGACTTTTAAAAATATGTTGTACAAGAGATTGACAATCAAGCTCAATGCTACTATCTTCTCAGATCGTTAAACATAAATAGTATGAAATTGTTTGAACTTGCTCTATGAAAATAGTCAGTTATCTTAAATAGAATTTTCAGTCTATCAGCTGGACAGCTGCAATGGCAGGTATTTTTTCTCTCAACTTCTGGGTTAGAGCTACCCGGACTGTCATCACTCCTGCTGCCGGTCCACTAAGACGAACTTTTACGATATAATCCTCAATACGAACGAGCTCCAGTTCTCCGCCACCTGTGCCTCCCAGATAAGGTCTAATCTCTGATAGAATCTGGATATTTAGTAAGGTTAAGAATCAATCCATTCAAGATAGATAGGCCAAAAGGGCCATAAGCATTTGTGTAACAATTTTTTTTTTTTTTTGGTGAGATAGAAAGATAAAGGGCCTATTTATAGAGTCATAAATAACTATACTAAAATTCCTGTTATCGACGCTTTCAAATTTATTGGCCACAAAGTAGCATGCTCTTTTAGGGAGAGTTCATCCATTACCTTCTCTACATTTTCCTCATTCAATTCGAGGCCAGTTTCGGTGTCAAGTATCTGCTCTACTGCTTCTATTTCAGGTATCTTATCCCGGAGTCGAGTTTCAATCCCCATTTTAAGAGTCATTGTTGAACTTGGACATGATCCACAAGCTCCTTGGAGCTTTAGTACTACAACAAGACCATCTATCTCATGTAGAACCACATTCCCTCCATCAGCCATTAGGCCGGGCCTTACATCATCCAACACCTTCTCAACATTATCCTCAGTTAGTGGCAACACACAACTTGGTGAAACCACAGTGCCTAAAGTCATCAGAAGTTTCAACATTTATGCAATGCATATATCAAAGTATGATGCATGGTGGCATGAAACAAGAACAACCTTCTAATTCTTTGTTGATTCTAAAAATCACCAGAAAATTGGGCAACAAGACCCAATAATTAATGAAGAAAACCAAAAATTAATGAAGAATTTGAGAAAACTTAAATTTATGGACAATCGTCTAATGGCAAATCCCAGGAGGTTTTATTTGTACAATGCAATCAAAGTTCTTGTGCTGGAAGAAAATCTTCAAGTTACGTACCAACAAAATTAAAACCACAGTAACTACTGGAAACAATTCATACCTTGAAAATGTGTGGTTTACAAGACTGCTGTTGTAACCAAGTAGGATTAAAATATTCTTATGGCCTTAGGATGGTCCCTAAAGAGCACTTATGTCCACTTTATGCAGGCAGCATCAAAGTATCGCTAAATTTAAATTAACCTCTTTCAATCAATCCATTAATCAATGATCATAGCATTAAAAAAACATCCTTTTGCATTCACAAAAAACTAAAGCTTCAGAATATGCTTCAGATTTGAAGTGTAAGGTGAAAATGCAATTCTAATATTTCTTTCCCAGATTATAAGCTGATTGTGACTTAAAAACAAGAACATTAAAGACGATCGGGATTTACTTCCTTCCGTCAATTGAAAAATTAACTATGCACTTTTATTTAATCGAAGATATGAGTCAATCCTTCTTGGTTATTGAGCATGGGATTATTTAACTCCAACCAACCATTCAGGAATATTTACAATCAGTTTACCTGCGTTATTTCTTAGTCGACGAGCTCGACTGAATCTTAGAAATTGGCTACTCTGAAATTGGCCTCTAACAAATGAACTCTGTTTGGATGAAAAAGAACAATCTTCCGATATGAAATTCTACAAAAATAAATAAATAAATCCGTAAGAGTTCATAATCCAATTGAAAACACACAACAAAAAGAACTAAAAATACATAGTTTTATACTGTGGGGAAGAGACTTTCAAATACCTGAAGAAGACACAGATTGGAAGAAGTTACCAGTACACAAGAAAATTTGAATCTTGATGGGGGTTTTAGAAGATGGGTTTGTATTGAAAGTGCAACCATTGTGCACTTTTTTCTCAGTTTTTAGGCAATTAGGGGAAATCCCATCTCTGTTGAATAATTGTTTCATTGGGGGTGAATGAGATTTCAAGGCTTTCTTACCCTCAAACTTGTGGATAGAGTGAGTTTTTGTAGCAGAAATGGGACAACGCCACGTCAAGAATCCTTTTATTCCCCCCTTTTATTTCTTTTCTTCATATATATAAATCTAATAAAAATTTTAAAGTGTCCAATTATTCCCCTATGGGATGACAGTCACTCCCCATCTTTCACATGATCGACGAGAAATTTATGGGGCATCATAAAAGCTCTGCTTTATATGTACATTTATTCAGAAATATATGTGAAAAGAACCATTATGTTCTCGATTCCAACTTACAAGAACCACTTAAAAGTATTACTAAAACTATTATACCAATTTTACGGGATAAGATTCGACCTTATGAATTATCCCCTTTCTTCGAGCATCCCTATGAATAGTTTTAGTAACTCACTTTTTTGAGCATCCATGTGAAATGTTAGGTGAAGAGATTTTTGATAACGTCATTCTCTTCATCGTTTTGGGGCTTTCGATAACGTGTGTCTGATTTTCAGTCGTGGATATCATGGGGAAGAATTTTGTTAAAGTGTGATGGTGAATTTTGTGTATAGAGCTAGGGATGATGCTGAATTAAATTTTCTATATAGGATATACGTAGTGACATGAGGACATAGCTTATTTTTGTGTGTGGGGATGTAAACCTCCCATCCAACGGTAGATGAGCTGCCTAGGTTAATCTGATTCTAGTTGAGCTGCCAAGGAGGATATTAATTAATAGACTAATTATAGCGCTTGCCACTATTTATTTTTGAAAATTATCAATTAATGATTAATCTAAGCCTATGTTCAACAACTCTATTATAAGCACATTTATAAATTGCACAATTTCTCATATCACTCTTCAACAAAACATATTATTTTTCCATAATATTTTTCAATCACATATTTTACTTCAAAAACAATATATCATTTATAAAATTGGCACAAGAGCAGCATTCTATAAGCATAATTTAGATAAATAAGTTTTTCACCTCTCTAATAGTTATAAGTTGTTCTATGGGTGGTTCAACATGTAATACAAATATGCTTCAAATTCTAGGCTAAAGAAAATTATATTGAGAAATAATTATTGCTTGTAATTACTTCCATGCCATAACTTGGGAGCTGGAACTCCTCGACGGGATTAACAGCGAAAACAATCCAGTATTTGAACAAATATTATCATTTTTTTTTTATATTTCTTTCTATTTTAGACTAACATTGCTGGATGAGATTTCTAATTATAGAGATCAATCGAATTCCCATATAATTGACACCAACTTCTGTTGAAGAGCAGCGGCAGCATGCCTGCTATTGTTTTCTGGTGCTGCATTTCGTTCGTTGGTCCTTCTTTTACTAATGATCTCACCATTTTCCAGTACCTGTAATTTGCGTGTGGATCCATCCTTTCTATTGCTTGCAAATCACAAATCTACAAACAGGGCACTTCCCTTGGCTCTTCACCCATGGCACTATGCAATCCTCATGAAACATATGATCGCACGGAGAGAGCATTACAAATTGTTTGGAGTCGAAATCCTCCAAACAAATGGGACACCTTTTAGCATCGTCGTCCTGAAAATTCCCACTTTGGCCAGATTGGTTTGCACCATCAGTTTTATTCTTCATTCCCATTCTCCTCACTATATTACTCAGATGTGGATTATACATTACTTTTCTCAATTTTTTCAAGCACTTTTCTTCCTCTTCCTTTGTAAATCTCGACACCGGCTCAGAGGGTGGTGAGTACTGTTGCTGATAGAACCACGGAGGTGGAAAATCGGGTTCTGGCTGTCTAAACGTCGGATAGTAATTTTGTGCTATGCCATATTCAGTGAGTGGTGGTCGCTGAGGAGAATAAGGTGGCACTGGTGACAAAAAACTGCAAAAAGTAGTGTACTTCTGTCAACATTAATCTGTCTTTACTCAATCATCCTCTCATACTTTTATCCTTAATCCTGGTCGATTTGTTTTAATTAAAACCTATTTTCAGTAATAACTTATATGATCAATTTTGAACAGAATATTTAGTTAACCTCTGTCAAAGGTAAACCAGTAGGATAAATAAATCTATCTCATGTGCCTCTGTAACAGTTTCGATTTTATGAAGCCTTCAAATGAAAACAAAATTTATTGTTTCACGAGAAACTTAGATTAATAAGGACATTTCCGGGTTTCCTTTTTATTATTAATCGAATCAAAAAGGACAATTATTCCTATGTTTAAAGTCCTAATTTTGGTATGCAGGGGATTCGTACCTGACTGAGCCAGAAGGTCGTCTTGTCGGTCTGTCCTCCAACATCCACTGAGGTGCTCTATGAATCTATATCCAGATCAAAACAATGAAGTAATGCATATTTTACTTGAGAGAAAAATACGAGAAGATTGATTACTTCAGCGACGCCTAAAGAGCTTAAAGCAATTGTAATATTGTTTTACTAGCTTTTTCGTGGAAATGAGTATCTAAAGATGTAGATTACTAATCAGAATTCTCTTTGCTGGACTTGAGTCTGTAAGAAATGGCCGCGATTCATTCCAATCGTTTTTTTGTTCAATTACTAGTTGCTTTGTTTATATATTGAGAAATTCACTGCTACATATAATGAACACGGGAAAATAAATACAACTAAAAAAGCGAAAACCCAAATATGCGAGGAACTAAAGATAGAGGGCACTTACCTGAGATCTCTGTGCTGGACGAGAGTCTCTTAGATATGGTTGCCATTCGTTCCAGTCATCCCATCCAGGCTGTTGAATCTCCCATGGCATAAAATTGCTGTAGGTTCCACTCATGGTGCTATCAGCTGATTAACAAAACAGAATTCCACAAGATGAAATGAATGCTTTAATCTGAGGATATTTTTATATAGTTTAGTTTCCTTTTTGAGGCTGAAATATCTGAGAAGAATTTGTTCAAGTTCTTTTAATTTTATGTGCTGATGTGAAATATACTTCTTGTCACATTTAGAAGATGCTTCTTTACTGAAAGAAATATGAAGTAGATTAGAAGCAAGGAATATGATTCTTGAAACACTGGTAGATAATTCTTCTTGGATGTAAATCAATCTTGGAAGAATTTGTAACCCCACTATGAAGTGCTTGTGGGACTAAGAATATAACTTCAGGAAAATTCGAAAAATAATAGTTTATAGATTTGAAAATTGTCGAACCACATACTATGAAAGATCCTCTGGAGATGAGAGAGTTATTTATTCTATATTAATTTTCAAGTGCTCCACTCGTTGGTGAATTCATTTCTCTCATCATGTGTCTAACTCTTGAAAAATTGGGCACATTGACAAATGGAATATAACGCTATATAAACACATGGCCAAGATCATCAAACTCGAAAGAGACTTTAGCGCCCTGTGTAACGGACCTGCCATTCGGCACCCGCGATGCTTGCAAGCATACGGGTCAGCCTCTCCAACACACAGGCCAGCAAACTATAATGCAAGTACAACATAACTTTGGAAAGAGGCTTATTGATATTTATCTACAATTGCACAGGATATGTCAATGCACCATCCGAATAATCCGACAATATAAGATCCTTGTCGTGCTAGGTGAGTAGGGGAAAAATCGGGCCATGACATTATCCCCCAATTCGCTAGCATCCTCATAGCGGTGCGCTTGCTCGTGTCCACAGTTGGCCTTCCTCTTCAAATCATCTTCCACTTCAAAGGGATTGCCAAGTTTCCTTCACTTGCTGTACCGCCTGAACCTCGCATAGCGGACTAGAGTCCATAGTGCCCCCACACCTCATTTTGTAGTGCCCTTGCACATATCACCTTTGACACCATCCTTCACCCCCTCTCAATTCCTCAGATGGACGACTCTCCTTTTAGCCGTGGCTTCCCACACATATCGAAGAACTCCCAATGAACTGCCATCTTTGTGGATTCCCACAATACTTTTCCACGCTCAACGAAACAAATGTGCAGCAAGCACCAAACACCTTCTTTCGTCCACCAATCCAAAGTTTTCCTCCATCAATGATTAGCTTACTAGCATTGTTTTGCCATTTTCCTCTTTTGGCATAGTCACATCTCCACAGTCCAGGAATCGTTGCCGTAGAATGCACGCCATTGGTCTCCCACATCCAACAATGCAACTTCCGAATGGTCCCACTCTGATACCACTTGTAACAGACATGTCGTTCGGCACTTGTAATGCTCCTAAGCATATGAGTTAACCTCCCTAACCCACGAGCCAAGAAGCTATAATGCAAGTACAACATAACTCTGGGAAGAGGTTTATTGATATTTACCTACAATTGCATAGGACATGTCAGTGATCCATCCGAATAATTCGACAATATAAGATCATTTCCAAGCCACGTGTAGGGAAAATACCAGACCATGGCCTGGTTGAAAGTGCTAGCCCAAACTTAATCGAAAATGGCATGCCCGTGTGGGCTTTTGGTTAAACCTTCATTTATATTTGTTTCCCTCGTTTAGATATTTGAAAGCCCCTTGGGCGAAAAAATCCAAAAAAATTGATCCTTCAATGCATTTTCAATTTTTTTTTCTTCAAGTTAAAAACATAAACTTTATGTTTGATTTCTTGCATGTCCAAAAATAGTTTCAAGCAAATAATATTACTATAATTTTCCTTGAGTAGAAGAGTTCACTTTCAACTTTGGCACCGTAACGATGGTTTTGACAGTTTCACTTAAATATAGGCTCAAAATTGGCCCGTTGACGAACTTATTAAAATACAATTTTCCATCATCATTAAATAGGTTAAGATGCGAACAAATATATACTAAGAAGGGATTCTAGTAGTGTTCCATCCACACGCATTATAATTGTTCACTGCACCATTAAATTGCTGAAGCCTATTAAGGAGTGACGAATCCATGAATGTTGGTTAGTTAGGACGGTCGTTGACAGTTGACCATCGATTGTCAGCAAGAACAAGATCATCTATTATTATTTTATTAAATAAGATTAAAGTTTATTCAATTAATATATAAATACATTAAAATGTAGAAATAGTGTAATATGAAAATATGATCCAATGCAATCCAAAATAATAATAAAAAATACATGATACAACCTCATCCTGTATTTTGAAAGCGCTATGAGGTGACTACTCATCAATGTAGTCTTTCTATCAAACACCACAGAAAAAAATATCGAGACTATCATTGAAATAATGGTGTAATGTTTTTATGCATGGATTTTTCTTTCAAAAAATCTCACTATAAATTAATCTTGTGCCCCCGCATCACTATCAAGAGTTGTTTCAAGAAGCTTACAACATTATTTTAGGAATAATTTACTGCAACACTTCAATGTAGGTACATAAAACTTTTTTTTTTTTCATTTTTTTAGTGAACCTTTCCTCCAAAGCTATAAGTCTAAGCATGCAATGAACCTTCTATTCCTACATCAATTGAGCCTATTTTAGTGGCAGTTCCTACCATATCTGATCCTCTTCTACATGCTCCTATCTAGGTATCTCCTATCTCTATCACTCCTACACCTACTGGTGTTGTACAAGCTATAGAGGCACTACCCACAGCTTCACACACTAGCTCCCCACCATCTTCAGAGACATCAAATTCGTTTCATGGGTCAGCATGGACAGTTCCACAATTTCTTGCACATGATCTACTGGTAGAGCTAGGTACAGAGAAATCTAAGGTCAAACAACTTCTATTAGACCATTTTAAGGCAAAAGCACCATATGAAAATCACATATTCCTTGAGATTTTCCATTGAGGACTTGGTCACTAATCTTTTTGGTGAGGAGAAAGTTCTTCGGCCTTCCTTCGCTCAGACTTCCACGTCGTCACCACTCCTACCCTACGGTAGGATATGGTGAAGGCACAGATCCGAAGTGATATTGATGGGATGGGTCTGGGTAACTGCATGTAGAACACCGAGGTAGACTTTCCATCACCTACTGGAGCATCTCCATCTGGATCACGCACACCACAGGTCCCTTTAGTCACTACGCATGCTGCATCACATACGGTCCCACTTTGAGATTAGAGGCACCTGCTTTTCATCCGTCCAGTAGTGGTCCTTCACCAAGGTGGTCTAATTTCACTAGACGAGATCATTCACCGATGAGCGATCGAGATCATTCACCGTTGTGAGACCCTGACTATTCTGAGTTTTATGATCGTTTTCAATAGAGACGGTCACGACGTATGAATCGCTATGAGCATAATACGAGGATCATGCCCCATGAGTATCATTAAATATTTTACACTTACTCCTTGTATTTACTATTTTTCCATAAGCTCATAATTTAGAATTTGAGTGTTGTCGCTCTACAATTTACTGGAAGTCAGGTATATGTCCCCCCTCCATTTTTTTCTTGTAATAAAAAACTTATTTAAAAAGAAATATGAGCCTTATGCATGATGTAGTGGAGTACTACTCCAAACAACATACAATTACATATCAATACATTGAAATCTAAATGCTTGACTGATCTTGATAACAATCACATGTTCAAAATCATTCCTCAAAAGACACCAGATTTTCCCATTTTAAATGACATGAATTGAGTTGGTTGCTTTACTCCTCTTGCTAGCATTCTTTTTTGTTTTTCTTAACTTGGACTTATAGCATTGGTGGTTTGAATGACTTTCTCTTCGTTCTCACTTCTCCTAGTTAGGGTGTTTATATTTCCTTTCATGAGCTTAGGGGTAGAGCTGCTTTTGTGTATTGGTTCTTCAAGTTTCCTTTTTTCTTCTTTTCTCCCTTTTATAACTTTTAGTGGTCCGAAGTCTATAATCAGCTCATATTTAGTTCCTGTCTGTGTCTGCACAGAACTGGAATTCCTTACTCAATTCCATAAGTTCAGAATTTTCTTCTTTTTCCTTTTCCTTTTCTTTTGCCTCTCCTTGAAGTGTTTTTGGATCTTTTATTCCCTTTCCCCCTTTTAGTACATAATAGTCCTTCTAAAACCGTTGTCCCTTTTTATTTTGTCCATTATTTTTGGATGCTTATGAACTTGGTTCTTCCCTTATCTCCTCATCAATAAGTTCATTAGGTTCAGTAAGTATAGCAAAAGTATTTGTTGTAACAAATTCGTCTACTGTCTCTTTCATGCCGGTTTCAATGTCTTGTCTCCCAGTTATGAGTTTCTTGTCCTCTCCTCGTATATTCGTTTTTATCATAGAACTCTTCTTGCTTACTTTCTTCCTTCCTTATTGACGCGATCCCGCTTAGGAATCTTGATGAAAACACGGAATATTAATATTAATAACCTAGGAAAGATCTAAATCGGACTAAACCCAAGAAAACAAAACATAAAATAATTGGAAGAAATAGAATTGACGATAGAACCTTGACATGACAATCATGACGTGAAGATTCGACAATGCGGATTGAAGAACCAACTTTTTCGAAACATCACAAGGACTTATCAATTTCCTTGATAAGTCTCTGATTGGAATGCCACAAATATTTCGCAATATTTGATAAGTTAAGAATTGTTCTTTGAAGAACACAAAAAGGGAATCCTCATCCTTTTCAAATTGAAAATCTCTTAATTTAATCAATAATCATCAAAACTGTCTTACAAAATAAGAATATGAATAATATAAAGAAAAACAACCTAGCACTAACCCTAGCCGCATTAGGGTTCAAAAATAAAGTTAATAATTAATAAAACGAAAATTAACTTAAAAATCGAGAAAATTTGCTTTTGTAACAACCGAGGGATTGCATGGGCATATGTGTCGCGATAGCGTGGTAGGCCCTTAAACTATCGGGTTGATTTTTGATGCAATGGCACAATCGCTCCATTTGTTTTACCATGTGATTGCGTGGTTGGTCCAGCGGCAACAATATTCGTCTCTTCAAAGTAACTTGATTCGGTTTGATTCTCGACTCGAGCCCAACACAAAAGTTGCTCATTTTTCCTTGTAGATTGTTGTGGAATTGTCTGTGGCTTGTTTTCTTCATTGATATCCTACCTCCGTTCACATCATTCCCCCTCTCTTGAAAATGATTCGACCTCGAATTCTGAATTTGTCCAATCCTCTTGCAACTCCTAGGTTTGTTAGCTTTTGGACCATGCTTATGCTTGCCCTTGCTTGTTTGGTATTTATGCTGGGATTTTGTGAATCTTTTGGACTCCTTGACCTGCTCCCTCTTTATATTAAATTCAATTTCAACTTTAGTTTTGGAATTCGACTTGGTACCTGCAAAACAGAATTAACTAAACTGGGGAGGGATTTGTTAGATTAGTTAAGTGTAAGGTTAGAATCTTTGTACATCAACATTTGTGCTAAAAAATTCATTTTGGGGTTGGACTCTCTTTTATTTTTCTTTTTGCACTCTAGCTTTCCTTTTTCTGAGGTCGTGGCCTCAACCCTCTTATTTTCAATTTTCACTTCCTCTCATTTTTCTGAGGTCGTGACCTCAACTCTCTTGTTTTTCCTCTCAAACTCACTTTTTGTTTTCATTTGATCTTCTTGAACCTCTTTAGGTGATAGAGGGGCAAGAGTGATCCTTTTCCACCTTTCACAAAAGAATATTAGTTTTTAAACCCATCATGCACCACCCTTCTATCATGTTTTCAAGGCCTACCCAATAAAATATGCCCAACATGCATAGGTATTACATCACAAACCACCTCATCCTTGTAACCCCCAATGGTAAAATTGACCCTAGCCTGCTTATTCACCTTAATTTCTCCCAACTCGGTTAGCCATTGCAATTTATAAGGGTTTGGATGTTTCATCAAGCTCAAGCCCAATTTTTCAACCAATATTATACTAACCACATTAGTACAACTCCCCCGTCAATCACCAAACCACAAACCTTTTCACCCACTAAGCATCTAGTGTGAAATAGATTATCCCTCTGCTAACCGATTTTATCCACTCTAACTCTAGTCTAAGGACATGGCAATTAACAAGTGATGCTTTAACAGCGTAAGTCATCTCTCTTCTTCACTACTGCTAGCCCTAACATCCACTAACTTTGGCATTCCCTTAAATTCATCATTCGAACTAATTTCACCATTATCACGCAAGATCATTACCTTTTTGTTTGGACACTGTTATACTATATGACCCGAACCCAAACACTTAAAGCACTTAATATTTCTATCCCTAGTAGGTTGAGAATTAGAAATATTTTTACCATTTGTTCTAGGTTCCTCCTTTCCTTTTAGAACATGTTCATCATTGTGTTCCCGCTTTGGTTGTCATGTAGGATAAGAACCCGGTGAGTGTCTTGCTGCCCCCTTTTGCCTTAGTTGCTTTTCCACCTTCATTGCCATAAGCACCATATCCTCTAGTTCTACATAATGTTGCAGCTCAATGATGTTGGCAATATCTCTATTCAACCCACTCAAAAACCTAGTCATTATAGCTTCCTGATCCTCCACCACATTAGCCCGAATCATCACCACCTCCATATCTTTATGATAATCCTCTACACTCCTCAACCCCTGAGTCAGACCCTCCAGCCTCTGATAAATATCTCTATAATAATGAGTTACCACAAACCGCTTCCTCATTATGGTTTTTAATTCACCCCAAGTCTCCACTGGTATAACGCCCCGGGTTCTGAACAGCCGGGACGCCACTTCATCGTCTCAACTAACTTTCAAAACGATAATTAAGCGGAAAATAATTGAAATATCAATTGCATAATTTTATAAAGTTTGACTCAAATGGTCAACAATTCGAATATCGAAATAATTTGAAAAAAAATAAACTTGGAACAAACATGAAATAAATAAGTTTCAGTTTCAAATAAAACTTTTCTAAAATCTCAATAATGGCCACCATCGCACGCCTCACCGCCAACTCCATTATCTACAAAATTTTATTTTGGAAAACGTGAGTATTTCATAGAAATACTCAGTAGACTCACGCACAATAATCATTTAACATCATAAATTAAAACACATAATCATGATATTCAAGTCTCAGGTGCCTAACGATCACCAGTATTCTCATGAACAAGTAAATAACATACAAGTTCAAGTCTCATGCATTTAAGCAAGTAAGTTCTCGTAACATAGTCTCATGCTTAGAAAGCAAGAAATTCTCATGAACACAATCATACATGCTAAACTTATAATCCAAATAATTATTGATGCGCACTTTTGAAAAACGTAAATTTGTGAATAAGGGTCTACCTTAATTTCTCGAGTATTGAGCAAACGGGAATAATACTTCTAATTCTCTCGCGCCTCGTCTAGCCCTATAAATAAATGACTAATATTAGACTTTTAGATAAAGAAGGCTTTAAAAGTAGATTTGTGTAAAAGAAAATAGAGTTTTAAGAACTTTAGGGACTAAATCGTGAAAATTGGAAAAAAATAGGGACTGTTCGTGCAAATATGAAATTTTGGAATTAGGGACTGAATTATAGAGGTTTTTAAAATGAAAGGACTGATTCATAGTTTTTCAAAAATCGCGGGGCTAAGATAGAACGTTTTTAAATGTGAGAGACTGAAATAAAAGATTTTTGAAACATAAGGGACTTAATTGGTAAATTTTTCCAAAAACATATAAAAATATAGGGGAATTAGTTGAGATATACCTCACCCATGAAATATTTGTTTGTTTGGTCTTTGACCAAAAGTAAAAAAAATAATGTAAATAGAAAAACATATTAAAATGTTAAAAGACATTTTTACCCATAATATGTTAATTTAAAATTTCCTTTTTTTTCTCCCGAAAATTGAGTTTTAGAGGAATTGAACCTTGCACCTATTGTTAAAAAGTTTAAGAACCAAACCACTTGACCCAACAACATTTTGTATAACAAATATCTCTAACACATATATATTGTATTCTAACAAATTTCTTTCCTATATAAATCTAAGGTTCAAGGAATTGAACTCGGTACTTTTAGTTAAAAAGTTTAAGGATCAAACCACTTGAACCAATAACATTTTTTGTAATAAATTATATCTAACAAATAAATATGTATTAAAAATATTATAAAGTCAACCAAAACACTGAACTAAAAACACTTTGGGAAAGAAGTTATATCTAATAAACATATAGGACTTTTTAAAAATATTTTAATTTAAAATAGTAATGAATTGAACCTTTAATATTTAATAAAAAATTATTAGAACCAACATTTTTTTGTAATAAGTTATATTTAATAAACATGTAATATTTTCTAAAAGTATTTTGGAAAAAAAAAAAAATTGAAGTTAGACGTTTTATTTTATTTTATAATACCAAATAATTATTTTATAGACTTATTAAATGAAAATTTATTTTGTTTAACATAAATTGAATAGTTAATGCGCATATATTATTTGTTAATTATGACAACTTAGGGTGACTCCAAATGCTTATCAAGATGATTCATTCTGTTCACATGACAAAGAAAGGCAAATAGATTTGTTTTCTTTTAACTAGAGAACTGTTACGCTATATAATACTTTCGAAACCACGAGTTTAATATCGTTCAAATAGAAAAACTTGGTAAGTAGGTTGAATTCGTTATTTTGTACACATAACGAGTTCAATGTCGTTGTAGTTGAAAAGACAATAATACTTTAGGTCTGTTCATAAAGAGGTCTAAATCGTTACTTTGTACACGTAACGAATTTCATGTTGTTCCAGTACAAAAAAACATAGTAACAAGGTTGATAAATTTGTGTGGTTAAAACTGATTTGAGAAAATGTGTTATTTATTGCTATAGATAGTTTTTGTCACTATAGGTACCTTGTAACGGAACTCATAACGACAAGAGAACTCTTTCGATGTCTAAATCGTTACTTTGCACACGTAACGAGTTCAATGTCGTTATGGTTACTGCTTCGAATGTATTCATAACGAGGTAGAAGTCATTATTTTATACACATAACAAGGTTTATGTCGTTAAGAAATATTTACAATAATGCCCTCGTTGTCCATAAAATTGAACTGTCAACAAACTCGCACAAATTTTGTCATAGCGATATTTAAGTCGTTGTAATGACTTCAAAATGGTGATCATTTGGTAAATTGTTCCAATGTAATAATAACGATTTTGAGATTGGTGGAGTTGAAAATAAACTAAAACGATATAGATGTGGTTTCATTTGGTATATAACGAGTTAAATATTGTATGAATTCAGTCTCTGAAAATAATATAACGAAATTCATGTAGTTTCTGTAAAAACTTAACGACATCGAGATTGTTTTAGTTGAAATGTTGACTAAAATTTAACGACATCGAGAAAATGTGTTATTTATTGCTATATATGAGTTTTGTCGCTATAAGTACCTTGTAATAGAACTCATAACGAAAGGAGAACCATTTCGAGGTCTAAGTCGTTACTTTGTTCACATAACGAATTTAAAATCATTATAGTAAAAAAAAATAGTAACGAGCTTGAAGTCGTTACTGTGTACAAATAACGATTTTCATGTCGTTATAGTTACTGCTTCAGATCTATTTATAACGAGGTAGAATTCGTTACTTTGTACACAAAACGAGGTTTATGTCGTTACAACATATTTACAATAATGCCCTCGTCGTTCATAAATCCAGACAGTCAACAAACTCGCACAAATTTTGTCGTAACGATGTTTAAGTCGTTGTAACTATTTCAAAATCGTGATCATTTGATAAATCGTTCCAATGTAATAATAACGATTTTGAGATCGTTGGAGTTGAAAATAAAACTATAACGATAAATATGTCGTTTCATTTGACATATAACGAGTTACATATCGTTCTAATTCAGCCTCAGAAAATAACATAACGACAACTATGTCGTTTCTGTATAAATTGAACGACATTAAGATAGTTCTAGTTTAAATTTTAAGTAAAACGATATTGACATCGTTTCTTTGCACATGCAACGATATTAAAATCGTTTTGTCAAAAACCGACAAACCATCATAACGTCTTCCATATCGTTCTAGTGTTAAATTAACGAACTGCATCTCGTTCCAATGTAAATTATAACTATAACGGCTTAGATATCGTTTCTTCATGTGGAACACGACTTGTGTATCGTTATGGATGAAAACGATGATTCGATTGTTCTTTACCATCCGAAATGCTTCCAACAGGCGTAATCTAACAAAAATGGGTCGTAGAAAGTGATTCAAACACTTTGTAAATCGACATGATTAGAAAGATAGGATCATTTCTCTCAAGTATAGAAGTTCCAAGGTAATAGATAACTAAAGGAACTTCATCTCATATTGATCCTATCTTTCTAATCATGTCGATTTACAAAGTGTTTGAATCACATTTTATGACCTATTTTTGTTAGATTACGTCTATTGGAGGCACTTCGGACGGCAAAGAATGATCAGCTCGACGATTTGAGCAATAACGATATACATGTCGTGTTGCGATTGAAGAAACGATACAGACGACGTTATAGTAATAATTTACACTGAAACGATATAGAGTTCTCCAAACTTACGAAATAACGACATTTAACTCGTTATGATATTTATTTGGCTATGAACATAACGATTCCAATATCGTTTTGTTATTGAAAAAACGACATTGACATCGTTTTGGTAATATAGTACACTGGAACGAGCTTAATGTCGTCAAATTTGTAAACAAACGACATAATTATCGTTATGTGACTTTCTGAGCCTGAAACATAACGATCTCGAACTCGTTCTACTGAAACAGTAATGATCTCCACATCGTTTTAGGCTATATTCCACACAAACGAGCTCAATGTTGTTACAATTACAATGAAACGATCTTCCAAATTATAACGGATTTGAAGTCGTTACAACGACTTAAACATAGTTTTTGAAAAGTTAGTACAACTTTGTTGACTGGTGGGAATGTTGGACGAGGAGGGCATATCCGTAAATATATGTAACGACATTTATGTCGTTATTTTTATGAAGTAAAAATTTCAATGTCGTTATGAACAACAGTAAAGCAGTAAGGTATTTTCAACTATAACGACATTAATATCGTTACGAACGACTTTGAAGCAGTAATTATAACGACATTTAAGTCGTTATGTGTACACAGTAACGAGTTCAACCTCGTTATGGACAGATATAAAGCAATAAGGTCTTTTCAAAAGAAACGATGTTGAACACGTTATGTTTACGAAGTAACGATTTATATCTCGTTACTATCTTTTTTAGATGGGAACGATGTTAAAATCGATATGTGTGCAAAGTAACGATTTCAACCTCGTTATAGTTTAAAATCAAATGAACAACAACCTGCTGAAAACCAATCATTCTCATTCCAACAAAAATTGATAAATCCTAAACACTTCCACATCTAAAATGCAATGTTTATTGTCTGCACAACTAACAAAAAATTCAACCTCCAACTACACAAGCATAATTTCTAATACAAATCAAGTATCCTCACTCCAGATAAACAACTACTCAAAAAGATTCATGATTAGACAAACAAAATCCAGATTTATCAATGTACACTAAGGCTCAAAGTTTCATGTCAATAACTCTGCAGACAATCTCTTCCTTCACATTGGGACACATTTCGAGCGATTGCATTCAAGTCCATATTCCCTTGGAAACAACTGTTTTGCTTGAACATCTTCGTCTTCTGGAATTCTTACAGACAAACCGCAATGGACAGAAGGAAAACTTGAAACTACAGCCTGTGAATAGCCCTCATTTGTTCGGCCATCAATATTGTCATCTGCAAGATTCTGAGTATGGTAGTCAGGTTCACTCAAATCAGCATTATTGTCACCTGCTCCTGTCTGACTAAAAGGTTCAATTTCAAGCAACCCGACATCATCCGTGTCTCCCAAGCATTGTGCAGTTGGCCTTTGTGGGCTGTCTCGAATTACATGAAAATCGTTCCAATCTAGCAACATTCCACAATCATTGCCATCCATCGCAACATTGTCCTTTTGCACAACATCTCCCTCTGTGTTCATATTTTCAACTTCTTTCTCACACCCAACTCACGATACACATGTATCAAGATCAATCCATTCTTGATTTCCAGAAGCTTTTTTCAAAAGAGTTATGCATAGAGGTGTTTCTCCACGTACTGACATAAACGACTTCACATTGTTGTCACAATCAATGACAATCGGTGCTATTGAAGTCTTAGACACTATTGGGGAAGGACATGCCATCTCTATTTCATGTAGCCTTGAATCAATGTTGAGCTCCTGTTTCACTTTGTCATACAATTCTACATACGAAATCGTCCTCGAAACAAGAATAGGAAATGTTCTCCCTCTTTCATTCCCCACATATTTCCATATCCATTTACCTTCAAGATTCTGCTCAAACTCACCTGGGTAACATGCTGATATCCACACCATATCCACATTGTCCATAACTGCAATTCAAAATAGCTTTTTTAAGTAAAACATGCAATATTTAACTGCGGTAAAACACAAATACAAAGAACATGTTTAAGATATTGTTTCAACTTTTAGATATGATGCGAAGCATGTATTTACCAACATATATATTAATTCAACAATAACAAGTATCGATGAAAACAATAAATTCAGAATAACGACATCAGTATGCCCAACACGACTTAGAAATCGTTATGCGCAGAATCACAACATAAGAGCAAAATTACATCTTCACGGTTTTGATTCAGACATTGCTTAGATATAATGGTTACAAATTGTTCAGATTAAACCTTACATTCTCTTTTTCTCCAAATGCCCAATACCAATGAAAAATAGATTTTCAACCTTCAACAACATTATCACTCAAAGGAAGATAATGTATTTCTTGGTTCCAAGAAGGAGATATTGTTCCAACTTTTAGATATGATGAGAAATATGTATTTACCAACATATATATTACTTCAACTATCACAAGTATCGATGAAAAGAATACATTCTGAATAACGACATCGGTATGACCAAAACGACTTCTAAATCGTTACGCGCAGAATCACAACATAAATTCAAAAATACATCATCACTGTTATGATTCAGACATTGCTTATATAAAATGGTTACGAGTTTTTCAGATTAAACTTACCTTCTCTTCTTCTCCAAATGCCCAATACCAATGTTGCAAAATAGATTTCCAAACTTCAACAAGATTATTACTCAAAGGAAGACAATGCATTTCTTGTTTCAAAGATGGAAGTTCAGTTGATTCCAGAAGAGGGAAGAGCATGGAGATGGCGCAAAAATGTTTGTTTGTGGGAGAGGAAGGAGACCTAGCAGCTGATCACGTTTGGCAATTGGAAGAAATAATTAGGTTTTGTTTTGCACTCAAGGACATTTGGGTAATTGTATAAATCATTTTTTCATTTTTTCCAACTAAGAGGCTATTGAACTCATAAATTATCAAAGGGGTCTTTTTAAATGAAAGTTTTGTTTGACCATGCCTTTTAAACAAAGCACCCAAAAATATATGTATGTATATCTCTCAACTCTCTCTCTCTCTCTCTCTCTCTCTCTCTCTCACTAAACTCGTTAAAGAGAGAGAGAGAGAGAGAGAGAGAGAGCGCGCTTGGAGAAGAGGGGCGACGGATGCCCCTCCGATGGAAGTCATCCGCGGTCGAGCTGCCGGCGCTCTTGCGCCGGCGAGTTGGCAGCGGTACTAACGCCATCCCTTGGCGGAGGCGGAGGTGGTTTTTGGGTGCGGGAACGAAGGCAACCGAGGCTGTGGAGCTCGGGTTTGTGGGGTTTCCGGCGAAGAACTCCGGCCATTATTGAGGTAAGTTATGGGTTAGCCTGATTCTTGGGATTTTAGGTTTTTTCTTGACTTTGGGCAGTGGGCGATTTGGAGCTCAGTGTTGGCGGTGGTGGTTCATGTGGTGGTGATTGGTGTTTCGCCGTGGCGGTGTTGGTCGGTGATGATTTCGACGGTGAGGGAACGTGGTGGTGGTCTGATTGATGTTGTGTGGCGGCTGTGGGAGGTTTGGGTGCAGCCTATGTTGGCTGTGAAAATTTGGGTGGTGATGAGGTTGGTGGCGTTGGTGATAACAGTGGTGGAGGCAGCGACTTTGGTTAAGAAACTGATTGGGGCAGTGGTTGGTTTTAGTCGATTTGGTGGTGGCTTGATGATGGAGATGGTTGGTTTGGATGATGGAGGTTTGGAATTATGCATACTGCTGTATGGAGGTCACAACAATTTGTGGTGTTTTCGATTTGTGGCAGTGGGCAGGGGAGGTTGCGATGGGTAGAAGGCAACGATTATGGAGGTCTGACTGTGTGAGAATGAAGAGAGGGAAGTGTATACCTCGTTGAGCTGAAGGATGGTGTGTGTCGTGGGCAATGAATTGATGATTCTACTTAATGGTTGGTAGTGTGTTAAACATGGAAACTTAGGTCAAATCTGTAATTGGGGAATCAATGTAAATTCTGTTGAAAATTCTGAGTATATGTGGTATGGAAAGTGCTTGTGAAGATTGGAAACATTGTTGAAGAATTTCGGAACTAAAATCTGTTAAACTAGGAAATCTTAAATCTTGCTATCAAAATTTTGGGCTAAAGATGATTTATTGGATTTTAAATGGGCTTAAGGAGTTGGAAAAATTGTGGTCTCAAAATAACTTGAATCCAATTAGTTGAAAATTGGACTTTAAAATAAATAATGGGCTTGGACATCATATAATAAATTTTGGAATTGGAATAGGATAAATTTAAAATAAATTTAATTTAATTTCACTTCATTTGCTATACGCCTACGTGTTTAAATAAATATATAAATGGAGAAAATCGTAGCAACGCGATTTAAACTAAAATATTCATTTAAATAAGTCATGAAAATCTCGATCGCTACAACCGGCCCCTCAAGGTTCCTCCTCTTACCCCTCACTAATTGATCCCACCAAATATTTGCATAATCTGTGAATTTAATTACTGCTAATTTCACCTTCTTCTTTTCAGAATAATTATGACAATCAAAAATCCGTTCAACCTTTGTTTCCCAATCCAAGTACGCCTCCGGATCACTCCTACACTGGAACGGCGGTATCTTCATTTTAGTTTTCCCAAGGTCATCATCCTCAACATCTCTACCTCTACGATGCCCCCTAACATTATGATGTTCCCTATCATTCCTCTTTTCATACCTATCTCATCTATCCCTCCTTCGCATACTTCCCACTGAAGATATACTACCATTCTCACTACCCATGCCCTCATCATCCATACCTACCTCACGCCTATTACCTCTCCTATTACGAGAACTATTATGAGATTGATCCCGGTGTTGTTGTTCACGTTTTGCACCCCATTCCTCCAACTGAGCCATCAACCTCTCAAATTGTTCCCGCATCGCTGCAACCTCATCATTACCCTGTTCAACCTTCCTATTCACACCCCTGAATTGTTTTCTGTCACCCACAGAAGATGATGATGTGGATTCTTCCTTGTAAGACATTTTTTTTGAACTATTAGAAAATTTGACTACGAGTATGGCGAAAAAAGGGAATTGGATTTGGACGAAAAATGAACTCGAAAAACACTTTTGAATTTCTGTAGGATTTTTTATGGATCAAAAACTGAACAAGTTTACTGGCACGAAGAACACAAGAATCAAGAAAAACAAGAAAAGACAAGAATCTGAATTCGATCCGAGTTTTATACCAGATGACGCGATCCCACTCTGGAATCTCGACGAAAACGCGGAATATCAATATTAATAACCTAGGAAAGATCTAAATCAGACTAAACTCAAGAAAACAAAACATAAAATAATTGGAAGAAATATAATTGACGATAGAACCTTGACCCGAAAATCACGACGCGAAGATTCGACGATGCGGATTGAAGAACCAACGTTTTCGAAACGCCACAAGGACTTGTCAATTTCCTTGATAAGTTTCTGATTGAAACTCCACAAATATTTCGTAATATTTGATAAGTTCAGAATTATTCTTTGAAGAACACAAAAAGGGAATCCTCAACCTTTTCAAAGAGAAAATCTTTTAATTTAATCAATAATCATCAAAACTATCTTACAATAATGAGAATATGAATAATATAAAGAAAAAAGACCTAGCACTAACCCTAGCCGTATTAGGGTTCAAAAATAAAGTTAATAATTAAAAATCTCGAAAATCTGCTTCTGTAACAACCGAGCGATCGCATGGGCATATGTGTCGCAATCGCATGGTTGACCCTTAAACTCTCCGGTTGATTTTTGATGCAATGGCGCGATCGCTCCATTTGTTTCACCATGCCATCACATGGTTGGTCCGACGACAACAATATTCGTCTCTTCAAAGCAACTTGATTCGGTTTGATTCTCGACTCGAGCCCAACACGAAAGTTGCTCATTTTTCCTTCTAGATTGTTGTGGAATCGTCTGTGACTTGTTTTTTTCGTTGATATCCTACCTCATTTCACATCACTTATGGTTACTCCCACCAACATTTTTGAAGATGTGCCCTCTTCCTCATCATTTCCAGTATGGCTATGGTCTTTTGTCATTTCCACCCAAATTCCTTTTCCTTTGTGTAGAATTTCCATTTTCAGAACATGACTCTTTTTTACTTAAGAACCTTACACTAAATAGAAGCTACATTATCTTCTTTCTCTCTCTAAACCTCAAGAGGTATTTTTCCTTTTTCCATCATTCTATTCCAAGTATTGGGAAAACTTAATTGTTGTCCCATATCATTTATTTTATTTTTTGATTTATTTATGTTGTCACATGTATATTACTTTTGAATTATGTTGTATTATCTTTTAGTTATTTCCGAGATATCATTATCTCTTAGTTTGTTAGGTTTGAATGAGTATTCATTGTATCCTATAAATATGTATCTACAACTTGTTTAATAAAAACTAAGTTGATTTAATATTTTTCCAAAACTTATTTGTCCTCTTTACATGGAATCAGAGCTTTAAGCTCAAAAAGCACAAGATCCATGGCCAACACCAGCACCACCAACACCTCCCATTAGATCGTCAATATCAACCACTCCAATAGTGATTAATTCACAATCACAGCTTTCGATCAAACTCACTCCCACCAACTATTCAGCGTGGTTCGTTCAATTTCATAACTTACTCATTGGCTATGAATTACTTGGATTCGTAGATGGAACACTTCAATGCCCAAAGTCGTATATCACCACTGATAATACAACCACCATTAATGGATTAACCAAGACAAGCTTTTGCTCAACGCCATTGTGGGCTCACTCTCTCCAAACATAGTTTCATTCATTGCAACATCTAAGACCTCTCAAGATGCTTGGAACACTATAACCAACACATATGTAAGGCCCTCCAGGGGCAGAATTATGCATATCAAATCCATCTTGGGTGAATTACTTCTTTTTCCCGAGCAAATTCAATCCATTTTCAGCTTGAATCACAAGTTTTCAGTGATGTGATTTCTCGTCTGCATTATTTAATTGTTTATTTGTCTCTCTTGTCAATTCCCTTGAATAATTACATTGCGTAATTAAATAGAGCGGTTGAATGTAATCACTCTCCGTCCTGAGGTGATTTTTTTGTTTAAAAATTCAAATTTGATTATTTCTTTATTACTGTTTGATTGATTGTGATTTTCAGTGAATGGAATGTGATTTTATGTTTTTGATGGATATATGCATAGATTAGGATGAGAAATTTGGTTGTGGTTAACGTTTTGATTTGCTAATTGATATATATATATTTTTGAATAGCTAAAAGAATGGCGATTTAATTGACTTCGAGTACAAGGGATTCAATTTTAGTTAAGTAGCTGATCATAATGGCCATGTATTTCTTTGCATACACAATTAGGGAATTTTGTGAAAAAATTGAGGGTTTTCTTTATCATCGATATAAGACTTCACTTCTTCAGTTCTAGTTTTCCATGTTGCCTTTTATCTTACAATTTTTAATCTAGCACGTGTACTTGAAATGATATCGAGGTTTATAATATGTTTGTGGAGATCAAACTCCACTTGTATTTTCTGAACGGGTATTGAAATCACTTTTTCCTTATGGGGGGGGGGGGTGTAATTTTGAGGCTTTGCTTTGTTATGACTTGAGGGTAATGCACTGGTGAATATTTGTTATTCTTCCATGGTTGACATAATGATAAAAGTTATACAGCTTGCTTGGTGATACGATGTCCAACACCGATAAATGTTTTAAGCCTCAGATTTAACATGAAGGATCCAGGCGCCATAGCCATGCGTCTAACAAAGTATCCAGCCTCCTTAACAGAAGCGATCATGTAACATAGCTTCAATTATCCAAATATTTTTTATGTAACATAGCTTCAATTATCCAAATTTTTCAAGACTGCTATATGAATATCAATTCCCATGTCATATGTAAAGTAACAGAGTTTTGTAGTTTGTCCTGTTTATATTATTCATCTTTACTGAAAGTTTTTCCATGAATTAGGTACTTTGACAATTAACTGTGTCTATTTAATTGAGAGACACTTAGGATTCAACTTTAGGAATTTGTACTTGTATTCGGCTGGTTTTCTGGTGTTTCAGCCAATTGTAGTGCTCTAGTGAAAAGCGTGGCTCAGATAACCTGGTGAACATTGAAGAGACACATCGCTATGAGACGATGGGTTTGATTATGTCATGCTAACATTGGATTATGGTTGAAAAATGATTACTCTGGTTGTTAAGAGGTTTATGGAGTCTTACTTCACTGCCATTTATGCGATTATGGTTGAAAAATGATTACTCTGGTTGCTCCTAAATTTGAAACCGGATTTTGATTTAGAAAAAGGCACACAAGAGTTTGAGGGACGTAGAATTGTCCTCAATAGGAAGACATTAGGTTGGAGTCAGGTTAGGAGGGTGTAAGTAAATTAAACCTCCAAAGATGGATAAAATATTAAAATTTAATGCAAAATTGCAAATGTGCTCTACATTTACTTGTAGCTAAAAGTAAGTTTCCATGTTATAATTGATTTGCCTCTAAGAGTAACAAAATATGAATAAAAT
The DNA here is from genome assembly GCA_963555705.1 of Ligustrum vulgare. Classification (NCBI taxonomy): domain Eukaryota; kingdom Viridiplantae; phylum Streptophyta; class Magnoliopsida; order Lamiales; family Oleaceae; genus Ligustrum; species Ligustrum vulgare. Next base: position 2,228,867 of record OY743190.1, read on the forward strand.
AGAACATTGATTGATATATTGAAATTAAAAATATCACTCATTTGCAGAGTAACTTGGACTTTATATTACCTAGAATGTATTAATATAATTTTTTGTTTCATGTAACCTTTCTTCATTTCTAATTATAGCATCATTTCTCTTGATTGATTTTTTAATTATTCATTTGAAATTGGTACAGTGGGATGACAAAGAAGAAGGGAAGGAAGTGACTCCAGCAATGGGAAGATGATGATGATGTCAATGATTATTTCTCCCTGCAGCTTTGCAGCTTAGGAGAGAACTTGAGAGCAATATCGAGAAGAATGAAGGCAAAGTCTACATGAAATAGTTGTTTTAAGCAGTTGCTTATTAGATTTTCAATCAACACTTAGGAGTGATGCTATTTTATATGACCTTTTGTTTTAGAAACTTCTTTAAACTTCATAATGAAATTGACTGGTTTTGAAATGTGAAGTTGGTTGCTATTCAATTCTTATAATCGTGTACGTCTCAAAAATAAAACAAAAAGCGACCAGTTTAAACTCAGTTTGGTAACATTGTTTGATTTATAAACTGATTTATTTATAATTTTGAGGTAAAAAGTAGTGGTTGAAAATTGGAGAGAAAAAATGTGTGTGGTTGAAGATCAAGATGCTAACAATTTGATGCTAGTCAAATAGGTTAAACGGCACAAGCCAGAGATGAGATAGCTACGCATATGTGAAATGAGTATTTCAGGAGACGAGTTTAATTGTATTAAAATAATTTGTCTTTTGAATTAACTTTTAGTATAATCAGCGAATTGTGCATATTTTGCCCATTGACAGTGACTCGTTGTTACAATCGAACTACTCTTCAATATATGAACTAATATATATTAATTAGTTTAGATTTCAAGTTTTATTTGTTGCTAGAGTAACAAAATGTTTGTTGAATAGATAAATGACTGATTTATTGATATTAAAATTAATGTAATTTAACAAATCAATCCTTTTTTACATATAAAATATCACAAAATAAGTATATCAGAAAATTACAAAGTAAACGTATTTTTCAATTTTCTATTTTTGAAAACAGTTTTCCAAAATCACAAAGAGAACATGTTTTCAGCAATCCCAAAACATACAACTAAAATCCAAAACTCAAAACAAAATTCAAAATTCAAAAACTCAAAATCAAAACACAAAGAGAACGGCCCCTAAAACTCCAACTCCTCAAACAATCGTAATCCAAAACCTTATCTCGGCAAGTGTCAACTTTGTGGAGAACAAGGTCATTCTGCCAAACGATGCACAACATATAGGTGGTCCAGATGGTCCAACCAACCCTCTCCTAGCCACCCATCACACACGCCCCAAGCACACATGGCTTCCGCTTTCCCAACTCATCAACCCAATGATTGGCTCCTTGACTCAGGAGCCTCTCATCATATAACAGATGATCTTTGCAACCTTTCTCTACACTCTAATTACATGGGTCTTGATAATGTCCATGTCAGTGATGGTACAGGTTTGGATATAACTCACACTGGTCATACAACTCTAAATCCTAAATTGCAACTTTCCAATGTTTTATGTGTTCCAAAAATGACAAAAAATTTAATCTTTGTCAATAAATTTTGTTCACAAAATAAAGTTAGTGTTGAATTCTTTCCTAATCAATTTTGTGTTAAAAATTTACAGAACGAAGCTCCACTTGCCAAAGGACCAGCTAAGGATGGAATTTATGTTCTGTCATCTTCTAGTGTCACACATGTCTCAACTTTTTCTTTCACCCATGCCAATCTCGATACATGACATCATAGGTTAGGACACCCATCTAATAAAATAATGCCGCATTTAATTTCTAGTAATTGTTTATCTTTGTCTACTGTTAAGGGTACTCTCATCTTTTAATTCATGTCACATCAATAAAAGTCACAAATTTTCTTTTGCTCATTCTACATTAAATAGCTCTTGTCCTCTACAAATAATATACTCGGATGTTTGGACTTCTCCTATATACTCAAATGAAGGATACAAATATTACGTTTTATTTATCGATCATTTCACCAAATACGTTTGGTTTTATCCTTTAAAGAAAAAAATCATATGTCTATGGAACCTTTACAAATTTTAAAGTGCTTGTTGAAAAATTCTTTCACACCAATATTATCAGTATTTATACTGACAATGGAGGTGAATTTCTCACACTTTCCCGATTTCTATCCAAAAATGGCATCACTCACTATACCCACCCGATACTCCAGAACACAATGGGTAATTTAAATGTAGACATAGACACATTATTGAAACTGGGCTAGCCCACTGCAACACGCCTCTATTCCTTTTCCTTTTGGCCATATGCCTTTCTTACAGCTTTCTGCCTTATTAACCGATTGCCAAAAGTCAATTTGGGTTATTCATCTGCATATGAAAAATTGTTTTGCCAAAACCAAATTTATCCAAATTAAAAATATTCGATTGTCTTTGTTATCCCTGGTTAAAACCATATACTAGTCATAAGTTAGAAATGAAGTCCAGGTCATGCACTTTTCTTGGCTATAGCCAATCTCAAAGTGCGTATTTTTGTTATGACAATTCTACCGGTCATCTTTTTATTAGTCAGCATGTTACATTTGTGGAAGATATTTTTCCCTTTGCCAAAATATATACACACACACACACACACACACACACACACACACACACACAGACACACAGACACACACACACACCCCAAACTCATCAAAATCGTTCCAGATAGATCACTCTCCAACTTCACATACAGGTTCCTTATCCTTTAACAACAACCCATGAACTATATCTCTTCAGTCAACACCTATCGAAGATGACAAACAGAAGACTCCATCTGCAGCTGGAACTCCACATGTGGATAACTCTGACTCTCTGCAACCATCTTCTGATCAGGTATCAACTCATCATTATCTAGTAAACACACCTAACTCGCCTACTTTATCCCATAGAATTCAAACTTCTAATTCAAATACTGAAATCGATAATTCTTATCCTAACTCCCTTGATCATTCAACCCAATCTCCTACTTCTTCTCCCTTGTCTCTACAACAAATAAATCCTACTGATCATTATCCAGTAAACACACCTAACTCGCCTACTTTATCCCCTAGAATTCAAATTTCAAATTCAAATACTGGAACCAATAATTCTTATCCCAACTCCCTTGATCATTCAACCCAATCTTCTACTTCTTCTCCCTTATCTCTACAATAGGTAACTCCTACTCCATCCTTATCTCCTAATACATCCTCATCCACTCCAACAAATACTCCCTCTACTATCACTCGAAATCTTTTGGATATGCTGCAATCCTCTTCCTCTCCACCTTGTCTCACAAGACGATTATCTGAATATAGAAATACATTACCTATAGCCCCTTCTCAATGTCTCCCACACGGCCCTTCCATTCCTCAACCTTTATCTTCTCCATCATCAAACACCCCCATAAACCCATCACCTTCACCCTCTCCACACGCCATGAATGCAATATCTCCCTCCAACAAGCACACCAGATTAACCAACTCCTGCACTACTCCCTCTTCTATCAACGTCATTGAGCCTTCATGTGTTACAAAATCCATCAAAGATCCCAAATGGAGAGGAACTATGTCTACTAAATATGATGCTTTGATCAGAAATGGTACCTGGAAACTTGTGCCTCCATCCTCTTCCCACAATGTCATTGTTTGTAAGTGGGTCTTCAGAATCAAGAGAAGGCGTGATGGTTCAATCAAAAAATATAAGGCCAGTCTAGTTGTGAAGGGATTTAATCAAAGGTCTGGGGTTGACTACAGTGAAACCTTTAGTCCTGTAGTTAAGCTTACTACTGTTTTGGATTCTTCTATCTCTATCAACAATGCATGGATGGACTCTTAGCAATTAGACATCAACAATGAGTTCCTTCATGGAACACTTACTGAAGATGTCTTTATGACTCAACCACCAGGGTTTCTAGATAGCAATAATCTAGAATATGTATGTCATTTGATCAAGTCCCTTTATGGCTTGAAATAGGCACCCAAGGCCTAGTATTCTGCATTGAAATCTTTTCTTCTTGATTCTGGATTTGTCAATTCGAAGTCTGATGCTTCTCTCTTCTACTTTCGACAATCTGGGAGTATCTTGTTGTTGTTAGTATATGTTGATGACATTATACTAACAAGAAATAATTTTGCTGCAATTCAAAAATTTATTACATCTCCCGGCCAAAAATTCTCTACAAAGGACCTTGGTGACCTCTCTTATTTTCTTGGAGTTGAAGTACTCCATCACTATGATGGCTTATTTCTCTCACAAAGAAAATATATTGTTGACCTTCTCTCTAAGGAAAAAATGTTAGATACAAATGTTGTGGCTTCACCAATAGTACCTCCCTCAACCATCCCCTCCTTGAAAAATGAACCCTACTCATCTCCAACTGAATATCGATCTGTACTTGGGGCACTCCAATATCTATCTTTTACAAGGCTTGACATATCCTTTGCAGTAAACAAGTTATCTCATCATATGCACTCTCCCTCAGTAGATAACTGGTCTTCTATAAAAAGGGTCCTTCAATACTTGACAGGTACCATTGATCATGCTCCATTTCTTAGCAAGAATACTTCTCCATGCCTTCATGCGTTCTCTGATGTAAACTGGGGGGGGGGTGATATATTGGATCACACCTCTGTTGGTGCCTTCAAAGAAACAACGATCCATTGCACGGTCATCCACTGAAGCAGAATACCGTGCTGTGACAAATACTTCAGCAGAACTTATGTGGCTTCAAGCTTTACTTTAGGAAACTGGGTATCCATGTTCTATCACACCAGCAATATACTTTGATAATTTTGGAGCCATCTACATGTGCTCCAATCCTATCTTTCATTCCAAGATGAAACATGTTGCTCTAGATTATCACTTCGTTCGAGAACAAGTCCAAAATGGTCATCTTCATGTTTTGCATGTCTCATCCCAAGACCAATTAGCTAATGCATTGACAAAACCTTTATCTGGCACTCGGATATCTCTTCTTCACAGCAAGATCGGTGTCCTACTGGCCTCCGTCTTGAGGGGGCGTATTGGGAAAACTTAATTGTTGTCCCATATCATTTATTTTATTTTTCGATTTATTTATTTTGTCACATGTATATTACTTTTGAATTATATGTATTATCTTTTAGTTATTTCCGAGATATCATTATCTCTTAGTTTGTTAGGTTTGAATGAGTATTCATTGTATCCTATAAATATATATCTACAACTTGTTTAATAAAAATTAAGCTGATTTAATATTTTTCCAAAACTTATTTGTCCTCTTTACTCCAAGATCTATTTCACATCTTCTAGCTAATCAAAAGATATGGTCCTCATAGTAAAGAGTTATCAGGTGATATAAATATTGTTGTTAGGATTCCAAGATTTGCCCCTGATGTTTGCTTGTCTTGTGTTTTCAATACGGAAAGCTTGGTTTAAAATGATGAAAATAACATATGACTTGATGGACAAATCCGCTTCAATTCGTATTCACTAATTATATTTGTACAGGAAAGAATGAGCTTATTATATATGGACCCATTGTGCTGTTATTTTTTGTTAGCTTGGGTAAACATATTTCTGTAGTGACCAGTTAATACAATTCCAACTTAGTGCTTATTTAAGATATGATAAGGTACACGAACAACAATTTTCTTTGCCAAATGATCTCAAAAATAAGAAGAGCATAAATATTCTACCCACCAGGAACTTTCTTTGATAGAGAAATCTATATTTACTCCCCTATTATTTTTACTATTTAAAATATTTAAAAGTGTAATCTGGGAAAATATATATAACTAATTTTCACCTGATTTTTAATTTTCAAGAGTTATAAATTGGCCCCTCCTATTATCTCTTAATAATTAAATTTATTGGGCCTTTTTGTCAAGAAAACTAAATGCAATTTTGGACATTTACCCTTAAAAACTAAGATTCCTTATATCTGGTGACCAATGTATAATTCCCAAAATAGAAATGCTTCGTTGTACTTAATATGTTTGCTAGCAACTAAAGCCTAGGCGTGTTAGAATTAATGTACAAGCCCAATTGTTGGGTCGGACTTTACAATTAGATTAATTAATATGATTAATTAATCAAGGCCCATTAAAAGCCCTATTGTCATTAGGGTTAGGGTTTTGAGATGCACATATTAATATGTGCACTATTGTAGAGAAATCATGATAGTCGCTTTTCATAATATTCTAGCGCAGATTTTTCTCTTGCTAGCACAAAGAGAAAAATCAATTCTCTCGAATTCATTCCAAAGGTTGGAGATTGATAGAGTTCCAGAATCAACTCGCTGTGTGGATTTCTGTTAGAGGCTGGACAATTGGACAGCTGGTGGTGACAAGTTTGTACCTCCTGTTTCAGATTTCAGATTCACGGCGTTCATCAAAGGTATTATTCCAATCACAAATTCTATCTAAGTGCAAGGTTGATCCCGGCTCACTAGTACAGAAACAGTCTTTCGCGTAGTTATTTAAGAGATTAGGCGTCGGTTTTTGTGGCGACGCGTAAAGTTGAAAAAAAAAAAAAAAAAAATTTAGGCGTCGGTTGTAATCCAAAACCGACGCCTAAAGTAGGCGTCGGTTTTGGATTACAACCGACGCCTAAAGTTTAAACTTTAGGCGTCGGTTTTCTTAAAACCGACGCGTTTTCAATTTTTTTTTTCTTCACGAAATTCATTTGCCTATAGAGTAAAATACAATGACCCAGGCCACTGCAGGCCATGGCCTGCATTGGCCTGGACGTCACCTGCAATGACCCAGGCCACTGCAGGTCATGACCTGCAATGACCCAGGCCACTGCCGGTCATGGCCTACAATGACCTAGATGTCACCTGCAATGACCTGGACGTCACCTGCAATGATCCAGATCACTGCAGGTCGATCATGACCTGCAATCACCTAAACATGGACCGAACATTTTCCACATGCACATCATCAAATATGTATATAATCGACATAATTAAAATAATGTTAAATAAATGATAAATAATTATATTTACAAGATTGTTAATGTCACATGTAATTGAGTAAATAGAAGTTTGAATACACGTCGATTGACACACACCTATCGACGAAGTATTTAGCCCATAAGTTTTGAATTTCAGCAATTTCCTCCGTTGAGTAATACTCTTTAAATGCCTACAAATAATCAAAATGAATTATTAGTTATTTTGTAATAAAATATGAAGGAATAATTAAAAATTATCATGTTCAATAACTTATACCTTTTCCAACGACGGACGCTGAAAGTGTTCAGTGACTATCTCATACATATTTTTCATGACGTAGTAGCCACACTCAGAACCTCCGGGCTATTGAGGACACTGAAATTTTCACAATGAAAACTAACATTAATAATCACACTAAATAGAATATGAAAATAATTCAAAGATTTGTAATATATTTTAAATATGTGTTTTCATACCTTTATTTTTAGCCACGTTGTATTGGCTCTTGTCCTAATGCCTCCTTGTGTCCAGTATAGTTTGAAAGCCCTAAAATTGAATTAAATTATTCGAACCAGTTACAAAATAAATAAATACAAAAACTAAGATTTCTATAAAATTTTTGGCAGAGTCTCCCCTATAAATTGAACTTATCCAACCTGTAAATAGACGCGTTGCTATAGAATCTATCACAACTTCTCAACAATCACAACATATATTCATCAAAGTGAAACCACAACTCCACAATCAATTTCACCACAACTCCACAATTATTTCATGAAACTTATCATAACTTACGTATTCAATAGCGGCTTGATATCTAAGTCACGCTTAAATGCACTAGCTGAATCCAATAAATACACCGTACTCTTCTGAGGAGAAATCACTAGCAACATCCAGTGGTTCCTACGTATTATGAATGAATTTCCTATTAACAAGAGATAATGATCTTACTCCTGAAAATACAGTGCTAGAATGAATTTCTTTGTTTGCATTGCCCTCATGGTCTCGTCCATATAATTTACAACACCATTGGCATTTGTTCTTACCGACACTGACGCAATGTGTGACGGAGACATGAATCCAATTGAATCAATACCGTAATCCTGACATAACTCATGAAGGTACCTAATAATAATGACACCAATAAATAGAGATCGAACAATGATATAAATTGAAGTTGTAATTTGTGATCAAAAGTCTTACAATGCAAATATTTGTAGGATAGATGTATCCAACCATTGCATTTTAAGCAGATCGGTAATGTCTGCGACTGTAACAAAAATACCATCCTCGAACGTACAATTGAAGATGGAGGCATCTACGGGCACCTGATAGAAGTCATCACCAACAGGAAATTGAAGGACCAGGGTTTTTAACATTTTGCATTTATCACCCAGACGTAGTAAAGTCTCATCGTCGACTATCGCAGGTCGCTGGGTAGATGACAATTCAAAACTCTGAGGCCTTTTCCCTTTATTAGATTTTTTACGATCTTTTTTGGGGCCTCTTCCTGCAATAAGACAATTTTTGTCATTATAACACGTCTGATACAAATTTAAAAGAAATTAATATTGACATAAACTTTTATATAACTCGATTTTATTACCTCTCCAAAAATCACCAACTCCTTAGGCCATTGGAAAAAACTTCCAATAGCTTCCCCCACCGTGGTGTGGTGCTAAGATGGCGCGGGAAGATAGAACACTTCTGCACCATCTATAACATGGTCAACGGACACCTTCACATGATCAAGCCAGAGTGGTTGATGATGCACCACAGTCTGGGGTCCGGACGGATAAACCATCCCGCTGGCCACTATTTGCTTGTCACCATCAACAAATACGGCGAGACGACAGGGAATCGGCTTCTATTTTTCAACATATATGTCAGGCCTTTCCATTTAAAAAAAAAGCAATACTAAAAAAACTAAATACTTTATGGGTAAGTACCTGAAGACCATCAAATGGGTCTGGATTCACAGAGTGGCAACTACTTCGAGTTGGTGGTCGTGGCTGTGCAGTTACCTCCAGCTCGGCATCAACATTGAGGCCCAAGCGCTGAAGGATGGCATCATATTTACTCTGCATACTATGGTACGTGCTCTGCATACTGTCAAATTTAATTTGCATCTCCGACATGGTTTGATGCCTGACCCGCTCTGTGATGCTATCCTCCATCTCCTTCCTGATGATATCTTTAATGTCGTTTACTTGCACGACCCCACACGATCGTCTAAGGTAATCATCGGGCCGGCCGTAAACATCCCGCCTGGTGACATACACGCCATATCCCCTCACCCTACCAGAGTGATCCTCTTTACCAAGGGCTTCACTCAGAATATCATGTTGTCTACTCGACACAAATGTCCCCTGCGTGGCTTGCTCAGCTTTTTCTACCTGTTAAAAAAAACTGAAAACTGAATATAAGAATTGAAGTAAGTTTCAATTGAATATATGAGAAATCGATAAGATATACTTACAATTTTATCAAACACCCCCTCGTTTTCTCGTTGGGGATGTAATACGTTCCATCTTCTTTCTTCTTCGATCTAGCTCGAACCCAATCGAGGCTGCGATCGTCGCTTACAATTGAGGAGCTAATCATGTCACATGAAGAGCTAGAAGATAGCGGGTCACTTACTAGCCAATGTGGCTTCATCCCCGCATATCCGGCTGAGCCCAAATAATGAGGATGCTCGTTCCGCATTTGACTATCCCTCGCCTTCTTACTTTTCTCCTGAAATAAATTACAGGTTTTTAGTTTTCAGTCAACAAAGACACATGCGTACATTTAAATATACCTGAAATGTTTCCGTCTGTCGTTCTTTTTTGAACAACTCCCATTGCTCTTCGGTCAAGAAATCATAAAGCTGGGTAGGAGATGTATATTTTGGGTGGTCATGTGTAATGAAATTATGAACCAGCCTTGTCTTGAAATCTTTCCATCTCATCCCCGCAACCCGCATAACACTTTTTTTTGGACGGTCATCGAGAATGTTGAATTCCCTATGAAAGACAATGATAACATGTGGTTTTATAAAGAAATTACATTCACTTTTCAATTATTTACCATGTATCAAGTGATAGTACCTTTATCTCTTCCCACATCATGTCCTTCAAGCCTTGATCGACTTTGTGCCAATCACTGATGTTTATGTCAACATAAATGCAGGCTAAAGATCCGACAAAATGTTTGAAGTTCTTCGTGCCTGGTCCGATTGGCCTATGTTTGTCATCGAACTCAATTATATTAACTTGTTGGCCCGCTTTCTTCATGTTTTTGCACATAGTTGGCCCTCTTGTCCTTTTTTTGGGCAGTACTATGATCATCTGAAGAATGTGAAGACTCGGCCATTATATTGGAAAAATTGTCTACGAACCTGCACATATAAATAAATGATTATTAACAACGTATAGAGCATATATAAAAAACACAAGAAAGTTATATGCAAGAATATGTAAATGAACTCACACAATTAATATGAACAACGTATAGAGCATATATAAAGAACAAAAGAGAGTTATATGCATGCGAGAATGTATAAATGAACTCACACAATGAATAATCACGAACGACGGTCAATCCATAATCCTTCTTCATGATCCCAACGCATGTAAGTGGGTTCAATGTTATCTTCCTCTAAAGTTGCACTCCCTTGTATACCAATAGAAAATGGAGGAGTTTCATCAAAGTGATCATAATCTTCTTCATCTACTACATCACCAATGCCAACAATGCGTCTCTTGCCTTGAAGGACCACTGACCACTTAGTGTCTGCAGGATCAAGAACATAAAATACCTGCTTGGCTTGTGATGCAAGTATGAATGGCTCGTCAAGATATCCCAACCGTCCAAAATCCACCAAAGTGAAACCTAATTCATCCACCCGAACACCCCGTCGATTATCAACCCATTTACATTGGAAGAGAGGAAACTTGAACTCCCTGTAATCAAGTTCCCAAATTTCTTCAATGACACCATAATAGGACATCGAGGCATCTATTGGCATTGTATCTTTAGCACTTGAAAAATCTCTTGATAGTGCTACTTGTGTCACTCCACTGTTTTGCACCGCACTCTTATCATCTTGACGTTTAGTGTAAAACGTATACCCATTAATGTCATATGCTTCATAAGATCTCACAATCGTGCTAGGACCATACGCTAACCACTTTACCGTTTCAACAATGGTATTCGACGTTTGTGACAACTCTTTCATGACTCTATCTTTGAACCATTTTGCAAATAAATGATTGTGTTGATTAGTTACCCACCTTTCACCTTTAGAAGGATTCTGCTGCCTTAGGATGGACATGTGCTCGTCCAAATACGGATGAACTTGAGAAAGGTGTTGTAATACTAGGAGGTGTGTTTTATCTCGCAATTCAACATTAGGGACAATTGATTTGCATCCAATCGTCCCTTTACCTTCGAGTCTTCCCTCGTGACGAGATTTAGGAACACCAATAGTCTCAACGTCATCAAGGTAGTCAGTACAAAATTCAATAGCCTCCTCAGCGGCATAACCTTCAATGATACTGCCTTCGGGTCGAAATCGATTTCTGACATATCCTTTCAAAATACCCATGTATCTCTCAAATGGATACATATACCGCAAGAACACCGGACCACATATCTTAATTTCTCTTACCAAGTGAACAAGTAAGTGCACCATAACGTCAAAAAATGATGGCGGGAAATACATTTCAAATTGACATAGAGTGATAACAATATCGGCCTGCAAATCATCCAACGCCTCTGGGTCAACAACTTTACTGCAAATTGCATTGAAGAAAAAACAAAGTTTTATTATGACTTGTCTGACATGTTTTGGAAGTATGCCTCGAATTGCAACTGGTAACAAGTGTTGCATTAACACATGACAATCATGAGACTTCATACCAACCAATTTCAAGTCCTTCATCGACACAAGACTTTTGATGTTTGATGAGTATCCAGATGGAACCTTAATACCATGAAGGCACTCACAAAAACATGTTTTCTCTTTTCTGGACAAAGTATAGCAAGCTGGAGGTAAATAAGTACGTTTTTCGGACTCTTGCGGTGCTAATTGATCCCGTATCCCCATTTCTACCATGTCCTTCCTGACTTTGATACCATCTTTCGTCTTCCCTTGAATGTTCAACAATGTCCCAATGATGCTATCACAAACATTTTTCTCCACGTGCATTACATCAAGACAATGCCTTACTGATAAATGTTGCCAATAAGGTAGATCCCAGAATATGGACCTCTTCTTCCAAAGACTCTTTTGAGGAGGCTTAAAAGGTTTTCCAAACAAAACATCAATATTTTTAACTCGTTCATATACCTCACCTCCTGTTAACGGCAAGCGAGCTGCTCGATCCTCAATTTTTCCATTGAATGCCTTCTTCTTCTTTCGATAAGGGTGATCAGCGGGGAGAAATCTTCTATGACTCATAAAGACATTTTTCTTACAGTTTTTCAACCAAAGATCAATCGTGTCTTCTTCACAAACGGGACATGCTTTAGGTCCTTTGTTCGTATAACCTGACAAGTTACCATATGCGGGAAAATCATTTACGGTGCAAAATATCATAGCATGTAAGGTGAAATTCATCTGGCTATGTGCATCAAACACTGATACACCTTCATCCCATATCAGTCTTAAATCTTCAATTAGTGGGGCAAGATAAACATCTATGTCATTCCCTGGTTGTTTAGGCCCTGATATTAACAAAGACAATATGATATACTTGCGCTTCATACATAACCAAGGAGGAAGATTGTAAATCGTTAGAAGAACCGGCCAAGTGCTATGTCGACTACTCATATTACCGTGCGGGTTCATTCCATCTGTACATAGTCCAAGCCTAAGATTCCTATCTTCACCCCCAAAATCAGGAAACAACCTATTAATGTTCCTCGATTGAGGAGAATCGGCCACGTGTCTTAGTTTTCCATCTTGTTTCCTCCCATCAGCATGCCACCGCATGTTCTTCGCATCCTTTGCATTGGCAAACAAACGTTTAAATAGTGTACTACGGGTAGGTACCACAACACCTTTTCCGGAGGGCTTTTCTTATCCTCAGAATTAGCATTCATGTTCTTTCGCTTATACCGTGATGCCCCACACTTTGGACACAGATGCAAGTCCTTATACTCATTTCGATACAGTATACAATCATTTGGACATGCATGTATCCTCTCGATCTCCATTCCCATTGGACACAACAATTTCTTTGCTTCGTAAATTGAACTAGGAAGCTCGTTATCATTCGAAAGCATCTCTCGTAAGAGTTCCAGTAATGCCGTGAAACTCTTATCACTCCACCTACTATTTGCTTTCAAGTTATACAATTTCAACACAGCAGACAATTTTGTGAATTTTCTACATCCAGGAAACAAAGTCTTCTCAGAATCATTGAACAAGCTATCGAACACATGAGACTTTTCAATGAATTCCCCTTGTATATCACTCATCATTTCGTCTATCATATCATTATTGGCATTTTCCACATCATTCTCATCAATATTGCCTAAATTATTCTCCTGCAGTCCACCTTCATCGTCACTAGTGCATGTCCTAGGAAGCATACTCTCACCATGCCATATCCATCGTTTATAACCTTCTTTAAACCCACGACGAATCAAATGACTCTTCACTTGCTCAAAACTACGAAACTTTCTCAGATTCTTACAATCACAACAAGGACACAAAATCATTGCTTCACCTTTCTCTCTCATGTGTTCGTCCGCACATTTCATAAACTCTTCAACTCCTTTCAAATATTCATGTGTATTACGCCTGCCGTACATCCAATCTCGATCCATATCTAATAACCTATATGCGAAGATATAATTAAAAAAATATTACTTTTGAGTGAATATTTGTAATGATAGTTATATATACTTGAACCAACTATATATTAATAATTGAAATCACATGCATACGATAATTTATTACGTTGAATACTTCATAATTTTACTTGTATATTTTGTTTAGTTATTTATTTAGTATGGTTAATTCTATGATAGTGAAAATCACCTATAATTACTATTATCTTCATTTTTTATTTGTAAAATCCTACAGTAATTTCGGCAGAGTCTCCCCTATAAGTTGGACTTACCCAACCTGTAATCAAAATGCCACAATACAACAAAAATGTTCAACCTCCACATATTCACTACTCAAACACAATAAATCAAACTTCAACATCATCAACCACTCCAAAATTAATCCAAAATCAATTCTTAATTCCTAAAATGCTCAAAGTATGATTTCATAACCTAATATTCCATGCATAATTTCAATATAATTCCAATAATTCAAATTATATCAATTAACTATTTGCAATACCAAAATTATAACATATATATATATATAAACACACACATATACATATATATACACACTGATATATATATATATATACACACACATATATATATATACATACATGCACACACACACACATATATATATACATACACGCACACACACATATCACACACACACATATAAGAGTAAATTTCTTACGAGATGGAGGCGGGTTCGTGGTGGCGTCGCGGTGTTGGTGGCGTCGTGGTATTGGTGGAGGCACGGTGGTGTTGGTGGAGGCACGGTGGTGATTGCTCCGCTCGCGATGTTGAAGTGTTGAGAGAGAGTGAGAGAGAGATATGCGCGGAATGGAATTAAATCGCGCGAATTTTTGAATTAAATATATTAGGTGTAGGCGTCGGTTCGTCGAGAACCGACGCCTAAACCCGGTTCAGGCGTCGGTTCATGAAGAACCGACGCCTGAACCGGAGGTTTACGCGTCGGTTTTGGTGAACCGACGCGTAAACCTTCTGTAAATTCCTTTTTGGGTCATTTTGCAAATTCTTGAAAATTGGTTTTAAAGTTTTATTTAAAATAGTTTTCAAAATTGATTATGAATGGTTTGACCAAAATTTCAATTTTGACCAGATTTTCAATCTTGACCCAATTAAAATTTATGATTTAAACTCATGATTTTAAATTGTCGTTAAAATATGATTTTAACCAATTTAGTAACTTTGACCTAAATTGAATTTTATTTTATCTAGGAGTGTTATCCTAAATCCAAATATTAATTCAATTTACCCAGATATTATAATTAGAGTTGGACTCTAATTTAATATTTAATTAAAATTTGATTTTGATTAAATTAATTTGATAATCGATTAATTTGATTAATTAATTATTAAATTGAAACTCAATTGCCCTGAAAACCTTGATATTGGAGTTGGACTCCAATATGCATTTAATTATAATTTGATTTTAATTAAATTTTGATAATTGATTAATTTGATTAATTAATTATTAAATTCAATTCAATTAGCCCTATAATTTTGAAATTGGAGTTGGACTCTAATTTAGTATTTAATTAAAATTTGATTTTATTTAAATAAACCCGTCAATTAATGTAATTGATTAATTTGATTAGTTAATTGCTAAATTGAATTTTATTTTATTTTAGGAGTTTCATCCTAAATTAAGATTTTAATTCAATTTGCCTCTTTTGGTATTAGAGTTGGACTCTAATTTGGTATTTGATTAAAATATGATTTTAATTAAATAAGTCCCGCTAATTAAAGTTAGTTAATTAATTTGATTAATTAATTATTGTTCCGATCCATTTTATCTAAATTAGTTTAGACGACCTAAATTGCTAGAAACTTAAAATTTGTTTTTATAATATTAGATATTATATTATTATACATTTATATGATGAATGTGTATTTAGTTGATGGTTATGGACTCGACCCATGTGATTGGTTGGATGGTTAATTTATTCTGTTTTTGTTGATTGGGCCTGCGAGCCTATTATTATTTAATTGGGCCTGCGTGCCTATTATTTAATTTATTTGGGCCTGCGAGCCCTAGTTTGTAGATATGGGCCTGCGCGTCATTTGATACAGGCCTGCGTGCCAACTAGTATAGGATACAGGTTGGAGCTGGCCACAAGAAGACAACTAGTATAGGATACAGGTTGCAGCAGCAGATGGAGATGATTGCATTTAGCATTCGATGATCGAATGCAATGTCCCCTAGGAATTGACCAACTAGTTTTCTTCATGGCTCGAGAAGACTAGATAGATATTGTCCATAATCATCCACATTAATATTGTATGTATGATTAATTGCATGGTGGATGTTAGTTAATATACATAATAATGATGAGACAAACCCCTCACTTAATATTATATTAAGTCATACGCTTTCCATTGTTATAATGAAAAATCAGAGTTTACTATCGATGTCAGCTTGTTGAGTCACTCAAGGCTACTCGCTGGTAGATAAGTTTCTCATTATGAAAGATACTTCTGAACAATGGGTCAGACTTAACCAAAACAATATCATTTTTTGAATCAATCGAAAGTGATATAATTTTGGAAGCAATTTATTAAATTCGTATTAATTGGTTAATGCAAAGTGCCTTCCGTTGTTATAGTGAAAAACCAGAATCCGCCCTCGATGCGGTTTGTTGAGTCACTCAAGACTGCAAGTGGGAAGGTGTGTTTATCACTATGAAACATAAGATGTTTCTGAACAATGGGTAGAATTTAACCGAAATCTATCTTTTGTTGAGTCACTCAAGGAGATGAGATTTTGGAGGCACAATCAAGTAAATACATAAGATGTGTGCGACAAAGAGTTGTCTACTTGATGATCTAGGACTCACATGGAGATGAGATTGATAGGAGTATCTACCTGGATGTTTCATTAGAGCTTGTTGAGTCACTCAAGGTTCTAATGAAATAAACGGGATCCTAGCCTACTGTGAATCTAATAGGATTCTACGAGATTAATGTTGAGGGTCATTAATTCAAGTAAAACAGTAGGAGCAATCGATTTAATAAAAGACCTTATTAAATTGATTATGTATGATAATACGTGATTCTATTTTTATTAATTATTGTTGTTGTATGAGTTTTAAAATTTGAGTTATTACTTGAGCTTATGGAGTGTAATTGACACTCTGTAAGTTCATTAGACTGAAATCCTTGAATTGACATCGTCCTTTGAGAAATGATCTCATAAACACGATATGATTGAGAATACTCTTCTCGAACATGCCAATAATAGGAAGCTACATTTATAATTGCGAGGCTTCCTTAACCGAACTGAAGAGGTGAGAAGTTTGGTGAATCTTCTACTTCAGTTTTCTATTTGATAGAGGTTAAATAATCTACTTAGCTAATCGAGTATTAGATACCGATAATTTGCAATGGCTAAAAGTAGAATAATTGCGAAAAATGGTGATGTGCCTATTTGTAGGTAATAAAGCAAATGTTGTTTGAACAGCTTAAGAAGCTATTACCTATTTTTGCCTTCTCAGTTTATAATTATACAATTGTTAATTACAGTTCTTATGAAGAACGAAACTTCCACTTCATGTTTGGACATGAAGTAATTATCCTCTTTAATTAAGAATAATAGTTACTCGTTAACTTAGATGGGATACTATGTAAGTGAGATAAATAACAAACAGTCTACATTCTGAATATTGGCAAAGAAGAAATCACACTTAAATCTGACACTTGACTTATTCAATTAATAGAGATATATGTATATCTCACCTTGGAGGTAAATTGATAAGTCAATTTTCTTTGAAAAGAAAAATGTGGGATGGTTGATCCACTGAGCCTGTTACATTTGGATGTAAGTGGGCATATGTCAGAGTGGTCTTTAATCATTAGATAACCATGATTGTCATTTTTATCTATAATAAAGTTTAAATCTGTAACTTTGAAATGTTCAAATAATACAGATATAAATTAGAGTACCAAAATGAGCAAAATATTCTAAGCACATAGATTTGATCAAAGTGAAGAATATTTTAAAGTGATTGACTTCAAGATTATGTTATGAGAACATAATTTTCGCATAGATAACTCTTTCACATACGCCTCAGCACAATGGCAAATCTGAAAGGACAAAGATTGTAATTGATGCAATCATTGATGAAGCCACGCAAAAATCTCCAAAACAGTTTTTGGAGCTTTGCACTAAAAACTTTATATTACACACTTAGTCGTGTTCCATGATAATCGGTTGATGAAGGTCCATATAAGATATGGATTTAAAAGGTCTAATCTTTCTCGCGTTAAGATTTAAGACCTCAATACTTATTAGAAGTGTACTAGATTTGGATAAGTAATAATCTTAGTCCAATATGTATATTTGAGGGATATCCAAAAGATGTTTGGATATTATTTCTACATTCCTATCGACAAAGAAAGTCTATCTCGAATTTTGTCAATGTCTTGGAGAAATAGTTCATCTAAGAGAAGACAGTGGGAGTAAGAGTAGAGCATGAAAGAGTTCATGATTACACATATACTTAACCGATTAAATAAGCTCGAATATGTGTTTGTATTGGATAAGGCACAAATCGATGCTTGGGACACAATCATTACTTAGGACGTGGTGACGACTAAGAACGCACTAGTTCCATGTAAAGACATTAGGATCACGCGTACTCCATTGAGTTACACATCCCTGATTGCTAATATTGTATTAGTCATCAAGGATAATGAACCTATATTTACATAGTAGCTAAGTCAAGTGTTGACTATACGAGATGGAAGGAAACCATAGAATTCGAGATAAAAATAAGTTTTGAAACTTATTTGATTCACCTGAAATGGGTAAGACCCATAGACTGTAAATACGTTTACTCTGAATCAATTCGAATTCTGCTTGTAGTAGCAACATGATGTAACTATGGGATTTTTTGAATCCTTAAACATAGTGTACTAGCTAAGAATATCTATCATAGATTAAAGCAAGCCTCACGGAGCTAGAATCTTAATTTTGATGAGATAATCAAAATGTTTGATTTTATCAAAATTATAGATTAATCATGTGTGTATATAAAAGGTTAGTGGGAGTATTCAATATTTCTGATACCATATGTAGATGACATATTATTGATCAGAAGTTGATTATCTAACTTTTAAAATGAAAGTGCAATTATTTTTGAATTTCTCCATGATGGATTTGAGATATAAAACCTTCACTTTGGGAACCAGAATCTATAGAGATAGATTTGAAAGGTTATTTTGATTTCTCAATCCACGTACATAGATGTAATGCTAATGGGATTAGCATGAGTGAATCCAATATAGGATTTTATCCCAAAAGTTTTGGGGTTAATCTTTTCAAAAATGATGTTTAGAACATGTATTGAGAAAGAATGATGTGGAGAAGATACTTGATTGTTAGACAATAAGATCTTAAACGCGACACTATGTACAATACCTTTTGCATTATTGAGTACTTGAGAAGTATTAAGAATGCAGTAGACATGAGGAGAAATATAGACTTACAGTCTTTAGGTATAAAGATACCATCCTTTAGTCCAGGAAGGGATGAAGGAAATATTCAGTCTAATTGTTAATTAACTCATAGTAGTGGTGTGGTTAGTTTGAAATGGTTCAAACAAGAAAGACCGCTAACTATACAACCGAGACCAAATACATAAGTGCTTGTGAAGCAATATCGATCGTTAAGTTCATTGGTGAACTATAACAGTTCCTAGCATTGTAGCTCCAGTAATGAGTACTGTGACGACAATGGAGCCATCACGCAAGCAAGGGAACTGAGTCTCATCGATGATCTGAGTATGTATTTAGGGGCTACTATCTTATTCGAAGATTGTAGAAAAATAGAATTCACGCCCACTAAACTTGCAAAGGTTGAATGTGTGAAGAGTCACATGTCTAAGATCCACCTGTAAATCCACTATCCCAACAGGAATGTGATTGTCACATAAACTCGTTATGTATAAGATACATGAGTTATTGGATCGAGTGGGAGTATGTCAGTGTTATGCTCTAAATCCAATCGTTGAAATAGCATAACACATATTATCATTATTACAATAAAGGCAGATCTATTATTAAATTGAGTTTAACTCACTATTTAGATAATAGAGTTCGTAGAGTAAGTTTAATTAACTTGTAAGTCACAAGGTGTTGTGACTGTGAGATACAAGTCATTAATATCTTATTCTAAAATTTTCCCTAGTCGAAGTAACAACAAGATACGAATATTGTTGTTGCAGTTAGACTAGCATGTGTTGCATTTCTTTCTTATGAAGAAAGTAGCTTATCTCACAAGTTAGAATGTAGAGGGACATTCAAATGAACACATGGATGCATTGTTAGATGAACAAAGCATTGGATGACCCGCCTAGAGATTCCACATGGATAACTATCCAAGCGTCAGTGGTGAATCTCTAATGCGCGGTTTTGGATTTGGTCCTTTGACTTGAGGACGTCATAGAATCTTATATGAGGATTACTATGCTTTGGCGAGCGTTGATGTTGGCTTTTGAGAGGGAGTCATCAGGATGACGTCGTACATGTATAGTGAGAGTCATATGAAGGTTGTGTATGTCCAATATGAGGATTCGTCACTCCTGGGTAGTAGGAGATTATAACCTGTATTTCACTCACTTAAGTTGATGTAAATTCCTTGGCCGGGGTGAAGTTATGAGTTGAAAAGGTGTTTTCAGTCATAACAAGATCAACTAAGATAAGAAATGAATAACATAATTGGTTGAAATGAGATTGACGCTATCCATATCTCTTAACCAATTGGGTTATATTGATGAAGGGATTGTATTTCCACGGTAACCGTACATGAACCGGTCTTTTCATGCCACATGACTTTTCCTTTCACATGGATTGCCTTGACACATTGCTAGATGTCAATCTAGGACGGCGACGTGAATTAATCGATCTTGGTGAGTCGAAGATAAATTAGAAATAGAGATTTAAATTCATCTTATTCCAATCAGATTGAAATAATAATAATAACACGACGTTTGCCATCGTGAATGGAACCTAATGGGTCACACACAAAAGGCGAGAATTGAATATCTGGAATTGGATCTTGTCCAAGTGGGAGATTGTTAGAATTAATGTACAAGCCCAATTGTAGGGTCGGACTTTACAATTAGATTAATTAATATGATTAATTAATCAAGGCCCATTAAAAGCCCTATTGTCATTAGGGTTAGGGTTTTGAGATGCACATATTAATATGTGCACTATTGTAGAGAAATCATGATAGTCGCTTTTCATAATATTCTAGCGCAGATTTTTCTCTTATTAGCACAAAGAGAAAAATCAATTCTCTCGAATCCATTCCAAAGGTTGGAGATTGATAGAGTTCCAGAATCAACTCGCTGTGTGGATTTCTGTTAGAGGCTGGACAATTGGACAGCTGGTGGTGACAAGTTTGTACCTCCTGTTTCAGATTTCAAATTCACGGCGTTCATCAAAGGTATTATTCCAATCACAAATTCTATCTAAGTGCAAGGTTGATCCGGGCTATAGTTTCGTGTTTGTTTAATTTCCGCTGTGCATAAATGTATCGAAACCTTACAAGGGGGTCATTCCCTTGATACATACGGAGGAAAATTTAACACTACGAGAAATTGAACAAAAACAGCTAATTGGCATGTTTCTCATATTTTTTGTATTTGAAGTCTTTTCAAAAAAGAAAAAAAAAAAGAAAAAAAAAAGGGAATATGAACAGAAGTATGAATGCTTTCTGTGGACGACTGAGAAAACCAGCAAGATCATAGTAGTCAAAGTCGACGATATTTTGATTTACCTTGGAGATCGAGATATCCAATTATATCATGTTTACAGAATTTTGGATTTTGTGGTATGTAGGGGACTTTTTGTGGCGGCTCATAAATGGGAGTCTTTCGTGGACCGGGAATTGTTTATGGTACGTCATTTATCATGATATGTTTGTGGCAGGGCAGAACTAGTACAGACAGATTCATTCGCGTCATTTGTAAAAGACAATACGCGTCGGTTGTAAAGACGATGTATATGGCACAAACGCGTAAACTGTGGACTTTACACATTGGTTGTAAAGTGACGCCTAAAGTCTCCTGCAGTACCTGCAATGGCCCAGGTCACAGCAGGTCATGACCTGCAATAAGCTGAACGTGGCCTGCAATGACTCAGGTCACTATAGGTCATGACCTACAGTCACCTGAACGTGACTTGCGGTGACCTAAGCATTCTCCAGATGCACATCACCAAGTCTATCTTCATCAAATATGTATATATATGTGTGTGTGTGTGTGTGTGTGTGTGTGTGTGTGTAATCGATATATATGTAATAAAATTAAATTAAAGACAATTATATTTACAATATTGTTAATTTATTATACAAATATGTAAATACAAGTTTGAATGAAAAATATTTACATACACACATCAACGAAGTATTTTGCCCATAATTTTGAATCTCGACGACTTCCTCCATTGAGTAGTATTCTTTAAATGCCTATAAACAATTAAAATGAATAATTAGTTATTTGTTAATAAAATATAAAATCATAATTAAAAATTATCATTCTTCAATAACTTATATATTTTCTAACAAAGTGAGTTAAAAGTGATCTCTGACTATCTCATAAATGTTTCTCATAACATAATAGCCACAATCAAAACCTCTAGATTACTGAAGACATTGAAATTTTAAAATTGAAAACTAGCATTAGTAATCAAACTAAATAAAATATGGAAATAATTCAAACATATGTAATAAATTTTAAATCTGATCCCCTTTTCATAATTTACATTTCCCCACACTGTATTACTTTTCGTCCTAAAGCCTCTACATGCCCAATACCTTTTGAAAGCTCTAAAGTTTCAATAAATTATATGAACAACTTACAAAATAATAATAAGACTCAAATTTCATACAGAAATTTTGGCAGAGTCTCTCCTATAAATTGAACTTATCCAACCTGTAGAGAGACCCTACTATAGAAAACTATCACAACTTCTAAACAATCACAACATAAATGCATCAATTTTACCACAACTCCACAATCAATTTCATCACAACTCCACAATTATTTCAGAAAAATTATCCTAACTTATCCACTTATAAACAAAAAGCATGACCAAGAAAATAATTACTTATGTGTTCAATGAATTCCCCTTGTATATCATGCATCATTTCGTGTATCATATCATTCATGTCATTTTCCACATCATTCTCACCAATATTGTTCAAATTATTCTCCTGCTGATCATCATCACGGTCACCGGTGCTCGTCCTAGGAAGCATACTCTCACCATGCCATATCCATCGTATATAACCTTCCTTAAACCCACGACAAATCAAATGGCTCTTCACTTGCTCGAAAACTACGAAACTTTCTTAGATTTTTACAATCACAACAAGGACACAAAATCATTACTTCACCTTTCTTTTTCCCTTGTTCACATTTCATAAACTCTTCAACCCCTTTTACATATTCATGTGTATTACGTCTTCCATATATCCAATCCCGAAATATATGTGAAGATATAATAAAAAAAATTTATTAGTTTTGAGTTAATATTTTTCATGATAGAACCTTAAACCAACTATATATTAACAATTGAAATCAAATATGATAATTTATTAGGTTGGAAACTTCATAATTTTACTAGGATGATTGTATTCAGGCTAGTTATTTATTTAGTATTGTAAATTCTATACTAGTGAAAATCACCTTAAATTATAATTTTTATTTTTTATTTACAAAATCATACAGAGATTTTGGCAGAATCTCTCCTATAAATTGGACTTAGCCAACCTATAAGAGGAATCAAAATGCCACAATAAAACCAAAATGTTCAACCTCGACATATTCAAAACTCAAACATAACTCCAATCAAACTTCAGCATCATCAACTATTCCAAAATTAATCCAAAATCAATTCCCAACTCCTGAAAACTCAAACTAAGATTTCATAACTTAACATCCCATAATTTCAATAGAACTCCAATAATTCAAATATTGCAATATATCCATCTAATAACTCAAAATCAACAATATAAAAATAACATCAAAACTGAACTAATAAAAAATTAATTTAAATCAAATAATATATATATATATATATAAAGAGGAAGGTGGGTTCTTATGGGGTGGGAAGGGGCGGGTCTCTCAAGGGAGTGGCTCGGTGGTGGCGGGGAGGCGTGGTGTGGTGTGGGGAGGGAGTTGAAATCTTTGTGTTTTTGTGAGAGGAAGAGATAAAGAGAGAGGGGAGGAATGTGGTGGTGGTGGAGGAGGAGTGCGTTGTCGGAGGAATGGTGGTGGTGGTGATGGCGGCAGCGCGACGAGTGTGAGAGAGAGATAGTTAGAGAGGCACACGAGAAGATAGAGTTAATGAGGGAGCACAGTGTGGGTTATGTTTTAAAAAAAATAAGCCGGTTTTAAGAACCGACGCCTAAAACTGGGTTTAGGCATACATGTAAAACCAAGAACCGACACCTAAAAACATGGTTTTAGGCGTCGATTCAACAAGAAATGATGCGTATGACTTGTATTTCCATTTTCTGCGTCGGTTCCACCAATACAACCGATGCGTAGTTCTAGAAGATATTTACACAAATGCCACCGTCCTTTTATATGCATCGATTTTACTAAAAATCGACGTGTATTCCCCGTTTTTTGTCAATCCTGTACTAGTGAACGCCAGTTAAAAATATAAACACAAATGTTCCAAACATAACCCTCGCACAACCGCAACACAAAAATAACAATAACTAACATCATATGTTAATCTCGTGGTCCATACTCATCTGTTAGCAGCACTGGTCCCAACCCTCACATGCGAGTGAGTCAGCAACCTAGTTACCCTCACAGTAGATGTGAAAGACAGCGTCCCGATGAAAATGGATGACATCACCTGTGCCGATTGACAAATATGGATTGCCTAGCTTTAGAGATTTATAGTGTAGTTTATCTTTACTTCTCCTTTATTGTACGAGAAGTAGTATTTTCTCATTTATTGCTTTCAATACTTTGCTTTTTCATTTGATGTTTTATCCTTTTTTTGGAGGTTAGGTTCTTGTCCCCTCCTTCCATGTCCTATTTTTTCATGATATATATATATATATATATATATATATATATATATATATATATATATATGTGTGTGTGTGTGTGTGTGTGTGTGTGTGTGTGTGTGTGTGGAGAATCCTAACCCCCCATCGATTCCTGAGTGGAGCTTAAAACTCATCTAGAATGTATGGATATATTTGCTAAAAAAAATATGTTAATAAAATACCCATGCAATTGAAATTAACAAGCGAGAAGATAAAATAAAGCAACGCATGGAATTTTATAAAGGCCCAAGACTACCTCCAGCCAGGCTATCCTTCCTCCCCTAACCACCACTTCCAGGTAGTTGAGCCTGTTGGACCAATTTTGCTGTTCAAGCCTGCATTTGCTTTCAGTTTTGGACCAATTTACTTAAGCCCAATGAATGGTAGCTGAAGCCCATCCTCCATTTCCCATTTGAGCTCATGTTTCTCAATTAAATCTGACCATTGGATCAGCTTGGATCAGCTTGGATCAATCCCAGCCATCCACTTGTGATCAAAATGGAGTCGAGTTATCCAAATCGACATTCCAGACTTTTCATTCAGAAAAAACCCTACTTTTTCTCTCTGATAAGGCGATTCTTCGTCTTCATACTGTTCTTCAGATTTTCTTGCATAAATTCATAGTTTTGCCTTGTTATTCTTAGTGGTTGTTGTAGATAATTATATATTGTAAATCAGTATATGTTTGGTTGAGTTTTGACAGAGTTTTTTGTAACTCATTTTGTTCTTTGTGGTTTTATATTGTGCGATTCTGAGTTTCTGGTAAGATTTGTATATTTTTGAGTTTGTATTCTGATTTCTTTACAATTACGTTTATTCTATAAAGGTTTTGATTCTTTGTGTTTAAACGTTGATATTGTTCTTTGTGGTACGATCTTGAGTCTTTAATCCTAACAGTGGTATCAGAGCCTTAGGGTTCTTCGAAAAACCTGTGGATTAGACTCAGAGTAGATACATATTTTTCCTTGTAAAATTACTTTCTTAAGTTATTTTTAACCCTTACTGAAATCGTTTTGTTTTCTGAAAATATTTTTTGAAATTTTTCAAATTCAAAATTATTTTTTGAAGATTTTTATATAAAATCTTTTAAACTTTGTGGATACTGTTCTTTTGAAACCTATTTTAAAATTAGGGTTTCTGATTTTTTTGAGTATCTGGATCTTTTATTCTGAGTCCATATTTTTGGGGATCTTGAAACTCGAAATACTTTCTATATAATATTCTTATTTCTAGGAAGGATCCTATATTGTTCTTAGTGGCTGATCTTCGTGGAGGATACTAGTACTATTATTTTGTGGCCCTGAACTTCTGAGATTCTGATTCTTTGTGGAAGCTGTTGTAGCTTATTAAAAATTGCAATCAAGTGATATCATTTAATTACTGCAATCTTATACTGTAAATTTTTTTTCAAATTTCCTGTTCTCTCCCAAATCTCTCCGTTGAAGCCTGTAGCTAGGACCCCATATCTTTCCTTTGTCCAAGATTTCATTGAGAATCCGGGAATCTGAGGAAGTGTGGGAATATCCAGTATAGGTTGAGGGATATACTGGAAGAACAGCTTTTCTCAGTATATTGTTCTGTGTGACTTCTTGATTGTGTAATTAATTCTGTTGATTTGTAATCACCTTGATTACTCAGTTTCTGATTACTGTGTTCTGAATCTTTGTGAACCTTCTTGAACATAAGTTTTTGACTCTGTTTAACTGTCTTACTTAGTGACTGTGACCTGCATTGTTGTTTTCTACTTGATTGTTTGTTTTTGAACTATTAAAGCTCCATTACTTGAAATTTTTTAAAAATCTTGGTCATTATTTCAATGGCTACTATTAAGATAGATGTTGAAATTTGGAATGGCAAAAGGGATTTCAACCTCTGGAGCCAAAAAATGCGAGCTTTACTACTACAAATGAAATGTGCTAAGGCTATAGATAAATCCTAGCCCCTTGATACCCCTCAAGACAAACAACTTGAAATGGATGAAATTGCTTGGAGTACTTTGTTTTTACTCTTATCTGATAATGTCATTAGACAAATAGGCAAGACAAAAACTACTATGGAATTGTGGGATAGATTGGAAGAAATTTATGATACTGTGTCTCTGCCTGATAAGTGTTTTCTGTGGAAACAATACTTCTCTTTTAAATTTGATCCATCTAAGGATGTAGATGAAAATATGAGTAGGTTTACTAAGATCACACAAAGTCTGTTAAACTGTGATGAAAAACTTACTGATGAACAAGAAGTTGTTTGCTTACTGAATGCTATGGGGGATAAATTTAAGGATTTGAGGAATGCCTTAGAGTATGGAGGGCAGAAGTTGACCACTGAAATTGTCCATACATCCCTTAAGAATAAAGAGTTAGAATTTAAAAATAATCCTAAGGAAGCCTATAATGTGGTAGGAACCTCTAGGAAGAAGAACTCTTTTAGGCAGAATAAGTCTGGAACTAATTCCAATAAAAATTGGAATATTTCTAGCAGCAATAGGGATTGGAATAATAAGCCTACAAAGGGAAACTTTCAAAATAAGGGAAATTTCAATAGGTCTAAAGACAATAACTTTAGAGGCCAGTCTGGTTTCAGAAATCAAGACAATAATGCTAGAAATCATAACAATTTTAGAAACCAGAACAATTTTAGAACACATGATAACAATGCTGGAATTGCAGATGTAGATAAACCTCCCAGAATTTGCTTCTACTGTGGCCAACATGGACATCATATTAAATATTGTTTTAAAAGGAAAAATGAACAGGGAATTTGTAATCAAACTGAGGCTGCAGTGTAAGACAATAATAATATTGGGGTGGTTTATGTCACTACTGAATCAGATAATAAGAATGAATGGATTTTAGATTCTGGCTGCACCTTTCATATGTGTCCTGAAAAGGATATGTTTGTTAATTTCAGTGATAATTGCTTTGGTTCTGTGAAACTTGGCAATAATATTTCTTTTGATGTGAAAGGTATTGGAAATGTTTTGTTACAACTTGATAATAAGAAAACTCTTACTTTAAATAAAACCAGATATGTTCCTGATTCACTAGTAGAAAAACGGGAAAAAAAAGGGTTTAGGCGTCGGGTCGTCGAGAACCGACACCTAAACCTAATATATTTAATTCAAAAATTCGCGCGATTTAATTCCATTCCGCGCATATCTCTCTCTCACTCTCTCTGACAACTTCAACATCGCACGCGGAGCCATCACCACCGTGCCTCCACCAACACCATGACGCCACCAACACCGCGACGCCACCACGAACCCGCCTCCATCTCGTAAGAAATTTACTCTTATATGTGTGTGTGCGTGTATGTATATATATATATGTGTGTGTGTGATATGTGTGTGTACGTGTATGTATATATATATGTGTGTGTGTGCGTGTATGTATATATATGTGTGTGTGTGTGTGTATATATATATATATATATATATATATATGTTATAATTTTGGTATTGCAAATAGTTAATTGATATAATTTGAATTATTGGAATTATATTGAAATTATGCATGGAATGTTAGGTTATGAAATCACACTTTGAGCATTTTAGGAATTAAGAATTGATTTTGGATTAATTTTGGAGTGGTTGATGATGTTGAAGTTTGATTTATTGTGTTTGAGTAGTGAATATGTGGAGGTTGAACATTTTTGTTGTATAGTGACATTTTGATTACAGGTTGGGTAAGTCCAACTTATAGGGGAGACTCTGCCGAAATTACTGTAGGATTTTACAAATAAAAAATGAAGATAATAGTAATTATAGGTGATTTTCACTATCATAGAATTAACCATACTAAATAAATAACTAAACAAAATATACAAGTAAAATTATGAAGTATTCAACGTAATAAATTATCATATGCATGTGATTTCAATTATTAATATATAGTTGGTTCAAGTATATAACTATCATTACAAATATTCACTCAAAAGTAATATTTTTTTAATTATATCTTCGCATATAGGTTATTAGATATGGATCGAGATTGGATGTACGGCAGGCGTAATACACATGAATATTTGAAAGGAGTTGAAGAGTTTATGAAATGTGCGGACGAACACATGAGAGAGAAAGGTGAAGCAATGATTTTGTGTCCTTGTTGTGATTGTAAGAATCTGAGAAAGTTTCGTAGTTTTGAGCAAGTGAAGAGTCATTTGATTCGTCGTGGGTTTAAAGAAGGTTATAAACGATGGATATGGCATGGTGAGAGTATGCTTCCTAGGACATGCACTAGTGACGATGAAGGTGGACTGCAGGAGAATAATTTAGGCAATATTGATGAGAATGATGTGGAAAATGACAATAATGATAAGATAGACGAAATGATGCGTGATATACAAGGGGAATTCATTGAAAAGCCTCATGTGTTCGATAGCTTGTTCAATGATTCTGAGAAGACTTTGTTTCCTGGATGTAGAAAATTCACAAAATTGTCTGCTGTGTTGAAATTGTATAACTTGAAAGCAAATAGTAGGTGGAGTGATAAGAGTTTCACGGCATTACTGGAACTCTTACGAGAGATGCTTCCGGAGGATAACGAGCTTCCTAGTTCAATTTACGAAGCAAAGAAATTGTTGTGTCCAATGGGAATGGAGATCGAGAGGATACATGCATGTCCAAATGATTGTATACTGTATCGAAATGAGTATAAGGACTTGCAACTGTGTCCAAAGTGTGGGGCATCACGGTATAAGCGAAAGAACATGAATGCTAATTCTGAGGATAAGAAAAGCCCTCCGGCAAAGGTGTTGTGGTACCTACCCGTAGTACCAAGATTTAAACGTTTGTTTGCCAATGCAAAGGATGCGAAGAACATGCGGTGGCATGCTGATGGGAGGAAACAAGATGGAAAACTAAGACACGTGGCCGATTCTCCTCAATCGAGGAACATTAATAGGTTGTTTCTTGATTTTGGGGGTGAAGATAGGAATCTTAGGCTTGGACTATGTACAGATGGAATGAACCCACACGGTAATATGAGTAGTCGACATAGCACTTGGCCGGTTCTTCTAACGATTTACAATCTTCCTCCTTGGTTATGTATGAAGCGCAAGTATATCATATTGTCTTTGTTAATATCAGGGCCTAAACAACCAGGGAATGACATAGATGTTTATCTTGCCCCACTAATTGAAGATTTAAGACTGATGTGGGATGAAGGTGTATCGGTGTTTGATGCACATAGCCAGATGAATTTCACCTTACATGCTATGATATTTTGCACCGTAAATGATTTTCCCGCATATGGTAACTTGTCAGGTTATACGAACAAAGGACCTAAAGCATGTCCCGTTTGTGAAGAAGACACGATTGATCTTTGGTTGAAAAACTGTAAGAAAAATGTCTTTATGAGTCATAGAAGATTTCTCCCCGCTGATCACCCTTATCGAAAGAAGAAGAAGGCATTCAATGGAAAAATTGAGGATCGAGCAGCTCGCTTGCCGTTAACAGGAGGTGAGGTATATGAACGAGTTAAAAATATTGATGTTTTGTTTGGAAAACCTTTTAAGCCTCCTCAAAAGAGTCTTTGGAAGAAGAGGTCCATATTCTGGGATCTACCTTATTGGCAACATTTATCAGTAAGACATTGTCTTGATGTAATGCACGTGGAGAAAAATGTTTGTGATAGCATCATTGGGACATTGTTGAACATTCAAGGGAAGACGAAAGATGGTATCAAAGTCAGGAAGGACATGGTAGAAATGGGGATACGGGATCAATTAGCACCGCAAGAGTCCGAAAAACGTACTTATTTACCTCCAGCTTGCTATACTTTGTCCAGAAAAGAGAAAACATATTTTTGTGAGTGCCTTCATGGTATTAAGGTTCCATCTGGATACTCATCAAACATCAAAAGTCTTGTGTCGATGAAGGACTTGAAATTGGTTGGTATGAAGTCTCATGATTGTCATGTGTTAATGCAACACTTGTTACCAGTTGCAATTCGAGGCATACTTCCAAAACATGTCAGACAAGTCATAATAAAACTTTGTTTTTTCTTCAATGCAATTTGCAGTAAAGTTGTTGACCCAGAGGCGTTGGATGATTTGCAGGCCGATATTGTTATCACTCTATGTCAATTTGAAATGTATTTCCCGCCATCATTTTTTGACGTTATGGTGCACTTACTTGTTCACTTGGTAAGAGAAATTAAGATACGTGGTCCGGTGTTCTTGCGGTATATGTATCCATTT
This sequence comes from Ligustrum vulgare, assembly GCA_963555705.1. Taxonomy (NCBI): domain Eukaryota; kingdom Viridiplantae; phylum Streptophyta; class Magnoliopsida; order Lamiales; family Oleaceae; genus Ligustrum; species Ligustrum vulgare. The sequence continues at coordinate 2,259,966 of OY743190.1, forward strand.
GAGAGATACATGGGTATTTTGAAAGGATATGTCAGAAATCGATTTCGACCCGAAGGCAGTATCATTGAAGGTTATGCCGCTGAGGAGGCTATTGAATTTTGTACTGACTACCTTGATGACGTTGAGACTATTGGTGTTCCTAAATCTCGTCACGAGGGAAGACTCGAAGGTAAAGGGACGATTGGATGCAAATCAATTGTCCCTAATGTTGAATTGCGAGATAAAACACACTTCCTAGTATTACAACACCTTTTCAAGTTCATCCGTATTTGGACGAGCACATGTCCATCCTAAGGCAGCAGAATCCTTCTAAAGGTGAAAGGTGGGTAACTAATCAACACAATCATTTATTTGCAAAATGGTTCAAAGATAGAGTCATGAAAGAGTTGTCACAAACGTCGAATACCATTGTTGAAACGGTAAAGTGGTTAGCATATGGTCCTAGCACGATTGTGAGATCTTATGAAGCATATGACATTAATGGGTATACGTTTTACACTAAACGTGTAACGCCCCGAATTCCGTAAAACCCGGGAACGTCACTTTCCTAAATTCTTGAATAAACTTTGTTGCGGAAAAATGATTAAATATTAAATATCGCATTTATCGAATAAAGGTTTAGCGATAATTCAAATGGAATAAGTATTTTCGTACAAATTTGTAAAAATGACAATTCTTGATAAAATGAAATAATTATTTCAAAGTTCACGACTTTTAAAAAAATATCAATTTGTAATTTGCCGTCATTGTCCATCACTCCCCATCGTCTCCGAAATCTGCAAAAGTTGTTAAAATAACGGGTTGAGCATTTCAAAAATGAAATACTCAGTAGACTCATCGTCAATAATTAATCTACAAGATAATTGAACAAGAAAATTATGCAAATAATGTAGTGACATTCTTTTCTTATTCATAGGCATTACATAGTGAACGCAAATGAACACATTCTTTTCTTTTCTTGGCTAGCAGATAAGTTATGCCCAGCATAACATAATTCTTTATCTCAAAAGAGATATTCTTTTCTCATGCAATTAAGCATAAAATCACACAAATCCACATAACACATGCAATTATAATATAAATCAATTAGTGGGGGCGAGTCTACCTTAAACTTAACGAGAGTGGTTGAGCGGGAATGACTTCAATCTTTCAAATCTCCGTACGCCTCGTCTAGCCAATAAGTTACCTTAATCTTTAGAAATTTGTAGTTTAAAATAATAATTTACAATTTGAGGACTGAAATTGATGTTTTTGAAAGTTGAGGGGCTAAAATGAATAATTTGAAAGTTGAGGGACAAAAATGAATACTTTTCAAACTTGAGGGACTAATATGTAAATTTTCAAAATTTGAGTTGAAACTCAAAACGAAATATTAAATTATAGAGCTTAAAATAATAGATCTTAAAAATGAAAGGGCTGATTAAAACTCATTTAAAACTTAAGGGCTAAAATTGATGATTTCAAACCAAAGGGACTGAATTGAATAACTTTTCAAACTTGGGGGCTTAAGGGGTAATTTTTGAAAATCCAAATATATTATCAGATCTTATCTCACCTCTCTCTCTCTAATTTGCGTGAAAACGGGGAGGAGAGGCGAGAGAGGGTTGCGACGGGTACACGCCGCCGGGGTCTTCACTGCCGGCGGAAATCGCCGCCATTACTTGGCGGCGCCGAAGGCGGATGGTGGGGAGGTTATGGGCTCGACCTTGGGTGTCAAATAGGGAGAAAACTGAGGCTGCGACGAAGCTTAAGGTTCGATCTTGGCTGCGAATTCCGGTGACAAATCCGGTTGAAATAGGTTCTGCAGTGGAGGTAAGTAAATGGGTTCTCCTCTTTGGTTTTGATTTTGGTTTTGGGCAGCGACGATGATGATGGGTTTTTGATTGGGGATTGGAACTTGGGTGTTGGTTGAGTGGCGTTTGAGGAGGGCAGTGGGCGGTTGAGGTGGTTTCTTCGATGGTGAAGGGTGGTGATGTTGCAGGTAAGGCTGGTTACGGCTTGATGGAGGGCCGGTGGTGATGGTTCGATTCTTGATTTCTCTTGGGTATTTTCTGGGCTTCTTCTGATTGTTGGGTTTGAATGGAGTTGATTTGGGAGTGGGGTGATGCTTTTGAATGGTGATGAAGATCATGAAGGAAATTGTGTTCTGCTCGTGTGATTGAGTCCTGTTTTAGGTGGAGGCTCGATGGCTTCGACTACGGTTTGGGGGTTCGTGTGGTTGCGGTGGCATTATGCGGTGTCTGGAGGTTCAACTGGTTGTGCTGTAGGCAGTCGAAGGTATTGGGTATCTCTGTGAATTCGCAACTTTGGTTGAGATAAGGGTAGTCTCTTGTGGCATGGGTTGATCATGGTAAGTATTTTGGGTTTTCTGTCAAATTGTAGCAAATTGGATTTTGGAGTTCAATTGAATATGAAAGAAGATGGGGCAGTGGCGTCGAGTTGCTGTGATTTGCGGTGGAAGACTCGTGACGCGGGGGTTAAAGTGGTTTGCTTCGGGACTGTGGTTAAGGGGAGGATAATGACTGCTGGTTTGATGGTGATGGATGGCTCGGTTTCTTGATATCAATGGAGTTGTGGTTGTGAAATTGGCTTGGTTGTGACTCTCTCGAAGATGATGGTTGGGCAAGGCAGGGAATAGGTGTTGGTTTTTCATGGAAGGAGGCAGAGACTTACCAACAGGTGATGACAATTTGAATGAATTGTGGATGAGAAGGAATGAGGATTTTAATATGGCTGATTGTGGTATGAATATGGTAACTTAGGTCAAAATCTTGATTTATGGAAAATTGTGAGAATTTTTGGAAGTGAATATGGTTGTGTAAGGAAATACTTGAAAAATAAGTTGTTGATTTAGTTGGGCCAAGAATGACTTATTGGGTTTTAAATGGGCTTGAATGATCGGTAAAAATATTTGGGCTCGATAAATTGGATTGGATTAAAAAAGTTGAAATTGGGACTTAATATAATTAATACTTGGACTTTTGAAAATCAACTGTGATATTGAAATATTTTTGATAAAGATTGAAATTTGACGAAAATTTTGAATAATTAAATTTTTCACTTAACTGGCTAGACAAACGCGACGCGACGTTAACGTAAAAATGAAAATAAATGGGTGAGATAGCAGCGACACGATTTTCTAAATTTTAAAATAATTATTAAATGCGTAAAAATTCTTGGTCGCTACAACCTTACCCCCTTACAATAATTTCGTCCTCGAAATTAAACTTACTCGATCTTATGATTTCGATCTTCTTTTCATTTTCCAAATAATCTCAGCACTATCACATCTACCCCCACTGGACTTTGACTATAGGAATCTCTTTGTTTCTTAAGACATGGACTTTTCTTTCTACCATGCACATAGGTGCCTCTTCATAAGTCAAATATTTCTGAACTAAAATAAACTAATAATTCACCATGTGATTTGAATCATGAACATACTTTCTCAGTAGGTAAACATGAAAGACTTTGTGAACAGCTGTAAATTCTGGTGGCGAAGTCAAACAATAAGCCACATTACCTACTTTCTCCAATATTTCAAATGATCCGATAAAATGAGATCTTAAATTCCCTCTCTTGTCAAAACGAAAGGTACCTTTTATAGGATCTATACTAATATCGAAACCACAAAATATTCATTGATCCAAATGCTTAAACCAAAAATCAAGAAGATTGATCAAGAATAAATCCTTGTAATCCAAAATATATAAGCGCGATATCAATTCCAAAATATTGCGTACAAAACCCAAACTTGGCAGAATCTTTCTGAATAGATTTAACAACGTGATCATTTATAAGCTCGACTGAAACTTCCTTTTTCATAATTGGAGAAATTCAAACTTGAATCCTTTAATCCATACTTTTAAATCATGCATCAAGTACTTGGTATCACATGCTCATTCTAACGGAGGACTAAAAGCATCATAGGATCAGATATGTTATTCTCAAACTTAAGAAACCTTACTAATTTCCCAATCTGAAGTTCAAGATTCAAATTTTTTTTTTTCCTGTTCTCCCAAAACTTCAATTCATGACACATTATGAAAAAATACTCTGATTAAGTCTATCACCATTGAATAAGACTTCTGTGAATAATATAGTATTCCTCATCAAATTTGCTTAATCCAAAGATACAATCTCAACACAAGTAAAAGTCACACAAATGATCTTCTCCGGTTTCCTATTTTCGTAGCAAAATACTTTACTCACCTCAAATGTACAACAAAAAAATGATTAATCGAAACTGCATCACCAAAACTTTAAATAAATCCATATTATGACTCAAAATGAAAATTCTCAATCGTAGGTAATATTTCATCATAATGCAATAAACCATCAAAATGAGATCAATTGACTCAATATATTCACATAAATTTCTTCCACGAGTTAACCATAACATCCGTTAACCGTCTAGTCACCATATCTTGTAGTAATCATGTAACCTGTCACTTATCATCGTATCATGTGACCTCAATATTCATATCAATCTCTCTATAATACCCATCATACCTATCATGTGAACCTTATACGTCAATCTGCTCACTAAGATTATATATCAATCTCTCAGACTAATAAATCTTGGATTCTACCGTTGTCACTTCTCTGCACACCATTCCAAAATTAGTCATCACTGTGAAGTCTTATCTCTATTTTCCAATAAATTCTTTCCACAAGAACAATTACATAAAATTTCATTTCTTATTTTCTAAACAAGATACCATCATTAACAATCTCCAAAATTTCAATATATGATAAATCATAAGCCTTTCTCTGATCAAATGCATTACTTCATCAATACTTGTACAAACTTTAGGACTTGATAAAATTTCTTTCATCAATTTCATCCAAAAAAAAAAAAATTCTCTCATGATTCTCTAGTATCATAACTGAAAACTTAACGTACATCAGTGAATCATTCAAATTACGAGGAAAAACTGATTTATTTTCCACGACTGAGATTTATCATTCTTTGAATTCCACTTAGGACCAAATACATCATAACTTATTCATGGAAAGTCAACTTATTTCATCATCTCAACACATTATCATCTTAAATTCTCGGCCTAAGAAAATCACACGATTCCTTATCATTATCTCTTGTACTTTTATATATTCAAATGACCTTATGACCATCATCATTATCTCACATAACCCCTAACATTCAATCACATATCTCTAATTTCTCACTTCGAATAAATGGCTACTCCTTTAAGGCATCTCACCATAAAATATTTTCAATATCTCCCATTCATGATAACTGACTATTCCCAATAATCATATTACGTGTAAATTCAACAAACGATAAATGGTTTTCCTAACCATCACCGAGGTTTAAAATGCAAACTCTCAACTTAGCCTCTAAACTCTGTATAAAGAATTATTTGCTGACCACTCAAGTCATTATTCAATAACATAAATGACATCACGTCTCTTCACTAATCTCTGTAAGCCCGTTACAAAAATCCATGCAAAATTTTCTCCAAATTTCAATAAATCTTTTCTATTTCCTTAAAAACATATCAAACCATAAAAATTTGTCATCTCTAAAACTTCTTATCATCAAATATCACCAAAATAGTTAAAACGATAGAAATTACCTGAATATTCTCTCTATGTAATATACCCAATAACATATTATTCACAGATCAACATAATATCATCAGCTTATCTTTAACATATCTTCCCGATCAAATTCCAAAATAAATCAACAGTATTATCTCCTATCCTCATAATTTACAATATTCTCCAATATCAATGATCATTCCTTACTATTGATCAATTCGTTCCCACGAATAATTAAGATTCTTCCCAATAACTCCATAATACCTGTCTTCACTCATCTTTCAAATATAACTTATCATTTACTAAATCTCGCTTATGGTGTAAATGAACTTGCAATTCTAACCTCAATTCCCTTAGTGGTTGCATACCATATTATGCTCTTAATTCCAAATGATAAAATTCTAGGTAGAGTCTCCCTTGTAATCTGGACTTATCCAGCCCGTAGGTATACTTCATATCCAACAATAACAAATAACTCCATATTTGTCCATAACTATTTAAATATTGACAACAATTCCAACACTTCAATATCATCAAAAATATCCCAAAAATCAATTCATCATTCCTCAACATAAAAATTTCAAATCATATTTTCCAATGTCACAGTATCACTTCCTTCAATATCTTAATTGGTTCAAAAGACCACTCACACTTATAAATATATATCACAAATCATAATCCCAAAATTTATTCACAAGGCCAAACTTCATAATAAATTTCTCTCAAAATTGAGGAATAATTCACTTACTCAACATAATATCCATTACTTAATTCCCAATAATTAAGAACCAAATCTTTAAACCTCTAATTTCATAATTCTTCTAATAAAGGTCTCAATAAAATCACATCACTTATAATCTCAACATCTCATCACAACTTCATAAAACTGGCTTGCTATTTCTCGTTTAATCTAAACGATAGGTATTCCGAAAATATTGTCTAATCTTTTCTGTTGACTTCTCGTAAATAGTGTCATGTCTAAAATCAATTATGCAAAGTCCAGGTAGGGTTCATCATTTCTAAATTCGAGGACAAAAATTATTATAAAATCATTCTTAAATCATATTATTCCCATTATGCTCAACACTCGTTCTCTTTCTTTTCTTTCTTTCTGAAAAATTTCTCGTTATACTCTAAAACTCATTTCTTTCTTTATTTCTTTCTCATTATTTCGGATACTAGTTTTCTTATTCTTTCTCGTCTTTTCTTTTCTTTTCTCGTCAAATTCTCAAAACATTTATTCTCAAGTATCCGAAATAAATCAATAAAGTAAACATACTAAACTTCGTTACCTTCGGAGTCGGCGGAAAATGATGGCAATGGCAAAAAGTCGTCAAAACATTATTTCTATTATTTTTAGAAAAATTTATTTTCTTATTTTGTAAAAAAAAAAAAAATTGTAAGTCTACAGAAACGTAGACCCGCTCTGATACCATGCTGTAACGCCTCGAATTCCGTAAAACCCGGGAACGTCACTTTCCTAAATTCTTGAATAAACTTTGTTGCGGAAAAATGATTAAATATTAAATATCGCATTTATCGAATAAAGGTTTAGCGATAATTCAAATGGAATAAGTATTTTCGTACAAATTTGTAAAAATGACAATTCTTGATAAAATAAAATAATCATTTCAAAGTTCACGACTTTTAAAAAAATATCAATTTGTAATTTGCCGTCATTGTCCATCACTCTCCATCGTCTCCGAAATCTGCAAAAGTTGTTAAAATAACGGGTTGAGCATTTCAAAAATGAAATACTCAGTAGACTCATCGTCAATAATTAATCTACAAGATAATTGAACAAGAAAATTATGCAAATAATGTAGTGACATTCTTTTCTTATTCATAGGCATTACATAGTGAACGCAAATGAACACATTCTTTTCTTTTCTTGGCTAGCAGATAAGTTATGCCCAGCATAACATAATTCTTTATCTCAAAAGAGATATTCTTTTCTCATGCAATTAAGCATAAAATCACACAAATCCACATAACACATGCAATTATAATATAAATCAATTAGTGGGGGCGAGTCTACCTTAAACTTAACGAGAGTGGTTGAGCGGGAATGACTTCAATCTTTCAAATCTCCGTACGCCTCGTCTAGCCAATAAGTTACCTTAATCTTTAGAAATTTGTAGTTTAAAATAATAATTTACAATTTGAGGACTGAAATTGATGTTTTTGAAAGTTGAGGGGCTAAAATGAATAATTTGAAAGTTGAGGGACAAAAATGAATACTTTTCAAACTTGAGGGACTAATATGTAAATTTTCAAAATTTGAGTTGAAACTCAAAACGAAATATTAAATTATAGAGCTTAAAATAATAGATCTTAAAAATGAAAGGGCTGATTAAAACTCATTTAAAACTTAAGGGCTAAAATTGATGATTTCAAACCAAAGGGACTGAATTGAATAACTTTTCAAACTTGGGGGCTTAAGGGGTAATTTTTGAAAATCCAAATATATTATCAGATCTTATCTCACCTCTCTCTCTCTAATTTGCGTGAAAACAGGGAGGAGAGGCGAGAGAGGGTTGCGACGAGTACACGCCGCCGGGGTCTTCACTGCCGGCGGAAATCGCCGCCATTACTTGGCGGCGCCGAAGGCGGATGGTGGGGAGGTTATGGGCTCGACCTTGGGTGTCAAATAGGGAGAAAACTGAGGCTGCGACGAAGCTTAAGGTTCGATCTTGGCTGCGAATTCCGGTGACAAATCCGATTGAAATAGGTTCTGCAGTGGAGGTAAGTAAATGGGTTCTCCTCTTTGGTTTTGATTTTGGTTTTGGGCAGCGACGATGATGATGGGTTTTTGATTGGGGATTGGAACTTGGGTGTTGGTTGAGTGGCGTTTGAGGAGGGCAGTGGGCGGTTGAGGTGGTTTCTTCGATGGTGAAGGGTGGTGATGTTGCAGGTAAGGCTGGTTACGGCTTGATGGAGGGCCGGTGGTGATGGTTCGATTCTTGATTTCTCTTGGGTATTTTCTGGGCTTCTTCTGATTGTTGGGTTTGAATGGAGTTGATTTGGGAGTGGGGTGATGCTTTTGAATGGTGATGAAGATCATGAAGGAAATTGTGTTCTGCTCGTGTGATTGAGTCCTGTTTTAGGTGGAGGCTCGATGGCTTCGACTACGGTTTGGGGGTTCGTGTGGTTGCGGTGGCATTATGCGGTGTCTGGAGGTTCAACTGGTTGTGCTGTAGGCAGTCGAAGGTATTGGGTATCTCTGTGAATTCGCAACTTTGGTTGAGATAAGGGTAGTCTCTTGTGGCATGGGTTGATCATGGTAAGTATTTTGGGTTTTCTGTCAAATTGTAGCAAATTGGATTTTGGAGTTCAATTGAATATGAAAGAAGATGGGGCAGTGGCGTCGAGTTGCTGTGATTTGCGGTGGAAGACTCGTGACGCGGGGGTTAAAGTGGTTTGCTTCGGGACTGTGGTTAAGGGGAGGATAATGACTGCTGGTTTGATGGTGATGGATGGCTCGGTTTCTTGATATCAATGGAGTTGTGGTTGTGAAATTGGCTTGGTTGTGACTCTCTCGAAGATGATGGTTGGGCAAGGCAGGGAATAGGTGTTGGTTTTTCATGGAAGGAGGCAGAGACTTACCAACAGGTGATGACAATTTGAATGAATTGTGGATGAGAAGGAATGAGGATTTTAATATGGCTGATTGTGGTATGAATATGGTAACTTAGGTCAAAATCTTGATTTATGGAAAATTGTGAGAATTTTTGGAAGTGAATATGGTTGTGTAAGGAAATACTTGAAAAATAAGTTGTTGATTTAGTTGGGCCAAGAATGACTTATTGGGTTTTAAATGGGCTTGAATGATTGGTAAAAATATTTGGGCTCGATAAATTGGATTGGATTAAAACAGTTGAAATTGGGACTTAATATAATTAATACTTGGACTTTTGAAAATCAACTGTGATATTGAAATATTTTTGATAAAGATTGAAATTTGACGAAGATTTTGAATAATTAAATTTTTCACTTAACTGTTAGACAAACGCGACGCGACGTTAACGTAAAAATGAAAATAAATGGGTGAGATAGCAGGGACACGATTTTCTAAATTTTAAAATAATTATTAAATGCGTAAAAATTCTTGGTCGCTACAAAACGTCAAGATGATAAGAGTGCGGTGCAAAACAGTGGAGTGAGACAAGTAGCACTATCAAGAGATTTTTCAAGTGCTAAAGATACAATGCCAATAGATGCCTCGATGTCCTATTATGGTGTCATTGAAGAAATTTGGGAACTTGATTACAGGAAGTTCAAGTTTCCTCTCTTCCAATGTAAATGGGTTGATAATCGACGGGGTGTTCAGGTGGATGAATTAGGTTTCACTTTGGTGGATTTTGGACGGTTGGGATATCTTGACGAGCCATTCATACTTGCATCACAAGCCAAGCAGGTATTTTATGTTCTTGATCCTGCCGACACTAAGTGGTCAGTGGTCCTTCAAGGCAAGAGACGCATTGTTGGCATTGGTGATGTAGTAGATGAAGAAGATTATGATCACTTTGATGAAACTCCTCCATTTTCTATTGGTATACAAGGGAGTGCAACTTTCGAGGAAGATAACATTGAATCCACTTACATGCGTTGGGATCATGAAGAAGGATTATGGATTGACCGTCGTTCGTGATTATTCATTGTGTGAGTTCATTTATACATTCTCGCATGCATATAACTCTCTTTTGTTCTTTATATATGCTCTATACGTTGTTCATATTAATTGTGTGAGTTCATTTACATATTCTTGCATATAACTTTCTTGTGTTTTTTATATATGCTCTATACGTTGTTAATAATCATTTATTTATATGTGCAGGTACGTAGACAATTTTTCCAATATAATGTCCGAGTCTTCACATTCTTCAGATGATCATAGTATTGCCCAAAAAAAAAGGACAAGAGGGCCAACTATGTGCAAAAACATGAAGAAAGCGGGCCAACAAGTGAATATAATTGAGTTCGATGACAAACATAGGCTGATCGGACCAGGCACGAAGAACTTCAAACATTTTGTCAGATCTTTAGCCCGCATTCATGTTGACATAAACATCAGTGATTGGCACAAAGTCGATCAAGGCCTGAAGGACATGATGTGGGAAGAGATAAAGGTACTATCACTTGATACATGGTAAATAATTGAAAAGTGAATGTAATTTCTTTATAACACCACATGTTATCATTGTCTTTCAGAGGGAATTCAACATTCTCGATGACCGTCCAAAAAAAAATGTTATGCGGGTTGCGGGGATGAGATGGAAAGATTTCAAGACAAGGCTGGTTCATAATTTCATTACACATGACCATCCAAAATATACATCTCCTACCCAGCTTTATGATTTCTTGACCGAAGAGCAATGGGAGTTGTTTAAAAAAGAACGACAGACGAAAACATTTCAGGTATATTTAAATGTACGCATGTGTCTTGTTGAGTGAAAACTAAAAACCTGTGATTTATTTCAGGAGAAAAGTAAGAAGGCGAGGGATAGTCAAATGCGGAACGAGCATCCTCATTATTTGGGCTCAGCCGGATATGCGGGGATGAAGCCACATTGGCTAGTAAGTGACCCACTATCTTCTAGCTCTTCATGTGACATGATTAGCTCCTCAATTGTAAGCGAGGATCGCAGCCTCGATTGGGTTCGAGCTAGATCGAAGAAGAAAGAAGATGGAACGTATTACATCCCCAACGAGAAAACGAGGGGGGTGTTTGATAAAATTGTAAGTATATCTTATCGATTTCTCATATATTCAATTGAAACTTACTTCAATTCTTATATTCAGTTTTCAATTTTTTTAACAGGTATAAAAAGCTGAGCAAGCCACGCAGGGGACATTTGTGTCGAGTAGACAACATGATATTCTGAGTGAAGCCCTTGGTAAAGAGGATCACGCTGGTAGGGTGAGGGGATATGGCGTGTATGTCACCACGCGGGATGTTTACGGCCGGCCCGATGATTACCTTAGACGATCGTGTGGGGTCGTGTCAGTAGACGATATTAAAGATATCATCAGGAAGGAGATGGAGGATAGCATCACAGAGCGGGTCAGGCATCAAACCATGTCGGAGATGCAAAGTAAATTTGACAGTATGCAGAGTGCGTACCATAGTATGCAGAGTAAATATGATGCCATCCTCCAGCGCTTGGGCCTCAATGTTGATGCCGAGGTGGAGGTAACTGCGCAGCCCCGACCACCAACTCGAAGTAGTTGCCACTCTGTGAATCCAGACCCATTTGATGGTCTTCAGGTACTTACCCATAAAGTATTTAGTTTTTTTAGTATTGCTTTTTTCTTTTTTTTTAAAATGGAAAGGCCTGACATATATGTTGAAAAATAGAAGCCGATTCCCTGTCGTCTCGCCGTATTTGTTGATGGTGACAAGCAAACAGTGGCCAGCGGGATGGTTTATCCGTCCGGACCCGAGACTGTGGTGCATCATCAACCACTCTGGCTTGATCATGTGAAGGTGTCCGTTGACCATGTTATAGATGGTGCAGAAGCGTTCTATCTTCCAGCGCCATCTCAGCACTACACCACGGTGGGGGAAGCTATTGGAAGTTTTTTCCAATGGCCTAAGGAGTTGGTGATTTTTGGAGAGGTAATAAAATCGAGTTATATAAAAGCTTATGTCAATATTAATTTCTTTTAAATTTGTATCAGACGTGTTATAATGACAAAAATTGTCTTATTGCAGGAAGAGGCCCCAAAAAAGATCGTAAAAAAATCTAATAAAGGGAAAAGGCCTCAGAATTTTGAATTGTCATCTACCCAGCGACCTGCGATAGTCGACGATGAGACTTTACTACGTCTGGGTGATAAATGCAAAATGTTAAACACCCTGGTCCTTCAATTGCCTGTTGGTGATGACTTCTATCAGGTGCCTGTAGATGCCTCCATCTTCAATTGTACGTTCGAGGATGGTATTTTTGTTACAGTCACAGACATTACCGATCTGCTTAAAATGCAATGGTTGGATACATCTATCATACAAATATTTGCATTGTAAGACTTCTGATCACAAATTACAACTTCAATTTATATCATTGTTCGATCTCTATTTATTGGTGTCATTATTATTAGGTACCTTCATGAGTTATGTCAGGATTACGGTATTGATTCAATTGGATTCATGTCTCCGTCACACATTGCGTCGATGTCGGTAAGAACAAATGCCAATGGTGTTTTAAATTATATGGACGAGACCATGAGGGAAATGCAAACAAAGAAATTCATTCTAGCACCGTATTTTCAGGAGTAAGACCATTCTCTCTTGTTAATAGTTAATTTTTTTTTTTTTTTTGTAATTTGAATCGCACATGTTTGAATTTGTATTCACATGTTCATAATACGTAGGAACCACTGGATGTTGCTAGTGATTTCTCCTCAGAAGAGTACGGTGTACTTATTGGATTTAGCTAGTGCATTTAAGCGTGACTTAGATATCAAGCCGCTATTGAATACGTAAGTTATGATAATTTTCATGAAATAATTGTGGAGTTGTGGTTTCACTTTGGTGAATATTTGTTGTGATTGTTGAGAAGTTGTGATAGATTCAATAGCAACGCGTCTATTTACAGGTTGGATAAGTTCAATTTATAGGGGAGACTCTGCCAAAATTTTTATAGAAATCTTAGTTTTTGTATTTATTTATTTTGTAACTGGTTCGAATAATTTAATTCAATTTTAGGGCTTTCAAACTATACTGGACACAAGGAGGCCTTAGGACAAGAGCCAATACAATGTGGCTAAAAATAAAGGTATGAAAACACATATTTAAAATATATTACAAATCTTTGAATTATTTTCATATTCTATTTAGTGTGATTATTAATGTTAGTTTTCATTGTGAAAATTTCAGTGTCCTCAACAGCGCGGAGGTTCTGAGTGTGGCTACTACGTCATGAAAAATATGTATGAGATAGTCACTGAACACTTTCAGCGTCCGTCGTTGGAAAAGGTATAAGTTATTGAACATGATAATTTTTAATTATTCCTTCATATTTTATTACAAAATAACTGATAATTCATTTTGATTATTTGTAGGCATTTAAAGAGTATTACTCAACGGAGAAAATTGCTGAAATTCAAAACTTATGGGATAAATACTTCGTCGATAGGTGTGTGTAAATCGACGTGTATTCAAACTTCTATTTACTCAATTACATGTGACATTAACAATCTTGTAAATATAATTATTTCTCATTTATTTAACATTATTTTAATTATGTCGATTATATACATATTTGATGATGTGCATGTGGAAAATGTTCAGTCCACGTTTAGGTGATTGCAGGTCATGATCGACCTGCAGTGATCTTGAATCATTACAGGTGACGTCCAGGTCATTGTAGGTGACATCTAGGTCATTGCAGGCCATGACCTGCAGTGGCCTGGGTCACTGCAGTCCACGTCCAGGTCATTGTAGGTGAATTTTTTTTTTTTTTTCAACTTTACGCATCGGTTTATTAACAACCGACGCGTAAAGATAGCATTTACGCGTCGTTTTACAACCGATGCGTAAAGTCTTTACTTTACGCGTCTACTTCATACGCGTCGCCACAAAAACCGACGCCTAATCTCTTAAATAACCGACGCGAAAGACTGTTTCTGTACTAGTGATTTGAAAAGGAACCTGATTTCTCTTGGTGTTTTAGATTCTGAATCCTTTGAGATTAGAATGCAAAATGGTTATTTGAGTATTTTAAAAAGTAATTGTTTGATTGTTAGTACTCCCAAAATTAATGGGATATATATGCTGAATACCTTGCCTGTTTATGCAAGTCCTTTAATGTTGTGTCTGACTTGAATAAGACTGTGTTATGACATAAAAGATTAGGACACATGGGTCAAAAGGGACTTAAATTACTTGAAACGAAAGGTGTATTTGGTAATGATGTGTTGCATAAACTTGAATTCTGTGAAAAATGTGTGTTAGGTAAACAGAAAAGAAGTTCATTTGGTAAAGGTATTCATAAAACTTCTAATGTACTTGAATATTTGCACACTACAACAAAAATAGCCTACGGCAACGCGCAAAAAATGTTGCCGTAGGCCTTTTGCAACGTTCATGTGCATGTTGCAAATCGCAGTGTTGCCGTAGAGGGAAAGGATACGGCAACGCGCAATGCGCGTTGCCGTTGATACTTTTTGCAACACTCGTTGCGCGTTGCCGTTGATACTTTTGGCAACACTCTTTGCGTGTTGCCGTTGATACTTTTGGCAACACTCGTTGCGCGTTGCCGTTGATACTTTTGGCAACACACTTTGCGCGTTGCCGTTGATACTTTTAGCAACACTCGGTGCGCGTTGCCATTGATACTTTTGGCAACACTCATTGCGCGTTGCCGTTGATCTTTAACAATTTTTTTTTTTTTTTTGTAAATCAATATAGATAATTCCACTGATAACCAACAAATTTCTCAAACATATATGTAATATGTAAAATATGAAACACGTGCTATAAAAATAAATCAACATATTTTATTACTTAACAAAAATTACGGTACTTTGTTCTCCGACATTAAAACAAAATCTGCAATATAGATTTTTCATCTATTTGATTGCACATCTAAAGTTTGACATTTTTTATTCCTCTAAATTGTAACAATAACTCTAGCAGACCAACAACCATACAAAAAGAAACTACTATAACCATTTTCAACACGAATCATCATTGAAGATGAGTACTTCAAGACTTCTGAAGTCTAGCTCGAACTATGCCCATGACAAACCATCTTGTGAGAGAACTACAAAATTGACTTTTACCTGCAAAGACATTATAAAAGTTTAATCATCAAGACTCCAACTGCACTGAATGCAAAAATGTAGAAATAAATCATACTAAATATTAAAATTATCATTTTCGATTGTAAAACTTTAAAAAAATTTGGACAGAGTCTCCCCTATAAATTGGACTTAGCCAACCTGTAGAGGGATATCACAACCACCATAATACTTTAAAACATCAAACTAAAAACTCATTCATCATCAAACTACAATCAAATCAATCCAAAATTCATCCCCAACTCCACCCCAACAATAATCTAGAATCAATACTCATCACAACCAAATCATTTCAAAACTTGATCCGCAACAATAGAAATTGAAATTCGCTTGTAAATAAGTTTTACCTTCATCAAATAAGTCTAATACAACTTTTAGGCCAAGCAACAGTACTTCCCATGGCTTCACTAAGCAATCGAAATTCATCTGTAGGTCTGTATAAGGCCAAATGACTCATGTACACTTCCTCGACCCAAACCTTCCAACAATCTCGTCCAAGTGGCATGTGATGCACCTTTGCACTTGGGTCTGTACAAAAGATCCAAAAGCCATAAATTCATTTCCATGTCTACGTCGAAAGCACAATTTCGATATTCTACACAACAGATTCATAGAAAATAAATAAATTCTTCAGTAATCCAAATGTTCATTACAGAGACAAACAAACTCATTGTAATTTCAATTCTGAGATCCAAATTTTCAACTTCCAAGTCCTTAGAAATCACAAATAACTTGTTGAATTGAAAGCATCAATTTAAATCAATCATCGAAATAAAAAGAAAAGAGAAAATATTTAGATGAATATCACTTTCATCTTTCACAATATGAAGGAACAAATGTTAGATTCAACCTAAAAGGCCAATTGAGAACAAATGTCAACAAAAATATTCACAACGTGAATATTAGAGACAAACATTAGATTGAAATAGAAATATCAAGCAAAAAATTAGAAACAATATATTGAACATAAATTTCAGATAACATAAATAACGAAACTAAAACAAACTCACACATTTAAACCCCTAACAAAAAATAAAAACTACCTTGATTTTCAAAATGCTTGTAAGCCATGAGAGATTACAAGGAAATTATCACATAGACTGTGCATTATAAAACGGTGGCCATCATAAACCTCGATGTAAAAGTTTAAAAGGTATAAACCCATGCTTATGGGTATGAAAAAATGTGGTCATCTGAAATTTCATGATCGTACACATTTACAGCGTATATGAAAATAATATAGCACGAACAGGAAGTTACATGAAGTCAATGTCAAATGTGGTAGAAGCTTTAATAAATCTTTAACTATAGTATCTTGTTTCGGAAAGGAAGAGGAGAGGGGGAACAGGAGCAGTCTAACCTTCAAACTATTCTTAGCACTCGAGAAGGGATTTGGAAGTGGACAAGAGAAAAGCAAGGGATATTGAACAATATCGTAATACACAGACACAAGAAAGCAGTAACTAAATTGAAAACCAAAAACCTTGGGAAGCTCCATTAAGCATAGTACACATTTTGGAAAAAAATAAAGAATGGAAAAATCTGAAGTAATGCTTTAAAAATGCCATTTACATTGTTTAAATTTCTGTGAAATCCACAGATACTTGTAGAACCATTAGAATTACATATTTAGCAAACTTCTTTAGAAATGAAGGATATCACATATATTCAATTCAGCCTCAGGTGTCTCTGCATGAATATCGCTCAAGTTATCATTAGCTACTTTCAAGCATATATTTCCCTCGTCAGTGTAATGCCTGTCCTCTTCAACATCACTTACAGGATAAGCTAGGATCATACATGGGCAAAAGACTACACATAGACAAACAAACAACTTCTGATGCAGATATATCAACTTGTGTAACTCCTCAAGGAAGACGGTGGACTCTGGAGCCCCATAATTGTATAGGTATCTCAAGGATCTATTACAAGAGATAGAACAATAGATCCTTAGAATGACAAAAAATCATTTGAGTTCTAGTATACCCTCGATCTCCTAACATGTTCTACTAAAATCGTCATCTCTACACAAAACATGTTTCAATCACCTAGTTGTCATTTTCCTCAATCAGTGTCTTCCACTAGTTGGCATTTATTCTCATTTCTTGTCTATTTTAATGACTAGAAATCCATCTTAGTATCCTCGTTTTTGCTACGTTCATTTTATGGACATTAACGTCCAAACACCGGGTACCATAAATCAATTTTAAGTTAGTGGCACTGGCAAAAGGAGGGGGGATCAATTATCTAAATGAAAATAAGCAATGATCATATTTCTTTTGCGATTACACAGATATATGGGATGAGATACTAAACTGTGCAAAAATTTGTGCTTATGCTGAGAGGCTCAATTTATACAAACCTATTGGTAAGTATCACAAGAGAGTGTGTTGATTACCATTTTTATTGCTTCTGTAAATGTAACACTGAATTCTTTAAGAATACTAGCACGGCTATTTAATTTCCTTCTCCATGCTTGTTCGGGAGGAGCAGCACTATCAAAATCAAGCTGCAGCAAAAACTCAGAGAGTCAAATTTTCATTATTCCATTCTTCTTTTCATTATTTTGTCCTCCATTTAAAGATAAGACCTAAACTAAGACGGTAAATGATAGCAAAATGACCAAATCATCAGAAATCCAATTCAGATTATTATTCTAATGCACACCTACACCAATTATAAAGCAAATCAAAGCCTAAATGGATCGCATAAAGATAATTCTGGAAACAGGATTTACAGATTACAAGTTCCATTTTAATTTGTAGAACCAATCTTCAATTAAAATATTTCGAATTTTACCAATAATACATTAAAAAAATCAAGAAAAAAGCTCACCAAATGCAAAGTGTTTCGGTTGATATACTCCTCCGGTGGCCACGAATTCTTTCTACTGTGAAAAAATTTCCCAGTCACCATTTCGACCGTCGTTATATCTCTGTGTATACATAAACCCACTTTCTTAATTCCTCCAAAAGTTTACATAAACCAATGCCAATAATCTGAAAATTCTATAACCAACATTATAACTCAAACTAAACTAATGTCAAGAATCTGAATTTATATAAGCTAACAAATGAAACAATCAAAATCAAAGAAAAATAAGAATCAAAACTGGGAAGAATCAACCGAAACCGAGAGCTGTTGGGCGTGTGCTGTAGCTGCTGGTTCGGTGTAAAGCGAAAAAAAGGGACTGCCGAGAATGAGGCGCAGCTGGCGAGAGGGGGCTGCTGGCGTGAGGTGGACCGAGGGTGAGGCGCAGCTGGCTGGTTGGTCTGTGGCGAGGAGAAGACAGGGGCTGGTTTTCTGCTGGGTTGCTGTTCGGATCAAGGGAGTGGAGTTGGCGGCTGAAGTACAGGCAGGCGGTTTCAGAAGATGGGAGAAGATACAGACTGCGTGAGAAGTACAAGCCGGTCGCTGGTTTCTTTGTGAGGGAAGGAGGCTGCTTAATGGGTTGAAGGTGAGAGAGACGTGAGGTAGAGGGAATTCGGAAGGAGGTTGGCTGTGTGTTGCTCGGTGCTGCTCCGTGGAGTTGTTGAGGAGTGAAGGGCGGCTGTAGGTTGAAGATGAAAGAGAGAGAGAGACGTCGGGGTTTAGGGTGAAGGGTATGAAATTTCGTCCCAATTTTAGAGAGATGTAAAAATAGGCTCATAGGTCTTTTGCAACACTCAGACGCACGTTGCAAAAGACCTACCTTTTGCAACGCGCATATGAGTGTTGCAAAAAGCCTACCTTTGACAACGCGTCTTATGCGTTGCAAAAGATCTACTTTTCGCAAAATGAAAAATTTTATCACAACTTTTCAAATTCAATCTCAATCATCAATTCTTAGTCAAGCTTAGGGCTGGGCAAAAATCGACCCAACCCGTCGAACCCGTCCAAACCGACCCAACCCGATCGGTTTGGGTCGATTTTTCATGAAAATTGGGTTGGATTGGGTTTTTTTTTTTTAAAAAAAATTTCGGGTTGGGTCGGGTTGCGGGTTGGGTGAATAACCCGACCCAACTTTTTTTTCTTTCTAAAGGGGACCTTTCGCAACGCGCAATGCATGTTGCGAAAGGTACCCTTTTGCAACACGCAATGCGCGTTGCCAAAGGGTAACCTTTTGGCAACGCGCAATGAACGTTGCCAAAGGGTACCCTTTTGGCAACGCGCAACGAACGTTGCAAAAGGCTACAATTAGCAACATTCACTTGCTGAATGTTGCTAAATGTCAAATAAATCAACCAATGGCAACATGCAACCACTGAATGTTGCGGTAGACCCCCTTTAGCAACATGCAATTAGCGAATGTTGCCGTTTGCATGTTGCAAAAGGCCATTTTTGTTGTAGTGGCATGCTGATTTGTAGGGTCCTGCTCCTGTGAGTTCTGTTTCAGGTTTCAGATACTTTCTTCTTATAGTGGATGATTTTCTAGGAAAACCTGGGTGCATTTGCAAAAAACTAAGGATGTAACAGTGTCTGTTTTCAAAAACTGGATCACCTTAGTTCAAAATTTGAAAGGAAAAAGAGTCAAAACTATTAGAACTGATAATAGTTTAGAATTTTGTAACCAAGAGTTTGATTCTTTTTGTAGCACCTTAGATATTCTTAGGCATAGGACTGTTTCCTACAGTCCACATCAAAATGGGGTTGCTGAAAGGATGAATAGGACACTTCTAGAAAGAACTAGGCGTCTCTTACTTGATTCCAGTTTGCCTAATATTTTTTGAGGTGAAGCAGTCAAAACTGCCTCTTATCTGATAAATCTCTCTCCCTGTAGTGCCATTGATTTTAAAATTCCTGATCAAATCTGGAATAATTATCTTCCTGACTTTTCAAAATTAATGTTTTTGGGTGTGTTGCCTACTCACACCAGTATGAATCTAAACTTGACTCCAGATCTTTAAAATGTGTTTTTCTTGGGTATGGAGAAGGGGTCAAGGGTTATAGATTATGGGTTAGGGAACAGGGAGGTTACAGGGTCATTTTGAGTAGGTCTGTGATTTTTAATGAAAATATTTTTCCCTGTAAAGATGAAAAATTACTTGATCCTCTTAAAGAAAAGGGTTTTACAACTTCTAAGCTGAGTGCAGACCACTTAGGTGATGAAAATGGTCTGCCCAATACTCAGTTTCAGGTGGAGCAACCCCCCACAGTCTCTAAATATCATTTTTGAACCTGAACCTGAACTTGCTGACACTGAGCCACAACCTGGTGATATCCCTGAAGCTGAAAAAGACTTAGAAAATTATCAACTAACTAGGGATAGACCTAGAAGAGAGATCAGACCTCCTCCTAGGTTTGAGGATCTTGATTTTGTGTCTGCATTCACTTATTCTGATCATTTAATGTTTGAACCTGAATCTTTTGAAGAAGCTGTTTCTTCTAAAGATTCCAAACTTTGGCTTGCAGCTATGCAAGATGAGATGGACTCACTTCTGAAAAATGGTACTTGAATTTTAGTCAATAGACTTGTAAATAAAAGGATAATTGACTGTAAATGGATTTTTAAATTGAAAGAAAGCGAGTCTAAGGACATGAAACAAAGGTACAAGGCTAGACTTGTAGCCAAAGGTTTTTCTCAAAAGGAAGAAATTGATTTTAATGAGATTTTTTCTCCTGTAGTTAAATACACTTCTATCAGAATTCTGTTTGCTTTGATTGCACAATTTGATTTAGATCTTGAGCAAATGGATGTGAAAACTACTTTCCTTTATTGTTACTTGGATGAAACAATTTATATCCATCAACCTAAAGGTTTTGAAAAGGGCAGAAATTGTGATTTGGTTTGTTTGTTGAAAAAATCTTTATATGGCTTGAAACAAGCCCTTAGACAGTAGTATAAGAGATTTGATTCTTATATCTAAAGCCTCAATTTTCAGAAAAGTAAATATGATTCTTGTTTTTACTTTAAACTTGGTAAAACTGATTTTATTTACTTACTTTTATGTGTGGATGACATGCTTATTGCAGGGCCTAATATGAATAACATAAATGATCTTAAAGGTAAACTGCATTCTGAGTTTAAGATGAAAGACATAGGAAATGTTAAAAGGATACTTGGCATGGATATTTTTAGGAATAGACAATTTGGAAAATTGTTTTTAAACCAAAAAATTACATTGAAAATGTTTTAAACATATTTTGTTTATCTGAATCTAAATCTGTGTCTTTGCCTTTGCCTGCACATTTTAAATTATCTGTTGAACATTGTCCTAAAACTGATGATGAAGTGCTTAGAATGAAAAACGTGCCCTAATCTAATCCAGTTGGATCTGTTATATATTTGATTGTCTGTTCCAGACCTGATATAGCTTTTGCAGTAAGTGTCTTAAGCAGGTTAATTTATGAGTAATCCTGGTGAGTTGCACTGGGAAGCCATGAAATGTCTTCTGAAATATTTGAAAGGTTCTACTAGACTTAGTCTAGTATTTTCTAAAACCAAAAATGATTTCAAGCTTAAAGGTTTTGTAGATTCTGACTTTGAAGGAAATGTTGATAATAGGAAATCAACATCCTCTTACTTTTTTACTTTATATTCTTCCTGTATTATAGCTGGAAATCCCAGCTACAAAAATTGGTTGCCTTATCATCCACTGAGGCAGAATACATAGCTGCCACAGATGCTGTTAAGGAATGCATGTGGTTAAAAGGGTTATTATCTGAAATTTGCTGCATAACTGATTCTGAAGTTGAACTATGTACTGATACTCTGAGTGCATTACATCTGTGCAAAAATCCTGTTTTTCACAATAGGTCTAAACACATTGATGTTAAATTCCATTTCATAAGGGATATTATTAAAAAAGGCATCGTAAAACTTGTTAAAATCCCTACACAAGTTAATCCTGCAGATGCAGGAACAAAGATCATTCATATCAGTAAATTTAAAGATGCACTGAGTTTTTTAAACTTAGTTGAATTTTGATACTTCTCTGTTTTTGCTTTGCAGGTACTACAAACAGCCAAATTGAGGTGGAGAATTGTTGGACCAATTTTGCTGTTAAAGTCTGCATTTGCTTTCAGTTTTGGACCAATTTACTTAAGCCCAATGAATGGTAGCTGAAGCCCATCCTCCATTTCCGGTTTGAGCCCATGTTTCTCTCTTAAATCTGACCATTAGACCATATGTTGGAACCGGGTTAGAGCCCATTTAACATCACCGCTTATCTGAAGTCGTTGGATCAGTTTGGATCAATCCCAGCCATCCACTTGTGATCAAAATGGAGTTGAGTTATCCAAATCGACATTCCAGACTTTTCATTCAGAAAAAACCCTACTTTTTCTCTCTGATAAGGCGATTCTTCGTCTTCATATTGTTCTTCAGATTTTCTTCTAGAAATTCATAGTTTTGCCTTGTTATTCTTAGTGGTTGTTGTAGATACTGAAAATCAGTATATGTTTGGTTGAGTTTTGATAGAGTTTTCTGTAACTCATTTTGTTCTTTGTGGTTTTATATTTTGCGATTCTGAGTTTCTGGGAAGGTTTGTATATTTTGCGATTTCTGAGTTTTTATTCGATCCCTCTCTTAGTTGGCAATTCTTAGTATCTTACTGGATTTCCAAAATAAAACATTAATAAATTTCTTAACTTAGACTGCCCCTTAACCACTCATTTCAAAGGAAACAACTAAAAGTAATCTGTAATTTAAGAGACTTAAGTGATAATTATTGAAAATGTCTGGGATTATAGATATAATTAATTAGCCCGCTATTGGTACAATTAATTTGGGGTTTTGCAGTCTCCCTTTTCACCGGCAACAAAAGTCCACACCCTGTTTCTCACTCTTCAGTCACTTCAAGTTTTTCATTGAAAGCAAGAAAAAATGGCCCCTAAAACTGTACGAATCTCAGTTGGAAGCAGCGCCAACAATGATAATGAGGACGATCAGCAGCAGCAAATGAAGATGGGAACCCAGATACAAATGCTGCCAGAAGCCATTCAGGCAGAAATCCTCATCAGACTTACAGCTAAATCTGTGTTCCAATGCCAATCAGTGAGTAAACCTTGGCTTTCTATCATTGATAACCTCAATTTTGCTAGGTTCCATTT
This sequence comes from Ligustrum vulgare, assembly GCA_963555705.1. Classification (NCBI taxonomy): domain Eukaryota; kingdom Viridiplantae; phylum Streptophyta; class Magnoliopsida; order Lamiales; family Oleaceae; genus Ligustrum; species Ligustrum vulgare. Next base: position 2,283,366 of record OY743190.1, read on the forward strand.
TGAAAAATCCTCCACTTGCCCTTTTCTTGTTTTTTATGATGGTTCTAACCGTAAGACCAAAATAATCATGCACTTGGTGGAAGGTGAAACAGTTGCGGACATTTATCCGGAACATGGAAAGCCCAAGCTAACGTCTAGAATGGACTTCTGTAATCTTGTGCAAGGTGTAAGAAGGAGGAGTTCTTTCCTCCCTTTGAATTGGAATTTCTCATCATGTGAAGGTTTGGTTTGCTCTACACGCCGTGGTGGTTATCCTTTTTTGATCTGTAATCCAATTACCCGAGAATATGTTTCTATTGGTTTTGGATGTGGAGAAACCATTAGAGCTGATGAAGTTTCTGTATTCATTGGACTTGGTTTTAGTCGTGTAACTGAAAAATTTGAGCTTTTGAGGATGTCCAGGTGGAAAATTGACGACATTTATACTCCTTGGGGACCAGAATTACGCACTGTGGGCACTGCACTGTGGAAACGTGTAGTAGTTGAGTCTGATCATGGGATAGACTTCAAATGTGCGGTAGCACAGGTCATTTACGTGAACGGCAAAATATATTGGGCAACCTATGACCAACTATATATCTGTTGTTTCGATTTTGACAGGTTTGATTTTAAGGTTTTATCAGTACCTAGGACGGATTCCGCAAGTGAGGAAAGTGACTTTTTGACAAGAAACATGAGTTTAGGAGTGTTAGCAGGTTCCTTATGTTTGTCACTTATTACTCCGCGTAACGGGACTGTGGAGACATGGGTTATTGAAAACAGTAATGATGGCAGCAAGGCATGTTGGAATAAGCTCTTTGATCTTAGAACAGACCCTAAACAATTAAACCCTCCATTTTGGGGTTGTTATCGAATGATAAAACATTTGGAAAGTGGGAAAGTATTAATGCATGAAGCCGGAGCTACTTTTGTTGTATGTGATTTACACACAGCAACGGCCATGCGTCTTAGTGCTTTAGACTGTTATTACGTAAAGGAACTCAGGGCTAGTTTGCAATTTGAAGCACTACCTCATATACCTAGCCTTGTTTCACTTAAGGATTCCTTGGGAGAGTCCGTGAAGGTGTTGAAGGCTTCTTCAGTGGCTTCTTTAAGGTAAATATGTACGTTCTATTCATAAATATATAGATACAAGAGTCTCTAGTTAAACCTGTTATCAGTTTGCAATCAAGGTAGCGCGCAAGAAATAGCTCTGCATCAATTAATTTTCGCAATTATTAACAAATACATTGCATTCATGGAGATCACAAAATTTCAGAATTATCAATTATGAATATTTATAATTGGGAGAATGTTTTACTGTAGATGAGTATTGATTGCTGTGGCTTACTTGCTTTTTTGCAAATTGTTGGAAATATATTCCATGGGTTGTTAAAATATAAGCGAAAATAGGTGAATACATACGATAGTCGGATGAAGAAGAAAAGAAAAGAAAAAAAAAAAAAAAAACCCAGATTTTGGGGCAGAGGCCAAATGGCCAAGTCTTGCGATCGCAAGGTACAAAATCATAGCCGTTGGGTTGTTTTCATTCAATTGATGATTTTAAACATAAGAATACATCCCAAAACAAAAGTGAGATTAAAAAAAAAAAATCATCAAATCAAACTCTAAATTCAGATTTTCATCTTTTATGTTCAAGTTTCAATGGCGTTTACAGAGACATAGCTAGAGGGGGGCGGGGGTGGCGTCCGCTCCCCCATCATTTTCCACCAGTCTACTTCTCCTAGTTAATTTATAGTATATTTTTAAGTTTCGCACCTGCAACATTTTCCGTTCGCCCCAGCAAAATTTTTGAATTTTCTTTCAATTGTCAAATATTGACCCAATAACTTAGAGTCTAAAGCCCAATAATACAAAAGCTTTAGACTTGAATAGAAACATTACCCATTATTCAATTTTCAATTCATTCCAATGAATTCATTCAGCGAACTCTTAATTTAAAAATTTGACAACACTTTCCGATGTGTGCCAACTATTGGCATTGGCCAAAAAATCAAAGAGTTATAATCTTGTTGATAGATTGATTCGTCTTGTCTTAACTCTTCAAGTTTCAACAGCAACTACAGAACGTGCATATTTTTAGCTATGATGTCATTAAGACGGGGTTATAAAATAGAATGGAAGATGACTTTTTTGTCGAGTACCGTGCTTGTTTATATTATGAAGGAGATTGTTGAGACTTTTAAACAGATTTTCTTATTGACGATTTTGAAGAGATGAGAACGAGGAGTGACCAATTTAAGGTGCCCAAGTTATATCTACCATTTGCTATATAGATAGGCAGTTTGTTTTTTGTCTTTTTGATGTCCATCTAATGTTCGTATTTATTTTCAATTTGCATAGCGTTAGATACATAGATGGGCATATTGTTTTTATATTGATAAATTGATTTTGTCTTCTTGGTCAATCAATTTAACTTGCCTATTTTGGTACTCAAAATCATCATTTTTCAATCTCCTTGAATAAAAAAAAATCGAGGGCGGACCCTCGGGGGGACCTCTCCCCTCCACCCCCTATATTTTCACCTCTACAAGATTGAGATCTCGGATCCATCCCTAACGGTGTTCTTGTTTGTGCTTGATAAGAAAACTTTAAAGACTTAATTAATCCTGAAAGCTTCTTGTAGGTTGATGCCATTAGCAACATCTACAATGAGAGGGGGGCAAACAACGATTTTGAATCGTGTTCGAGCATTCAATTTTCGGATGATTTCCTTCTAATCTTGTGATTTACTTTGTATTTTAAATTTCATTAATTTTGTTTATATTTTCATTTTCTTATTGTGAATTTTAAACTCCACTCGCAAGATATATTTTCTAATAATCTAAATTGGTTATTGGATCCCACGGAGTTTGGAATTGAAAAGAAATGAAGATGGTAGCCTCAATAGAAGAAACCTTGTGGAAATAAATGCACTGCTTGATTTGATAAGTTGAAGTGAAGAAAGTTTGATAAATCCATTCATTTATTTAAAATAATGGGAAGTGTCTGGCATTGAAAACTAGTGATGTGTGGATTCATAAATTGGTTTTATCGCCACTGTGCCGTTTCTGTGAAGAAAAACTTAGAAGGTTTCTTTGGAACAAAACCAAAGCCACTTGGGGGTAATGGGTTGGGGGGGGGGGGGGATGACACCAAAATAATGGGAAACTAGTAGAATTTTTAGCAGTGTGACAATGAGATCACTGCCCGTGGGAACACGTTAATTTGGGATAAATTTGGGTGTCAGTTCCGAAATGCATATATTGGATAATAGCAATTATATGTCTTCTTTTTCTATATCAGACGAAAACCATGTCACGTGGGTAGGTTGCATATAATCAACAAATTATTTCATTTTAACATGGAAAGAATAGTAATTCAAAATCTGATAATTAATTTTTACGGAAACAAAAAGTTTGGAAGTAACCCTTGATAAAAGTAAATTAACGCTTAGTCCCATTCATATTCGGCATAAGAGCGCTCGATCAATGCGCTTTTATACACTCTTTCAAGGGTGGCTACTTCTAAGCAAACCTCATTGTTGTCTCTACACCCCTACCTCCTTTATACTGAGTGATCATTTAGGGGCCTTAGCTTCTTCATTATGTTTTATTATAGGAGTGGCTATTCAGATCCTATGGTTTCACATATATTTTTAAATACTACTATTAAGAAAAACCATCGTTGAAAAGATGGTTCATGCACCAACATGAAGAAAGCACGTAGAACAGTTGTGTGTTTGGACACACCAATCTTTTCCGATGTGGCTCTAGTCAACCAACGTGGTGCAGTCGAAAACTAGATCTAGGTCTATATTTCTTTAATATTGTAGTCAAATCTATATGGCTCAAATAAAGTTGTGTTATGGTACTGACTGGGATTGCAATATCCTTAAATGCAGAACTATCTAGACTTTCACAAGAGGTGGAATAAAATTATTTATTCTACGGATGTAATTAATGATAGGATTGAACTTGAAAATAGTTTGCTATACTTTAAGTTTGAGAATAGTTGTTGTACTTTAAGTTTGAACCTAACCCAAAATATGGGGGGTTAGATTCACTGTGATAAAAATCATGATTAATCATTTGAACTAACAAAATCTATTTTCAAATGAATGAAATTATTGAAAAAATCTTGTATCCATCTCAAATTGTGGAAGTAAGAATTTAAACTAAAATTGAGAATTGTTACTTAAAACAAATTTTGTTCATAACTTGGAATGCTGTTCTTTCAAATTGAATGAAAGAATTGCAAAATCAATTTCTTTAATCAAGTAGAGAAATTATTACTTAAAGAAGATAGATAGTTCTTTTGTTGATTGAAAGAATTTACGAATTTGAGTCTAGTCCAGAAATATGGGGTAGTGAAATTTTAGTCGTAACCCTTGTTTAGTTTGGATAAAAACCAGATCTAATCTCAAGTCAAAGTTCACAATTAATTTTCACCACACATTTAATAGGTTCCACAGCTTTTCAATTATACATCTTATCAACTTTTATCAAAATCTATTAAAAATATTGTTTTAATAAACTTTAAACAAGTTTAAGAACTATTGTTTTGAAGTTTATAAAGTGCACAAAAATGGACTACAAAATATTGTAATAAATTTGACAAGCCTTATCAAATAATTGTGAAGTGATCGCATCTAATCAATCTATAGAACTCTAGACATAAACATGTAAATTGAATCAAAGAGTGATTAAATTAATTGTGAGAATTCGAGATAATCTTGACTTAACTTCCTATAAAAATAAATCAATATAAGATCATAATCGAGTAGGATGCAGTGAAACTCCATTATAAAAATCCACCAATGACGGCTATCTTACCCGACTATAATAATAGGTATATCTCGGGTACAAAGGGTAACGATAAGTCATTCGATAAGTGGATACACTATCCTAAATTAAAAGTGTTGGTTGTTATAGTTGGAGGGTTGATTTTTTAAAACTCTTAATGAAATTCAGTACTACAAGCATCTTTAAATGTAACAAAGATACTGGACAAATTTTACTTATATGAACTCCGAGGTGGAAGTGTTTCTCCAATAGAGAATTAGAGTTTCTCTATTAAAAAGTCATGAATAGAATGATTGCAATGTCTTTTATGCACTAAACATTTCATGGAACAAATGAGGTGTCATTGATGGATTCTTGTCAAGAAGTTTCACCCCATCCTATAATATGTGTGTTGGATTGATGATTTTAGAAGTAGGAAAACATCCCAAAACTTAAGAGATATCAAATACACCAGTCACTATAATTAATATTACAAATATACCTAGGTTATTTATGATACTTTGTGATTGATTACACTAAGGTATAAGTTCAAATCAAAAGAATTTTTTAAGAAATGAGATCTCGCTTTCCAATTCTAGAAAACAATAAAAGCAAAACCAATTCCCATGGAGTGACGGAATAAAATTGGCTATCATCGATAAACCTCTCCTTAGGCTAAGGAGTTGGATGCTCAAGAAGGGCTTGATAAATAAGAGTCAGTAACTGTCCTTCACTACTAGAATCGGGACAAACAGGGGTGACATTTGTTGCCTCTATAGGCGTGAATGTCGTCCCTAACTGGTCGCCCCAATAGCCTCATGCTTGTAAATGTCGCCTCTATATGCGTGAATGTCGTCCCTAACTGGTCGCCCCAATAGCCTCATGCTTGTTGATCTACAAGGGTGACAAATGTTGACCTTATGGACTGTGATACCTATAGGGACGACTTGTCGTCCTAGTGTCCTTATCTTATTTTTCGCATTTTTTGATCTATAGAAGCGACATTGTCGCTCCAACAATGTCGTCGTGATTTTCTTTAAACCTATAGGGCTACATTTGTTGCCCCTATAGATATATACAATTTTTTAAAAATATATCTATAGGGACGACATATGTCGCCCATATAGATACACAATTTTTTTAAAAAAAAATTAGAAAATGTTTTTACAATGCATAATTAATATATATATATATATATATATATATATATATATTACAATGCATAATTTAGAAAATATTTTACAATGAATAATTTAAAATAGTGCTACTAGTCCCCCAAACCATCGAAACCATCCTCGTCATTAGGCACATCATTTGCTTCTTAAGCATTCTGGTCAGTCGAGCAATAGTCATCTCTAGCTAACGAATCCTAGCATCATATGCTGCGAATCGAGAATCGTCTGTACTAGTAGATCCTTATGGGGTGTTCAATGATGTTCCAGTGAAGTCGACAGAGGTAGCTGTGCCCTTTGGGGTCCGTCCTATGTCACATTCATGTCCAAGTCCAAATTTTCTAAATTTGGATTTATGTATGTTTGAACAAGTTGGAGATTGTTGGAAATATATTCCATGAGTTATTCAAATATAAGTAAAAATAGGTGGGCGTGTATACCTACAATAGTTAGACGAAGAAGAAGATTAAAAAAAAACCCAATCAGAGGCCTATGCGATCGCACAGGCCACGGGAGTAGCGATCAAGGGGCCCCAGATTTTGGTGTAGAGTGCAAATGGCTAGATCCTTGCAATCGTAAGATACAAAAACCATAAATGTAGGGATTTTTTTTTTTTTTTTTTATGAAAATGTGCCTTTTCATCAATAGATCATGTCTATTTTGACCTGATGATCCCTCACCTATATATATGTCTATATATACACACATTAGATTGATGATTTTAAACATAAGAAAACATCCCAAAACATATGTGAGATAAAAAATCATCAAATCAAACTCTAAATTCAGATTTTCTTCTTCTTTCAAGTTCCAATATTGGCCGCTGTTCTTATTTATGTTTAATAAGAATGCCTTAAAGGCTTGATTAATCCTCAAAGCTTATTGCTAGTTGATCCCACTAGAAATATCTACAACGAGAGGGGGTAATAATCGCTTTAGGACAGCGATTTCAAATCGTATTTGAAACTTCAATTTCCAGGTGATTTTCTTCTAATCTTGTGATTTACTTTGTATTATAAATTTCATTATGTGTTCATTTTCATTTTCTTATTGTGAATTTCAGACTCCACTCTCCAGATAAATATTCTAAGAGTTCTCAAGGTTCAATTATTTTACAGTAAACCAAACACGCTAAATAATGGTTGAGGTCAGTAATGAATAAGAAAACCTAGAAACTGGCAAGGAAAACAAGAGTTCTGTATACACCTTCAAATGATCTAAGGCCGTAAAATGGCAAGGCATGCATCAAGCTTAATGCTTGGATGATTTTAAAATGCTATTCATGTATCCCATTTTTGTAATGATGGAAATGATAACAATAAGACTTTGGGGGTTTTTTGTAGTTCTAGTTGTACAATAGAATTTTAGTTTTACTTTTCAAACTTTATGACTTTATTTTTTTATTTTTTATTTTTTTTAACTTAGTGTGATTCCAAGTATTCTTGAAAGGCCTACCACCTGCATTATTTTTATGTCCACTCATGTCATTGCTACATTACTAGTCCCGAATTTACTATGTATAAGTTTTCTTGACTTAAAAAAAAAATATGCTAGCATAAATGCCTCCAAATTACAGTTTCATTACTTGCGAGTTATGAGATGTGCATGCAAATCGGTGTGCCTTAGGGTAGTAGTGCATGTACTATATATCATTATGGAATGGCATTGAAAATTGATATTATCGTATTATGGAAAGCTAGGTGTTTAGGTGTTCTACGTTGTACATTTAATCTAAATTACTCGTTATCTATAGATTTATTTACTAACGCCAAAAATTATTTGTTTTCAATCAGGTCATAATAACTACATATACATCTCAACTTGGCTCGGTAGCATTTAATGATGGTATGTATACATTTCTTTCTCATTTTTTATGCTTACATATAATTATCTAATTATTCTCATGTCAGTTTAACAATTTCTCAGATTATATTCCCAAAACTCGGAATTTCTGCGTAACCTCTCATCAATGTGAAGTAAAAAAAAAATATTAGTAATTTTCACAACATTTTATAGATTGTCATAAATTTGATTATTTAGTTCTTTGACACAAAAATGGTGACTAGTAATCATATAACCAAATTTCAATTAATTATGTAGACAATGGTTTATTACATAAAAATTTTGAATTATGAAGAAATTTCTTAGGAGAATTGCTATATAGTTAGTATCTTAGGATTTTGGAGACGCAAAATTCTGTACTTGGTATGCTGAGAAGGAAAAAAAAAATACTTAATAATCCACAATATTATCTACCAGTGAACTTTAAAGAAGAATGATTTGATATCCTCATTGAGCCCCTCTTGAAAAAGATTTACTGGTACATAAAACAAGTACTTCCCGTGTTCCTGACCTATATCATTATTTCTTGAGATTTCCCAGAATCTTATTTCATATCCTCATTTAGACCCACTTGAAAAAATTTGCGACTTAAAATATATCGTTGTTTGGATTGCAGTTTCTTATGGCTCCCTCATAGGCTTTAATCATCTCTTTTCATGAGATTGAAGAAATCCCTTCTTCTTAAGTTCCATTTTCATGTGAAACTCAGAAATTATTTTATTTATTTATTTTTTTTTTCCCAATTCTTCCAGGGTTGGAGTTTGGATGAAGAGTTGTAGTACAGTTGTCCCAGCATTGATTCTGTGATAGCTGTTGTTAGAGTTTTGGATTGTTAACTTTCAGTCATTGTCGCCAGTGTTATATTTCCTTTGTTATATGTTTATCACCGGTCCTGCTAATGCAGTGATGTCGTTGTAAGAATTTAAAACTTTATCCTCGTATTTTCTAGAATACCATTTGACACTGTTTTTAAGTTAATTTGAATGTTTTGTGGCTTGTCTAGTGGTTTTGTGTAGGTTAAAACCTCTGGTGGTTTTGTGTAGTTCCTTCCTGTTTTAAATGATGAAAGCAACATGTGATGACGGAAAAAAATTCTCTCTCAGTTTCACATTCACTATTATGTAATTGTCGTTTTTTGATTGCCCATCTTGACAATAAATGAGCATAAATAAATCGCAAGATCTTCAAGAATTAAGATTCTTGATAATTCTACAATATTGTCTGTGCAACCATAAGTATTAGATTTTTTTATGTAATTAACAATTCCATGGACAAACGGACTCGTTTATAAAGTCCCAATTAGAGTTAAAGTAGATAGTTGAATTAGTTATATACTAGTATCGAACCCGTGCTATGCACGGAATTTCTATTCATGGTAATGATTTATAATTCATGAAAATATGTTGATTAGACAATCATATTAAATAAAAAGTATAGTACAATTAATATTATATTACAAAATATTATCGAATTAAAATTTTAAAAAAGACAACATTAATCAAACTAGAAAAAAATACCTCGCGTTTTAAAATTTGGAGCTTAATTAAATTTTTTACATTAAATTTGTTTTAATTTTATTTGTATTCATCACCAATTTCCTTTTTAGTGTATTTTTATTTTTAATTAAGTTTAATTTTTAATGTATTGATTACATATATTTTATAAAAACTACAACACATACACAAAATTACATATTAAAGAAATGATAATATCTTGCACGGTGCTCAAGATATTTTATTTTTTACAATTCATGAAAATATATTAATCACACAATCATATTATCAAATAAAAAATTTAGGACAAATAATATTTTATTACAATATATTATCGAATTCGAATTTTTTTAAAAAGACAACACTAATTAAAATAGGAAAAAAATACCCACTCGTCTTAAAAGTTGGCGATTAATTAAATTTTTTTTTTTTAATTAAATTTGTTTTAATTTTAATTTCTTTCATCAGCAATTTTCTTTTTAATGTATTTTAATTTTTGATTAAGTTTAATTTCTAATGTATTGATTACATATATTTTATAAAAACTTCTCTCTCTCTCTCTCTCTCTCTCTCTTTATATATATATATATATATATAGATGCACACATACATAATACATATAAATATTAAAGAAATGATAATGTCTCGCACGGTGCTCAAACATGTTTTTTTTTTTTTTTTTTTTGAATTCATGAAAATATGTTTATTATACAATCATATCAAATAAAAAAATAAAGTACAATTAATATTTTATCACAATAAATTATCGAATTCAAAAATTTTAAAAAGACAACACTAATCAAAATAGAAAAAAATACAACGCGTTTTAAAATTTGGCGCTTAATTAAATATTTTGAATTTTATTTGTATTCATCACCAGTTTTATTTTTAATATATTTTAATTTTTGATTAAGTTTAATTTTTTAATGTATTGATTACATATATTTTATAAAAATTTCAAAAAATAAAAAAATAAAAATTATACACACACACACACACACACACACACACATACATATATACACATTTATTACTAACTTTCATTTAATACCAACTTTAATTTAATACTAACATTTAATAACAACATTTCTTAATTACATTTAATACTTTTTTTTTTTTTTTGGCAAAAGTTTCCTGATTTAGAAAGAAATTTGGAAGGGAAAGCGTGTGCGTATATTGGTGACAGTTATCCTATTATTATATATATAATATAAACCCACGCGTCTTAAAATTTGACGCTTAATTTTTTTATATTAAATTTGTTTTAATTTTATTTTTTTCATCAGCAATTTTCTTTTTAATGTATTTTAATTTTTAATGTATTGATTACATATATTTTATAAAAACTTCGATATATATATATATATATATATATATATATATATATATATATATATAGACGCACACATACATAACACATATAAATACTAAAGAAATGATAATGTCTCGCACGGTGCTCAAAACATTTTTTTTTTGAATTCATGAAAATATGTTGATTATACAATATATCAAATAAAAAATATAGTACAAATAATATTTTATTACTATATATTATCGAATTCGAATTTTTAAAAAGACAACACTAATTAAAATAGGAAAAAAATACTCACGCGTCTTAAATTTGGAGCTTAATTTTTTTTGGATTAAATTTGTTTTAATTTTACTTTTTTTCATCAGCAATTTTCTATTTAATGTATTTTAATTGTTGATTAAGTTTAATTTTTAATGTATTGATGACATATATTTTATAAAAACTTCAATATATATACACACACACACACACACACACACATACATAATACATATAAATATTAAAGAAATGATAATGTCTTACATAGTGCTCAAAACATTTTTTTTTTTTAAGTTTATGAAAATATGTTGATTATACAATCATTTCAAATAAAAAATATAATACAAATAATATTTTATTACAATATATTATCGAATTCGAAAATTTAAAAAAGACCACTAATCAAAATAGAAAAAAATATAGTGCATTTTAAAATTTGTTGCTTAATTAAAGTTTTTGAATTAAATTTTTTTTTAATTTTATTTGTATTCATCACCAATTTTCTTTTTAATGTATTTTAATTTTTGATTAAGTTTAATTTTTAATGTATTGATTATATATATATATATATATATATATATATATATATATATATATATAGACTCACACATACATAATACATATAAATATTAAAGAAATGATAATGTCTTGCACGGTGCTGAAATTTTTTTTTTTTTTTTTTTTTTTTTGAATTCATGAAAATATGTTGGTTATACAATCATATCAAATAAAAAATGTAGTACAAATAATGTTTTATTACAATATATTATCGAATTCGACATTTTAAAAAATACAACACTAATCAAAATAGAAAAATATACAATGCGTTTTAAAATTTGACGCTTAATTAAATTTTTTGAGTTAAATTTGTTTTAATTTTATTTGTATTCTTCACCAATTTTATTTTTAATGTATTTTGATTTTTGATCAAGTTTAATATTTAATGTATTGATTATATATATTTTATAAAAACTTCAAAATACACACACACACACACACACACACAGACATTTATTACTAACTTTCATTTAATACCAACTTTAATTTAATAACATTTAATAACCACTTTTCTTAATTAAATTTAATACTTTTTTTTTCTTTCTTTTTTTTTTGGCAAAAGTTTCCTGATTTAGAAAGAAATTTGGGCGGGAAAGTGTGTGCGTAAAATGGTGATGGTTATCCTATTATTATATATATAATAAATAATAATATTATAATATAATATAATATAGATACAGAATATAGATATAGATTTGAGTTCAAGAAGATCAAAGAAGTGTTGAAGAAAACTTGGAATGAGATTGGAAATCAAAGAAGAATAAAAAACTCTCAAAGATTATGATGAATATTTTCAGTCAAAGGTTGAGACCTAGTTTTCACATAAAAAAACATTCGAATTTGGAAATTACTACTTTCAGAAGAATGGTAGAATGTTGAGTTAGCTTTCTAATGCAAATTTAATCACCTAAATTGGATATCGAGAGACAAATTTATGATTGAATGAAGACAATAGAATTATGCTCGATTTCCACTCGAGTGGTTTTAATAGTTTTTGAGCGCTCGAATTCTGCTCGGCGTGCTCTCTAGCGGTCGAAACCTATTTTGTAACCAAGAGTTTGATTCTTTTTGTAGCACCTTAAGTATTCTTAGGCATATGACTGTTTCCTACAGTCCACAGCAAAATGGGGTTGCTGAAAGGATGAATAGGACACTCATAGAAAGAACTAGGTGTCTCTTACTCGATTCCAATTTGCCTAAAAATTTTTAGGGTGAAGCAATCAAAACTGCTTCTTATGTGATAAATCTTTCTCCCTGCAGTGCCATTGATTTTAAAATTCCTGATCGAATCTGGAATAATTATCTTCCTGACTTTTTAAAATTAAAAGTTTTTGGGTATGTTGCCTACTCACACCTGAATCTAAGCTTGACTCCAGATCTTTAAAATGTGTTTTTCTTGGGTATGGAGAAGGGGTCAAGGGTTATAGATTATGGTTCAGAGAATAGGGAGGTTATAGGGTCATTTTGAGTAGGTATGTAATTTTTAATGAAAATATTTTTCCCTGTAAAGATGAAAAATTACTTGATCCTCTTAAAGAAAATGGTTTTACAACTTCTGAGCTGAGTACAGACCACTTAGGTGATGAAAATGGTCTGCCCAATACTCAGTTTCAGGTGGAGCAACCCCCATAGTCTCCAAATGTCATTTTTGAACCTAAACCTAAACTTGCTGACACTGAGCCACAACCTGGTGATATCCCTGAAGCTGAAACAGACTTAGAAAATTATCAACTAGCTAGGGATAGACCTAGAATTGAGGATCTTGATTTTGTGTCTGCATTCACTTATTCTGATCATTTAATGTTTGAACCTGAATGTTTTGAAGAAGCTGTTTCTTTTAAAGATTTTGTGTCCGTTGACCATGTTATAGATGGTGCAGAAGCGTTCTATCTTCCAGCGCCATCTCAGCACTACACCACGGTGGGGGAAGCTATTGGAAGTTTTTTCCAATGGCCTAAGGAGTTGGTGATTTTTGGAGAGGTAATAAAATCGAGTTATATAAAAGCTTATGTCAATATTAATTTCTTTTAAATTTGTATCAGACGTGTTATAATGACAAAAATTGTCTTATTGCAGGAAGAGGCCCCAAAAAAGATCGTAAAAAAATCTAATAAAGGGAAAAGGCCTCAGAATTTTGAATTATCATCTACCCAGCGACCTGCGATAGTCGACGATGAGACTTTACTACGTCTGGGTGATAAATGCAAAATGTTAAACACCCTGGTCCTTCAATTGCCTGTTGGTGATGACTTCTATCAGGTGCCTGTAGATGCCTCCATCTTCAATTGTACGTTCGAGGATGGTATTTTTGTTACAGTCACAGACATTACCGATCTGCTTAAAATGCAATGGTTGGATACATCTATCATACAAATATTTGCATTGTAAGACTTCTGATCACAAATTACAACTTCAATTTATATCATTGTTCGATCTCTATTTATTGGTGTCATTATTATTAGGTACCTTCATGAGTTATGTCAGGATTACGGTATTGATTCAATTGGATTCATGTCTCCGTCACACATTGCGTCGATGTCGGTAAGAACAAATGCCAATGGTGTTTTAAATTATATGGACGAGACCATGAGGGCAATGCAAACAAAGAAATTCATTCTAGCACCGTATTTTCAGGAGTAAGACCATTCTCTCTTGTTAATAGTTAATTTTTTTTTTTTTTTTGTAATTTGAATCGCACATGTTTGAATTTGTATTCACATGTTCATAATACGTAGGAACCACTGGATGTTGCTAGTGATTTCTCCTCAAAAGAGTACGGTGTACTTATTGGATTTAGCTAGTGCATTTAAGCGTGACTTAGATATCAAGCCGCTATTGAATACGTAAGTTATGATAATTTTCATGAAATAATTGTGGAGTTGTGGTTTCACTTTGGTGAATATTTGTTGTGATTGTTGAGAAGTTGTGATAGATTCAATAGCAACGCGTCTATTTACAGGTTGGATAAGTTCAATTTATAGGGGAGACTCTGCCAAAATTTTTATAGAAATCTTAGTTTTTGTATTTATTTATTTTGTAACTGGTTCGAATAATTTAATTCAATTTTAGGGCTTTCAAACTATACTGGACACAAGGAGGCATTAGGACAAGAGCCAATACAATGTGGCTAAAAATAAAGGTATGAAAACACATATTTAAAATATATTACAAATCTTTGAATTATTTTCATATTCTATTTAGTGTGATTATTAATGTTAGTTTTCATTGTGAAAATTTCAGTGTCCTCAACAGCGCGGAGGTTCTGAGTGTGGCTACTACGTCATGAAAAATATGTATGAGATAGTCACTGAACACTTTCAGCGTCCGTCGTTGGAAAAGGTATAAGTTATTGAACATGATAATTTTTAATTATTCCTTCATATTTTATTACAAAATAACTGATAATTCATTTTGATTATTTGTAGGCATTTAAAGAGTATTACTCAACGGAGAAAATTGCTGAAATTCAAAACTTATGGGATAAATACTTCGTCGATAGGTGTGTGTAAATCGACGTGTATTCAAACTTCTATTTACTCAATTACATGTGACATTAACAATCTTGTAAATATAATTATTTCTCATTTATTTAACATTATTTTAATTATGTCGATTATATACATATTTGATGATGTGCATGTGGAAAATGTTCAGTCCACGTTTAGGTGATTGCAGGTCATGATCGACCTGCAGTGATCTTGAATCATTACAGGTGACGTCCAGGTCATTGCAGGTGACATCTAGGTCATTCCAGGCCATGACCTGCAGTGGCCTGGGTCACTGCAGTCCACGTCCAGGTCATTGCAGGTGAATTTTTTTTTTTTTTTTCAACTTTACGCATCGGTTTATTAACAACCGACGCGTAAAGATAGCATTTACGCGTCGTTTTACAATCGATGCGTAAAGTCTTTACTTTACGCGTCTACTTCATACGCGTCGCCACAAAAACCGACGCCTAATCTCTTAAATAACCGACGCGAAAGACTGTTTCTGTACTAGTGATTTGAAAAGGAACCTGATTTCTCTTGGTGTTTTAGATTCTGAATCCTTTGAGATTAGAATGCAAAATGGTTATTTGAGTATTTTAAAAAGTAATTGTTTGATTGTTAGTACTCCCAAAATTAATGGGATATATATGCTGAATACCTTGCCTGTTTATGCAAGTCCTTTAATGTTGTGTCTGACTTGAATAAGACTGTGTTATGACATAAAAGATTAGGACACATGGGTCAAAAGGGACTTAAATTACTTGAAACCAAAGGTGTATTTGGTAATGATGCGTTGCATAAACTTGAATTCTGTGAAAAATGTGTGTTAGGTAAACAGAAAAGAAGTTCATTTGGTAAAGGTATTCATAAAACTTCTAATGTACTTGAATATTTGCATGCTGATTTGTAGGGTCCTGCTCCTGTGAGTTCTGTTTCAGGTTTCAGATACTTTCTTCTTATAGTGGATGATTTTCTAGGAAAACCTGGGTGCATTTGCAAAAAACTAAGGATGTAACAGTGTCTGTTTTCAAAAACTGGATCACCTTAGTTCAAAATTTGAAAGGAAAAAGAGTCAAAACTATTAGAACTGATAATAGTTTAGAATTTTGTAACCAAGAGTTTGATTCTTTTTGTAGCACCTTAGATATTCTTAGGCATAGGACTGTTTCCTACAGTCTACATCAAAATGGGGTTGCTGAAAGGATGAATAGGACACTTCTAGAAAGAACTAGGCGTCTCTTACTTGATTCCAGTTTGCCTAATATTTTTTGAGGTGAAGCAGTCAAAACTGCCTCTTATCTGATAAATCTCTCTCCCTGTAGTGCCATTGATTTTAAAATTCCTGATCAAATCTGGAATAATTATCTTCCTGACTTTTCAAAATTAATGTTTTTGGGTGTGTTGCCTACTCACACCAGTATGAATCTAAACTTGACTCCAGATCTTTAAAATGTGTTTTTCTTGGGTATGGAGAAGGGGTCAAGGGTTATAGATTATGGGTTAGGGAACAGGGAGGTTACAGGGTCATTTTGAGTAGGTCTGTGATTTTTAATGAAAATATTTTTCCCTGTAAAGATGAAAAATTACTTGATCCTCTTAAAGAAAAGGGTTTTACAACTTCTAAGCTGAGTGCAGACCACTTAGGTGATGAAAATGGTCTGCCCAATACTCAGTTTCAGGTGGAGCAACCCCCCACAGTCTCTAAATATCATTTTTGAACCTGAACCTGAACTTGCTGACACTGAGCCACAACCTGGTGATATCCCTGAAGCTGAAAAAGACTTAGAAAATTATCAACTAACTAGGGATAGACCTAGAAGAGAGATCAGACCTCCTCCTAGGTTTGAGGATCTTGATTTTGTGTCTGCATTCACTTATTCTGATCATTTAATGTTTGAACCTGAATCTTTTGAAGAAGCTGTTTCTTCTAAAGATTCCAAACTTTGGCTTGCAGCTATGCAAGATGAGATGGACTCACTTCTGAAAAATGGTACTTGGATTTTAGTCAATAGACTTGTAAATAAAAGGATAATTGACTGTAAATGGATTTTTAAATTGAAAGAAAGCGAGTCTAAGGACATGAAACAAAGGTACAAGGCTAGACTTGTAGCCAAAGGTTTTTCTCAAAAGGAAGAAATTGATTTTAATGAGATTTTTTCTCCTGTAGTTAAATACACTTCTATCAGAATTCTGTTTGCTTTGATTGCACAATTTGATTTAGATCTTGAGCAAATGGATGTGAAAACTACTTTCCTTTATTGTTACTTGGATGAAACAATTTATATCCATCAACCTAAAGGTTTTGAAAAGGGCAGAAATTGTGATTTGGTTTGTTTGTTGAAAAAATCTTTATATGGCTTGAAACAAGCCCTTAGACAGTAGTATAAGAGATTTGATTCTTATATCTAAAGCCTCAATTTTCAGAAAAGTAAATATGATTCTTGTTTTTACTTTAAACTTGGTAAAACTGATTTTATTTACTTACTTTTATGTGTGGATGACATGCTTATTGCAGGGCCTAATATGAATAACATAAATGATCTTAAAGGTAAACTGCATTCTGAGTTTAAGATGAAAGACATAGGAAATGTTAAAAGGATACTTGGCATGGATATTTTTAGGAATAGACAATTTGGAAAATTGTTTTTAAACCAAAAAATTACATTGAAAATGTTTTAAACATATTTTGTTTATCTGAATCTAAATCTGTGTCTTTGCCTTTGCCTGCACATTTTAAATTATCTGTTGAACATTGTCCTAAAACTGATGATGAAGTGCTTAGAATGAAAAACGTGCCCTAATCTAATCCAGTTGGATCTGTTATATATTTGATTGTCTGTTCCAGACCTGATATAGCTTTTGCAGTAAGTGTCTTAAGCAGGTTAATTTATGAGTAATCCTGGTGAGTTGCACTGGGAAGCCATGAAATGTCTTCTGAAATATTTGAAAGGTTCTACTAGACTTAGTCTAGTATTTTCTAAAACCAAAAATGATTTCAAGCTTAAAGGTTTTGTAGATTCTGACTTTGAAGGAAATGTTGATAATAGGAAATCAACATCCTCTTACTTTTTTACTTTATATTCTTCCTGTATTATAGCTGGAAATCCCAGCTACAAAAATTGGTTGCCTTATCATCCACTGAGGCAGAATACATAGCTGCCACAGATGCTGTTAAGGAATGCATGTGGTTAAAAGGGTTATTATCTGAAATTTGCTGCATAACTGATTCTAAAGTTGAACTATGTACTGATACTCTGAGTGCATTACATCTGTGCAAAAATCCTGTTTTTCACAATAGGTCTAAACACATTGATGTTAAATTCCATTTCATAAGGGATATTATTAAAAAAGGCATCGTAAAACTTGTTAAAATCCCTACACAAGTTAATCCTGCAGATGCAGGAACAAAGATCATTCATATCAGTAAATTTAAAGATGCACTGAGTTTTTTAAACTTAGTTGAATTTTGATACTTCTCTGTTTTTGCTTTGCAGGTACTACAAACAGCCAAATTGAGGTGGAGAATTGTTGGACCAATTTTGCTGTTAAAGTCTGCATTTGCTTTCAGTTTTGGACCAATTTACTTAAGCCCAATGAATGGTAGCTGAAGCCCATCCTCCATTTCCGGTTTGAGCCCATGTTTCTCTCTTAAATCTGACCATTAGACCATATGTTGGAACCGGGTTAGAGCCCATTTAACATCACCGCTTATCTGAAGTCGTTGGATCAGTTTGGATCAATCCCAGCCATCCACTTGTGATCAAAATGGAGTTGAGTTATCCAAATCGACATTCCAGACTTTTCATTCAGAAAAAACCCTACTTTTTCTCTCTGATAAGGCGATTCTTCGTCTTCATATTGTTCTTCAGATTTTCTTCCAGAAATTCATAGTTTTGCCTTGTTATTCTTAGTGGTTGTTGTAGATACTGATATATTGAAAATCAGTATATGTTTGGTTGAGTTTTGATAGAGTTTTCTGTAACTCATTTCGTTCTTTGTGGTTTTATATTTTGCGATTCTGAGTTTCTGGGAAGGTTTGTATATTTTGCGATTTCTGAGTTTTTATTCGATCCCTCTCTTAGTTGGCAATTCTTAGTATCTTACTGGATTTCCAAAATAAAACATTAATAAATTTCTTAACTTAGACTGCCCCTTAACCACTCATTTCAAAGGAAACAACTAAAAGTAATCTGTAATTTAAGAGACTTAAGTGATAATTATTGAAAATGTCTGGGATTATAGATATAATTAATTAGCCCGCTATTGGTACAATTAATTTGGGGTTTTGCAGTCTCCCTTTTCACCGGCAACAAAAGTCCACACCCTGTTTCTCACTCTTCAGTCACTTCAAGTTTTTCATTGAAAGCAAGAAAAAATGGCCCCTAAAACTGTACGAATCTCAGTTGGAAGCAGCGCCAACAATGATAATGAGGACGATCAGCAGCAGCAAATGAAGATGGGAACCCAGATACAAATGCTGCCAGAAGCCATTCAGGCAGAAATCCTCATCAGACTTACAGCTAAATCTGTGTTCCAATGCCAATCAGTGAGTAAACCTTGGCTTTCTATCATTGATAACCTCAATTTTGCTAGGTTCCATTTTGAAAAATCCTCCACTTGCCCTTTTCTTGTTTTTTATGATGGTTCTAACCGTAAGACCAAAATAATCATGCACTTGGTGGAAGGTGAAACAGTTGCGGACATTTATCCGGAACATGGAAAGCCCAAGCTAACGTCTAGAATGGACTTCTGTAATCTTGTGCAAGGTGTAAGAAGGAGGAGTTCTTTCCTCCCTTTGAATTGGAATTTCTCATCATGTGAAGGTTTGGTTTGCTCTACACGCCGTGGTGGTTATCCTTTTTTGATCTGTAATCCAATTACCCGAGAATATGTTTCTATTGGTTTTGGATGTGGAGAAACCATTAGAGCTGATGAAGTTTCTGTATTCATTGGACTTGGTTTTAGTCGTGTAACTGAAAAATTTGAGCTTTTGAGGATGTCCAGGTGGAAAATTGACGACATTTATACTCCTTTGGGACCAGAATTACGCACTGTGGGCACTGCACTGTGGAAACGTGTAGTAGTTGAGTCTGATCATGGGATAGACTTCAAATGTGCGGTAGCACAGGTCATTTACGTGAACGGAAAAATATATTGGGCAACCTATGACCAACTATATATCTGTTGTTTCGATTTTGACAGGTTTGATTTTAAGGTTTTATCAGTACCTAGGACGGATTCCGCAAGTGAGGAAAGTGACTTTTTGACAAGAAACATGAGTTTAGGAGTGTTAGCAGGTTCCTTATGTTTGTCACTTATTACTCCGCGTAACGGGACTGTGGAGACATGGGTTATTGAAAACAGTAATGATGGCAGCAAGGCATGTTGGAATAAGCTCTTTGATCTTAGAACAGACCCTAAACAATTAAACCCTCCATTTTGGGGTTGTTATCGAATGATAAAACATTTGGAAAGTGGGAAAGTATTAATGCATGAAGCCGGAGCTACTTTTGTTGTATGTGATTTACACACAGCAACGGCCATGCGTCTTAGTGCTTTAGACTGTTATTACGTAAAGGAACTCAGGGCTAGTTTGCAATTTGAAGCACTACCTCATATACCTAGCCTTGTTTCACTTAAGGATTCCTTGGGAGAGTCCGTGAAGGTGTTGAAGGCTTCTTCAGTGGCTTCTTTAAGGTAAATATGTACGTTCTATTCATAAATATATAGATACAAGAGTCTCTAGTTAAACCTGTTATCAGTTTGCAATCCAGGTAGCGCGCAAGAAATAGCTCTGCATCAATTAATTTTCGCAATTATTAACAAATACATTGCATTCATGGAGATCACAAAATTTCAGAATTATCAATTATGAATATTTATAATTGGGAGAATGTTTTACTGTAGATGAGTATTGATTGCTGTGGCTTACTTGCTTTTTTGCAAATTGTTGGAAATATATTCCATGGGTTGTTAAAATATAAGCGAAAATAGGTGAATACATACGATAGTCGGATGAAGAAGAAAAGAAAAGAAAAAAAAAAAAAAAACCCAGATTTTGGGGCAGAGGCCAAATGGCCAAGTCTTGCGATCGCAAGGTACAAAATCATAGCCGTTGGGTTGTTTTCATTCAATTGATGATTTTAAACATAAGAATACATCCCAAAACAAAAGTGAGATTAAAAAAAAAAAATCATCAAATCAAACTCTAAATTCAGATTTTCATCTTTTATGTTCAAGTTTCAATGGCGTTTACAGAGACATAGCTAGAGGGGGGCGGGGGTGGCGTCCGCTCCCCCATCATTTTCCACCAGTCTACTACTCCTAGTTAATTTATAGTATATTTTTAAGTTTCGCACCTGCAACATTTTTCGTTCGCCCCAGCAAAATTTTTGAATTTTCTTTCAATTGTCAAATATTGACCCAATAACTTAGAGTCTAAAGCCCAATAATACAAAAGCTTTAGACTTGAATAGAAACATTACCCATTATTCAATTTTCAATTCATTCCAATGAATTCATTCAGCGAACTCTTAATTTAAAAATTTGACAACACTTTCCGATGTGTGCCAACTATTGGCATTGGCCAAAAAATCAAAGAGTTATAATCTTGTTGATAGATTGATTCGTCTTGTCTTAACTCTTCAAGTTTCAACAGCAACTACAGAACGTGCATATTTTTAGCTATGATGTCATTAAGACGGGGTTATAAAATAGAATGGAAGATGACTTTTTTGTCGAGTACCGTGCTTGTTTATATTATGAAGGAGATTGTTGAGACTTTTAAACAGATTTTCTTATTGACGATTTTGAAGAGATGAGAACGAGGAGTGACCAATTTAAGGTGCCCAAGTTATATCTACCATTTGCTATATAGATAGGCAGTTTGTTTTTTGTCTTTTTGATGTCCATCTAATGTTCGTATTTATTTTCAATTTGCATAGCGTTAGATACATAGATGGGCATATTGTTTTTATATTGATAAATTGATTTTGTCTTCTTGGTCAATCAATTTAACTTGCCTATTTTGGTACTCAAAATCATCATTTTTCAATCTCCTTGAATAAAAAAAAATCGAGGGCGGACCCTCGGGGGGACCTCTCCCCTCCACCCCCTATATTTTCACCTCTACAAGATTGAGATCTCGGATCCATCCCTAACGGTGTTCTTGTTTGTGCTTGATAAGAAAACTTTAAAGACTTAATTAATCCTGAAAGCTTCTTGTAGGTTGATGCCATTAGCAACATCTACAATGAGAGGGGGGCAAACAACGATTTTGAATCGTGTTCGAGCATTCAATTTTCGGATGATTTCCTTCTAATCTTGTGATTTACTTTGTATTTTAAATTTCATTAATTTTGTTTATATTTTCATTTTCTTATTGTGAATTTTAAACTCCACTCGCAAGATATATTTTCTAATAATCTAAATTGGTTATTGGATCCCACGGAGTTTGGAATTGAAAAGAAATGAAGATGGTAGCCTCAATAGAAGAAACCTTGTGGAAATAAATGCACTGCTTGATTTGATAAGTTGAAGTGAAGAAAGTTTGATAAATCCATTCATTTATTTAAAATAATGGGAAGTGTCTGGCATTGAAAACTAGTGATGTGTGGATTCATAAATTGGTTTTATCGCCACTGTGCCGTTTCTGTGAAGAAAAACTTAGAAGGTTTCTTTGGAACAAAACCAAAGCCACTTGGGGGTAATGGGTTGGGGGGGGGGGGGGGATGACACCAAAATAATGGGAAACTAGTAGAATTTTTAGCAGTGTGACAATGAGATCACTGCCCGTGGGAACACGTTAATTTGGGATAAATTTGGGTGTCAGTTCCGAAATGCATATATTGGATAATAGCAATTATATGTCTTCTTTTTCTATATCAGACGAAAACCATGTCACGTGGGTAGGTTGCATATAATCAACAAATTATTTCATTTTAACATGGAAAGAATAGTAATTCAAAATCTGATAATTAATTTTTACGGAAACAAAGAGTTTGGAAGTAACCCTTGATAAAAGTAAATTAACGCTTAGTCCCATTCATATTCGGCATAAGAGCGCTCGATCAATGCGCTTTTATACACTCTTTCAAGGGTGGCTACTTCTAAGCAAACCTCATTGTTGTCTCTACACCCCTACCTCCTTTATACTGAGTGATCATTTAGGGGCCTTAGCTTCTTCATTATGTTTTATTATAGGAGTGGCTATTCAGATCCTATGGTTTCACATATATTTTTAAATACTACTATTAAGAAAAACCATCGTTGAAAAGATGGTTCATGCACCAACATGAAGAAAGCACGTAGAACAGTTGTGTGTTTGGACACACCAATCTTTTCCGATGTGGCTCTAGTCAACCAACGTGGTGCAGTCGAAAACTAGATCTAGGTCTATATTTCTTTAATATTGTAGTCAAATCTATATGGCTCAAATAAAGTTGTGTTATGGTACTGACTGGGATTGCAATATCCTTAAATGCAGAACTATCTAGACTTTCACAAGAGGTGGAATAAAATTATTTATTCTACGGATGTAATTAATGATAGGATTGAACTTGAAAATAGTTTGCTATACTTTAAGTTTGAGAATAGTTGTTGTACTTTAAGTTTGAACCTAACCCAAAATATGGGGGGTTAGATTCACTGTGATAAAAATCATGATTAATCATTTGAACTAACAAAATCTATTTTCAAATGAATGAAATTATTGAAAAAATCTTGTATCCATCTCAAAGTGTGGAAGTAAGAATTTAAACTAAAATTGAGAATTGTTACTTAAAACAAATTTTGTTCATAACTTGGAATGCTGTTCTTTCAAATTGAATGAAAGAATTGCAAAATCAATTTCTTTAATCAAGTAGAGAAATTATTACTTAAAGAAGATAGATAGTTCTTTTGTTGATTGAAAGAATTTACGAATTTGAGTCTAGTCCAGAAATATGGGGTAGTGAAATTTTAGTCGTAACCCTTGTTTAGTTTGGATAAAAACCAGATCTAATCTCAAGTCAAAGTTCACAATTAATTTTCACCACACATTTAATAGGTTCCACAGCTTTTCAATTATACATCTTATCAACTTTTATCAAAATCTATTAAAAATATTGTTTTAATAAACTTTAAACAAGTTTAAGAACTATTGTTTTGAAGTTTATAAAGTGCACAAAAATGGACTACAAAATATTGTAATAAATTTGACAAGCCTTATCAAATAATTGTGAAGTGATCGCATCTAATCAATCTATAGAACTCTAGACATAAACATGTAAATTGAATCAAAGAGTGATTAAATTAATTGTGAGAATTCGAGATAATCTTGACTTAACTTCCTATAAAAATAAATCAATATAAGATCATAATCGAGTAGGATGCAGTGAAACTCCATTATAAAAATCCACCAATGACGGCTATCTTACCCGACTATAATAATAGGTATATCTCGGGTACAAAGGGTAACGATAAGTCATTCGATAAGTGGATACACTATCCTAAATTAAAAGTGTTGGTTGTTATAGTTGGAGGGTTGATTTTTTAAAACTCTTAATGAAATTCAGTACTACAAGCATCTTTAAATGTAACAAAGATACTGGACAAATTTTACTTATATGAACTCCGAGGTGGAAGTGTTTCTCCAATAGAGAATTAGAGTTTCTCTATTAAAAAGTCATGAATAGAATGATTGCAATGTCTTTTATGCACTAAACATTTCATGGAACAAATGAGGTGTCATTGATGGATTCTTGTCAAGAAGTTTCACCCCATCCTATAATATGTGTGTTGGATTGATGATTTTAGAAGTAGGAAAACATCCCAAAACTTAAGAGATATCAAATACACCAGTCACTATAATTAATATTACAAATATACCTAGGTTATTTATGATACTTTGTGATTGATTACACTAAGGTATAAGTTCAAATCAAAAGAATTTTTTAAGAAATGAGATCTCGCTTTCCAATTCTAGAAAACAATAAAAGCAAAACCAATTCCCATGGAGTGACGGAATAAAATTGGCTATCATCGATAAACCTCTCCTTAGGCTAAGGAGTTGGATGCTCAAGAAGGGCTTGATAAATAAGAGTCAGTAACTGTCCTTCACTACTAGAATCGGGACAAACAGGGGTGACATTTGTTGCCTCTATAGGCGTGAATGTCGTCCCTAACTGGTCGCCCCAATAGCCTCATGCTTGTAAATGTCGCCTCTATATGCGTGAATGTCGTCCCTAACTGGTCGCCCCAATAGCCTCATGCTTGTTGATCTACAAGGGTGACAAATGTTGACCTTATGGACTGTGATACCTATAGGGACGACTTGTCGTCCTAGTGTCCTTATCTTATTTTTCGCATTTTTTGATCTATAGAAGCGACATTGTCGCTCCAACAATGTCGTCGTGATTTTCTTTAAACCTATAGGGCTACATTTGTTGCCCCTATAGATATATACAATTTTTTAAAAATATATCTATAGGGACGACATATGTCGCCCATATAGATACACAATTTTTTTAAAAAAAAATTAGAAAATGTTTTTACAATGCATAATTAATATATATATATATATATATATATATATATATATTACAATGCATAATTTAGAAAATATTTTACAATGAATAATTTAAAATAGTGCTACTAGTCCCCCAAACCATCGAAACCATCCTCGTCATTAGGCACATCATTTGCTTCTTCAGCATTCTGGTCAGTCGAGCGATAGTCATCTCTAGCTAACGAATCCTAGCATCATATGCTGCGAATCGAGAATCGTCTGTACTAGTAGATCCTTATGGGGTGTTCAATGATGTTCCAGTGAAGTCGACAGAGGTAGCTGTGCCCTTTGGGGTCCGTCCTATGTCACATTCATGTCCAAGTCCAAATTTTCTAAATTCGGATTTATGTATGTTTGAACAAGTTGGAGATTGTTGGATATATATTCTATGAGTTATTCAAATATAAGTAAAAATAGGTGGGCATGTATACCTACAATAGTTAGACGAAGAAGAAGATTTTAAAAAAAAACCCAATCAGAGGCCTATGCGATCGCATAAGCCACGGGGGTAGCGATCAAGGGGCCCCAGATTTTGGTGTAGAGGGCAAATGGCTACATCCTTGCAATCGTAAGATACAAAAACCATAACTGTAGGGATTTTTATTTTTTATTTTTTTTTGGATGAAAATATTGTGCCTTTTCATCAATAGATCATGTCTATTTGGACCTGATGATCCCTCACCTATATATATGTCTATATATACACACCTTAGATTGATGATTTTAAACATAAGAAAACATCCCAAAACATATGTGAGATAAAAAATCATCAAATCAAACTCTAAATTCAGATTTTCTTCTTCTTTCAAGTTCCAATGTTGGCCGGTGTTCTTATTTATGTTTAATAAGAATGCCTTAAAGGCTTGATTAATCCTCAAAGCTTATTGCTAGTTGATCCCACTAGATATATCTACAACGAGAGGAGGTAATAATCGCTTTAGGACAGCGATTTCAAATCGTATTTGAAACTTCAATTTCCAGGTGATTTTCTTCTAATCTTGTGATTTACTTTGTATTATAAATTTCATTATGTGTTCATTTTCATTTTCTTATTGTGAATTTCAGACTCCACTCTCCAGATAAATATTCTAAGAGTTCTCAAGGCTCAATTATTTTACAGTAAACCAAACACGCTAAATAATGGTTGAGGTCAGTAATGAATAAGAAAACCTAGAAACTGGCAAGGAAAACAAGAGTTCTGTATACACCTTCAAATGATCTAAGGCCGTAAAATGGCAAGGCATGCATCAAGGTTAATGTTTGGATGATTTTAAAATGCTATTCATGTATCCCATTTTTGTAATGATGGAAATGATAACAATAAGACTTTGGGGGTTTTTTGTAGTTCTAGTTGTACAATAGAATTTTAGTTTTACTTTTCAAACTTTATGACTTTATTTTTTTATTTTTTATTTTTTTTAACTTAGTGTGATTCCAAGAATTCTTGAAAGGCCTACCACCTGCATTATTTTTATGCCCACTCATGTCATTGCTACATTACTAGTCCCGAATTACTATGTATAAGTTTTCTTGACTTAAAAAAAATAAATATGCTAGCATAAATGCCTCCAAATTACAGTTTCATTACTTGCGAGTTATGAGATGTTCATGCAAATCAGTGTGCCTTAGGGTAGTAGCGCATGTACTATATATCATTATGGAATGGCATTGAAAATTGATATTATCATATTATGGAAAGCTAGGTGTTTAGGTGTTCTACGTTGTACATTTAATCTAAATTACTCGTTATCTATAGATTTATTTACTAACGCCAAAAATTATTTGTTTTCAATCAGGTCATAATAACTACATATACATCTCAACTTGGCTTGGTAGCATTTAATGATGGTATGTATACATTTCTTTCTCATTTTTTATGCTTACATATAATTATCTAATTATTCTCATGTCAATTTAACAATTTCTCAGATTATATTCCCAAAACTCGGAATTTCTGCGTAACCTCTCATCAATGTGAAGTAAAAAAAATATTAGTAATTTTCACAACATTTTATAGATTGTCATAAATTTGATTATTTAGTTCTTTGACTCAAAAATGGTGACTAGTAATCATATAACCAAATTTCAATTAATTATGTAGACAATGGTTTATTACATAAAAATTTTGAATTATGAAGAAATTTCTTAGGAGAATTGCTATCTAGTTAGTATCTTAGGATTTTGGAGACGCAAAATTCTCTACTTGGTATGCTGAGAAGGGAAAAAAAAATACTTAATAATCCACAATATTATCTACCAGTGAACTTTAAAGAAGAATGATTTGATATCCTCATTGAGCCCCTCTTGAAAAAGATTTACTGGTACATAAAAAAAGTACTTCCCGTGTTCCTGACCTATATCATTATTTCTTGAGATTTCCCAGAATCTTATTTCATATCCTCATTTAGACCCACTTGAAAAAATTTGCGACTTAAAATATATCATTGTTTGGATTGCAGTTTCTTATGGCTCCCTCATAGGCTTTAATCATATCTTTT
Source organism: Ligustrum vulgare (assembly GCA_963555705.1). NCBI lineage: Eukaryota > Viridiplantae > Streptophyta > Magnoliopsida > Lamiales > Oleaceae > Ligustrum > Ligustrum vulgare. The sequence goes on from OY743190.1 coordinate 2,311,296, forward strand.
CATGAGATTGAAGAAATCCCTTCTTCTTAAGTTCCATTTTCATGTGAAACTCAGAAATTATTTTATTTATTTTTTTTTTTTGTTTTCCCAATTCTTCCAGGGTTGGAGTTTGGATGAAGAGTTGTAGTACAGTTGTCCCAGCATTGATTCTGTGATAGCTGTTGTTAGAGTTTTGCATTGTTAACTTTCAGTCATTGTCGCCAGTGTTATATTTCCTTTGTTATATGTTTATCACCGGTCCTGCTAATGCAGTGATGTCGTTGTAAGAATTTAAAACTTTATCCTCGTATTTTCTAGAATACCATTTGACACTGTTTTTAAGTTAATTTGAATGTTTTGTGGCTTGTCTAGTGGTTTTGTGTAGGTTAAAACCTCTGGTGGTTTTGTGTAGTTCCTTCCTGTTTTAAATGATGAAAACAACATGTGATGACGGAAAAAAATTCTCTCTCAGTTTCACATTCACTATTATGTAATTGTCGTTTTTTGATTGCCCAAGTCATGATCTTGACAATAAATGAGCATAAATAAATCGCAAGATCTTCAAGAATTAAGATTCTTGATAATTCTACAATATTGTCTGTGCAACCATAAGTATTAGATTTTTTTATGTAATTAACAATCCCATGAACAAACGGACTCGTTTATAAAGTCCCAATTAGAGTTAAAGTAGATAGTTGAATTAGTTATATACTAGTATCGAACCCGTGCTATGCACGGAATTTCTATTCATGGTAATGATTTATAATTCATGAAAATATGTTGATTAGACAATCATATTAAATAAAAAGTATAGTACAAATAATATTATATTACAAAATATTATCGAATTTAAAATTTTAAAAAAGACAACATTAATCAAAATAGAAAAAAATACCTCGCGTTTTAAAATTTGGAGCTTAATTAAATTTTTTACATTAAATTTGTTTTAATTTTATTTGTATTCATTACCAATTTCCTTTTTAGTGTATTTTTATTTTTAATTAAGTTTAATTTTTAATGTATTGATTACATATATTTTATAAAAACTACAACACATACACAAAATTACATATTAAAGAAATGATAATATCTTGCATGGTGCTCAAGATATTTTATTTTTTAGAATTCATGAAAATATATTAATCACACAATCATATTATCAAATAAAAAATGTAGGACAAATAATATTTTATTACAATATATTATCGAATTCGAATTTTTTTAAAAAGACAACACTAATTAAAATAGGAAAAAAATACCCACTCGTCTTAAAAGTTGGCGCTTAATTAATTTTTTTTTTGAATTAAATTTGTTTTAATTTTAATTTTTTTCATCAGCAATTTTCTTTTTAATGTATTTTAATTTTTGATTAAGTTTAATTTCTAATGTATTGATTACATATATTTTATAAAAACTTCTCTCTCTCTCTCTCTCTCTCTCTCTCTCTCTCTCTCTCTCTATATATATATATATATATATATATATATATATAGACGCACACATACATAATACATATAAATATTAAAGAAATGATAATGTCTCGCACGGTGCTCAAACATGTTTTTTTTTTTTTTTTTTTTTGAATTCATGAAAATATGTTTATTATACAATCATATCAAATAAAAAAATATAGTACAATTAATATTTTATCACAATAAATTATCGAATTCAAAAATTTTAAAAAGACAACACTAATCAAAATAGAAAAAAATACAACGCGTTTTAAAATTTGGCGCTTAATTAAATTTTTTGAATTTTATTTGTATTCATCACCAATTTTATTTTTAATATATTTTAATTTTTGATTAAGTTTAATTTTTTAATGTATTGATTACATATATTTTATAAAAATTTCAAAAAATAAAAAAATAAAAATTATACACACACACACACACACACACACACACACACACACACACATATATACACATTTATTACTAACTTTCATTTAATACCAACTTTAATTTAATACTAACATTTAATAACAACTTTTCTTAATTACATTTAATACTTGTTTTTTTTTTTTGCCAAAAGTTTCCTGATTTAGAAAGAAATTTGGAAGGGAAAGCGTGTGCGTATATTGGTGATAGTTATCCTATTATTATATATATAATATAAACCCACGCGTCTTAAAATTTGACGCTTAGTTTTTTTTATATTAAATTTGTTTTAATTTTATTTTTTTCATCATCAGCAATTTTCTTTTTAATGTATTTTAATTTTTAATGTATTGATTACATATATTTTATAAAAACTTCAATATATATATATATATATATATATATATATATATATATATAGACGCACACATACATAATGCATATAAATACTAAAGAAATGATAATGTCTCGCACGGTGCTCAAAAATTTTTTTTTTTTTGAATTCATGAAAATATGTTGATTATACAATATATCAAATAAAAAATATAGTACAAATAATATTTTATTACTATATATTATCGAATTCGAATTTTTAAAAAGACAACACTAATTAAAATAGGAAAAAAATACTCACGCGTCTTAAATTTGGAGCTTAATTTTTTTTGGATTAAATTTGTTTTAATTTTACTTTTTTTCATCAGCAATTTTCTATTTAATGTATTTTAATTGTTGATTAAGTTTAATTTTTAATGTATTGATGACATATATTTTATAAAAACTTCAATATATATACACACACACACACACAATACATATAAATATTAAAGAAATGATAATGTCTTACACGGTGCTCAAAACATTTTTTTTTTTAAGTTTATGAAAATATGTTGATTATACAATCATATCAAATAAAAAATATAATACAAATAATATTTTATTACAATATATTATCGAATTCGAAAATTTAAAAAAGACCACTAATCAAAATAGAAAAAAATATAGTGCATTTTAAAATTTGTTGCTTAATTAAAGTTTTTGAATTAAATTTGTTTTAATTTTATTTGTATTCATCACCAATTTTCTTTTTAATGTATTTTAATTTTTGATTAAGTTTAATTTTTAATGTATTGATTATATATTTTTTTTATAAAAACTCAATATATATAGACTCACACATGCATAATACATATAAATATTAAAGAAATGATAATGTCTTGCACGGTGCTGAAAAAATTTCTTTTTTTTTTTTTTTTGAATTCATGAAAATATGTTGGTTATACAATCATATCAAATAAAAAATGTAGTACAAATAATATTTTATTACAATATATTATCGAATTCGACATTTTAAAAAATACAACACTAATCAAAATAGAAAAATATACAATGCGTTTTAAAATTTGACGCTTAATTAAATTTTTTGAGTTAAATTTGTTTTAATTTTATTTGTATTCTTCACCAATTTTATTTTTAATGTATTTTGATTTTTGATCAAGTTTAATTTTTAATGTATTGATTATATATATTTTATAAAAACTTCAAAATACACACACACATACACATTTAATACCAACTTTAATTTAATAACATTTAATAACCACTTTTCTTAATTAAATTTAATACTTTTTTTTCTTTCTTTTTTTTTTTGGCAAAAGTTTCCTGATTTAGAAAGAAATTTGGGCGGGAAAGTGTGCGCGTAAAATGATGATGGTTATCCTATTATTATATATATAATAAATAATAATATTATAATATAATATAATATAGATACAGAATATAGATATAGATTTGAGTTCAAGAAGATCAAAGAAGTGTTGAAGAAAACTTGGGATGAGATTGGAAATCAAAGAAGAATAAAAAACTCTCAAAGATTATGATGAATATTTTCAGTCAAAGGTTGAGACCTAGTTTTCACATAAAAAAACATTCGAATTTGGAAATTACTACTTTCAGAAGAATGGTAGAATGTTGAGTTAGCTTTCCAATGCAAATTTAATCACCTAAATTGGATATCGAGAGACAAATTTATGATTGAATGAAGACAATAGAATTATGCTCGATTTCCACTCGAGTGGTTTTAATAGTTTTTGAGCGCTCGAATTCTGCTCGGCGTGCTCTCTAGCGGTCGAAACCTATTTTGTAACCAAGAGTTCGATTCTTTTTGTAGCACCTTAGGTATTCTTAGGCATAGAACTGTTTCCTACAGTCCACAACAAAATGGGGTTGCTGAAAGGATGAATAGGACACTCCTAGAAAGAATTAGGTGTCTCTTACTCGATTCCAATTTGCCTAAAAAATTTTAGGGTGAAGCAGTCAAAACTGCTTCTTATCTGATAAATCTTTCTCCCTGCAGTGCCATTGATTTTAAAATTCCTGATCGAATCTGGAATAATTATCTTCCTGAATTTTCAAAATTAAAAGTTTTTTGGTGTGTTGCCTACTCACACCTGAATCTAAACTTGACTCCAAATCTTTAAAATGTGTTTTTCTTGGGTATGGAGAAGGGGTCAAGGGTTATAGATTATGGATCAGGGAACAGGGAGGTTATAGGGTCATTTTGAGTAGGTCTGTGATTTTTAATGAAAATGTTTTTCCCTGTAAAGATGAAAAATTACTTGATCCTCTTAAAGAAAATGGTTTTACAACTTTTGAGCTGAGTGCAGACCACTTAGGTGATGAAAATGGTCTGCCCAATACTCAGTTTCAGGTGGAGCAACCCCCATAGTCTCCAAATGTCATTTTTGAACCTAAACCTAAACTTGCTAACACTGAGCCACAACCTGGTGATATCCCTGAAGCTGAAACAGACTTAGAAAATAATCAACTAGCTAGGGATAGACCTAGAATTGAGGATCTTGATTTTGTGTCTGCATTCACTTATTCTGATCATTTAATGTTTGAACCTGAATGTTTTGAAGAAGCTGTTTCTTTTAAGGATTCAAAACTTTGGCTTGCAGCTATGCAAGATGAGAAGGACTCACTTCTGAAAAATGGTACTTGGATTTTAGTCAATAGACCTGTAAATAAAAGGATAATTGAATGTAAATGGATTTGTAAATTGAAAGAAAGCGAGTCTAAGGACATGAAACCAAGGTACAAGGCTAGACTTGTAGCCAAAGGTTTTTCTCAAAAGGAAGGAATTGATTTTAATGAGATTTTTTATCCTGTAGTTAAATACACTTCTATCAGAATTCTGTTTGCTTTGGTTGCACAATTTGATTTAGAACTTGAGCAAATGGATGTGAAAACTGCTTTCCTTTATGGTTCCTTGGATGAAACAATTTATGGACATCAACCTAAAGGTTTTGAAAAGGGCAGAAATTCTGATTTGGTTTGTTTGTTGAAAAAATGTTCATATGGCTTGAAACAAGCCCCTAGGCAGTGGTATAAGAGATTTGATTCTTATATCCAAAGCCTCAATTTTCAGAAAAGTAAATATGATTCCTATTTTTACTTTAAACTTGGTAAAACTGATTTTATTTACTTACTTTTATATGTGGATGACATGTTTATTGCTGGGCCTAACATGCATAACATAAATGATCTTAAAGGTAAACTGCATTCTGAGTTTAAGATGAAAGACATAGGAAATGCTAAAAGAATACTTGGCATGGATATTTTTAGGGATAGACAATCTAGAAAATTGTTTTTAAACCAAAAACATTACATTGAAAAAGTTTTAAACAGATTTTGTTTATCTGAATCTAAATCTGTGTCTTTGCCTTTGATAATAGGAAATCAACATCCTCTTACTTTTTTTACTTTATATTCTTCCTGTATTAGCTGGAAATCCCAGCTACAAAAATTGGTTACCTTATTATCCACTGAGGCAGAATACATAGCTGACACAGATGCTGTTAAGGAATGCATGTGGTTAAAAGGGTTATTATCTGATTTTTTTTGCATAACTGAATCTTAAGTTAAACTATGCAAAAATCCTGTTTTTCAAAGTAGGTCTAAACATATTGATGTTAAATTCCATTTCATAAGGGATATTATTGAAAAAGGCATTGTGAAACTTGTTAAAATCCCTACACAGGTTAATCTTGCAGATGCGGGAACAAAGATCATTCCTATCAATAAATTTAAAGACGCACTGAGTTTTTTAAACTTAGTTGAATTTTGATACTTCTGTGTTTTTGTTTTGCAGGTACTACAAACAGCCAAATTGAGGTGGAGAATTGTTGGACCAATTTTGCTGCATTTTCTTTCAGTTTTGGACCAATTTACTTAAACCCAACAAATGGTAGCTGAAGCCCATCCTCCATTTCCGGTTTGAGCCCATGTTTCTCTCTTAAATCTGACCATTGGACCATATGTTGGAACCGGGTCAGAGCCCATTTAACATCACCGCCTATCTAAAGCCGTTGGATCAGTTTGGATCAATCCCAGCCATCCACTTGTGATCAAAATGGAGCTGAGTTATCCAAATCAACATTCCAGACTTTTCATTCAGAAAAAACCCTACTTTTTCTCTCTGATAAGGCGATTCTTCGTCTTCATACTGTTCTTCAGATTTTCTTCCAGAAATTCATAGTTTTGCCTTGTTATTCTTAGTGGTTGTTGTAGATACTGATATATTGTAAATCGGTATACGTCTGGTTGAGTTTTATAGAGTTTTATGTAACTCATTTTGTTCTTTGTGGTTTTATATTTTGCGATTCTGAGTTTCTGGGAAGATTTGTATATTTTTGAGTTTGTATTCTGATTTCTGTACACTTACGTTTATTCTATAAAGGTTTTGATTCTTTGTGTTTAAACGTTGATATTGTTCTTTGTGGTGCGATCTTGAGCCTTTAATCCTAACAGAGCCGCAGTATATAATACAATGCCCTCTGCAATCAGCATTGCATTGCATTGCATATTGCATTACGTTGCGTCACGTCCACCCAAGCTTCCATATTGTTCGGTCTGCTATGATGGTGATTATTTTCCTACCACGGTAGGCCTTTTTTCTATTCGATCCCTCTCTTAGTTGGCAATTCTTAGTATCTTACTGGATTTCCAAAATAAAACATTAATAAATTTCTTAACTTAGACTGCCCCTTAACCACTCATTTCAAAGGAAACAACTAAAAGTAATCTGTAATTTAAGAGACTTAAGTGATAATTATTGAAAATGTCTGGGATTATAGATATAATTAATTAGCCCGCTATTGGTACAATTAATTTGGGGTTTTGCAGTCTCCCTTTTCACCGGAAACAAAAGTCCACACCCTGTTTCTCACTCTTCAGTCACTTCAAGTTTTTCATTGAAAGCAAGAAAAAATGGCCCCTAAAACTGTACGAATCTCAGTTGGAAGCAGCGCCAACAATGATAATGAGGACGATCAGCAGCAGCAAATGAAGATGGGAACCCAGATACAAATGCTGCCAGAAGCCATTCAGGCAGAAATCCTCATCAGACTTACAGCTAAATCTGTGTTCCAATGCCAATCAGTGAGTAAACCTTGGCTTTCTATCATTGATAACCTCAATTTTGCTAGGTTCCATTTTGAAAAATCCTCCACTTGCCCTTTGCTTGTTTTTTATGATGGTTCTAACCGTAAGACCAAAATAATCATGCACTTGGTGGAAGGTGAAACAGTTGCCGACATTTATCCGGAACATGGAAAGCCCAAGCTAACGTCTAGAATGGACTTCTGTAATCTTGTGCAAGGTGTAAGAAGGAGGAGTTCTTTCCTCCCTTTGAATTGGAATTTCTCATCATGTGAAGGTTTGGTTTGCTCTACACGCCGTGGTGGTTATCCTTTTTTGATCTGTAATCCAATTACCCGAGAATATGTTTCTATTGGTTTTGAATGTGGAGAAACCATTAGAGCTGATGAAGTTTCTGTCTTCATTGGACTTGGTTTTAGTCGTGTAACTGAAAAATTTGAGCTTTTGAGGATGTCCAGGTGGAAAATTGACGACATTTATACTCCTTGGGGACCAGAATTACGCACTGTGGGCACTGCACTGTGGAAACGTGTAGTAGTTGAGTCTGATCATGGGATAGACTTCAAATGTGCGGTAGCACAGGTCATTTACGTGAACGGCAAATATATTGGGCAACCTATGACCAACTATATATCTGTTGTTTCGATTTTGACAGGTTTGATTTTAAGGTTTTATCAGTACCTAGGACGGATTCCGCAAGTGAGGAAAGTGACTTTTTGACAAGAAACATGAGTTTAGGAGTGTTAGCAGGTTCCTTATGTTTGTCACTTATTACTCCGCGTAACGGGACTGTGGAGACATGGGTTATTGAAAACAGTAATGATGGCAGCAAGGCATGTTGGAATAAGCTCTTTGATCTTAGAACAGACCCTAAACAATTAAACCCTCCATTTTGGGGTTGTTATCGAATGATAAAACATTTGGAAAGTGGGAAAGTATTAATGCATGAAGCCGGAGCTACTTTTGTTGTATGTGATTTACACACAGCAACGGCCATGCGTCTTAGTGCTTTAGACTGTTATTACGTAAAGGAACTCAGGGCTAGTTTGCAATTTGAAGCACTACCTCATATACCTAGCCTTGTTTCACTTAAGGATTCCTTGGGAGAGTCCGTGAAGGTGTTGAAGGCTTCTTCAGTGGCTTCTTTAAGGTAAATATGTACGTTCTATTCATAAATATATAGATACAAGAGTCTCTAGTTAAACCTGTTATCAGTTTGCAATCAAGGTAGCGCGCAAGAAATAGCTCTGCATCAATTAATTTTCGCAATTATTAACAAATACATTGCATTCATGGAGATCACAAAATTTCAGAATTATCAATTATGAATATTTATAATTGGGAGAATGTTTTACTGTAGATGAGTATTGATTGCTGTGGCTTACTAGCTTTTTTGCAAATTGTTGGAAATATATTCCATGGGTTGTTAAAATATAAGCGAAAATAGGTGAATACATACGATAGTCGGATGAAGAAGAAAAGAAAAGAAAAGAAAAAAAAAAAACCCAGATTTTGGGGCAGAGGCCAAATGGCCAAGTCTTGCGATCGCAAGGTACAAAATCATAGCCGTTGGGTTGTTTTCATTCAATTGATGATTTTAAACATAAGAATACATCCCAAAACAAAAGTGAGACTAAAAAAAAAAAAATCATCAAATCAAACTCTAAACTCAGATTTTCATCTTTTATGTTCAAGTTTCAATGGCGTTTACAGAGACATAGCTAGAGGGGGGCGGGGGTGGCGTCCGCTCCCCCATCATTTTCCACCAGTCTACTACTCCTAGTTAATTTATAGTATATTTTTAAGTTTCGCACCTGCAACATTTTCCGTTCGACCCAGCAAAATTTTTGAATTTTCTTTCAATTGTCAAATATTGACCCAATAACTTAGAGTCTAAAGCCCAATAATACAAAAGCTTTAGACTTGAATAGAAACATTACCCATTATTCAATTTTCAATTCATTCCAATGAATTCATTCAGCGAACTCTTAATTTAAAAATTTGACAACACTTTCCGATGTGTGCCAACTATTGGCATTGGCCAAAAAATCAAAGAGTTATAATCTTGTTGATAGATTGATTCGTCTTGTCTTAACTCTTCAAGTTTCAACAACAACTACAGAACGTGCATATTTTTAGCTATGATGTCATTAAGACGGGGTTATAAAATAGAATGGAAGATGACTTTTTTGTCGAGTACCGTGCTTGTTTATATTATGAAGGAGATTGTTGAGACTTTTAAACAGATTTTCTTATTGACGATTTTGAAGAGATGAGAACGAGGAGTGACCAATTTAAGGTGCCCAAGTTATATCTACCATTTGCTATATAGATAGGCAGTTTGTTTTTTGTCTTTTTGATGTCCATCTAATGTTCGTATTTATTTTCAATTTGCATAGCGTTAGATACATAGATGGGCATATTGTTTTTATATTGATAAATTGATTTTGTCTTCTTGGTCAATCAATTTAACTTGCCTATTTTGGTACTCAAAATCATCATTTTTCAATCCCCTTGAATAAAAAAAAATCGAGGGCGGACCCTCGGGGGGGCCTCTCCCCTCCACCCTCTATATTTTCGCCTCTACAAGATTGAGATCTCGGATCCATCCCTAACGGTGTTCTTGTTTGTGCTTGATAAGAAAACTTTAAAGACTTAATTAATCCTGAAAGCTTCTTGTAGGTTGATGCCATTAGCAATATCTACAATGAGAGGGGGGCAAACAACGATTTTGAATCGTGTTCGAGCATTCAATTTTCGGATGATTTCCTTCTAATCTTGTGATTTACTTTGTATTTTAAATTTCATTAATTTTGTTTATATTTTCATTTTCTTATTGTGAATTTTAAACTCCACTCGCAAGATATATTTTCTAATAATCTAAATTGGTTATTGGATCCCACGGAGTTTGGAATTGAAAAGAAATGAAGATGGTAGCCTCAATAGAAGAAACCTTGTGGAAATAAATGCACTGCTTGATTTGATAAGTTGAAGTGAAGAAAGTTTGATAAATCCATTCATTTATTTAAAATAATGGGAAGTGTCTGGCATTGAAAACTAGTGATGTGTGGATTCATAAATTGGTTTTATCGCCACTGTGCCGTTTCTGTGAAGAAAAACTTAGAAGGTTTCTTTGGAACAAAACCAAAGCCACTTGGGGGTAATGGGTTGGGGGGGGGGGGGGGGGGATGACACCAAAATAATGGGAAACTAGTAGAATTTTTAGCAGTGTGACAATGAGATCACTGCCCGTGGGAACACGTTAATTTGGGATAAATTTGGGTGTCAGTTCCGAAATGCATATATTGGAGAATAGCAATTATATGTCTTCTTTTTCTATATCAGACGAAAACCATGTCACGTGGGTAGGTTGCATATAATCAACAAATTATTTCATTTTAACAAGGAAAGAATAGTAATTCAAAATCTGATAATTAATTTTTACGGAAACAAAAAGTTTGGAAGTAACCCTTGATAAAAGTAAATTAACGCTTAGTCCCATTCATATTCGGCATAAGAGCGCTCGATCAATGCGCTTTTATACACTCTTTCAAGGGTGGCTACTTCTAAGCAAACCTCATTGTTGTCTCTACACCCCTACCTCCTTTATACTTAGTGATCATTTAGGGGCCTTAGCTTCTTCATTATGTTTTATTATAGGATCAGTGGCTATTCAGATCCTATGGTTTCACATATATTTTTAAATACTACTATTAAGAAAAACCATCGTTGAAAAGATGGTTCATGCACCAACATGAAGAAAGCACGTAGAACAGTTGTGTGTTTGGACACACCAATCTTTTCCGATGTGGCTCTAGTCAACCAACGTGGTGCAGTCGAAAACTAGATCTAGGTCTATATTTCTTTAATATTGTAGTCAAATCTATATGGCTCAAATAAAATTGTGTTATGGTACTGACTGGGATTGCAATATCCTTAAATGCAGAACTATCTAGACTTTCACAAGAGGTGGAATAAAATTATTTATTCTACGGATGTAATTAATGATAGGATTGAACTTGAAAATAGTTTGCTATACTTTAAGTTTGAGAATAGTTGTTGTACTTTAAGTTTGAACCTAACCCAAAATATGGGGGGTTAGATTCACTGTGATAAAAATCATGATTAATCATTTGAACTAACAAAATCTATTTTCAAATGAATGAAATTATTGAAAAAATCTTGTATCCATCTCAAAGTGTGGAAGTAAGAATTTAAACTAAAATTGAGAATTGTTACTTAAAACAAATTTTGTTCATAACTTGGAATCCTGTTCTTTCAAATTGAATGAAAGAATTGCAAAATCAATTTCTTTAATCAAGTAGAGAAATTATTACTTAAAGAAGATAGATAGTTCTTTTGTTGATTGAAAGAATTTACGAATTTGAGTCTAGTCCAGAAATATGGGGTAGTGAAATTTTAGTCGTAACCCTTGTTTAGTTTGGATAAAAACCAGATCTAATCTCAAGTCAAAGTTCACAATTAATTTTCACCACACATTTAATAGGTTCCACAGCTTTTCAATTATACATCTTATCAACTTTTATCAAAATCTATTAAAAATATTGTTTTAATAAACTTTAAACAAGTTTAAGAACTATTGTTTTGAAGTTTATAAAGTGCACAAAAATGGACTACAAAATATTGTAATAAATTTGACAAGCCTTATCAAATAATTGTGAAGTGATCGCATCTAATCAATCTATAGAACTCTAGACATAAACATGTAAATTGAATCAAAGAGTGATTAAATTAATTGTGAGAATTCGAGATAATCTTGACTTAACTTCCTATAAAAATAAATCAATATAAGATCATAATCGAGTAGGATGCAGTGAAACTCCATTATAAAAATCCACCAATGACGGCTATCTTACCCGACTATAATAATAGGTATATCTCGGGTACAAAGGGTAAAGATAAGTCATTCGATAAGTGGATACACTATCCTAAATTAAAAGTGTTGGTTGTTATAGTTGGAGGGTTGATTTTTTAAAACTCTTAATGAAATTCAGTACTACAAGCATCTTTAAATGTAACAAAGATACTGGACAAATTTTACTTATATGAACTCCGAGGTGGAAGTGTTTCTCCAATAGAGAATTAGAGTTTCTCTATTAAAAAGTCATGAATAGAATGATTGCAATGTCTTTTATGCACTAAACATTTCATGGAACAAATGAGGTGTCATTGATGGATTCTTGTCAAGAAGTTTCACCCCATCCTATAATATGTGTGTTGGATTGATGATTTTAGAAGTAGGAAAACATCCCAAAACTTAAGAGATATCAAATACACCAGTCACTATAATTAATATTACAAATATACCTAGGTTATTTATGATACTTTGTGATTGATTACACTAAGGTATAAGTTCAAATCAAAAGAATTTTTTAAGAAATGAGATCTCGCTTTCCAATTCTAGAAAACAAAAAAAGCAAAACCAATTCCCATGGAGTGACGGTATAAAATTGGCTATCATCGATAAACCTCTCCTTAGGCTAAGGAGTTGGATGCTCAAGAAGGGCTTGATAAATAAGAGTCAATAACTGTCCTTCACTACTAGAATCGGGACAAACAGGGGTGACATTTGTTGCCTCTATAGGCGTGAATGTCGTCCCTAACTGGTCGCCCCGGCCAATAGCCTCATGCTTGTAAATGTCACCTCTATAGGCGTGAATGTCGTCCCTAACTGGTGTCCCCAATAGCCTCATGCTTGTTGATCTACAAGGGTGACAAATGTTGACCCTATGGGATGCGATACCTATAGGGACGACTTGTCGTCCTAGTGTCCTTATCTAATTTTTCGCATTTTTCGATCTATAGAAGCGACATTGTCGCTCCAACAATGTCGTCGTGATTTTCTTTAAACCTATAGTGCGACATTTGTTGCCCCTATAGATATATACAATTTTTTAAAAATATATCTATAGGGATGACATATGTAGCCCCTATAGATACACAATTTTTTTAAAAAAAATTAGAAAATGTTTTTACAATGCATAATTAATATATATATACACACATTAGATTGATGATTTTAAACATAAGAAAACATCCCAAAACATATGTGAGATAAAAAATCATCAAATCAAACTCTAAATTCAGATTTTCTTCTTCTTTCAAGTTCCAATATTGGCCGCTGTTCTTATTTATGTTTAATAAGAATGCCTTAAAGGCTTGATTAATCCTCAAAGCTTATTGCTAGTTGATCCCACTAGAAATATCTACAACGAGAGGGGGTAATAATCGCTTTAGGACAGCGATTTCAAATCGTATTTGAAACTTCAATTTCCAGGTGATTTTCTTCTAATCTTGTGATTTACTTTGTATTATAAATTTCATTATGTGTTCATTTTCATTTTCTTATTGTGAATTTCAGACTCCACTCTCCAGATAAATATTCTAAGAGTTCTCAAGGTTCAATTATTTTACAGTAAACCAAACACGCTAAATAATGGTTGAGGTCAGTAATGAATAAGAAAACCTAGAAACTGGCAAGGAAAACAAGAGTTCTGTATACACCTTCAAATGATCTAAGGCCGTAAAATGGCAAGGCATGCATCAAGCTTAATGCTTGGATGATTTTAAAATGCTATTCATGTATCCCATTTTTGTAATGATGGAAATGATAACAATAAGACTTTGGGGGTTTTTTGTAGTTCTAGTTGTACAATAGAATTTTAGTTTTACTTTTCAAACTTTATGACTTTATTTTTTTATTTTTTATTTTTTTTAACTTAGTGTGATTCCAAGTATTCTTGAAAGGCCTACCACCTGCATTATTTTTATGTCCACTCATGTCATTGCTACATTACTAGTCCCGAATTTACTATGTATAAGTTTTCTTGACTTAAAAAAAAAATATGCTAGCATAAATGCCTCCAAATTACAGTTTCATTACTTGCGAGTTATGAGATGTGCATGCAAATCGGTGTGCCTTAGGGTAGTAGTGCATGTACTATATATCATTATGGAATGGCATTGAAAATTGATATTATCGTATTATGGAAAGCTAGGTGTTTAGGTGTTCTACGTTGTACATTTAATCTAAATTACTCGTTATCTATAGATTTATTTACTAACGCCAAAAATTATTTGTTTTCAATCAGGTCATAATAACTACATATACATCTCAACTTGGCTCGGTAGCATTTAATGATGGTATGTATACATTTCTTTCTCATTTTTTATGCTTACATATAATTATCTAATTATTCTCATGTCAGTTTAACAATTTCTCAGATTATATTCCCAAAACTCGGAATTTCTGCGTAACCTCTCATCAATGTGAAGTAAAAAAAAAATATTAGTAATTTTCACAACATTTTATAGATTGTCATAAATTTGATTATTTAGTTCTTTGACACAAAAATGGTGACTAGTAATCATATAACCAAATTTCAATTAATTATGTAGACAATGGTTTATTACATAAAAATTTTGAATTATGAAGAAATTTCTTAGGAGAATTGCTATATAGTTAGTATCTTAGGATTTTGGAGACGCAAAATTCTGTACTTGGTATGCTGAGAAGGAAAAAAAAAATACTTAATAATCCACAATATTATCTACCAGTGAACTTTAAAGAAGAATGATTTGATATCCTCATTGAGCCCCTCTTGAAAAAGATTTACTGGTACATAAAACAAGTACTTCCCGTGTTCCTGACCTATATCATTATTTCTTGAGATTTCCCAGAATCTTATTTCATATCCTCATTTAGACCCACTTGAAAAAATTTGCGACTTAAAATATATCGTTGTTTGGATTGCAGTTTCTTATGGCTCCCTCATAGGCTTTAATCATCTCTTTTCATGAGATTGAAGAAATCCCTTCTTCTTAAGTTCCATTTTCATGTGAAACTCAGAAATTATTTTATTTATTTATTTTTTTTTTCCCAATTCTTCCAGGGTTGGAGTTTGGATGAAGAGTTGTAGTACAGTTGTCCCAGCATTGATTCTGTGATAGCTGTTGTTAGAGTTTTGGATTGTTAACTTTCAGTCATTGTCGCCAGTGTTATATTTCCTTTGTTATATGTTTATCACCGGTCCTGCTAATGCAGTGATGTCGTTGTAAGAATTTAAAACTTTATCCTTGTATTTTCTAGAATACCATTTGACACTGTTTTTAAGTTAATTTGAATGTTTTGTGGCTTGTCTAGTGGTTTTGTGTAGGTTAAAACCTCTGGTGGTTTTGTGTAGTTCCTTCCTGTTTTAAATGATGAAAGCAACATGTGATGACGGAAAAAAATTCTCTCTCAGTTTCACATTCACTATTATGTAATTGTCGTTTTTTGATTGCCCATCTTGACAATAAATGAGCATAAATAAATCGCAAGATCTTCAAGAATTAAGATTCTTGATAATTCTACAATATTGTCTGTGCAACCATAAGTATTAGATTTTTTTATGTAATTAACAATTCCATGGACAAACGGACTCGTTTATAAAATCCCAATTAGAGTTAAAGTAGATAGTTGAATTAGTTATATACTAGTATCGAACCCGTGCTATGCACGGAATTTCTATTCATGGTAATGATTTATAATTCATGAAAATATGTTGATTAGACAATCATATTAAATAAAAAGTATAGTACAATTAATATTATATTACAAAATATTATCGAATTAAAATTTTAAAAAAGACAACATTAATCAAACTAGAAAAAAATACCTCGCGTTTTAAAATTTGGAGCTTAATTAAATTTTTTACATTAAATTTGTTTTAATTTTATTTGTATTCATCACCAATTTCCTTTTTAGTGTATTTTTATTTTTAATTAAGTTTAATTTTTAATGTATTGATTACATATATTTTATAAAAACTACAACACATACACAAAATTACATATTAAAGAAATGATAATATCTTGCACGGTGCTCAAGATATTTTATTTTTTACAATTCATGAAAATATATTAATCACACAATCATATTATCAAATAAAAAATTTAGGACAAATAATATTTTATTACAATATATTATCGAATTCGAATTTTTTTAAAAAGACAACACTAATTAAAATAGGAAAAAAATACCCACTCGTCTTAAAAGTTGGCGATTAATTAAATTTTTTTTTTTTTAATTAAATTTGTTTTAATTTTAATTTCTTTCATCAGCAATTTTCTTTTTAATGTATTTTAATTTTTGATTAAGTTTAATTTCTAATGTATTGATTACATATATTTTATAAAAACTTCTCTCTCTCTCTCTCTCTCTTTATATATATATATATATATATATATATATATATATATATATATATATATATATATATATATATATATATAGATGCACACATACATAATACATATAAATATTAAAGAAATGATAATGTCTCGCACGGTGCTCAAACATGTTTTTTTTTTTTTTTTTGAATTCATGAAAATATGTTTATTATACAATCATATCAAATAAAAAAATAAAGTACAATTAATATTTTATCACAATAAATTATCGAATTCAAAAATTTTAAAAAGACAACACTAATCAAAATAGAAAAAAATACAACGCGTTTTAAAATTTAGCGCTTAATTAAATATTTTGAATTTTATTTGTATTCATCACCAGTTTTATTTTTAATATATTTTAATTTTTGATTAAGTTTAATTTTTTAATGTATTGATTACATATATTTTATAAAAATTTCAAAAAATAAAAAAATAAAAATTATACACACACACACACACACACACACATACATACATATATACACATTTATTACTAACTTTCATTTAATACCAACTTTAATTTAATACTAACATTTAATAACAACATTTCTTAATTACATTTAATACTTTTTTTTTTTTGGCAAAAGTTTCCTGATTTAGAAAGAAATTTGGAAGGGAAAGCGTGTGCGTATATTGGTGACAGTTATCCTATTATTATATATATAATATAAACCCACGCGTCTTAAAATTTGACGCTTAATTTTTTTTATATTAAATTTCTTTTAATTTTATTTTTTTCATCAGCAATTTTCTTTTTAATGTATTTTAATTTTTAATGTATTGATTACATATATTTTATAAAAACTTCGATATATATATATATATATATAGACGCACACATACATAACACATATAAATACTAAAGAAATGATAATGTCTCGCACGGTGCTCAAAACATTTTTTTTTTGAATTCATGAAAATATGTTGATTATACAATATATCAAATAAAAAATATAGTACAAATAATATTTTATTACTATATATTATCGAATTCGAATTTTTAAAAAGACAACACTAATTAAAATAGGGAAAAAATACTCACGCGTCTTAAATTTGGAGCTTAATTTTTTTTGGATTAAATTTGTTTTAATTTTACTTTTTTTCATCAGCAATTTTCTATTTAATGTATTTTAATTGTTGATTAAGTTTAATTTTTAATGTATTGATGACATATATTTTATAAAAACTTCAATATATATATACACACACACACACACACACACACACATACATAATACATATAAATATTAAAGAAATGATAATGTCTTACATAGTGCTCAAAACATTTTTTTTTTTAAGTTTATGAAAATATGTTGATTATACAATCATTTCAAATAAAAAATATAATACAAATAATATTTTATTACAATATATTATCGAATTCGAAAATTTAAAAAAGACCACTAATCAAAATAGAAAAAAATATAGTGCATTTTAAAATTTGTTGCTTAATTAAAGTTTTTGAATTAAATTTTTTTTTAATTTTATTTGTATTCATCACCAATTTTCTTTTTAATGTATTTTAATTTTTGATTAAGTTTAATTTTTAATGTATTGATTATATATATATATATATATATATATATATATATATATATATATATATATATAGACTCACACATACATAATACATATAAATATTAAAGAAATGATAATGTCTTGCACGGTGCTGAAATTTTTTTTTTTTTTTTTTTTTTTGAATTCATGAAAATATGTTGGTTATACAATCATATCAAATAAAAAATGTAGTACAAATAATGTTTTATTACAATATATTATCGAATTCGACATTTTAAAAAATACAACACTAATCAAAATAGAAAAATATACAATGCGTTTTAAAATTTGACGCTTAATTAAATTTTTTGAGTTAAATTTGTTTTAATTTTATTTGTATTCTTCACCAATTTTATTTTTAATGTATTTTGATTTTTGATCAAGTTTAATATTTAATGTATTGATTATATATATTTTATAAAAACTTCAAAATACACACACACACACACACACACACACATATAGACATTTATTACTAACTTTCATTTAATACCAACTTTAATTTAATAACATTTAATAACCACTTTTCTTAATTAAATTTAATACTTTTTTTTTCTTTCTTTTTTTTTTTTGGCAAAAGTTTCCTGATTTAGAAAGAAATTTGGGCGGGAAAGTGTGTGCGTAAAATGGTGATGGTTATCCTATTATTATATATATAATAAATAATAATATTATAATATAATATAATATAGATACAGAATATAGATATAGATTTGAGTTCAAGAAGATCAAAGAAGTGTTGAAGAAAACTTGGAATGAGATTGGAAATCAAAGAAGAATAAAAAACTCTCAAAGATGAATATTTTCAGTGAAAGGTTGAGACCTAGTTTTCACATAAAAAAACATTCGAATTTGGAAATTACTACTTTCAGAAGAATGGTAGAATGTTGAGTTAGCTTTCTAATGCAAATTTAATCACCTAAATTGGATATCGAGAGACAAATTTATGATTGAATGAAGACAATAGAATTATGCTCGATTTCCACTCGAGTGGTTTTAATAGTTTTTGAGCGCTCGAATTCTGCTCGGCGTGCTCTCTAGCGGTCGAAACCTATTTTGTAACCAAGAGTTTGATTCTTTTTGTAGCACCTTAGGTATTCTTAGGCATATGACTGTTTCCTACAGTCCACAGCAAAATGGGGTTGCTGAAAGGATGAATAGGACACTCATAGAAAGAACTAGGTGTCTCTTACTCGATTCCAATTTGCCTAAAAATTTTTAGGGTGAAGCAATCAAAACTGCTTCTTATGTGATAAATCTTTCTCCCTGCAGTGCCATTGATTTTAAAATTCCTGATCGAATCTGGAATAATTATCTTCCTGACTTTTCAAAATTAAAAGTTTTTGGGTATGTTGCCTACTCACACCTGAATCTAAGCTTGACTCCAGATCTTTAAAATGTGTTTTTCTTGGGTATGGAGAAGGGGTCAAGGGTTATAGATTATGGTTCAGAGAACAGGGAGGTTATAGGGTCATTTTGAGTAGGTATGTAATTTTTAATGAAAATATTTTTCCCTGTAAAGATGAAAAATTACTTGATCCTCTTAAAGAAAATGGTTTTACAACTTCTGAGCTGAGTACAGACCACTTAGGTGATGAAAATGGTCTGCCCAATACTCAGTTTCAGGTGGAGTAACCCCCATAGTCTCCAAATGTCATTTTTGAACCTAAACCTAAACTTGCTGACACTGAGCCACAACCTGGTGATATCCCTGAAGCTGAAACAGACTTAGAAAATTATCAACTAGCTAGGGATAGACCTAGAATTGAGGATCTTGATTTTGTGTCTGCATTCACTTATTCTGATCATTTAATGTTTGAACCTGAATGTTTTGAAGAAGCTGTTTCTTTTAAAGATTCAAAACTTTGGCTTGCAGCTATGCAAGATGAGATGGACTCACTTCTGAAAAATGGTACTTGGATTTTAGTCAATAGACCTGTAAATAAAAGGATAATTGAATGTAAATGGATTTTTAAATTGAAAGAAAGCGAGTCTAAGGACATGAAACCAAGGTACAAGGCTAGACTTGTAGTCAAAGGTTTTTCTCAAAAGGAAGGAATTGATTTTAATGAGATTTGTAGTTAAATACACTTCTATCAGAATTCTGTTTGCTTTGGTTGCACAATTTGATTTAGAACTTGAGCAAATGGATGTGAAAACTGCTTTCCTTTATGGTTCGTTGGATGAAACAATTTATAGGCATCAACCTAAAGGTTTTGAAAAGGGCAGAAATTCTGATTTGGTTTGTTTGTTGAAAAAATCTTCATATGGCTTGAAACAAACCCCTAGGCAGTGGTATAAGAGATTTGATTCTTATATCCAAAGCCTCAATTTTCAGAAAAGTAAATATGATTCCTATTTTTACTTTAAACTTGGTAAAACTGATTTTATTTACTTACTTTTATATGTGGATGACATGCTTATTGCTGGGCCTAATATGCATAATATAAATGATCTTAAAGGTAAACTGCATTCTGAGTTTAAGATGAAAGACATAGGAAATGCTAAAAGGATACTTGGCATGGATATTTTTAGGATAGACAATCTGGAAAATTGTTTTTAAACCAAAAACATTACATTGAAAAAGTTTTAAACAGATTTTGTTTATCTGAATCTAAATCTGTGTCTTTGCCTTTGATAATAGGAAATCAACATCCTCTTACTTTTTTTACTTTATATTCTTCCGGTATTAGCTGGAAATCCCAGCTACAAAAATTGGTTGCCTTATTATCCACTGAGGCAGAATACATAGCTGACACAGATGCTGTTAAGGAATGCATGTGGTTAAAAGGGTTATTATCTGAAATTTTCTGCATAACTGAATCTTAAGTTAAACTATGCAAAAATCCTGTTTTTCACAGTAGGTCTAAACACATTGATGTTAAATTCCATTTCATAAGGGATATTATTGAAAAAGGCATTGTGAAACTTGTTAAAATCCCTACACAGGTTAATCTTGCAGATGCGGGAACAATCATTCCTATCAATAAATTTAAAGACGCACTGAGTTTTTTAAACTTAGTTGAATTTTGATACTTCTCTGTTTTTGTTTTGCAGGTACTACAAACAGCCAAATTGAGGTGGAGAATTGTTGGACCAATTTTGCTGTTAAAGCCTGCATTTTCTTTCAGTTTTGGACCAATTTACTTAAACCCAATGAATGGTAGCTGAAGCCCATCCTCCATTTCCGGTTTGAGCCCATGTTTCTCTCTTAAACCTGACCATTGGACCATATGTTGGAACCGGGTCAGAGCCCATTTAACATCACCGCCTATCTAAAGTCGTTGGATCAGTTTGGATCAATCCCAGCCATCCACTTGTGATCAAAATGGAGCTGAGTTATCCAAATCAACATTCCAGACTTTTCATTCAGAAAAAACCCTACTTTTTCTCTCCGATAAGGCGATTCTTCGTCTTGATATTGTTCTTCAGATTTTCTTCCAGAAATTCATAGTTTTGCCTTGTTATTCTTAGTGGTTGTTGTAGATACTGATATATTGTAAATCAGTATATGTTTGGTTGAGTTTTGATAGAGTTTTATGTAACTCATTTTGTTCTTTGTGGTTTTATATTTTGCGATTCTGAGTTTCTGGGAAGATTTGTATATTTTTGAGTTTGTATTCTGATTTCTGTACACTTACGTTTATTCTATAAAGGTTTTGATTCTTTGTGTTTAAACGTTGATATTGTTCCTTGTGGTGCGATCTTGAGCCTTTAATCCTAACAGAGCCGCAGTATATAATACAATGCCCTCTGCAATCAGCATTGCATTGCATTGCATATTGCATTATGTTGCGTCACGTCCACCCAAGCTTCCATAGTGTTCGGTCTGCTATGATGGTGATTATTTTCCTACCACAGTAGGCCTTTTTTCTATTCGATCCCTCTCTTAGTTGGCAATTCTTAGTATCTTACTGGATTTCCAAAATAAAACATTAATAAATTTCTTAACTTAGACTGCCCCTTAACCACTCATTTCAAAGGAAACTACTAAAAGTAATCTGTAATTTAAGAGACTTAAGTGATAATTATTGAAAATGTCTGGGATTATAGATATAATTAATTAGCCCGCTATTGGTACAATTAATTTGCCGTCTCCCTTTTCACCGGCAACAAAAGTCCACACCCTGTTTCTCACTCTTCAGTCACTTCAAGTTTTTCATTGAAAGCAATAAAAATGGCCCCTAAAACTGTACGAATCTCAGTTGGAAGCAGCGCCAACAATGTTAATGAGGACGATCAGCAGCAGCAAATGAAGATGGGAACCCAGATACAAATGCTGCCAGAAGCCATTCAGGCAGAAATCCTCATCAGACTTACAGCTAAATCTGTGTTCCAATGCCAATCAGTGAGTAAACCTTGGCTTTCTATCATTGATAACCTCAATTTTGCTAGGTTCCATTTTGAAAAATCCTCCACTTGCCCTTTGCTTGTTTTTTATGATGGTTCTAACCGTAAGACCAAAATAATCATGCACTTGGTGGAAGGTGAAACAGTTGCGGACATTTATCCGGAACATGGAAAGCCCAAGCTAACGTCTAGAATGGACTTCTGTAATCTTGTGCAAGGTGTAAGAAGGAGGAGTTCTTTCCTCCCTTTGAATTGGAATTTCTCATCATGTGAAGGTTTGGTTTGCTCTACACGCCGTGGTGGTTGTCCTTTTTTGATCTGTAATCCAATTACCCGAGAATATGTTTCTATTGGTTTTGAATGTGGAGAAACCATTAGAGCTGATGAAGTTTCTGTCTTCATTGGACTTGGTTTTAGTCGTGTAACTGAAAAATTTGAGCTTTTGAGGATGTCCAGGTGGAAAATTGACGACATTTATACTCCTTGGGGACCAGAATTACGCACTGTGGGCACTGCACTGTGGAAACGTGTAGTAGTTGAGTCTGATCATGGGATAGACTTCAAATGTGCGGTAGCACAGGTCATTTACGTGAACGGCAAAATATATTGGGCAACCTATGACCAACTATATATCTGTTGTTTCGATTTTGACAGGTTTGATTTTAAGGTTTTATCAGTACCTAGGACGGATTCCGCAAGTGAGGAAAGTGACTTTTTGACAAGAAACATGAGTTTAGGAGTGTTAGCAGGTTCCTTATGTTTGTCACTTATTACTCCGCGTAACGGGACTGTGGAGACATGGGTTATTGAAAACAGTAATGATGGCAGCAAGGCATGTTGGAATAAGCTCTTTGATCTTAGAACAGACCCTAAACAATTAAACCCTCCATTTTGGGGTTGTTATCGAATGATAAAACATTTGGAAAGTGGGAAAGTATTAATGCATGAAGCCGGAGCTACTTTTGTTGTATGTGATTTACACACAGCAACGGCCATGCGTCTTAGTGCTTTAGACTGTTATTACGTAAAGGAACTCAGGGCTAGTTTGCAATTTGAAGCACTACCTCATATACCTAGCCTTGTTTCACTTAAGGATTCCTTGGGAGAGTCCGTGAAGGTGTTGAAGGCTTCTTCAGTGGCTTCTTTAAGGTAAATATGTAAGTTCTATTCATAAATATATAGATACAAGAGTCTCTAGTTAAACCTGTTATCAGTTTGCAATCAAGGTAGCGCGCAACAAATAGCTCTGCATCAATTAATTTTCGCAATTATAAACAAATACATTGCATTCATGGAGATCACAAAATTTCAGAATTATCAATTATGAATATTTATAATTGGGAGAATGTTTTACTGTAGATGAGTATTGATTGCTGTGGCTTACTAGCTTTTTTGCAAATTGTTGGAAATATATTCCATGGGTTGTTAAAATATAAGTGAAAATAGGTGAATACATACGATAGTCGGATGAAGAAGAAAAGAAAAGAAAAAGAAAAAACCCAGATTTTGGGGCAGAGGCCAAATGGCCAAGTCTTGCGATCGCAAGGTACAAAATCATAGCCGTTGGGTTGTTTTCATTCAATTGATGATTTTAAACATAAGAATACATCCCAAAACAAAAGTGAGATTAAAAAAAAAAATCATCAAATCAAACTCTAAATTCAGATTTTCATCTTTTCCACCAGTCTACTACTCCTAGTTAATTTATAGTATATTTTTAAGTTTCGCACCTGCAACATTTTCCGTTTGCCCCAGCAAAATTTTTGAATTTTCTTTCAATTGTCAAATATTGACCCAATAACTTAAAGTTTAAAGCCCAATAATACAAAAGTTTTAGACTTAAATAGAAACATTACCCATTATTCAATTTTCAATTCATTCCAATGAATTCATTCAGCGAACTCTTAATTTAAAAATTTGACAACACTTTCCGATGTGTGCCAACTATTGGCATTGGCCAAAAAATCAAGGAGTTATAATCTTGTTGATAGATTGATTCGTCTTGTCTTAACTCTTCAAGTTTCAACAGCAACTACAGAACGTGCATATTTTTAGCTATGATGTCATTAAGACGGGGTTATAAAATAGAATGGAAGATGACTTTTTTGTCGAGTACCGTGCTTGTTTATATTATGAAGGAGATTGTTGAGACTTTTAAATAGATTTTCTTATTGACGATTTTGAAGAGATGAGAACGAGGAGTGACCAATTTAAGGTGCCCAAGTTATCTCTACCATTTGTTATATAGATAGGCAGTTTGTTTTTTGTCTTTTTGATGTCCATCTAATGTTCGTATTTATTTTCAATTTGCATAGCGTTAGATACATAGATGGGCATATTGTTTTTATATTGATAAATTGATTTTGTCTTCTTGGTCAATCAATTTAACTTGCCCATTTTGGTACTCAAAATCATCATTTTTCAATCCTCTTGGTTAAAAAAAATAAATAAATCGAGGGCGGACCCTCGGGGGGGCCTCTCCCCTCCACCCCCTATATTTTCGCCTCTACAAGATTGAGATCTCGGCTCCATCCCTAACGGTGTTCTTGTTTGTGCTTGATAAGAAAACTTTAAAGACTTAATTAATCCTGAAAGCTTCTTGTAGGTTGATGACATTAGCAATATCCTTAAATGCAGAACTATCTAGACTTTCACAAGAGGTGGAATAAAATTATTTATTCTACGGATGTAATTAATGATAGGATTGAACTTGAAAATAGTTTGCTATACTTTAAGTTTGAGAATAGTTGTTGTACTTTAAGTTTGAACCTAACCCAAAATATGGGGGGTTAGATTCACTGTGATAAAAATCATGATTAATCATTTGAACTAACAAAATCTATTTTCAAATGAATGAAATTATTGAGAAAATCTTGTATCCATCTCAAAGTGTGGAAGTAAGAATTCAAACTAAAATTGAGAATTGTTACTTAAAACAAATTTTGTTCATAACTTGGAATCCTGTTCTTTCAAATTGAATGAAAGAATTGCAAAATCAATTTCTTTAATCAAGTAGAGAAATTATTACTTAAAGAAGATAGATAGTTCTTTTGTTGATTGAAAGAATTTACGAATTTGAGTCTAGTCCAGAAATATGGGTAGTGAAATTTTAGTCGTAACCCTTGTTTAGTTTGGATAAAAACCAGATCTAACCTCAAGTCAAAGTTCACAATTAATTTTCACCACACATTTAATAGGTTACACAGCTTTTCAATTATACATCTTATCAACTTTTATCAAAATCTATTAAAAATATTGTTTTAATAAACTTTAAACAAGTTTAAGAACTATTGTTTTGAAGTTTATAAAGTGCACAAAAATGGACTACAAAATATTGTAATAAATTTGACAAGCCTTATCAAATAATTGTGAAGTGATCGCATCTAATCAATCTATAGAACTCTAGACATAAACATGTAAATTGAATCAAAGAGTGATTAAATTAATTGTGAGAATTCGAGATAATCTTGACTTAACTTCCTATAAAAATAAATCAATATAAGATCATAATCGAGTAGGATGCAGTGAAAAATCCACCAATGACGGCTATCTTACCCGACTATAATAATAGGTATATCTCGGGTACAAAGGGTAATGATAAGTCATTCGATAAGTGGATACACTATCCTAAATTAAAAGTGTTGGTTGTTATAGTTGGAGGGTTGAGTTTTTAAAACTCTTAATGAAATTCAGTATTACAAGTATCTTTAAATGTAACAAAGATACTAGACAAATTTTACTTATATGAACTCCGAGGTGGAAGTGTTTCTCCAATAGAGAATTAGAGTTTCTCTATTAAAAAGTCATGAATAGAATGATTGCAATGTCTTTTATGCACTAAACATTTCATGGAACAAATGAGGTATCATTGATGGATTCTTGTCAAGAAGTTTCACCCCATCCTATAATATGTGTGTTGGATTGATGATTTTAGAAGTAGGAAAACATCCCAAAACTTAAGAGATATCAAATACACCAGTCACTATAATTAATATTACAAATATACCTAGGTTTTTTATGATACTTTGTGATTGATTACACTAAGGTATAAGGTCAAATCAAAAGAATTTTTTAAGAAATGAGATCTCGCTTTCCAATTCTAGAAAACAAAAAAAAGCTAAACCAATTCCCATGGAGTGACGGTATAAAATTGGCTATCATCGATAAACCTCTCCTTAGGCTAAGGAGTTGGATGCTCAAGAAGGGCTTGATAAATAAGAGTCAGTAACTGTCCTTCACTACTAGAATCGGGACAAACAGGGGTGTTCAGCATTCTGGTCAGTCGAGCGATAGTCATCTCTAGCTAACGAATCCTAGCATCATATGCTGCGAATCGAGAATCGTCTGTACTAGTAGATCCTTATGGGGTGTTCAATGATGTTCCAGTGAAGTCGACAGATGTAGCTGTGCCCTTTGGGGTCCGTCCTATGTCACATTCATGTCCAAGTCCAAATTTTCTAAATTTGGATTTATGTATGTTTGAACAAGTTGGAGATTGTTGGAAATATATTCCATGAGTTATTCAAATATAAGTAAAAATAGGTGGGCATGTATACCTACAATAGTTAGACGAAGAAGAAGGTTAAAAAAAAAAAAAAAACCCAATCAGAGGCCTATGCGATCGCATAGGTCACGGGTGTAGCGATCAAGGGGCCCCAGATTTTGGTGTAGAGGGCAAATGGCTAGATCCTTGCAATCGTAAGATACAAAAACCATAACTGTAGGGATTTTTTTTTTGGATGAAAATGTGCCTTTTCATCAATAGATCATGTCTATTTGGACCTGATGATCCCTCACCTATATGTATGTCTATAAATACACAGATTAGATTGATGATTTTAAACATAAGAAAACATCCCAAAACATATGTGAGATAAAAAATCATCAAATCAAACTCTAAATTCAGATTTTCTTCTTCTTTCAAGTTCCAATATTGGCCGGTGTTCTTATTTATGTTTAATAAGAATGCCTTAAAGGCTTGATTAATCCTCAAAGCTTATTGCTAGTTGATCCCACTAGAAATATCTACAACGAGAGGGGGTAATAATCGCTTTAGGACAGCGATTTCAAATCGTATTTGAAACTTCAATTTCCAGGTGATTTTCTTCTAATCTTGTGATTTACTTTGTATTATAAATTTCATTATGTGTTCATTTTCATTTTCTTATTGTGAATTTCAGACTCCACTCTCCAGATATATATTCTAATAGTTCTCATGGCTCAATTGTTTTACAGTAAACCAAACACGCTAAATAATGGTTGAGGTCAGTAATGAATAAGAAAACCTAGAAACTGGCAAGGAAAACAAGAGTTCTGTATACACCTTCAAATGATCTAAGGCCGTAAAATGGCAAGGCATGCATCAAGGTTAATGCTTGGATGATTTTAAAATGCTATTCATGTATCCCATTTTTGTAATGATGGAAATGATAACAATAAGACTTTGGGGTTTTTTTGTAGTTCTAGTTGTACAATAGAATTTTAGTTTTACTTTTCAAACTTTATGACTTTATTTTTTTATTTTTTATTTTTTTTAACTTAGTGTGATTCCAAGTATTCTTGAAAGGCCTACCACCTGCATTATTTTTATGTCCACTCATGTCATTGCTACATTACTAGTCCCGAATTTACTATGTATAAGTTTTCTTGACTTAAAAAAAAAATATGCTAGCATAAATGCCTCCAAATTACAGTTTCATTACTTGCGAGTTATGAGATGTGCATGCAAATCGGTGTGCCTTAGGGTAGTAGTGCATGTACTATATATCATTATGGAATGGCATTGAAAATTGATATTATCGTATTATGGAAAGCTAGGTGTTTAGGTGTTCTACGTTGTACATTTAATCTAAATTACTCGTTATCTATAGATTTATTTACTAACGCCAAAAATTATTTGTTTTCAATCAGGTCATAATAACTACATATACATCTCAACTTGGCTCGGTAGCATTTAATGATGGTATGTATACATTTATTTCTCATTTTTTATGCTTACATATAATTATCTAATTATTCTCATGTCAGTTTAACAATTTCTCAGATTATATTCCCAAAACTCGGAATTTCTGCGTAACCTCTCATCAATGTGAAGTAAAAAAAATATTAGTAATTTTCACAACATTTTATAGATTGTCATAAATTTGATTATTTAGTTCTTTGACACAAAAATGGTAACTAGTAATCATATAACCAAATTTCAATTAATTATGTAGACAATGGTTTATTACATAAAAATTTTGAATTATGAAGAAATTTCTTTGGAGAATTGCTATCTAGTTAGTATATTAGGATTTTGGAGACGGAAAATTCTCTACTTGGTATGCTGAGAAGGAAAAAAAAAAATACTTAATAATCCACAATATTATCTACCAGTGAACTTTAAAGAAGAATGATTTGATATCCTCATTGAGCCCCTCTTGAAAAAGATTTACTGGTACATAAAACAAGTACTTCCCGTGTTCCTGACCTATATCATTATTTCTTGAGATTTCCTAGAATCTTATTTCATATCCTCATTTAGACCCACTTGAAAAAATTTGCGACTTAAAATATATCGTTGTTTGGATTGCAGTTTCTTATGGCTCCCTCATAGGCTTTAATCATCTCTTTTCATGAGATTGAAGAAATCCCTTCTTCTTAAGTTCCATTTTCATGTGAAACTCAGAAATTATTTTATTTATTTTTTTTTTTTTTTCCCAATTCTTCCAGGGTTGGAGTTTGGATGAAGAGTTGTAGTACAGTTGTCCCAGCATTGATTCTGTGATAGCTGTTGTTAGAGTTTTGGATTGTTAACTTTCAGTCATTGTCGCCAGTGTTATATTTCCTTTGTTATATGTTTATCACCGGTCCTGCTAATGCAGTGATGTCGTTGTAAGAATTTAAAACTTTATCCTCGTATTTTCTAGAATACCATTTGACACTGTTTTTAAGTTAATTTGAATGTTTTGTGGCTTGTCTAGTGGTTTTGTGTAGGTTAAAACCTCTGGTGGTTTTGTGTAGTTCCTTCCTGTTTTAAATGATGAAAGCAACATGTGATGACGGAAAAAAATTCTCTCAGTTTCACATTCACTATTATGTAATTGTCGTTTTTTTATTGCCCAAGTCATGATCTTGACAATAAATGAGCATAAATAAATCGCAAGATCTTCAAGAATTAAGAGTCTTGATAATTCTACAATATTGTCTGTGCAACCATAAGTATTAGATTTTTTTATGTAATTAACAATCCCATGAACAAACGGACTCGTTTATAAAGTCGCAATTAGAGTTAAAGTAGATAGATGAATTAGTTATATACTAGTATCGAACCCGTGCTATGCACGGAATTGTTATTCATGGTAATGATTTATAATTCATGAAAATATGTTGATTAGACAATCATATTAAATAAAAAGTATAGTACAAATAATATTATATTACAAAATATTATCGAATTTAAAATTTTAAAAAAGACAACAATAATCAAAATAGAAAATAATACCCCGCGTTTTAAAATTTGGAGCTTAATTAAATTTATTTTTATTTTATTTGTATTCATCACCAATTTCCTTTTTAGTGTATTTTTATTTTTAATTAAGTTTAATTTTTAATGTATTGATTACATATATTTTATAAAAACTACAACAAATACACAAAATTACATATTAAAGAAATGATAATATGTTGCACGGTGCTCAAGATATTTTATTTTTTAGAATTCATGAATATATATTAATCACACAATCATATTATCAAATAAAAAATTTAGGACAAATAATATTTGATTACAATATATTATCGAATTCGAATTTTTTAAAAAGACAACACTAATTAAAATAGGAAACAAATACCCACTCGTCTTAAAAGTTGGCGCTTTATTAAATTTTTTTTTTTGAATTAAATTTGTTTTAATTTTAATTTTTTTCATCAGCAATTTTCTTTTTAATGTATTTTAATTTTTGATTAATTTTAATTTTTAATGTATTGATTACATATATTTTATAAAAATTCTATATATATATATAGACGCACACATACATAATACATATAAATATTAAAGAAATGATAATGTCTCGCACGGTGCTCAAAACATGTTTTTTTTTTTTTTTTTTTTTTTGAATTCATGAAAATATGTTTATTATACAATCATATCAAATAAAAAAATATAGTACAATTAATATTTTATCATAATAAATTATCGAATTCAAAAATTTTAAAAAGACAACACTAATCAAAATAGAAAAAAAATACAACGCGTTTTAAAATTTGGCGCTTAATTAAATTTTTTGAATTTTATTTGTATTCATCACCAATTTTCTTTTTAATATATTTTAATTTTTGATTAGGTTTAATTTTTTAATGTATTGATTACATATATTTTATAAAAATTTTAAAAAAAAAATTACACACACACACACACATATACATATTTATTACTAACTTTCATTTAATATCAACTTTAATTTAATACTAACATTTAATAACAACTTTTCTTAATTACATTTAATACTTGTTTTTTTTTTTTTTTTTTTTTTGGCAAAAGTTTCTGATTTAGAAAGAAATTTGGAAGGGAAAGTGTGTGCGTATATTGGTGACGGTTATCCTATTATTATATATATAATATAAACCCACGCGTCTTAAAATTTGATGCTTAATTTTTTTTATATTAAATTTTTTTTTTAATTTTATTTTTTTCATCAGCAATTTTCTTTTTAATGTATTTTAATTTTTGATTAAGTTTAATTTTTAATGTATTGATTACATATATTTTATAAAAACTTCAATATATATATATATATATATATAGACACACATACGTAATACATATAAATATTAAAGAAATGATAATATCTTGCACTGTGCTCAAAACATTTTTTTTTTTGAATTCATGAAAATATGTTGATTATACAATCATATCAAATAAAACATATAGTACAAATAATATTTTAATACAATATATTATCCAATTCAAAAATTTAAAAAAGACAACACTAATCAAAATAGAAAAAAATACCCACGGGTCTTAAAATTTGGCGCTTAATTTTTTTTTTGTATTAAATTTGTTTTAATTTTCTTTTTAATGTATTTTAATTTTTGATTAAGTTTAATTTTTAATGTATTGATTACATATATTTTATAAAAATTTCAATATATATATATATAGATGCACACATACATAATACATATAAATATTAAAGAAATGATAATGTTTCGCACGGTGCTCAAAACATTTCTTTATTTTTATTTTTTTTGAATTCATGAAAATATGTTGATTATACAATATATCGAATAAAAAATATAGTACAAATAATATTTTATTACTATATGTTATCGAATTCGAATTTTTAAAAAGACAACACTATTTAAAATAGGAAAAACATACTCACGCGTCTTAAATTTGGAGCTTAATTTTTTTTGGATTAAATTTGTTTTAATTTTCTTTTTAATGTATTTTAATTTTTTATTAAGTTTCATTTTTAATGTATTGATTACATATATTTTATAAAATTTTTAATATATATATATATATATATATATATATATATATATAGATGCACACATACATAATACATATAAATATTAAAGAAATGATAATGTCTCGCACGGTGCTCAAAACATTTCTTTATTTTTTTTTTTTTTAATTCATGAAAATATGTTGATTATACAATATATCAAATAAAAAATATAGTACAAATAATATTTTATTACTATATATTATCGAATTCGATTTTTTAAAAAGACAACACTAATTAAAATAGGAAAAAAATACTCACGGGTCTTAAATTTGGAGCTCAATTTTTTTAGGATTAATTTTATTTTTAATTTTACTTTTTTTCATCAGCAATTTTCTATTTAATGTATTTTAATTGTTGATTAAGTTTAATTTTTAATGTATTGATGACATGTACACACACACACATACATAATACATATAAATATTGAATAAATGATAATGTCTTACACGGTGCTCAAAACATTTTTTTTTTAAGTTCACGAAAAAATGTTGATTATACAATCATATCAAATAAAAAATATAGTACAAATAATATTTTATTACAATATATTATCGAATTCGAAAATTTAAAAAAGACCACTAATCAAAATAGAAAAAAATACAGTGCGTTTTAAAATTTGGTGCTTAATTAAAGTTTTTGAATTAAATTTGTTTTAATTTTATTTGTATTCATCACCAATTTTCTTTTTAATGTATTTTAATTTTTGATTAAGTTTACTTTTTAATATATTGATTATATATATTTTATAAAAACTAAATATATATATATAGACTCACACATACATAATACATATAAATATTAAAGAAATGATAATGTCTTGCACGGTGCTGAAAAAATTTCTTTTTTTTGAATTCATGAAAATATGTTGGTTATACATCATATCAAATAAAAAATATAGTACAAATAATATTTTATTACAATATATTATCGAATTCGAAATTTTAAAAAAGATAACACTAATCAAAATAGAAAAAAATAAAATGCGTTTTAAAACTTGGCCCTTAATTAAATTTTTTGAATTAAATTTGTTTTAATTTTATTTGTATTCTTCACCAATTTTATTTTTAATGTATTTTGATTTTTGATCAAGTTTAATTTTTAATGTATTGATTATATATATTTTATAAACACTTCAAAACACACACACACACATACACACATTTATTACTAACTTTCATTTAATACCAACTTTAATTTAATAACATTTAATAACCACTTTTCTTAATTAAATTTAATACTTTTTTTTTTCTTTCTTTCTTTTTTTTTTTTTTTTTGCAAAAGTTTCCTGATTTAGAATGAAATTTGGGCGGGAAAGTGTGTGCGTAAAATGGTGACGGTTATCCTATTATTACATATATAATATTATAATATAATATAATATAGAATCATAGATATAGATATAGAATATAGATATAGATTTGAGTTCAAGAAGATCAAAGAAGTGTTGAAGAAGACTTGGGATGAGATTGGAAATCAAAGAAGAATAAAAAACTCTCAAAGATTATGATGAATATTTTCAGTCAAAGGTTGAGACCTAGTTTTCACATAAAAAACATTCGAATTTGGAAATTACTACTTTCAGAAGAATGGTAGAATGTTGAGTTAGCTTTCCAATGCAAATCTAATCACCTAAATTGGATATCGAGAGACAAATTTATGATTGAATGAAGACACTAGAATTATGCTCGATTTCCACTCGAGCGGTTTTAATAGTTTTTGAGCGCTCGAATTCTGCTCGGCGTGCTCTCTAGCGGTCGAAAGCAATTTTACGCCTTAATACGCGCTTTTCAACAGTTTTATTCGGCTCAAACACTTTCAAATATTTTCCTATTTATATCCAAGCCCTAGCACGAATTTATTATGGTTGTTTCATTGTGTCTAAACTATATTCCATATTCTTTATACATTCGTGAAGATCAAAGAACACTTTCTACAAAACTAATGATGCAACAGTGTCTGTTTTCAAAAACTGGATCACCTTAGTTCAAAATTTGAAAGGAAAAAGAGTCAAAACTATTAGAACTAATAATGGTTTAGAATTTTGTAACCAAGAGTTTGATTCTTTTTGTAGCACCTTAGGTATTCTTAGGCATAGGACTGTTGCCTACAGTCCACAGCAAAATGGGGTTGCTGAAAGGAAGAATAGGACACTCCTAGAAAGAACTAGGTGTCTCTTACTTGATTCCAATTTGCCTAAAATTTTTTAGGGTGAACCAGTCAAAACTGCCTCTTATCTGATAAATCTTTCTCCTTGCAGTGCCATTGATTTTAAAATTCCTGATCAAATCTGGAATAATTATCTTCCTGACTTTTCAAAATTAAAAGTTTTTGAGTGTGTTTCCTACTCACACCTAAATCTAAACTTGACTCCAGATCTTTAAAATGTGTTTTTCTTGGGTATGGAGAAGGGGTCAAGGGTTATAGATTATGGGTCAGGGAACAGGGAAGTTATAGGGTCATTTTAAGTAGGTCTGTGATTTTTAATGAAAATGTTTTTCCCTGTAAAGATGAAAAATTACTTGATCCTCTTAAAGAAAAGGGTATTTACAACTTCTGAGCTAAGTGCAGACCACTTAGGTGATGAAAATGGTCTGCCCAATACTCAGTTTCAGGTGGAGCGACCCCCACAGTCTCCAAATGTCATTTTTGAACCTGAACCTGAACTTGTTGACACTGATCCACAACCTGGTGATATCCCTGAAGCTGAAACAGACTTAGAAAATTATCAACTAGCTAGGGATAGACGTAGAAGAGAGATCAGACCTCCTCTTAGGTTTGAGGATCCTGATTTTGTGTCTGCACTCACTTATTCTGATCATTTAATGTTTGAACTTGAATCTTTTGAAGAAGCTGTTTCTTTTAAAGATTCCAAACTTTGGCTTGCAGCTATGCAAGATGAGATGGACTTACTTCTGAAAAATGGTAATTGGATTTTAGTCAATAGACCTGTAAATAAAAGGATAATTGACTGTAAATGGATTTTTAAATTGAAAGAAAGCGAGTCAAGGACATGAAAACTGCACAATTTGATTTAGAACTTGAGCAAATGGATGTGAAAACTGCTTTCCTTTATGGTTACATAGATGAAACAATTTATATGCATCAACCTAAAGGTTTTGAAAAATGCAGAAATTCTGATTTGGTTTGTTTGTTGAAAAAATCTTTATATGGCTTGAAACAAGCCCCTAGGCAGTGGTATAAGAGATTTGATTCTTATATTCAAAGCCTCAATTTTCAGAAAAGTAAATATGATTCCTGGTTTTATTTACTTACTTTTATATGTGGATGACATACTTATTGCTGGGCCTAATATGCATAACATAAATGATCTTAAAGGTAAACTGCATTCTGAGTTTGAGATGAAAGACATAGGAAATGCTAAAAGGATACTTGGCATGGATATTTTTAGGGATAGAAAATCTGGAAAATTGTTTTTAAACCAAAAACATTACATTGAAAAGGTTTTAAACAGATTTTGTTTATCTGAATCTAAATCTGTGTCTTTGCCTTTTCCTGCACATTTTAAATTGTCTGTTGAACATTGTCCTAAGACTGATGATGAAGTGCTTAGAATGAAAAATGTGCCCTATTCTAGTGTAGTTGGATCTGTTATGTATTTGATGGTCTGTTCCAGACCTGATATAGCTTTTGCAGTAAGTGTCTTAAGCAGGTTTATGAGCAATCCTAGTGAGTTGCACTGGGAAGCCATGAAATGTCTTCTGAAATATTTGAAAGGTTCTGCTAGACTTAGTCTAGTATTTTCTAAAACCAAAAATGATTTCAAACTTAAAGGTTTTGTAGATTCTGACTTTGGAGGAAATGTTGATAATAGGAAATCAACATCCTCTTACTTTTTTACTTTATATTCTTCCTGTATTAGCTGGAAATCCCAGCTACAAAAAATGGTTGCCTTATCATCCACTGAGGCAGAATACATAGATGTCACAGATGCTGTTAAGGAATGCATGTGGTTAAAAGGGTTATTATCTGAAATTTGCTGCATAACTGATTCTGAAGTTGAACTATGTACTGATAGTCTGAGTGCATTACATTTTTGCAAAAATCCTGTTTTTCACAATAGGTTTAAACACATTGATGTTAAATTCCATTTCATAAGGGATATTATTGAAAAAGGCATTGTGAAACTTGTTAAAATCCCTACACAGGTGATAAGTGCTTTATTAGCATATATTTAATTCACTCATTATCCTATTTTGTTATTAGTTTGATCCTATTGAAGTATCGTTTAATGCATTTTCATTTATTGTGTTATACAGGATCGCAAAGAACAAAAAGGAAGGAAACAGGACCAAAGAAATATCAAAAATCAAGAAGTAAACTTCAAGGGCATATTCAAAGAGCTCCAAATCAATAATGGCACGTGGGAAGAAGATTAGATGCAAAAAATTATGGTCAAAGAAGGTTTGGAATGAAGTTGGAAATCAAAAACTCGCAAGGATTGTGATCATGAATTTTAGTCATATATTGAAGCTCAATTTTGTCATCGAGCGCAGGCGCTTCTCGGCAGAAATACATTTACGGCCGTAAATGACAACGTTACGGCCGTAACTTCCAAATTCCGGAAATTTTCAGAATCTCAATTACGGCCGTAATAATTAAAGTTACGGCCGTAACTTGCTCTCTAAGGAATTTCCTTATCTGATTCAAGGTCTATCTTTGGTATATCTTTGGGGTAAAGTTAGGGCACGATTTTGGGAGTATTAAATGAGGAAAATCATCACAAAAAGGAGGCTGGACATTGAGGAAAATTGAGAGAAAAATATAGAGCATTCTTGGGAGATTTTCAAGCCCAAGAATATCAACAACAATGGAATTCATGAAGCAATTTGAAGAATATACCACAACAATGCTAGACTAAATTTCATATCTTGTTCAAAGGAGAAGTTGTGTCAATTTAATTATGTTATTTTCTTTTCCTACAAATTAGTAGAGTGAATTTATTCCTTTATTTCAATTGTTGGATTATTATATTTTGAATGTTCAATTGAGTTTATTTGATTAATAGTTTAATTTGGCCAATTGGATTATTGATCTTTGGATTCATGAATATGCTATGTTTAGATTCTTGATCCGTAATTGTCATTGAATCTTTACTTTAGTAGCAAATAAATCTCGTGCAGGTTTAGTAATAATTCAACTTGGATTGATTAATTCGAGCTTGTGTAATTAATGATCCAATTCAATCTATTCTTTTAAATTTTCATACTAGTCGTGCATTAAATCCTAAGAGCTTGTTTAGGATTGTCCATGACTAGAATTGGTTCAAAGAGCTTATTTTGAATCAATAGACATAAGGAAGAATTTAGATAATCAGAGCTTGTTGATTATTTATGATTGATAATTGAATTAGGAATAGAAACACGTTACAAGGAAAAGTATAACATTAATTGAGGGCACAACCGAACCCGAGAACAAGATTTCTTCTCATATTAATTCTCTAGTCATATTTAATTATTTATTTTATGCATAGTTTTCATTCAAGCAATTCAAACAACAAAACCCCCATTTCATTCTAATTGATCGAACAACTAAAATTAGTTTCCGTTCCTCGTGGGAAAGACCCTTACTCTCACTACTACATTATTAATTAATATTTAGCGAGTAAGGAATTATTTATTATTTTGGTGCATTGCGACACGCATCAAATTTTTGGCGCCGTTGCCAGGGAGCGGTCAACCAATTTAGTTGTTTAGTTAATTAGAATTTTATTTTATTTTTTCTGCATTTTTTTTATTAATTTTATTTTCACTTCATTTCTATAATTTTTCAAAAAAAAAAAAAAAAGATTCTTGCCTGTCTACTTCTTTGCTTATATGCATAAAACTCGATCAACTAATTTTTAATTTTTTGATTTTCCCAGAAATCGAGAGAACTTTTCAACAGCAAAGAAGAGCTGCACAACCAATGGTAGTAGCTAACAATAATCTGACTCTCAAGCAACTGGCTACCCCAAATGTTGCTCAACAACCGCTATGTATCACTTTTCCGGCAGTGGAAGAAGGCAGAACTTTTGAGCTAAAATCCGGACTGATCCATCTTTTGCCAACTTTTCGTGGACATCCCGGTGAGGACCCATACAGACACCTTAAAGAATTTCATCTGGTATGCGACAGTATGAGGCCAACGGGCATTACCGAGGAGCAAATAAAAATGAGAGCTTTCCCATTCTCATTGAAGGACGCGGCCGTAGACTGGCTTTATTGTCTACCATCTGGAACAATCACTACTTGGAATGACATGAAATGGCTTTTCTTGGAGAAATACTTCCCCGCATCTAGAGCTGGTACCATCAGAAAGGAAATATGTGGGGTGCGCCAGAACAATAACGAAACATTGTACGAGTATTGGGAGCGTTTCAAGAAGCTCATCTCAAGCTGTCCCCATCATCAGATCTGTGAGCAACTCTTGGTGCATTACATTTATGAAGGACTGCTGCCGATGGACAGGATTATGATAGATGCCGCAAGTGGAGGTGCGCTAATGGACAACACACCGGAAGAGGCGAGAGCCCTGATTTCTAATATGGCTGAGAACACTCAACAGTTCAACTCCAATAGGGATATGCAAGTTCGGCGCGTGAATGAGGTAAGTAGTTCCAATATTGAAAGTCAATTGTTTGAACTAACAAATCTTGTTAAACAACTTACAGTAGGAAAGTTACAACAAGCCAAAACCTGTGGAATATGCACGAATTTTGGACATCCAACAGATACTTGTCCAGTGTTGCAAGAGGGAAATGGTGAACAGGTAAATGCTGTAGAAGGTTTCCCGTTCCGAAGACAGCAGTACAATCCGTACTCTAATACCTACAATCCAGGATGGAGGGATCACCCCAACCTAAGCTACGGAATTAACAAGCCCCCGGGTTTCATTTCCAACAAACCTCAAGAGAAATTTCAGCAACAAGGAACCTTCCAACAACAGGGGCAATATCAGCTAAAACCTCAAGGCTCAGGTACTTCTCTTGAAGACATGGTAAAAGCCTTGGCATCTAATACACTTCAATTTCAACAGGACACCAAGTCTAGCATTCAAAATCTAGAGAACCAAATGGGTCAAATGGCTACAACCATCAATAGGTTGGAATCACAATCCAGAGGTAAATTGCTATCTCAACTCGAGATAAATCCTAAAAACGTGAGTGCCATAACCCTGCGGAGTGGAAAAGTGATTGAAGGTTCGCGAAAGCAGGCCCCAGTAAATGAAGAGGAAGAGGAGAAGGAAATTGAAAAGGAAGTTACAACTTCGCAAAACCCGTAGGTAAAATCCAACTCTAACTCAATTGTTAAACTAACTCCACCTCCTTTTCCCAGCAGGTTAGCAAAAGTGACTAAGGAGGGCAAGGAAAAGGATATATTGGAGATATTCAGGAAGGTGGAGATCAACATCCCACTATTGAATGCGATCAAGCAAGTACCCCGGTATGCAAAGTTTTTGAAGGAGTTGTGCACCAAAAAACGAAAACTGATGGGGAATGAAAAGGTAAGAATGGGAGAGAATGTGTCGGCGCTCTTTCAGAGGAAACTACCTCCCAAGGGGAAAGATCCAGGTATGTTTACCATACCTTGTCAAATAGGTAATAAGAAAATAAATCGTGCTTTAATAGACTTAGGAGCATCTATCAATGTAATGCCTAGGTCTACCTATGCTTCATTAAAACTTGCCAAACTGAATGAAACTAATGTTATAATTCAACTAGCCGATCATTCTAATGCTTATCCTAACGGGGTAGTTGAAGACATTCTAGTGCAAGTAGGCGGGTTAGTATTTCCTGCAGATTTTTATGTATTGGACATGAATGATGACCACTCCCCCAACTCTACTCCTATTTTGTTAGGCAGACCATTTCTAAAAATATCTAAGACCAAGATAGATGTTAGTAGTGGCTCACTTACCATGGAATTTGATAATGAAATGATTTAGTTTAATATTTATGATTCCGTGAACTACCTTGATAATGATAAGCCTGTTTATTCTGTTAATGTTATTGATTCTTCAGTACAGGAAACTTTCAAACTTGGTGGAAATGGTGAAAAACCAGGTAAAATCTCGTGCATTACATTGCCAAC
This sequence comes from Ligustrum vulgare, assembly GCA_963555705.1. Lineage (NCBI taxonomy): Eukaryota > Viridiplantae > Streptophyta > Magnoliopsida > Lamiales > Oleaceae > Ligustrum > Ligustrum vulgare. Next base: position 2,351,322 of record OY743190.1, read on the forward strand.
TTCTGATGACATGCTTTTGCCCCCTGTCTTGCAGGCCCTAATGAAAAATATGAAAAATAAGTTGAGCTTTGGAAATCCACCTAATCCCGGTTGAAGGAGGAAACAACAAGTCTAGCCAAAGACAATAAACAAAGGCGCTGCTCGGGAGGCAACCCGAGAGGGGAGTTTCTTTACTCCCTCAAATTGTTATTTTTTTACTTTCATTTTTGTCATTTTCCTTATTAGTTAATTTCATTCAAAAAATAAAAATAAAAAAAACATGTCCCCTCCTTTGATTCCATTCACATTCCCCTCTTTTGTTTTGTATTGTCACGCTCCATATTGAGGACAATGTGGAATTCAAGTGTGGGGGTATGATTATCTATTATCTTTTGTTATCCCTATTTTATTCATCTTCATTCAATTTTTTTTTGTTAGTTAGCTTTAATTGTACTTAGACCCACATTTCGGTTTAATAGGAAGCAGCCCCACTTATGATTATTTTTGAACCACCAACTTCCTAAATTGCATAATCGGATAAACAATGAGCACATAGAGATGAGTTTTCCAATAATTTCTGAATTAGTTTGAAAATGGGGACAAATTGAAAAATTTCTGCAACCTAATTGAGTCAAACCAAAATTGATATGATAAAATACCGCCCCGAGTAACTTCATTCTATCCTTATTCCCTAGATTTTGAGTTCGGAATGAAGACTGAGCAATGACCTATAACTCATAATTGGATGGGAGAAGCACATATAAACCATAATTTGTGAGGTTTTGAGCCTATGAGCTACTTTTACTCTTTATATTAAGCTCTACTTTTTGATGTGTGTCCTGTATGGTTGGTTTGTGCTTGGATGTGCTTTCTTGTGCATACCGTTGTAGCTTCTTGACTCAAGTGCAAAATATAGTAGAGGCATTAGGTTAAACCAAATTTGACCTGCTAAAAGGGCCTACCATGATACATGTACCAATAGAAGCCCTTTTGAGCCTTAGCCTTTCCTTGAAATTTTGATGCCACGCTACAAGCCAAGAAATACCCTTTCTTTCGCATTGTCTCTGTTTTGAACCCATGGAGAAGGGATTCGCAAGCTTTTGTTGATTAAGGATCGTGTTGTAGTCTAAGTCTAAGAAGTTGCAATGGTTATCTTGTGTTGGGTGACGGTTGTGTAATGGACTGAATTCAGGGGAATGTAATTCTATCTCAAGCCAATTGGTGACTGACTGCGTAATGATTTGAAAAAAAGAGAAAAAGTTGCAGTATGTACTCAGAAAAAAAAATTGAAAGAGAAAAAGCAATGAAAAGGAAGTTTAGTCATGAAAATTAGTAGTTGAGGATGTCAAACACTAAACTTGTGAAAAAAAAAAAAAAAAAGAGATTCAAGTGTGAACAAAGTTGGGTAGCGGGAAACAATGAAGTTCATATTAAGGGGTGAAGGAAGTAATGTCATTGTGAATTGACTTGGTTTGCGAAATTTCTTCTCGACTTAGCCTAAATATGTCATTTTATCCTACCTGACCAGAAGCCCCGTTACAACCAAATAAAGACCTTTACTTTGCACTTGTGTTATTGTTGGCTCCGGTTATGACATTTGAGCAGTCTGTGGTAATAGATTCTCCATGCAGTGAGTTGAGTGAAAATTCTCACCCTTATACACTTTGTGCGAAGAGAGAAATATCTAGTGAGGGTGTTAACTCCCATTACATATGTTTATGAGTGGTTTGAATTGCTTGGTCTATATTATGTGCTTTCGAGTTAGTCGAAACTAACACCCATGTAGTAAATCATTGATAGAGGTTAACAGAGAACTCACGAGAGATGGGAGGATACAAGCCACATTGGGAAATGAATTGGGCCGGGGGTATTGATTTTCATTTCTGTTCAGAGGATATTGGATGATGCATCTCTTGCACACACTAACACACTCCGGTTATGCAATTGAATTTTCATGCTAAAAGAGAAGTGGACTGTAACCTTGACTTTTCGATTGTAAGTCTATCTTTTTGTTTGAATTATGTTTCTTTTCTTTCACATCAATATTCGAGGACGAACAATGGCTTAAGTGTGGGGGGATTTGATAAGTGCTTTATTAGCATATATTTAATTCACTCATTATCCTATTTTGTTATTAGTTTGATCCTATTGAAGTATCGTTTAATGCATTTTCATTTATTGTGTTATACAGGATCGCAAAGAACAAAAAGAAAGGAAACAAGACCAAAGAAATACCAAAAATCAAGAAGTAAACTTCAAGGGCATATTCAAAGAGCTCCAAATAATGGTACGTGGGAAGAAGATTAGATGCAAAAAATTATGGTCAAAGAAGGTTTGGAATGAAGTTGGAAATCAAAAACTCGCAAGGATTGTGATCATGAATTTTAGTCATAGATTGAAGCTCAATTTTGTCATAGAATACTTTGGAATTTGGGAAGAGCTATTTCACAAAGAATTGTAGATATTTGAGGTTTCTTGCCAACGCAACTTGAATCACCACAATCGGACTTCGGGAGAGAAAGTTATGACCAAAACATCGAGCGCAGGCGCTTCTCAGCAGAAATACATTTACGGCCGTAAATGACAAAGTTACGGCCGTAACTTCCAAATTTCGGAAATTTTCAGAATCTCAATTACGGCCATAATAATGAAAGTTACGGCCGTAACTTGCTCTCCAAGGAATTTCCTTATCTGATTCAAGGTCTATCTTTGGTATATCTTTGGGGTAAAGCTAGGGCACGATTTTGGGAGTATTAAAGGAGGAAAATCACCACAAAAAAGGAGGCTGGACATTGAGGAAAATTGAGAGAAAAATATAGAGCATTCTTGGGAGATTTTCAAGTCCAAGAATATCAACAACAATGGAATTCATGAAGCAACTTGAAGAATCTACCACAACAATACTAGACTAAATTTCATATCTTGTTCAAAGGAGAAGTTGTGTCAATTTAATTATGTTATTTTCTTTTCCTACAAATTAGTAGAGTGAATTTATGCCTTTATTTCAATTGTTGGATTATTATGTTTTGAATGTTCAATTGAGTTTATTTGATTAATAGTTTAATTTGGCCAATTGGATTATTGATCTTTGGATTCATGAATATGCTATGTTTAGATTCTTGATCCGTAATTGTCATTGAATCTTTACTTTAGTAGCAAATAAATCTCGTGCAGGTTTAGTAATAATTCAACTTGGATTGATTAATTCGAGCTTGTGTAATTAACGATCCAATTCAATCTATTCTTTTAAATTTTCATACTAGTCGTGCATTAAATCCTAAAAGCTTGTTTAGGATTGTCCATGACTAGAATTGGTTCAAAGAGCTTATTTTGAATAAATACACATAAGGAAGAATTTAGATACTCAGAGCTTGTTGATTATTTATGATTGATAATTGAATTAGGAATAAAAACACGTTACAAGGAAAAGTATAACATTAATTGAGGGTACAACCGAACTCGAGAACAAGATTTCTTCTCATATTAATTCTCTAGTCATATTTAATTATTTATTTTATGCATAGTTTTCATTCAAGCAATTCAAACAACAAAACCCCCCATTGAATTCTAATTGATCGAACAACTAAAATTAGTTTCCATTCCTCGTGGGATCGACCCTTACTCTCACTACTACATTATTAATTAATATTTAGCGAGTAAGGAATTATTTATTATTTTGGTGCATTGCGACACGTATCAACAGGTTAATCCCGCAGATGCAGGAATAAAGATCATTCCTATCAATAAATTTAAAGATGCACTGAGTTTTTTGAACTTAGTTGAATTTTGATACTTCTCTGTTTTGTTTTTTTTTTTTTTTTTTTTTTTTTTTTTTTTTGCAGGTACTACAAACAGCCAAATTGAGGTGGAGAATTGTTGGACCAATTTTGCTGTTCAAGCCTGCATTTGCTTTCAGTTTTGGACCAATTTACTTAAGCCCAATGAATGGTAGCTGAAGCCCATCCTCCATTTCCAGTTTGAGCCCATGTTTCTCTCTTAAATCTGACCATTGGACCATAAGTTGGAACCGGGTCACAGCCCATTTAACATCACCGTCTATCTGAAGCCGTTGGATCAGTTGGGATCAATCTCAGCCATCCACTTGTGATCAAAATGGAGCTGAGTTATCCAAATCGACATTCCAGACTTTTCATTTAGAAAAAACCCTACTTTTTCTCTATGATAAGGCGATTCTTCGTCTTCATACCGTTCTTCAGATTTTCTTCCAGAAATTCATAGTTTTGCCTTGTTATTCTTAGTGGTTGTTGTAGATACTCATATATAGTAAATCAGAATACGTTTGGTTGAGTTTTGATAGAGTTTTCTGTAACTCATTTTGTTCTTTGTGGTAATTTTATATTTTGCGATTCTGAGTTTCTGGGAAGATTTGTATATTTTTGAGTTTGTATTCTGATTTCTGTACACTTACGTTTATTCTATAAAGGTTTTGATTCTTTGTGTTTAAATGTTGATATTGTTCTTTGTGGTGCGATCTTGAGCCTTTAATCCTAACAGAGCCGCAGTATATAATACAATGCCCTCTGCAATCAGCATTGCATTGAATTGCATATTGCATTACGTTGCGTCACGTCCACCTAAGCTTCCATAGTGTTCGGTCTGCTATGATGGTGATTATTTTCCTACCACAGTAGGCCTTTTTTCTATTCGATCCCTCTCTTAGTTTGCAATTCTTAGTATCTTACTGGATTTCCAAAATAAAACATTAATAAATTTCTTAACTTAGACTGCCCCTCAACCACTCATTTCAAAGGAAACAACTAAAAGTAATCTGTAATTTAAGAGACTTAACTGATAATTATTGAAAATGTCTTGGATTATAGATATAATTAATTAGCCCGCTATTGGTACAATTAATTTGCAGTCTCCCTTTTCACCGGCAACAAAAGTCCACACCCTGTTTCTCACTCTTCAGTCACTTCAAGTTTTTCATTGAAAGAAAGAAAAAATGGCCCCTAAAACTGTACGAATCTCAGTTGGAAGCAGCGCCAACAATGATAATGAGGACGATCAGCAGCAGCAAATGAAGATGGGAACCCAGATACAAATGCTGCCAGAAGCCATTCAGGCAGAAATCCTCATCAGACTTACAGCTAAATCTGTGTTCCAATGCCAATCAGTGAGTAAACCTTGGCTTTCTATCATTGATAACCTCAATTTTGCTAGGTTCCATTTTGAAAAATCCTCCACTTGCCCTTTGCTTGTTTTTTATGATGGTTCTAACCGTAAGACCAAAATAATCATGCACTTGGTGGAAGGTGAAACAGTTGCGGACATTTATCCGGAACATGGAAAGCCCAAGCTAACGTCTAGAATGGACTTCTGTAATCTTGTGCAAGGTGTAAGAAGGAGGAGTTCTTTCCTCCCTTTGAATTGGAATTTCTCATCATGTGAAGGTTTGGTTTGCTCTACACGCCGTGGTGGTTATCCTTTTTTGATCTGTAATCCAATTACCCGAGAATATGTTTCTATTGGTTTTGAATGTGGAGAAACCATTAGAGCTGATGAAGTTTCTGTCTTCATTGGACTTGGTTTTAGTCGTGTAACTGAAAAATTTGAGCTTTTGAGGATGTCCAGGTGGAAAATTGACGACATTTATACTCCTTGGGGACCAGAATTACGCACTGTGGGCACTGCACTGTGGAAACGTGTAGTAGTTGAGTCTGATCATGGGATAGACTTCAAATGTGCGGTAGCACAGGTCATTTACGTGAACGGAAAAATATATTGGGCAACCTATGACCAACTATATATCAGTTGTTTCGATTTTGACAGGTTTGATTTTAAGGTTTTATCAGTACCTAGGATAGATTCCGCAAGTGAGGAAAGTGACTTTTTGACAAGAAACATGAGTTTAGGAGTGTTAGCAGGTTCCTTATGTTTGTCACTTATTACTCCGCGTAACGGGATTGTGGAGACATGGGTTATTGAAAACAGTAATGATGGCAGCAAGGCATGTTGGAATAAGCTCTTTGATCTTAGAACAGACCCTAAACAATTAAACCCTCCATTTTGGGGTTGTTATCGAATGATAAAGCATTTGGAATGTGGGAAAGTATTAATGCATGACGCCGGAGGTACTTTTGTTGTATGTGATTTACACACAGCAACGGCCATGCGTCTTTGTGCTTTAGACTGTTATTACGTAAAGGAACTCAGGGCTAGTTTGCAATTTGAAGCACTACCTCATATACCTAGCCTTGTTTCACTTAAGGATTCCTTGGGAGAGTCCGTGAAGGTGTTGAAGGCTTCTTCAGTGGCTTCTTTAAGGTAAATATGTATGTTCTATTCATAAATATATAGATACAAGAGTCTCTAGTTAAACCTGTTATCAGTTTGCAATCAAGGTATCGCGCAAGAAATAGCTCTGCATCAATTAATTTTCGCAATTATTAACAAATACATTGCATTCATGGAGATCACAAAATTTCAGAATTATCAATTATGAATATTTATAATTGGGAGAATGTTTTACTGTAGATGAGTATTGATTGCTGTGGCTTACTAGCTTTTTTGCAAATTGTTGGAAATATATTCCATGGGTTGTTAAAATATAAGTGAAAATAGGTGAATACAAACGATAGTCGGATGAAGAAGAAAAGAAAGAAAAAAAAAACCCAGATTTTGGCGCAGAGGCCAAATGGCCAAGTCTTGCGATCGCAAGGTACAAAATCATTGCTGTTGGGTTGTTTTCATTCAATTGATGATTTTAAACATAAGAATACATCCCAAAACAAAGGTGAGATAAAAAAAATTAAAAAAAAAATAAAAAATCATCAAATCAAACTCTAAATTCAGATTTTCATCTTTTATGTTCAAGTTTCAATGGCGTTTACAGAGAGATAGCTAGAGGGGGGCGGGGGTGGCGACCGCTCCCCCATCATTTTCCACCAGTCTACTACTCCTAGTTAATTTATAGTATATTTTTAAGTTTCACACCTTCAACATTTTCTGTTCGCCCTAGCAAAATTTTTGAATTTTCTTTCAATTGTCAAATATTGACCCAATAACTTAAAGTCTAAAGCCCAATAATACGAAAGCCTTAGACTTAAATAGAAACATTACCCATTATTCAATTTTCAATTCATTCCAATGAATTCATTCAGCGAACTCTTAATTTAAAAATTTGACAACACTTTTCCGATGTGTGCCAACTGTTGGCATTGGCCAAAAAATCAACGAGTTATAATCTTGTTGATAGATTGATTCGTCTTGGCTTAACTCTTCAAGTTTCAACAGCAACTACAGAACGTGCATATTTTTAGCTATGATGTCATTAACACGAGGTTATAAAATAGAATGGAAGATGACTTTTTTGTCGAGTACCGTGCTTGTTTATATTATGAAGGAGATTGTTGAGACTTTTAAACAGATTTTCTTATTGACGATTTTGAAGAGATGAGAACGAGGAGTGACCAATTTAAGGTGCCCAAGTTATCTCTACCATTTGTTATATAGATAGGCAATTTGTTTTTTTGTCTTTTTTATGTCCATCTAATGTTCGTATTTATTTTCAATTTGCATAGCGTTAGATACATAGATGGGCATATTGTTTTTATATTGATAAATTGATTTTGTCTTCTATGTCAATCAATTTAACTTGCCTATTTTGGTACTCAAAAACATCATTTTTCAATCCTCTTGGTTAAAAAAAAATAAATAAAAATCAAGGGCGGACCTCGGTGGGGCCTCTCCCCTCCACCCCCTATATTTTCGCCTCTACAAGATTGAGATCTCGGCTCCATCCCTAATGGTGTTCTTGTTTGTGCTTGATAAGGAAACTTTAAAGACTTAATTAATCCTGAAAGCTTCTTGTAGGTTGATGCCATTAGCAATATCTACAATGAGAGGGGGGCAAACAACGATTTTTAATCGTGTTTGAGCATTCAATTTTCGGATGATTTCCTTCTAATCTTGTGATTTACTTTGTATTTTAAATTTCATTAATTTTGTTTATATTTTCATTTTCTTATTGTGAATTTTAGACTCCACTCGCAAGATATATTTTCTAATAATCTAAATTGGTTATTGGATCCCACGGAGTTTGGAATTGAAAAGAAATGAAGATGGTAGCCTCAATATAAGAAACCTTGTGGAAATAAATGCACTGCTTGATTTGATAAGTTGAAGTGAAGAAAGTTTGATAAATCCATTCATTTATTTAAAATAATGGGAAGTGTCTGGCATTGAAAACTAGTGATGTGTGGATTCATAAATTGGTTTTATCGCCACTGTGCCGTTTCTGTGAAGAAAAACTTAGAAGGTTTCTTTGGAACAAAACCAAAGCCACTTGGGGGTAATGGGTTGGGGGGGGGGGGGGATGACACCAAAATAATGGGAAACTAGTAGAATTTTTAGCAGTGTGACAATGAGATCACTGCCTGTGGGAACAAGTTAATTTGGGATAAATTTGGGTGTCAGTTCCGAAATGCATATATTGGATAATAGCAATTATATGTCTTCTTTTTCTATATCAGACGAAAACCATGTCACGTGGGTAGGTTGCATATAATCAACAAATTATTTCATTTTAACATGGAAAGAATAGTAATTCAAAATCTGATAATTAATTTTTACAGAAACAAAAAGTTTGGAAGTAACCCTTGATAAAAGTAAATTAACGCTTAGTCCCATTCATATTCTGCATAAGAGCGCTCGATCAATGCGCTTTTATACACTCTTTCAAGGGTGGCTACTTCTAAGCAAACCTCATTGTTGTCTCTACACCCCTACCTCCTTTATACTGAGTGATCATTTAGGGGCCTTAGCTTCTTCATTATGTTTTATTATAGGAGTGGCTATTCAGATCCTATGGTTTCACATATTTTTTAAATACTACTATTAAGAAAAACCATCGTTGAAAAGATGGTTCATGCACCAACATGAAGAAAGCACGTAGAACAGTTGTGTGTTTGGACACACCAATCTTTTCCGATGTGGCTCTAGTCAACCAACTTGGTGCAGTCAAAAACTAGATCTAGGTCTATATTTCTTTAATGTAGTCAAATCTATATGGCTCAAATAAACTTGTGTTATGGTACTCACTGGGATTGCAATACCCTTAAATGCAGAAATATCTAGACTTTCACAAGAGGTGGAATAAAATTATTTATTCTACGGATGTAATTAATGATAGGATTGAACTTCAAAATAGTTTGCTATACTTTAAGTTTGAGAATAGTTGTTGTACTTTAAGTTTGAACCTAACCCAAAATATGGGGGGTTAGATTCACTGTGATAAAAATCATGATTAATCATTTGAACTAACAAAATCTATTTTCAAATGAATGAAATTATTGAAAAAATCTTGTATCCATCTCAAAGTGTGGAAGTAAGAATTTAAACTAAAATTGAGAATTGTTACTTAAAACAAATTTTGTTCATAACTTGGAATCCTGTTCTTTCAAATTGAATGAAAGAATTGCAAAATCAATTTCTTTAATCAAGTAGAGAAATTATTACTTAAAGAAGATAGATAGTTCTTTTGTTGATTGAAAGAATTTACGAATTTGAGTCTAGTCCAGAAATATGGGGTAGTGAAATTTTAGTCGTAACCCTTGTTTAGTTTTGATAAAAAACAGATCTAATCTCAAGTCAAAGTTAACAATTAATTTTCACCACACATTTAATACGTTCCACAGCTTTTCAATTATACATCTTATAAACTTTTATCAAAATCTATTAAAAATATTGTTTTAATAAACTTTAAACAAGTTTAAGATCTATTGTTTTGAAGTTTATAAAGTGCACAAAAATGGACTACAAAATATTGTAATAAATTTGACAAGCCTTATCAAATAATTGTGAAGTGATCGCATCTAATCAATCTATAGAACTCTAGACATATACATGTAAATTGAATCAAAGAGTGATTAAATTAATTGTGAGAATTCGAGATAATCTTGACTTAACTTCCTATAAAAATAAATCAATATAAGATCATAATCGAGTAGGATGCAGTGAAACTCCATTATAAAAATCCACCAATGACGGCTATCTTACCCGACTATAATAATAGGTATATCTCGGGTACAAAGGGTAACGATAAGTCATTCGATAAGTGGATACACTATCCTAAATTAAAAGTTTTGGTTGTTATAGTTGGAGGGTTGAGTTTTTAAAACTCTTAATGAAATTCAGTATTACAAGTATCTTTAAATGTAACAAAGATACTGGACAAATTTTACTTATATGAACTCCGAGGTGGAAGTGTTTCTCCAATAGAGAATTAGAGTTTCTCTATTAAAAAGTCATGAATAGAATGATTGCAATGTCTTTTATGCACTAAACATTTCATGGAACAAATGAGGTGTCATTGATGGATTCTTGTCAAGAAGTTTCACCCCATCCTATAATATGTGTGTTGGATTGATGATTTTAGAAGTAGGAAAACATCCCAAAACTTAAGAGATATCAAATACACCAGTCACTATAATTAATATTACAAATATACCTAGGTTTTTTATGATACTTTGTGATTGATTACACTAAGGTATAAGGTCAAATCAAAAGAATTTTTTAAGAAATGAGATCTCGCTTTCCAATTCTAGAAAACAAAAAAAAGCTAAACCAATTCCCATGGAGTGACGGTATAAAATTGGCTATCATCGATAAACCTCTCCTTAGGCTAAGGAGTTGGATGCTCAAGAAGGGCTTGATAAATAAGAGTCAGTAACTGTCCTTCACTACTAGAATCGGGACAAACAGGGGTGACATTTGTTGCCTCTATAGGCGTGAATGTCGTCCCTAACTGGTCGCCCCGGCCAATAGCCTCATGCTTGTAAATGTCACCTCTATAGGTGTGAATGTCGTCCCTAACTGGTCGCCCCAATAGCCTCATGCTTGTTGATCTACAAGGGTGACAAATGTTGACCCTATGGGCTGCGATACCTATAGGGACGACTTGTCGTCCTAGTGTCCTTATCTTATTTTCGCATTTTTCGATCTATAGAAGCGACATTGTCGCTCCAACAATGTCGTCGTGATTTTCTTTAAACCTATAGGGCGACATTTGTTGCCCCTATAGATATATACAATCTTTTTAAAAATATATCTATAGGGACGACATATGTCGCCCCTATAGATACACAATTTTTTTTAAAAAAATTAGAAAATGTTTTTACAATGTTTTTACAATGCATAATTTAGAAAATCTTTTACAATGAATAATTTAAAATAGTGCTACTAGTCCCCCGAACCATCGAAACCATCCTCGTCATTAGGCACATCATTTGCTTCTTCAGCATTCTGGTCAGTCGAGCGATAGTCATCTCTAGCTAACGAATCCTAGCATCATATGCTGCGAATCGAGAATCGTCTGTACTAGTAGATCCTTATGGGGTGTTCAACGATGTTCCAGTGAAGTCGACAGAGGTAGCTGTGCCCTTTGCGGTCCGTCCTATGTCACATTCATGTCCAAGTCCAAATTTTCTAAATTTGGATTTATGTATGTTTGAACAAGTTGGAGATTGTTGGAAATATATTCCATGAGTTATTCAAATATAAGTAAAAATAGGTGGGCATGTATACCTACAATAGTTAGACGAAGAAGAAGATTAAAAAAAAAAAAAAAAAACCCAATCAGAGGCCTATGCGATCGCATAGGCCACGGGTGTAGCGATCAAGGGGCCCCAGATTTTGGTGTAGAGGGCAAATGGCTAGATCCTTGCAATCGTAAGATACAAAAACCATAACTGTAGGGATTTTTTTTTTTTTTTTTGGATGAAAATGTGCCTTTTCATCAATAGATCATGTCTATTTGGACCTGATGATCCCTCACCTATATGTATGTCTATAAATACACAGATTAGATTGATGATTTTAAACATAAGAAAACATCCCAAAACATATGTGAGATAAAAAATCATCAAATCAAACTCTAAATTCAGATTTTCTTCTTCTTTCAAGTTCCAATATTGGCCGGTGTTCTTATTTATGTTTAATAAGAATGCCTTAAAGGCTTGATTAATCCTCAAAGCTTATTGCTAGTTGATCCCACTAGAAATATCTACAACGAGAGGGGGTAATAATCGCTTTAGGACAGCGATTTCAAATCGTATTTGAAACTTCAATTTCCAGGTGATTTTCTTCTAATCTTGTGATTTACTTTGTATTATAAATTTCATTATGTGTTCATTTTCATTTTCTTATTGTGAATTTCAGACTCCATTCTCCAGATAAATATTCTAAGAGTTCTCAAGGCTCAATTATTTTACAGTAAACCAAACACGCTAAATAATGGTTGAGGACAGTAATGAATAAGAAAACCTAGAAACTGGCAAGGAAAACAAGAGTTCTGTATACACCTTCAAATGATCTATGGCCGTAAAATGGCAAGGCATGCATCAAGCTTAATGCTTGGATGATTTTAAAATGCTATTCATGTATCCCATTTTTGTAATGATGGAAATGATAACAATAAGACTTTGGGGGATTTTTTGTAGTTCTAGTTGTACAATAGAATTTTAGTTTCTTTTCAAACTTTATGACTTTATATTTTTATTTTTTATTTTTTTTTAACTTAGTGTGATTCCAAGAATTCTTGAAAGGCCTACCACCTGCATTATTTTTATGCCCACTCATGTCATTGCTACATTACTAGTCCCGAATTACTATGTATAAGTTTTCTTGACTTAAAAAAAAAAATATGCTAGCATAAATGCCTCCAAATTACAGTTTCATTACTTGCGAGTTATGAGATGTGCATGCAAATCCGTGTGCCTTAGGGTAGTAGTGCATGTACTATATATCATTATGGAATGGCATTGAAAATTGATATTATCATATTATGGAAAGCTAGGTGTTTAGGTGTTCTACGTTCTACATTTAATCTAAATTAGATTCATGTTCACTAATTTGATTTACTCGTTATCTATAGATTTATTTACTAACGCCAAAAATTATTTGTTTTCAATCAGGTCATAATAACTACATATACATCTCAACTTGGCTCGGTAGCATTTAATGATGGTATGTATACATTTCTTTCTCATTTTTTATGCTTACATATAATTATCTAATTATTCTCATGTCAGTTTAACAATTTCTCCGATTATATTCCCAAAACTCGGAATTTCTGCGTAACCTCTCATCAATGTGAAGTAAAAAAAATATTAGTAATTTTCACAACATTTTATAGATTGTCATAAATTTGATTATTTAGTTCTTTGACACAAAAATGGTGACTAGTAATCATATAACCAAATTTCAATTAATTATGTAGACAATGGTTTATTACATAAAAATTTTGAATTATGAAGAAATTTCTTAGGAGAATTTCTATATAGTTAGTATCTTAGGATTTTGGAGACGCAAAATTCTGTACTTGGAATGCTGAGAAGGAAAAAAAAAATACTTAATAATCCACAATATTATCTACCAGTGAACTTTAAAGAAGAATGATTTGATATCCTCATTGAGCCCCTCTTGAAAAAGATTTACTGGTACATAAAACAAGTACTTCCCGTGTTCCTGACCTATATCATTATTTCTTGAGATTTCCCAGAATCTTATTTCATATCCTCATTTAGACCCACTTGAAAAAATTTGCGACTTAAAATATATCGTTGTTTGGATTGCAGTTTCTTATGGCTCCCTCATAGGCTTTAATCATCTCTTTTCATGAGATTGAAGAAATCCCTTCTTCTTAAGTTCCATTTTGATGTGAAACTCAGAAATTATTTTATTTATTTATTTATTTTTTCCCAATTCTTCCAGGGTTGGAGTTTGGATGAAGAGTTGTAGTACAGTTGTCCCAGCATTGATTCTGTGATAGCTGTTGTTAGAGTTTTGGATTGTTAACTTTCAGTCATTGTCGCCAGTGTTATATTTCCTTTGTTATATGTTTATCACCGGTCCTGCTAATGCAGTGATGTCGTTGTAAGAATTTAAAACTTTATCCTCGTATTTTCTAGAATACCATTTGACACTGTTTTTAAGTTAATTTGAATGTTTTGTGGCTTGTCTAGTGGTTTTGTGTAGGTTAAAACCTCTGGTGGTTTTGTGTAGTTCCTTCCTGTTTTAAATGATGAAAGCAACATGTGATGACGGAAAAAAATTCTCTCTCAGTTTCACATTCACTATTATGTAATTGTCGTTTTTTGATTGCCCAAGTCATGATCTTGACAATAAATGAGCATAAATAAATCGCAAGATCTTCAAGAATTAAGAGTCTTGATAATTCTACAATATTGTCTGTGCAACCATAAGTATTAGATTTTTTTATGTAATTAACAATCCCATGAACAAACGGACTCGTTTATAAAGTCCCAATTAGAGTTAAAGTAGATAGTTGAATTAGTTATATACTAGTATCGAACCCGTGCTATGCACGGAATTTCTATTCATGGTAATGATTTATAATTCATGAAAATATGTTGATTAGACAATCATATTAAATAAAAAGTATAGTACAAATAATATTATATTACAAAATATTATGGAATTTAAAATTTTAAAAAAGACAACATTAATCAAAATAGAAAAAAATACCCCGCGTTTTAAAATTTGGAGCTTAATTAAATTTTTTACATTAAATTTTTTTTAATTTTATTTGTATTCATCACCAATTTCCTTTTTAGTGTATTTTTATTTTTAATTAAGTTTAATTTTTAATGTATTGATTACATATATTTTATAAAAACTACAACAAATACACAAAATTTCATATTAAAGAAATGATAATATCTTGCACGGTGCTCAAGATATTTTATTTTTTAGAATTCATGAATATATATTAATCACACAATCATATTATCAGATAAAAAATTTAGGACAAATAATATTTTATTACAATATATTATCGAAATCGAATTTTTTAAAAAGACAACACTAATTAAAATAGGAAACAAATACCCACTCGTCTTAAAAGTTGGTGCTTTATTAAAAATTTTTTTGAATTAAATTTGTTTTAATTTTAATTTTTTTCATCAGCAATTTTCTTTTTAATGTATTTTAATTTTTGATTAAGTTTAATTTTTAATGTATTGATTACATTTATTTTATAAAAACTTCTACATATATATATATATATATATATATATATATATATATATATATATATATATATATATATATATATATAGACGCACACATACATAATACATATAAATATTAAAGAAATGATAATGTCTCGCACGGTGCTCAAAACATGTTTTTTTTTTTTTTTTTTTTTTTGAATTCATGAAAATATGTTTATTATACAATCATATCGAATAAAAAAATATAGTACAGTTAATATTTTATCACAATAAAATATAGTATGTGTGAGTCTATATAAATAATACATATAAATATTAAAGAAAGGATAATGTCTTGCACGGTGCTGAAAAAAATTCTTTTTTTTTTTTCGAATTCATGAAAATATGTTGGTTATACAATCATATCAAATAAAAAATATAGTACAAATAATGTTTTATTACAATATATTATTGAATTCGACATTTTAAAAAAGACAACACTAATCAAAATAGAAAAATATACAATGCGTTTTAAAATTTGACGCTTAATTAAATTTTTTGAATTAAATTTGTTTTAATTTTATTTGTATTCTTCACCAATTTTATTTTTAATGTATTTTGATTTTTGATCAAGTTTAATTTTTAATGTATTGATTATATATATTTTATAAAAACTTCAAAATACACACACACACACACATATACACATTTATTACTAACTTTCATTTAATACCAACTTTAATTTAATAACATTTAATAACCACTTTTCTTAATTAAATTTAATACTTTTTTTTTCTTTCTTTTTTTTTTTTGGCAAAAGTTTCCTGATTTAGAAAGAAATTTGGGCGGGAAAGTGTGTGCGTAAAATGGTGACAATTATCCTATTATTATATATATAATAATAATAATATTATAATATAATATAATATAGATACAGAATATAGATATAGATTTGAGTTCAAGAAGATCAAAGAAGTGTTGAAGAAAACTTGGGATGAGATTGGAAATCAAAGAAGAATAAAAAACTCTCAAAGATTATGATGAATATTTTCAGTCAAAGGTTGAGACCGAGTTTTCACATAAAAAATCATTCGAATTTGGAAATTACTACTTTCAGAAGAATGGTAGAATGTTGAGTTAGCTTTCCAAGGCAAATTTAATCACCTAAATTGGATATCGAGAGACAAATTTATGATTGAATGAAGACAATAGAATTATGCTCGATTTCCACTCGAGTGGTTTTCATAGTTTTTGAGCGCTCGAATTCTGCTCGGCGTGCTCTCTAGCGGTCGAAACCTATTTTGTAACCAAGATTTTGATTCTTTTTGTAGCACCTTAGGTATTCATAGGCATAGAACTGTTTCCTACAGTCCACAGCAAAATGGGATTGCTGAAAGGATGAATAGGACACTCCTAGAGAGAACTAGGTGTCTCTTACTCGATTCCAATTTGCCTAAAATTTTTTAGGGTGAAGCAGTCAAAACTGCTTCTTATCTGATAAATCTTTCTCCCTGCAGTGCCATTGATTTTAAAATTCTTGATCAAATCTGGCTTTTCAAAATTAAAAGTTTTTGGGTGTGTTGCCTACTCACACCTGAATCTAAACTTGACTCCAAATCTTTAAAATGTGTTTTTCTTGGGTATGGAGAAGGGGTCAAGGGTTATAGATTATGGGTCAGGGAACAGGGAGGTTATAGGGTCATTTTGAGTAGGTCTGTGATTTTTAATGAAAATGTTTTTCCCTGTAAAGATGAAAAATTACTTGATCCTCTTAAAGAAAATGGTTTTACAACTTCTGAGCTGAGTGCAGACCACTTAGGTGATGAAAATGGTCTGCCCAATAGTCAATTTCAGGTGGAGCAACTCCCATAGTCTCCAAACTAGCACTAGTGAATCGTCCCGTGCGATGCACGGGAAAAAACGTCTAAATAAAAATAATCCTATTCGAAATTAAATGAATCCTTAAACAAAATAAATAACATTCACAAATAAGATATAAGTTCATCATTTATTAGTTTCATGTATAAACATCAACTTTTTAGGGAGAAGTCATACATGCGAAAATGATTCTGCCTGACTCTTATTGATAGTCATGGCATATGACACCATCAATGAAAATTGTTTTGTTTTTTGTTTTTTTTTTTGAAATCTAATAAGTATCTTAAAATTCGAATGACTCAACGATATCCTTGAAATAAAGAACTTGTGTCCTGCATTACTGTCAGATAGAATTTGACCTTATAGAATATGATTGTCAAGTTTTGTAACGATTATTCACTATCTCCTCGAACCAAAAATTCGCCTTGCAAAATGAACACTTAAATGTAGGATCTCCAGTATTCATGTACTCTGAACATTCAAACAATAGATGAAAAAGTTAATAATAGAGATCATACATATAAAAGATAAAATTCAATATTTTGATCATTGACAATGAAAAACAACATGTATAATAATAATAATAATAATAATAATAATAATAATAATAATAATAATAATAATAATAATAATAATAATAATAATTGCGAGGTTGACAAAGATATTGATTCAAATTTATGATATTTTAGGTTTTCAATATTTATACAATGTAATTATTTTCTGATTGAAATTATAATTTAGTATTTATCATCTCAATTTTTAGTTAAGTAAATTGGGAGACAATTTATATATTATTGTGAAAAAATATCATAAAAGTTGAATTAAAATATAGCAAAGAATATCTTGATATGGTTACTTATTTTTTGAAATTTTAAAATTAACAGTTAGGACAAAAATCATTAATAACTATATCATTTCAAACAATATAGATAAATCTGTTAACCGTTAATGTTAAAAAATGTGATATGAGACTTTTTGGAATAAAAAATTAATTAAGAATTAAATGTAATTGTCATTGAAATAATTTTGATAAATAATGCAATATAGGAAAGAACTTTAATATGTATATATTATAAATAACTTAAAATAGGAATTAGTTATAAAAATTTCAATACAACGTGATTTATAAAAATACGAATGTGTATAAATTTTAAATATAATTTTAATAGAAAATTTGACATTGAATCTGTATGATTGAACCAAATATTTATCCATAAAATTAAGACCAATAAAATATCACAATTATTATAAGAAATTAATTACGTATTAAATGTAATTATCTATAAAAATATTTAATAATACGCTATAAAAAAGAACTCCAATTTTTAGATGTACTAAATAACTAAAAATAAGATTATTTATAAAAAAAAATATACGTATGATGTGATTTATAATTTAATACTCCATCCGTCCCAAAAAGATAGTCTTCTACTCATTTTCACACAGATTAAGGATAATAAGGAATATAAAATATTAATTTCACTCTTAAAAAATAAAGTAGACTATCTTTTTGAGACAGACAAAAAAGAAATAGTGGACTATCTTTGTAGGACGGAGAGAGTATTATCTAGTAATAAAATTTTGAAATAATTTTTAACTGAAAATTTTACTTTGAATTTGTATAACTGAACACAAATATTTTATTTGTAAGATTGAAAACGTTAGAAGAACACATTTTTTTCATGAAAAGAGAGATTTTGACACAAAAAAGTCAAATATAAATAAGTAAAACCAAACAAATTATCGTTCTTATATCATAAAAAATAAAAAACAACTTTTCGATAAAAGCAAATTTTAAAAAAAAATAATAATTCTAGTTTCTTGTTTTTATTATTTTTTATACAATGTGATATACAATTTCATCAAATATATATACTGACCGAAGAATAGATAATATGTTTTTTCTTCACTCAACGGTCGAAACCATTAACATATATATCCAACCCAAAGCTATTCTAAATATCCCAACATTAGTTAACACTTTGCAACCCCAAAAGAGAAATCTAGAACATAATATAAATAGACTATTAACAAATCCTCTTATTAGTCCAAAATAATTTTGCATTCTATATTATTTTCGAAGCTTTCTCTACAATATTATTGTTTTAATATTTTATTTTATTTTTGTTAGAAACTCAAATCTATGTTCAACGACTCAAAATATCACAGGTCTTGAAGAAAAGAGTAGTGTCAATACTTTTTACTTTTTCAAAAAATAATTTACGATTTTTTATTTTCAACTGCTTTGTAATATTAATAACTAATAAGCATTACCACCGCACCATAAATTTTGAATCATAAAACGTGATTAATAGAAGGTGGAGTGGAGGGGTCATGTTAAACAATACACATTTTTTCAAAGAAATAATCATTTAATTGAATCTTTTATTATTGTGTATATCTTCGTAATAATTATATATAACAGAAATGAAAGGGGTTGTATATCGGGAAATTGAAAAAATAAAAAGATATAGAAAACAAAAATGAATAAACAGATTTTGAAAAAGGGAAAAAAATGAAACAAATTCTGAAAAAGCGAAGAAGAAAAAAAAACTGGCGTTCTAGTATAATTAGGCGGGGGGAAATAGAAGCCATATAAACAAAATAAATATTGAAGAATGTAAATAGATGTCAGCGATTTTGAAAATAATAAATAAATATTGAAGGCTCAACTATTTTTGAAGTGAGTTTTGAAGTTGATTATTTGATGAGAGATTTGTGTAGTGTAAACATGATAAATATTGAAGTTCCCAAAACTTGGAAAAATAAATAATTAAAATCTGCACATAGCACAAGAGTTTTGGAGGGAAACAGTGAAGTTGACTGGGGTTGACTCAGCTACTTTTATATATTATATAGATGTCATTTTTGAACCTGAACCTGAATTTGCTGACACTGAGCCACAACCTGGTGATATCCCTGAAGCTGAAACAAACTTAGAAAATTATCAATTAGCTATGGATAGACCTAGAATTGAGGATCTTGATTTTGTGTCTGCATTCACTTATTCTGATCATTTAATGTTTGAACCTGAATCTTTTGAAGAAGCTGTTTCTTTTAAAGATTCCAAACTTTGGCTTGCAGCTATGCAAGATGAGAGGGACTCACTTCTGAAAAATGGTACTTGAATTTTAGTCAATAGACCTGTAAATAAAAGGATAATTGAATGTAAATGGATTTTTAAATTGAAAGAAAGCGAGTCTAAGGACATGAAACCAAGGTACAAGGCTAGACTTGTAGCCAAAGGTTTTTCTCAAAAGGAAGGAATTGATTTTAATGAGATTTTTTATCCTGTAGTTAAATACACTTCTATCAGAATTCTGTTTGCTTTGGTTGCACAATTTGATTTAGAACTTGAGAAAATGGATGTGAAAACTGCTTTCCTTTATGGTTCCTTGGATGAAACAATTTATAGGCATCAACCTAAAGGTTTTGAAAATGGCAGAAATTCTGATTTGATTTGTTTGTTGAAAAAATCTTCATATGGCTTGAAACAAGCCCCTAGGCAATGGTATAAGAGATTTGATTCTTATATCCAAAGCCTCAATTTTCAGAAAAGTAAATATGATTCCTATTTTTACTTTAAACATGGTAAAACTGATTTTATTTACTTACTTTTATATGTGGATGACATGTTTATTGCTGGGCCTAATATGCATAACATAAATGATCTTAAAGGTAAACTGCATTACGAGTTTAAGATGAAAGACATAGGAAATGCTAAAAGGATACTTGGCATGGATATTTTTAGGGATAGACAATCTGGAAAATTGTTTTTAAACTAAAAACATTACATTGAAAAAGTTTTAAACAGATTTTGTTTATCTGAATCTAAATCTGTGTCTTTGCCTATGCCTGCACATTTTAAATTGTCTGTTGAACATTGTCCTAAGACTAATGATGAAGTGCTTAGAGTGAAAAATGTGCCCTATTCTAATGCAGTTGGATCTGTTATGTATTTGATAGTCTGTTCCAGACCTGATATATCTTTTGCAGTAAGTGTCTTAAGCAGGTTTATGAGCAATCCTAGTGAGTTGCACTGGGAAGCCATGAAATGTCTTCTGAAATATTTGAAAGGTTCTGCTAGACTTAATCTAGTATTTTCTAAAACCAAAAAAGATTTCAAGCTTAAAGGTTTTGTAGATTCTGACTTTGGAAGAAATGTTGATAATAGGAAATCAACATCCTCTTACTTTTTTACTTTATATTCTTCCTGTATTAGCTGGAAATCCCAGCTACAAAAATTGGTTGCCTTGTTATCCACTGAGGCAGAATACATACCTGACACAGATGCTGTTAAGGAATGCATGTGGTTAAAAGGGTTATTATCTGAAATTTTCTGCATAATTGAATCTTAAGTTGAACTATGTACTCATAGTCTGAGTGCATTACATCTGTGCAAAAATCATGTTTTTCACAGTAGGTCTAAACACATTGATGTTAAATTCCATTTCATAAGGGATATTATTGAAAAAGGCATTGTGAAACTTGTTAAAATCCCTACACAGGTTAATCCTGCAGATGCAAGAACAAAGATCATTCCTATCAATAAATTTAAAGACGCACTGAGTTTTTTAAACTTAGTTAAATTTTGATACTTCTCTGTTTTTGTTTTGCAGGTACTACAAACAGCCAAATTGAGGTGGAGAATTGTTGGACCAATTTTGCTGTTAAAGCCTGCATTTTCTTTCAGTTTTGGACCAATTTACTTAAGCCCAATGAATGGTAGCTGAAGCCCATCCTCCATTTCCGGTTTGAGCCCATGTTTCTCTCTTAAATCTGACCATTGGACCATATGTTGGAATCGGGTCAGAGCCCATTTAACATCACCGCCTATCTAAATCCGTTGGATCAGTTTGGATCAATCACAGCCATCCACTTGTGATCAAAATGGAGCTCAGTGTTAAGTGCATTTTTATACACTTTTTATACCTTTAAATTAGCATATTTTGGAACAAATTGAGCAAATATCTACTTATTTAATTCGTCTATCGTGTAAAATTAGGTAAAAATACATTTTGAAATAAATTGTAAGTAATTGATAAAATGTGTGATATATATGTGTGTGTGTATATATATATTTATATATATATATATATATATATATATAAAACATGAGAATATGGGAGAATGAGAGAGTAGGCTGCTGGGAGACAGAGAAGTATGGGAGAGAAAAAAAGAAAAGAAAAGAAAAAAAACAGGAAACAAAGCATGATGGGAAGAAGATGGAAGGCTGCAGGCTGTTGCTGGGGGATGCTGCTGATCTACATATACACACAAACAGACACGAGAGAAAAGAGGGGAGTCTCACTGCTGGTGACAGCAGCAGCGAGGAAAGGAACCGTGTGTGTAAGGGCTGGTGACAGCAGCCATTTTGCAGGTTTCATTAGATATAGATATATACACATAGACAAAAACCAGACGGGGAAGAAGCTGACGAAGCAGGAGGGTGACACTGCTGCTGAGGAAGGATTCTTCTTTCTTTAAACACTGGACTGCTGAGGAAAAGGGGAGCACTGCTGCTGCTGCCCGTGTGTAGCTGAAGAGAGAACCAGACAAGTGCAGCAGGGTGACACTGTTGCTACTGCTGGGGGCTGCTACTGCCAGGAGGTTGGTTCGAAGCTGCTGATCTGATTGCTGAAGTGCCTGTATTGCTGTTTTGCTGCTGAAGAGTGCTGGTGCTGGAATATTGCTGGAAATCTGCTGGTGCTGCTGGTGCTGGAAATCTGCTGCTGTGCTGGAAGATAACTGCTGCTGCTGAACCCAATTGCTGCTGGTTGCCTGTGCTGGAACTGAAAACCAAACTGCTGGAATACTGCTGAAGAGTGCTGGTGCTGGAAAGCTGCTATTGCTGTTGGACGTGCTGGTGCAGCTGGAAGAAGACCTGCTGCTGCTGTTACCAGAGGAAGGAGCTGACTGCTGGACGGGCTGCCTGTTGCTGGTTCTATTAATTGGCTGCGGGTTTTGCTGATTTCAGACAACAAAGAAGGCAGCAGCTGAAACTGAATTGGGTAGCTAGATGTTGCAAGAACCTGGAGATGCAGGGAAGAAGGCACAGACTGATTTGCACATAAAATGATAGTTGGAGGACCTTCATGCAAATTTTACCATTTCCAATTTCCGGGTTTTATTTTAATGCTTATTGTTATTTTTATTTTTAAATGCATGTTTAGCTAAATTTTACATGTTGGGATGATTGACGTAGTTTAAATTGCATTTAGTTAATTTAAAGTTATTTACGTATTTTGCTATTTAATTTCATGCATTTTTATTATTGTCATTTAATTTCAAGCACTTTAATTTACGTCATTTAATTTTGCACATTTAAATTTAAGTTTAATGTCATGCATTTAATTTGAGTAGTTAGTTTTATTTGCAAAACTTGAAAATTAATTAAGTGTCGTTTAAATGAAATCATGAATCCCAACTATTTTAATTTATCATTTTCCGCATTATCGTTAGATTTTAGAATTTACTCGTTTAAATTTCAAATTCAAAGCAAAAACTCAAAACTTTATTTTGTGACTCTTTTGTTAAAATTAAATTAACTAGCATGTGTAATCGAAGTATACATTCCTCGTGGGATCGACAATTCGGACTTTTCTAGTCCACTTTACTACTTGAACGCGACCCGTGCGCTTGCGGTACACGATTTTAGCGAACACTCAGTTATCCAAATCAACATTCCAGACTTTTCATTCAGAAAAAACCCTACTTTTTCTCTCTGATAAGGCGATTCTTCGTCTTCATACTGTTCTTCAGATTTTCTTCCAGAAATTCATAGTTTTGCCTTGTTATTCTTAGTGGTTGTTGTAGATACTGATATATTGTAAATCAGTATACGTTTGGTTGAGTTTTGATAGAGTTTTATGTAACTCATTTTGTTCTTTGTGGTTTTATATTTTGCGATTCTGAGTTTCTGGGAAGATTTGTATATTTTTTAGTTTGTATTCTGATTTGTGTACACTTACGTTTATTCTATAAAGGTTTTGATTCTTTGTGTTTAAACGTTGATATTGTTCTTTGTGGTGCGATCTTAAGCCTTTAATCCTAGCAGAGCCGCAGTATATAATACAATGCCCTCTGCAATCAGCATTGCATTGCATATTGCATTACGTTGCGTCACGTCCACCCAAGCTTCCATAGTGTTCGGTCTGCTATGATGGTGATTATTTTCCTACCACAGTAGGCCTTTTTTCTATTCGATCCCTCTCTTAGTTGGCAATTCTTAGTATCTTACTGGATTTCCAAAATAAAACATTAATACATTTCTTAACTTAGACTGCCCCTTAACCACTCATTTCAAAGGAAACAACTAAAAGTAATCTGTAATTTAAGAGACTTAACTGATAATTATTGAAAATGTCTGGGATTATAGATATAATTAATTAGCCCGCTATTGGTACAATTAATTTGGGGTCTCCCTTTTCACCGGCAACAAAAGTCCACACCCTGTTTCTCACTCTTCAGTCACTTCAAGTTTTTCATTGAAAGCAAGAAAAAATGGCCCCTAAAACTGTACGAATCTCAGTTGGAAGCAGCGCCAACATTGATAATGAGGACGATCAGCAGCAGCAAATGAAGATGGGAACCCAGATACAAATGCTGCCAGAAGCCATTCAGGCAGAAATCCTCATCAGACTTACAGCTAAATCTGTGTTCCAATGCCAATCAGTGAGTAAACCTTGGCTTTCTATCATTGATAACCTCAATTTTGCTAGGTTCCATTTTGAAAAATCCTCCACTTGCCCTTTGCTTGTTTTTTATGATGGTTCTAACCGTAAGACCAAAATAATCATGCACTTGGTGGAAGGTGAAACAGTTGCGGACATTTATCCGGAACATGGAAAGCCCAAGCTAACGTCTAGAATGGACTTCTGTAATCTTGTGCAAGGTGTAAGAAGGAGGAGTTCTTTCCTCCCTTTGAATTGGAATTTCTCATCATGTGAAGGTTTGGTTTGCTCTACACGCCGTGGTGGTTATCCTTTTTTGATCTGTAATCCAATTACCCGAGAATATGTTTCTATTGGGTTTGAATGTGGAGAAACCATTAGAGCTTATGAAGTTTCTGTCTTCATTGGACTTGGTTTTAGTCGTGTAACTGAAAAATTTGAGCTTTTGAGGATGTCCAGGTGGAAAATTGACGACATTTATACTCCTTGGGGACCAGAATTACGCACTGTGGGCACTGCACTGTGGAAACGTGTAGTAGTTGAGTCTGATCATGGGATAGACTTCAAATGTGCGGTAGCACAGGTCATTTACGTGAACGGAAAAATATATTGGGCAACCTATGACCAACTATATATCTGTTGTTTCGATTTTGACAGGTTTGATTTTAAGGTTTTATCAGTACCTAGGACAGATTCCGCAAGTGAGGAAAGTGACTTTTTGACAAGAAACATGAGTTTAGGAGTGTTAGCAGGTTCCTTATGTTTGTCACTTATTACTCCGCGTAACGGGATTGTGGAGACATGGGTTATTGAAAACAGTAATGATGGCAGCAAGGCATGCTGGAATAAGCTCTTTGATCTTAGAACAGACCCTAAACAATTAAACCCTCCATTTTGGGGTTGTTATCGAATGATAAAGCATTTGGAAAGTGGGAAAGTATTAATGCATGACGCCGGAGCTACTTTTGTTGTATGTGATTTACACACAGCAACGGCCATGCGTCTTTGTGCTTTAGACTGTTATTACGTAAAGGAACTCAGGGCTAGTTTGCAATTTGAAGCACTACCTCATATACCTAGCCTTGTTTCACTTAAGGATTCCTTGGGAGAGTCCGTGAAGGTGTTGAAGGCTTCTTCAGTGGCTTCTTTAAGGTAAATATGTATGTTCTATTCATAAATATATAGATACAAGAGTCTCTAGTTAAACCTGTTATCAGTTTGCAATCAAGGTAGCGCGCAAGAAATAGCTCTGCATCAATTAATTTTCGCAATTATTAACCAACACATTGCACTCATGGAGATCACAAAATTTCAGAATTATCAATTATGAATATTTATAATTGGGAGAATGTTTTACTGTAGATGAGTATTGATTGCTGTGGCTTACTAGCTTTTTTGCAAATTGTTGGAAATATATTCCATGGGTTGTTAAAATATAAGTGAAAATAGATGAATACATACGATAGTCGGATGAAGAAGAAAAGAAAAAAAAAAAAAAAAACCCCAGATTTTGGCGCAGAGGCCAAATGGCCAAGTCTTGCGATCGCAAGGTACAAAATCATAGCCGGTGGGTTGTTTTCATTCAATTGATGATTTTAAACATAAGAATACATCCCAAAACAAAGGTGAGATAAAAAAAAAAAAAAAAAAATCATCAAATCAAACTCTAAATTCAGATTTTCATCTTTTATGTTCAAGTTTCAATGGCGTTTACAGAGACATAGCTAGAGGGGGGCGGGGGTGGCGACCGCTCCCCCATCATTTTTCACCAGTCTACTACTCCTAGTTAATTTATAGTATATTTTTAAGTTTCGCACCTGCAACATTTTCCGTTCGCCCCAGCAAAATTTTTGAATTTTCTTTCAATTGTCAAATATTGACCCAATAACTTAAAGTCTAAAGCCCAATAATACAAAAGCTTTAGACTTAAATAGAAACATTACCCATTATTCAATTTTCAATTCATTCCAATGAATTCATTCAGCGAACTCTTAATTTAAAAATTTGACAATACTTTCCGATGTGTGCCAACTATTGGTATTGGCCAAAAAATCAATGAGTTATAATCTTGTTGATAGATTGATTCGTCTTGTCTTAACTCTTCAAGTTTCAACAGCAACTACAGAACGTGCATATTTTTAGCCATGATGTCATTAAGACGAGGTTATAAAATAGAATGGAAGATGATTTTTTTGTCGAGTACCGTTCTTGTTTATATTATGAAGGAGATTGTTGAGACTTTTAAACAGATTTTCTTATTGACGATTTTGAAGAGATGAGAACGAGGAGTGACCAATTTAAGGTGCCCAAGTTATCTCTACCATTTATTATATAGATAGGCAGTTTGTTTTTTGTCTTTTTGATGTCCATCTAATGTTCGTATTTATTTTCAATTTGCATAGCGTTAGATACATAGATGGGCATATTGTTTTTATATTGATAAATTGATTTTGTCTTCTTGGTCAATCAATTTAACTTGCCTATTTTGGTACTCAAAATCATCATTTTTCAATCCTCTTGGTTAAAAAAAAAAAAATCGAGGGCGGACCCTCGGGGGGGCTCTCCCCTCCACCCCCTATATTTTCGCCTCTACAAGATTGAGATCTCGGCTCCATCCCTAACGGTGTTCTTGTTTGTGCTTGATAAGAAAACTTTAAAGACTTAATTAATCCTGAAAGCTTCTTGTAGGTTGATGCCATTAGCAATATCTACAATGAGAGGGGGGCAAAAACCGATTTTTAATCGTGTTTGAGCATTCAATTTTCGGATGATTTCCTTCTAATCTTGTGATTTACTTTGTATTTTAAATTTCATTAATTTTGTTTATATTTTCATTTTCTTATTGTGAATTTTAGACTCCACTCGCAAGATATATTTTCTAATAATCTAAATTGGTTATTGGATCCCACGGAGTTTGGAATTGAAAAGAAATGAAGATGGTAGCCTCAATAGAAGAAACCTTGTGGAAATAAATGCACTGCTTGATTTGATAAGTTGAAGTGAAGAAAGTTTGATAAATCCATTCATTTATTTAAAATAATGGGAAGTGTCTGGCATTGAAAACTAGTGATGTGTGGATTCATAAATTGGTTTTATCGCCACTTTGCCGTTTCTGTGAAGAAAAACTTAGAAGGTTTCTTTGGAACAAAACCAAAGCCACTTGGGGGTAATGGGTTGGGGGGGGGGGGGGGATGACACCAAAATAATGGGAAACTAGTAGAATTTTTAGCAGTGTGACAATGAGATCACTGCCTGTGGGAACACGTTAATTTGGGATAAATTTGGGTGTCAGTCCCGAAATGCATATATTGGATAATAGCAATTATATGTCTTCTTTTTCTATATCAGACAAAAACCATGTCACGTGGGTAGGTTGCATATAATCAACAAATTATTTCAATTTAACATGGAAAGAATAGTAATTCAAAATCTGATAATTAATTTTTACGGAAACAAAAAGTTTGGAAATAACCCTTGATAAAAGTAAATTAACGCTTAGTCCCATTCATATTCGGCATAAGAGCGCTCGATCAATGCGCTTTTATACACTCTTTCAAGGGTGGCTACTTCTAAGCAAACCTCATTGTTGTCTCTACACCCCTACCTCCTTTATACTGAGTGATCATTTAGGGGCCTTAGCTTCTTCATTATGTTTTATTATAGGAGTGGCTATTCAGATCCTATGGTTGCACATATATTTTTAAATACTACTATTAAGAAAAACCATTGTTGAAAAGATGGTTCATGCACCAACATGAAGAAAGCACGTAGAACAGTTGTGTGTTTGGACACACCAATCTTTTCCGATGTGGCTCTAGTCAACCAATGTGGTGCAGTCGAAAACTAGATCTAGGTCTATATTTCTTTAATGTAGTCAAATCTATATGGCTCAAATAAAGTTGTGTTATGGTAAAATCCTTAAATGCAGAACTATCTAGACTTTCACAAGAGGTGGAATAAAATTATTTATTCTACGGATGTAATTAATGATAGGATTGAACTTCAAAATAGTTTGCTATACTTTAAGTTTGAGAATAGTTGTTGTACTTTAAGTTTGAACCTAATCCAAAATATGGGGGGTTAGATTCACTGTGATAAAAATCATGATTAATCATTTGAACTAACAAAATCTATTTTCAAATGAATGAAATTATTGAAAAAATCTTGTATCCATCTCAAAGTGTGGAAGTAAGAATTTAAACTAAAATTGAGAATTTTTACTTAAAACAAATTTTGTTCATAACTTGGAATCCTGTTCTTCCAAATTGAATGAAAGAATTGCAAAATCAATTTCTTTAATCAAGTAGAGAAATTATTACTTAAAGAAGATAGATAGTTCTTTTGTTGATTGAAAGAATTTACGAATTTGAGTCTAGTCCAGAAATATGGGGTAGTGAAATTTTAGTCGTAACCCTTGTTTAGTTTGAATAAAAACCAGATCTAGTCTCAAGTCAAAGTTCACAATTAATTTTCACCACACATTTAATAGGTTCCACAGCTTTTCAATTATACATCTTATCAAGTTTTATCAATATCTATTAAAAATATTGTTTTAATAAACTTTAAACAAGTTTAAGAACTATTGTTTTGAAGTTTATAAAGTGCACAAAAATGGACTACAAAATATTGTAATAAATTTGACAAGCCTTATCAAATAATTGTGAAGTGATCGCATCTAATCAATCTATAGAACTCTAGACATATACATGTAAATTGAATCAAAGAGTGATTAAATTAATTGTGAGAATTCGAGATAATCTTGACTTAACTCCCTATAAAAATAAATCAATATAAGATCATAATCGAGTAGGATGCAGTGAAACTCCATTATAAAAATCCACCAATGACGGCTATCTTACCCGACTATAATAATAGGTATATCTCGGGTACAAAGGGTAATGATAAGTCATTCGATAAGTGGATACACTATCCTAAATTAAAAGTGTTGGTTGTTATAGTTGGAGTGTTGAGTTTTTAAAACTCTTAATGAAATTCAGTACTACAAGTATCTTTAAATGTAACAAAGACACTGGACAAATTTTACTTATATGAACTCCGAGGTGGAAGTGTTTCTCCAATAGAGAATTAGAGTTTCTCTATTAAAAAGTCATGAATAGAATGATTGCAATGTCTTTTATGCACTAAACATTTCATGGAACAAATGAGGTGTCATTGATGGATTCTTGTCAAGAAGTTTCACCCCATCCTATAATGTGTGTGTTGGATTGATGATTTTAGAAGTAGGAAAACATCCCAAAACTTAAGAGATATCAAATACACCAGTCACTATAATTAATATTACAAATATACCTAGGTTATTTATGATACTTTGTGATTGATTACACTAAGGTATAAGTTCAAATCAAAAGATTTTTTTAAGAAATGAGATCTCGCTTTCCAATTCTAGAAAACAAAAAAAGCTAAACCAATTCCCATGGAGTGACGGTATAAAATTGGCTATCATCGATAAACCTCTCCTTAGGCTAAGGAGTTGGATGCTCAAGAAGGGCTTGATAAATAAGAGTCAGTAACTATCCTTCACTACTAGAATCGGGACAAACAGGGGTGTTCAGCATTCTGGTCAGTCGAGCGATAGTCATCTCTAGCTAATGAATCCTAGCATCATATGCTGTGAATCGAGAATCGTCCGTAATAATAGATCCTTATGGGGTGTTCAATGATGTTCCAGTGAAGTCGACAGAGGTAGCTGTGCCTTTTGGGGTCCGTCCTATGTCACATTCATGTCCAAGTCCAAATTTTCTAAATTTGGATTTATGTATGTTTGAACAAGTTGGAGATTGTTGGAAATATATTCCATGAGTTATTCAAATATAAGTAAAAATAGGTGGGCATGTATACCTACAATAGTTAGACGAAGAAGAAGATTAAATCAAAAAAAAAAAAAACCCAATCAGAGGCCTATGCGATCGCATAGGCCACGGGGGTAGCGATCAAGGGGCCCCAGATTTTGGTGTAGAGGGCAAATGGCTAGATCCTTGCAATCGAAAGATACAAAGACCATAACTGTAGGGATTTTTTTTTGGTTGAAAATGTGCCTTTTAATCAATAGATCATGTCTATTTGGACCTGATGATCCCTCACCTATATATATGTCTATATATACACACATTAGATTGATGATTTTAAACATAAGAAAACATCCCAAAACATATGTGAGATAAAAAATCATCAAATCAAACTCTAAATTCAGATTCTCTTCTTCTTTCAAGTTCCAATATTGGCCGGTGTTCTTATTTATGTTTAATAAGAATGCCTTAAAGGCTTGATTAATCCTCAAAGCTTATTGCTAGTTGATCCCACTAGAAATATCTACAACGAGAGGGGGTAATAATCGCTTTAGGACAGCGATTTCAAATCGTATTTGAAACTTCAATTTCCAGGTGATTTTCTTCTAATCTTGTGATTTACTTTGTATTATAAATTTCATTATGTGTTCATTTTCATTTTCTTATTGTGAACTTCAGACTCCACTCTCCAGATATATATTCTAATAGTTCTCATGGCTCAATTGTTTTACAGTAAACCTAACACGCTAAATAATGGTTGAGGTCAGTAATGAATAAGAAAACCTAGAAACTGGCAAGGAAAACAAGAGTTCTGTATACACCTTCAAATGATCTAAGGCCGTAAAATGGCAAGGCATGCATCGAGGTTAATGCCCGGATGATTTTAAAATGCTATTCATGTATCCCATTTTTGTAATGATGGAAATGATAACAATAAGACTTTGGGGGTTTTTTGTAGTTCTAGTTGTACAATAGAATTTTAGTTTTACTTTTCAAACTTTATGACTTTATTTTTTTTTAACTTAGTGTGATTCCAAGAATTCTTGAAAGGCCTACCACCTGCATTATTTTTATGCCCACTCATGTCATTGCTACATTACTAGTCCCGAATTACTATGTATAAGTTTTCTAGACTTAAAAAAAATATATGCTTGCATAAATGCCTCCAAATTACAGTTTCATTACTTGCGAGTTATGAGATGTGCATGCAAATCAGTGTGCCTTAGGGTAGTAGTGCATGTACTATATATCATTATGGAATGGCATTGAAAATTGATATTATCATATTATGGAAAGCTAGGTGTTTAGGTGTTCTACGTTGTACATTTAATCTAAATTACTCGTTATCTATAGATTTATTTACTAACGCCAAAAATTATTTGTTTTCAATCAGGTCATAATAACTACATATACATCTCAACTTGGCTCGGTAGCATTTAATGATGGTATGTATACATTTCTTTCTCATTTTTTATGCTTACATATAATTATCTAATTATTCTCATGTCAGTTTAACAATTTCTCAGATTATATTCCCAAAACTCGGAATTTCTGCGTAACCTCTCATCAATGTGAAGTAAAAAAAAATATTAGTAATTTTCACAACATTTTATAGATTGTCATAAATTTGATTATTTAGTTCTTTGATACAAAAATGGTGACTAGTAATCATATAACCAAATTTCAATTAATTATGTAGACAATGGTTTATTACATAAAAATTTTGAATTATGAAGAAATTTCTTAGGAGAATTGCTATCTGGTTAGTATCTTAGGATTTTGGAGACGCAAAATTCTCTACTTGGTATGCTGAGAAGGAAAAAAAAAAAAATACTTAATAATCCACAATATTATCTACCAGTGAACTTTAAAGAAGAATGATTTGATATCCTCATTATTTCTTGAGATTTCCTAGAATCTTATTTCATATCCTCATTTAGACCCACTTGAAAAAATTTGCGACTTAAAATATATCGTTGTTTGGATTGCAGTTTCTTATGGCTCCCTCATAGGCTTTAATCATCTCTTTTCAGGAGATTGAAGAAATCCCTTCTTCTTAAGTTCCATTTTCATGTGAAACTCAGAAATTATTTTATTTATTTTTTTTTTTTTTCCCAATTCTTCCAGGGTTGGAGTTTGGATGAAGAGTTGTAGTACAGTTGTCCCAGCATTGATTCTGTGATAGCTGTTGTTAGAATTTTGGATTGTTAACTTTCAGTCATTGTCGCCAGTGTTATATTTCCTTTGTTATATGTTTATCACCGGTCCTGCTAATGCAGTGATGTCGTTGTAAGAATTTAAAACATTATCCTCGTATTTTCTAGAATACCATTTGACACTGTTTTTAAGTTAATTTGAATGTTTTGTGGCTTGTCTAGTGGTTTTGTGTAGGTTAAAACCTCTGGTGGTTTTGTGTAGTTCCTTCCTGTTTTAAATGATGAAAACAACATGTGATGACGGAAAAAAATTCTCTCTCAGTTTCACATTCACTATTATGTAATTGTCGTTTTTTGATTGCCCAAGTCATGATCTTGACAATAAATGAGCATAAATAAATCGCAAGATCTTCAAGAATTAAGAGTCTTGATAATTCTACAATATTGTCTGTGCAACCATAAGTATTAGATTTTTTTATGTAATTAACAATCCCATGAACAAACGGACTCGTTTATAAGGTCCCAATTAGAGTTAAAGTAGATAGTTGAATTAGTTATATACTAGTATCGAACCCGTGCTATGCACGGAATTTCTATTCATGGTAATGATTTATAATTTATTAAAATATGTTGATTAGACAATCATATTAAATAAAAAGTATAGTACAAATAATATTATATTACAAAATATTATCGAATTTAAAATTTTAAAAAAGACAACATTAATCAAAACAGAAAAAAATACCCCGCGTTTTAAAATTTGGAGCTTAATTAAATTTTTTACATTAAATTTTTTTTAATTTTATTTGTATTCATCACCAATTTCCTTTTTAGTGTATTTTTATTTTTAATTAAGTTTAATTTTTAATGTATTGATTACATATATTTTATAAAAACTACAACAAATACACAAAATTTCATATTAAAGAAATGATAATATCTTGCACGGTGCTCAAGATATTTTATTTTTTAGAATTCATGAATATATATTAATCACACAATCATATTATCAAATAAAAAATTTAGGACAAATAATATTTTATTACAATATATTTTCGAATTCGAATTTTTTAAAAAGACAACACTAATTAAAATAGGAAACAAATACCCACTCGTCTTAAAAGTTGGCGCTTTATTAAATATTTTTTTTTTTTTTGAATTAAATTTGTTTTAATTTTAATTTTTTTCATCAGCAATTGTCTTTTTAATGTATTTTAATTTTTGATTAAGTTTAATTTTTAATGTATTGATTACATATATTTTATAAAAACTTCTATATATATATATATATAGACGCACACACACATAATACATATAAATATTAAAGAAATGATAATGTCTCGCACGGTGCTCAAAACATGTTTTTTTTTTTTTTTTTTTTTTTGAATTCATGAAAATATGTTTATTATACAATCATATCGAATAAAAAAATATAGTACAATTAATATTTTATCACAATAAAATATAGTATGTGTGAGTCTATATAAATAATACATATAAATATTAAAGAAAGGATAATGTCTTGCACGGTGCTGAAAAAAATTCATTTTTTTTCGAATTCATGAAAATATGTTGGTTATACAATCATATCAAATAAAAAATATAGTACAAATAATGTTTTATTACAATATATTATCGAATTCGAAATTTTAAAAAAGACAACACTAATCAAAATAGAAAAATATACAATGCGTTTTAAAATTTGACGCTTAATTAAATTTGTTTTAATTTTATTTGTATTCTTCACCAATTTTATTTTTAATGTATTTTGATTTTTGATCAAGTTTAATTTTTAATGTATTGATTATATATATTTTATAAAAACTTCAAAATACACACACACACACACACATACACACATTTATTACTAATTTTCATTTAATACCAACTTTAATTTAATAACATTTGATAACCACTTTTCTTAATTAAATTTAATACTTTTTTTTTTCTTTCTTTTTTTTTTTTGGCAAAAGTTTCCTGATTTAGAAAGAAATTTGGACGGGAAAGTGTGTGCGTAAAATGGTGACGGTTATCCTATTATTATATATATAATAATAATATAATATAATATAATATAATATAGATACAGAATATAGATATAGATTTGAGTTCAAGAAGATCAAAGAAGTGTTGAAGAAAACTTGGGATGAGATTGGAAATCAAAGAAGAATAAAAAACTCTCAAAGATTATGATGAATATTTTCAGTCAAAGGTTGAGACCGAGTTTTCACATAAAAAATCATTCGAATTTGGAAATTACTACTTTCAGAAGAATGGTAGAATGTTGAGTTAGCTTTCCAAGGCAAATTTAATCACCTAAATTGGATATCGAGAGACAAATTTATGATTGAATGAAGACAATAGAATTATGCTCGATTTCCACTCGAGTGGTTTTAATAGTTTTTGAGCGCTCGAATTCTGCTCGGCGTGCTCTCTAGCGGTCGAAACCTATTTTGTAACCAAGATTTTGATTCTTTTTGTAGCACCTTAGGTATTCATAGGCATAGAACTGTTTCCTACAGTCCACAGCAAAATGGGATTGCTGAAAGGATGAATAGGACACTCCTAGAGAGAACTAGGTGTCTCTTACTCGATTCCAATTTGCCTAAAAATTTTTAGGGTGAAGCAGTCAAAACTGCTTCTTATCTGATAAATCTTTCTCCCTGCAGTGCCATTGATTTTAAAATTCCTGATCAAATCTGGAATAATTATCTTCCTGACTTTTCAAAAATTAAAAGTTTTTGGGTGTGTTTCCTACTCACACCTGAATCTAAACTTGACTCCAGATCTTTAAAATGTGTTTTTCTTGGGTATGGAGAAGGGGTCAAGGGTTATAGATTATGGGTCAGGGAATAGGGAGGTTATAGGGTCATTTTGAGTAGGTCTGTGATTTTTAATGAAAATGTTTTTCCCTGTAAAGATGAAAAATTACTTGATCCTCTTAAAGAAAATGGTTTTACAACTTCTGAGCTGAGTGCAGACCACTTAGGTGATGAAAATGGTCTGCTCAATAGTCAATTTCAGGTGGAGCAACCCCCATAGTCTCCAAATGTCATTTTTTAACCTGAACCTGAACTTGCTGACACTGAGCCACAACCTGGTGATATCCCTGAAGCTGAAACAAACTTAGAAAATTATCAACTAGCTAGGGATAGACCTAGAATTGAGGATCTTGATTTTGTGTCTGCATTCACTTATTCTGATCATTTAATGTTTGAACCTGAATCTTTTGAAGAAGCTGTTTCTTTTAAAGATTCCAAACTTTGACTTGCAGCTATGCAAGATGAGAGGGACTCACTTCTGAAAAATGGTACTTGAATTTTAGTCAATAGACCTGTAAATAAAAGGATAATTGAATTTAAATGGATTTTTAAATTGAAAGAAAGCGAGTCTAAGGACATGAAACCAAGGTACAAGGCTAGACTTGTAGCCAAAGGTTTTTCTCAAAAGGAAGGAATTGATTTTAATGAGATTTTTTATCCTGTAGTTAAATACACTTCTATCAGAATTCTGTTTGCTTTGGTTGCACAATTTGATTTAGAACTTGAGCAAATGGATGTGAAAACTGCTTTCCTTTATGGTTCCTTGGATGAAACAATTTATAGGCATCAACCTAAAGGTTTTGAAAATGGCAGAAATTCTGATTTGGTTTGTTTGTTGAAAAAATCTTCATATGGCTTGAAACAAGCCCCTAGGAAATGGTATAAGAGATTTGATTCTTATATCCAAAGCCTCAATTTTCAGAAAAGTAAATATGATTCCTATTTTTACTTTAAACATGGTAAAACTGATTTTATTTACTTACTTTTATATGTGGATGACATGTTTATTGTTGGGCCTAATATGCATAACATAAATTGCATTACGAGTTTAAGATGAAAGACATAGGAAATGCTAAAAGGATACTTGGCATGGATATTT
Organism: Ligustrum vulgare; assembly: GCA_963555705.1. Lineage (NCBI taxonomy): Eukaryota > Viridiplantae > Streptophyta > Magnoliopsida > Lamiales > Oleaceae > Ligustrum > Ligustrum vulgare. Next base: position 2,387,711 of record OY743190.1, read on the forward strand.
TTAGGGATAGACAATTTGGAAAATTGTTTTTAAACCAAAAACATTACATTGAAAAAGTTTTAAACAGATTTTGTTTATCTGAATCTAAATCTGTGTCTTTGCCTTTGCCTGCACATTTTAAATTGTCTGTTGAACATTGTCCTAAGACTAATGATGAAGTGCTTAGAGTGAAAAATGTGCCCTATTCTAATGCAGTTGGATCTGTTATGTATTTGATAGTCTGTTCCAGACCTGATATAGCTTTTGCAGTAAGTGTCTTAAGCAGGTTTATGAGCAATCCTAGTGAGTTGCACTGGGAAGCCATGAAATGTCTTCTGAAATATTTGAAAGGTTCTGCTAGACTTAATCTAGTATTTTCTAAAACCAAAAAAGATTTCAAGCTTAAAGGTTTTGTAGATTCTGACTTTGGAAGAAATGTTGATAATAGGAAATCAACATCCTCTTACTTTTTTACTTTATATTCTTCCTGTATTAGCTGGAAATCCCAGCTACAAAAATTGGTTGCCTTGTTATCCACTGAGGCAGAATACATACCTGACACAGATGCTGTTAAGGAATGCATGTGGTTAAAAGGGTTATTATCTGAAATTTTCTGCATAACTGAATCTTAAGTTGAACTATGTACTCATAGTCTGAGTGCATTACATCTGTGCAAAAATCATGTTTTTCACAGTAGGTCTAAACACATTGATGTTAAATTCCATTTCATAAGGGATATTATTGAAAAAGGCATTGTGAAACTTGTTAAAATCCCTACACAGGTTAATCCTGCAGATGCAGGAACAAAGATCATTCCTATCAATAAATTTAAAGACGCACTGAGTTTTTTAAACTTTGTTGAATTTTGATACTTCTCTGTTTTTGTTTTGCAGGTACTACAAACAGCCAAATTGAGGTGGAGAATTGTTGGACCAATTTTGCTGTTAAAGCCTGCATTTTCTTTCAGTTTTGGACCAATTTACTTAAGCCCAATGAATGGTAGCTGAAGCCCATCCTCCATTTCCGGTTTGAGCCCATGTTTCTCTCTTAAATCTGACCATTGGACCATATGTTGGAACCGGGTCAGAGCCCATTTAACATCACCGCCTATCTAAAGCCGTTGGATCAGTTTGGATCAATCACAGCCATCCACTTGTGATCAAAATGGAGCTGAGTTATCCAAATCAACATTCTAGACTTTTCATTCAGAAAAAACCCTTCTTTTTCTCTCTGATAAGGCGATTCTTCGTCTTCATACTGTTCTTCAGATTTTCTTCCAGAAATTCATAGTTTTGCCTTGTTATTCTTAGTGGTTGTTGTAGATACTGATATATTGTAAATCAGTATACGTTTGGTTGAGTTTTGATAGAGTTTTATGTAACTCATTTTGTTCTTTGTGGTTTTATATTTTGCGATTCTGAGTTTCTGGGAAGATTTGTATATTTTTGAGTTTGTATTCTGATTTGTGTACACTTACGTTTATTCTATAAAGGTTTTGATTCTTTGTGTTTAATCGTTGATATTGTTCTTTGTGGTGTGATCTTGAGCCTTTAATCCTAACAGAGCCGCAGTATATAATACAATGCCCTCTGCAATCAGCATTGCATTGCATTGTGTTGCGTCACGTCCACCCAAGCTTCCATAGTGTTCGGTCTGCTATGATGGTGATTATTTTCCTACCACAGTAGGCCTTTTTTCTATTCGATCCCTCTCTTGGTTGGCAATTCTTAGTATCTTACTGGATTTCCAAAATAAAACATTAATAAATTTCTTAACTTAGACTGCCCCTTAACCACTCATTTCAAAGGAAACAACTAAAAGTAATCTGTAATTTAAGAGACTTAACTGATAATTATTGAAAATGTCTGGGATTATAGATATAATTAATTAGCCCGCTATTGGTACAATTAATTTGGGGTCTCCCTTTTCACCGGCAACAAAAGTCCACACCCTGTTTCTCACTCTTCAGTCACTTCAAGTTTTTCATTGAAAGCAAGAAAAAATGGCCCCTAAAACTGTACGAATCTCAGTTGGAAGCAGCGCCAACATTGATAATGAGGACGATCAGCAGCAGCAAATGAAGATGGGAACCCAGATACAAATGCTGCCAGAAGCCATTCAGGCAGAAATCCTCATCAGACTTACAGCTAAATCTGTGTTCCAATGCCAATCAGTGAGTAAACCTTGGCTTTCTATCATTGATAACCTCAATTTTGCTAGGTTCCATTTTGAAAAATCCTCCACTTGCCCTTTGCTTGTTTTTTATGATGGTTCTAACCGTAAGACCAAAATAATCATGCACTTGGTGGAAGGTGAAACAGTTGCGGACATTTATCCGGAACATGGAAAGCCCAAGCTAACGTCTAGAATGAACTTCTGTAATCTTGTGCAAGGTGTAAGAAGGAGGAGTTCTTTCCTCCCTTTGAATTGGAATTTCTCATCATGTGAAGGTTTGGTTTGCTCTACACGCCGTGGTGGTTATCCTTTTTTGATCTGTAATCCAATTACCCGAGAATATGTTTCTATTGGGTTTGAATGTGGAGAAACCATTAGAGCTGATGAAGTTTCTGTCTTCATTGGACTTGGTTTTAGTCGTGTAACTGAAAAATTTGAGCTTTTGAGGATGTCCAGGTGGAAAATTGACGACATTTATACTCCTTGGGGACCAGAATTACGCACTGTGGGCACTGCACTGTGGAAACGTGTAGTAGTTGAGTCTGATCATGGGATAGACTTCAAATGTGCGGTAGCACAGGTCATTTACGTGAACGGAAAAATATATTGGGCAACCTATGACCAACTATATATCTGTTGTTTCGATTTTGACAGGTTTGATTTTAAGGTTTTATCAGTACCTAGGACGGATTCCGCAAGTGAGGAAAGTGACTTTTTGACAAGAAACATGAGTTTAGGAGTGTTAGCAGGTTCCTTATGTTTGTCACTTATTACTCCGCGTAACGGGATTGTGGAGACATGGGTTATTGAAAACAGTAATGATGGCAGCAAGGCATGCTGGAATAAGCTCTTTGATCTTAGAACAGACCCTAAACAATTAAACCCTCCATTTTGGGGTTGTTATCGAATGATAAAGCATTTGGAAAGTGGGAAAGTATTAATGCATGACGCCGGAGCTACTTTTGTTGTATGTGATTTACACACAGCAACGGCCATGCGTCTTTGTGCTTTAGACTGTTATTACGTAAAGGAACTCAGGGCTAGTTTGCAATTTGAAGCACTACCTCATATACCTAGCCTTGTTTCACTTAAGGATTCCTTGGGAGAGTCCGTGAAGGTGTTGAAGGCTTCTTCAGTGGCTTCTTTAAGGTAAATATGTATGTTCTATTCATAAATATATAGATACAAGAGTCTCTAGTTAAACCTGTTATCAGTTTGCAATCAAGGTAGCGCGCAAGAAATAGCTCTGCATCAATTAATTTTCGCAATTATTAACCAACACATTGCACTCATGGAGATCACAAAATTTCAGAATTATCAATTATGAATATTTATAATTGGGAGAATGTTTTACTGTAGATGAGTATTGATTGCTGTGGCTTACTAGCTTTTTTGCAAATTGTTGGAAATATATTCCATGGGTTGTTAAAATATAAGTGAAAATAGATGAATACATACGATAGTCGGATGAAGAAGAAAAGAAAAAAAAAAAAAAAACCCAGATTTTGGCGCAGAGGCCAAATGGCCAAGTCTTGCGATCGCAAGGTACAAAATCATAGCCGGTGGGTTGTTTTCATTCAATTGATGATTTTAAACATAAGAATACATCCCAAAACAAAGGTGAGATAAAAAAAAAAAAAAAAAAATCATCAAATCAAACTCTAAATTCAGATTTTCATCTTTTATGTTCAAGTTTCAATGGCGTTTACAGAGAGATAGCTAGAGGGGGGCGGGGGTGGCGACCGCTCCCCCATCATTTTTCACCAGTCTACTACTCCTAGTTAATTTATAGTATATTTTTAAGTTTCGCACCTGCAACATTTTCCGTTCGCCCCAGCAAAATTTTTGAATTTTCTTTCAATTGTCAAATATTGACCCAATAACTTAAAGTCTAAAGCCCAATAATACAAAAGCTTTAGACTTAAATAGAAACATTACCCATTATTCAATTTTCAATTCATTCCAATGAATTCATTCAGCGAACTCTTAATTTAAAAATTTGACAATACTTTCCGATGTGTGCCAACTATTGACATTGGCCAAATAGAATGGAAGATGACTTTTTTGTCGAGTACCGTGCTTGTTTATATTATGAAGGAGATTGTTGAGACTTTTAAACAGATTTTCTTATTGACGATTTTGAAGATATGAGAACGAGGAGTGACCAATTTAAGGTGCCCAAGTTATCTCTACCATTTATTATATAGATAGGCAGTTTGTTTTTTGTCTTTTTGATGTCCATCTAATGTTCTTATTTATTTTAAATTTGCATAGCGTTAGATACATAGATGGGCATATTGTTTTTATATTGATAAATTGATTTTGTCTTCTTGGTCAATCAATTTAACTTGCCTATTTTGGTACTCAAAATCATCATTTTTCAATCCTCTTGGTTAAAAAAAAAAAATCGAGGGCGGACCCTCGGGGGGGCTCTCCCCTCCACCCCCTATATTTTCGCCTCTACAAGATTGAGATCTCGGCTCCATCCCTAACGGTGTTCTTGTTTGTGCTTGATAAGAAAACTTTAAAGACTTAATTAATCCTGAAAGCTTCTTGTAGGTTGATGCCATTAGCAATATCTACAATGAGAGGGGGGCAAAAACCGATTTTTAATCGTGTTTGAGCATTCAATTTTCGGATGATTTCCTTCTAATCTTGTGATTTACTTTGTATTTTAAATTTCATTAATTTTGTTTATATTTTCATTTTCTTATTGTGAATTTTAGACTCCACTCGCAAGATATATTTTCTAATAATCTAAATTGGTTATTGGATCCCACGGAGTTTGGAATTGAAAAGAAATGAAGATGGTAGCCTCAATAGAAGAAACCTTGTGGAAATAAATGCACTGCTTGATTTGATAAGTTGAAGTGAAGAAAGTTTGATAAATCCATTCATTTATTTAAAATAATGGGAAGTGTCTGGCATTGAAAACTAGTGATGTGTGGATTCATAAATTGGTTTTATCGCCACTGTGCCGTTTCTGTGAAGAAAAACTTAGAAGGTTTCTTTGGAACAAAACCAAAGCCACTTGGGGGTAATGGGTTGGGGGGGGGGGGGGGGGATGACACCAAAATAATGGGAAACTAGTAGAATTTTTAGCAGTGTGACAATGAGATCACTGCCTGTGGGAACACGTTAATTTGGGATAAATTTGGGTGTCAGTCCCGAAATGCATATATTGGATAATAGCAATTATATGTCTTCTTTTTCTATATCAGACAAAAACCATGTCACGTGGGTAGGTTGCATATAATCAACAAATTATTTCAATTTAACATGGAAAGAATAGTAATTCAAAATCTGATAATTAATTTTTACGGAAACAAAAAGTTTGGAAATAACCCTTGATAAAAGTAAATTAACGCTTAGTCCCATTCATATTCGGCATAAGAGCGCTCGATCAATGCGCTTTTATACACTCTTTCAAGGGTGGCTACTTCTAAGCAAACCTCATTGTTGTCTCTACACCCCTACCTCCTTTATACTGAGTGATCATTTAGGGGCCTTAGCTTCTTCATTATGTTTTATTATAGGAGTGGCTATTCAGATCCTATGGTTGCACATATATTTTTAAATACTACTATTAAGAAAAACCATTGTTGAAAAGATGGTTCATGCACCAACATGAAGAAAGCACGTAGAACAGTTGTGTGTTTGGACACACCAATCTTTTCCGATGTGGCTCTAGTCAACCAATGTGGTGCAGTCGAAAACTAGATCTAGGTCTATATTTCTTTAATGTAGTCAAATCTATATGGCTCAAATAAAGTTGTGTTATGGTAAAATCCTTAAATGCAGAACTATCTAGACTTTCACAAGAGGTGGAATAAAATTATTTATTCTACGGATGTAATTAATGATAGGATTGAACTTCAAAATAGTTTGCTATACTTTAAGTTTGAGAATAGTTGTTGTACTTTAAGTTTGAACCTAACCCAAAATATGGGGGGTTAGATTCACTGTGATAAAAATCATGATTAATCATTTGAACTAACAAAATCTATTTTCAAATGAATGAAATTATTGAAAAAATCTTGTATCCATCTCAAAGTGTGGAAGTAAGAATTTAAACTAAAATTGAGAATTGTTACTTAAAACAAATTTTGTTCATAACTTGGAATCCTGTTCTTTCAAATTGAATGAAAGAATTGCAAAATCAATTTCTTTAATCAAGTAGAGAAATTATTACTTAAAGAAGATAGATAGTTCTTTTGTTGATTGAAAGAATTTACGAATTTGAGTCTAGTCCAGAAATATGGGGTAGTGAAATTTTAGTCGTAACCCTTGTTTAGTTTGAATAAAAACCAGATCTAGTCTCAAGTCAAAGTTCACAATTAATTTTCACCACACATTTAATAGGTTCCACAGCTTTTCAATTATACATCTTATCAAGTTTTATCAATATCTATTAAAAATATTGTTTTAATAAACTTTAAACAAGTTTAAGAACTATTGTTTTGAAGTTTATAAAGTGCACAAAAATGGACTACAAAATATTGTAATAAATTTGACAAGCCTTATCAAATAATTGTGAAGTGATCGCATCTAATCAATCTATAGAACTCTAGACATATACATGTAAATTGAATCAAAGAGTGATTAAATTAATTGTGAGAATTCGAGATAATCTTGACTTAACTTCCTATAAAAATAAATCAATATAAGATCATAATCGAGTAGGATGCAGTGAAACTCCATTATAAAAATCCACCAATGACGGCTATCTTACCCGACTATAATAATAGGTATATCTCGGGTACAAAGGGTAATGATAAGTCATTCGATAAGTGGATACTGTTGGATCGATTTCACTCAAAAACACACTTTTATTAACTAAAACACTCAAACTCAAATATTACAACTTACTCTTCACACTCTCAAAGAAGCTATGCTTCTTGTTCTTCTTTCACTCACTTGATGATTTCAAATGAGAATGGGGAGGGCTATTTATAGGAAATACAAACCAATCCTAACCGTACAAATATTAAAAACAAAGATACATCCGACGATCAATATTTGATCATACCAACTCCCATCCAACAATCTACAATTAATCTTACCAACTACAATCTAGTGATTCTTATTCAATCTTGCCTACTACAAGAAACTTCCATGCATTGGGCTAATTGGATCACATAAAATGTTGGACTTGGACTCAATAAGATTTTGGGCCAAACAAGTTTATTTTCAACATCCCCCTTTAAACTTGTTTTATAACTCCAAGAGAATTTCTCAATCTGGTGAAATCTTCATACTTCAGTGACTTGGTGAAAATATCAGCAATCTGATCATGAGACTTCACATACTGTAGTTGCACATCTTTCCTTGCAATGCATTCCCTTATGTAGTGGTAGCGCGTGTCGATATGTTTACTTCTATCATGGAATACTGGATTCTTTGCTAAGGCAATTGCTGACTTGTTATCAACACAAATCTTGATTGGATCTTCTTGAGATATGTTTAAATCTTTCAGCAAATTTCTTAGCCAAACTGCATGGTAAACACACGAGGTTGCAGCTACATATTCAGCTTCACAGGTTGAGAGAGTGACAATTGGTTGCTTCTTTGACATCCAAGTAAAAGCAGTGTCACCCGTAAAGAACACGAACCCTGTAGTGCTCTTTCTATCATCTATATCTCCACCCCAGTCACTATCACTATATCCAACAAGTTTATACTCATTAGAAACTGAATAAAACAAGCCAAGATCAGTTGTACCTTTCAAATAGCGAAGAATTCTCTTTGCAGCTTTGAAATGAGTAGTTGTTGGAGATTCCATGTAGCGACTAACCAATCCAACTGAATACAGGATATCTGGCCTTGTACAAGTCAAATAACGTAGACTCCCAACCAAACTTTTGAATAATGTTGGATCTACTCTTTCACCTTCCTCATGCTTGGACATTTTGACTCCACATTCTACTGGGGTGCTTATCGGATTGCAATCATCCATTTTTAACTTCTTGAGTATCTCCTTCGCATAGCTTTCTTGGGAGATGAAGATACCTTCCTCTTTTTGTTTGACTTCAATGCCAAGATAGTATGCCATAAGCCCAATGTCTGTCATCTCAAACTCCTTAGCCATTGCTTTCTTGAATTCATCAAACAAGCTTGGACTGCTTCCAGTAAAGATAAGATCATCCACGTACAAGCACACGATCAAAATATCTGTATCTTTATTCTTGATATAGAGAGCATGTTCATATGGACTTTTGGTGAAGCCATTCTCCTGGAAGTACTTGTCGATTCGACTATTCCACGCTCTTGGTGCTTGCTTCAACCCGTAAAGGGCTTTCTTCAATTTTAAGACTTTGTCTTCTTGATCTTTCACTTCATAACCTGGTGGTTGTTGAATGTACACTTCTTCTTCAAGAACTCCATTTAGGAAGGCAGACTTTACATCCATTTGATGAATCTTCCATTTGTTCTGAGCAGCCAAAGAAATTATTAGTCTTATAGTTTCTAATCGAGCAACAGGAGCGAATACCTCATCATAGTCAATTCCAGCTCTTTGACTATATCCTTTTGCTACAAGTCTTGCCTTGTATCGTTCAATTTCTCCACTAGCATTCTTCTTCGTCTTGTACACCCATTTGACACCTATTTCTTGGTGACTTCTTGGAAGAGATGCAAGTTCCCATGTATCATTCTTCTTGATGGAATTGATTTCTTCATCCATCGCATTTCTCCACTTCTTTTCTTGTACAGCTTCTTCAAATTTCACTGGTTCACATTCAGCAAAGAGACAGAAAAGAGTAAGATTATCAAGCCTCTCGGTTACCTCATATATATCTTGGAGATTTCTTGTGCGTTCTTCATTTCTTTCATTTAAGAAAGATGGTGGAGAATTTCTATCTTCAGTTACTGTAGGTGAAGTAGGTGGTGTACTTGGCTCTCCTACTGCTTGCTCTTGCTCTATGATTGGTTGCTCCTCGTGCTCTTCTTCAAAGTGAGGAAAGAAGTTGTAGTCTTCTTTTTGGGTACTCCAATCCCAATTGTTTTCTTCATCGAACTCCACATCTCGACTAATGATGACTTTCTTATTTCTTTGATTGTATAGCTTGTAGCCCTTTGACTGTGTATCATAGCCAATAAAGATAAGTTTCTCACTTTTGTCGTCAAGTTTTCTCCGTATCTCATCCGGTACATGTCTGTATGCAATACTTCCAAATACTCGTAGATGGGATATTCCAGGCTTCCTTCCACTCCATGCTTCTTGTGGTGTCTTTCCCCATACACTCCTTGTTGGAGATCGGTTGGACAAATAGACTGCACATGAAACTGCTTCTGCCCAAAACTCCTTTGGTAGTCCCTTGCTTTTGAGCATGCTTCGTACCATGTCAAGGATGGTTCTGTTCTTCCTTTTTGCAACACCGTTCTGTTGGGGTGATCTTGGAATGGTTAGTGGACGTCTGATTCCATTTGCTTCACAAAACTCATGGAATTCTTTGGAAGTGTATTCTCCTCCTCGGTCTGATCGCATGGCTTTAATCTGGTAACCACTTTCTTTTTCTACTGCAGTTTTGAACTTCTGGAATGCTTCAAAAACTTCTGATTTCTGTTTTAAGAAATATACCCAGGTTTTTCTTGAAAAATCATCTATAAAGAGAAGGAAATAATTACTGTTACCACAAGAACTTGGCTTGATTGGACCGCATACATCGGTATGGATGAGCTCGAGTGGCTTCTTGGCTCTTAATTCTGACTGCTTTGGAAAACTCTTCCTGGACTGTTTCCCAAGTAAGCATCCTTTGCACAATTCATTTGGATGATTTATATAAGGTAAGCCTCTCACCATGTTCTTCTTGGATAATAGCTCCAATCCTCCAAAATTTAGATGCCCAAATCGAAGATGCCAAAGCCATGATGCATCTTTGTAACAAGTTTTAAGACACTTTGCAACATCATTTTCAATATTCAAGGGAAATAATCTATCCTTCGACATTTTCACTTTGGTTATCAATTTTCCTTGGTCATCTACTACAAAAATCCTATAATCTTTGGAGTAAAAATTATAGCCTTTCTCTAATAGCTGACCTAGGCTTAAGACATTGCTTTTCATATTTGGCACATGGTAGACACTTGAAATCATTTGATGTCTTCCAGCTTTAGTGCGAATAAGGATGTTACCTTTTCCCTTGACTGGTATTTTAGAGTGATCTCCAAACGAAACATTGCCACTTACTCTTTCATTGAGTTCTGCAAACATGCTTCCTTTTCCACACATGTGATTGCTTGCACCAGTATCTAGGTACCAAATACTTCCTTGGCCTCCGTCACTGTCTTTGTGTGCAAATAGCATTGTTCCATCAACCTCTTCTTTTGTTTCAACATAGTTAGCCTTCTCTTCGACTCCATTTTTTGGATTCCAACAGTTTGCTGCATAATGGCCATACTGTTTGCAATTGTAACATTGAACTTGAGATTTATCGTACCTCGAGTTTGAATTGCCTCTTCCACGACCTCTTGTCGAACTTTCTCCTCTTTCGTAATTACTGTTGAAATTGTTGTTATTGTAATTCCAACCTCGTCCACGACTATGACCTCTACCTCGTCCTCGGTCTCGGCCTCTTCCTCGACTATGTTGATTTCTGTTGTAGCCTCTGATTTCTTCTTTCTCTTTGAGTTGTGTGTTGAGCAGTTTTTCATTGATTCCTTGCCTTTTCTTATGCTTTTCTTCATAAGCCTGCAATGATCCTTGTAATTGCTCGATCGTCATTTCTTCTAAATCTTTAGTTTCTTCTATAGTCACGACAATGTACTCGAACTTTGGGTCAAGTGAGCGGAGTATCTTTTCTAGGATCCTTATATCTTCTAGTTTCTCACCGTTTCTTTTTAATTGATTAGAAACAGTCAAGACTCTAGAAAAAGATTCAGAAATCGACTCGGATGCTTTCATATGCAAGGATTCGAATTCACCTCTTAGTGTTTGAAGACGAACCTTCTTCACTTGTTCAGCTCCTTTGTAGGATGTTTGTAATTTATTCCATGCTTCCTCGGAAGTTTTTGCGCTTGAGATTTTCTCGAAACCATCATCATCTAATGCTTGATAGATGAGAAAGAGAGCCTTCTTGTCTCTTTTCCTTGAATCCTTCAATGAATCCTTTTGCACTTGAGTTTGAGTAGTTTCATCTTCGGGCTCACTGAAACCTTTCTCTACGACTTCCCAAACATCGTGTGCACCCAAAAGAGCTTTCATTTTGATACTCCAATTATCATAGTTGTTGTTTTTTAGTGTAGGTACTTGAAAGGAAGACATACCATTATTCGCCATTTATAGAAACTGAATTTGGAAATTCTGATCACACCGACGGATCCGGAATGCTGGAAAACGTCGGGGTAGTGTCTGACTCGGTTGAACTCGGTTTGAACTGGGTCTGACTCAGTATGACTCAGTGCACTGGATGAGTCAACTCGGTTCCGGGACAGCAACTTTGTGGAATGATTTGGGGCTCAAACGACTTCAGATTTGGCCGATTTTTGCACCGCTACTTTCCTCTCTTTGAGAGCTTCGATTTGATATGCAATGACGATATTTTTCCTTTTCCTATAACCTCTCTCTGATACCACTTTGTTGGATCGATTTCACTCAAAAACACACTTTTATTAACTAAAACACTCAAACTCAAATATTACAACTTACTCTTCACACTCTCAAAGAAGCTATGCTTCTTGTTCTTCTTTCACTCACTTGATGATTTCAAATGAGAATGGGGAGGGCTATTTATAGGAAATACAAACCAATCCTAACCGTACAAATATTAAAAACAAAGATACATCCGACGATCAATATTTGATCATACCAACTCCCATCCAACAATCTACAATTAATCTTACCAACTACAATCTAGTGATTCTTATTCAATCTTGCCTACTACAAGAAACTTTCATGCATTGGGCTAATTGGATCACATAAAATGTTGGACTTGGACTCAATAAGATTTTGGGCCAAACAAGTTTATTTTCAACAGATACATTGTCCTAAATTAAAAGTGTTGGTTGTTATAGTTGGAGTGTTGAGTTTTTAAAACTACTAATGAAATTCAGTACTGCAAGTATCTTTAAATGTAACAAAGATACTGGACAAATTTTACTTATATGAACTCCGAGGTGGAAGTGTTTCTCCAATAGAGAATTAGAGTTTCTCTATTAAAAAGTCATGAATAGAGTGATTGCAATGTCTTTTATGCACTAAACATTTCATGGAACAAATGAGGTGTCATTGATGGATTCTTGTCAAGAAGTTTCACCCCATCCTATAATATGTGTGTTGGATTGATGATTTTAGAAGTAGGAAAACATCCCAAAACTTAAGAGATATCAAATACACCAGTCACTATAATTAATATTACAAATATACCTAGGTTATTTATGATATTTTGTGATTGATTTCACTAAGGTATAAGTTCAAATCAAAAGAATTTTTTAAGAAATGAGATCTCGCTTTCCAATTCTAGAAAACAAAAAAAGATAAACCAATTCCCATGGAGTGACGGTATAAAATTGGCTATCATCGATAAACCTCTCCTTAGGCTAAGGAGTTGGATGCTCAAGAAGGGCTTGATAAATAAGAGTCAGTAACTATCCTTCACTACTAGAATCGGGACAAACAGGGGTGTTCAGCATTCTGGTCAGTCGAGCGATAGTCATCTCTAGCTAACGAATCCTAGCATCATATGCTGCGAATCGAGAATCGTCTGTACTAGTAGATCCTTATGGGGTGTTCAATGATGTTCCAGTGAAGTCGACAGAGGTAGCTGTGCCCTTTGGGGTCCGTCCTATGTCATATTCATGTCCAAGTCCAAATTTTCTAAATTTGGATTTATGTATGTTTGAACAAGTTGGAGATTGTTGGAAATATATTCCATGAGTTATTCAAATATAAGTAAAAATAGGTGGGCATGTATACCTACAATAGTTAGACGAAGAAGAAGATTAAAAAAAAAAAAAAAAAACCCAATCAGAGGCCTATGCGATCGCATAGGCCACGGGGGTAGCGATCAAGGGGCCCCAGATTTTGGTGTAGAGGGCAAATGGCTAGATCCTTGCAATCGTAAGATACAAAAACCATAACTGTAGGGATTTTTTTTTTTTTGGGATGAAAATCTGCCTTTTCATCAATAGATCATGTCTATTTGGACCTGATGATCCCTCACCTATATATATGTCTATATATACACACGTTAGATTGATGATTTTAAACATAAGAAAACATCCCAAAACATATGTGAGATAAAAAAATCATCAAATCAAACTCTAAATTCAGATTCTCTTCTTCTTTCAAGTTCCAATATTGGCCGGTGTTCTTATTTATGTTTAATAAGAATGCCTTAAAGGCTTGATTAATCCTCAAAGCTTATTGCTAGTTGATCCCTCTAGAAATATCTACAACGAGAGGGGTAATAATCACTTTAGGACAGCGATTTCAAATCGTATTTGAAACTTCAATTTCCAAGTGATTTTCTTCTAATCTTGTGATTTACTTTGTATTATAAATTTCATTATGTGTTCATTTTCATTTTCTTATTGTGAACTTCAGACTCCACTCTCCAGATATATATTCTAATAGTTCTCATGGCTCAATTGTTTTACAGTAAACCAAACACGATAAATAATGGTTGAGGTCAGTAATGAATAAGAAAACCTAGAAACTGGCAAGGAAAACAAGAGTTCTGTATACACCTTCAAATGATCTAAGGCCGTAAAATGGCAAGGCATGCATCAAGGTTAATGCTCGGATGATTTTAAAATGCTATTCATGTATCCCATTTTTGTAATGATGGAAATGATAACAATAAGACTTTGGGGGTTTTTTGTAGTTCTAGTTGTACAATAGAATTTTAGTTTTACTTTTCAAACTTTATGACTTTATTTTTTTATTTTTTATTTTTTTTAACTTAGTGTGATTCCAAGAATTCTTGAAAGGCCTACCACCTGCATTATTTTTATGCCCACTCATGTCATTGCTACATTACTAGTCCCGAATTACTATGTATAAGTTTTCTTGACTTAAAAAAAAATATGCTTGCATAAATGCCTCCAAATTACAGTTTCATTACTTGCGAGTTATGAGATGTGCATGCAAATCAGTGTGCCTTAGGGTAGTAGTGCATGTACTATATATCATTATGGAATGGCATTGAAAATTGATATTATCATATTATGGAAAGCTAGGTGTTTAGGTGTTCTACGTTGTACATTTAATCTAAATTACTCGTTATCTATAGATTTATTTACTAACGCCAAAAATTATTTGTTTTCAATCAGGTCATAATAACTACATATACATCTCAACTTGGCTCGGTAGCATTTAATGATGGTATGTATACATTTCTTTCTCATTTTTTATGCTTACATATAATTATCTAATTATTCTCATGTCAGTTTAACAATTTCTCAGATTATATTCCCAAAACTCGGAATTTCTGCGTAACCTCTCATCAATGTGAAGTAAAAAAAAATATTAGTAATTTTCACAACATTTTATAGATTGTCATAAATTTGATTATTTAGTTCTTTGACACAAAAATGGTGACTAGTAATCATATAACCAAATTTCAATTAATTATGTAGACAATGGTTTATTACATAAAAATTTTGAATTATGAAGAAATTTCTTAGGAGAATTGCTATCTGGTTAGTATCTTAGGATTTTGGAGACGCAAAATTCTCTACTTGGTATGCTGAGAAGGAAAAAAAAAATACTTAATAATCCACAATATTATCTACCAGTGAACTTTAAAGAAGAATGATTTGATATCCTCATTGAGCCCCTCTTGAAAAAGATTTACTGGTACATAAAACAAGTACTTCCCGTGTTCCTGACCTATATCATTATTTCTTGAGATTTCCTAGAATCTTATTTCATATCCTCATTTAGACCCACTTGAAAAAATTTGCGACTTAAAATATATCGTTGTTTGGATTGCAGTTTCTTATGGCTCCCTCATAGGCTTTAGTCATCTCTTTTCATGAGATTGAAGAAATCCCTTCTTCTTAAGTTCCATTTTCATGTGAAACTCAGAAATTTTTTTTTTTTTTTTTTTTCCCAATTCTTCCAGGGTTGGAGTTTGGATGAAGAGTTGCAGTACAGTTGTCACAGCATTGATTCTGTGATAGCTGTTGTTAGAGTTTTGGATTGTTAACTTTCAGTCATTGTCGCCAGTGTTATATTTCCTTTGTTATATGTTTATCACCGGTCCTGCTAATGCAGTGATGTCGTTGTAAGAATTTAAAACTTTATCCTCGTATTTTCTAGAATACCATTTGACACTGTTTTTAAGTTAATTTGAATGTTTTGTGGCTTGTCTAGTGGTTTTGTGTAGGTTAAAACCTCTGGTGGTTTTGTGTAGTTCCTTCCTGTTTTAAATGATGAAAGCAACATGTGATGACGGAAAAAAATTCTCTCTCAGTTTCACATTCACTATTATGTAATTGTCGTTTTTTGATTGCCCAAGTCATGATCTTGACAATAAATGAGCATAAATAAATCGCAAGATCTTCAAGAATTAAGAGTCTTGATAATTCTACAATATTGTCTGTGCAACCATAAGTATTAGATTTTTTTATGTAATTAACAATCCAATGAACAAACGGGCTCGTTTATAAAGTCCCAATTAGAGTTAAAATACATAGTTGAATTAGTTATATACTAGTATCGAACCCGCGCTATGCACGGAATTTCTATTCATGGTAATGATTTATAATTCATGAAAATATGTTGATTAGACAATCATATTAAATAAAAAGTATAGTACAAATAATATTATATTACAAAATATTATCGAATTTAAAATTATAAAAAAGACAACATTAATCAAAATAGAAAAAAATACCCCGCGTTTTAAAATTTGGAGCTTAATTAAATTTTTTACATTAAATTTGTTTTAATTTTATTTGTATCCATCACCAATTTCCTTTTTAGTGTATTTTTATTTTTAATCAAGTTTAATTTTTAATGTATTGATTACATATATTTTATAAAAACTACAACAAATACACAAAATTACATATTAAAGAAATGATAATATCTTGCACGGTGCTCAAGATATTTTATTTTTTAGAATTCATGAATATATATTAATCACACAATCATATTATCAAATAAAAAATTTAGGACAAATAATATTTTATTACAATATATTTTCGAATTCGAATTTTTTAAAAAGACAACACTAATTAAAATCGGAAACAAATACCCACTCGTCTTTAAAGTTGGCGCTTTATTAAATATTTTTTTTTTTGAATTAAATTTGTTTTAATTTTAATTTTTTTCATCAGCAATTTTCTTTTTAATGTATTTTAATTTTTGATTAAGTTTAATTTTTAATGTATTGATTACATATATTTTATAAAAACTTCTATATATATATATATATATATATAGACGCACACATACATAATACATATAAATATTAAAGAAATGATAATGTCTCGCACGGTGCTCAAAACATGTTTTTTTTTTTTTTTTTTTGAATTCATGAAAATATGTTTATTATACAATCATATCAAATAAAAAAATATAGTACAATTAATATTTTATCACAATAAATTATCGAATTCAAAAATTTTAAAAAGACAACACTAATCAAAATAGAAAAAAATACAACGCGTTTTAAAATTTGGCGCTTAATAAAATTTTTTGAATTTTATTTGTTTTCATCACCAATTTTATTTTTAATATATTTTAATTTTTGATTAAGTTTAATTTTTTAATGTACTGATTACATATATTTTCTAAAAATTTCTAAAAAAAAAAATTATACACACACACACACACACACACATACACACACACACACACATACATATATACACATTTATTACTAACTTTCATTTAATACCAACTTTAATTTAATACTAAAATTTAATAACAACTTTTCTTAATTACATTTAATACTTGTTTTTTTTTTTGGCAAAAGTTTCCTGATTTAGAAATAAATCCGGAAGGGAAAGTGTGTGCGTATATTGGTGACGGTTATCCTGTTATTATATATATAATATAAACCAACGCATCTTAAAATTTGACGCTTAATTTTTTTTATATTAAAATTTTTTTTAATTTTATTTTTTTCGTCAGCAATTTTCTTTTTAATGTATTTTAATTTTTGGTTAAGTTTAATTTTTAATGTATTGATTACATATATTTTATAAAAACTTCAATATATATATATATATATATATATATATATATATATATATATAGACACACATACATAATACATATAAATATTAAGGAAATGATAATATCTTGCACTGTGCTCAAAACATTTTTTTTTTGAATTCATGAAAATATGTTGATTATACAATATATCAAATAAAAAATATAGTACAAATAATATTTTATTACTATATATTATCGAATTCGAATTTTTAAAAAGACAACACTAATTAAAATAGGAAAAAAAATACTCACGCGTCTTAAATTTGGAGCTTAATTTTTTTTTAATTTTACTTTTTTTCATCAGCAATTTTCTATTTAATGTATTTTAATTGTTGATTAAGTTTAATTTTCTATTTAATGTATTTTTAATTTTTAATTTTTTAATGTACACACACACACACATACATAATACATATAAATATTAAAGAAATGATAATGTCTTACACGGTGCTCAAAACATTTTTTTTTTAAGTTCACGAAAAAATGTTGATTATACAATCATATCAAATAAAAAATATAGTACAAATAATATTTTATTACAATATATTATCGAATTCAAAAATTTTAAAAAGACCACTAATCAAAATAGAAAAAAATACAGTGCGTTTTAAAATTTGGTGCTTAATTAAAGTTTTTGAATTAAATTTGTTTTAATTTTATTTGTATTCATCACCAATTTTCTTTTTAATGTATTTTAATTTTTGATTAAGTTTAATTTTTAATATATTGATTATATATATTTTATAAAAACTCAATATATATATATATATATATATATATATATATATATATATATATATATAGACTCACACATACATAATACATATAAATATTAAAGAAATGATAATGTCTTGCACGGTGCTGAAAAAATTTCTTTTTTTTGAATTCATGAAAATATGTTGGTTATACAATCATATCAAATAAAAAATATAGTACAAATAATATTTTATTACAATATATTATCGAATTCGAAATTTTAAAAAAGATAACACTAATCAAAATAGAAAAAAATACAATGCGTTTTAAAATTTGGCGCTTAATTAAATTTTTTGAATTAAATTTGTTTTAATTTTATTTGTATTCATCACCAATTTTATTTTTAATGTATTTTGATTTTTGATCAAGTTTAATTTTTAATGTATTGATTATATATATTTTATAAAAACTTCAAAACACACACACACACACATTTATTACTAACTTTCATTTAATACCAACTTTAATTTAATAACATTTAATAACCACTTTTCTTAATTAAATTTAATACTTTTTTTTTCTTTCTTTCTCTTTTTTTTTTTTTTGGCAAAAGTTTCCTGATTTAGAAAGAAATTTGGGCGGGAAAGTGTGTGCGTAAAATGGTGACGGTTATCCTATTATTATATATATAATATTATAATATAATATAATATAGATATAGATATAGATATAGAATATAGATATCGATTTGAGTTCAAGAAGATCAAAGAAGTGTTGAAGAAGACTTGGGATGAGATTGAAAATCAAAGAAGAATAAAAAACTCTCAAAGATTATGATGAATATTTTCAGTCAAAGGTTGAGACCTAGTTTTCACATAAAAAACATTCGAATTTGGAAATTACTACTTTCAGAACAATGGTAGAATGTTGAGTTAGCTTTCCAATGCAAATTTAGTCACCTAAATTGGATATCGAGAGACAAATTTATGATTGAATGAAGACACTAGAATTATGCTCGATTTCCACTCGAGCGGTTTTAATAGTTTTTGAGCGCTCGAATTCTGCTCGGCGTGCTCTCTAGCGGTCGAAACCTATTTTACGCCTTAATACGCGCTTTTCAACAGTTTTATTCGACTCAAACACTTTCAAATCTTTTCCTATTTATATCCAAGCCCTAGCACGAATTTATTATGGTTGTTTCATTAATTGTGTCTAAATTGTATTCCATATTCTTTATACATTCCTGAAGATCAAAGAACACTTTCTACAAAACTAAGGATGCAACAGTGTCTGTTTTCAAAAACTGGATCACCTTAGTTCAAAATTTGAAAGGAAAAAGAGTCAAAACTATTAGAACTAATAATGGTTTAGAATTTTGTAACCAAGAGTTTGATTCTTTTTGTAGCACCTTAGGTATTCTTAGGCATAGGACTGTTGCCTATAGTCCACAGCAAAATGGGGTTGCTGAAAGGATGAATAGGACACTCCTAGAAAGAACTAGGTGTCTCTTACTTGATTCCAATTTGCCTAAAAAATTTTAGGGTGAACCAGTCAAAAGTGCCTCTTATCTGATAAATCTTTCCCCTTGCAGTGCCATTGATTTTAAAATTCCTGATCAAATCTGGAATAATTATCTTTCTGACTTTTCAAAATTAAAAGTTTTTGGGTGTGTTGCCTACTCACACCTAAATCTAAACTTGACTCCAGATCTTTAAAATGTGTTTTCTTGGGTATGGAGAAGGGGTCAAGGGTTATAGATTATGGGTCAGGGAACAGGGAGGTTATAGGGTCATTTTAAGTAGGTCTGTGATTTTTAATAAAAATGTTTTTTCCCGTAAAGATGAAAAATTACTTGATCCTCTTAAAGAAAAGGGTTTTTACAACTTCTGAGCTAAGTGCAGACCACTTAGGTGATGAAAATGGTCTGCCCAATACTCAGTTTCAGGTGGAGCAACCCCCACAGTCTCCAAATGTCATTTTTGAACCTGAACCTGAACTTGCTGACACTGATCCACAACCTGGTGATATCCCTGAAGCTGAAACAGACTTAGAAAATTATCAACTAGCTATGGATAGACCTAGAAGAGAGATCAAACCTCCTCTTAGGTTTGAGGATCCTGATTTTGTGTCTGCATTCACTTATTCTGATCATTTAATGTTTGAACTTGAATCTTTTGAAGAACCTGTTTCTTTTAAAGATTCCAAACTTTGGCTTGCAGCTATGCAAGATGAGATGGACTTACTTCTGAAAAATGGTACTTGGATTTTAGTCAATAGACCTGTAAATAAAAGGATAATTGACTGTAAATGGATTTTTAACTTGAAAGAAAGCGAGTCTAAGGACATGAAAACTGCACAATTTGATTTAGAACTTGAGCAAATGGATGTGAAAATTGCTTTCTTTTGTGGTTACTTAGATGAAACAATTTATATGCATCAACCTAAAGGTTTTGAAAAAGGCAGAAATTCTGATTTGGTTTGTTTGTTGAAAAAATCTTCATATGGCTTGAAACAAGCCCCTAGGCAGTGGTATAAGAGATTTGATTCTTATATCCAAAGCCTCAATTTTCAGAAAAGTAAATATGATTCCTAGTTTTACTTTAAACTTGGTAAAACTGATTTTATTTACTTACTTTTTTATGTGGATGACATTCTTATTGATGGGCCTAATATGCATAACATAAATGATCTTAAAGGTAAACTGCATTCTGAGTTTGTGATGAAAGACATAGGAAATGCTAAAAGGATACTTGGAATGGATATTTTTAGGGATAGACAATCTGGAAAATTGTTTTTAAACCAAAAACATTACATTGAAAAGGTTTTAAACATATTTTGTTTATCTGAATCTAAATCTGTGTCTTTGCCTTTGCCTGCACATTTTAAATTGTCTGTTGCACATTGTCCTAAGACTGATGATGAAGTGCTTAGAATGAAGAATGTGCCCTATTCTAGTGCAGTTGGATCTGTTATGTATTTGATGGTCTGTTCCAGACCTGATATAGCTTTTGCAGTAAGTGTCTTAAGCAGGTTTATGAGCAATCCTAGTGAGTTGCACTGGGAAGCCATGAAATGTCTTCTGAAGTATTTGAAAGGTTCTGCTAGACTTAGTCTAGTATTTTCTAAAACCAAAAATGATTTCAAGCATAAAGGTTTTGTAGATTCTGACTTTGGAGGAAATGTTGATAATAGGAAATCAACATCCTCTTACTTTTTTACTTTATATTCTTCCTGTATTAGCTGGAAATCCCAGCTACAAAAATTGGTTGCTTTATCATCCACTGAGGCAGAATACATAGCTGCCACATATGCTGTTAAGGAATGCATGTGGTTAAAAGGGTTATTAATCAAAATAGAAAAAAATACCCCGCGTTTTAAAATTTGGAGATTAATTAAATTTTTTACATTAAATTTGTTTTAATTTTATTTGTATTCATCACCAATTTCCTTTTTAGTGTATTTTTATTTTTAATTAAGTTTAATTTTTAATGTATTGATTACATATATTTTATAAAAACTACAACATATACACAAAATTACATATTAAAGAAATGATAATATCTTGAGCGGTGCTCAAGATATTTTATTTTTTAGAATTCATGAAAATATATTAATCACACAATCATATTATCAAATAAAAAATTTAGGACAAATAATATTTTATTACAATATATTATCGAATTCGAATTTTTTGAAAAGACAACACTAATTAAAATAGGAAAAAGATACCCACTCGTCTTAAAAGTTGGCGCTTAATTAAATTTTTTTTTTGAATTAAATTTGTTTTAATTTTAATTTTTTTCATCAGCAATTTTCTTTTTAATGTATTTTAATTTTTGAATAAGTTTAATTTCTAATGTATTGATTACATATATTTTATAAAAACTTCTCTCTCTCTCTCTCTCTCTCTCTCTCTCTCTCTCTCTCTCTCTCTCTCTCTCTCTCTCTCTCTCTCTCTCTCTCTCTCTCTCTCTCTCTCTATATATATATATATATATATATATATATATATATATATATATATATATACAGACGCACACATACATAATACATATAAATATTAAAGAAATGATAATGTCTCGTACGGTGCTCAAACATGTTTTTTTTTTTTTTTTTTTTTTTTTTTTTTGAATTCATGAAAATATGTTTATTATACAATCATATCAAATAAAAAAATATAGTACAATTAATATTTTATCACAATAAATTATCGAATTCAAAAATTTTAAAAAGACAACACTAATCAAAATAGAAAAAAATACAACGCGTTTTAAAATTTGGCGCTTAATTAAATTTTTTGAATTTTATTTGTATTCATCACCAATTTTATTTTTAATATATTTTAATTTTTGATTAAGTTTAATTTTTTAATGTATTGATTACATATATTTTATAAAAATTTAAAAAAAAAAAAAAAAAAATTATACACACACACACACACATACACATACATATATACACATTTATTACTAACTTTCATTTAATACCAACTTTAATTTAATACTAACATTTAATAACAACTTTTCTTAATTACATTTAATACTTGTTTTTTTTTTTTTTTGGCAAAAGTTTCCTGATTTAGAAAGAAATTTGGAAGGGAAAGCGTGTGCGTATATTGGTGACGGTTATCCTATTATTATATATATAATATAAACCCACGCGTCTTAAAATTTGACGCTTAATTTTTTTATATTAAATTTGTTTTAATTTTATTTTTTTCATCAGCAATTTTCTTTTTAATGTATTTTAATTTTTAATGTATTGATTACATATATTTTATAAAAACTTCAATATATATATATGTATATATATATATATATATATATATATATATATATAGACACATACATAATACATATAAATATTAAAGAAATGATAATATCTTGCACTGTGCTCGAAACATATTTTTTTTGGAATTCATGAAAATATGTTGATTATACAATCATATCAAATAAAAAAAATAGTACAAATAATAATTTAATAAAATATATTATCGTAAAAAAGACAACACTAATCAAAATAGAAAAAAATCCCCACGGGTCTTAAAATTTGGCGCTTAATTTTATTTTATTTATTAAATTTGTTTTAATGTATTTTAATTTTTGATTAAGTTTCATTTTTAATGTATTGATTACATATATTTTATAAAAATTTCAATATATATATATATATAGACGCGCACATACATAATACATATAAATACTAAAGAAATGATAATGTCTCGCACGGTGCTCAAAACATTTTTTTTTTTTTTGAATTCATGAAAACATGTTGATTATACAATATATCAAATAAAAAATATAGTACAAATAATACTTTATTACTATATATTATCGAATTCGAATTTTTAAAAAGACAACACTAATTAAAATAGGAAAAAAATACTCACGCGTCTTAAATTTGGAAATTAATTTTTTTGGATTAAATTTGTTTTAATTTTACTTTTTTTCATCAGCAATTTTCTATTTAATGTATTTTAATTGTTGATTAAGTTTAATTTTTAATGTATTGATGACATATATTTTATAAAAACTTCAACACACACACACACACACACACACACACACACACACACACATACATAATACATATAAATATTAAAGAAATGAAAATGTCTTACACGGTGCTCAAAACATATTTTTTTTAAGTTTATGAAAATATGTTGATTATATAATCATATCAAATAAAAAATATAATACAAATAATATTTTATTACAATATATTATCGAATTCGAAAATTTAAAAAAGACCACTAACCAAAATAGAAAAAAATATAGTGCGTTTTAAAATTTGTTGCTTAATTAAAGTTTTTGAATTAAATTTGTTTTAATTTTATTTGTATTCATCACCAATTTTCTTTTTAACGTATTTTAATTTTTGATTAAGTTTAATTTTTAATGTATTGATTATATATTTTTTATAAAAACTCAATATATATATATATATATATATATATATATATATATATATATATATATATATAGACTCACACATACATAATACATATAAATATTAAAGAAATGATAATGTCTTGCACGGTGCTGAAAATTTTTTTTTTTTTTTTTTTTTTTTTGAATTCATGAAAATATGTTGGTTATACAATCATATATCAAATAAAAAATATAGTACAAATAATGTTTTATTACAATATATTATCGAATTCGACATTTTAAAAAAGACAACACTAATCAAAATAGAAAAATATACAATGCGTTTTAAAATTTGACGCTTAATTAAATTTTTTGAATTAAATTTGTTTTAATTTTATTTGTATTCTTCACCAATTTTATTTTTAATGTATTTTGATTTTTGATCAAGTTTTATTTTTAATGTATTGATTATATATATTTTATAAAAACTTCAAAATACACACACACACACACGCAGATACACATTTATTACTAACTTTCATTTAATACCTACTTTAATTTAATAACATTTAATAACCACTTTTCTTAATTAAATTTAATACTTTTTTTTTTCTTTCTTTCTCTTTTTTTTTTTTTTTTGGCAAAAGTTTCCTGATTTACAAAGAAATTTGTGCGGGAAAGTGTGTGCGTAAAATGGTGACGGTTATCCTATTATTATATATATAATATTATAATATAATATAATATAGATATAGATATAGATATAGATATAGAATATAGATATAGATTTGAGTTCAAGAAGATCAAAGAAGTGTTGAAGAAGACTTGGGATGAGATTGGAAATCAAAGAAGAATAAAAAACTCTCAAAGATTATGATGAATATTTTCAGTCAAAGGTTGAGACCTAGTTTTCACATAAAAAACATTCGAATTTGGAAATTACTACTTTTAGAACAATGGTAGAATGTTGAGTTAGCTTTCCAATGCAAATTTAGTCACCTAAATTGGATATCGAGAGACAAATTTATGATTGAATGAAGACACTAGAATTATGCTCGATTTCCACTCGAGCGGTTTTAATAGTTTTTGAGCGCTCGAATTCTGCTCGGCGTGCTCTCTAGCGGTCGAAACCTATTTTACGCCTTAATACGCGCTTTTCAACAGTTTTATTCGGCTCAAACACTTTCAAGTCTTTTCCTATTTATATCCAAGCCCTAGCACGAATTTATTATGGTTGTTTCATTAATTGTGTCTAAATTGTATTCCATATTCTTTATACATTCCTGAAGATCAAAGAACACTTTCTACAAAAGATGGATTCATTTATTTTCGAGATATATACAAACATATGTTAGGAAAACTTTATTGTTCCTAATCTAAAATACCCGCTTCCTCAACATATCAATGAAGGTACTCTCTCAACTGAAAATTTTTGAAGTTGTTGGAGGTTGAGGAATGTTAGAATTGAAGATTCTTGGGTTATCCACTTGAAAGAGACAACGGTACAAGATTAGGAAGCTGAAAGAGTGAACAACAGTATCTTAGGGTTTGTAGGGGCAGATTGAAAGGGCTAGTAGAGTTCCCTCAACAGACAAATCTAACTGTAGTGGAGGTAATTGGCTTGGTCCTGGAGTTTTTTTCATGTTGGGTTTCTCCGTCCTCATATTTTCCATTAATTATTTATTAATTTTATATTACAAATTGTGGTAATTCAACTTAAGATAATTGGACTTGTTTGCTTAATCATCTAAAAACAATTAAAAAGTGACGCGTTTATTTTAATTGTGTCAATTCCGCACTAATATCGAACAATTAGGGGTAACCCAGATCTTTCAATAAGATACATAAAGGATCATTAGTACATGAAGTTCCGAATGGTAAATGATGTCAAAGCCTACTATTATTTTATTTTTTTTCCCGACGAAGAAGAAGTTCTCATCAGATTGATCTAAAGTTACACGATCAAGAATGAAGCTAGGTAAATTTCCAGTCCAAACCGAGTCATCAAGGGTTATATCTTATAATGGTCTCCAGGGCTATTGCCTGAGCTACACAATTAACTTTTTGCTGAACTAATACACTATCTAAGTAGGAAAAGACATAAGCAAGTGAGTATGCCAGCATATCTTCACTCAAGTTTAATATAAAGAACATGATGACAATGTAGCCTATTTTCACTTAACCTAGTTTTCCAAAATATTTCTTTTATCATTCTTCCAAGTACGTGGGAAAGGTGAATTAATTCACTGCCCTTTATTTCATTTTCTTACAGTACAAAAAACCAGGCATCAATGACAAGATTATGTTGCAAAGTTTCAGTCAAAAGAATGGTTGGTAAAACTTCTGTTTAGTGATGCTCAGTGGTAATTTGTATAATCATTCTCAATTTTATTCATTTTTGAAATTACCTGTTCAAGCTTCTTAGAAATTTCAGAATAAAGATAAACAGAATGGAACTTATGCTTTCAAAATGACCACTCTTAATCTACTTCAAAAGAATCATATCCAACATAACCACACATGCATGGCAAGCTTTTTCTTCAGTTTTATAGTTTGCTTATTGTTACTTTTATTTTAAATAAATGTAGCAATATAATGACAGTTATGCCTGCAGAAATATTATAAATATTGCAGGTTGGTGTTCATGTCATCATTTAAACACCGAATTTAACAAGAGTGAAAATTACTACTTGTGCAAATAGAGCTAAACGTTAGAGACTCATGAAATTAAAGTGTAATACAGCCTTACTAATTTATTAAGCTTGCTAATCCGCCCTTGAATAATAATAATAATAATAATAATATTATTATTATTATTATTATTATTATTATTATTATTATTATTATTAAATGTAGCAATGTAATGACAGTTATGCCTGCAGAAATATTACAAATACTGCGGGTTGGTGTTAATGTCATCATTTAAACACCGAATTTAACAAGTGTGAAAATTACTACTTGTGCAAATAGAGCTAAACGTTAGAGACTCGTGAAATTAAAGTGTAATACAGCCTTACTAATTTATTAAGCTTGCTAATCCGCCCTTGAATAATAATAATAATAATAATAATAATAATAATAATAATAATAATAATAATAATAATAATAATAATATTATTATTATTATTATTATTATTATTATTATTAAATTCCTTTAGTTTAATTGGGTTAATATGAATTAAGATGAACATTCTTTGTACCTTCAAATTCTCTTTTCCTAAATATATCCTAGGATTTTCGGAAATTTTAATACTATCCAAATCACCAAATCTCTCTCAAAAACTCTCTTTGAGATCTTTTTGTGAACTTTTTACTAGTATTCATGACCATTTTAAATATCTATTTGAATAAGATGATGTGAACCTTTTTCATTTAATTTTCAGGGTATGATTATTAATGAGTGTTTAAATGAGGTCTTATTTTAATTTCTTAATCTCATTTACTATCATTGGAGGGATTATTATTATTATTATTATTATTATTATTATTATTATTATTATTATTATTATTTTAAGCTTCGTTAAATTGAAGGAGATTCGCATAAGCAATCACCACTTGCATCAAATCTGGAGTCTATGATGGAAAAGGAAGAATTGAAGGTGATTGTGCTATTTTAAAATTCGACTATATTGCAGTACTTTGAGTTTGGAATATGTAGCATTTAGTTGAGTGAAATTTACATAGTTTTGCAATGGCGTTTGGTTTCATGTTTAGGCAATAATTGGAAACCTGGAAGGAGATGAAAGTGGATTTTTAGTTTGATACTAATTTTGGCTTGAATTCATGGAATTACATTTAAATCTAAACTTGATATCGACTTAACATTCGATAAGTTCTTTCTTTTGATAATTACAAAGGTTTCTCCTTTACTTATACGTTGCCTTTAATTTATTGCTTTCTTTTATATATCTTCATTAAATATCTTAATGAAACCTTTCATTCAAAATTAATTATATTTCCATTTGGCTGGATATTGTGGATTTCATTTGGCAATGATACTTTAAATAGTGTGTTTTTATTTTTTATTATTTTTATTTCCTTTTTTTTTCTTTCTTTCTTTTTTGGTGGCATGAGGAAAGAGTAGGGATTATAAGATTCTTCCTCGTGCTCGGAAATCAAACAAAAGTTTTGGGTTTTTTTTTTTAGAAATTTGTTGATATATATTATATGGATCAAACCAAGATGAAATATCGTTGTAAGCAAGTTTAAATTTAGATTCGATTGAAGATTGCCATAATTATTACAAAATGTGAATACAAATGTTTGCAATTCAACTGCTGATTTGTCTATCATCACGTAATTTCTTTTAATTTATCATTAAGTGACATTAGTATGTAGTTTAAAGATACTCTAAAATTACTCAATATTTCAAGTGTCAATTATATTAATCAAAGTTTTCTAATTATATATTGAACTATTATTATTTAAATGTTTGAATAAAAAAATCTAACACCTAAGTTGTAAAATCGTGTACATTTCACCTTTCACATAATAGTTTTAATAAAAATTCACATGCAATTGAAATAAGTTAATCTTCATTGCAAATCATAGAGTTTTTATAAAGTTTTGTTATCTGCTACGATGATGATAATTTTCCTACCGCGGTAGGTATTTTTATTTTCAATCTCTAAGTTGAAAATTTAAACAAATTTCTTATTTTTTGAATACAGCATGTTAACCATTTATTTTCAAATGGAGAAAACTTTGTAAATTGTAACTAGAGGAACTTAATTGACAACAATTGAAAGGTTCTGGGATACTGGAGATAATTAATTAAATTAACCTTAATTGAGTGAAATGGACAATAATGACATTATCAACCCATTATTTCATGTTTATGTCATTGCATTTTCCATTTTCACCGACAAGGAAACTGCACAGCCTTTCTGAACGCTTGTCACTTCAAAATTTTCGTCAAAAACAAGAAAAATGGCCCTGAAAGGAATTAAATTCTCTGTTGGAAGCAGCAGAAACAACGACAATAAGGAGAATGGTCGGCTGCAGAAAATGATGAAGATCGGAGCTCAGATTCAAATGCTGCCGGATGCCATTCTGGAAGAAATCCTATACAGACTTGCAGCAAAATCTTTGTTTCAGTGCAAATCAGTGCCTTGCCCTCTGCTTGATTTTGAGAACCAATCTGGTTATAAGACCGAGATTATCATGCACTTAGTGGAAGGCCAAACTGTCGCCGACGTTGATCCGGAACATGGAATGTCTAAGCTAACATCTAGAATGGACTTCTGCTTCTCCGATATCGTGCAAGGTAAACAAAGGAGGAGCTCTTTCCTCTCTTTGAACTGGAATATCATGTCATGTGAAGGCGTGGTCTACTGTACACGCCGTGGCTGTTATCCATTTTCGGTCTGTAATCCGGTTACTGGAGAATATGTTTCTATTGGTAGTGAATATGGAGAAAAAATTAAATCTGATGAAGTTTCTGTCTTCATTGGCCTTGGTTTCAGTCATGTAACTGAAAAATTTTAGCTGTTGAGGATGTTCGAAACTTAACAACATTTATACTCCTTGGGGACCAGAATTACGTACTGTTGGCACTGCACCATGGAGACGGGTTGGGGATGTGTTTGATGAGATAGACTTTGATGTTTGCGAGGTAGCACACATCATATATGTGAATGGTGCAATATATTGGACGACTAATGGGAAACTATATGTCTGTTGTTTCAACTTTGATACGTTCGATTTTCAAGTTGTATCAGTGCCTAAAATGGAATCCACGAGTAAGAAAAATATGCTTTGGAAAACGACCATAACTTTAGGAATACTAGCAGGTTCCCCATGTTTGTCCCTCTTTTGTCGGCATAACGGGTGTTTGGAGACATGGGCTCTTAAAAATAACGGAGGCAACGAGGCATCTTGGAATAAGCTCTTTGAACTTAAAACCAGCCCTACACCCATCCAACAGCCAATATTAATACGTATTCTTACAAAATGATAAATTATTTGGAAGATGGGAAAGTATTATGTAGGATCTTTACCTTGATTTACAATCAAGAATACCAAGAATAATCTTCCAAGAATACCAAAAACAATGAATTCAATTATCGACCGAAATATAGGCTCACAACCATACCATTGGGAAACCAAAATCATGCACTCTCTATCAAAAACCAAGAAAATAAATGCCCTTTTTCTATAATGAAGAAAAATCCAAGTTCGAGAAAACTAGAACCCTTTTTCAAGAGAAAATGCACCACACTTTTTAGAAAAACTTGTTGCACCTTTTTAATAAAACTTGACCACCTTTTGTAAAAATACCCAAGTCCAAATCAACTTGTAAAAACATTTGACAAATTTATGCAACTATTAACACTAGTACAAAAAAGCATAAAAAAAAATGGGGAAAACACGTCGGTTTTTCAAAAAATCGACGTGTAAAAAAGGACGGTGTCATTTTCGTAATTAAAATTTAGGAACAAGCGTCGGTTTCTATTTTAAACCGACTCGCAAAGTTGGGCCGGCCGACTTTGCGCGTTGGTTCAAAAAAAAACCGACGCGAGAAACATGGTTTCTCGCGTCGGTTCCCCTTGAACCGGGTTTCTTGCGTCGGTTCAAGGGGAACCGGTTTTTTGTTGAACCGAATCCCATTCTTAAAAAAAAAAAATTCCCGATAATTTCATATACACTCTCGCGCCTCTCTCTCTCTCTCTTTCACTCTTACGATTTTCCCTTCTCATTTTGGGATTTTCTTCCACTCTCCACCATCGCCACGAAGCCGGACCTCCACCCCCCGCCGCCACCTCCACCGCTCGGCACTCCTCTACCGCCGCCACCTCCTACATTGTAAGACCTGATTCTCATTTTTGTATATATGTATATATGTATATGTATATGTGTCAATAGAATTATATATTTGTGTGTATATATATATGTGTGCGCGTGTATATATATTTGTGTGTGTGTGTGTGTGTGTGTGTGTGTGTATGCGGCTTGTGTATATATTTGTGTGTGTGTGTGTGTGTGTGTGTGTGTATTTGTGTGTGTGTATATATATATATATAGATATGTATGTATATAAGCCTCTGTGTGTGTCTATATATATATATATATATATATATATATATATATATATATATATATATATATATATATATATCTATATATATATATGTGTATATTTGTTATTATATAAATATATTTAATTACATGTTAATATGTATAAATGTGTTAATTAAATTTTAATATATATAAATTTGGGTGTTAAATTTATATTGTTGATTTTAAGTTAGTAGATAGATACATTTTAATATTTTAATTATTGGAGTTGAAATTATGAGATATTAAGTCATGAAATCTTAGCTTGACTTTTTAGGAATTGAGAATGGATTTCAGATTAAACTTGGAGTAGTTGATGATGTTGAAGTTTGATTGAAGTTGTATTTGATTTTTGAATATGTCGAGGTTGAATATTTTGGTTTATTGTGGCATTTTGATTCTTCCTACAGGTTGGCTAAGTCCAATTTATAGGGGAGGTTCTGTCTAAATTTTTGTAGAATTTTGTAAATAAAAAATGAAAATTATAGTTTAAAGTGATTTTCACTATTACAGAATTGACCATACTAAATAAATAATTACATAAAACATAATCATTGTAACAAAATTACGAAGTTTCCAACCTAAAAAAGTATCGTATTTGATTTCAAATATTAATATATAGTTGGTTTAAGGATGTATCATGAAAAATATTTACTCAAAACTAATAAAAAATTTTAATTGTATCTTCACATATAGGTCATTGATATGGATCGGGGTTGGATGTATGGCAGACGTAATAGACATGAATATGTAAAAGGTATTAAAGAGTTTATGAAATGTGCAGATGAAAACAAGAGAAAGAAATGTGAAACAATGATTTTGTGTCCTTGTTACGATTGTAAGAATTTGAGAAAGTTTCGTAGTTTTGATCAAGTGAAGAGTCATTTGATTCGTCGTTGGTTTAAGGAAGGTTATACACGATGGATATGGCATGGTGAGAGTATGCTTCCCAAGATAAGCACTGGTGATGATGTTGGTGATCAGCAGCAGAATAATTCAAGTAATATTTGTGAGAATGATTTGGAAAATGACGAGAATGATATGATAGACGAAATGATGCGTAATATACAAGGGGAATACATTGAAAAGCCTCGTGTATTAGATAACTTGTTCAACGAGTCTGAGAAGCCTTTGTTTTCTGGTTGTAATAAATTCACTAAATTGTCTGGTGTACTAAAATTGTATAACTTGAAAGCAAGCAATAGGTGGAGTGATAAGAGTTTCACGACATTATTGGGTCTGTTACGAGAGATGCTTCCGGAAGATAACAAACTTCCTAGTTCAATTTACGAGGCAAAGAAATTGTTGTGCCCGATGGGTATGGAGATTGAGAGGATACATGCATGTCCAAATGATTGTATATTGCATCAAAATGATTACAAGGACTTGCATGTCCAAAGTGTGGGGCATCA
Organism: Ligustrum vulgare; assembly: GCA_963555705.1. Classification (NCBI taxonomy): domain Eukaryota; kingdom Viridiplantae; phylum Streptophyta; class Magnoliopsida; order Lamiales; family Oleaceae; genus Ligustrum; species Ligustrum vulgare. The sequence continues at coordinate 2,420,065 of OY743190.1, forward strand.
CGATATAAACGGAAGAACGTGAATGATAATTGTGGTGATAAGAAAAGCCCTCCGGCAAAGGTGTTATGGTATTTACCTGTAATACCAAGATTTAAACGTTTGTTTGCCAATGCAAATGATGCAAAGAACTTGCGGTGGCATGTCGATGGGAGAAAAGAAGATGGAAAACTAAGACACGTGGCTGATTCTTCTCAATGGAGGAATATTAACAGGTTGTTTCCCGAGTTTGGGGGCGAAGATAGAGATCTTAGGCTGGGACTATGTACAGATGAGATGAACCCACACGGTAATATGAGTAGTTGAAATAGTATTTGGCCGGTTCTTTTGACTATTTACAATCTTCCTCCTTGGTTATGTATGAAGCGCAAGTATATCATGTTATCTTTGTTAATATCAGGGCCCAAACAACCGGGTAATGACATAGATGTTTATCTAGCCCCACTAATTGAAGATTTAAAACTGTTGTGGGATGAAGGCGTGTCTGTATTTGATGCATATACTCAGATGAATTTCACCTTACGTGCTATGATATTTTGCACCGTAAATGATTTTCTAGCTTATGGTAACTCGTCGGGTTATACTAACAAAGGACCTAAAGCATGTCCCGTTTGTGAAGAAGACATGATTGATCTTTGGTTGAAAAACTGCAAGAAAAATGTCTTTATGAGTCATAGAAGATTTCTCCCTACTGACCACCCTTATCGCAAGAAGAAAAAGCCATTCAATGGAAAAATCGAGGCTCGAACAGCTCGCTTACCATTAACAGGAGGTGAGGTATATGAACGAGTTAAAAATTTTGATGTTTCGTTTGGAAAAACTTTTAAGCCTACTCAGATGAGTCTTTGGAAGAAAAGGTCCATATTCTGGGATCTACCATATTGGCAACACTTATTTGTAAGGCATTGTCTTGATGTAATGCACGTGGAGATGAAAGATGGTATTAAAGTCAGGAAGGACATGGTAGAAATGGGGATAAGGGATCAATTAGCACCGCAAGAGTCGGAAAAGCGTACTTATTTACCCCCAGCTTGCTATACTTTTTCGAGAAAAGAGAAAACAAGTTTTTGTGAGTACTCATCAAACATCAAACATTAAAAGTCTTGTGTCGATGAAGGACTAAAAATTGGTCGGTATGAAGTCTCATGATTTTCATGTCGTAATGCAACAATTGTTACTAGTTGCAATTCGAGGCATTCTCCCAAAACATGTTAGACATGTCATTATAAAACTTTGTTTTTTCTTCAATGCAATTTGCAGCAAAGTTATTGATCTGGAGGAGTTGGATGATTTGCAGGCAGATATTTTTATCACTCTATATCAATTTGAAATGTATTTTTCGCCATCATTTTTCGACATTATGGTGCACTTACTTGTTCACTTGGTGAGAGAAGTTAAGATTTGTGGTCCAGTATTCTTGAGGTATATGTATCCATTTGAGAGATACATGGGTATATTGAAAGGATATGTGAGAAATCGATTTCGACCTGAAGGCAGTATCATTGAAGGTTATACTGCTGAGGAGGCTATTGAATTTTGTACTGATTACTTGGATGACGTTGAGACTATTGGTGTTCCTAAATCTCGGCATGATGGAAGACTTGAAGGTAAAGGTACTATTGGATGCAAGTCAATCGTCCCCAATGTTGAATTGCGATATAAAGCACACCTCCTTGTATTACAACACCTTCCTGAAGTTCATCCATATTTGAACGAGTATATGTCCATCATAAGGCAGCAGAATCCTTCAAAAGTTGAAAGGTGGGTAACTAATGAACATAATCGTTCATTTGCAAAATGGTTCAAAGATAATGTCATGAAAGAATTGTCACTAATACCGAATACCATTGTTGAAACGGTAAAGTGGTTAGCTTACGGTCCTAGCACGATTGTGAGGTCATATGAAGCATATGACATTAATGGGTACACGTTTTACACTAAACGTCAAGATGATAAGAGTGCGGTGCAAAACAGTGGAGTGACACAAGTAGCACTATCAAGAGATTTTTCAAATACTAAAGATACCATGCCAGTAGATGCCTCGATGTCCTATTATGGTATCATTGAAGATATTTGGGAACTTGATTATAGGGAGGTCAAGTTTCCTCTCTTCCAATGTAAATGGGTTGATAACCGACGGGGTGTTCGGGTGGATGAATTAGGATTCACTATGGTAGATTTCGAACGGTTGGGTTATCTAGACGAGCCATTCATACTTGCATCACAAGCCAAACAGGTATTTTATGTTCTTCATCCTGCCGATACTAAGTCGTCAGTCATCCTTCAAGGCAAGAGACGCATTGTTGGGATTGGTGATGTAGTAGATGAAGAAGATTATAATCACTTTGATGAAACCCCTCCATTTTCTATCAGTATATAACGGAGTGCAACTTTAGGGGAAGATAACATTGAATCAAATTATATGCGTTGGGATCATGAAGAAAGATTATGGATTGACCGTCGTTCCTAATTATTAATTGTATGAGTTTATTTGCACAGTCTTTGCTTATAACTTTCTTTTATTTTTCACATATGCTCTATACATTGTTAATAATTTCATTTGTGATTTTGATAACAATAATTTATTAATACGATGTTATATGTCCAGGTACGTTAACAGTCAGAGAAAATATAATGGCCGAGTCTTCATCATCCTCAGATGATCATCGTACTACCAGCACCAAAAGGACTAGAGGACCAACTATGTGCAAAAACATGAAGAAGGCCAAATAAGTGAATGTCATCGAGTTCGATGACAAACATAGGCCAATCGGACCAGGCAAGGGGAACTTCAAACATTATGTCGGGTGTTTGGCCCGTATTCATGTTGACATAAACATTAGTGATTGGCAAGGTTGATCCCGACCTTAATGACATGATGTGGGAAGAAATAAAGGTACTATCACTTCATACATGGTTAATTGATAACGTTTCGTAATTTTTTCTTATAACATCGCATATTATATTTGTCTTTCAGAGGGAGTTCAACATCCCCGATGACGCAGCCAAAAAAAGGGTGTTGAAAGTTGCAGAGATGCGATGGAAAGATTTCAAGACTCGGCTAGTTCATGATTATATTACACATGACCACCCAAAATACACATCTCCTACGCAACTTTACGATTTTATAACTGAAGAGCAATGAGACTCATTCAAGAAAGAACGCCAGACTGAGAAGTTTAAGGTATATATATTTAAATGTTAGCATGTGATTTATTGAGTTGAAAATTAAATATTTGATGTGACATTTTTCAGGAAAAAAGTAAGAAGGCCAGGGATGCTCAATTGCGAAACGAGCATCCACATTATATGGGCTCAGCTGGTTATGCGGGGATGAAGCCACAGTGGGTAGTCAGTGACCCACTGTCTTCTAGTTCTTCATGCGACATGATTAGCTCGTCGATTGTAAGTGAGGATCGAAGTTTAGATTGGATCCGAGCTAGATCTAAGAAGAAAGAAGATGGAAGTTATTACATCCCCAACGAGAAAACGAGGGGGTTGTTTGATAAAATTGTAAGTATATCATGATTATTTTTTCATAATTTAAATTCAAATTTACTTAAATATATACTTATATTTATGTTTCATTTTTCTGTTAATAGGTTGAAAAAGCTGAGCAGTCCACGCAGGGGACATTTGTGGCAAGTAGACAGCATGATATTTTAAGTGAAGCCCTTTGTAAGCCGGATCACCCTGGTAGGGTGAGGGGGTATGGCGTCTATGTGACCACGAGGGATATTTACGGCAGGCCTGATGATTACATTAGATGTTCGTGTGGGGTCGTCTCAGTAGACGATATTAAGGAGATGATCAGGTCAGAGATGGAGGATAGTATTGCCGAGTGGGTCAGGCATTAGACCATGTCGGAGATGCGGAGTAAATTTGATAATATGCAGAGGGACTACCATAGTATGCAGACTAAATACGATGCTATCCTCCAGTGCCTGGGCTTAAATGTTGAGGCCGAGGTGGACGTAACTCCACAGCCCGGACCACCAACTCCCAGTAGTTGCCAGTCCTTGGATCCAGATCCATTTCATGGACTTCAGGTATTTAATGTTAAATTATTTAGAATATTTTAACATTATTTATGTTATTTCAACTGGAAGTTGCTAACATATATGTTCAATGATGTTGTACAATAGAAGTTGAGTCCTTGTCGTCTCGCCATAAGTCTTAATGGTGAGAAACAAATAGTAGCGATCGGGATGGTTTATCCAGCCGGACCCGACACGGTGGTGCATCATCAACCTCTTTGGCCTGATCATGCTAAGGTGTCCATTGACCACATTGTTGATGGTGCAGAAGTGTTTTGTATTCCAGTGTCATCTCAATACCACACCACAGTGGGGGAAGCTATTGGAAGCTTCTTGCAATGGGCCAAGGAGTTGGTAATTTTTGGAGAGGTACAAACATTTAGTTATATAAAAGATTCTGTCAATATTAATTTATTTTAAATTTGTATAACAACTGAAGATGATAAAAATTATCTTGTTACAGGAAGAGGGACCACAACAGGAAAAAAAATTGAACGAAGGAAAAAGACCCCAGAGTTTCGAAATGTCATCCACACAGCGACCTGCGATTTTTTACGATGAGACGTTGCAACGTATGGGTGATGATTGTAAAATGTTACACACTCTGGTCATTCAATTTCCTGTTCGTGATGACTTCTACCAGGTACCTGTTGATGCCACCGTGTTCAATTTTGCATTCGAGGATGGTTTTTATGTTACAGTCGGAGACATCACCGACTTGCTTACGATGCAATGGTTGGATACATCTATCTTACAAGTGTTTTCATTGTAAGACTTCTGATCAAAAATTATAACTTCAATTTAAATCATTATTTTATTTCTATTTATTGGTATTATTATTTTTTAGGTACCTCCATGAGTTGTGTCAGGATTACGGTATTGAATCGATTGGATTCATGTCTCCGACACACATTGCATCGATTTCAGTAAGAACAAATGCAAATGGTGTTATAAATTACTTGGCCAGCACCATGAAGGCAATGAAAACTAAGAAATTCATTCTAGCACTGTATTTTCAGGAGTAAGACCATTGATATTCTCTAATTTTTAACCTAATTTGAATGATATGATATTTAAAGTTGTATTTACACGTTCATAATACGTAGGAATCACTTGATGTTGCCTCTTCTGAGAAGAATACGGTGTACTTCTTAGATTCAGCTGCTGCATCTAAGCGTGACTTGGATATCAAGCCGATATTGAACACGTAAGTTAGGAAACTTTTCATGAAATAATTGTGGAGTTGTGGTGAAATTGATTGTGGAGTTGTGATTGTTGAGAAGTTGATAGTTTTGAATACCAGGCTCCCCCTACAGGTTGGATAAGTTCAATTTATAGGGGAGACTCTGCCAAAATTTCTGTAGGAAATTTGAGTCATATTATTTTTTTGTAGCTTGTTGATATAATTTATTGAAATTTTAGGGCTTTCAAAACGTATTGGACAGTTGGAGGTATGAGGACAAAATCCAATACAACGTGGAAAAACGTAAAAGTATGAAAACACGGATTTAAACTTTATTAAAAATCTTTGAATTATTTCTATATTTTATTTAGTTTGATTACCAATATTGTTATTTTTCAATGTGAATATTTCAGTGTCCTCAACAACCTAGAGGGTCTGAGTGTGGCTACTACGTTATGAGAAATATGTATGAGATAGTCACAGAACACTTTCAACTTACTTCGTTAGAAAAGGTATAAGTCATTGAAAATAAGAATTTTAATAATGACTTTATATTTTATGAAAAAATAACTAATAATTCATTTTGATTGTTTGTAGGCATTTAAAGAATATTATTCAACGGAGGAAGTAATCGAGATTCAAAACTTATGGGCAAAATACTTCGTTCATAGGTTTGTGTAAATCGAAGCGTAATCAAACTTGCACTTACATATATATTTAATTTGTATCTTAAATTAACAATTTTGTAATTATAATTTTTGTTAATTTAATTTTATTACGTATAGATCGATTATATATATATATATATATATATATATATATATTTGGTGATGCGCATGTTCAGGTTATCGCAGACCACATCCTGGTCACTGCAGGTCACGACCTGCAGTGGTCGGGTCATTGCAAGTCACGTCCAGGTGACTGCAGGCCACGACGTGCAGTGGCCTAGGTCATTGCTGACCACTGTAGGCCACGACATGCAGTGGCCTGAGTCATTGCAGGCTACGTCTAGGTCACTGCAGACCACGACCTGCAGTGGCCTGGGTCACTGCAGGCCACGTCCAGGTCACTACAGGCCAAAAAAAAAAGAGGTTTGGATGCGCCTAAAGTCAAAAAACTGACTTTGGGCGTCGGTTTACAACCGACGCATAAAGTCAAGACTTTACGCGTCTACGTCATATGCGTAGCCGCTACAATCGACGCGTATTCTGTTTTCCAACCGACGTGATTTCCTATTTCTGTACAGGTGTAAAAATTAGTTCCCAATTGGTTTTAACGGTCGTAAGCTCTTTTTTATTTTTGCCCCCGATTACTTTAAGTAATCATCGAAATGCCACACAAGTTTATGTTAAACAAGATAGCATTTCTAAAGGCTTGTATGTTTGGTTCTAAGCCAATATTCCACATTCCTTCACCTTGGCTTAAACCAAACCTTCACCTAATCTAAATTTACCTTCACCTATTTTAAAAGTCTTCTTGAAAGCTTTCATCCTTCCAACCCTTTTGATTTGATGGTTTAGGAGAAAACATCTTCTCTTGCATTGAACTTTGAATCTTCCTAGCTTCTCCACAACTTGTGGATTCCTTAATACCTGTTAAAAGAGAACACTCTTTTAAACTAATGGAATAAAAAATAGGATTAAAGTTTACCTGCCTCCTTTCACCATCCATGACTAATAGATAGTCATACAAGCTTTCTTGAGTAGCTTCTTGTTGAACTCCATCATTTTCAACAACTTCTCCATCATTTTCTTGGTGAACTTCCTCAACAACTTATTCAAAATCACTATTTTGTAGCTGATTTTGAACTCCACACCTTTGACCACTTGTTCCTTGGTCACTTGAGTTTATTTCAAACTCCTTACCCTCCAAAAACTCATTTTCAAGTGAATTTGAAGTTAAACCTGCAACATTGTTAGTAGCAACAGAAATACAAGGAAATTTAGTTCCTTCATGGGCTACCATTTTGTCCCTAAACTGAGTATTATCCTTTTGAATTATGTGTGAGCATGAATGATTTTGAATTACCGTTGTGCCAAGCATATAATAAAGTCTATTTCTCAATATTCCTTTAATCACAATGTCATTGCCTTTACATACTAACATACTATCATTCTTCATTTCATAATGAAAACCAGACATATGCAATGTGCTCAAAGAAATAAGATTTTTGGATAAAGCAAGTATATGCCTCACCCCAGTTAGAACTCTAACCACCCCATTATACATCTTGACCACAACTTCTGTAGCGACCAAGAATTTTCGTGACTAATTTAAATAAACATTTTTTTTTATGTGTCGCTACGACTTTGTCCATTTGTTTTTAAAACGTGATCGTCCAAACCAGTGAAGTGAAATTAAATTTTATTTTAAATTTTATCATATTCCAATTTCCAAATTTTATTAAATGATGTCCCAAGTCCATTATTATTTTCCGATTTTCAAACATTGGATTCAAATTATTTAAGTCCAAAATGTTTTAAATTTGAACTCCTAAAATTAGTATTATTCTTTTTCATTTCAGATTTCTATCAAAACCAATTCGCTAGCAATTTTCCCATTTCCCTCAATCTCTTCCCTCGATCCAGCCATTCTACAATAAACCCAAATTACCATTTTATATACCATACATTAATCACAATCAACCCCAGACATTCTCCCCTCCCATTTTTTTACACATTGCATAACTCTTAACCTCTAAATTATCCCTAAACAGCTAGCAAATCAGCCACAATTCCTAAATCACGGCAAGATTTCATCCAATTTTCCTAAAGTTCTTCCCCAAACTTCCATTTTTCATATTCAGCACATTTTACCCTTCCCCATGATCACTCTTCAATCCCTCTCAATCAGCCTCAATTCCCTTCTTGCAAATACGCCACAATTCTGGCCAAAAATTCATTGTTCCAAGTCTCAAGCTCTGTCAATGCTTATTTCCCAAAATTTTCCCCCCTTCACATGCCATCTGCACCAGTTTAACCCTCCTTCAGCTCCCTCAATCAACCGTTATACTCTTGTCAATCCCTGTAATCTTTCTCAAACCAAATCCTGTCAAAATTTACCAAAAATTTCCACACTACCAGTAGTACATATATATATATATACCTCACTTCACTCACATTCAAACACAGTCGTCATCATCATCACCACCACCACCTCCATCTCCAGCCACCAACAACCACCCAGCACTGCCCCTTCCATCATGCCACGGCAGCTTTCAAATCTTCACCATCGAAAATCAAACCAACACCTCCCGCTACCAATAGAGCCACTACCTAATGCCAATTCAACAACAAGCAACCAAACTTCAATCCCCAATCTGCAAATCAAACCACCACCATCACCAAACAAGCCTCTAATTACAGTTTCAACAATCTGCATCAATCACTCAAAACACAAACTGCACAGATTCAACATCACCATCAGTCCACTGCTGAACCACAGCCATGACACCAAGCTGCCAAAACCAAACCACTGCAAAGCCTGTCACCCGAACCTCAATCATCGAACACGAACCGAAAATCCCTACCCTTGCTTCACTTCGAAGATCGAACACTAAATTCAAACCGAACACAATCCTCCATACACCCAATCTGTATAAACCGTGCAACCACCACATCAACAAAACCAATCCACCGTAATCATCCACTTCACTTCGCGACTGAGCACCACCACAGCCGCCACCTCCTTCGTCCAATACTAAGCCAACAGTTAACCGACCCAACACCATTTCAACCATCTAGCCACCGTCGAACCACCACCCAAAGCCGCCACATCCATAGACCACCACTGCCCATTTTTAAAATCCCCTCAATCAACATCCAAGAACAGAAATAAACCAAAGAAATAAGTTACCCAAACACTTACCTACAACCGCCGGCAATTTGGACCGGATTTTGTCACGAAAAATAACATTTTGAGCCTCGATCTATGTTTGACTTCGCACCACAAGAACCCAAACTCCGGCCTCACCCACACTCCCGACCGGACCGCCGCCACTCGACGGCGGTATCACAGCCAGTCGCCACCTGGCTACGTGGATCGCGCCCCACCGTTTTCCCCCGTCGCTGTGCCTCTAGTTTGAGAGAGAGAGAGAGATAGATGATATGATATATGTATATATATATTATGTTTATATTTTTTTTAGTTTTGATATTTTACAATCTAGCCCAAGTTTTACAAGTTATCTATTTCAGTCCCTCAAGTTTTAAAATAGTTTAAAACAGTCCCTTATGTTTCGAAATGATTTATTTCAGCCCTATAGTTCAATATTCATTTTGAGTTTCAACTCAACTTTTGAAAAGTATTCATTTTAGTCCCTCAACTTTCAAAAAATATTCATTTTAGTCCCCAAGTTTTAAAATAATCATTTCAGTCCCTAAAGTTCAAAGTCATTTAAATCAATTTTAAATTATTAAATTGGACTTATTATTTTAAGTTATGCTGGACGAGGCGCTTGGACATTTAGAAGAACAACGTGAACTTTCTTGCTCAACTTTCAGACTCGTGATTTGAGGTAGACTCGCCCCCACTAATTAGTTTAAATTATAATTTATGTGTCTTATGTGAAATTACGTGATTTATATGCTTTGATGCATGAGACGAGAAAAGAATATCTCTTATGAGATAAGATGAGAAATGATGTTATGCATAACTTACTTGCTTAAACGCATGAGACGAGACTACCCATACCCTATGATTTTTAAAGAGCCTTTGATTTTATTAAAATAGCCTATGATGATGATGATGTCACTATATGATTGCATAATTACATATTAAATTATTCTGTAAATTAATTATTGGCGATGAGTCTACTGAGTATTTCTTTCGAAATGCTCATTCCAATTATTCTAACAGCTTTTGCAGATCTCGGAAATGGCAGTGCTGGCAAAATTAGAATAAATGACGATTTTATTAGACAATTTTATGAATGTAAATCGTTGAATTATTTATCGTTAATTTCATTTAAATATTTGAGAGACAAGTTCTATATTTAAATTTATTAAGTTTCCGCTAAATTTTTCAAATAATGAATACGACGTTTTGAATTAAATTTATTTTCCCGCAATAAAGTAAGATTTAAATGACGAAGTGGCATCCCGGGCTCCACAGAATTCGGGGCGTTACAACTTCACCTATTCCCATCACAGTACAAGACTCACCATTCCCTAAATACACATTCTCCCCATCTATCTCTCTATAGGTCTTAAATCAAGCCTTATGGGAGGTCATATGATAGGAACACCCTGAGTCAAGTATCAACTCTTGTTTCCGCTCACCTAATGTCACATTTAACACTCTCAATTGATCATTATCATTCCCAAAAGCCCCAAAAGCAGTATTACTTTTAGCTACATCCCGCAGCCCCTCTTTCTTCCTTAGCCACTCGTAGCAATCTTTCTTAAAGTGTCCCATTTTACCACAATGAAAGCATTTATCTCCATCTCTACCACTACCCTTGCCCTTCCAGTATTCCTTACTCTTACCCTTATTCTTGTTAAAGTTCATAGCATTTGACTCTTTCTTACCAAATTTACCTTTAACAAAATAAGCCATTTCATTATGAACAGCTTTCTCCTCCAAATTGATTTCTAATGCTTTAGACCTAATCGAAGCAGTGACATTTGCAAGAGTGATGGTATCCCTTCCATATTTATTAACATTTTTAAGTTCTTTGAAAGATTTTGGAAGGGAATTTACCAAAATTATAGCTAATTGATCATCTTCGATTTTCTGTCCACTATTCGTTAAATCTAAAGTCATTGCAAAATATGCATTTAAATTTATTTCAAGATCTTTGGAGGGGTCCATTTTGAAACCAAAAATTCTTTCTAAGAGAAAAATTTTATTAGGAACAGTTTTAGCAGCATAAATTTCATCTAGCTTATTCCAGATTTCTAAAGCAGTTTTAGAATCGTTTACCTGCCTCAAAATGTTATCTGAGAGATGAAGAATCAGAGTAATATATGCCACTTCTTGAATTTCAGCTACATCATCAACTTTGGCTAATAATTCCTCCAGCCATTCGGATTGTTCCTCCAATGCCTTTGCAACCCTTTGCTTCACCAATACTGCTTTCATTTTCTTTTTCCAAAGGGAGAAATCCCCTTTACCATCGAACTTCTCCAGCTCGACCCTAGATCCCATTCTTGACACCATTGTTCGAAAACACCGTTGCTTACCGAATGATACTTATCACTGCCCTTGCAAATTCCAGCAAGTAAAATAACCACAGCAACAAAACCGGTATACAATGCAGAATTTGATACTCAAGATTAACACCTAATCTTGTAACCTTGCATACCCCAAGATTAACATCTAATCTTGTAAAAATATCCCCGTGAATATTATTCTCACGTCAAGTCAACAAGAAGACCTCCTATCAAACCCAAGATTAATACCTAATCTTGTAAAATTGAATAACACTCAAGATTAAAACCTAATCTTGTCAAACCCGATCCTCAAGGAATCCCCAACTTCTAGCCCTTCCCCGGTTTGTTCACAAAACCTGGAGCTCAGAAATTATCCTAAATATTCGTAAAACAACAATAGGAGCCTTCAATGCATAATTCAATCTCAAAAAATCAAACTAAAGAATCATGCAAAAAACCATTTGCAAACCTCAAACAATATCCAAATTGAATTTGGTGAAACGGACTTCAAATATGGACTCTGCAGGTCCTGTAGAACAATCTGTCAAAATTTGTCGCCAGAGCCTCGCCGAAAACCGCCGCCGCCGTCGAAAACTGCCACTGTCGCCGCTGTGGGAAAATTTGCCCGACACACTATAAGATTCTCCTCTCCATCACGAGTCCAATGGTGGTGACCGTTCGTTGATTGGAGCTCCCTACCGGTGGAAATTTTAGTTTTTATGTCCGGTTGTCTTTCTTATTCCAGCCGATTCGCACCACCGCGGGATGCCTTTCCAGCCCACACTTCAAGCGAGTGTTCCTCACTATTCTGCGGTCCTTCCTGTGCCTTCAAATCACCGGTTGACCGGCCGAAATTGGAGTTTTAAAAATGGCAGTCTCCTTCGCTTGCTTCGGTCGGCACTTCTCTACACGTCTCACAGTCACGGCTTTGGTCAGTGCACTTCTATCTCCCAACCTTCACCTTCACCGGTTTGTGCCTCTTCACTGCATGGTTCTTGGCTCCATCGAGTTCTTGCTTCACCTCAATTTCACAGATTTTTGCCTTGCTTCACCGCCTTCTATTTTTACACGACACTGCTCTTTCCTTCGGTTCTTGGACGGTTTCACTCCACATATTTTTTTTTCTTCAAGAGTTCTTGGAAATTCTCTCCTACTCACTCTGATATCACTGTAGGATCTTTACCTTGATTTACAATCAAGAATACCAAGAATAATCTTCCAAGAATACCAAAAACAATGAACTCGATTATCGACTGAAATGTAGGCTCACAACCATATAATTGGGAAACCAAAATCATAAACTCTCTATCAAAAACCAAGAATATAAATGCCCCCTTTTTCTATAATGAAGAAAAACCCAAGTTCTATTTTGAAGAGGGAAAACTAGAACCCTTTTTCAAGAGAAAATGCACCACACTTTTTAGAAAAACTTGTTGCACCTTTTTAATAAAACTTAACCACCTTTTGTAAAAATACCCAAGTCCAAATCAACTTGTAAAAACATTTGACAAATTTATGCAACTACTAAAAAATTAGTTCCCAATTGGTTTTAACGGTCCTAAGCCCTTTTTTATTTTTGCCCCCGATTACTTTAAGTAATCCTCGAAATGCCACACAAGTTTATGTTAAACAAGATAGCATTTCTAAGGGCTTGTATGTTTGGTTCTAAGCCAATAATCCCACATATTATTTCATGATGACGGAGCATCTTTTATTGTGTATGATTTACTCAACAAAGTGGAGAGGCATTTTCGTGCTCTAGAGTATCGTTATCTTGAGAGCCTCATGTCTCGTTTGCATTTGGGAAATGTAGTTCCTCAAGTTCCAAGTCTTGTTTCACTTAGGGATTCATTGGGAGAGAGTGTGAAGGCTTTCAAGGCCTCGTCAATGGCCTCTGTAAGGTATATATATATGCTCTATTTGTGATATAGATCTATAGCTGCACTACAACAAAAACTGCTTTTTGCAACGTTTTTTTAGTGTTGTAAATCGAAGTGTTGCCGTAGACCAAAAACTTTTTGCAGCGTTTTTTAAACGTTGCGGTAAACCCTTTTGCAACATTTTTTAAGTGTTGCGGTAGACCATTTTGCAGAGTTTTTTAAGTGTTGCCATAGACATTTTGAAGCATTTTTTTATTGTTACCTTAGACTTTTTGCAACATTTTTTTAGCGTTGTTGTAAACCATTTGCAACGTTTTTTAAGTGTTGTCGTAGTCTATTTTGCAACGTTTTTTTTAATGCTGTCATAGACCCTTTTGCAACATTTTTTAAATGTTGTTATATGCAATTTATATTTTTTTAAAAAATTATTGAATATTTATTTGTAATATCTATATTTCCTCATTAATTTATTAAAATTATAATTTGTACGAACGGCAAAAGTAATTTACAAATTCTCTAATCCATACAAAATAAATAACATTTAATGTTAAATAAATTCACAAAAGAACCACATAACCCACATACAAAGTAAATAGTGTTAATATTGTTTAATAAATCAATTATAACACGTTTTTATTATACCGTGAAAGCAACTAACCTCTTCTTTTCTTCTAAGAAGACGACATTTTTCTTCTCTGGTCCAGCAATTATTCTCTCAAGGGCATTAGATTTCTCGTCTTTGCTTATTTCCTTAAGTTCACGACATGCTGCAAGGATGGCTGCTTCATTCATCAGATTTTGCAAATCTGCTCCAATGAAGCCGGGTGTTCTCCTTGCAATCTTTTCAAAGTCAACATCTTTTGCAAGAGCCTTTCCTCTGGAATGCACCTATCATACCAAAGATCATTCATAATTAATTAACAAGTAGAAATGTACCCTGCAATCATCTCTTGTGCATTAATTCAACCTTGGAACTTAATTGGATAATAAACAGGTTTAAGCAATATGTGGCAGTGGAATCCATCCCTAACTGCCGAAACGATTATAATTAGATGAGTTGACATTCCCCTTAATTTCATTCTAGTTATTGACATGGGAAGGAATGAAGAATTTTCGCTGAAAAAATAATTTTTCATCATAAAGCAATAAGGGAAGCATCATCTAGTGTACCTAACAGTTTACCCTCTCTGGTAAGGGTGGGATCAATTGGAAATCAGTCTAGTATTGATAATTATCGTGTCACATAATGACACATTTATGTAACAACACTATAAAGACTCGCTCAAGTCTCACTTAATCTTGTATTGAGAAGAGAGCAACTGAGCAATTGGTCAAACAAAGTGATACATCTTTCTTTTGTGAAATCTAAATTTATGTGTTGCTTCGAGACTATGCTTAATTTTCAAGACCTTTTTATTTGCTTAGGTGCATCAAGCTAACAGATAGTGGTCTGCAAAAGATATTGCTTAATTGCTCCTGGCTTCAGAGCTTGAATCTTTATGCCCTTTCGAGGTGTCATTAATTAATTTCTCTCACAATTTATGCTGGTTATAGTTAAGAATTTTGGGGGTCCTGTCAATACTTTATATACAGCTTCACGGATGAAGCTTAAAGAAATAATCATCTTTGTCGATTACTCATTTTCAAGCCTTTACATTGCTAAAAATAAGCAATATGCACCGGTTTGCATAAAATTACCATACTCAGATTTGAAGCTAATCACAAAATGACCTTCTTCAGACAAATGCGACCCAAAACCCATAAGCATGAAACAAGATCTAAGATCATAACACTAAAGCGGAGAAAAACAGATGAATTATTATGAACCCATAAAAATCTAATATCAAAGTATGCAAATATCAATACAAAATAGAAAATTAAAGCATAAACCCTAAAGAATTGATGGCACATACCCAACTAAGATTAGAGACGACACAGCCACAAACCTTCTTTTTTCTTCCTCACTCCTCTTTTCCCTCTGTAGCTTTCATGCTAGACGAAGCTTTTTTTTCCTGAAATTATCAAAATATTTAAAAAGATTGTGGTGCACTCCATGTAAGTTTCATTTACCTTTCGATTATTTTGTTTCCTTGTTCATTTACCATAAATGTTTTGGAAGTCAGTCATTTCTTCCTTCTATTGATGATGTTTTGTAAACTAAGTTGAGGTGGACTTGATATTCAAGTCCGTGTGAACCCATTAGTTTTTTCAATTTTTCTTAGTACTTTTTGCACTAACAAGGCACGAAAATAGGCAGAGGCGGAGTGCGGGAAGGGCTTAACTATAGAATTTTTATTGCCAAAAGATACGAACATGTAACTTAATGAATTCACTTTATTTAAGCTAAGCCACATGCTTGTAAGAAAAGATGGGTAGAAATGGCATTAATGGGTAAACTATGCCATTAATGGGTAAACTATCTTACTGCATTTTTATATCGAAGCAACTCTTCTTGTAGATGGATACAAAGAATCGGAACTTGAATTTTTCCATAACAGAAAGGGGCCAGTTGATCAAAGGATCATAAGCTTCCAAAACTTAGAAACTAATTAGAAACGCTTAGAAATTGCCCGACCAAGAGATACAACAAAATTGGAAATCGGTGAATTTCAATTGTTTTTCCACTAGTTTTGTGTCGTCCTATTTATCATCAATTACTCAAACCACATAAAATTCTGATATATAGCCAAGTAACAAACAATATTATTTGCATGTACGTCATAAAATTTCTCAACTAAAAAGGAGGTCAGAAATGCAAAGGAAATAAATAGATTTGGAGCATATTTATTGGATTAAATCAATTACCACAAACTTATCATCAATTCATTAACAAATCTTTCCATAAACAAGGGAGTAAGGAAAAATAAATTCAAGAAGCAAAAAATAAAATTTAAAACTTTTTGAAAAAGTGCTTAATCAGCTGTGTGCAAAGTGAAAATTAATGTTCTTAAACTCTTGGAAGAATGAGATGTAGTGTGCAGGCACCAGGTGGCAGCAGTGAAGACGACTTACAATTCGAAGAATGGCTGATGGCTCTATCCAATAGCGACTCTGCAGCAGTGAAGACACCAGAGCCTCTGTTGAGTCGCGCCGTTTCGGACCTTGCGGCGTTGCCTAAAATCTGCCATCTGCGAAGGAGGAGTCAGCTCCGGTTCCGGAGTAGCACCGGTTACAGGCATGCGGCTAGGAAGAAGGGACTATGGGTCCAGGATTAGATTTTACAAAGGGGGAAAATGGGAAATGGGAAATGTGAAATGTGCTGCTTGTCTTCGGCTTTTTCCGTTTCTCATAGGGTTTGAAGGGGTGAGTCAATCATGACTGAGGTGTGAGATGAGGGTTTGGGAAAGGTGGACTTTCGCAACATTTGTCAAAATGTTGGGAAAGGTCACCATTAGCAACGTTTGACAAACGTTGCAAAATGTATCACTTTTCGCAACATTTGACAAACGTTGCGAAATGTCTCACTTTTTGCAATGTTTGATAAACGTTGCAAAAAGGGGGTCAATCGCAACATTTTTTTAAAAAAACGTTGCAAAAGGTATTTATTAATATCTA
Source organism: Ligustrum vulgare (assembly GCA_963555705.1). Taxonomy (NCBI): domain Eukaryota; kingdom Viridiplantae; phylum Streptophyta; class Magnoliopsida; order Lamiales; family Oleaceae; genus Ligustrum; species Ligustrum vulgare. The sequence continues at coordinate 2,436,869 of OY743190.1, forward strand.
TGACAACATGTACTTACTAAAATGTTGCCAAAAGACCCTTTTTAGCAACATTTATTAACAAATGTTGTTTTTTTAGTGTTGCAAATGAATACTTTTGTTGTAGTGCTGGTTGCTTATTTTGTTAAATGATGTCTATGTGATACTATATCATATAGATTATGCATATTTTGTAGCAATTGATTAGACAACTGTATGCACATAAATTTCTCTTTTCAAATTCGTATACGATGTATGACAATTAGTAAGATAAAAAATTTGTAAGAAGTATACAAGAAATAAGTTGAATTCATATTGGAGATCAAAAATTTCAATATTATCATCTATGAATTCCCAATACTTGGGAGAACGCTTTAATCTACATCACAATACTGGGACTTAATAGCTTTTGGTTATCTCTCACTTCTTCTTTTTTTTTTTTTTTGGGGGGGGGGCATGTTTTGAGGACTCAATTGTTTTTAATATAGCCAAAAACCACTAAAACATTCTAAGATGTAAAAGAAAATTGAAATTTAGTTGAGTTCAGTAATAGAAACAAAAACCCTAAAAAGTGGGAACACAAACTAGTTTTCACCTTGAAAGCTTTAATGCTTATAAGGTTTAAGGTGAAAAATGGCACCCAAAGCTTGTATTAATTAAGCCACAATAATTAAAAAACTCTATTCATGTATCAATCGTTTTTATGAAATCCTTCAGACGTAAGCCTCGTATATATGATCGAGGTCCTGCTAAAGTGAGGTTTAATTTCATTAAGCCTCTCTAGTATAATAACTGTTGATTCTCTTAAATTTCCATTAGAAAAAATGATTAGTTATCAACGAGTATAATGAGTCAGGTGCAAATTCCATTTGCATATAATGAAGCGTGTCAAATATAGAGCTTACTTTAATTTATCCATAATGAGTTCAAGCTTTTAGATAAGATCATTCATTAAATCTTTCATCGCAAACATGGAACAACTTTTATGTAATCGAAAATGGATTCTTTTTAAGAATTTTGGATATCACATCTAGTTCAAAGAAGAAATTTATTCATATAGTTTTGCTCTCATAATTTTTAGAGGCAGGTTTCAGAACTTAATAACCAAATAAGAGTTTGCTTGCATTCCTTTGGTTCTGGAACATAAAACTAAGCAATAGGCCCCACAAATATAAAAAGGAATATAATCCTTCTTGGCTCTTTGAATGAATTTATATACATGACTGAAACTATTTTCCTCCATTTCTTAGTTAAATCTGTGCCTATGTTGGTTGAATATTTTTATTTGGATTTCCGGAAAACATGAGGTCTTCTCATTATTTCCTTCCTTCCTATTCTATGCCTACGCTACATTCCTAATTCTGTTTCCTATATACGAAATATAAGTTTTCTTGATGGTTTTCGTTCAAAATTTTGTTGAGCATAAATGCCACAAAAATGAAGTTTGATTGTGTTAGCTAAAAGATGTGGCATTAAGATTTTGTGCACCTTAGGATAGTATTAATTGATATACCATCAGTATTAATTGATATACCATCATGGGATAGCATCGAATGATATTTTCATGGAAAGCTTACATATTTAGATTTTTTGTATTATATATATAACCTGAAGCTTTCTCTATTTTATTTATTTATTATTTTTTAAAAATTGCTACAAAGGGCTTCTTTAACTAATTTAACCGATTCATCACCTTAAGAGTTTTTTACATTAATACTATATGTTATTTGATTTCTATTAGGTTAAAATGAGTTCTAAATATACATCTCAACTCGGCTGAGTAGCAGTAAGTAATGATAGAACGTACAGAGGTAAAAGTAATTTATTCTTTGTGCTTTAGCTTTGTTTGTCAACTATCCTCATCTCAGTTCAACAGTCACTCTTGAGATTATATTTCCAACTCCGATCTCCATGGAATTTCTAATTAAAATGAAATTGTACCTTTCACATAATGCTTATAGATTGTTGTTTAATTTTATTATTAATTAGTTCTTTGACACAAAAAGGTTATTAGTAAATTGGACGTTGTGTTGCCAAGTTTCAATGTAGGCAATGTTGTGTTACACCAAAATTTCAAATGACAAGGAAACTTCTTTGGAAGAGTTATTCTCTAGATAGTATCACAGGATTGTGGGACACAAGTCTCATTATTTACATATCTGGAAGAATTAGAAGTACAAATTGTCTACTAATTTGTATCTTAATGTATACTTGAAGTACGAATATTGAATAAAAAGACATTTTTTTTTTTTGGAAATTAAGTGGCTTGAAGAAAGAATGTGAGAATAAAGAAATTACAGAATTTTGGTGGAACATGATACTTGTATAAGTTAAGAACTCTTAGCTTTAGCTTTTAGCTTGACACAAAACTGTAGAATTCTCTCCTAGTTGCACCTCCTTAATTAACCAATGGTTAGGATTGTACCACATCATATCTAATCTAACTGTTATAGTTACATCTCTAGAATTATCTTTTAAAATATCTACCTATCTAGAAATATCTCCACAAAATATCTCTACAAAGATGATGATTTTTTTTTTAAGATTTATCTAGAACGTGCTTCTAGAAATTGGGTCTATTGGGCTTATTTAATTGGACACTTATTTTGAATCCAATATTCTTGGATCAAAACAAGTTTATCATTTGACATTCTCTCTTAAACTTGATTTGTCATTCCAATTAAGCTTCTTAACCCGATGAAGTCTTTATGCTCGAGTGACTTGGTGAAGATATTAGCTACTTGATAATGAGTCTTTCTATAGGTTAATTGCACATACTTTGGAAAAGCTTTTAGGAAATTGTTTTCCAAATAAACATCATTCACAAAGCTGATCAGGATAATTCATATGTGGTAATCCTTTCACCATATTCATTTTTGATAATAGCTAAAGTTTTCCAAAATCTAGATGCCCAAATTGAAGATGCCAAACCCAAGATGAATCCTTGTAGCAAGCTTAATTTGAGACACTTTGCTATATCATTTTGAAAATTCAAATAAAACAATCTATTATTCAACATTTCCACTTGATTATTAATTTAAATATTTTATCATCTATTAAATAAAGACTACAATCTTTTGAGTAAATACTATAACATTTCTCTAATAGTTGAACCGTACTTAAATGTTGCTTGCATTGATGGGCACATGATACTCGAATTCATTCGATGTCCTCCATCTTATGTGGATTGGGGATCACGTGACACTGAAATAGACAAACTTCTAGCGAACATGGATAAATAGATGGAGAAATCTAAAATTTATTCTCCAATGGTTCGTTCTACATTTAAATAATTTTAATTATGTGGCATTTTTTTAAATTAAAAAGATTGCAAAAAAAAGTTTGGGAAAAAAATGCAAGATCCAAATTTGAAGCATTTTAAGGGTCACCAAGCCCCAAATAAAAAAATTGATCTTTGCTCTTGAATCCAAAAGGCTTCATTTTTCAAGGTCCTCTTCAATCTACCCAAAAATTCAACCAAAATCAGTAAGGGGGGAAATGGAGAAATAGAGACAATAGGAAAGAAAGAACAAAAGTAGAAGGATCAATTATAGAAACACAATAATAATAGTAAAAAGCAAAAGGAGCTTCTGAAAACAATAGGGGATTTCACTAGCAAAGAGAATTGGGATCAGTTTTTCATGAAATAATTCCCATTAAAATTGACCCCGACATCCCTATTTTGCTATTAAAATAATTATAAAATTAAATTAAATGTTGACTCATCACGTCTCACGGAGCGTCTAGACGTAAACGGAGTATCTCACATTGTTTATTTTTTTCAAATCACGTCAACTTAACATGTAATCCATGGAGTGCATTGGAGAAGTATTTTTAACCAATTTCGTTTATTTGCTGATGTGTTTTGTCTTTTGTCCCGATCCATGGAGAGCATTGGAGATGCTCTAAGGATGTTACATTTTCCTTTCAAAGTTATTCTTGGCCTCCATTGTTGTCCTTATGTGTTAGAATTTTTTGCAATTGTGACATTTAATTTGAGATTTGTCACTACTTCGAGTTTGAATAGCCTCTTTCAGGACCTCTTGTTAATCTTTTTCCTTTTTCATTGTTGTCATTGGAATTATTGTCGATGTAATTCCAACCTCGACCACGATCATGATTCTCTTTTTCTTCAATCTTTCAAGGTTGGGATAGTGACGTCTCATCTTGTGGCTAGGGATAGCCTTTTTCCACGACTTCCTATGCATCGTGTGCTACTAGTAGAGCCTTCATTTTGATAATCCAATTAGCGTAATTACTTTCCTTTAGTTGTGGAACTTGGAATATGCCATACCATTACAAGCCATGTATAAGAATTTCTGTAAGACCTTGCTCTAATACCACTTTGTTGAGAATAAAGAAGCTTAAAAAAAAATGAACATGATATGAAAGAGAGAGTATCGTGACACTCTTCGCCACCATGAAGCATCAAACTAGTGAAGAAGAAGGACACAAACTCACTATCTTTCTCTCTTTATATAAATGGCATGACAAGAAACTGGCGCAACAGCAACGCAATTTAGCAACGACAGAAAAAGTCATCGCTAATACCCACCCTATTGCGACAACAAAATTGTCTTCGCATACTCCAATTAATAGTGACGACTCCATATAGTCGTATCTAATACTCGAGCCTATTGCGACGACAAAAAATGTCGTTGCAATAGGCGCACCTATTGGGACGACTCATCTGTCGTCCCAACATAATTAGCGACGACTTTTACTAGTCGTCGCTAATATATAGTATTAGTGACCACTATGTCATCTCTAATTTTCTAATTTTTTTTTTAAGAAAAACATGTAATATTAAATTTAGTGTTTTTTTTTTAAAAAAAAAATTTAATTCACTTAGATAGATATTTATACAATTTTCTAACTAATAACTAATATATATTAGTTAAAACAAAATAAAATACAAGAATTCAATTGTCCTAATGGTTGAGACGATATCACTTAACCCTTTGGTCAAGGGTTTGAATCTCTACTTGCACATATATTTCATATGAATTAAAGAAAATGCTCGGGTTGGGGGGTCGGGTCGAAATTGGATTGGTGGAGCAAGTCAAAAAAAATTAATAAAATATTTTAATTATTAAAGATGACAAATTCATCACTAAAAGTCGTCACAATAGACTCTAAAGCAATAGAGGCGACTGTGTCGTCGCTATTTAGAATCAGCCATGGACCTAAAGCAACAACTATTAGGGACAACTTAGTCGTCGCTATTGAGCAATAGAGACGACTTTCAACGACGAATTTTGTTGTCATCCTTTGAGAATTTGGGACTGCCCCGTACCAAGAGATTTGCGTCCAGGGGATATTGTTGGTAACATTAGGATGAGTTTACGAACCCGTCCCACATTTAATGGACCAGTGACCATGTTTTCAGCATACGGAGATTTTAACGCAATTCCAAGGAAAATAAGAGAGTGGTGTCACATGACCAGTATCAAACTTGTAAACATTCCCAATGGGAGGAAGGATTGGAACAAGGCAATTTTAGTAGATATGTTCCTTTTTGCTTTGGACAATTGCCTGTCGTCATCTATCTTGTTAATCTCGAGAGAAGTATATTTTGTTCATGCACTCCATATTCTGAATCAACATGGATACACAAAAGTAGATCAATCATTTGCGAGACTTGGGTTCAAGTTCGAATTAAATGATAATGAATATTAATAATAGAGGAATGGGGGTAGAGTAGAAGATGCAGATTTAGGGCAAGAATACAAGAAAAAAATCTTAAATTTTAATATCGTACTTCAATTTGAAATATAGTTTAGAAATCGTTGTCATACTTATTAGTTATTACTTACTATATATGACTTTGATATATTATTACTTTCACTACAACAAAAGTGACCTTTTACAACATACATTTACGGTATGGAAATTAGGCATGTCGTAAAATTAGATTGCACATCATAAAAATAGGTGATTTACGTCATACATTTCTGCACACCGTAAAAAATCACTATTAATGGCATGCATAAGGAGCGCTTCGAAAAAAAATATAAAAGAGGAAATTAATGGTGTTCGATCACACTTCGTAAATTGAAGAGGTATTTACAGCGTTCTTTGTCACACACCGTTAAAGGGACTTAAGTATTTATGGCATGCTTAGATGCACGCCATAAAAAAAAAAATTAGACCATCATCCCCCGCGTAATAGATTAGGGCGCGACACTAAAAAATTAAGACTATTTATCCATCCATTTTTCTCCCCCAAAAATCAAAACTCATGATCACATTCTCCAAAACTAATTAACCACAAATTCCCCAGAACTCACCAAATATTTCCATTTTTTCTACACACATCTTCACTCCGTCTTCCCATAATCTCCCGATTATAAAAATTGAAAACCCTAATGCTAATAATTTTTAATTTGTCAAGGGTTGAGCATGAGGTCGGCGGAAGTAAGATGTAATTTATGATTAAACTAAGTTGCGATTTGACCATATACCTGTTGATTACTATGAGGAGGTCACTCGTCTTTTCGCAAACAAGTTCAAAAACTCAAGTATTTAAGGTTTTTTTAGTGCTTGAAATTTCTGTACATTTGTATTTATATATATGCTTTTGAATAATTTGCTTAATTTCTTTAATTTTTACATCCTTTATATTTATTATCGATGAACATTTGCTTATTTAGATTGAATTTAAGTTATTGAAATATTGAATTTGTGAGTAAAATGAGGGACATAGTGATTAAACTATTGATTTTTTAGAGATGGTAGATGTAATTCAATATTTGGAAACTAACTTGGAGTGAAAAGGTTCACTTTGTTGTAATGTTTATTGATTTTGATCTTTTAGAATTGGATTTCAATTATCGTTGTTATTCCATCTTGGATGAAAATCTCCTCCACTCTGAGGAATGCAGACAGCTATCTATGGGACTGGTCTAGTGTGGCCTATGAGGAAGGGTTTGTTCAATAGGATAAAATAGCGATACCTCGTCCAAATGAAGAAGAAAAAGCAATGTGTACACCGGGAAAAGTTTTAGTAGTTGCACTTATTTCTAGTGAGAATAATGTGTTGACACCCCAAGTACAGCCCAAAAAATACCTAAATGATTTGAAGGACAACTTGTTAGGTTGCTAGAATTGTCGAGGGAAATTTTATGTCTAATCAAGCTTTCTCGAACATATAAGAAAATGTAGGGGATGTCTTTGTGTGTTTCAGAATATGGGGTATCAAAGCTTTCAAGACTTATAAGAAGGGCAGATGATTTGTTGATTATTGAGGGAAAAGACACAGTAGACAAAGTAGTTCAAGAAGCAGACCATATATTCCTTCTTCAATTTTAAGAAAGAAGGATAATAGAGATTTCATTATTCCACTTAGCTGATTTTCAATTTTTTCTTAATGATGCTTTTGAAATACGTAGTAATCATTTTTTGTAGACTATGGTGGACAGGAAATTCACAATATGTAGTTTTCAGCAAGAATACATACATCTTACACATATATTGAGCTTTAAAAAAAAAAAGGAAAAAGAATGAGAGAGTAAGGAAACTAGAGAATTCTGGTGGAAGAGGATACTTATATTAAGAATTCTTAGTTTTTATCTTGGTACAAAATGGTAGAATCTTCCCCCATATTTATACTAGTTGCACCTCCTTAACCAATGGCTAGCCTTGTGTCACCTCATATCTAATCTAATGGTTACACTTACATCTCTAAAATTTTCTTCTAAAATATCTACCTATCTAGCTAAAAATGTCTCCACAAAATATCTCTACAAATATCATTATATTTTCTTAAGATTTATCTAAAACATACTTCTAGAAATTGGGCCTATATTAAACTTATTTAATTGAACACTTATTTTGAACTCAATAGTTATTGAATCAAATCAAGTTTATTATTCAACATTTTTATCTTTATAATCCGTAATATTATATACCAATGAACTTTGAGGAAGAATAGCTTGTCATAAGGATTCATGAATACATAATATATTAGATACATCATCGTGGATACAAGTAAAAATAGGTTCATTCCCATAATATCTTGTATGAATACAAAGAAAAAAGGTATTACATGGATCACCAAAAAAAAATTAAAAAAATTGTCCAACTACGTGGTTCGCATTAATTATTATTTGAACAAGGAAAAGTTTTGTCTTGGGATCATGTGGGACAGAACTTCTCTTCTGCCTTTCCATAAAATCCTCCTACTATCAGTATGAATGTAAAAATGTTATGCAGTGTAGATAACTGGGTTTGGGAATAAATTGACTGCCTTTGTATATATTACTCAATATAAATAAGTTTATACTTTCATAGTAGTTAGACTAGAAATATTAATAAATATTTAGTACCATAGTTATTTGACATTTCAATGGAGAGAAAAATCTAAAACATTTGATTTCAATAATAACATCGAGGGGTTTCTAACTAAGCCTGTTTTGAATAATGTCCAATCAAGGTACCAGTGAATATAATCACAGCGTTAATTATTCTTCGTGCAGTGTTTTTCATATTGCTTTGTGTCACTAGTTAATATGAGATCAAATTTCGATAAATGATAAAAGGAAATTTTTAGTTGCTACCATAGGGCTCGAAAGGAGATAATCTCCAAATATTCAACTGAATTTCCACGAGAAGTCTGTGAATAAAACTGTACTGTTTATAATTTGAATACTCAACAACATATAATTTGACTACAAAACATTCTAAAGGGCCACTACAACATATTTACTCATCAATAACATGCGAAGAATGCTATCTATTACATTCGATAGCATTCTCTTGTATATAACTGGTGGGGTTATTAAAAATTCGAACTCTATTATAGCATTCTCTGAATGCTATTATATTATCTCATCTATAGCATTTTAAGAATGCTATTTATCACATTTGATAGCATTTCTTAGAATGCTATTACTGGGGGAGTTATTAAACCTTGACACAATTCCAAAACATACTTGACAACACAGAAAAACTAGAATTCTTTCACTAGATGAAGTGCGTTAATTCTGACACTCTCCTTTAACGAACTTGCTTGAATATTTGCAGTTCTTAAAGGTAGGTGTCAGTATGAGAGTGCATGTATGTAGGTGTTGAACCTTCTGTTTGATGTTGATTTTAAAGATTTATTTGAAGAAATAATTATTTAAATAATGATTTTTTGGTTTAAAAAGTAGGAAATCGTTTATGGGTTTATGTGAAATATTATTTTATTAATAAATGTGTGGTTAGAGAGAGAGAGATGTGTTTTGCTTATAACGGGGGCCAAACACGGGATCATCTTTTTAAATTGCTTCTCCAAAAAGTGATATTTGATTTTATTGTTCTTTGAGAGATCGAGAACAATTGAATTTTTGTCCATGTGAATTGCGGACTTGTTCTCGCAAACCGAAGTAATGCCGATTTTTCTTCTCTTGGACATGTCTGCAATTCATGCCAAAACGAGCTTTCCAAATTGGGGTCATGAGCGTAATTCTGATAACTATAGCCAAAGTTATGGTCAAAACACCGAGAGATGTTCAATTACTACCCCAATTAGGAAGATACTGCCATCACTTTCCATACTTGCGCTGATCTGTCAACTCATGGTATCTCAACGCCATCAATGTATTATGATGTTATCTGACAACTTAGCATCGTGTGGTTCGAATCCTCCTGTATCAAAACACAATTTATCCCAAGATGCCTAGTGAACCTTTTTACCCTTGCTAGAATCTCCCCAGATAAATGCATTAAAGATTCTAGAGATTTTATTGACATTACAAACAGGGGGTTCAGGATCTGCAGCAGATGAAAAGGCATAGAAGTAAGAACATGTTTAATAATGGTGATTCTGCCACCTGCAGACAATCATCTATGTTCCCAGCCAAGTATTCTACCCTTCACTTTGTTAACCAATTCACCATAAAGGAAGGCTTTTCTAGAACCTTTGTATTGTCAATGTTATTGAGATCAACGGAGATTATGACTGATTAATGGCTTGATTACTTACCATTTTTATGTATATTATTGTGTTTACCATACATAGATTAACCTAATTGTATTTACCATACTTAGATTAATCCTAGCATCATGTAATCTCTATATAATGTAAGTAGTTTATCAATGAAATCATTCGGTCAAATATTGTTATGGTATCAAAGCCTCCATCTAAAAGAGAACTCCGTGTGTAGCGATTTTTTTTGGGGGCTTTCTATAGTCAAGCTCTATTCGTGGTTTCGGTACTCACCTTGGCAGACTACATCATTGTGGTAGTCATCGATTGTTGTGGGAGTCACTCTGTGTCAACAATTCTCGACGATTGCAGCCTCGTTTTTGCAGATGTCAGCAATTAAAGTGCTGAAATTTTCTGCTGGTGATGATTCCATCTTCTTGTGGGCTCAGTCGACAAACAGGTACAGTTCAAAGCTCCGACAATTTGGACAGATTCTGGTCCAGTTTCAAAATCTCCGGCAGATTGGACAGATTCTGGTCTTCCGTTACATCGTTGTGTGCCTGAGGTAGTGGAGGCGTATGTTTCTTGGTTTATTGGTTTTGGATTTCTATTGGGCTAAGTCTAGGCTTCATAATTTAGGCTTATTGGTTTTGGACATTGGGCTTATTGTGTTTTAATCACAATATATTTTGTCTTTGGACTGCCTATTAATTTTAATTTTTTTGGTTGTTTTATTTCAACTATTGTGTAAGAATTATGTCTACTGAAGCATTTTGTGTCAAGTTTACAGGAAAGAATTATTCAATATGGGAATTCCAGTTCAAGATGTTTTTAGAGGGAAAGAAGCTTTGGGGTCATATTGATGGGTCATTTACTGCGCCTAAAGATGCTAAGGATCTGAATGCATGGGAAACAAAGGATGCTCGTATTATTTCTTGAATTCTGAGGTCCATGAAAGCACACATGGTTAATAATTTACATTCTTTCACTACTGCTAAAGAAATGTGGGAGCACTTAAAGTGCATTTACTATCAAAACAATAATGCTCGGAGATTTCAATTGGAGTTGGAAATTGCTAATTACACTCAAGCTAATCTTACTATTGAGCAATATTATTCTAGGTTTCTGAACTTGTGGAGTGAGTACTCCGGCATAAGTCATGCTGAGGTCCCTGCGACGGCATTATCAGCTCTACAAGCAGTTCAAGAAGTTAATAAGCGGGATCAATCTCTTATGAAATTAAGACCCGAATTTGAAGTTGCTCGGGCGAGTTTATTAAATCGCAATCCGGTTCCTTCTTTGGATATATGTTCAGGGTCCTACTTCAGCAAGTTCACAAGATAGCACTAGCCAACCGATTCTTACACCAGAAATGGTTTAGCAGATGATTGTTTTTGCCTTCTGTGCATTGGGTCTGCAAGGTAAGGGTCAATCTATTTCTTCTCCCTGGCTTGTTGATTCAGGGGCATCGAATCATATGACAGGTAGTTCTGACTCTTTGTACAACATCTGTAGCAATACTGGCACACAACACATTCAAATTGCTAATGGCAGTACCCTTCCGATTACTGCTGTCAGTGATATTGGGTCTTCATTTTAGAACATTTTCGTATCTCCAGGCTTATCTACAAACTTGATTTCGGTTGGTCAATTAGTTGATAATAACTGTTATATGTGTTTCTCTCGTGATGGTTGTCTTGTGCAGGATCACGGGTCGGGGAAAGTGATCGCGAAGGGGTATAAAGTCAGAAGATTATTTCCACTACAATTTACTATTCCTAGTGCTATGTCTTTAGCTTGTTTTAGTGTTGGACTTAAACATGAAATTTTGCATAAAAGATTAGGGCACCCAAATGCTTTAATTTTGTCTCATTTGTTGAAATGTGGTTTATTGGGTAATAAAGATCAGTCTCAGTTATCAAATTTGTCTTTTGATTATGCTGCTTGTAAACTTGGGAAAAGCAAGACTTTTCCGTTTCCTGTTTATGGCAGTCGTGCTGATAAATGTTTTGGGGTGTGGCACCCATCACTTCCCATGCTCGTTATAAGTATTTCATAACATTTATTGATGATTTCAGTCGTTATACTTGGATATATTTTCTTCGCTCTAAAAGTGAGGTTAGCACCACCCTTAAGACTTTTGTAGCTTACATTGAGACACAGTTCTCTTCTAGTATTCAGATATTGAGGTCTGACAATGGCGGGGAATATATGTCTCATGACTGTCAAACCTTCTTGCAACAAAAGGGCATTCTCTCACAACGATCTTGTCCATATACTCCTCAGCAGAATGGAGTAGCTGAAAGAAAGAATCGCCACTTGTTAGATGTCCGAGTTTTGCTCTTGGAAGATGTCCGAATTTTGGGTTGAAGCGCTCTCTATAGCTGTACACCTAATTAATCGACTACCTGTTCAACATTTAGAGTTTGATTCTCCTCATTTCCGCCTGCACGGTATACGTCCTGGATATGACATGTTACATAATTTTGGATGTGTTTGCTTTATTCATTTGCCCTCTCATGAACGTCACAAGCTTGCTGCTCAATCTGTACGATGTGCTTTCATGGGTTATAGTATTCCTCAAAAGGATGATGGTGCTGCTAATCTATTTCATATACCTCGAAATGTGGTTTTCTTTGAGAATCAGTATTACTTTCAGCAGCATGTTGTAACCTCTCCTGATTTGGTTCCACTCATTAACTTTGAGGATGATTCTCGATCTATTGAACGTTTTAAACCAGGTGTGGTATATCAACGACGATGGCCTCCAGCTCCACCACCCCTTCCCGACCCTGATCCCGTTCCTGAGTCTATTGACCTTAGGCGATCCACTCGAGTTACTCGTCCTCCCAATTGGTATGGATTCTCTACAACTTTATCTCATATCACAATTCCTACTTCTTATTCTCATGCAGTTACTCAAAAATGTTGGGAGAAAGCTATGAAAGAGGAAATTCAAGCCTTATAGGAAAAGCATACATGGGATATTGTTTGTTGCCCTCCTACCATCAAACCTATTGGATGTTAATGGGTCTATTATGTTAAGTTCCACTCTGATGGATCGCTAGATCGCTATAAAGTTCGGTTGGTAGCTCTTGGTAATCGTCAAGAATATGGCGTAGATTATGAGGAAATGACAACAGTCCAAACTGTTCTTGCTTTAGCTGCCTCCAAGGGATGGTCTTTGCGGCAGATGGATGTCAAAAATGCTTTCTTACATGGTGACCTTAGGGAAGAAATTTATATGACGCCTCCTCCGGGCCTCTTTTCTCTGCCATCCTCTAATGTGTGTAAGCTAAAGAGTTTGCTTTATGGATTGAAACAAGCTCCTCGTGCTTGGTTTGACAAGTTTCGCTCCACTCTTTTGCGATTCTCATTTAAACAAAGCACTATGATTCGTCTCTCTTTATCTCTATCACCAAGGATGGTACTATGCTTCTTCTAGTCTATGTGGATGATATTGTTATTACCGGGACTAACTTTGATTTGATAACTCAACTTCAAAATCGACTGAAGGAATCTTTCCATATGAAGGATTTAGGTCCCTTACAGTACTTCTTAGGTCTTGAAGTGTTTCCAAGTCCATCCGGGACTTATCTACATCAACATAAGTATATGGAAGAGTTGATTAACTTGGCTGGACTTCAAGATGGTCGCCAGACTGATACCTCCATGGAGGTAAATGTGAAGTATCGCAAGGAGGAGGGTTATTTTCTTTCTGATCCTTCTCTATACCGCCAATTAGTGGGTAGTCTAAACTATCTCACTATTACACGACCCGATATTTCTTTTTCCGTACAACAAGTTTGTCAGTTTATGCACGCTCCACAACACCTTCATTTAGCCGCAGTTCATCGCATTATTCGATACTTGTTGGGTACAGCTGATAGGGGACTTTTCTTTCCTGCTAACTCTTCTCTTCAGTTGGTAGGTTATAGTGATGCGGATTGGGCCGGATGTGCTGATGCTCATCGCTTGATTACAGTTGGTGTATGTTTCTTGGGAGTGCATTAATATCTTGGCGAAGTAAGAAGCAAGACCGTGTCTCAAAATCTTCCACTGAATTTGAGTATCGCGTATTGTCTTCAGCTTGCTCTGAGATTTTTTGGCTTTGAGGTCTTCTAGAGAAGCTTGGTTGCCCTCAATATGAGCCTACTCCACTTCATGCTGACAACACTAGTGCCATTTAAATTGTTGCTAATCTTGTGTTTCATGAGCGCACTAAGCACATAGAAGTTGATTGTCACTCTATACGTGAGGCTTATGATGGTCGAATTATAACTCTTCTGCATATCACTACTAATGTGCAAACACTACAAGAAAAAAGGCTTATAGCGATGACAAATGTCGTCGTTGAAACTGGAAAAGTCGTCACAATTATCCTATTGCGAGGAAAAAGTCATCACTAAAAGTCCTTGCAGTAGGTTCGTTCCTGTTGCACTATTACGACGACAAATCTGTCCTCGCTCTTGATATTCCTACATCGACGACAATTGTCGTCGTCATAGAGCTTCACAATAGCGACGAAAAAAGCCGTCTTTGTTGATGAAGTCTATAGCGATGACAATGTCCTCTCTATTGAACTGATCAATAGCGACGAAAATGTTCTCTCTGTTGAACTGATCAATAGCGACGACATTTGTCCTCTCTATTGATCTATCAACAGCGACAACATTTGTCGCCGTTAGAGATTAATTATGATTTTTTTTAATTTGTTTATAAAATGACAAAAATATTTTTTTAATTTAATTAAATTACATAAATAAAAATAAGTTAAATGAACTAATTACATAATTTTTGAATATAGCATTAATGTCATTTAAGTCAAAAGTACTTTACAAATACTCAAAAAGAAACCCTAAGGATCCTTTAAATCAAAGTTACTTTACAAATACCCAAAACGAGAGCCTAAGGATCCTTTAAATCAAAGTTACTTTACAAATACCCAAAACGAGAGGCTAATGATCCTTTAAATCAAAATTACTTCAAAAATACCCAAAAAGAGACCCTAAGGATCGCCTAAGAACTCATCTAGATCATCTCCTATAGGAGAATGATCCTCCACTCGAGGCTGATCCTCCACCCGAGGCTAGGGTCGCATCTGAAATCTAGGTACGAAGTTTGAGAAAGCAGCAAATATGGCATTGAAATTATTAATCGTTGCTAAATTTGTGGCTAGCTGAGAACCTAGAGTCATAACAGTATTCCATAACTCTGCAACCTCGGTGGGAGACTGATCAAATCTATGTCTAGCTGCTGAATTGGCAAGGCCCAGAGATTTGGAAACTCCTCTTACTTTTCGACCAATTCTACGAACATGACCTCGCCTCTCTCCGAGCACCTCGCGTATCACATCGTGCTCATCGACCGTCGTCCCGCTACCACTTGCCTGTTGTGTTTGTGTCTCCTTTTCGTTTACCATTGCAACCTGAATAATTAAATAAGAATAATTATAGTAAAAAAAAAAAAAAAAATCAAACATCAAAATAAAATGAATTATTGTTGAAAATTTATAGTTAACTTACGTATTCTTGCTCTGCGTCGGGACTAACCCATTCCTCACCCCTTTCAGTCATTCGGGTGTCCATGGACTTCCATGTATCCATCAGTCCTGGCCATTCCTGAGTCATAGGGTCCCTCTTACAAATAGATGGCACCAATGTTAGTTGAAAATTCAAAAATAGTAGACCCACTTGAAAAAAAAAAAATAATAAATAATGAAATTGAGCACTTACGTTAGCATGTCGGGTTGCCATGATACTTTTCGATACTTGGAGACTCGAGTATTTTTGTCGAGATCTATTGACCTTATTTCTTGCCGACCTTGCCTAAATAACATGATGTACAATTGTTATTATAAAATATCTAGTATATACCTAAAAGTAACATCAATTACATAAAAATTAAATGAGATTTTTATACTTACAAGGAACATCGGACTCCGGAACAACTCATCACACTTGGCCCATTCAGTCATTGAGATATCTCGATACGGGACGTTAATGTCGTTCTTCATATAGTGTTTGTAGGCACTACTCTTGTACTCTCTATATCGATCTGCAGCATCCCTATCGGTTCCTCGATCAATCCAAGAGTGCTTCTCTATCGGCACATCAGTCTTCAATTCGAAATAATGCTATAAGAAAAAAAATTAAAGAATGAAATGATGTCATTTGATAAAATATCAATGAAATATATATTGTTAAACACGTGTAATGCCACCTACATCGACTTGTTTCCAAACTCGATGCTTTAGCTCTACTAAAACCGATCGCCAATCCTTGTAGCAGGGTGTAATATGCGACCTGACCGCGATCCCCACTAAACGACTGAATGTTGCAACGTTACCTCCTAGGGGGCGTATAGTCATTTCATTTTGATGATCGAATTTAATGGGAAGTTTTTTTCCCACAGGGACAAATTGTTTATCTAGGTTCATGCTCCTGTTGTTGCCTCTCCTTTTTTTTGGAGGTGCTAAGTTGTAAAAGAAAAACCAAACACATATTAATATGATCAAACATAAATAGTCAATTAATATGAAAAAAATATTTAAAAAAAAACTAACCGGTCTCGCACTCAGGTGCAACGCGATATCCGTCGCGGTGTGGATCCTCGTCTGAACCGTCACCTCCATGATACATGACGTCGGCCATGTCTATTGCTTTTGCTATAGAATAATGGATTACGTAATTGTACTTGGAAAAAAGTGATTAAATATGGTTTTAAAGCTGAAAGAAAATGCAAGCAACATCAACTTAATACATTTATCTCAAACTTTAGAAAATGAAAAAAAAATAAGAATTAGAATGCGAACACTGGACTTCATAAACACCTCATATATATAAAACGCAAATGATATTCAAATTCATTCCACAATAACTAACCAAATTTTGTTTTCCATTTAAATCAGTAGCAGATGACCCTCCTTGCCTAATAAGTAATGTGAATGAGTTAAATAACAAACATAATTAGTTTACTCAGGTTTGACCATCTGAGACCTAAATAAATCAGACGGAAAAAGTGACAGGATCATAGCATTAGCAAGTCAAGTTTATTCCTTGTCATCCACAAATTATTAGAACAAACTCGAAAATTATCAAACTATCCATTGACGGTCAGACCATCATTACCAAGTAATTTCCAGAAAAACCTCCAATTATAAAAATCGGAAAGATTGAGATAAAGTATGGAAAGATATTAACACTTACCTGCAAAAGAGCAGCAATTGTACAAAAGGAATTCCACAGTAAAGGAGCTAAATCTTGAAACAGTTCCCTCTTCTGGTAAATGAAAAAGGAACATTGTATCAGGAACTTATGAAATAATTTACCAAAATGGTATACCAGGAAAAAAGAGTCAAAATATGGAATAAAATATATTCTCCAATCAAGACAAAAATATGGAGAAACAAAAGCCAGAAGCACACTTCACAAACAATTACAGAGTAATTCAGCTGTCAATGCTACTTTCTCTACAATCTAATTTGTCAATTTATTTTAAGCAAGTAAACTATTATTACTTAAACAATTAATTTTAAAATTGTAGAATATGATTTAAAACTTCATTTAAGCAACTAAATATTTACTTCTTAAACAACTTTTTTTTTTAAATTTTAATATTCTACTGAAGATCTAAATTACTAAATGAGTATGAAATTGAAAATGTGTTAAGTTAATAATTCTTATTGTTTTACTTGATAATTATAATATCATAGTTTTATCTATTTAACAATAAGTAAATGCTTTATTAATTACATAAAAATTCAAAAAAATTTGTGCCAAAATTGTCCGTTATTATAATGTTATAGATTATTTGCCTGGAGCAATATTTAATTAAATAATAAAAATTAACTTAATCCTACTAAAACTTTTCCCACACAAATAGCGAATTTAATCAAATACATAAAGATAAATTAAATACAGTTATAAAATAATATTTTAAATTTAGGTTATAAACTTTATAATAAATTATTTCCTAGCGTGGCTATGATAAATTAAATACTTCCAAATAGTTAATACTGAAACATTATCAGTATTTGGTTTAATATTTCAAAATCTTACAAGTTTTTTTTTTTTTTTTTTTTGAAACAACAAAACCAAACCAAATAGAAAAACAGCAATCTTCGGCCAGCCAAAACGGTTCCAGAAGCAACCAGAGACAGGAAGAGGACCCCAAGCAGCTAAAATAAATAAAACATGGCACCACCACCGCCAATCCACCAAACCAGAGCCACCATAGCCACCACCCGCCAAAACCAAACCAAAACAGTGCCTAAAAGAGGTGCTGCAACGAAGCCCCTCCATGCAGCCCTCGTCACGTTGAGAAACCCCAAGCAGCAAAGCAAATAAACCATGGCAACACCATCGCCGAACCACCAAACCCAAGCCACCATAGCCACCACCAACCAAAACCAAAAAACCCCAAACGAAATAAATGATCACTCACATCAATTACTTTTTGTTTTGCCCTGTTAACACATTTATTGTATAGACAAAATATCATCCCCCTGTCATTTGCCAACGACCCTGGCTTTCTAATAAATGATGTCACTCCATTTGCAAATTCAGTTGATTTAGCCTGTTGTCTATTCAATTTGATCCAACTCTTGTCTGTTTCCATTCTCACTTTTGGTTCGCTGCAAAAATAAATAACATCAATAACTAAACTATTCGAGTGTCGTGACTATGATCTAAACCCTTATCGCTCCAATTCTAAAGTAAGGTACCGGTCATAACCATTCGACATTTATTTGTGATTTGCGAGTTGTGCTAATTGTTCCTGTTATTGTCTCTATTTCATGTTTTAATTTCGACAGTAACTCCTTTCTATTCTCCTATAACTGCAAGCACTACATGTAACGTAGTCCATACCCAAAGAATAAATTGGTGACACCATCGAAATTGAGGCACAAATATCGAGATATCACAAAAAAATATGTAATAACACAACTCATTAACCATGGATCAAATGTCAAACTATCCAAATATGGGACAATTCAAAGATTAGTTTGTGTTTCATCAAGTAGTCCAACAATATGACCTGTGTACTTAACAAACTAATCTCCAAACGGCATTCTAAGGTTAATGCACCATCGAAATTGACCCACAAATATTGAGGTATCACAAAAAAAAAAAAATGTAATAACACAACTCATTAACCATGGATCAACTGTCAAACTATCCAAATATGGGACAATTCAAAGATTAGTTTGTGTTTCATCAAATAGTCCAACAATATGACCTGTGTACTTAACAAACTAATCTCCAAACGGCATTCTAAGGTTAATGCTACTAGTGCAGTGTAGTGTAAATTAAAATAGAAAAATACTAAATATATAAGCATAAAAAAAGGCAAAGGAATAAATAGCTAACCAAAAGCTTCAAGTGCGATGATTCAAGACTGGAATATAAGCTTGTAGTCTAAGGAGCAACGTAGAGATGAGAAATTGAGAGAAAAGTTGAGAAAAAACTGTTTTTTTCGACATATATTCTGTGCAGAAACAGGTCCGTAAATATTTATATAGCGACGACAAAAGTCATCACTATAGATGTCAGAGTCGCCACTGTTGCTTCAGCGAGAATGAAAATGGAGGGAAATTTTCCCGCGCAAGATAAAAGAGTTATAGCGACGACAAATGTCGTCGTTGAAAATTCATCTATAGAGAGGACTTATTTTGTCCTCTCTGTAGGCCCGGTCTACAGAGAGGACAAAATAAGTCCTCGCTGTGAGTCCACAGCGAGGACTTATTTTGTCCTCTCTGTAGGCTCGGTCTACAGCGAGGACTTATTTTGTTGTCTCTATAAGGGATCCTACAGCGATGAGAAATCTGTCCTCTCTATAGATCTACCTACAGAGACGACAAAATTTGTCGTCTCTGTAGGCTCCACCTACAGAAAGGACTTATTTGTCGTCGGTATAGAACTTTTTTCTTGTAGCTAGACCGCTGATGTATTTACCAAGGCAATGACTCGACAACAACACTAGTTTCTTGTCAGCAAATTGATGCTCCATGATCGTCCAGCATCAATTTGAGGGGGGATGTCAATAATATTGAGATCAATGGAGATTATGACTGATTAATGGCTTGATTACTTACCATTTTTATGTATATTATTGTATTTACCATACTTAGATTAACCTAATTGTATTTACCATAATTAGATTAATCCTAGCATCATGTAATCTCTATATAATGTAAGTATTTTATCAATGAAATCATTCGGTCAAATATTGTTATAAAGTAGCACCAAGGTATTAACAGGCACAGGGTTGAATTGGAAACCAGTAATTTCAGCCACAGTTTCTATGTGCTTTTCCTTGAAACTAGTAAATGAACTTTTACTGCAGTTAATGTCTTGTCCATCACCTTTGCTGTATGTTATGATAAATCCATGATTTTTTGGAGGGAAGTTCTTTGGCCATTAGTGAAAATCATCGTGTCATCAGCAAATGCCAGATGAGAAACTACTAAACCACCATAATTAAAGTGCAGATCCTCGTTTCTGGAAAACATGTCGTCAATCCCCCTAGATAAACATTCGGTCATAATGATGAATAGAGTTGGAGATATAGGATTACCTTGTCTCAGCCTTCTAGTAGCTTTAAAAAATCCCTTCAACTCTCCAGTATCATGATTTCTGCTACATAATACTACGAATGCAATGTCTACTCATATTTCTGGAAATTATCTAATCAAAATTTTTGTTTAACGGAGTGTTCGGCGGCACCTAGCCGCAATTTTCTTTGATTTTTTTATGTTTTCTAGGTAAAATGTGTGGCTGAAAATTGGAGAGAGAAAATGTGTGTGGTTAAAAAGATATTTGGGAAATTTTGTTGTTTATAAATTGGTTTATATATTGTAATGATTGAGTAAAAGAACGGTGTGTAAATCCTTTGCATTTTTTTTTATGTTGTCAACTTCATCTCGTCCAATGCACTCTTCAACCATAGACCATATGTCTTTAAAACTATCTTCATTCTAATCTTCCAACAGTTCGTAACCTTCTCTGTCAAATATTGGAAAAATTGGAATCGTAGAGTTGACACCAACCGGAATTGCCATGTGTGCGCATCTGGGAAGAAGTGTTTTATTTGGTTTTTGACATGAAACTGGTCTTAGAATATTTTTATGTTTGGAAGCACAAAGTGAGATTGGATTCCCATGTCTTGAAAATTCCTACTTCCATATTCTGCGCGTGTGCTTCAATCAGACGATGCCAACAGATTGTGTATTTTGACTATATTCTGATTGGATAGCAATTTCATTTATTTTGGTTTCTGGAATTTCAGTAGAAACTGGGTTCAGTCGCTGGTTGAAATTCTTTGTGAAAAAAACAGCTTTAAAGCTAATTTGCTGTTTTGCAATTTCAGTACGTACTTTTGTTGCCGGAAAGATCTGATACCAGGTTGAAGGAATATGTGAACTAGATAATCTCTAAAATGATCTATTCATTTTCCATTAATAGTCTATGTATAATCTATATGTCTATCCAATTTATATAAGTTTTCGACATACCAAAAGACACGACAACACAAAAATATAACACATGCTAAACCACGAAAATTCTGATACATATTTGACTCTACAACACAAAAATGTAAAAAAGATTTGACTACATCTGCAAGTACATTAATTCCAGCAATCTTACCATGAGTAGCTAAATGAACTTAATTTCTTTGTATGTATTGTAGTTCAAGAACTACTGCAAAGAACGAGCTAAATTCCGTTTCTATGTGAATTTCAGAGAAATAAATATTTTCCATCTCTTTCAGGTGCTGGAGGTTAGAAGAAGATTCGCATTCAGTGGTTTTCATCATTACAAGCTGCCTTTTCCTAGCATTGTTCTTGATGTAGCCATTGTTATATTACAACAGTTTTTGGACTGATAACCTACAATAGATGTTTCCAGTGTTAAATTACCGTTGCTATAGATGTTATCACTTGTCCTGCTAATGAAGTTTGTCGTTGTAAGGATTTCAAATTTTGACCTTGATGTTTTTTGGGATTCCATTTGACAGAATTTTTAAATTATTTCAGATGTTATGTAGCTTGCTTGGGGTATTTTGTAGGGTAAAATCTATGTTAGAAGAATGAAATTGGTTGTCGATTTCATTCAGTGTTTTATGATTTGTACAGGAATGAAGGTTTTTATCAATGAACAGCCTGGTGTTCATTTAATATTTTCTACTTCTCTCTGCTATACAAAACAAAACCTAAAAGTATATTTGCTCTTAAGACACGCAAGAAATAAATATTTTCTATTCAGTTTTGTTCTAAAGAAATCTTTCCCTACTTAGTTTAAAGCACATTTAAAATCCACCGTTCATTCTTGACATAGTTGACTATTCTAATATTGCATCATATATCCTTAAGAATGGAAGTTCCCCGCACATCTCCAATCGTTATGTATAATAGATCTTTTTAGTGTTTTTCATCTTCAAAGTCATTGGAATGGTCTCCAATGGTGGGATGCAAAGCGAATGTATTTTAGAATCCTGGCCAAAAAAGTAAATTTAGATGGGGTGGTAGATAAAACCGTCCAAAACACTTCTAGTTATGGAACATGTAGTGCATATTTTTAACTTTTAAATTCAAAAGGCCATTAGTTGTGGCATGTGAAGTGGAGATGTCGAGCTTTTATAGGGACATACAAGTATATATCCATAATTAAAGGGAAAAAATGATGGAATATTTAACATTTGAAAGAAGTAGAAAAATATAATCGCCGTTGATAAATTTCCAAAATAGGTTGTATTGCGTGAATATATATGTAATTGATTTGTTGAAATTATGTGTCATGTCACATTTTTTGACATAAGTGACGTGATTTCATCGATCATTTATCATGGTTGCACATATATGGATAGTGTGTTACAAAGTAAATATGGCTTCCAAAATGGCATCTAAATGCCAATGTTGTTTTGCTGAAGAATCTGTAAATCGTGTGTTCGTCCATGGGAAAATCGCTAAAGCCATTTGGAAATATTATCATGACAGAGTTGGAGTAACCACTATTCAGTCATGTCATCCTAGAGCATTATATTATATATGAAATGGATATCACAAAACATGCACAATCAGGCTCTTTGCTTACTACTCTGCCTTTATTCATTATGTGGTTTTTATGGTCGGAAAGAAATGGGTCAAAGCACCAGAGCATCCAAATGAGCTCCAATAGAATAATCAAGAGTTGATTTCATGATGAATTCCATATTGAAGCTTGAGATAAACAATATCAATTCTAGAAGACGGTATGCCACGTGACACCCTGAATCATTTCAACCCGACGCATTACCAAACATGCATTCATTAATGTTAACCTTCTAAAAACATGAAAGTTAGGAAAGTTTTTAAGTTTGAATTAATTAACTAATATTGAAAAATTGTAACAATTTTATCATATGGACTTAAGAAAAATTCGACAGCTGATATAGTTTTTCCTCTGGTTGCACAGTGAATTAGTGAAAGTTACTTAACCTAGCAAACGTTGTCAAAAGATTATGAAATTTGATTAAAGTGCATTAATACTGGCATGTGTACTACATATAAAAAATTTAGGATTTCGGTGACAAGATTTAAGGCACAAAATATATTTTCAAAAATGTTGGTATGTGTTCCAAGACTCATCGTAATTTACTAAAAATGCTATAATAAATTTCATTGGATTTTGATCAACTTTATTTATTTATTTTTTTTTTTTTTTTTTAAGTTTCATATAATAGATAACTGATAAATGGTCTTTTTTCAATTTAAAACATACTAAAATTATAAATAAATTCATGATGGCAAATTTTCAAATTTAAAGGCAGATTCTGGAAATTTGGTAGCAATCACAACTTTCATCTACTAAACATAATACTTGAATATTTACAAACCATATTCATCTCAGAAATTTACCATGACTTGTAAATGTAAACTAGCATTAAAATAAATAATTTTTAAATTAAAAGACACAAAAAATAGACTCTAGTCACTACTACCTGCCATCATGCGCTGTATCAAGCTCTTCAATCTGAAAGGTATTTTAAATAATGATCATTTCAAATAAAATGGGTAATCAAGATTGTGAATTGGCTAAAATGATGATATAAAATAATGGTTAGTCAAGTGCGCACAACATTTTATCGTGATCAAATAATTAAATGATGTAAGTAGTTGAACTTTAAGTGTAAGATCAGATTGTGCATACTTATATACTTTGAATTATTTGATAATTAAAGAGTGTATACTTGGAATAATTCTCCAATTTCATAGCGAAATATCTATTTATTTTCATTTGTCCTCTCTAAAGATCTAAACCTTGTTCTACATTTGTAGTTTCAAAAAAATATTAAGGTAAAATCTAGCATAAGAGAAAGGGGTAAAATGAAAAATGTAGTTTTTGTTGACACAGGTTACTATAATTTTTGAAACGAGGTTCCAGAATGGGGCGTAAATTATTTTTCGGATTGTTCTAATATGTAAAATAAAATTCCATGTATAAAATTTGTAAATTTTAATATAAATTTTTTTCTATGTACATATACTTGCTTGGGGGTTTCAACCAGGGGAACCATGTGATCCACCTCATCTTATAAAACGTGTTATTCGAAGAAGACTAGAATTACTTTTGAGATTGTAAGTTTTTCTTCAGAACATAATTTCGAGACCAATATTTGTGTGAAAATCATATGCCTCAATTTTTGGAAGATAATAATGTGTTTTTCTAAATGCAACACTATTCTGGTCGTCATCCTTGCCATCCATGCGTGTAAATCTTGATAACTCTTGACTTGATCTATATAAATATGAAGCCTCTTCCAAGGCTACAAGAACTTTCTCGCTTTTTTGTGCAGTCGTCTGAGTCTCTTTCTTTACAGTTTTACTCTCTAGAACTAGGTTAATTTGCCGTCTCGTCAATCTTGTTCTGTTTTGTTGTGTCTCAAGTGTGAAATTTAGATGGTAATTAGTGTATATTACCATAGTCAGAAAGGCTGTTTTGGATAGTTTGATGTTGAGAGTAATATTAGAACGATTGTAATATGTATTTTCTTGATCTGATTTAATAAAGTTCTTGAGCCTTGGATCCACTATTAGTGGATGCTCAATGGGAGATGTAAGTGTTGGATAGTGGTCGCCGAACCTCCGGACCTATTGAGGTAAAATCTGGTGTTCTTGTGTTGAATGTTTATGCATCTTGTTTGGGTATTACGATTTTTTGGTTGAAAACTCATCAGTGGTATTAGAGCCTTACTCTATTGGTATTTGAAACCTCCAATTGGGGTTCTCTGCTCAAGATATACTGTTCCACTCTCAAATCTGGAAAACCCAAGGGTTGGGAACCATCCACTCTCTATATTGGTTAACTGTGCAAAACCTAGGGTTTCTCACATATGTTATAATCATTCTTTCTCCCTTGTGTGGTTTTTTGTTTGAGTCATTAAGGTAAGAAGGGTCTCATTTATTTACCTTTGTCCAGATCTCTTGTGAGGACCCGAGAATATGAGAGAATAAGGTTTAAAAAGGCTTTTTTCCACCCCCTTAGACATAAGGGTTGAGTGATACTCACTCTCTGCCTTCATTTATTTATTATATATGCACATTTTACACTATAAATAATATACTGTTTTGGTTCTATTAGGTGAAATTGCTTGGAGTTCTTGCATTGATATGATAGTGAAATAAGAAAAGTTGGTGAAACCACCACTGCTGCGGCTGATCTTTGTGTCTATGCCTAACAAGTGATATCTGTTAAGAGTTTTCTATAGTTTTAGGTTTGATAATTGTTGGTAAGAAATATCGCAAGTGTACGATATCGCTAACAAGTAGTAAAAGTGGACTTTTGAGTCCGGGTTGTTGATTCCACGAGGACTATTTATTTGTTATCGATTTTAGGTGAAATTGCTTGGAGTTCTTGCATTGATATGATAGTGAAATAAGAAAAGTTGGTGAAACCACCACTGCTACGGCTGATCTTTGTGTCTATGCCTAACAAGTGATATCTGTTAAGAGTTTTCTATAATTTTAGGTTTGATAATTGTTGGTAAGAAATATCGCAAGTGTACGATATCGCTAACAAGTAGTAAAAGTGGACTTTTGAGTCCAGGTTGTTGATCCCACGAGGACTATTTATTTGTTATCGATTTACTTCGATACAATAAAATTCCTAAACTAGAAACAAAACTAATTAAGAAAATAAATTAAACTAATTAAGAAAATAAATTGCAAAATAATAAAAACAAAATAAAAAAATGACAAGTAATCGAAAATCAATTAAATAACCAATGCAATTAAAATGAAAATAAACAATTAAACTAAAAGCAAGAAAAAAAGTGGTAGGATTTCTAGCAATTGAATGAATATCGGGACTAACGATTTCGAAATAACCTTCTAGCTTAATTCCTCATCTCAAGTTGTTTTCTAAAATTGAATTTGATCGAATTCACGCATATATCTAATTTACCTTTCTCGAGTTCAAATTAGACCTATTTAACTAAGTCAACCATGTATCTCTACAGCGAGTCAGAATTCTCCTTAGCTAAATGCATTAAATTTCCTAAGAATTCATAAGTGACCACATCCAATCACAAATTCATATCTCTATCTTTTTGTTGAAATTGCCGGATTTTATTACGGGATCTAATTGTTAACTCACCTCTCGGATTATGAAAACAACCATTAATTCATGAATTGGTGATCAAACAATTCAAGCATTAAACGCAATAATAAAATCAATACATAATTATCAAAGCACCAACTTGAGAATTAAAATCAAACAAGAAACATTAAATTTATATCGTTAATCCCGATTATAAAAATTTAGCTATGCATGTTTGTGGAATTAAAAACGGTAAATAATGTAAACAAAACCCGAATTTTAGAGTGTTGAAAAATTAGCATCTTTTTGCACCTCCAATTGCAACCAGCCGCCTGCTTCCAACTTATCACTGCCAATGCCGAAGTCTAGCCGTGAACTTTTCAATTAATAAACTCCCAACCTTCCTCCAAACCACTCGGCTACCACAAACCCAAAATTTTAGTCATTTTCACTTTGTCCCCTCAACTCTAATTCCCAAATTGTCAATATATATATAATATATGTTTATCTCCAATTTTTTTCTCCTCCAGCCGACCAACCACACTAATTCTACCTTTTTTTTTAAAATCAGCCGCACCACTTCTTCTGTTTTTTTGCCCGGCAGCACTCTTTCGTTTTTGGCCCCTCACGGCTGCTCCCTCCACAACTACTCAGTTGCTGTGTATATATGTATATCATCACCAGCCGAGCCCTAGTCTTTTCTAAGTGGAGTCCAATGCATATAATAATCCAATAAAGCTCAATTAGATTGCAATTTGCATTAATTCACTATTAATGCTTTTAGACTCAATTCTTCAACATTAGATAAGTTAGTCCTTGAATTTTAGCACGTCTTCTATTAAGCTCCACTTTGATTCTTGAATAATTTCACCAACTTTCAAATTGTATGATTTCGCACCAATTATTATCCAATTGTTTGTGATTGCTTCAATTCCTCATTTTCTTGATGTTGGGATAAAAATCTGAAATAATAATAATATACACAAACTAAGTAGAATTTATTCAAGAAAAACAACATAATATCCTAATTTCGACAGATAAATAAGTGTATAAAATACACTTATCAATAATACCTTAAGTCTAGAAGAAAATATAGATAGATTTACCAGATCTTGAGTATGAGAGCGAGGGAGAGCGAGAGAGAGAGAGAGTATTATTGTTGATGGAGTTATAAGTGCACTTAGAAACATGGAATTGGATTAAAATCTGATCATAGAGACACTAAATATTGAGTAGGACTTTTCATCAAAGATAGAGGCTGCTTAAAGAATAATAATGGTGAAACTTCTAAACGGAAGGAAAAGGATAAAGGTAAATGGAAGAGAAGAGTAAGTTCAAACCTAAGAACAAAACTAGAGAGTGCTTCTATTGTAAGAAATTTGAACACTTGATAAAGAACTTCTTCAAAAGGATTAAAGATATGAAAGAAACATCGAATAATGATCTTCCTGCCATGATAGCATCAAGTCAAACCAATAATGATGATAACAATGGTTTAGTATTTGTAGCTACCTCTAATCATACCATTAGTCAATGGATTCTTGATTCTGGTTGTTCTACGGGGTAAATTGGGTCGATCCAAATCTGATGCAAACCACGTAGAAATTGTAGCTACGCAACCCATAAATTATTGGAATCGACCCAAGAACGCCAAAGAATCACGATTTCGAGATTGATTCAAATTAATTGAACCAAACAACCAACACAATCAATAGATATGTTGACCTCTTGATCACAATGAAAATAAATCTCACCCAAGATTTGAACAAACAAGAATTAAACTCGCAAGTTCGGATTTTATTCAATAAAGAATAAAGTATGAAAGTAAATTGCCTCTCACTAATAATATCAAAGTTGTGTATGAATAATGAAAATTACATCCCTATAAATAGGGTCAAAAACTAGGTTAAGAGATTTAATTATACTAGGAAATAACTAGCTATAAAAATAAGGAAATAAAAATTAACCTAAAATTACGCGTATATGTTTTTACGGCCATGACCCTTCCCTTTACTTCCGTAACTTGGTTTCTGTTTAATAGTTACGGCCGTGACATAATTATTTACGGCCGTAATTCTTATTTCTGAAAATCTCGTTCTTTAACCCGAGGCTTCGTTACGGCCGCGATAAAAGCTTCTTATGGCCGTAACTCCAATTTCTTCAAATTCTCAATTTTCAGCAGTGAGCTCTTCACAGCCGTAAGAATTACGGGTTACGGCCGTGAATTTTGAAACTTTGCAATTTTCTTCGACGGCTTGAATGATGTTGATCCACTCATCGTTTTGGCTCGGTCCCAACATGGAACTTGCTTCTTTTGATGACACGAACATTATTTTGGCCATTGTTTCTTGAACTAACTTGTCCATTGCTTCATTGGCCCTCTTTGTTTGCAATCGAGTCATCGGTCCTCCTTTGATCTTCAACGGATCTTTGTGCGGGCTTGTATCCGTGGTCTGGATCACATCAAAACCGGTCGGCCCATGAAGGGCGTGTTTGGTCTGGCCCATGAACCGGACTGGCCATGGCTCGTGTGGGAGACGATCCAAGCCGGTTCGGCTCTTCTCCCATAGAGCCGGCCCAAGTCCCGCGACCGGTGTATTTTCCTTTTTTTTTTTTTGTTTTGTATTAACTTTTTTGAAGAGCTTGAAACGGGCTCGATGGGCTTGAAATGGGCCGACTCCATTTCGTGGCTTGTTGGGCTTTCAGTAGCCGTCCCACAAGGTTCACGAACCGAACCCTAACTGTCCAACACCCAAATTTTCTATCCTGTCCAAGCCCAAGTACCTTTTTTCACGAGCCGAGCCAAGCTTTTAACGAGCCGAACCGAGCCAATTTCACGAACTGTCCAGCCCGTTTTCCACCTCTAGGTTGTTCCTTTCATATGTGTCCAAATTTAAATTGGTTTAATAATTTACTTCTATTGAAGAAGGAAAACTCCATCTTGGAAATGACATGTCCTATGATATTAGAGGTATTGTGAATGTTGATCTTAATTTAAATAAGAGTGATATACTTAAACTAAAACATGTTAGATACATATCCGACCTTAGAAGAAATTGATTTATATTGGTGAATTGAACTCTTTGAACTATATTTTATTCTCTAAAGGTCTTTGCATGATAATATCTTGTTCTTTTCTTTTAACTCAAATTAATTTTTTCTTCCCTATTTCTGTGTGTAGATATAAAACACAGCCAAATGATACCAACACTTGATTCAAGATCAAGATAAGGGCCAAACTCTTCATTTGATCCAATTCATTCTTCCAGACAATTCTATTCTTCTTCTCTCTCTATGTCTCTAGTGTTCATCGTGGTTCTCTCCCAAAAATCTCTCATCTCGCATCAAATTCTTTGTAGTTTTTCTTCTGATTCTTTGTGTATATCAAAATGTTACTTTGTGGTTATTTTACAGTGTTCTTAGTGGTTCTTTTGGGTCAATTTTTATAGAGCTTTGTGTAATTTCTGGGTTGTTTGTTCGATCTCGTACAAACCATCATTCTGTAATTTTAATCTTGTTTTAATAAAGTGATATGTTTACTTCATACTTTGTGGTGATTCTGAGTTGTGAAATCGTAACAGTGGTATCAGGGCCTTAAAGTTCATATGAATATGCTAATTATGACTCAAATCTTTTAGATCCAAAGTCTTTGTGGATCGATCTGTTGTTTTCTGGAAGTTCTTGGTGATTTTCCCAAAACGTTTTTTAGGATTTTCTAATTTCTTTGTTGTGTCTTAAGAAATTTTTTTTGATTTCTTAAGATCTAAAAAACTCAAGTTGAAATTTTTTTGATCTTTGAAAATCTTAGTGAAAATTCTCAGATCTGGAAATTTTTCAAAATTTTTCCTTATTGAAAGCTTCGTGGTATTTTACGCTAAAAAATTTATTGTAACCCTAATTTTTCAAAAAGGGTTTTTAATTTCTTAGTGTCTAGATCGTTTATTTTTTTGTCAAGATTAAAGGATCTTAGAACTCAGTATATTTCTTTAAATATACTTAGAGTTCTAGAAGGATCCCACATTCTATTTGTTGCTGAACTTCGTGGATGCAACTGGAACTTTGTGGTAATCTTTGTGGAAAATCTGTAGTAACCTTAATCTTGCAAAGAGGTGATATCTTTTATTTATTGCATTTTTTTTTTTATTTTTACTCCTTTTAAAATTTCTCTCCTCTCTAAAATCTCTACGTTTTTTAAGCCTTTCTTTGACCTTTTACTTTCCTCTATCCATGATTTCTTGAAAATTCGGAAATCTGAGGGAGTTTTGGACTGACCCAAATTAGGTAAAGGGATATACTGCAAGAACACTATTTCTTAGTGATTCAGATTCTTAGTGATTATTTTTAGTGTAATTGTTCTTTGAGGATTGTGATCATCTTGATTACTATACTTTGTCTATTTTGAATCTGTGTGGTATATTATATCTTGATTGACTTAGTGAATTTCCTTTGATTACTTGAAATACTTTGTGAATTTTGTCTTCTATTCCTGTACCTTGCTTATTTGAAATCTTTGAAGAAATAAGGCTTCTGATTTATATATAAAAAAAAAATTAACTTTTAGTCATTACTGCAATGGCAACTATTAAAATTGATGTTGAAATCTGAAATGCGAAAGGAGACTTTAGTCTCTGGAGCCAAAAAATAAAATCTTTATTACTTCAAATGAAATGTATTAAAGCTATTGATAAATATTAGCCTGCTACATTATCTCAGGATAGACAAATTGAAATGGATGAAACTGTCTTGAGTACTTTATTTCTTAACCTATCTGATAATGTCATTAGACAAGTAGGTGAGACGAAAACTACTATGGAACTTTGGGATGAGTTAGAGGAAGTTCAACACACTATCTCATTACCTAATAATTTTTTTCTATTAAAGCAATACTTTGGTTTTAAGTTTGATCCTTCCAAAGATGTAGATGGGGACATGAGAAGGTTTAATAAGATCACTCAAAGCTTATTGAACTCTAATGAAAAGTTATCTGATGACCAAAAAGTTGTCTATTTTTTAAAAGCCATGGGTGACAGGTATAAAGACCTTAGAAATACCATAGAATATGGTGGACAGAAATTAACTACTGAAATAGTTCACATTTTCCTTAAAAATAAGGAGCTTGAAATGAGAAATAATCATAAAGAAGCCTATAATGTGATAGGAATTTCAAAGAAAAGAAACTCCTTTAAGGATAATACGTCTGCGAACAATTTCAATAAAAGTTGGAATGTTCCCAATAATAACATGAACTAAAATAATTTGAATAGTAAGCCTGCTATGTCAAACTATCAAAAGAAAGGAAATTTCAATAAACATAAGGACAATAACTATAAAGGTCAGGATAACTACAGAGGTCAAGATAATTTCTTTAGACCTAGATTATGTTATTATTGTGTTAAACTAGAACATCATGTTAAAGATTGTTTTAAGAAACAACATTAAACTGGAACTAGTAATCAAATGGACTCTGCTACATAGAATAATAATGGTGTTGTTTATGTTACAACTGAATCTGATGCTAAAAATGAATGGATACTTGATTCTGGTTGTACATTCCATATGTGCCCTAAAAGGGATTTATTTGCTAACTTCTGTGATGATTCTTTTGGTTTAGTCAGGCTTGGAAATAATTTGACTTGTGATATAAAAGGCATTGGTAAGGTTCTATTGAAACTTGAAATAGAACACTTGTTTTAAATCAAACTAGATATGTGCCTAATTTGAAAAGAGATCTGATATCTCTAGGTATTCTTGATTTTGAATTATATGATATTAGATTGCATAAAGGTTACCTAAGTACTTTTAAAGGTAATTCCATACTTCTCTGTAGTACCAAAACAAATGGAATATATGTTTTAAAGTCTTATCCTATTTGTACTAAGTCTTTTAATGCAGATTCTTAAATTGATATATCTCTTTTATGGCATAAAAGACTTGGACATTTAGGTGAAAGAGGCTTGAAATTACTTGAAAAGAAAGGTACTTTTGGTAAAGATGCTATACAAAAACTAGATTTCTATAAAAAGTGTGTTTTGGGAAAGTAAAAAAGAAGTTCTTTTGGTAAAGTCATTCGTAATTCAAATGATATACTTGAATATTTGCATCCTAACTTGTCCTGCCCCAGTCAATTCTGTTTCTAGCTATATATATTGTGATGCGAACCCCTTCGGTATGTTGACCAAAAATTCCCACAACAATTTAATACAAAACCCAAGAAAGCTAAAGTGGTAAATAAAGGGATAAACACCTTAACCCAAGTTTAAATCTAACCCAAAATTAAAGGATTAACAAACCCTAGCCCAATGGAGAGATTAAAACAAATTTCAAGGTGGGAAAAAATAAACAACAACAAAAGAATAACAATACTCAAGTAAAGTTGATTAACTTCCAAGAAAATACAAGATCAAAGAGGTTTAACCTTACCTCAAGAAGGGGGTTTTCAAGACCTAGCTCTCAAGAGAAATTCTCATTAACATCCAAGTTTTTTTACAAATGAACAAGAAATGTGTATATAATTAAAAAATTGGGCAAAATGTGCAATTTCGGTATTTACAAGAAAAACCCCGTTTTTTGTAAAACGGAGTATTTCGGTCGACCACTGGGTCGATCGAAATGGGACTTTCGGTCAACTGCCACTCAGCCGAAAGCGACTGAAGCTGGATCAAAATTCCTCTGCAGAATATCGGTCGACCGGAAGAAAGTTCGGTCGACCGAAAGTGGCTGAAACTCCAATTTTGTCTCCAACTTGATTCTTGGCTTCTTTTCTTGATTTATTCACATTATTTAGCCTCGAATCTTGAACCTCTTCAACTTTGAATCTCGTCATGGGTCCCACGGACACGTGTATCGAGGTTTGACTTTCCCGATTCTCATCATCCCCTCCCTCTTGAAAAGGATTCGACCTCGAATCTTGCTTGAATGCACTGTCGTGAAACTCCTTAAACTTTGATCTTGCAACATTGTGGATTACAGGTTCGTGCAATGAAGTTGGACCCTCGTGATTCTCATCATCTCCTCCATCTCGAAAGAGATTCTACCACGAATCGACACCTACAATAAAAATAGAAAATTCAGACACAATAAATGTTACTGAAATTTCATACTCACCGTGTAAAATCAATTTGTAGGCGTTGCGAAGAACTTGAGAGGTGCCAACATCGCGGGGTAGCATTTTGGATTTTAATCTATCGGGAACCCGTTCTCCCCTTGAAAAGAACCATTTCCAACTACCCGGATCAAATACGAATCGCATTCGATCTTGGTTCGGATTGAAAGTACATTTTTCAATAAGCGCCCTAAATTGACGCTCGCCCTGCTCTATCAGGGGCTCAACCAAATTTGCCTTTTTATGCCCACCTAAACTAGCATCTCCAAACATAAACAAGTGGATCAATCTCAAAAGAGTTAGTAGGCTAGGGCCAAAAACAACATTAAGTGGAGAAAACTTGCTACTAGGATAAACACTTTTATTGCAAGCAAATTTAACAACCACAAATTGAGCATCATTTTTATGCAAATGCACCACTCCCCCAAAGAAAAGATTCATCATGTTGATAGCAATGCGGGTTTCATGACATGTAGTAAAATGTGAAAGTTTAATACCCCTACCAACATCCACAAAATTAGCATCTTTTGTTTTCTTTAGTCTAAGTAAACCCAACACAAACTCCATAGAATGATTAATCCATGGTTTACTGGGGACGTGCAAATGTGTGTATAAAACTTTAGGTAAAAACTTAGATTTAGCCATTTTGAACGTTCGGCCTTTACCACAAATGCAAACATGTTTATCACCAATTTTCCAATGAGGCCAATAAAAGTGATCACAAAATATTTCCACGGCCCCCTTGGTTTCAAAGTGCCCAATCAAAAAACCAACATGTGTCTCACTCATTAGAAATTCGCGCAGGACACATTTAGAAACAAACAATCCAACTTTCCAAAACAAATAGTTATCATGCCCATAAAATCCATCAAAATATTGCTCACAGCACGATTCAAAAATGTTTAACAAGTTCGGATTATTAACATGGATGCCCTTAACATGCTCAATACAAAATGAGTTGACACTTAGACAATTAGGCACACATAAAAATTTGAATTTACAAATGAGGAATTTATCATGCCAAGGACCTTCCTTACATGCAACATTTCCACATGACAAAATTTCATTTGTCAAGTCCACATCAATGTCATACAATCCTTTGATGTATTCCAAATATAATAACCTTGCTCTCAAAGAAGTGTTAGGAGCGTACCTCCTAGATGTTGCATCGGTTACCACATTTTCTTTACCTTGATTGTATTTGCTGTGGTAGGAAAATATCTCCATAAAGTTCTTCCACTCGGCATGACTTTTGAGTTCTTGGTTGCTTTGATAAGTCGGTCTCACGATCTCCTGCAACAAAGAAGTAACCAAACTAGGGAGGGCATTGTTAGAAAATTCAAGAGTAAAGAACATTTTTGTGTGATCTCTCCTCTCAATTTTCTTTGTGGCACTCATCACTCCCTCACCTTTTTCTGAGGTAGTATCCTCAACTCTCGGTGCTTCTCTCGCCTCTCCTTTTTCTGGAGTCGTGGCTCCAACTCTCATTGCCTCTCCTTTTTCTAGGGACGTGGCCCCAACTATCTTACTCTCATTTTTATTTTCTCCAATTCTCTCAATTGAATTTTCATTTTCAATTTCTTTCTCCTTTTTCTTTTCTTCTTCATTTTCACTTTCCTTGTCTTTCTTTTTCTCCTCTTCTTCCTCCCACTCCTTCTTGAGTTTCATTTGATCTTTATGAACTTCCTCCAAACTCAAAGATAGGATCACAACCCTTTTTTCATTCATTTGGAAGCTGCACCGGTTCTTCCTCTTGTCATGTGTCACACCCCTATCACTTTGCCAAGGTCTCCCCAAAATTATGTGAGTAGTGTATAAGGGAACCACATCACATAATATTTGATCACTATAAGTACCAATGTGAAAAGTAAGAAGAACTTGTTCACTTACCCTCACCTCCCCATAGTCATTCAACCGTTGCAATATGTAAGGACTAGGATGCTTCATAACCGGTAGCCCCAATTTCTCAACTCTACTAGCACTCACCAAATTCATGTCACTCTCCCCATCTATAATGAGACTACATGCCCTATCCCCCACAAGGCATCTAGTGTACAAATTATTTCCTCCATGCTTCTCCCTCTCATTATCATGGGCTAAAAATTTTGGTAGCCTAGCATTCATCTCCTTCACTACTTCTCTACTTCCACTACCGTCCCTCCTATGGAATGATGAAGTCTTCATTTGCTCAATATTAACCTTCTCATTCATCTCATCTCCACTCCTATCTATCCATTCTCTTTGTCTCCTACCCATTCTCCAATCTTCTTCCACTTCTCCACTTCTACCCATTCCATGGAGTGATGAATTTTGCATTCTCGCACTATCAATATTTTCATCAACTCCATTTCTCCTACCTTCTAACCACTCTCTTCTTTTCCTATTCAAACTCTCATTTTGTTCATCATCCCTTTCATCATCCCAAGCATTCCTTCTAATTTTCCTATTCAAACTCCCATTTTGTTTTCTATTTCCATCCCTATACACAATGTTCCCAAATTTATCCCTCACCATTCATCTACTACACATCATTTCTTCATCTCCCCTATTTGATGTACTCTCCCCTCTTGTTCCTAAATTTTCCAACAAGTACTTCAAATCTTGAGTTTGAGAATTGAAAATGGACATGGTGTGCAAGTGTGAAAGTGTTCTCACAAGAAAATATTTCTCTCGTGTTTCACTCAAATTTGGCTTTTACCCTCTATTGAGCTCACCACTCTTGCCTTTTTCCACTCAAAATCTCCTTTCTCAAGTTCTCCAAGGAAGGTAATCAACTAAACCACAAAGTATAATTCTTGTGGAGTTAATGAAATCACCAACAAGGAAGAATGAATTTAAAACAAGTAGACACAAATAGCAAGTAGAATTTATGTGCTTGCTATACTCAAAAGGAACAATATTTATGTGGGATAGGATGCTAGGAACACAATTTAGCAATGGGATTGACAAACCACAAATATTTGATAAGGCATAAATGTAGAGCAAATAAGTACAAGAGTGTAAATTTTCAATGTAGCAATTTAGCAAATACTTTGTACTCAATCTTTAAGTGACCTTGAATGTGGATAATGTGGATGTATGAAAACTCCCAACAACTCAAATTGTGGTAAGGAATGAATGATCAACAATTACCCAATGTATGGAGCAAGTAATATATGGGATACAATGTTGATAACACAATCTCAATAATGGGAATTG
Source organism: Ligustrum vulgare (assembly GCA_963555705.1). Taxonomy (NCBI): domain Eukaryota; kingdom Viridiplantae; phylum Streptophyta; class Magnoliopsida; order Lamiales; family Oleaceae; genus Ligustrum; species Ligustrum vulgare. The sequence continues at coordinate 2,473,632 of OY743190.1, forward strand.
GATAGCCCTAAGTAATTAGCAATATATGGTATTGAACAATAAAGCACTAAGGGAGTATTTTTCTTTGGGACAATTGATCAAACACTTTGAATACACAATTTGAAAAATGTAGGTTTTGTAAGTGTTTGGCTAATGGAAGCCCCCAACAATGCAACAATCAATATACCCAATATGTAGGAATCAATAATTACTCATGGGCATATGAAATTTTTCAATTTTTCTCAATTTTCGGATTTTTTTTTTTTCAAGAATAAGAACAACAACAAGAAAGTAAAGATAGGTTTACCAAATTAGAGCCAAGCTCTGATACCAAATGATGCGAACCCGTTCGGTATGTTGACCGAAAATTTCCACAACAATTTAATACAAAACCCAAGAAAGCTAAAGTGGTAAATAAAAGGATAAACACCTTAACCCAAGTTTAAATCTAACCCAAAATTCAAGGATTAACAAACCCTAGCCCAATGGAGAGATTAAAACAAATTCTAAGGTGGCGGAAAATAAATAACAACACAAGAATAACAATACTCAAGTAAAGTTGATTAACTTCCAAGAAAATACAAGATCAAAGAGGTTTAACCTTACCTCAAGAAGGGGGTCTTCAAGACCTAGCTCTCAAGAGCAATTCTCATTAACATCCAAGTTTTTTTACAAATGAACAAGAAATGTGTATATAATTACAAAATTGAGCAAAATGTGCAATTTCGGTATTTACAAGAAAAACCCCGTTTTTTGAAAAACGGAGTGTTTCGGTCGACCGCCACTCAGCCGAAAGCGACTGAAGCTGGATCAAAATTCCTCTGCAGAAGATCGGTCGATCGGAAGAAAGTTCGGTCGACCGAAAGTGGCTGAAACTCCAATTTTGGCTCCAACTTGATTCTTGGCTTCTTTTCTTGATTTATTCACATTGTTTAACCTCGAATCTTGAACATCTTCAACTTCGGATCTCGTCATGGGTCCCACGGGCACGTGCATCGAGGTTTGACTTTCCTGATTCTCATCATATTGCCTACTTATAATTGATGACTATTCTAGGAAAACTTGGGTTCATCTATTAAAGTATAAGGATGCTACTATGTGGGTGTTTAAAAACTAGATTACTTTGATTCAAAATTTAAAGGATAGGAAAATTAAAGTGATTAGAACTGTTAATGGTCTAGAGTTTTGCAATCTAGACATTGATTCCTTCCATAGTAATCTATCCTTAGACATATGACTGTTACATACAGTCCAAGGCAAAATGGGGTTGCTGAAAGGATGAATAGGATACTGCTAGAGAGAATTATGTGTCTATTTCTTGATTCAAACTAACCAAAAAAAAAAATTTGGAGTGAAGCAGTCAAAACTGCTTCATATCTGATCAGTCTTTCTCCCTGCAGTGCCATTGATTTTAAAATACCTTATCAGATTTGGAATAATACACTTCTTGATTTTTCAAAACTAAATTTTTTTAGATATGTTGCCTACTTACATCAAACTGAAACAAAACTTGATGTCAGATCTTTAAAATGTGTATTTCTGGGTTATGGTGAAGGTGTCAAGGGTTATAGGTTGTGGATAAAAGAATATGGAGGTTTCAAAGCAATCATCACTATGTCTGTTGTTTTTAATGAAAAAAATGTCCCCTGTAAAGATGAAATTTTGGAAGATGCTCTTAGTGAAAAGGATTTTCTCACTTCAGAACTGAGTGCTGATCATCTTAGTGAACAAAATGATTAGCCCAATACTCAGTTTCAGGTGGAGCAACCCCCCACATTCTCTAAATAATAATTCTGAACCTGAGTCATTCAATTCTGTCTATATCTTTAAAACTGTTCGTGAAATAGAAACTGAAACTGATTTTATCTGAGTGACTATCAGTTTACTAGGAATAGAACTAGAAGAGAAATTAGACCTCCTTCTATGTTTGAATATCCTGATTTTTTTTATGCCTTTACTTATTCTGAACTTGAATGTTTTGAAGAAGCGATTGCCTCAACAGATTCTAAGTTCTAGCTTGTAGCAATGCAAGATGAAATGGACTCACTTTTGAAAAATAAAATCTAGGTTCTTTTTCCTAAACCTGATAAACAGAAACTTATAGATTGTAAATGGATTGTTAAAATAAAAGAAGGTGACTCTAAGGACTTAAAACCTAGATACAAGGTTAGGCTTGCAGCTAAAGGGTTTTCACAAAATAAAGGAATTGATTATAATGAGATCTTTTCACCTGTCTATTAGGATTTTATTTGCATTAGTTGCTCAGTAGAGTCTTGAATTGGAACAAATGGATGTGAAAAAAAAACTTTGTTATATGGTTCATTTGATGAAACTATATATATATGTTAGCCTAGGGGCTTTGAAAAACCAGGAAACGTTGCATGTTTATTGGAAAAATATGTTTGGCATGAAAGTGGCACCCAAACAGTGGTATAAAATATTTGATACTTTTATACAAAGTCTAAAATTTTTGAAAAGTCAATATGATCCATGTTTTTATTTTAAATGTCTGAATTCTTGTTACATGTATCTGTTGTTTTTTGTAGATGACATGTTAATTGCTGGACCTGATTTGAATGACATTGTGATACTTAAACAGAAACTTAGTACTGAATTTGAAATGAAAGATTTAGGTAATGTTAGAAGAATTCTAGGAATGGATATCTTTAGAAGTAAAGAAACAAAGAAACCGTTTTTAATTCAAAAGGTTTACATTAAAAAGATTTTGAAAAAGTTTAACTTGTTTAATTCAAAACATGTTTATTTACCTCTGCCTAGTCATTTCAAATTATCTATTGAGCAATCACCTAAGACTATAGAAGAAGAAAATAAGATGATTAATGTGCCATATCAAAATGTTGTTGGCTCTGTTATGTATCTCATGGTCTGTACTAGACCTGATATTACTTTAGCAATTAATGTACTTAGCAGGTTTATGAGCAAACTAGTGAAACTTATTGGGAAGCCATGAAATGTTTATTTAGATATCTGAAAGGTACTTCAAACTTGACCCTTGTTTAACAAAATTGTGATTTCTGTCTTAAATGTTTTGTTGATTCTGATTTTCCTAGAAATTTAGACAACAAAAAATCAACTTTTGCTTACTTCTTTGTGTTAAATGGTACCATGTTAGTTGGAAATGTCTACTGTAGAAATTAGTTGCACTTTCTTCAACAGAAGTTGAGTATATTGCTGCTACTGATGCTATTAAGGAGTCTATTTGGTTAAAGGGTCTGTTAGAAGAATCAGGACACCTTGATAATCATGCAGTCAGTATTTGTACAGATAGTCAGAGTGCCTTATACTTAAGTAGAAATCATGTATTTCATAATAGGTCTAAACATATAGATGTTAAGTTTCACTTTATTAGAGAGATTCTTGATAAATGAACTATAAAACTTGAGAAAATTGCTACTAAGTGTAATCCAGTTGATGCCGAAACAAAAGTTATACCAATTAACAAATTTAATGATGCTTTAAGATTTTTAAATCTGTAAGAATTTGATACTACCTTGTGTGCTTTTGCAGGTGCTCCTGATCTAATTGAGGTGGAGATTATAGATGCAATTGGACCAGATCAGATTTCAGCCCAAGTGATAAGGCCAAATTTCCAAATGCCCATATGCTGAAGCCCAAAATGGAGAAGCCTAGCTTGATGAAGAATTGAAGTCTAAATCCAAATGTTGTTGATCTATTAATTGAGTTATCAAGTCCAACATAGAAGGAGCCCATTGCAATCGAGTTAAGGTCTAACTGCTCAAAACAATCAGATTTATATCAACTGTTTGATCTACCTAGCAGATCTGAGCCATTCATTTGGAGATAAGGGCGAGACTCTTCCTCTGATCCAATTCATTCTTTCAGACGATCTATTCTTCTTCTCTCTCCGTGTCTCTGGTGTTCTTCATGGTTCTCTCCCAGAAATCTCTCATCTCACATCAAATTATTTGTAATTTTTCTTCTGATTCTTTGTATATATCAGAAGGTTACTTTGTGGTTATTTTACAGTATTCTTAGTGGTCCTTTTGTGCGAGTTTTTACAGAGCTTTGTGCAATTTTTGGGTTGTTTGTTCAATCTTGTATAAACCATCATTCTATACTTTAATCTTGTTTTAATAAAGTGATTTGAAGTTTTTATGCTTACTTCATACTTTGTGGTGATTCTGAGTTGTGAAATCGTAAAAAATCATATGCCTCAATGAAGATAAAAACATGTTTTGCTAAATGCAACACTATTATGGTCTTCACCCTCGCCATCCACATGTGCAAATCTTGATGGCTCTTGACCTGACCTATATAAATATGAAGCGTCTTCATTTTAGGGTTAGAAGAACTTTCTGGATTTTCGTGCAGTCGCCTCTTTCTTTTAGTTTTACTAACTAGAACTAAGGTTTGCCCACTCTTCAATCTTGTACCTTTTTGTTGTGTCTCAAATGTGAGATTTAGATTATAATTAGTGTATAATATCATAGTCAAAAAGGCTATTTTTTATTGTTTGATTTTGGTTTGAGTTGAGTTGAGAGAGTATTATTTGAACAATTGTAATTTGTATTTTCTTCATCTGGTTCAATATAGTTCTTGAGTCTTGGATCCACTATTAGTGGAGGCTCAACAGGGTATGTTGGTGTTGGATAGCGGTCGCTAAATCTGTGGATCGATAGGGGTAAAATCTAGGTTCTTGTATTAAATGTTTTTGTATCTTGTTTGGGTATTACAATTTCTAGGTTGAAAACTCATCAATTCGTAGCTTAGAACCTACCAATCACGTATATAATAAATAGAAACACCGGGTAGATTCAATTCTCAAGATCAAGGTAATAAGTACTTGGTAAAACTCTTTTCGATATGTAGAATTACGTTCTCATGGAGTTAATGGGCACACTTCATCAATACAAGGTTTGGAACGATGGTCGTTTTAAAAAGGGTTAATAATACAAAACGTCCCTACCTATGACATGTATTATGCAAAACGTCCCAACGTTGTGATTTTTGACGCTAAACGTCTCAACCTTTACATTTTCTTGTTGGAGACATCCTTTCCGTCAAATTTAACCTCAACATTTAACACATGCAAGGGCATTTTCGTCAAAATCAAAAGCTGTCCATTCATATTTGGGTAATTGGAACAAAACGTCCCTACGTTTGACACTCATTATGGAAAAACGTCCATACGTTCATTTTTTTGGCGAATAACGTCCCTACGTTCATTTTTTTTGCGAATAACGTCCCTACCTTTAGATTTTCTTGCTGATTAGTCCTCAAATTTTACTTTTCTTTTAATTTAGTCATTCCGTATTTGATTTAAAGGTCATTGTCTTTAAACATGTATAACTTTTGATTTACAACTCCGAATTGCACTCCCTTTTTTGCGTTGAACTCCAAATTCAACCATCTTTCTTATGATGTATCATGTGCTCATTAATTAAACATTTTTTTTTTGACTTTTGTATAGTAGATACTTATTTTGTTAGGTCATCATTGATTAAAGTAAATTGATTTCTGTAAATTTTATTGAAACAATGAAATTTAATTTTAGTGTGTGTTCGGTGGCCAGCGTAATTTATAAATTGGATTTATTTGACTTTTTTTATTTTTTTTAAGGTAAAATGATTAGTTAAAAATTTGTATATTTAGCCCTATTTGAGCCATATTATAATCTCAAATCACTTTTTGAACAATACACAATTTCTTTCTCCAATTGTTAAAAAGTGATTTGAAGAGAGAAAATGTGTGTTGTTCTAAAAGTGATTTGAAATTATAATATGGCTCAAACAGGGGCTAAACATACAAATTTTTAACTAAAGGTTTTACCTTAAAAAAATAAAAAAGTCAAATAAATCCAATTTATAAATTCCGCTGGCTGCCGAACACACTAAAATTAAAATTTCACTGTCTCAATAAAATTTACAGAAATCACTTTACGTTAATCAATGATGCCCTAACAAAATAAGTATCTACTATACAAAAGTAAAAACGAAATGTTTAATAAATGAGCTCATGATACATCATAAGAAAGATTGTTGAATTTGGAATTCAACGCAAAAAACGGAGTGCAATTCGGAATTGTAGATCAAAAGTTATACACGTTTAAAGACAAATGACCTTTAAATCAAATACGGAATTACTAAATTAATAGAAAAGTAAAATTTGGGGACTAATCAGCAAGAAAATATAAAGGTAAGGACGTTATTCGTCAAAAATTTGAACGTATAGACGTTATTCGCCAAAAAAATGAACGTATGGACGTTTTTCCACAATGAGTGTCAAACGTAGGGATGTTTTGTGTCATTACCCAAATAACGGACTGCTTTTGATTTTGATGAAAATGCCCTTGCATGTGTTAAATGTTGGGGTTAAATTCGACGGAAATGATGTCTCCAACAAGAAAATGTAAAGGTTGGGACGTTTAGCGTCAAAAATCACAACGTTGAGACGTTTTACACAATACATGTCAAAGGTAAGAACGTTTTGTGCTATTAACCCTTTTGAAAAGAATAGACTTGTTTTGTCAATCTGAACTTTCCTTGGAAGCTGTAGTATGTGTTGCACCAATTTGTAAATTTTAGTTTTGTAAGTTTTCCTTGGTACTCACTAGCGAGTCATATTGTGTTTATGTTTTTGACATGCTTATGATTGATTTCTAAATTCCTAATAAACATCTCCCTCTATTAGATCCTAGTCATGTTGGTTACTGAGTTCATTAGATCCTATTTAGTCGTGTTGAGAATGAGTTTGTATGGTTGATAAGTTTTTTTGTGTGAGAAGTAGGTGGTACGTTGGAAGTAATACATTAAAGTATTTGTGTTGACGTAAAAATGGCAAGACATCTTTCTAATCAACATAATAGAAGTTTTATAAAATATAAATAAATTATAAGACAAATTGCAGTTGGACTCACGATTCGACCTGAATATATCTTTTTATATTGTATATAATAAATTGAAAAATTACATGAGGGGAGAAGATAACTATTTACTCTCTCTCCAACTCTCCTCTACAATATAAGAATTAGACATCTTTTATAGGAAGAAATTGATTACACTATGTAGGGTAAATTGCCACCAAGTAAGGTAAGTTGTTAGTAAGTAAGGTGAGTTACCACTAAAAAAATAAGACAACCTCCTAATCTTCTATTTTCCATATCATTATTACAGTAATGGCCATAAAATGATCAATAAGTACTTTTTACCTTTGATTATATTTATTTATGGTACAACAATTGCCCCCGGGTCCGGATTTAAAACTATTTTAGATTCGGGCCTTGTCAATTTGAAATTAAGGAGGCCATTTTCTGATTGATAACCATGGTCGCCCAGTTGTTTATCGTTGTTGACTGTCTTTGTACTTGTGATCGTAGTGACCCGATTTTTACTGTAGTAGGCCTTGGAGAGTTTTCGACCATTGCGACCCGATTTTTATCGTGGTCGGCCTTGGAGAGTTGTGGACCATTATGACCCGGTATTTATCGTGGTTGGCCTTGGAGAGTTGTTAGCTGTTGTGACCCAATTTCTATCGTGGTCGGCCTTTGAGAGTTTTTGACCATTGTGACCCGATTTCAATCATGGTCGGTCTTGGAGAGTTTTTGGCCGTTGTGACCTGATTTCAATCGTGGTCGGCCTTGGAGATTTTTTGGCCATTGTGACCCGATTTCTATCGTGGTCGGCCTTGGCGAGTTGTTAGTCGTTGTGACCTGATTTCAATCGTGGTCGGCCTTGGAGAGTTTTTGGCCGTTCTGACCCGAATTCGCTGTGTTGGCCGAGCCGTAAGTACCCCAGAGGCTGGTGGCGTCAATAATTTGTATTGCACATTTGTGAAACTTTTGTTTTATCTCTTAAATATGAATAATGCTATTCATCCTCACTCGGAATGAGCCCCTTTATTCCTTAAATGTTGTCTTTCATGACTCGAACTCAGGCCCCCCCCCCCCCCCCCCCATATTTTTCTTACCCATTACATTACATTTCAATATTCTAGCTCTGTCCTTGTACATGTTCTCGATGATTAAATTGAATGCACAGGAATAAAGCATTCTTCTCAATATAGAAATGAAAATATCGTTGGAAGCTCTTGTCTAGCAAGCGGAGTACCAAAAATTTGTGTTGAGCCCGAGTCATCATCCACCCAATCCAATAATCAAGATACAAAATAATATTGATGACATCCAACATTATCAAACAATTTTATGTACACACCAACTATAGTTTGGTGGTTGGTTAGAATAAAATTAACAAGCTTAGCACTATGAACACTACATGAAAATTGAACTAAAGGCCAATGTATCTGTTTGGTAAGCTATTTATAAACAAGTTTAGAAATAACACATTTCCCCAAATCACTTTAAACCATGCACATTTTTTCAAATAACTTTTCAACCACATATTTTACCTCGAAAACATCACATCCCTTGTTTATAAATAAAAATGTTTTACATAGAGAGATTTGAACAAAACATTTGACTTACATTTGTTGTTCTTGCGTCAATCAGAATTCATACAAGCTTCGAATACCTTTTACGGTTATTCTCAGAATCCCAACTTCATGGCTGCGCCTCTAATTGCTTTCACTGTCATCATCAAAACCACAATCCTCACTATTCAAAGATGGCAATTTGCTAAAAGTGACTACATCACTGAAATCAGGTCCTTTTTCAAGAAGAACCACACTCTTGATGTAACCATCAAGGTGAATAGAGCGTAGATATTCCTCGGATCTCGAGCCACGGACTCCAAGATCAGTAACTCGTTCTCCATTCGAATTACAAGAAACCAAAGAGCCATCCTTTGTAACCATTAACACTTCACCATTTTTTCTAACCCACAATGGCCTCAAAAATCTTCCGCCAAAATCGCGAAAACTAACATCAAATCTTTTAGTCCAAGACTCAACGACGCCATATTCATCCATCACCCATACACTAAAGCCGTTATCGACCCCTTGTACATCACATAAAACAAGAGCAAGTGAGTCATTGTAGATAACCAATTCCTTGTTAGTACTTGAGGAATCATCTTTAGCCAGATGAGCCGGTAATATCATCTCCCTGAACACCTCCCCGCACATATCGAACAACAAAATCAAATCATTTCCGTACAAGTCGCGAGCAATCCAATGTGCAGCGCCGTTTATATAAACTTGGCGCGACTTATTATGAATAACGAACTGGAGCGACAAACGGCTAAGGTCTTGCCACACGCCTATGCTCAACTTATAAAGCTCAACCTGAGGTAGGCATCTATCCAAATCAGTGTATGAAATCCTGACCACTTTGTAGTCATTACTAGCCGGATCGAACCCGAATCCAAGCGATTGCATAAAACTACCATATAAATTATATACCATATTGGGTTTCGGTAGAAGAACCGACCTTTTAACAGAAGGGTTCCAAATAATTATGGTGTTCATATAAAATACACGATCATCAGAAAGACATAACAACCCATTGCAGCTACCAATGATTGTGAAGAATGAGTTTGTACTTCTAAATGGGAATGGGAGCCGAAAATGTCTATCAAAAGATTCATTATCATGGTACAACTCGTAACGCTCAGATTTTCTAATGTAACGCCTAAGTAAAAGCAGAGGGGGGCATTGATCATTCCTAGCAATGTTGAAATTTAGATGAGTCGAAACAAAATCTGGGCTGGTGATTAGAGCATACCATGATCTTGAAACGCACAGGCAGCAAATAATGAGCTTGACAGGCAGTCTCTTGAGGATGTTGAGGATGATTCCTTCAGGCAAAAAATCTAACATTTTTCCTCTTGAGATTAAAATTTACAGATTTTAATGGAGTTTTGAGGAAGATATAAAAACCAAGTTTTCAACCAAATGCTTTAAGTTATTGAACTTCCAGGCTATGAATGGGGGTTATAAAGTGGATAAGATGAATATTGTTTCTTTCTAGCCATGTTTGATTTCATTTATTTATTTATTATTTTATTTTTTGACAACTCATTTTCAACCACGTATTTATAAGTAAAATATTATACACATAAACTCAAAAAAATTCATATTTTTCAACCATAAATTCTCCAAAAAAATCACAATTCAAAAAATCACTCTCTTTAAAAGGGCATCAAACACACTTAAAATGTTGTTTGATGTCCAGTTTATCCACTCAAGTTCGTCCGGTTTAAATATGCTTGAACTGGGAACTTAGCCCTGTTTGGTGAAAATTAAAATTGAGATTTTATTCTAAATTGAAGTTAATAATCAATTTTAACTACATATTTTATGAGTTCAACAACTTCTCAATCACACATTTTATTAATTTTTATTAAAATCTACTATTTTTTTTTTTTTATTTTCACTGTCCCCAAACAGGGATAATGCTCCAGTGGTTTCCTAGAAAGGATTTTTAATTACGTGTTTGGCCCTATATATATTTTTTTTCAATTTTTCTCACATTCATTTTCATTGCAAATTTTTATGGAAATTACTATTTTTTATATTTTTTAATCACTTTTTAATCATGATATCAAAACTTCCAAATTTGAAAAATAGAAACGTGCGGATAGTGTTTCCAAAAAAGAAGACATTTATTAAAAACTGGTCCCATCTGAATGTCAGAGGACTGGTGCGATAGATTGGAGTCCCACATGATTTAACATTTTTTTTTCTTTCGGTTGAAAAATTGGCAGGAATATTTTATTGACACTTTAAAGCATGAATGCATTATTATTTTGAAAACAGTAAAGGAAAAATCAAATTGAACAACTATTTGAACACCCCTCTCACATGGGTGGTAGACTATACAAAAATAAGAAGAGTTCAAGAAAAATTAGGATCATGATCGAAATAATTAATTTTCTTAGTGTTCTTTTTCAAAGATTTTTGTGTCTATTTTGAGTGTTACGGTTCAACGATGAGTAAATTAAAGGAATTAAGCACATAAATACAAAACATTAAAGAGGACATTTTTAAATATGAGATATTTTAAGAATATAAAACATATTTCAAAAATCAGGTATTCGGGCAATAAAAATTATATAAGCAATTTGTAATTATATACAACTGTAACTTAAGTATGATTTTGTAATCAATTACAAATGTAACAAACTAATTAATTATAATTAAGTTGCAATTCCAATTGTAATCAATTATGAATTGTACTTAATTACATTAATATGTAATGAATTAAGTTTGTAATCAATTATGAATTGTACTTAATTACATAAATATTGTAACTTAATTACAGTTTGTAAATTAATTACAATTGTAATTAATTTTAAGTTACAATTGTAATTAATTACAAACTGTAATTCATTACATATTAATGTAATTAAGCAATTGATTACAAAATCTTAATTAATTATAAATTGAACTAAGTAGTAACTATTGTAACTTAATTGTTTATTACAAGTCCCTCGAAATTTCTTTTCTCTTTTAAAATTAATTGAATTAGTTATAAGTTATAATGAATTAAAGTTTATAATTAATTACAATTGCAACTTTATTTCAATTTTACAATTAATTACAATTGTTACTAATGAATTTATAATAGATCTTTTTTGGATAAAATTAATTGAATTACTAACATTAATTAACCTCAATTACAATTCACAATTATTTATAATTGTAACTTTATTTCAAATATTAGTGCAAAATTAATTAGTGTCTCCTCCTCATAAATGATTTATGAGCAGTGCCACTAATGGAGGTATTGCACCGCAAGCACCAATTGACAATTTATTCCCTTCGATCAAAGCCAAACTTGACATAGCATGGTTTTTGTTTTGTTTTGTTTGGAAGTCTTTGTGCCTGTTTTTGACACGTAAACTAATTAGGATTTTACTGCTCCTACATTTGCTATTATACTATTGTTTCTTCAAGAAGCGAGAGATTGAATAAAGTCGTGACTGCGTGTTCCACAGTCATCGATTCCGAGCACTAAAGAAGTGGGTAACCTAGTGTTATTGAGTCATCGCATCCGAACTTTATGTGTATACGTGTAAGTTAGACACATATATACATAAAGCTCTATGCACTGCACTTGTATGTAAAGATGGAATAGAAATCAATCAAAAATAATGGGCTCATGCTTTTCTCGTGATAATGAATCGACGACGGAGAAGCAAAGACAATCGAAACAAGTGGCGGATGCAGAGGTGGTGTTGGGAGCAATAGGTGGACGAGGGAGTTGGTAAAAAGTTAACGTACATAATTATATTCTAATAACGTACATTTTACATGCATAAAGTTTGACAGAATTCCGACTTACCGAATAAGAATATATGAAGTAGAAAATCAAAAATGCATGAAAATGAATTCGGTTGATGCAAGAGTTGGACTCTTTGTCCTTAAGACGATAATGCATCGCACGGGTGCTAACGGTTTTGCGGCATTCATCTCCCAAGATACAACGACCACGTCCCGCAATAGAAGCACTCCAAATTACGAAGATCAACGAACCTTACTTATGCTTTGAACTCTCTTCATATGAAACTCGACTTCAACTAAATGAAAAATTATTTTTGAGTGAATATGTATTATTATGATAATGCAATCATGAAAAATAAATGAATAATGAATTGATGAATGAATGAATAATCCAAACATATGGGGTCTATATATATATATATATATGTTGGAAAGTTGTGTCTCAAAAGACACAATCCTTACAAGAAATACATCATTTCAAATTTGTCTCTAATTGAAGAGATAAAACTATTGAAAATTGTTAATTTCAAAAGTCACAATCTTTCATATGAAAAGACACATCTTTTCATTTAAATTAATTCTATAATATTCAATAATATTCTTCTAATTTTTCAATATTGTCACAATTTAAGTGGCTTAATTTTCCATTCACTATTAATGGTTCCACTTAAATAATCTCATAAATTAGTTAAAACCAATTTTTCCAACAAAGGGTTCAATCGTCGAAGAGAGATGAGAATAGAATTCGCGAGCAAGCGTTGGCTGTGGCAATTCTTTTCCAATTGCAGATGCAGAATGGCAACGTACTACCGTTTGATCGTTCGGCTTCTTTGAGGTATTCGAGTGGAAACTCAAAGAGGAATCAGGCTTTTCATTGGAGCTCGAGCTCTAGAGCTTGGTCTCACCCTAATTCTTTGCTTCAAACCATACCAGCTAGTTTTATAAGTTAGGTTCGATTTGGGTTTATTAAATTAATCATTGATTTAATAAAATAGTTTATAATTACTTGATTTTAAAAATCTTAAATTTAAAGTTATGGCTGAGCCTAATTAACCCTAAATTAAACTCATCAGCTTCCCATGATGTATGGGGTTTTGGATATTTAGGCCCTAAAAGAAATATTTTTCTTTATTTTGGATAGTATTCTTAAACTTTATTAGATTTAGATAAGATTTGTATTCCATTAAGAATTAGTCGTTATCTAGAATTACTGCTTTAAATACAAGTTGTAAGACTTGTGGTAGTTAGTTGATTTGAATTTAATAAAGAATTATGAGAAGTTTCTCAAAACTGTCCTTTTTTTATGAAAACATCTTAGCTTTAAAATCTAAGTCTGAAATGTGAATTTTATTAACTTTCAAGAAATTTACAAAGAGGGAGGTACAATGCTTAATTCCAATTTAAAGTTATGCAATCTATCTTACTATATACGAAAACAATATACAATTAAAGGAATGCCTAGTCGAATAAGCCCTCAAACCAGGCCTTTGTCTCTTCTCCAGTAAAATTTATGAAGCTTCCATCATAGGCCCCGATGTAGCAAACCAATCCATAACCACGTTAGCCTATCTATTTGTTGGTATTTGATATTTGAATTTGTTGAGAAATTCCTTTCTCAAAGTGAAATATTCACTAGTAATGAAGTTGACACTATTAAGAAATCAAATAATCAAGATTATGAAGAAATAATTTGGAAGATCAATATCGGACTTGAATCGCATAGAATGCTACCCTAAAAGTGAAATTTGCGCTATCTCGTAATGAGAATGCTAAAAGGCCTTCAAGCAAATTACTTTAACGGATTTCAAGCCTCAAACCAATTATCAAATAGCATAATTGATAAACTTGGACAATAGGAACAAAAAAGAAAATTTGGAAGATTCTAAGTATATCAAAAATTTGGGATGATAATCACAAGTGAGGTATGATGAAAAAGATGTTTAAAACCATGAATTCTATACCTATTTATAGAATTTCATCACCTCAATTCGTGATCTACACAACTCTTCATGAAAGAGCGTAAGTTATTGTTGAAAAGGTACATGACAAAAACTGAAATTTTTCTACAATGGTCAAATTTTATGACCACGCGATCGTGCGGTACGAGGCACGAGAGATCGTGTGATGCCCTTTATTTTAAACAGAGACAAATATGTCAAACCATGCGATCGCTGGACCATCAACCACGTGATCGCGTGGTTCTCATTTTGGCCGGACTTCCAGGTCCGGTCCGAACCAATTGGTCCGTCCAGTTTGTATTTGGTCCGATTTTCACACTTCTTGGACCGATTCTCTATATTTTATATCGATTCTTACACTTTTTCAACTTTATATATATATATTTGAACAATATTTTATAACAGAATTCAATGAGTTTGACTTATTCTGATATTTTTTTCTTTCTTATAAGCGTACACTACGTCCGGCCGACTCATCAATAACTTCATGATATGAAATAAGTACTCGTTCACCTCGATATTATCTAGTCATAATTGAATATATTATATTACAAATGCACAAGTTGTGTTATTAAAAATTAAAATATGAAGTTGCTCTTATATTATTGTTTAGTACTAGTATTTGATCTCGTGCGATACACGAGACATAAAAAACATATATAACATAATTACAAATGTGTATTATGTTATATATGCTTTTTAATACTGTTTTATTTTAATAATAAATTATTTAATAATTACGTTATCTTCAATACTGATTAATTATTATAACTTTAGTAAAACGTCATACATTTTTAATTACGTTATTTTCAATACTATTTTATTATAAGCATAACATGTATTTAATTAAAACAATATATACACATATTTAGTTATATTCTTTTTTAATTACATAATTAAATTACGTTCTTTTAAATATTGTTTTATTATTACAGCATTATTATTATTAACTAAAACAACATACATTTTTAATTATGTTACTTTTTAATATTATTTTACAAATTTAAATTTTTAATTATATTCTTTTCATAACATAATTAAGTTATGTTCTTTTCAATAGTGTTTTAATTATTATAATAATTTTTTTAAAGCAATACTTTTTTACTTGTGTTGTTATTATTAATCCATCGTTTAAAATTGTACATGGTTGTATTCTTTTGTTAATATAATTTTATATTCAAACTCTAAATCATAATTTCAAATTATAAACATATATTGAAAATACCAACTAATTAATAGTTGAATATAAAACATTACTAATAATGAGATAAAATCATTTTCAAAGTGACTCTTTATATTCTCAAGATAAAAGTAATTTTGAAATGTATATATATAATCACTTTTTTTTAATCTCTATAAATCATGAATTTTCATTTTATGAAAGTGTAAAAAGGGCGGGAAATTATGTGGTGTTTTATTTGGCAACTTTATTATTATAATATATATAAAGATAAAGAAAAGATAAAGATAAGGATTTGTTGATTGCATGTAACTTGGCATGAGCAATTATGTTAGAGATTTAATATATGAATTGTTTACAACTTAATGCACATTTTCTTAAAGAAGAGGAGGAGGAGGAGGAGGTGGTTGTCCCTTATATATTGATTTAAAATGAAAAGATCGAGTGAGTTTATTTACCTGAAATTTAAATGGAGTGACCACTAACTAGTTGTGGTGACAATGGCGCCCTTGACAGCCTAGTTTTACTTCCTGAAGAGTGACATCTCGGTCCAAATTGTATGCCTATAGTTGTTATGCAATGAATAGCATGACGAATATTTAATATATTTGGCTTTTAAATGTTGGAGGAATTTTTTGAATAGTGATGCCAAAATAAGTATAATGATTGTTTATAAATTTGTGCCGAAAATTGGACAGAGTAACGGCAAAGAAAACACAAACAAGTAGAAGAAGAAAAGTAGAGACAAAGTCGAGGCAAGAGTTGGACTTTTTGTCCTTAAGTCGAATTTTTCCCCGCAACGGTGCCTACGAATTCCGGAAATCGACTCTCAAGATACAACGGCTACACTTGTGTTTGTAGCACTCCAAAATACAAGTACAATAAACCAAATTTAGGCTTATGTACTCCAAGGATGAAATGAAGGAAAATCAAACAAATGAAATGATTTTGATTTTGGAGAGAAGAGAGGATGAGGGATGTTTTGTATATCAAATTGTGAGGTATAGGACACCCAAAGGGTCCTATTTATAGATCATGAAAGAGTGTGGACGAAATGGTTAAGGTCAAACCATGCACCCTTTCCAAACAATACACATTTATAAAAAGGTGCCTATTCACCGGACAACCATGCGGCCGCCGTGCGGTCGCACTGTTTTACTCAAAAAACTGGAATTGGCTACGAGGAAGACAATTGGTTTGGGTAAGCAGCGTGATGGGTTATACTATTTGGAGGCCTTGGGCTCAAAAGGATCTATGCATAAACCTTCACCATCCACATATCGACCATCTTGCAACCTCACCACCTCACCCTCCAGTCTCTGGCATAGTAGATTAGGGCATGTGTCAAATAATGCTTGCAACATATGTCCTTTGGCTAAGCAAAGTCGTTTACCTTTCAATAATATTAATATTTCTTCTCTAAAACCATTTGAGATTATTCATTGCGATGTTTGGGGTCGTTATCGACACCCTACTCTTTCTAGTGCTCATTACTTTTTAACTATTGTCGATGATTATACGCGATTTACTTGGATATTTTTTATGCGACATAAAAAGGAATCACAGTCAATCCTAAAACGTTTTTTCAGCTATGCTTTCACTCAGTTTGACTCCTGCATTAAAACTTTCTAAAGTGACAATGGTGGAGAGTTCATCTCACTTCATTTTTATTTTTATTTTTTTTTATTTTTTTTTTTGGAAGAGAATGGTGTAGTTTTTCAACATTATGCGTTTACACACTTCAAGAAAATGGGGTGTTGGAACGCAAACATCGCCACATATTACAAGTGGCTCGAGCTTTAAAATTTCAAGCTCACCTTCCTATCCAATTTTGGGGTGAGTGTGCTCTTACCGTTGTACACATCATTAATTGATTACATTCACCAATTCTCTCCTTCGAAACTCCTTTTCAACTTCTCTACTCAAAAACACTTTCCTTCTCCCATCTCCGTGTGTTTGGTTGTCTCGCATATGCAACCAACGTTCACACTTCTCAAAAGTCTGACTATCGTGCGATGCCCTCCATTTTCATCGATTATCCCTTCAGCCAAAAGGCCTACAAATTATTTGACTTGTCAAGAAAAAAAATTTTCACTAGTCGAGACGTAAAATTTCATGAAAGCCTTTTCCCTTACGCATTTATACAGCCCAACTAATGTTTCTCCATCAGCCCATACTTCTAGCCCAATTCCCTTAGTAGCTCCCAACATTGACTCCACTTTTGACTATACTCACATAGAGGACCATCCAAACACACTTCTTTCTCCTACAGATCGAGCTGATATTTCCTCTTGTCCTCCTTCACCCGATCTTAATTCTTCTCCAGTACCGGAACCAGTGCCCACCTCCACCCTTCGTACCTATACTCGGCGTCCAAAGCTCCCTTCTCTACCCATAGATGATGCCCCAATCGATCCACCACCATCACCTACAACTCTGTCGCCTCCATCTGTTTCTCCAGCCGAGCCTTCACATGAACCAGCTGGGGTCGAACACCCTCTTCTTCCACCTGCCCCATCAGGATCTTCCCCTGAACCAGCTGCCCCAATTCACCACTCAAGCCACCAGACCGGGCCACCCATCAAGCTCAGTGATTATATTTGTTCCCACGTCACGCAGCTTTCCCCCACTGAATCGTCCTCTTCATCTTCATGTTCACATATCAACACCCGCTATCCAATGTCCAAGTTTATATCTTATCATCAGTACAGGCCTTGGTATCAATCTTTCACTACCCATGTGAGCCAAGCAGTAGAACCAAAATCTTATTCTGAAGCTACTGTTCATCCAGAATGGCAGGAAGCAATGCAATCTGAATCAGAGGCTCTTCAAGAAAATCACACTTGGACTCTTACATCACTTCCACCTGGCGAGAAACCAATTGGATGTCGATGGGTTTACAAAATCAAATATAAGTCTGATGGTTCCATTGAGGATATAAAGCACGGTTAGTGGCTAAGGGGTTCACGCAATTGGAAGGTGTGGACTATCATGACACTTTTTCCCCTACTGCCAAAATCATTTATGTCCGTTGTTTGCTTGCTCTAGCCGTTGCTCGGGGGTGGTCCCTTCACCAATTGGATGTCAGCAACGCTTTTCTTCATGGCGATCACCACCGGGGCTTTGGAGACAGGGGGAGGATCACTTGGTTTGTCAGCTCCATAAGTTTTTGTATGGTTTGAAACAGGCATCACGGCAATGGTTCTCCAGGTTTTCTACAGCCATCCGTTATGCTGGCTATGTGCAATCTTGTGCTGATTACTCCTTATTCACCAGAAAACAAGGCAAGTCATTCACCGCCCTTTTGATATATGTGGATGATATTTTAATTACTGGTAATGATCCCACCAGTATTGTTGCAATTAAGAAGTTTTTACACAAGAGTTTTCATCTAAAAGATCGTGGTGAATTGAAATATTTTTTGGGAATTGAGATTGCTTCTTCTAGAAATGGGATTTTTATATCACAGCGTAAATATACCTTAGAAATCATCAAGGATGCAGGATTATTAGGTGCAACCCCTCTTGATACTCCCATGGATAGAAATTTGAAGTTCTCTGATAAGAGTGATGTGCTCAAAGACCCAGGCCGCTATAGAAGGTTGGTAGGAAGATTAATATATCTGATTGTTTCGAGGCTAGATATTACATATTCTGTACATGTCTTGAGTAGATTCATGCATCAACCAAGAAAACTTCACATGGAGGCAGCTCTTCGAGTAGATTCATGCATCAACCAAGAAAACTTCACATGTGATTCGGATTGGGGAGGCTGTCCGCTCACTAGAAGATCTACTGCTGGCTATTGTGTTTTCCTTGGTCCTTCATTAATATCTTGGAAATCAAAATGACAGAAAACTGTATCACTTTCTTCAGCCGAAGCTGAATATCGTGCAATAACAGGAGCTTGCTGTGAGTTAACATGGCTTCGATGTTTACTAAGAGACTTGGGGCTCCTACATCATGAATATGCTTTACTTTATTGTGACAACAAGGCTGCTTTACACATTGCAGCCAATCCAGTCTTCTATGAACGTACTAGGCATATTGAGATGGACTGTCACTACATCATAGATAAGATTCAGGATGGGTCTGTAGCTACAAAGTATGTGAGCTCTGCGATTCAAATAGCCGACGTTCTGACCAAGCCTTTGGGGAAAGAGATCTTTGTTCCAATGATTAGCAAGTTGGGATTGAAGGATATCCACTCTCCAACTTGAGGAAGAGTGTTGGAAAGTCAAATATTCTGTCATTATTTGTATAGTTTTTATATGTTAAGTGTATTATATCATTCCTTTCATATTACCAGATTTGTAGGTTGATTATACCTTGATTCTAGGAGTTATTTGAGGTCACTTTGTATATATACACATGATATAGTATCAATAATATTTGTTCAGTCAATTCAATTCTCTATTCATAATTTTTACATTTTCAGTTCTTGATATTGCATCGCTAGATAAGTTTTGTAGATAAGGCCACACGTCGAAGTCACGTGATTCTCCAGGAGCAAGACCTTCTTCCCATTTGCTCAAAATCTCTTCACAGCTCAAATAAAAAGCTGGCATCATAAGCTGAAAGAAGCAGGGGTGAAAAGCAATCTCATCAGCAATAAGTTCTCCTTTAGTATGAATCTATTGCTTCTTAAGAAAATAAGAATTCTTGATTACCAAATCAAACGAAATATAATATATTTCAGGTGAATTTAATTAGTCAATATGCTCCCTTACAGATCTTTGAATATATAATTTCACATTTTAACCCTATATGCCGTATAAGATTTTTATTTTAAAAAAATAAAAATAAAAAACCTTCAGCTTCTCGAGATGGAAAGCAGGGTTGATAATTTTTCTGTGTTTGGCCCATTTATCTGCCTCATAGTTCACTACACCTTGTGCAAGAAACTTAGTCAGTGGATTCATATTTTTTGGCTTCTAGTACGCATAATTCTTAGTTAGGATCTCCTTTATGAATTCAGGTCCGTTGCTGGGCACAAAAGTGTGCTGCCGGCAACTGGACCTCTCAGTCCTACAGCATGGCTCGGTCATTTCAGATGAGCAGTCGAATGGGGTACTGAGGCCTGTTTCTGCAGAGGAAATCAGGGATGCCGTCTTTGATATTGGGGATGATCGGTCCCCAGGCCCGGATGGTTTTTCTTCTTGTTTCTTCAAGAAGGCTTGGCACGTGATTGGGGATGATTTTTGCAGAGCAATCATGGAGTTTTTTGAGTCTGGCTCGTTGCTTAAGCAACTTAACCATTCGGTCATTGCACTGGTGCCAAAATCAAATCACACTCCCTCAGTCAGCGATTTCAGACCGATCTCTTGCTGCAATGTGGTGTATAAGGTTATCTCCAAAATTCTAGCTTCTCGGCTTGCTCCCACATTATGTTCCATTGTTGATAAAGCCCAGTCAGCGTTTGTTGAAGGCAGAAGTATGACAGAAAATATACATTTAGCGCAAGAGCTTCTCAAGCAGTATAATAGAAAGAGAATTTCACCGAGATGCATATTCAAAATTGATCTTAAAAAAGCTTTTGACACCATTTGTTGGGATTTCTTGAGGGACGTCCTCACGGGGTTAGGTTACCCCCCCCACTTTTATTGGATGGATTATGGAATGTGTCACCTCCCCAACATATTCTATACGTTTGAATGGGCAGTTACATGGTTTCTTCAGAGGCGAGCGGGGCATCAGGCAGGGAGACCCTCTTTCTCCATTTTTGTTTGTTCTTTGCCTTGAATATCTTTCAAGGTCTCTGAATTTGGCTACGGCAGGCAGCGATTTCAATTATCATCCGAAATGTGGTCCCCTTCGGATCACCCATCTGGCTTTCGCGGATGATCTACTACTTCTTGCAAGGGGTGACACCCCTTCTATTCAGATTCTTCTTGATTGCTTACAGGATTTTGGGGATATCTCGGGGCTTAAGATGAATGTTTTGAAGTCCTCTGTTTTCACAGCAGGAATAGATGAGGATACTTTGACTGACATCCTCTCTCTGACGTGTATTCCGAAAGGTACTATGCCTTTCAGGTACCTTGGTATTCCTCTTATAGCCGAAAGGCTTCGGGTCACCCACTATGCTCCTTTCGTTGATAAAGTTGCAGATTCTATTAAAGCATGGCCAAAGAATTCTCTTACTCATGCTGGCAGAGCTGAATTGATAAGGAGCGTTGTTCAAGGAATTGAAAGCTTTTGGCTCTCTATCCTCCCTATTCCTTCCACAGTTTTCGACAAGATTATAAAGCTCTGTAGAAATTTCCTGTGGAATGGAGGTAAGCCGCTGGTAGCCTGGAAGAATATTTGTTCGCCCAAATCTGAGGGGGGGTTGGATTTCAAGGATCTTAAAGGTTGGAACGCGTCATTATTGGCAAAAGTCCTTTGGAATTTTCATGCCGAGAAAGACTCTTTGTGGATTCGTTGGATACATCAAGTTTACCTACGGGGCATTTCCATCTGGGAAGTTCAAGCCCGAAAGGACGATTCAGCACTCTTTAAGAGAATCCTTGGTATTCGAGACACTATTATTCGCCTTGAGGGTAATAAGGATGCTGCTGTCCGCAAACTTAATAGCTGGAAAGTTGGGGATAAATTCCAGAATAATGCAGCATATAATTATTTTAGAGAAAAGGGCAGTGATAAAGTTTGGGCGAAAACAGTTTGGAGAACTGGAATTATGCCCAAAATGGCGTTCCACCTCTGGTTAGTTGTCTTGGGGAAAATCCACACCAAGGACAAACTAACCTTTCTTGATATTGATCTTAAGTGTGAGTTTTGTGATCATCCGATGGAAACACAGCAGCATATCTATTTTCAGTGCACGTTTACTGCAGGTATTTGGGACAGAATCAGAAGATGGATTGGAATTACACGTGCCATGACCACGGCACCAAGTGCGGTCAAGTGGTTAAAGAAGGAAGCAAGGGGCACCAGTTTGTTATCGAGAGCCAAACATTTTGCTTTGGCGGCCACTATCTACCACATTTGGATTGCTCGCAATCGATTGCGGTTTGAGGATCTTAAGCCGAGCGAGGATAGCATTGTCCACAGAATCAAAACACATGTATACAAAGCTATTTTTGATTTGTATCCTCATGGTTTGAATCTTTACGAATCTTCTACCACTGAATGAGTTGTAGTTATCCATCATTTGCCCGGGTATGCCCGGTGTATTTTGTAACTAATTGATACTTCTTTTGTTTTGCCGGGTATGCCCGCGCTTGCAGTAGGCTGATTTGGCATGTTGGCCACGGTCTATCCCAGGAATGCCTGGCGATTTTGTAATCATTTTTGATCTATTAATTTTTACATTTCCGATCAAAAAAAAATATATATATATCTTGCAAATCAGAATACGTCAAACGTAAGTTGATACTTTTTCCCTTTAACTTGGAAACTCTGAAATGGATAGAAGCGAAAAGTACACAGCCTAAACCTGACATTGAATCCATACCAAGCATCACCCCTAACTCAACTTTTAGTAATCAATTGGGAAAATCACAGCCCCGGGGCACATTTTCCAGCGGTGAAAGGGATGGTAGTTTAAAGACCAGCATCGCTTGTTCAGGGGTTCGAATTCGACCCTTACCAAGTTAAAAGGTAAGCCTTCACCCTACATTCTGGGAGACATATCCTGCAATCTACATCCTTCACCAAGGCCCAAAGCAGAGCGGGTGGGGCCCCTAAGGTTAGGGTTCAACCTTTTTTTTTTTTTTTTTTTTTTTTTTGGGAAAATCACATAGTCGTGAATTCCAATAAAATAGAGAAAATGTCCTCTGAGCATTTGATATAACTAAATTTTGAAGCATAGTACGAGGACATCTTTGCAACGATTAAAATAATCATTCATATATTTCTGAAGCAGCACATGCTTTAACCATGCTATTACTGAAGTATGCTCCATCAATTTTTTGATTGGCACAAAGACACCGATGAAGAATATAATATATGTGTCTGTAGGTGTGGACTTTTCCAGATGACATAAAACAGAGGGCTCGTTAAACTAAGGCAGAAGCTATGGGTTCAATTTTGAGAATCCAAGTATCCAACCATTCCACATTTATTTTCGAGTCTCTATTCTTCTTTATACAAACTGTGTTAGAGTTTGTTTGAACACGAGTTTCGGATTATTTGCACTAATTACTTTGTGTAAGTTTCTAATGACTAACCAATTTTCTTCAACCAATCTGTTCACATCTTGTCCATGATTGGCAACTCACAAAAGGATGAGATCAATCACAAAGGAAATGGATCTCTAACAAGGATTCAAGTTTAGATAAGAGATGCAAATAAGAAATTTATGTTGGATAAAATTCAATAATGTGGGGCCAAACATGTATAAAATAAAATGTGTGATGCTATCTTAAGGATTTAGTCAATAAAGTAATCCACTAAAGATTGTTCAGGACTAATGAGTATTGAGTGTCGTGAGATTAAAGTGTAGAGACGGATTCAATGTTTTAAATTGATGAGGGGCCAATTTAATAACATTGAAACACGATAGCTGCCCTACAGCTATTTATATAGGTCATGGTCCCCAATTGAGCGTGGCTTTTCATAATTCTCTGCATCCCGTCAACAGAGAAGAAAAATAAGGAGAAAACCACGATCAGTTGGAAGGCCATAACCCCGTTCGATCAAACACAATAATAGATTCAGGTACGCTTCCGCTTCAGTTTCGATCTTGATAATTACAGTATTTGTGAATTTTAGATGACCAATCATCTATATTAAATTTAATTTTAACAATTTAAAGGCAAAGGACATAATCAAATAGTAAAAGAAGTCCTGTACTGCCCCAAAATGACATAATAAAGCTAATAATTATCCGCATAACCGTTCCATCTTTAACCATAAACTCAGCTCCCTTCGCCTCGATATGGATAAAACAAGGTCCAAGAGCAAAAACTACCCGGAATGGAAACACACATGCTAAAAATCTCCCAGCTCCCATCAAATCATTTAGACCTCTGTTGCCCATAGGAAAAGAATGATTTTTCAAAGAACTCCATTTCTCTTGAACTAGGAGTTCATGTTTTAAACAATCATAGAATGGAAAGCTGTTTGAAACCTATTCCGTAAACGATATATATAAGGAAAGAAACCCAACTGGGAAATTAACATGGGACTTTACACAAACAGTAACCAGGCAATATCTAGAACATACCATAGTTCTCCAGTGTTTTGAGGAAGAAGGGTATGACCCTTGGCTTGATATCATCTGAAAGATTGATTGGTTTTGATTTGGCCTTTTGCATCACCGTCAATGCTAAAAAAAAAGGTGTCACTTGGCAGTAATTAATTGGACTTCTAATGAATGTTTAATAAATAGACATTGTGGCTAAAAATTGATCTCTAATGCATTATGTCTATCACCCAATAATAATGCTAATGTGACATTTATTTATTTAAAATAAAACTATTATAATTATTGTGGAAATCAATTTCAGTTATTCTTCACCTCAAGTTTCGTTCTTTCCTCCTCCAAATCTATATCAGTATCCTTTGAAAGCCCACAATAATAGAACAATTTTGAAATGAATAGATCCAAAAAAAAATCCCATCATCTCCAAATACTCATTTGAAAAAACCATCATCTCTTAATTTTCTTCTCAAATTGATGAACTGACCGATTCTTGAACATTTTTCTTCTTAGATTATTCAACAACAAGACTCATAATTTGTTCGGCTGATTCATTGATTTTCCAGTTCTAGGAAAATCAAGAGGTAATCAATTATGAAATTCCTTCTTTTATGATCTCTGTGTTCATTTTAACTGGATTATTGGAAATGTTGGAATCAACATATCTAATTATTCTTTCAACCGGATTATTGGAAACACTGAATCTAATAATTTAAATTGATTATTGGAATCTGATGTAATAGATAACTGGATGTCAGAGAAAATTTATACAGTATTTGTTTCACAGGTTGGATTTAAATATAATGTCTTCACCAAGTTATGAATCAGATTCCAATAGTTCATCATCAAGCAACGATTCACTGTCACTTACCAAGAAACTGTTAGCTGAGCCATTGGGAGATGATAATTGTTCCGCTAAAATAAATCGTGATATGGTTCAAACCTCTACAATTCATATTTCTACAACAATTTCTAGAATGTTGGGCAACAGAAAACGTCCTCACAGTGACTCCACACTTGGTAGACGTTATATTCACCTTGACAGAGAAGAGCGTAATGATTTAATTCTTAATGACTACTTGGTGATGATTCAAAGTACACGCAGGAGCATTTTGGGCTTCGATTTCGAATGGATATTGAATTATTCAAACGAATTTTACAAGCTCTTGAAGGTTATAGTGATTACTTTACGCAAAAGGTTGACGCCGTTGGTAAGCTTGGATTGCGAAGACTTGTTCGAGCTCCGCAAGTGCACGGGTCGCGCAAGTAATAAAGTGGATTTTAAGTCCTAATATCGATCCCACAGAGATTGTTTTAAATCGTGTTTTTAGATTACTACCTTAACCGGAACAAGAAGATTTAGGATTTGGAAATCTTGATTTTGAAAAACAAATTAAAAATTAAACTAAAGAAAATAAGAAAATTTGATTTATGAAAACGATGAGATGAATATGTTAGAATTATGAATCCACATTAATCATATCAACCATGTATTTGACTTAAACATTTAATAACAAGGTATGAGTATTGAAAATCCGTGTTCCTATATTTATTTATGTCCCCTTTCGAACGATGCATAAACACATTTTCCTACAAGAGACGAGCCTATATTTCTATGACCAATCCAAACATGTAGAAAAGCATTAACGAATTATGAATACTTTTAAGGATAACACGAAGCATAAAGGTATATTTCTATCCCCTATCGGACTTCGCGGCAATTAATCAAGGTCTAATAGATTCTTACTCTTTCGAACATAGAACTCTATCACAATCATCAATAATTATGCGTCCACAATCATAGATGAGAATAAAAACGTAATTAATTGCATCAATCTCATAAATTGCATAATATAAATATACCGTCAAAACATGGAATCAATAAATTAAAGCTTCATCACAATTCTAACAATGAAAACCTAGCCTAATCAATGATATTGCTCCACCATGTGAATTCGTAATACGAGGTCATCACTACAATATGGGTTATTATCTATTAGATGGGATATACCCTGAATACGCGACTCTTATCCAAACAATTTCTCAGCCATCTTCTATTAAGGAACAACTATTTTCCAAGCATCAGGAAAGTATAAGAAAGGATGTGGAACGAACATTTGGAGTATTGCAAAATCGGTGGCATATTGTCAAAGGTCCCGCCCGTATGTGGAATGCAAAGGATTTGGGAAAGATAATGAAGACATGTATCATTTTACACAACATGATTATTGAGAGTGAGCATAGCCAAGGAATCGATCCTGAAAATTGGCAACCTAATGGACATGAAGTTGAAGATGTTATTCCAGAGCATGATTATACATTTATTGTGTCAGTGATGATTAGTCGCACGAAACAAGTACAAGACAAAAGGGTACATAAGGATTTAAAAATGGATCTCATCAATCACTTGTGGGAGTTGTATGGTGGTCATCAAGCTAAATGATGTTTACAACATTAACTATTACAAAAGCAATTTCCAAGTACGAATTGCTAAGTCCATTATATGCATAGGCCGTTCAGGTGAACAAATGAGACCCCGTGATAGGGAAGATGAAGAATGCTAACTCCCTAAGCTTTGAATTGTGTGGAGGAAACTTGCCGCAGAGAGTTGAAGTCACTGGGTAAACATGCTGTGAGGCTTCTATTCCAAATGGGATTTCTAATAGTGTTCTTGAGCTTTGGTTCCAGTGATTGTACAGAATTTTTTTTTTTCCTTGTGATCTATCTAGTTTTCAATATTTTTTTATTATGATGTATGGTTGGAAGTGAGAAAGATTTAAAAATAAATGAAAAAAACCAAACTACTATACAGGCTAGCAACAAATCTCTTTGTTAAAAATGGTATTAAGCATGAATTCAATCTGACTTTCACCTCCATATCTTCAATCTTGTTCCAGCTGCTTCAAACAAAAATAGATATTGGGATACAAGTAGAAGTCATCCATAGAGTAATCTAAATTTAAAAGGCAATCTTATATTAGTTGTTGGAGTGCACTACGGTTATTATTGTTTCTTGAATGTATCGAAAGGGTGCATTGATTTATGGGATGTCAACCTCTTGGATATATTGACAGAGGAACCAATACAAACAAGCAAATAAAGAAATTCAAAAAGGAACAATTAGAGAGCAACAACTATTGTTCAATCTACAAATATATTGGAAGAACTCACAAAATAAATACAAATGGAAAAATGTGTTCGATCTAATGAGTTCAGGAAAATGTTGATGATAACATATGATTCTATCACTTCCCATTCTCTATCAATTATCCAATGTGATTTTTGCCATCCACATCAAAAAAACATATGTATGATCTTACAAATCCAATGTGAATTGCTAGTATCTAACATTTGTCTATTCTACACATTTGTCTTAGTAAGTTCTTTTGAACATCATTTTGGATTCTTTACCATGATTTCCCAACAATGAATATATTTGAATGGTTTACCATTGTGAAGATCCTCATACATTCGCATCGCTTTCATCCTCTAAACAACAGAAAAAAAAATCAACAAATTAATAAGTACGAAAACTTTAATAATGAAATACGTCATGCTTACCATATCTTCCAAGTTTGTACCACTTTGTGGATGTCTTTCTAGTCGCTCATAAAATCCATGGAATTTGTTAACTGCGTCTAGTATTTTTTCCCAACGACATTGCAGGCTATTGTTGTTTCTCACATTGGTGCATTCATCTCCCATATTCTCCTTCCAAACTTGTGAAATACGACTCCACAGAGTTATATTTTTTTGATTGTTACCAACGTCAGCATCCATAGAAATATGTAGCCATGCCTTTGTTAGTGCAATATCTTGATCTTTAGTCCAATCTTTTTTTGTAATTGAAGATTGAGGGTTATTAAATATTTGGGATTCTTTAACCTTTTTTTTTTTTTGGTCCTTTGGTTGTGCCATGAGTTTGAGTACCGCCAATTGGCGTAATGGGAGTGTTCAAAAGATTTTGAAAAAATCCAGATCCATAATGTTGGTTAGGAAGGGAAGGAAAGGTACCACTAGTTAGATCAAAGTGATAGACATGCTGAAACGGTAAATTTAACAGAGTATATTGGTTCGTAAGTTGAGATGGAATGTTATTATTGGAAGGTTGTTGCGAACACGAGAAATTATTGGAGTCTTGTGAATCCATGACTGCAAATGAAAACAAAAAAGGCAAACAAGAATATCTTTATGTGACGGAGGGAGTACAAAATAATTCTATCTTACACCACCATTGAAGATGCTCGTAGGTGGAAATGCGTGTTTTTTTATGCAAAATAGCTCAATCATTGTTAAAATGAAAATGTCCACAAAACCCAACCTAGCCTAAACGCAGCCCAAAATAGTCCCACATTCCATTTTGTTTTTGTCCCAAATCAGAGACTCTAGCATTTAACCTTTTCCATCTTATTTTTCTACTCAATTTATATTTCAATTCTTTTGTGACTTTCTATCTGTCATCAGCAAAGAATTAGAATATGTATAGGCTATGTTCATATAATCTAAAACAAGCTATTCATTACTAGCCTAAACACAGCCCAGAAACATTCCATTTTGTTTTGGTCCCAAATCAGAGAGTCTAGTATTTAACCTTTTGCATCTTATTTCTCTACTCAATTTATATTTCAATTCTTCTATGATTTTCTATCTGTCATCAGCAAAGATTTAGAATATGTATAGGCTATGTTTATATAATCTAAAAAAGTTATTCATTACTAAGTAATTGCAGTATATATGATTTTTTTACTAGAACAATCAAAACTCATTGGAGTGTTGTGAATCCATGACTGCAAATTTAAGCATCACATCTAGTTAAGAATTCATTAATAAATTGAATAAGATCTAGGAACTGTTACTCATTTTTTTCTTTTTTTAGAATCAAAGCTATTATCACAGTAGTATATTCTCAAGCCTTCTAGAAACAAAATGCATAAAAAATAACATTAAAAGCTTAAAATATAAACACGAATTTCAACAAAAGAGATCATTTTTATAATCAAACTGGTTCATGAAACAAAATAATCAATAGAATCAGATCACTGGTTTTTTTTTCCAAAAATTTTACTACAGCGCAAATAATGTAAATCTATTACTCTGCTAGAAGTTGATTTCTCAAAATTTCACCATTTTATGATTCCATGTGGCATGTTTTATTATAGGCTTTATTACATGATTAATAAATGCAGTACATCACATTCAAAGGAATGCCCCTTCACAGAACACAATTTCTTAAAGCAAACATCAAAAAATAAAAAATACATGCTTCTTCTTTTTGAGAAAAACTAGGAACGACGGTCACATGTTAAAATAATAAACCAATCCCAAAAAGTCTAATATAGAAATGATTTTCTACTTGTATATGTTTCAGTTCATCAATCAAAAATTAATTTACCAGCCATATTTTGCAAGTAAAGTCTAATTGAATGGAAAATAAAGATATACCTTGTTGTTATGTTGAAGGAGAATACCAAAGTTCGAAAAAATACAGAGAAGCTATCCTAGAACAGACCTTAAGCTTTGTAGGAAAAAAAAACTTGAATATGACATCCAAAATGAACCAATGCAAAGATACTTAAAATTAAACCACACAAACAACCTATGATGCATTGTATTCCCTTCTCATCATGAAAGAAGAAATATTCTGTTGACAAATGGAGAAAAGCATTGGATATCCGTAATACCCATTTCCTAACAAAATTAGAATTTCTACAAAACTTCCATACTCATTTCATAAAAAAATGAAAAATAAGCACTTACAAAGTGAGAATGAAATTATATATCCGTAAGAATGTCGTGTGTCATCTGCTGTAGCTGTAACCAAAAAACAAAAAAAACGGTGAGAAGAGAAGATACATACTCGGAGCTGTATTGACACCCATGTCTTCTTGAAATAAAATTTGAAAAGGTAAAATTATAATCGAGATTGAGTTCATGAGCAGTGGCGTAGATGAGAAATCTGAGATTTTCTTCCCCTTTCATAGTTCTCGACACACAAAATGTGTAAATCTGCAGAAAAATAAAGAACCAAAAGGGAAGAGTGTGAACTGAAATCTTACAGAAATTTCCTTTTCCATTTGTTGTTTGGAGAAAATCCGAACAAGAGCAGCAGCCGATCAGAGGAAGAAATGGAGGAAAGTGTTGTAGAAAATGGCGGGGGATATGAGGCGTGGGTTCTGAACTATCTGTTTTGGCGTAATTTGGAGCATTTTCCCTCAATTATTGCCTAGTCAGCATCTTCAACTGGACTTCTAGATATAGACATTATCTAGACATGGACTTAGACAATGTTTATGTCAGCATAACATTGATGCATTGGAGGAGGAAAAAATTAAACTTTGTTTATTTTGATGATTTGACCAACTTTTTATATCTTGACAATGTTATATTGAAAATGCTCTAATCAAATCTTTCAAATCTCCATAGAAGAATATGTAGGAGTTTCCATTTAAACCATGTTGTCTCATACACTTTCATTATCCCTTGGGATAGAGATTTTATTATAAAAATGCCATTAATTTATTTATTTATAAAAGTGCCATTTTTTGTTTATTTTTTTCATTAACTTCATTTTATCTATTTAATTAGTTAGTTATTGTTGTTATTATTATTATTATCATATCATCATCATCATCATCATCATCTTTGTTATTGTTATTATTTTTTGTATTTTTTTTTTCGCGTACGATAATATTACAAGGAATACTAGTAAAAACAACGTTAGTTCGAATAGTTATTGTTGATCACAAAATCTAGTAGGACCTTGAATCAACACGTCTCAGCTCCTCCCTCTTGAACACGTGGATCTCCTACGCACTAGGACAAACAATCAGCTTGCACAGGGGCCAAGATGGCTCCCGTTTGCACTCTGATGCTTAAGTCATTACTCATTTTGATCAAATATAAATTAGGTGTGGAAAATATAAATGTGCAAAAGAGAGAAAAGGGAGTGAGAGTAAAATATTGAGTTACAGTATTGAATTACCAACCTTTTTCTTGAAGGTAAGTGTGCTATATTTATAGAAGGATTTATCGACTTTAGATGGTGACACGCGGTGGGCTTTACACGTGTCTTCACCCTAACCATTGGAGAGGTAAACCAATTTCTTGGTGATAATCATTGCTACAAGCCGAAGGGGAGGGGCGCCCATCATATTCTCCATGAAGGTAACGTCTTGTCAATCCATAGTCAACTGGAGAAAGTTACGTCTCTCTAACACCCTCCATTGTCCCATCGCTGATCCGGGGTGGTACAACAGGACACCTCGAATTATTGAAACCAGTTCAGTAAAAGAGGATCCAAGCGATATACCACCTCGGCTATTTGGGCTAGGGAGAGCCCTAAGCTTCATCCATAACTGGAGTCTGTTGGGCCTCTATTGGGCCTCTTTTTTATGATCAGTTGGGCTTATTTTGGGTACGGTCACAACACTAGTCCCTCAAATCCGATGTGGTCATTTATGGGCGGATCGAATTTGCCATGAGCTAGGAGTTATGGAGTTATGTGTTGTCCTACTTTTATCATTTCCAGTGTCTTCAAATTAATTTGAAGTCAGTTGCCTTGGGATCTCTACATGATGCTCCGAGTTTGTGGGGTGGGACGTGATTCTTAGCGAGGTGTGGACCTAGAGTAAATTCGACATTTTATTGCATCATTTTTCCATCACATGTTTAAATTGCAAAATTACTTCACCTAACATACACCTATATTTTTAAAACTTTTCTGGTACTCCATTCCCAATTTTCTAGTAATTGCATCATTTTTACAACTTTTGTGTTAATCAGATGAATAATGGTGATTGAGAAAAGATAGCGATCCTTGAACACCTTTGTTGACACTTCACATAGTCATGCTTTGTCCAATTAACACAAGTATGTCAAGTAATAAATTTTACATCGAATAAAGATGTAAAAATATATCTACTTATAAAGATTTGAAGTTACCTTTTAAAATAGAACCACTACTCTTAACATAGTATCATAACTCATTAAGCTCAAACGAGTAACTCAATTTGATTAAAACTCAAATGAGAACACAAATTTCAATATTGATTTACTCAAATGAGCCACCATCTTGTGGGGGCATGTTAAGAGATAAAATGACACGTCAAATGAAGATGTAATCATAGACCAACTAATAAGGATTTGAACTACTACTCTTAACAAGATTAAACTTTTAAGATGAAATTTCAAGTTTTAACAATTTCAATAAGCATCTGTTTTAAAAATAAATAAATAAATAAATAATATCTTGTCCTTGATTTCAATGAAAATTTTGTCTTATCGAGAATAACATTAATTTCAAAATCTAGACATCAGAATGAACATATGGCACGATCAATTTGATAACACTAAACATTAAGAGAAAAAAAAAAATGGTAACTAAAATCCAACATATTTTGTTGTCTAATACTGCGAATACAAGTCCCTTATCATTGACCTTTATATCTTATATTCTTACTAAAAATAAAAATTTGAATATGAAATTGACACTATTCATCAAATTTTAATTACAATTTTATCATTTTTTTTTTTAATAATTAGGTAAAGGGTTTATTTGTATATATAATGTGGTGTATTTATAAAAATTATATTTTATTAGTGATGGTAATATAATGTGGTGCATTGAATAGAATTTGTGATGGAAATATATTTAGCCAAAAATAATTCCCACATCTTCTCTCTTCCTTTGGAAATATTCTTGGCTTTGAAAGGTTTCACGTGTATACACAAAATATAACATGAACAAATCCCAATTATTTTAATCTATAGCTTACAGATCAGTCAGTCTTGATTCCATTGAAAATTTAATTATTATGAACTTATACATCATGAGTAGGGGCTATGAAAATAACAGTATTATACGCTTGATAGAATTCGCGACTTTTCCATACTATATCCTGTGCAGAATTAGGTGAGCCCCATGCTGAGGTTGAAGAGTTATAAGTGTATGAGGAGCATGTGTATAGGACGGCGAGAGCTGAAAAGCGAAGCGTTGTAGAATCATGGCCATCGCCATTTTTGCCTCTATCATGGCAAAGTTTTGTCCTACGCATATCCGAGGACCCCATCCAAATGGGAAATATAAGCCTTGTTTCTTCTGTGCCTTTGACACTCCTTCACTAAATCTCTCCGGTTTGAACTCCATTGCATCCTCTCCCCAAATTTCGCGATCATGATGTAATATGATTGTCGATAATTGAAGTTGTGTCTCAGCGGGGAGCAATAGATTCCCCAATCTCGTTTCTTCATGAACTCTTCGAGGAATTCCAACTGCTGGTGGATAGAGTCTCATGACCTCGTACAAAATCATGGTAACCTGTGATGAAGATCCCATGACAGTTATAAACAGGAAGAAACAGAGTCTCAAATATTCATTTTATTTTATAGCCAATGATCTGCAGGTTTAAAACCTTAATGATGTTCTATATTAGTTCAACATTTCATTTTCAAGAGAGGAATAGATATAAAAGGTGTTGCCAACCATATTGTTATTTAATAAAGGAAACTACTTACAATTTTCAGGTGATTTATTCCATCGAAATCTGGCTTTTTACTACCAAATACTTGCGAGACCTCTTCTCTAGCCCGCGTCTGCCAGTCTGAATGTGTGCTCAATAGAATTAATGTCCAGACTAGTAACACAGAAGTGGTCTCTTGTCCAGCAAAATAGAACAACTTGCATTCTTCTACAACCTCATCTATGCTCATTCCAAAATTCTTGTTTCCGTGTTGTTTAATTTCTTGGAAGTTGGATTCCAACAATATGCCCAACAAATCATCATTACGTGCTTCCCCCGCCTCCATTGCCTTCAGTCTTCTATTTATGATATCTCTAATTGATGCTTGAACTTCCTTTTCAATTTCCTTCATTCTTTTATTCCTCTTTGTTGGCACAAACCTACAGAGAAAGGATGTATCACTTCAGGGGATAAATAAACAACTACATAATCACAACAGAGCAGGTGAAAGTGGTTCTTCTGACTAGTCATCTTTGCAGAAAAAGAATGAGGATTCAAAATTAAGTACTAATTTCGTACGATAGAGATTTTCTTCGAGACTAGTAAAAATATATTGTGTTACCTCCATCCAGGAATATAGATCGACTGGGAAGCCTTGATGATGTGTTCAGCTTGTTCTCTCTGAAGTTCGAATATCCTTCTTCCCTCTTCGTAGCTACTACCAAATGACGTTCTTGATATTGCATCACTGGATAACTTCTGTAGATATGGCCACAAGTCAAAGTCACGCGATTCTCCAGGAGCAAGACCTTCTTCCCATTTGCTCAAAATCTCTTCACAGCTCAAATAAAAAGCTGGCATCATAAGCTGTAAGAAGCAGGGGTGAAAAGCAATAACATCAGCAATAAGTTCTCCTTTAGCATGAATCTATTTTTTCTTAAGTAAATAAGAATTCTTGATTACAAAATCAAATAATATAATATCTTTCAGGTGAATTTAATTTGTCAATATGCTCCCTTACAGATCTTTGAATATATAAATAAATTTCACATTTTAGCGCTGTACGCTGTATAAGATAAAAAGAAACCTTCAGCTTCTCTAGATGGAAAGCAGGGTTGATAATTTTTCTGTGTTTGGCCCATTTATCTGCCTCATAGCTCACTACACCTTGTGCAAGAAGCTTGGTCAGTGGATTCATATTTTTTGGCTTCTGGTACACATAATTCTTAGTTAGGATCTCCTTTATGAATTCAGGGTCCGTGATTATAATTAGTGGTCTCGGCCCAAGCCACGTGAAGGAGTTGGTACCTGCAAGTTATGGCAGCAAGAAAAATGAATCAAGTTTGGCACAAGACTAGGAAAAATGGTATGCAGCCACAAATTAGAACGTGCACACCTAATCGATATAAGATAGAAGAATTTATCTTGCAAATCAGAATACTTCAAACGGAAGTCGGTTTTTTTTCCCTTTAACTTGGAACTCTGAAATGGATAGAAGCGAAAAGTACACAATCTAAACCTGACATGGAATCCATTCTAAGCCCCTGTTTGGCCCCCATTTTTTACAAACCAAATTTATTCAACACTCAATCTCAACTATTCATCTTAGTCAAGCCATCATTTTTTACTTTTCAAACAGATTTTAACCCTACATTCTTCCAAAAATACTATTTAAAACCAAATTTTTACCCAAAAAATGGGGGCCAAACAAGGGCTAAGTATCACCCCTAACTCAACTTTTAGTAATCATCAATTGAGAAAATCACATAGTCATAAATTCCAATACGTCCTCAGAGCATTTGGTATAACTAAATTTTGATGTAAGAGGACAACTTTGAAACGATAAAAATAACCATTCATACAGTTCTGAAGCAGCACATGCTTTAACCATGCTATTACTGAAGTACTAAGTTGCACGGACACCAACACGCGACACGAATATGACACGCACGGACATGTCGACATGTGATTTTTTTAAAAACTTAGGACACGACACGTTGGGGACACGCAAATTAATTTTTTTAATTTATTATTATTTTATTCTTATTTACAAACAACACATTGTATATTTATTGAATTAAAATGAGGATATTAAATAAAAATAAACTTGTAAATTAGATTTATCATTTTTTTTAATTGCATGCATTTCGCCCCTTCCCTTTTTTCATTTAGATGTATATGGTGTAATTCCGACAAGTGTCGGAGAGTGTCGGTGTCGGACACGTGTCCGATACAACACGTTGACTCCCGATAGAGTGTCGGTGCAACCTAGTTGAAGTATGCTCCATCAATTTTTGATTGGCACAAAAATAGAGAAAAAGTCAGTGATGGCAATGGACCGGGCCGAGCCGAGCCGAGCCCATTGAGCTCGCTGCTCGAGCTTGTGGCTCATGTTAGACGAGCCGAGCTCGGCTTGGCCCTTGAGCTCGTGGCTCGCGAGCCGAGCTGGCTCGCGGCTCGTGCATATTTTTATTTTTTTTCTTTTTTTCATTAAAATTAATATTTTATTTTTAAAAAAAACGAGCCCACGAGCTCTCGGGAGAGCTCGTGGCTCGTGTTTCACGAGCCATCCATGCAAAACGAGCCGAGCCGTGCTCGGCTCGTTTTAAGATTTGCTTGTTTGGCTCGTGAACGAGCCCATAAGTTGGACGAGCCAAGCCGCTCGTGGCTCGTGATTTGACGAGCCGACGAGCGGCTCGACCCGTTTGCCATCTCTAGATGAAGAATATGATATGTGTGTGTGGGTAGGTGTGTACTTTTCCAGATGGCATAAAACAGAGGGCTCTTTAGGGCCTTAGACTACCGCAGAAGCTATGGGTTAAATTTCAAGAATCCAACCATTCCACATTTATTTTCGAGTTTCTATTCTTCTTTATTTGCACTAATTTTTTTTTTAAGTTTCTAATGACAAACCAATTTTCTTCAACC
This sequence comes from Ligustrum vulgare, assembly GCA_963555705.1. Taxonomy (NCBI): domain Eukaryota; kingdom Viridiplantae; phylum Streptophyta; class Magnoliopsida; order Lamiales; family Oleaceae; genus Ligustrum; species Ligustrum vulgare. The sequence continues at coordinate 2,510,438 of OY743190.1, forward strand.
AATCTGTTCACATCTTGTCCATGACCCAACTGGGAAATTAACATGGGACTTTACACAAACAGTAGCCAGGCAATATCAAGAACATACCATAGTTCTCCAGTGTTTTGAGGAAGAAGGGTATGACCCTTGGCTTGATATCATCTGAAAGATTGATTGGTTTTGATTTGGCTTTTTGCATCATACTAATCAAATCTTTCAAATCTCCATAGAGGAATCTGTAGGAGTTTCCATTTAAACCTTGTTGTCTCAGACACTTTTCCATCTTCTTTGGCTTAAACCAAACCCAATTCAACACCCTCCATGTATAAATCAGTAGCACAAAAGCACAGCAGACACCAATTGTGTAGTATAGAATCTCCATGCCCAATTACAACCACTTCACAAGTGAAAGTCTCCCTCTACACTAGAGAGAGAGAGAGAGAGAGAGAGAGAGAGAGAGAGAGAGTGTGTGTATAACAATTAAGAGGAAACAGCATGGAAAAGTCACCTTGTATATGCATATTATACGACAAAGGAAACTTCTTGTTTATACATAAAAAAAAAAATGAAATATTTAAAAAATGTGTGTGTATGTATGTATACACGTATGTCGGTATGTGTATATATAGTGTCCCACTTTTTAAAAACGTTTTTTATCCAAAAACACATTTTCTTTTCAGTATATTCCGTTTAAACCTTTTGGATCATTAGTAATTGGATTTATTTTTCACTTAATCTTCCTTGTTTAAGAAGACAATATAATTTTTTTCAACCATGTTACATGGACATAATAGTAAATCGAAAGTTGCATACCTACAAACATTATAGTCTATTTTATCCATCACATCAATATCGAAATCAATAACTTACACTCATTCGATCATCTTTTTTGTCCATTTTTTAGGGTCAAAGCCTTATTCTTACTTCCTTTGTCCCAACTATACGGAAATGATATGTTTCCCATAGTGGGGAACATATTCCATTCTCACAAGCCCTCCTATTGGTGAGTGGGCAGTGGAGTCCACCTCACCAACCAATTAAATTGTTTGTGAAAATTTAATATGTTCTTCACTGCTGGAAACATATCATTTCTGCCCAACTATATAGGAAAGGACAGGAACCTGTGCACACAGGCCCCTCAGTGCAGTACGTTTCAACACCCCACCCCCAGCACCTTATCATTTTCCTTATTTCACCTTGAATAGTTGAATACATCATTTATGTACAAAAATGCTGACGGTTGGACTTGTTATTTCAGTCATGGTAAAAGCCAAAAGAAGTGACTTTAGCTGTGACGCATGAAAAACATAAACAGTCTCTATTTGGCAAATTAATTTTTAAACATAATTTTTATCACACAATTTTTTAAATTACTTTTTAACTATACATATTTTTTCTTTTCACTTTTTAACCACATATTTTACCTAAAAAAATTATTAAAAAAAAAGCATATTTTTAAACAAAAAAATTTTAACAAACAGAGACTAATATGTTTGGCAAACTAGTTTTTAAACATGTTTTTTATCACATAATTTCTCAAATCACTTTTTAACCACACACATTTTCTCTCTTCACTTTTTAACCACATATTTTACTTAGGAAAAAAAAAAAATTTAAATAAAAAAATTTTAACAAACAGAGGTTAGCCTACAAGTATAAACGCCAAGATCTTGAGGTATTTGCAATGCGAAAGTTATTAGTGTGAATCCAATATGTGATCAGGAATTCCCCTCGTCTTTTTCGATTTTGACTTGCATTTCAAAGACAAACTCCTCCTTGCCTTATCATACTCATACGCGTATAGCTGCCTTTTTTTGTATGGATGCTAGCTTGTTCTAACACCTGCGATACATGATATTTTTATTCATGATAATTATTTTGATAAGTTTGTAAAATTTATACATAATTAACACATATACAGAATGCATAAAAAATAATATTGTATTGCAATAATTATTAAGATTTTACAAATAATATAATTAATTCAAATTATAATAGCTTCTCTGAATAGTATAAGTCAATTTATATATTCAAATAAATAATAAATGATTGTTATTTGCCTATCGTATTTAATTTTTTTTTTCCAATTTTCATTCAAAAAATCAATCACAAATACAAAATACATAAAAAATAATATTATATTACAATAACTCTTGTTAATGGTTATGGCATATGACGCGATCGAAATAAATTTTTAATAACAAAAAAAAAAAAATGTTTAGTTATTTCGATTTGGAAACATAATATATTGCAATTTTTTATTAAGTTTATCTTTTAATGTGTTGTCTACATATATTTTATTCGAACTACAATATATGCATTAGTTAATATTTTTTCTTTTTTATAATTTTTTTAAATATTCAATTTTTTTGTCTAAATTAAAGAAATTATTTAATTTTATTTAATTCATGTATAGAAACTCTAAAACATTTATTCATTCAAAAAACAAATCAAAATAGTACTATATATGGTATATAATTCAGAAAATATGATTTGTAATAATAAAAATAACAAATGATAATAATCAAAACATAATTTTAATATTGATCGATAGCTACATACATATATGATTTAATAAAATCACAAAAAAATTAATTCCGATAAATATTAGTAAAATTTTATTACTTATATGAAATTAACACAAATTCAAAATCAATAAAAAATATTATTATATTACAATAACTATTAAAATTTTACAAACAATAGAACTAATTTAGATTAAAATAACTTCTTTAAATAGTAAAAGTCAATTTATAGTACCTCAAAAAAAAAAGTCTATTTATATATTTAAATAAAAAATCGCTCTTATTTACCTCATGTAATTATATTATAATCAAAATTTACAAATAATTCGTGTATGTTTGATACCCTTTAAAGCCTCAATTTAGTTCCTATTATTCAAAATCTCATTTTTTAAAACTTATTTTCAACAACGTAGATCAACTATTATTCAACCAACCACACACATTTTCTCTCTCTACTTTCATTTTAATTTAGAAAATATGATTTATAATATTAAAGATAACAAATGATAATAATCAAATTGTAATTTTTATACTGATAGTTATACATATGATTTTACCATTAAGAACAACAAATAAATAAAATACATAATTAAATTATAATTTTAATACTTATAGTTATAGTTATAGCTGTAATATTGACTTTATTGACTGAATTCGTTTAATATTACCTTTAGATAATAAATGACTATTGATTTAAATACTTTTTACGCTTTATCATTAACTTCAGTGAAAATATAAATTTAGTATTTTTTTTTTTTTTAAGTCTCTGTTTGGTAATACGTTTATAATTATTTTTTCTTGTAAAAACTAAAAGTAAACTACTATAATTTTTATTTAAAGAAATTTGTATATATGGTTTTCGTAGCTCAGTATGATTTTTTTTTTTGAAATTTGATCCTTTTGACCCCTGTTTGATACCCATTATTTAAAATCTCATTTTTTTCAAAATTCATTTTTAACCACATTCTGTCAATAAAATAATTTACGCATAATAGTAGTTTTTTGAGATTGTGTGGTTAAAAATGTAGGTAATCTTTTTAAGTTTATGTATAGATTATTTTATTGTGGTTCAATATGAGTTTTAAAAAAATGAGATTTTGAATAATGGACACCAAATAGATGCATAATTTTATATTTCTAAAGAAATTTTAATAATATTTTTCAAATTAGTTACAAATTTATTGTACAAAAAAAAAAATCAAGAATAATACAAATGAACAATGTATTCCAAAATAATAAATATAAAATAATCAATCAAGTATGAAATTATTCATTTTAAAAGAAAATTTTTGGATTGGTCACTTAATCTTTTTTTCCTAATAATCTAACTGGAAAATTTATAAAAATACCCAATACAATAAAAAGTCTTAAGTTCTTTATATTAAAACATTTCCAGATTAGTTAAATGTTTTTCAACAAATTTTTACGATATAATTTTATGTTTATAAAAGAAATTAATAATATTTTTTTAAAATTAATTACACTATCACTATAAAGAAAAATCCAGAATATTAAGTTAACAATAATATGAATGAACGAAAAAAATGATTAAACTTATTCCCCCCAAAAAATAGAACCATTTAATTATCGTTTTTACAGTCTAAAAAATAATATTTTCAGATTAGTTCTATATGAAAATCATAAAGAAATAATCGAGAAGATTAATATTCTAGTTTAAAAACCTTGTGTATAATTATGTTTATCAAGAAATATCAAACTGGTGATTTCCATAAGCATTTGTAAAATTTAAATGTTTATACATAATCAACACAAATTCAAAATACATTAATAATTTTATTATATTACAATAACTATTTAAATTTTACAAACAATATAATTAATTCATTTAATTAATTACCGTTAATAATAAAAAAGTCATGGTAACTATACATAATCAAAATATACAAATAATAATAACAACATATTATAACTGCTTTATTTCGCGTGTGTTTGATATTCTTTAAAGACCATGTTTCGTATTCATTATTCAAAACCTCATTTTTTTTATTTATATTCACGTAATAAATAATTACTTTAACTAAATCTATATTCTTTAATGCAATTATTACAATTTATAAATCAATTTATAAATTTTTCTACTTTTATAGACCTTGTTTGACCTTTTTAAAAAAAAATACATTTTTCTCTCTTCTTTTTAAACAATAAATTTACTAATAAAATAATATTACACATAAATCCATAGAAGATTTTCTACTTTTTAACCGCACGTTATCTTAAAAATCACTATTCAAAAAATTATTTTTTCAAATAAACTCTTTAAAATCAACATCAAACAGTGGCATTACGTAGAAAGTTTATTCAAGTATTTATATTAACGTAATTAGTTTAATTAAATTTTTTTAACACAATTATTACAATTTATTTCAATAATTTATAAATTTTATTGTGTAGATCATTGTTATTTTTGGAGTCGGTCAAAAAATGCAAAAGAACAAAAGTAGGACCTGTATATTCAAAAATTGCTGCTTTTCTTCCACAGTAGAGCCAATGTCATGGCCCCTGATTTGTCTCATTGGCTGAAAGTGGCTGGTTTTTTTTTTTCCTTCTTCCTTCCTTTCTTGGGTAGGGTATTTGAGAGGAAATTCGTTTACAACTTTGCTTCTTTAATATAGTAATAGTAATAATAAGATAAGATTAGTTTAATTAAATTTTTTTAACACAATTATTACAATTTATTTCAATAATTTATAAGTTTTACTATATGTAGATCATTGTTATTTTTTGAGTCGGTCAAAAAATGCAAAAGAAAAAAGTAGGACCTGTATATTCAAAAATTGCTGCTTTTTCTTCCACAGTAGAGCCAATATCATGGCCTGATTTGTGTCATTGGTAGAAAGTGGATGGTTTTTTTTTTTTCCCTTTCATGGGTGGGATATTCGGAGGGAAATCTTTGACAATTTTGCTTCTTTAATAGAGTATTAGTAATTAGTATTAGTATTTCACCCGTGCGATACACGAAATTTCTATCGATAATAATGATTTCGATAAAAGTTCATGAAAATATTTTGAATGTACTATATCAAAAAAAAATATTACAGATAACATTTTATTACAAAACGTTATCGAATTTGGTACTTTTAAAAAGAAAAAACTAATCAAAATAGAAAAAGAAACAATCTCAGTGTACAATGCGTCTTAATGTTTAACATTTAATTAAATTTTTGTATTAACAAAAACATAGCCGCAACGGAGGCTTAATTTATTAAAATTAAAAATAGTTAAAAATAGTAAAATATATTTCAAAAAAATATAATTTATAATATTAAGGATAATAAATGATTTTAATTGTTCATGATTAAAACATAATTTTGATACTGATAGTTACACATATGATTTTAATGATAATGAAAAAAAAAATTATTTAATTTGATTTCGAACTTACCCCTTGTTTGGTACCGATTAAAATTTAGGCTTTAATCTAAATCAAAGTCAACAATCAATCACAATCAAATATTTCATGTGACCTACAACTTTTCAACCACATATCTCATTATTTTTATCAAAATTTATTAAAAATCTGATTCTATCTCCAAATCTTTACATCTCAAATGAAGTCCATTTAATGCACATTCTGTCAATGTTCAAATTTTACATCTCAAAAGGAAAGTACAAAGTCGGCCGACTTGTGCAATTTTTTACGGGAATTGGCTGCATCGTACAAGACTCAAATTGGAGGGAAATGTTGATTTTTTTAATTATTTAATTATTAATATTATATTAGGCTTCTTATATGGGTTGGAGTTTTTGGACGGAAATTACTTGTCAACTATTCATTTCAAATAAACTATTTATAAAAAATATTTGTAAGCTTTTAATGTTTGTATATAATCAGCACGAATACAAAATGCATAAAAATATTATTATATTACAATAAATATTAAAGTTTGATAAACAGTATAACTAATTCATTTAATATTACCGCTAATAATAAAAAAATTGATTTTAATTATAATAGAAAAAATATAAAATAACAATAACAACATATTATTACTATTTTGTTTCGCACGTGTTTGATATTCTTTAAAGTCCTTATTTGGTACGCATTATTCAAAACTCATTTTTTATATTTGCGTAATTAGTTTAATTACTTTAACTAAGCCTATATTATTTAGCTCAATTATTATAATTTATAAATCAATTTATAACTTTTACTACTTTTCTGAACCGGTTTGGCCATTTTAAAAACATATTAATTTTCCTTTCTTATTTTTAACCAAACATTTATCAATAAAATAATATTACACATAAATCCATAAAAATTTTCATACTTTTTAACCACACATTATCCTGAAAATCACTACTCAAAAATTTATTTCTTTAGACAAACTCTTTAAAATCAACATCAAACAAGGACATTATGCAGAAGGTTTATTCAAATATCTATATTAGAGTAATTACTTTAATTAGATTTTGTTTTTAACTCAATTATTAAAATTCATTTCGAATAAGCTATTTATAAACAACATTTGTAAAATTTTAATGTTTGTACATAATCAACACAAATAGAAAATGCATAAAAATATTATTATATTATAATAACTATTAAAAATTCACAAATAATAAAACTAATTAATTTAACATTATCGTCAAAAATAAAAAAAATCATGGTAAATACAAATTTACAATCAAACTATACAAAGCCCCTGTTTGTTACCATTATTTAAAATAATATTACATATAAATTTATAAAAGTTTTCCTACTTTTAATTTTAATCACACATTATCCTAAAAAAATATTATTCAAATAATTATTTCTTCAAATAAACTCTTTATAATCAACATAAAACATGGACATTATGTAAAAAGTTTATTCAATATTTATATTAGCGTAATTACTTTAATTAGATTTACGCAATCATTAAAATTTATTTCAAATAATTTATAAAATTTACTATGCCCTTATTTGGTACTCATTATTTCAAACATCATTTTTTTTTAAAAATTAATTTTCAACCATATATTCTATCAATAAAATAACCTACACATAAATCAAAAAACATTCTCTACATTGTGTTTGGTAAACTACAAAAATTGGTTTATAAACATGTTTCTAAACTACAAAATTTCTTAAACCACTTTTTAATCATACATATTTTTTCTCTTCAATTTCAATCACTACTTTTTACATCAAACATGGGCTATGTGTAGATCATTCTTATTTTTGGAGGTAATAAAAAAAATGTAAGCATCTGTTTGGCAAATCACAAAAAACATGTTTTTAAATATCACAATTCCGTAAATCATTTTTTACAACACATTTCTCTCTCTATTTTCCAACTACACATAAAATAAAAAAAAATATTTTTGAATACAAAACTTTTAACAAATAGAGCTATTTTTCAAAAAAATATAACAAAAGTGGGACCCATGCAAATTCAAAAATTGTGTGCAACTGCTCTATAATTTACTGCTGGTGACTTGACTGATAGCAAGGATGGTGACATGGTGTGGTGTGGTGTGGTGTGGTGTTTCTTGGACTAGAAAAAAAATGCTGGCCTTCTTTCTTTTTCTTTTAATTATTTTTTTTCCCCCTACTTTTACTTCTCTCTCTCTTCCTTGGCTGGAATCTTGGGAGGGAATTCTTTTGGCAACTATCCTTGTTTATATATTTATATATATATATATATATATATATATATATATATATATATAAGATACTATAGTTTTTTTTCTCTTACGATGCACGATATTTTTATTCATGATAATGATTTCGATAAATATTTTTAAAATTTTAGTATTTATACATAATTAGCACAAATACAAAATGCTAATAATCAAAACACAATTTTAATATTGATTGCTGTTAGTCAAAACCTGATTTTTTAAAACTCATTTTTAACAACACGTTCTATCAATAAAATAATATACACATAAACTTAAAAATATTTTCTATTTTTTAACCTCATATTCTCCAAAAATTTACCATTACAAACCCATTATTTGTAAGGGGTCTGATTATGGTATACCATGTTTGATGTAATATATTATATTTACAAACATTGATGCATATGAAAGATATCAATATATTTCCCATAATCAACTTTCATTCAAAAAACATCAATCACAATAATAATATATATGATATATAATTCAGAAAATATGATTTGTAATATTAAAGATATCAAATGATAATAATCAAAACATAATTTTAATACTGATAGTTATAAATATTGACTGAATTCATTCAATATTTCCGTTAATAATAATAATAATAATAATAATAATAATAATAATAATATCCAGAACTACTTTACGGGCTCCGCAGCAAGAAATGATAAATATTCTGTTATAATTTAAATATGAAAATAACAATAAAAGTATATCATTACTACTTAATTTCACGTGTGTTGATACCCTTTAAAGCTCATGTTTGGCACTCATTATTTAAAACCTTATTTTTTAAAATTCATTTTTAATCATTTTATCAATAAAATAATCTACACATAAAATCAAAAAGATTTCATATTATTCAATCACACATTCTCTAAATTTACTATTGTAAACCACATTGTTTCAAAATAGTTACATGAAAAGAAAACAAAAAATCAAGAATAAAATAAATGAACATTTTATTCCAATAAAAATATAAAATAATCAATCAAGCAAGAAATTATTTGTTTTGAAAGAAAATTTCTGGATTCATCACTTAATCCATATTTTTTAATAATCTAAATGGAAAACTTATGAAAATACCCAATATAAAGAATATTCTTAAGTTATTTAGACTAAAACATTTTTCGGGTAAGTTATTTTTCAATACATTTTATAATATAATTTTGTGTATTCGGTAAAATGTTTATAATAATATTTATAAACATTACAGTTTTTAATACCACTTTTTAGTCACACACATTTTTGAATCATTTTTAACCATATATTCTACCTAAAAAATGCAAATAATAAAAAAATAATGACGATTGTAAAGCCGCCAAAATTTATATTTCTTAAAAAAGATTTTAATAGTACACGCTTTTCAAATTAGGGGTCTGTTCAGCAACTACCATTCATTATAACAAAATTCATTATAACAAAATTTCAACTGTCAATATCGTGCAATGACAGTCCTGCACTGAGATTTTCCACTATTCAAAATTGGATTTTCGGTTTATTTCAAATATAGTGTTTTAATAATTTAGAAAATCTTAGGCCCTGTTCGATAGACCAAAAGCAGGGATTTAAATTTTGTGTTAGATTTATTTGTGTTTTCTAGATAAAATGTGGGGTTAAAATTGGAGAGAGAAAATGTGGATGATTAAAAAGTGATATGAAAAATTGTGTAAATTAAATTTGTTGTCTCTTTTGTCATTTAGAGAACTAGTGAATCATCCCGTACGATGCACGAGAAGAAACATCTGGATAAAAATAATCATATGTGAAATTAAATGAATCCTTAAACAAAATAAATAACATTCACAAATAAGAAATAAGTTCATCATTTATTAGTTTCATGTATAAACATCAACCTCTTAGGGAGAAGTCATACATGCGAAAATGATTGTCCCTGACTCTTATTTATAGTCATGGCATAGGACACCATTAATGAAAATTGTTTTTTTTTTTTTAAGTCTAATAAGTATCCTAGAATTCGAAGGGCTCAACGACATCATTAGAATAAAGAACTTGTTTCCTGCATTACTGTCAGATAAGTCATATATAGGAAAATCATTTATTTATGGAATTTAATCCATATAATTAAAAAAAAAATTGTAAACTATAAAAATTAAAAATTATTGTATTGTAATATTTGAATAGTAAAAAAAAAAAAAAAACAAAAAATGACAAATAAAGTATCAAATGAATAATAGTCTATAACAATTACTACCCAATTACTAAAAAAAAATTTATTCGAGAATTATACCTTATGATGTTGGATCACCAATATTCAAGTACTCTGCAATGTTCGTATAAGAATTAGATAAGAAAAATATATCATTATATTTTAAATGGATAAAAAATACTGTCGCATGATAAAAATAATTTGAAGAAGTTCATAGTGTAAATAATGATAAATGAATGCGTAGTTTTTAGATGAAAAATAATTAGTCATATACAAGAAAATCATTTATATATGGAATTTAATCCATATAATTAAAAAAAATAAAATTGTAAACTATAAAAATTAAAAATTATTGTATTGTAATATTTGAATAGTAAAAAAAAAAATGACAAATAAAGTATCAAATGAATAATAGTCTATAACAATTACTATCCAATTACTAAAAAAAATTTATTCGAGGATTATACCTTATGTTATTGATTAAATAATAGGGTCACGTCAAGCATGAATAATAATAATAAAAAAAAACTGTAAATGGATAAAAAAAAATATTCGCATGAGAAAAATAAATAAGAAGATAATAAAAAATTAATTTTAAGAATTTCATATTTTAAACAACAATAAATTAATGCATAGTTTTTCAAAATCACCATTGATTATCATAAAAATAATAAATGTCATTAATTTACAACATGTGTTTACATTAAACCACTTACTCAAAAAAAAAAAAAATGACAAATAAAGTATCAAATGAATAATAGTTTATAACAATTACTACCAAATTACTCCAAAAAAAAAAAAAAAAAAAAATTAATCGAGGATTATACCTTATGCTGTTGATTAATAATATTGTCACGTCAAGCATGAATCATTAAAAAAAAAACAGTAAATGGATAAAAAAATTCGCATGAGAAAAATAAATAAGAAGATAATAAAAAATTAATTTTAAGAATTTCATATTTTAAACAACAATAAACTAATGCATAGTTTTTCAAAATCACCATTGATTACAATAAAAATAATAAATGTCATTAATTTACAAAATGTGTTCACACTAAACCACTTATTCACAACATGTGTTCACACCAAATCACTTCCTTACTTTTATATAGATATATATAGATATAGATATATAGATATAGATTAATCTAGCAAATTAAATTTTGCCGAACAGGGCCTTAGTAAGATGAGTGGGAACTGTCAGCATAATTCGATTCTTGTATTGGAAAATGTGTAATTTCAAAATTTTCATTATGATGGAACTTTTAAATGTGGGACCACCTTCTTTCTTTTTTTCATATACTTTATTATATGCTATTTTACAATAGATTAAGCCTATGTTTGGATAAGTCACTTTTTTTTCTTTTTGTTTATTACAAAATGATTAACGGTTAATTAAGATCGACAAAGTCATGTTCTACCGCAACTTATGAATCATTTATGCTCAATCAATCTCATAATCACACCACCAGTGTGATTAACAACCTTGTCTTGAGTACCTAACTTGTACGTTCAAATAACTTAGACCCCTAATTTTGTCATTTTACCATATATTATGCTATTTTAATGTATCATTTGTTGTACCCCAAAATTAATAATTTTTAAGGTTGCACCTCGTAACATACCATCTATGTCTTTTCTATTTCTCGAGCCACATAAAGTATCTCGACCGTACTAAATTATTGATCTAGATCTCCATCGATCAAGATTCTTGATCTAGGTCAAGATAATTTTTCATAACTTTGAGTATTTTCTTGTCCTATACATCGACTAAAGCTTGTTGCTTTTAGATCAAATGGTTCGGTGCTTAATTACTAAGGTTTAAATCTCTATCCATCGAATGAATGATGGTGATTAAGAAAAGCTAGTGAGCCTTGGAAAATTTTCGTCGTGCTCTTTTGTTCACACTACATTTTCATGCTTTGTCCAATTAGCAAATGACAATAACTAGATGTTAAATTTTCATAGAATTTCTTGGTTCTTTCATTCTTGTTTGCCTTCTAAAACAAATTGTTATCTCCTAGACTCCTTCCTCAATCAATTTTCTTTCTTTCTTTTTTATGTGTTTGGCTTATCTTGTTGTTCTTGTCTAGGTTTATCAAAGATTAATGATAATTTATATTAGATAAGTTACATTGGGTTTTACGAGACATCAGATTTCACGCAACAATGTTAATTAACAAAATCACATATGTTATAGCGTCTAGTAATGCATATATAAGAACGGTGAATATTACATCAATACTCTTCCACTTTGAGTAAAATCATAGATTCATGGAATAGAAAGATCTCAACTTTCGTATAAATACACATCAAATTTAAAATGCTCAAATCCCAATATTTATGATAGTCTACCCAAGATCAGTCTTACTTGATGTCAATGAAAATTTAATTTAATTATTATAAACTTATACATCATGACAAGCAAGGGGATATACAAATGCCTCTATTACTCCCTTGATACAATAGTATCTTATACAAACAAAAAGATCAGTCTCCCTAGATGTCATCGAAATTCCATATTATAAACCTCACATATTGATATAATAATGTCCATACAGAAATGACTGGTAGAAGCTTTCATGACTTGTCCAGGCTATATCCTGTGTAGAACAAGGTGCGCCCCATGCTGAGGTTGCATAGTTATAACCCTTTGAGGAGCATGTGTATACAATGGTGAGAGCTCAAAAGAGAAGCGTTGAAGAATCATAGCTATAGCCATTTTTGCCTCTAGCAGGGCGAACGTTTGTCCAATACATATCCGAGGTCCCCAGCCAAATGGGAAATATACTCCTTGTTTCTTCGGTGCATTTGATACTCCTTCACCGAATCTCTCTGGTTTGAACTCCATTGCATCGTTTCCCCAAATTTCATGGTCATGATGTAATAAGACTGTGGGTAATGAAACCCCTGTTCCAGCTGGAAGCAATAGTTTCCCCAATCTCGTTTCTTCATGAACTCTTCGACCAAGAGTAACTACGGGTGGATACAGTCTCATGACCTCATACAAAATCATGGTAACCTGCAATGAAGATCCCATAAGAGTTATAAGCAGGAAAAGAAATACAGTTCAAAACTCATTCATTTGTTTATTGTATGAAACATTTCTAATGTTTTTTGTTTGGTCCATCTATTATTTTTCAAGTGGGTAATGAGCTATCAAGGAAGTTACCATAAGATAGTTAAGTTCACTTACAATTTTCAGGTGATTTAATCCTTCAAAATCTGGTTTTTTACTACCAATTACTTGCAAGACCTCTTCTCTAGCACGTGTCTGCCAGTCTGAATGTGTGCTCAATAGAACCAATGTCCAGACGAGCAAAACAGAAGTGGTCTCTTGTCCTGCAAAATAGAACAATTTGCATTCCTCTACCACCTCGTCTATGCTAATTCCAAAACTCTTGTTTCCATGTTGTTTGATTTCTTGGAAGTTGGATTCCAACAATATGCCCAATAAGTCATCATTACGTGCTTCCCCCGACTCCATTGCCTTCAACCTTTTATTTATAATATCTCTAACCGATTTTTGAACTTCCCTTTCAATTTCCATCATTCTTTTGTTCCTCTTGGTTGGCACAAACCTATGTACAAGGAATGCATCATTTCAGAGGATAAGTCAACTCCTACATACTCATTACTCAGCAGATTAAAATGGTTCATCTGAGTAATAATCTTTGTGAGAAAAATAAGGATTGCAAATTAAGTACTATTTTCATAAAGTAGAATTTCTTCAAATTAGTCTAGAACATATTTGGTTACCTCCATCCGGGAATATAGATTGACAGGAAAGCCTTGATGACAGATTCAGACTGCTCTCTCTGGAGTTCAAATATCCTTTTCCCCTCTTGGTAGCTACTGCCAAATGACGTTCTTGAAATTGCATCACTAGATAAATTTTGTAGATCAGGCCATACATCAACCTCGGAAGATCCTCCTGGGGAAAGACTTTGTTCCCATTTACTCAAAATCTCATCACAACTCAAATAAAAAGCTGGCATCATAAGCTGTAGGAAGCAGGGGTGTCTCGTCAGCAATAAGTTCTCTTTTAGGATGAATATTTTAACGGAAGAGTTCTTGATCAGATAATCAAATAAAATTAATATCTTTCAGGTGTATTTAACTTACAAATATGTTACCTTACAAATATTAATTAATAACTAAATAATTTCACATTTGAGCGCTTTTATAAGAGAGAAAACCTTCAACTTCTCTAGATGGAATGCAGGGTTCAAGATTTTTCTGTGTTTGGCCCATTTATCTCCCTCATAGCTCACTACACCTTGTGCAAGCAGCCTGGTTAGTGGATTCATGTTTTGTGGCTTCTGGTATATATAATTCTTAGTTAGGACCTCCTTTACCAGTTCAGGGTCCATGATTATAACGGATGGTCTTGGCCCAAGCCATACGAAGCAATTTTTACCTGCAAGTTATGGAAACAAGAATAAACTAAAATTAAGTTTTTCTCAAGATTTAGAATATTGAGGAACTACAACTTAAAACTGGCACATCTAACATAAGAGAACACAAATTCCAAAAACAGAACACTTTGAAATGTAGTCAATACTTTTTGTCTTCAACTTGGAAACTTCAAAAATGGCTGGAAAAGAGAAATATAGAATCCAGTCCTAACCAAGAAGTTTGAATCATCATAAGTAATTAGCCTTAATTCAGCTTTCAGTGATGAATCGAGATGACCATGTAATCACTAATCTAAGAGAGATTACCTCTATCAATTGCTTTGTTCAAATCACTATAAAATCTACTTTTCAGCTAGAACAAAAATGTATGAGCAAAGCAGCTCTACATTATCCCACAAAAATGATGTTATTAAGAAGCCTCTCGTAGTTTTATCCTTTCAACAATAAGACTACTACTTCCTGTTAAGTTGTGAAACCTAATTATTTGCCGAGCCTAGTTAATGTCGACCATAAGTATGCCACTTCGCAGAGCAATATAGAATCGAATTTGCCCTATTCAATTTTATAAAAATGGCGCAATATTTAGCCTCCGTTTGGGACCAAGTTCTCTCCCAAAAACCATGGTTTTGTACCGTGAAAGTACAAAAAAGAGGTAGGCTCACAAGAGCAAAATGTATGTGGGTCCCATGAAAGGAAAATTTTTGCAATGTTCAGCCTACAATTTTTGACCACAATCACTTTGCAAACCTGAATTACTGTACCAAAAATTGGGGAAAACACCGTGCCAAACCAGGGGTGAACACAGTTTGATTTGGGCGATTTGTAGCGAAATTTCAAACTAAAACGATTTGAAAATTTTTCAAACCAAACCAAACCATTTCATTTCCTAAACCAAACCATGTTTTGCGGTTTGGTGCGATTTAAAGTCTCGGTTTGCAATAAAATTGATTAGTAGATCCTAAATCAAGGCACATTCTTATACGATAATGCAAGAATGAATGAATGATTAATTTACCGATAGCAAAGATCACAAATTTCGCAATTGATACATAACATTGAATAAATGATCAATACCAAATTTATGGTCGATAACTAAGAAATATCAACTAACCATTACGTAGATTACGTCAAAAAGTGTTCTTGAATTTTTTTCGTAATGCAACTCACATTGGCAAGGGGATTACTCTAGCAGGTTGCAACTACAACGAGATTTATTTGTTCGAAGCCATTCAAATAAATAAAAGACAACACAATATATTACGACATGAGTATTTCTTCTATTTAGTATGCTATAAATATGTGTTATAATGAATTCTTTTCTAATTTGTTTATAAAGTTCTTCAATGGAAATTGCAAGCCTCATTTTAACTTTTTTTGCGATGTTCAATAGTTATAATTGGAAATGGAGTTGGACTTTTTAAGAGGGATCAAACATGCATAGATTATAACATAGCTTTATTCTTGAAAAAATTTCACTTTTTTTTGCAATTGACAAATGCTAGAAATCTTATAAGAATACGTTCAAATTTTATAAAAGTTATTCTATAACTCATTTCTACTAGAAAAGAAATCAAAACAGCACTTAAAATGATTTAAAGATTTCAATGACAATTTGAATTTGATAAGCTATTTTTGCACTCATTTTTTTTATAATTTGTTTATAACTTAGCGGGTTGCGGTTTGAAACCGCGGGTTCGACAATTGAAACCTAAACCAAACCGTTTAAAGCGGTTTGGAATTTTTTCAAACCAAACCAAACCATTTTACGTTTGAAACCAAACCAAACCAAACCGTTTGTTGATGTTTGATTCGGTTTAGCGGGTTGACGGTTTATTTGTTCACCCATAGGCCAGACAAATGCTTAGACTTTAATGTATTTATCAAAATAGAGAGAAAATATATGTTAAAGAAGATAGGTATGCATTCTCTTATAATGAATTTCTACACGGACGGACGAGGGCGTAGCCTCACATTGAGGCAAACCTCTATAAATATTGTGTTTTTTTTATTTTTTCTTTCTAGATATTAATTGCTCTCGATAAGATAGAATTAGGGTTCCTAATTCATAACTTCCGTGTAAGCCTACTCACGCCAAGTTATCTCCGTCTCCTATCTCATCAAAAACTACCCAAAATGGAAACCCATGAGCAGTGGCGGACGCAGAGCGTTTGTACTAGTGGGGCACACGCTGTCCTAGAAAAAAAATTTGGTAAGAAGAGACCGAAAAATGAAAAAGTACTTGAAAATATTCAATCCTCAAACAAATAAATAATTATATTAACCTTGTACACTTATAATATAATTAGCATAAATCACACTGCCCCCAAACATTTATTTTGGTAAGAAGAGACCGAAAAATGAAAAAGTACTTGAAAATATTCAATCTCCAAACAAATAAATAATTATATTAACCTTGCACACTTATAATATAATTAACATAAATCACACTGCCCCCAAACATTTTTTTTGGTAAGAAGAGACCGAAAAATGAAAAAGTACTTGAAAATATTCAATTCTCAAACAAATAAATAATTATATTAACCTTGTACACTTATAATATAATTAGCATAAATCACACTGCCCCCAAACTTTTTTTTTGATAAGAAGAGACCGAAAAATGAAAAAGTATTTGAAAATATTCAATCCCCAAATAAATAAATAATTATATTAACTTTGTACACTTATAATATAATTAACATAAATCACACTGCCCCCAAACATTTTTTTTGGTAAGAAGAGATCGAAAAATGAAAAAGTACTTGAAAATATTCAATCCTCAAACAAATAAATAATTATATTAACCTTGCACACTTATAATATAATTAGCATAAATCACATTCCCCACTGCCCATGACTCCACTTCCGTAGGTGCACTATTTTTAAAAAAAAAAAAATTATATATAATCATCTTCAAAGCGCTGAATCCTGAGTGCACTGCAAATGTACACTATTATATTTATATCTTAATAAATCAAGTTTGAAGATTAAAACAAAAAGTTACCTTACTTACCAGGTTTTGTGGTCAGGCAGATGCAGAAGAAGAAGAAAAAAATAAAAAATAAAAAAATCATCATTACAGTTTTAAACATCTATTCCCCTTGTGAAATGAATTGGATTTTCATAAAAGCCATTTCTCCTCAACCTAAAAAGGCCCAAGACTCGATCTTGAAGTTCATGATTTGAAAAATTATAGAATAGAAAGATATTGAACCTGACCTATGAAAGTCAAAGAACCCCAACCGGGCTATAACTGTTCCACCTCTAACTTTCGTAATTTTTTTTTCTTTGCAAGAAAATGATATGGTACTTTATTCAAACACTTAACAAGCAATAATAAGATCTGAAATTTGATTACATGCCATATTCCTGCACACTCTTGAGGAAGAAGGGTACAAATTTTTTCTTTGCAGGAAAAAGACATGGTACTTTATTCAAACACTTAACAGGCAATAATAAGATCTGAAATTTGATTACATACCATATTCCTGCACATTTTTGAGAAAGAAGGGTAAAACTCTTGTCTTGATATCATCTGAGAGACTGATTGGTTTAGATTTGGCTTTTTGTGTCATACTTGTCAAATCTTTCAAATCTCCATAGAGGAATCTGTAGGAGTTTCCTTTGAGACCTTGCTGTCTCAGGCATTTTTCCATTTTCTTCGGCATAAACCAAACCCAATTCAGCACCCTCCATGTGTATACCAGTAACAGAAAAGTACAAGAGGCACCAATTATGTAGTACAAAATCTCCATGCCCATCTACGATCACTTCACAAGTCTCCCTCTACACCTTTGTATATGCATACAAAAGCATTACCAGGAAATAGTCTTGAAACTTCTCCCAGTGTATATATGCTATAATAAACGAAAATCTACTTCAATAAAACATTTTGACTTTGATTATTTCAACTGAAGTTTGCAAAAATAAGTAATTTTATTTGTTGTCTGCTTGAAGATTGTGAACGAAGTGAAGATTGTGTATTAAGATGGGGTACTATAATACCGATTACAGCCCACCCCCCACCCCCCCCCCCCCCCTCTCTTTTGCGCTCATTAAAACTCAACCGTCCCCAACCTCCCACCCCAATTAATTACTGATTCTACCCACCCCTTCTTTCATCGTAATAACCTTTAGTTCATTTTTCTTTTTTAACAGCTTCAAGTTCATGCGAGTAATTTTTCATCATTTCAGGTCATTTTTTCCGGTGCTCATTCCCAGGTTAGTTTGAATTTATTTTAATTTTTGTATTCCCTGAGTGTTTGCTCACATGTTACCTGATGATGAATCTAACCCCCTATTTGGCCTCCATTTTTTGTTAATAATATTTATTTAACATTCAATCTCAATCATCTATTTTAGTCAAGTTTATCATTTTTGACTTTTCAAACATTTTTTAATCACACATCTTCTCAAAAATACTATTCCAAACCATAATTTTTCCCAAATAATGAATCTCAAACAAGGGCTAAGAAATTATGTTTTGAAAAAAAGGAGAAGAAAAGATTTTGATTCCTTTGACGAATTTTTTTATGCTATGTAAAGAGTCCGTATTTAAGTGCTTGTTTGATGTACATTTTTTTTTTTGGAATAATTAGGCTTTACACTAGTTCTTACTATCTTCATTAGATAAATACCAATTTTTCATAATATTTAGAATTATACGTTATTGTTCTTTCCCTCTCCTCTCCCCCTTCAATCCCGTGAATATAAGTTTTCCCTCTCTTCCATCCATATTTTCAATCTTACCCAAAATCAGACTCTCTCTCTCTCTCTCTCTCTCTCTCTCTCTCTCTCTCTCTCTCTCTCTCTCTCTCATGTATCTAATTGAAGGAAATTCCCATTTCCATTTTACTGGCTCCCAAAATCTCCCAGCAAATCATAAATCACAATCGATACAATCAATTGTATACCCCACTAAAGCAATGGCGACGAACCTAACAATGGTCGAAGCAAAATCAAATCTATTCAAAACAACGATATTGCTGCAGGCAACAACTTTGGTAGGCGACATAGCGACGGACGGCAAAGGAGAGGAGGTTGATGGCAGAGGAGATTTGGGAGATTTGACGACAACTAGAGATGGAGTAGGAGAAGAAACGAGTGAAGGAGTTGAAGGGATGTTTGTTGAAGTAGGTCCATGAGCGAAAGTCGGTGGGTTTTGAGTAGCAGATTGCGGTTGAGTTGGTGGTTCATACGATGGAGATGGTGCGACGGAGGGCTATTGCTCCACGGTGAACCCAACCAATAGTGATACCACATTTTGGTTTTGTTGTTAACAGATGTGTCATGGCCGAAAATTACAGCCAGTGTAATAAGTTACAATCGTATTGTTTAATGTTTATGCCTTTTTTGTATTAAGTTACATTCATGTTGGTTAAAACTTCATCATCAATACATCATGTGTAACCAATTGAGTATGTAGATTGCAATACAATTACATGAAATTAAGGCAAGTGTATTGTGTCTGATTGTGAACATTACAAATTATTACAATAGGCGTACTAAGACTTGTTTTGAATATTACATGTCATTACATTGGTGTGCCATGTCTACATTTTGAAAATTACAGATTAAACATGAATATGTTGAGCAAAACAATACAGCAAGTGAAGTGTATCTAATTTTGAACATTAAGGCGTAAATGTAATATTGAAGAAATGGATTATGTGTTGGCATTGTGGATGAAATCAGTACATTACAGTTCATTACAGCATGTGAAATTTTGATGAGATGAAATGGATAATGTGTTGGCATCATTGAAAAAAAAAATTCTTCATATATTGATCTAACATCAATTGTACATAGATTAACTATAATTACTTACAAATAAAACATTACACATCATTACAGAACATTACAACACATTAAAGAATATAGACGCCGAAATTCTGTGAAATTTTTAGAACCGACGAAAAATGATCAACCGTAGAAGGTGGAAGACCGTGTGGCTCAAATTTTGGGATTTGTTGGAATTTCCTAATCTAATTATCTAAAGAAATGGTAACAATGTCCCTAAATATAAGGGATTTATGTTTAATGGTGTCAATTAAATATTACATTCTCTCTCATGAGAATCTGATATTTTTCTAAAGTTATGATAAGAAATCCAGTAATATTATGAATAGTTTGAAAATCAGGTTTTTTTCAATTACAGCACATTACACTCAGGTAGTTACGTAATTTTCCCTTTTTTTTTTTTTGGAAAAAAGTGAGTTTTTGGGAAAATGTATGTGTTTACACATAAAAATACCCAATTCGAAGGTCCAATGACATGGCCCAAAGAGCGAAGCTCAGTTGAAGAGTCCAGGGAAAAATGTCCAAATAAACTCAAGTGCGGGTCCTAATAAACCCATGAGGAGGCCCAAAATATAGGGTGATAGAGCGAGTAAAGTAGTGTCGCCCAAGCCTTGAGAACGCCAAAGATCTGGGTGAATGCAATGATTTATCATTATTTGAAATAAGCAGTTATTATGCAGTTAATGGGTAACCTTATCACATCCCCATGATCCGGAAAATTTGGCTGAGAATATGGAGTAATGGCATCGGTTAAACACAACAATTTCTTGACAAGTTATTCATTATGGAGAAAGTGGACAGTTACACGTAGGCGTGGGCATTATTTCCCAAAATCGGTGGAACCAGACCAAAACTAATTAGAACCAGTCGGTTCGGATCAGGTTCGACCAAGGAACAAATTAGTTTTGGGATTTCTTGGCCAGAACCGAACAATTCCGATCGAGTTCTCGGTCCTTGTACTTTAGAACAGTTGGTAATTCGGTTCTTCAGTTAAACTGACTTTTTTTTACACCATTTTTGGTAAATTATTGACATATCACGGGAAGGAAGAAGCTTCTTATTTAGGTTATAATTGGTTCTTTTCACAAAAGATGGAAGTCATTATTGGATATTCCTTATTTTTTAATTCTTTCCACAAAAACCCTTCATGGCTTCATCTTCTCAATTTCTTTTGATTATTTCCTATAAATGATAAATCTATAATTAGTCGGCTACATCTAAATTCATCTTGAAGTCAGTTGGCTATACCTAAACAATTGTAAAAAGTGAAAATCTAAAAGTTATAAAAGTATATTCCGAATATGCAAAATTGCAAAATTGTTAAAAATATAATTTTCTTGTTTCCATATGCAAAATAATATATATTATTTGGATATTATTTTTTAACTTGTATGCAAGATTTTTTTTTTCTTTTAATCTTTGTAAAGTATAGGCAATTCTTCTATATTTTTCTCAAAGTTGTAGCGACCAAGAAATTTTCACGTATTTAAATAATTATTTTTAAAACTATGGAAACGTACCGCTGCAATCCCACCCATTTTTAATGTAAAGTCACGACGTATTCGTCTAACCAAGTCGAGAAATGTCAAGTCCATTCGATTTTAATTAAAATCCGAATTTCTAAAATTTTATTATTTTATTTATTTATTTAAATTATTATTTTCAAAATCGTTTTAAATTTCAAATTACGTCAAGCTCATTTTATCAGATCCATTTTCCTGCTCAGTTGATTCACGCGTACGATTTTCCTCGAATTCCGTGTATTACTTGTCAAGATTTCATACTACCAACTACATCAATCCCATACTTCCACCCACTCCATTATGCATCACCAACTCCTCCAAACCCAATCCTCAGCATCATCATCACCAGCCTCTCCCCTCTCAGCACAAACCAACACGAGTTCCAGCCTCTCCCTCTGCACAATCAACACACGAGTTCCAGCCTCATTTCTCCATTCACAGCAAGCTGGAGCTCAGCAAACTTCAAACCACAGCTCCACAATTCTGAATCCCTGCAACCAACCTTCAAGGTAAGAATTGTTCCCCAACCTCACGCAGCCATTGCAGCTACCTCATCGCACCACCACCACTCACACAACCTTGCAGCCACCACCTATACTGCCCCAACACACACCACTAGTCCACTACCAAGCAACCACCAATCACCGCCAAAGCCGCCACCTCCATCTCCATCGCTCAACAGCCAGAATCAAGCCACCAACCTCCACATCATCCGGCCAAGACTCCATAGTCACGGCCAACCTCCAGCAAACCAACTACCAAACTCCACTGCCACTTCGGGTTTGACCTCAAATCAAAATCCAACTTCACAAAAACTCAACTACAAACCGCCCCAACACCATAGCCACCTCCATCACACTCAAACGCCCACTGCACAACATCAACCAAATCCCCAACCAAGAAGAAATAAACCCAAGGAGAAGAAACCATAACCCCAGAAATCATTTTCATACCTCAATCACCGGTTTCTCCGTCGGAAAAATCGCGGAATAAGCCTCGTTTTTTGCCTTGGTCTCGCACTCAAACTCGCACCAACTCCCTCAAATATGAGTCTTTTTCCTTGTCCGCCGCTCGTCGCACCCTGCGTCGGTGTTCCGCCAGCGAATCCCCGATTATGGCACCGGATTCCCTCTCGCCCGCATGTTCTCCCTCTCCTTCTCTGTTCGTGAATTTGGGGGAAGAGATAAATGATTTTTTTTGTTTTTAATATTTTGATTTTCATAAATTGCAGCTTAGTCCCCAAGTTTTTAAAGTTATGTATTTCAGTCCTTATAGTTTTAAAAATAATCATTTCAGCCCCTTAAGTTTTTAAATGATTTTAATCAGCCCCTTCATTTTTAAAATCAATTATTTCAAACCCTACAATTTAATATCCATTTTGAGCTTCAACCCAAGTTTTGAAAAGTATTTATTTTAGTCCCCCAACTTTCAAATCATCAATTTCAGTCCCTAAATGGTAATTTATTATTTTTAAACTATAAATTTCAAAAGACTAATTTAACTTATTTTTTTTAATTGGCTAGACGAGGCGTACAGAGATTTTAAAGGATTGAAGTCATTTCCCGTTCGATTTTGTACTCGTTGAATTTAAGGTAGACTCGCCCCTATTAATTGATTTAAATTATGATTGCATGTGAATGTGTATGTTACGTGATTTATGTTAAATTTATTTCATGAAATGAAATGAGAATATATTCCTTACGAAATATTTATGTTGTTATATGCTTTTATGCAAGAGAAAGAAAGAAGTGAATGTCTTGCAAGATAAATGATGATGTTATGCATAACTTATGTGTCTTATGTGCACGAGAAGAAAGAGCAACCCATACCTTATAATTTTAAAGAGCCTATGATTTTCAAAGAGAAGCCATGTGCTTTAATGCACGAGAAGAGCAACACACACTCTATGGTTTCTAAAGAACCTGCATTTGCGTGTTCAATTATATTGTAGAGTGATCAATTGGCGATGAGTCTACTGAGTATTTCTATGAAATGCTCATGTCTATTTTAACAATATTTGTAGATTTCGGAGAGGGTGGCAAGTGATGGATGACTGTGGCAATAGTCGTTAAATAATTGAAAATCTTATTTTGATGATTCGTATTTTCAAATATTGAATATTTTTGATGTTTTCGATTATTTTAGAAATTATGACATTATCAATTGTTTTGTAATATTAATGGCTCGATTTATTATTTCAAATTGTTTCATAAATGTTTTCAAATTTTATCGACCATTACAATTTATTTAATGTTGTCAAAAATGAATTTCAGTTATTTCTTCCGCTAGAATATTATTTTAAAGTTTAGACTAGAAAATGACATGGTGAACCGGGTATTTAGAACTCGGGGCGCTACAGTAATGTCAAGAAAATTTTTAATCTTTAATACTAATGAACATTTTATTTTAACATTTTAAATGTTAAAAGCCAAACCGGAACGAACCGGAACCAATTGATTCGGTTCTGGTTCGGTTCCATTGTCAAATATGGAACCATTGGTTCCATTACTAATATTCTAATTGGTACTCGGTTCGATTTGGTTCCTTTTAGAACCGGATCGCGCCCACTCCTAGTTACAGGGCGACAAGGCAATTTGCAAGCGGTTTTGAAAGATGGAAAATGTTCAAGGCATATAAAAGGGAGAAGAAAACATAGAAGGAGAGTCCGATCAATCAACTCTCGAACAGAGATTATGTAGTTTAATTTCATTTTAATTTTCTTGTCAAATCCTAATTTAGTATCATCCCGAAAATTTTGATGAAGTGAATTATTTAATGATTTTATTATTGATGTCTTTTAATGATTTTGAGAAGTCTAAAGAATGAAGTATTTTATCTTTTGATTACAAATTTATTATTGGCCAAATATTTAATTATTGATAAAGAGATAATTATTATATAAATATTGAATTCATTTTGTAAATCGTAAGTAATTAAAAAAATTTGCTCAAGAAAAAGTTATTTTAGATAAAATTACTTCAAAATTACATTTGATTGAAAGAATATTCTATTATCACTTTTCAATCGCCACGTATTGACGAGAGAGGAAACCTTTTCTATAGATGATAGTCCTTAATTTGGAGCCAGCCACGTGTAGATAAGGATGATAGAGAAGGAGGTTAAATATTTGTTTTGAATTTAGAGATGACACAAGAGTTGGATTTGGAGACAACAGTAGAGGTTTATTGGGAATCCAAATTTTACGGATAATTATTCAGCTGAAATACAATTTGTAGCCTCAAATCACACTATTTATATTTCCCCAATTCATGGATTCGATCAAATAGTCAAGGGTTCTAAAAAATATTTTAAAGCACTTCAGTCACCGTATTTTTCAAGGCAATCAAATACATAATTTGAATATTCAATGTGCAATCATATTTTCTTTCAACATTTGTTTGATCTATTGAGGTAAGATATCGAGGTGCAGTGGCTTTTCTTCCGTTTAAAATATTTATCCATACGATTGATTTATTATTCTTATAAAAGTATAGATATGATATGATGTTTATGATATGATCATCCGGTACCAAATATATGATATGATTGAGCTCTTATCGGTTATTAAAGATATGATGACGGTATAATATTTTTGACACACGTGTTGAATTATTATACTTATAAAAATTAAAGATACAATGAAAGATATGATGACGGTATGATATTTTTGACACATGCGTTGAGTATATTTATTCTGGATAACACCATATTTTTCGTGTCCTACTGAGTATTTTCAAATCCTCACTCCTAAAATTTTACATGCTTGTTTGGGTTGATTGGACTATGGCGGAATGGTGAAGAAGATTGCCAAGAGGATTTGAAGAATTAAATTTTAAATTTAAGGTCTATTTATTATTCCAAACATGTTTAATTTATCAAGGTATGTTTTTGGATTTGGTTGTAAAGAATTTAAATTTCATGTTTGGCAAAATATTTTTTGTTTATGCTTCCCCATTTATTTAAGAAAATCGAATAGTTTTAGTAACACTCGAACATTTATGAATCGAAAATTTTGGGGCGTTGCAAGTTTAGTTCGTGTACTTGTGTTATTTGGAGGCATTTTTGTCTTCGTTGTAATCTTCATAAATAAATCACCTCTTGTTAGAACTTCATCTCGAGAGGTTGTTGTTCCTTACACATCGTCTGAATCTATTTTAATTGTTAGCAAGATCCCTCTGCACGAAACAGTATGGTGTAGATTGAGTTGAAAAAATCAAAAACTGTAAGCCAAAAGTAAGATGTGTTTTTATGATTGAATAGTGTAAAAAAATGAGAAAAAATGTATGGAAATTAAACAAGGGCTAAATAAGAATTTTATTTCAAGCTAAAAAATCAGTAGCATATGGCAATCTAAACAGAAGCAACTGTTAAATGTGTTCGGTATTATTTAAATTTTTTTTTAATGAATAGTGATTTTTAGAAGAATGAATGATTGATATTTGGTTGAAAAGTTAATTAGTGTGAACTTGACTTTTGATGTATGCTTAAGATTTAATATTGTAGATATTTTTTTTTTTTAAAACAAACCAAACAATGGCTGAAAAAAGGACGACGGACAAAAATAATTAAACTCTTGGATCTTTTGTGCTTCATAATTCTAACTATTATAGAGGTTAAAATTTATTCTACATATCACCTTTCATGATTAATTGTTCGGATATGTTTTCTTTTATTTTATGTTACGCCATTTAGATAAACCCCCAACCACAAATTTATTCATGTGTTATATAACTCAACGTGCAATATATGTACATAGACCTGTAAATTATCGAGCTTTTCCTTCCTGTAGGTATGTAAATAGTCTTCTCGTTTATATGTTATTTTCTGTACAAATAATCAATGTATATTGTCTCATTATTTTATCCATTTTTCTAAATTTTATTTAGTTATTCTAATTAATTAAAAAAAAAAAAAAACCACTTCAGTTGATGTGGTGATTTGGTTATATTTTGTAGAGATGGAGTTTGAGAGTGATGATAATGTTTGTGTTCCCCAAGTCACTATTAGTTTCATTCTTCAAGTTGGACAAGAATTCGAATCAACAAATGTAGCTTATAATTTCTACAATCAATATACACGAGAAGCAGGATTTAGTACATGAATAGAAAATAGTAAGAAGAAAAAATAAATCAATGAGTATTTCTGAAAATTATTTGTATGCTACAAGAAGGGTAAGACGAACGAGACCTACCAAATGCACAGCAAAAATGCTATGCCACGAGCTAGGGAAAGAAATCGTGAACATGTACGTTGTGGGTACAATGCAAGACTATCAGTGGTGAAGCAATAAATTTTTAAAAATATAGTCTTTGTTTGGTTATACTCATTTAAACAATAAAATTTAAATACACAATTTTTAAAATCACTTTTTAATTAGGGATATCAAAAAAGCTCGTCAGTTTGAGTAGCCCAAGCTCGGCTCAGAAAAAAGATAGGGCTAAGCTCAGCTCGGCTCGAGGCTCGAAGGACCAAGCCAAGCCTTGAAAATGGACCATGGCTCAAGCCCAAGCCGGCCAGTGTGGCGAGCCAATTTGGTCTGTGTTTATGGGCCAAATCTAGCTCATCACACTGGCCAAATTTGGCCCGTGTTACAGCTACCTGCTACAATTGCAAGCAGCTACTTTAGCTGCCTGCAACACTCCATCGGCGTCCGATTTTCATTGAAAATTGGATTGATTGAACTAGTCACAATTTTCAATTTTCAAATTTGAATTTTTTCCATGAATTTTTATCTATAAATACCTGGCTCGGCCCGGCTCAACTCCCTAAAAATTTCCTAAAAGTTCAAGCCAAACTCGAGCCTTGATGTTCAGCTCGTGAGTCGGCTCTTCTCGACTCGTTAACATCCCTATATTTAACCAAAAAGTACTCAAAATATAAAACAAATTTAGTGGATAAAAGCTTGTAAAGTGGGTAGTAGAGGAGCATCTCTTTTTAAAAGAACTAGTGAATCATCCCGTGCGATGCACGGGAAGAAACATCTAAATAAAAATAATCTCATTCGAAATTAACTAAATCCTTAAACAAAATAAATAACATTCACAAATAAGATATAAGTTCATCATTTATTAGTTTCATGTATAAACATCAATCTTTTAGGGAGAAGTCATACATGCGAAAATGATTGTGTCTGACTCTTATTGATAGTCATAGCATATGACACCATCAATGAATTTTTTTTTTTTGAAATCTAATAAGTATCCTAAAATTCGAATGACTCAATGATATTCTTGGAATAAAGAACTTGTGTCCTGCATTACTTTCAAATAGAATTTGACCTTATAGAATATGATCGTCAAGTTTTGTAACGATTATTCACTATCTCCTCGAACCAAAAATTCGCCTTACAAAATGAACACTTAAATGTAGGATCTCCAATATTCATGTACTCTGAACATTCAAATAATAGATGAAAAAGTTAATAATAGAGATCATGCATATAAAAGATAAAATATAATAGATGAAAATTTTACTTTGGATATGTATAACTGAACACGGATATTTATTTGTAAGATTGAAAATATTATAAGAACACATTTTTTTTTATGAAAAGAGAGATTTTGACACAAAAAAACCAAATATAAATAAGTAAAACCAAACAAATTGTCGTTCTTATATCATAAAAAATAAAAAACAACTTCTCGGTAAAAGCAAATTTTTTTAAAAAATAATTCTAGTTTCTTGTTTTTATTATTTTTTATACAATGTGATATACAATTTCATCAAATATATATACTGACCCATGAATAATATGTTTTTTCTTCACTCAACGGACGAAACTATTAACATATCTATCCAACCCAAAGCTATTATAAATTACCCAACATTAGTTAACACATTGCAACCCCAATAGAGAAATCTAGAACATAATATAAATAGACTATTAACAAATCCTCTTATTAGTCAAAAATAATTTTGCATTCTATATTTTTTTCGAAGCTTTCTCTACAATATTATTGTTTTAATATTTTTTTCCTTTTTGTCAGAAACTCAAATCTATGTTCAACGACTCAAAATATCACAGGTCTTGAAGAAAAGAGTAGTGTCAATCATTTTTACTTTTTCAAAAAATAATTTACGATTTTTTATTTTCAACTGGTTTGTAATATTAATAACTAATAAGCATTACCACCGCACCAGAAATTTTGAATCATAAAACGTGATAAATAGAAGGTGGAGTGGAGGGGTCAGGTTAAACAATACACATTTTTTCAAAGAAATAACAATTTAATTGAATATTTTATTATTGTATATATCTTCATAATAATTATATATAATAGAAATGAAAGAGATTGTATATCGGGAAATGGAAAAAAAAAAGATATAGAAAACAAAAATGAATAAACAGATTTTGAAAAACGGGGAAAAAATGAAACAAATTATGAAAAAGCAAAAAAGGAAAAAAATAATAATAACTGGCTTTCCAATGTAATTAGGCGGCGGGAAATAGAAGTTATATAAACATAATAAATATTGAAGAATGTAAGTAGACGTCAGCGATTTTGAAAATAATAAATAAAGATTGAATGTCCAACTATTTTTGAAGTGAGTTTTAAAGTTGATTATTAGATGAGAGATATGAGTAGTGTGAACATGATAAATATTGAAGTCCCCAAAAATTGAAAAAATAAATAAATAAAATCTGCACATAGCACAAGAGTTTTGAAGGGGTTATGTTAAACAATACACATTTTTTCAAAGAAATAACCTTTTAATTGAATATTTTATTATTGTGTATATCTTCATAATAATTATATATAATAGAAATGAAAGAGGTTGTATATCGGGAAATGAAAAAAAAAAAAAGATATAGAAAACAAAAATAAATAAACAGATTTTGAAAAACGGGGAAAAAATGAAACAAATTCTGAAAAAGCGAAAAAAAAAAATATTAACTGGCTTTCCAGTGTAATTAGATGACGGGAAATAGAAGCCATATAAACACAATAAATATTGAAGAATGTAAGTAGACTTCAACGATTTTGAAAATAATAAATAAAGATTGAAGGCCCAACTATTTTTGAAGTGAGTTTTGAAGTTGATTATTAGATGAGAGATATGAGTAGTGTGAACATGATAATTATTGAAGTCCCCAAAAATTGGAAAAATAAATAAATAAAATCTGCACATAACACAAGAGTTTTGGAGGGAAACAGTGAAGTTGACTGAGGTTGACTCAGCTACTTTTATATATTATATAGATGAATGAAAATTATTTCTTCTTGGTTTTACAAAGTAAGGGCAGTCTTGTCATTTCATTCCATTTTAATTTTTTTCCCCCCGGCTAAAGAATGGTTATATTCTCAACTTTATTCTTTTGATACATCATTTTAATTGCCTAAAAGTTGCCAATCATTATTTCACTCATATTCTCGACTTTATTCAGCATTTCATATATTCAATATTTCATTGATTAGTACATTGGATCCCTAATAGAGATTTTCGTTTTGAAAATAGGTTAAGAAGGCTTAAAGACTTGTCCTTCATATTTTTGACTAAACAAAGATACAATAAATACAAAAATATTTACCATCATTTCAAACACGCTAACAGATTATTTGAACGAGGAATATCGTCAATAACTTATGTTATTAATTAATAAAAAATTGAATATAAATGCGACAAAAAAATATAATGACACATTGACATATCACGACAATAAAAAATATTAAAGATTTTAGTACAATTGATATTAATGTTTATATATAGATATTAGATGGCGAGACAACATTTCCATGCTCCGTCCAACTAGCTAGGGATTTTTCTCAGTGCCTCGCTTTACGCTTAAGACGAGCAGGACGGGGCATTCATTTTCCATTTTGTCTTTGAAAATTATTATTTTTTTTAAATAATACTAATTGGGATTGTAGACGAGAAAATAAATGACAGAGCAGGGGGTACAGTCTATCGACAAGACGTGACATAAGATTTCCACCAGCTTCAAGTCAAGACCTTGCGAGTAACCCATTTTTATTTTTTATTTTTGGTATCATTTCTTAGGCAATGTTCGGCAATTGCCATAAATTGAAATTATTTAATTGATTTATTTGTATTTTTTAAATAAAATGTGGAGTTAAAAATTGGAGAGAAAAAATGTATGTAATTAAAAAATGGTATCGAAAATATTGTAAATTAAATTTTTGTTTTTTAAAGAAGTTTTCCAAAACTTAGTTTGATTTTGTCAACCAACTAAATTTGAATATTAATTATCAACATCCAATTTTATTTCTTTGTGTTCACTAATGCATGAACCCAGTTTGTTCGATACTCTTCATCGTAAATAAACATGATAATAATGTCATCCGTGCATCGCCCGGGTATATAGTACTTAAAAATTTAAACATGTAATTCGCCCTTGTACGAAGACAGGATTAATATTTGAGCTTGGAGCCTTGAACCCTCAAAAGTGAAAAATACTTTTATGAGCGGTTGCACAATGTGGAGGTGTGGCTTCCCAAACACAGGCGACAACTTCATTGGGTGGCCCCAGCACCTCATTGAGTGTGGTGGGCCACCCAATGAGATGGCGCCCTTGGATAGGGTGGCCACACCATACACGTGGTGCGACCTCTCTAACGAAGTATTTCTTCTCAAAAGCACATCATTTTCCATCTCTAATTGTGAGAACGAACTTGTTATTTTATTTAATTTAGTCAAAAGTGATGACATATGCTATGACACATGAAAACTTAGCTAGCAAGTATTGAAAATGTCATAGTCCTATTGCTCATTTCAACGTGTACTCTTAAGAGTAGGAAATTACATTATCCTTCTTGTCTACAGTTTCTCATTTTCATTTTTCTTTGAAAAAGAAAGTTGCGCAATAGAGGTAATTGTTTGTTAAACTTTTTATGTTAAAAAACATATATTTTTTATGTTTTTAAGATAAAATTTAGTTGAAAAGTGAAGAGAAAAAATATATGTGATTAAAAAGTAATTTTGGAAATTAGGATGTTAAAAACATGTTTACCAAAAGAAGCTGGGAGACTTGTAACTGAATTTAATGCACCGAGTTTTATACATGTCAATTTAGACTTGTTCGGGAGCGTTTTTGAAAAAGTTGAAAATTTAAGTCCCTGTTCTCTTTGCTGTTTTGAGGTTGTTTTCTGTTTTTATTTTCGAAAACGCATTTTGGAAAACAAAAAAAAAAAATTTGTATACAAAACGGAAAACGCCCGAAACATCGTTTTGAGCGTTTTGTGTGTATTTCGACAAAAAAATGTCAAAAACGCGGAAAACGCGTTTTGGGAATTTTTTTTTTTTTTAATTATATAATTATCTTAACTTAGAACTAAACTTAATATAAAGTTTTTATTTTTTTATTATTTTTTTTAGAATTATCCTAGCTTGGAACTAAGCCTAATAAAGATTTTTTTTTTTTTTTTTTTTTTTTTTTGAGTTTTTTTTTTGAGAATTATCCTAACTTGGAACTTAGTTTAAATAAAATTTTATTAAATTCAATATCAACATTACAAAAAAAAATTAAATGAGAATTCTTATTATATTTCAAAAAATGCAATGATAAATGGACTCTGGTGGTTTTGAAAGAACTTGCATTTTCTGGATTTTAATAGAAGTAGAGCTTTCTCAAGTCCCGAACCTGACCAAGCTGTGTTAATATAGACTCTTAATGTTCACATTAGTGTGTTGCATGTAACCATATTTTTAGTGTATTGTGAAAGGAAATTTGAGTTAGAGTTAGTAGTATTCTGCAAGCAAATTAATTAAAAATAGTTTAAATAGTGTTCTGCAAAATTTCAAACAGAACGTGTTTTTCAACTTTTCATTTTCAAAAACAGTTTTGAAAAATGACAAACCAAACGCGTTTTCAGCAAATTTGAAAACAAAAATGAAAACACAAAACACAAAACATTTTCGAAAATGAAAATACAAAATAAAATACAAACAGAACGACACCTAAAGTTGTCTAAATTTGATATTTAAACGAACGAAATGTCGCAAATTGATCTGGACAGTTGAGTATTAACAGAACACGTGAAATTTTGTTTTAGTGCCGATCCAAATGAATCCTTATATTTCAGATTCATCTGGATTATAGAACGTGAACAGTCTAAATAAAAGATACAGTATTGTAAAGAGATAAGAACACAATATTTGAGTTTAACGTAGGAAAAACCCTAACAGGGAAAATCCACGTGCCCGCACCCCGCGGACAACAATCAATCACTAATAAGAAAAGTTGTTACACATCTCAATCTAAGCTACATGATAAATTTACGCATAAATTCTATCAAACACCCAAGAAATAAATCACTTTCTGATTCTTCTATGGCGTGTAATATGAGCTGGCATCCCACCACTCTCAGTAGCTTTCTTTGACACTGCAACGATCTTCAGCAAATCCGAACTCTCGTTCGATCTCGATCCAAACCTCCCTTTTGATCTTCTGGCTAAAAATATTTTCTTCTCGTAGTGATTGAAAAACTCTTCCCGGAGAACCTCGGTTTGTAGTTTACGGGTCGATTTTTGGCATGAAAGAATAAGCTATATGTCACTAGAATATTCATGCACATCAAAAAGTCACACAATGAAGAAGCCGTATATGTATTCAGCACAACACTAATTTTCGGCTTTTGTGACTTAAGAGAAAACCTGATGTGATCCAGACCCCGAGTACAAGCCCGCATAAAGATCCGTTGATGATCAAAGGAGGACCGATGACTCGATTACAAACGAGGAGGGCCAACGAAGCAATGGACAGTCTAGTACAAGAAACAATGGCCAAAACAATGTTCGTGTCATCAAAAGAAGCAAGTTCCATGTTGGGACCTAACCAAGACGACAAGTGGATCAACCTCATTCAAGCCGTCGAAGGGAGTTGTGAAATTTCAGAAATTACGACCGTAATTCCATAATACTTACGGCCGTAACGAGTCCACTGTTGAAAACTGGAATTGTGAAAAGTTGGACTTACAGCCGTAACTCTCATGTGTCACGGCCGTAATGAGGCATCGGGTTGAAATAAGAATTTCAGAAAAAAATGACTTACGACCGTAAATTAAGTCTCACAGCCATAACTGTTAAACACTAAGCTACTTACAGCCGTAAATAATAAGGTTACGGCCGTAAATGTCAATACGCGTAAATTTTAATATTTTATTTCTTTCCATATTTGAGCAATTTCTTTCCTAATTAAATTAGGGCTCCTAAAGCCAGATTTGACCCTATTTAAAGGGATGTAATTTTCATTATTAGTTAGACTATTGTTGATATTATTGTGAGGCAAATTTGCTATCAAACTCTATTCTTTATTGAATACAATTCGAACTTGCGAGTTAATCTTGTTTGTTCAAATCTCGGTGAGAATTAATATTACTTGTAATCAAGAGGTCAATATATTCCTGTAATATTATTGGTTGCTTGGTTCAATTGATTTTAATTGGATCCATAAATCGTGGTTCTTTGGCATTCTTGGGTCGATTCAATATTTTGTGGGTTACATAGCTACAATTGCTACGTGGTTTGCATCATTTGGTATCAGAGTTTAGACTCCAAAAATCAAGGTTATATCTTTATTTTGTTTTCTTGATCTTGTTCTTCGTGTTCTTCAAGTTCTTGAGTATTTGATCCAAAAAGTGTCACAAAAAAATTCAAAAGTTGTTATTTCCTTCGTTTGTTATTCAAATAAAATTTCGCTTGTTTCGTCATTGTCGTAGTTGAATTTTCGAGAAAAAAAAATTTTTCATCAATTTTTTTTTTATTCAATAACTAATTTCTTGAATTAATCCTAGTCTCCAATATAAAGTATCAATTTCTACATTGATCCAAATTACTTTTGTCAAGTCTTCATTGATTTTATTCCAATAAATCATTGAATTCTCCCTCATACATAGTTTGAATTATTCGGGATTAATATTTGCTTGAGTTCGGATTCGTTCTTTGAAGCAATTTGTGTGAAATCTATTGAGGGAAAAAGACAAGAGTGGTAAGATTAATAGAGGGAAAAAGCCAAATTGAGTGATACACGAGTAAAAAAACACGTGAGGCATAAAATTTACTTAGTATAGGATGTCTGAACAATCTTCTACTACAAAAAATAACGATCGAGCCAACATGACGGATGAGATGGTATAACGGTTTGAGCGGTTGTTTTGGGATGTGTTAGGCAGGTTAGAAAGACTTGAACAACCTCGGGAAGTGCCTAATGCCCTTAGGCAAGGTGGGTGAGGTCGTAGAGTAGAGGGGGTTGATGAGAATGATGAAGATAGTGATTTTGACGATGAGGCAAATGTGAATAAAGGAGTTAGACATGGAAGGAGGGATAGAGATCTTGTTGGGGATAGAATGGATGATAGTATGAGCAACATCAAAATGACAATTCCGTCATTCAAGAGTAAGAGTGATCCGGAAGCATACTTGGTGTGGGAAAAGAAGATGGAGTTGATTTTCAATTGCTACATTTATTCGGAAGAGAAAAAGGTTAAGGTAGCTATAGTTGAATGCTCCGATTACGCTAATACTTGGTGGGATCAATTAGTAACTTCTAGGAGGAGGAATCGCGAGAGACCCATTAATACTTGGGATGAATTAAAAGCTATCATGAGAAAGAGGTTCGTGCCTAGTCATTACCATCGGGAGCTTCATAAAAAATTACAAAGTCTATACCAAGGATCTAAGAGTGTGGAGGATTATCATAAGGAGACGGAGATGTTGATGATTAAAGCTGATGTAGATGAGGATAGAGAGGCTACTATGGCTCGATTTTTTAATGGGTTGAATAGGGATATAGCTAATGTGGTTTAACTACAAAATTACTTGGAAATGGAAGATATGTTACACATGGTTATAAAGGTGGAGAAGCAATTGAAGAAAAAACGGACAGCAAGGTATCAATCGGGTTCTAATTCTTCTTGGAAGCCCAAGTGGGAAAACAAAGGAGATGTGGCTGTTTCTAAAGGGAAGTTTGAGGCACCAAAAGGGAAGGAGGAGCATGCTAGCAAACTCGCACCTAAGGGGTAACCTCAACCATCTAGGAGTAGAGACATCGAATGCTTTAAATATTTGGGAAGAGGACATGTGGCATCTCAATGTCCTAATAGGCAAGTAATACTTGTGCGAAAGAATGGAACAATGGAGAGTGATAGTGAAGAAGAGGATTATAGCGATATGCCGGCGTTGAAGGAAGTATGTAATGATGAGGATGTGTTATCCGGGGAGCATGGCGAGTTATTAGTGGCAAGGCGAGCTCTTAGTGCTCAAATCAACACAAATGACTTGGAACAACAACGGGAGAACATATTCCATACATGGTGTCGCATTAATAACAAGGTATGTTGTATGATTATTGATGGTGGTAGTTGTACTAATGTTGCTTGTACTACACTTGTTGAAAAATTAGGATTACCCTTGTTAAAATATCCTAAGCCTTATAGGCTTCAATGGTTAAATGATAGTGGAGAAATTAAGGTGAATAGGAGGGTGTTGGTGAGTTTTTCTATTGGTAGCTATGTGGATGATGTTATGTGTGATGTGGTTCCTATGCATGCCGAGCACATTTTGTTGGGTAGGCCTTGGCAATATGATAGGAAGGCGATGCATGATGGATATAAAAATAGGTATAGCTTTACCAAAGGGGGAAAACATTACACTTGCACCATTGACGCCATCACAAGTGTATGAAGATCAAATAAAATTGAAAAATGATGAAGAAAAAAGAGTGAGGGAAAATGAGAGATAGAGAGTTGAGGCTACGACCTCAGAAAAAGTAGAGGAAAAGAGAGTTGGGAAAAGTAGAGGAAAAGAGAGTTGGAGCCACGACTCCAGAAAAGGGAGAGGCAAGAGAAAAAAGAGTGTTGGGGTACATACCTCAGAAAAAGGAGAGGGAGCGAAGAGTGCCAGAAAAGAAAAAAAATGAGTTTCTACGCAAAAAGAAGTGAAATCAAGAAGGCCTTCATGGAAGAGCGACCAATGGTCCTTTTATTGTACAAGGAATCATTCCTTGCATTTGATGAAACTAACAAATCTCTCCCTAATTTGGCTATTTCTTTATTGCAGGAATTCGAGGATGTGTTTCCAGATGACATACCTAGTGGGTTGCCACCCATTCGAGGTATTGAACATCAAATTGATTTCGTACCTGGAGCAGTCATTCCAAACTGCCCCGCTTATCGAAGTAACCCCGAGGAGACGAAGGAGCTTCAAAGGCAAGTGGAGGATTTGATGAGCAAATGGTATATAAGGGAGAGTATGAGCTCATGTACCGTCCCCATGTTACTTGTACCAAAAAAGGACGGGACTTGGAGAATGTGTGTTGATTGTAGAGCCATCAACAACATAACGGTAAAATATCGTCATCCTATTCCTAGGTTATATGATATGTTGGATGAATTGCATGGGGCTAGCATATTTAGTAAAATTGATCTTAAGAGTGGTTATCATCAAATTCGAATGAAGGAAGGAGATGAGTGGAAAACTACTTTTAAAACTAAATATGACTTGTATGAATGGTTAGTAATGTCCTTTGGACTTACAAATGCACCTAGCACATTTATGCGTTTAATGAATTATGTTTTACGTGCATTTATAGGTAAATTTGTTGTAATTTACTTCGATGATATCTTGATATATAGTAAAACTTTAAATGAGCATGTGGAGCATGTTAGGTGTGTACTTGTGGTTTTGAGGCAAGAACAACTTTATGCTAATTTTAAAAAGTGTACCTTTTGCATGGAAAAA
Source organism: Ligustrum vulgare (assembly GCA_963555705.1). NCBI lineage: Eukaryota > Viridiplantae > Streptophyta > Magnoliopsida > Lamiales > Oleaceae > Ligustrum > Ligustrum vulgare. Next base: position 2,548,173 of record OY743190.1, read on the forward strand.
ATTGTATTTCTTTGCTATGTGGTTAGTGCTAAGGGGATAGAAGTAGATGAAGAGAAAGTCAAAACTATTAAAGAATGACAAACACCTAAAAGCATAATTGAGGTTAGAAGTTTTCATGGCTTGGCTAGTTTTTATAGGCGCTTTGTTAAAGATTTTAGCACAATTGCCGCACCACTCATAGAAATTGTCAAAAAAAGTGTAGGTTTTAAATGAGGAGTAGAATAGGAGCATGCATTTGAGACTATCAAAAATATGTTGTGTAAAGCACCGGTTTTATCACTTCCTAACTTTGACAAGGCTTTTGAGATTGAATGTGATGCCTCAGGGCTAGGTATTGGAGCTGTTTTAATGCAGGATCGAAGACCAATAGCCTATTTTAGTGAAAAGCTAACGGGGGTTGCTCTTAATTACCCCACATATGACAAGGAGTTGTACTCACTTGTGCGCGCTTTGGAGACATGACAACATTACTTGTGGCCCTGGGAGTTCGTGATTCACACTGATCATGAGTCCTTGAAGCATTTGAGGGGTCAATCTAAGCTAAGTAAGAGACATGCAAGGTGGGTAGAGTTCATCGAAACCTTTCCCTATGTCATCCGGTACAAACAAGGTAAGGAAAATGTGGTGACAGATGCATTATCTCGAAGGTATGTACTTTTAACTTCTTTGAATGCTAAATTACTTGGGTTTGAATACATTAAGAACATGTATGCTAAAGATCCGGACTTTTCTAGTATTTATGATTCATGTGGTAAGGGGACTGTGGATAGATTCTTTAAACATGATGATTACTTATTCCGGAAAAATAAATTGTGTGTCCCTAGGTGTTCAATGAGAGAGTTACTTGTGAGAGAAGCCCATAGTGGAGGTTTAATGGGTCATTTTGGGGTTAAAAAGACCTTCGAAATCCTAGGTGAACATTTCTATTAGCCTAGGATGAAGATTGATGTGGTTCGGGTTTGTAGTAGATGCATTACTTGCAAGAAAGCAAAATCTAGGATTAAACCCCATGGATTATATATACCTTTACCCGTCCCTAGTGAGCATTGGGTCGATATCTCTATGAATTTTATTTTGGGGTTACCTAGGACTAAGAAGCGAAGAGATTCGATTTTTGTGGTAGTAGATCACTTTAGTAAAATGACACATTTCATACCATGCCACAAAACTGATGATGCTACCAACATAGCTGATATTTTCTTTAGGGAAGTCGTGCGCTTACATGGGGTTCCTAAAAGTATCGTCTCGGATAGGGATGTTAAGTTCTTTAGTCATTTTTGGAGAGTCTTGTGGAACAAACTGGGAACAAAACTACGTTTCTCTACAACTTGTCACCCACAGACCGATGGACAAACCGAGGTAGTGAATAGGACCATGATTCAATTGTTGCGCACCAAATCAATAAAAATCTGAAAACTTGGGAAGAGTGTTTACCATTTATTGAATTTGCATATAATAGGGCTATACATTCTACTACTTCTTGTTCACCATTTGAATTGTTTATGGTTTTAATCCGCTAACACCATTAGATTTAATTCCTTTACCTGTGAATGAACGTAGTAGTTTGGATGGAAAGAAAAAGGCTGAGATGGTTAAATCACTCCACGACAAGGTGAGGTTGGAAATTGAAAAGAAAATGAACATTATGCATCGCAGACTAACAAAGGAAGAAAAAATGTTATATTTGAACCCGGTGATTGGGTTTGGGTACATTTGAAGAAGGAGCGGTTTCCGGAACATTGCAAATCAAAGTTACAATCGCGAGGAGACGGTCCATTCCAAGTGACTGAAAGGATCAACAACAATGCCTATAAACTAGATCTTCCTGGTGAGTATAATGTTTCGGCTACGTTTAATGTTTCTGATCTATCTCTGTTTGATGCAGGTACAGATTCGAGGTCGAATCCTTTCGAGGAGGGAGGGGATGATGTGATCCAGACCCCGAGTACAAGCCCGCATAAAGATCCGTTGATGATCAAAGGAGGACCACTGACTCGATTACAAACAAGGAGGGCCAACGAAGCAATGGACAAGCTAGTACAAGAAACAATGGCCAAAACAATGTTCGTGTCATCAAAAGAAGCAAGTTCCATGTTGGGACCTAGCCAAGACTACGAGTGGATCAACCTCATTTAAGCCGTCGAAGGGAGTTGTGAAATTTCAGAAATTACGACCGTAATTCCATAATACTTACGGCCGTAATTCCATAATACTTACGGCCGTAACGAGTCCCCTGCTGAAAACTGGAATTGTGAAAAGTTGGACTTACGGCCGTAACTCTCATGTGTCACGGCCGTAATGTGGCCTCGGGTTGAAATAAGAATTTCAGAAAAAAATGACTTACGGCCGTAAATTAAGTCTCACGGCTGTAATTGTTAAACAGTAAGCTACTTATGGCCGTAAATAATAAGGTTACGGCCGTAAATACCAATACGCGTAAATTTTAATATTTTATTTCTTTCCATATTTGAGCAATTTATTTCCTAGTTAAATTAGGGCTCCTAAAACCAGATTTGACCCTATTTAAAGGGATGTAATTTTCATTATTAGTTAGACTATTATTGATATTATTGTAAGGCAAATTTGCTTTCAAACTCTATTCTTCATTGAATACAATTCGAACTTGCGAGTTAATCTTATTTGTTCAAATCTCGGTGAGAATTAATATTGCTTGTGATCAAGAGGTCAATATATCCCTGTGATTGTATTGGTTGCTTGGTTCAATTGATTTTAATTGGATCCATAAATCGTGGTTCTTTGGCGTTCTTGGGTCGATTCAATATTTTGTGGGTTGCGTAGCTACAATTGCTACGTGATTTGCATCAAAACCGTCCCAGTCTTCTCTCTATATAGGCACAATTGGATTGCTTGTACATCAAGTCTCCTAGTTGTGCAAAATCACTATTACCCGTAATAAATCAAAGATAATTACAAGTTAATAAAGATATGGTAAGATAATCAAAGATAATTATGAAATAAAAAAATCTTATCATAAGTGGATTACTTACCAACCAAGTGATAAACACAAACTTGGACATCAAGAAATAATGACCATAATTTTCGGCCAATTGGATATTTTAGAAAGGCTAAAATATTATCACAATTCTTATCAATAATAAGTGATAAGATAAAGTTTTAGGTCAAATAAAACATCATCACAATCCTTGATCCTTATCATAAAAAATAAGTGTCACAATTTATCTCCAAACATTATCACATAAACGAGATAATTAAAAAATAAGGAGATAAATATAATTACAAGTCCAAGAAACTATCAAGTAATTTAATTAAACTTAATAAATTACTAAATACACATATTTAGTATTTAAATTAAATTCACTTAAGTTACGAACATGTTAAAAAAATAGAAAATGCCAACTTAAATAAGTTAACTATCCCCCCCTTTGACTTTTTCTATTTTTCCAAAACCTAATCATCTTTTTACAAACATAAATAGAACTAACATGCAATTTTCAAGCTTCCCGTATCAAAATTCTCCCCCTCAAATCATACATCATAATAAGCTCACTTCAGCAAATTAATACATGTTACGAGAGAAAAATAATAAGCACATAAAGGGGGATCCAAATAAACCAAAATTTACTTCAGCATTCAATCAATCAGAAAATATAAGAAAAAAATACTACTCCTCCTTTTTGGAAGAAACAAGGGAAGCTTTCCACATCTTGTAACCTGCCATATAAGCACAAGTAGACAAAATTTAGGAAAAATTCGGTTACAGACCATATATACTGGAAGTAAAAGTAGAGTTTCAGAAAACTTCAAAATCAGTGAGGCCAGATGCATCTGGACTGAGCCTCTGTTACTGAGATGAATCTTAATTCTTTTTCTACGTCTTTACTCCAGTAGATTTCTTGGGCTTGAACTTCCCAATTTCAATACCAGCCTTTGTGATCATAATTTTTGAAAATCTTGTAGATAGCATATTCAACTTGTCCTCAAGCTTTTTGGCAGTGGTTTTGAGTTCAATAAACTTCTGTTCTAAAAGAAACCACTTCTTCTTCCAGTTGACCAATTCTGCCATCATTTCTAGACATATCTTGCTGGGCAGATCCATCTGGATCCTTCTGTCGATTTGGATCTAGATTTACCTTCTTCCACATCTTTATCATCTTTTGACATCTCCCCCTTTGTTTCAGTCTGTTTGCCAGAAATTTCTCCTGCACCCATCAATTCACTTTGAATATCTAAGGGAGAAAATTGACTGGTAGGAAATTTACCAAAATAGGTGTCAAATTTGCACCCATAACTTGTGGCTTGGTGGTAGAGCCGCCTTGGCTTGGTTCGGCTATAGGCAAAGTTAGAATTTGAACTCGTTCTGGCATGAGTAAGAACGGATGGTGTGGAGGCGGTGAAGGAGATTTAAGGAGAGATTTTTGAGGAATTTGAATACAAATAGAATTCAAGAGATTTTTAATTGCATTTCTTGTAGATAAAGATATCTCTTGAGAATCCTAGTTCCTGTCAATCTCGTTTCCTTCAAAAAATAGGATATGTATGAAAACAGAATAATTTAAGAATTAGGTAACAAATAAATTACCAAAATTGGGCCCCACAATTAACTGACTTATTCTGCAAGATTCGCACACATTTGCCCATAATATACTGCCTTAAAATATCTAAAATACGTGAATGAAAAATTTAGATGCATCTGGGTACTAAGACATGTCTGAGCACTATTGGCATCTATTGAGGTAGATACATCTGGTAGTGTACAGTCCTCCATGTACATGATTAAGTTGATTAAAGTGCGTGTGTGATCTGAGCAACCTTTAGTCATCCACATACTGTCAAAAACCATATGATTGATTTGTCATCGTAGTGCTTAATAAGACCGATCAATATCTATATAAAGTGCATTTTCTCAAATCTGGCTTGCTGATTTTTTCTATATTGTGGCAATGTCTTTTGGAGGTGGAAATAGCTTCACACAGTTTCCAAAAGTTATCTTACCAGATTTTCCCCTTTAAATTAGAAAAAAATGTATGAACTTTGCTTGGACAGGTAGTCTTCTTTTCCACCGGCCCTGCCCTTGGACAATAAGAAAATGCGTGCAATGCTAAAAGCAAGATTCAGATCATAGGTCTACATACAGAACATAAAACCTCAATCAATAATCAACCAGACAACTCTGACAGTAGTGGCATATTCCTTGAATTGCCCAGATTTGAGTGCTGTTAGATTCATTTGTAGACATGTTAACTGACATCAGCCAAAAGTATCTGTCTCGTTATCGACCTCAAGTACTCAGATATATCTGTAAGAAAAAACATGATCTACACTTAGCATAAGAATAGAATAAGTCAACATAAATGCATGGAATAAAAGAAAAAGAAAAAAAAGTAATTTTTTTTTTTTAATATGCATGTTCCTAATCAGGAGGAGGTGATATGTAGTGTGTCACACAAATCTAGTTACAATCAATGGTTTGCCATTACACAGTGTAACTATGAGTTGTATGTGACCATCAATCGAATTCTTCATTCCAAAACGATTCCAACGAGTTTCATCCAATGTCAAGGGGCAAAGGATGGCTCCACACCTCCGAGTATAGAATATGTTCAAATGTTGTTAGCCAAGCCTCGAAGAGGGGATCCCAAATTTAAAGGATAAAAGCTTGTGAAGTGAGTAGTCGAAGAGCATCTTATAAAAGAATGAATTAAACTTATCTTTCTTCTTGGTTTTACAAGGTAAGGCCAATCTTGTTATTTTCATTCCATTTTAACTGGTATTTATTTTATTTTATTTTGTAAAGAATGGTTATATACTTATATTGTAAACATTATATTCTTTTATTTTCTCATTATTTCACTTATATTCGCGACTTTATTCGGCATATTCATAATGGTGATTTTCGTTTTGAAAGTATGTTAAGAACACGTAAAGACTTGTCCTTCATAATTCCTAACTTATATAAAAGAGGGAAAGGAATTTTACTATTCATAAGGCAGACGTCATCTTTTTGTTTAACGATGTCATTTAATTTTTTTTTTAATTCTCCTATGATAAAGACGTCATATTTTTTAAATTATTATTATTATTTTTTTATAATATAACTTCATAGTAACTTAACTTATATATAACTTTTTTTTAGTTTTTTTTAAACTTCTCTAAAATTTTTTTCTTTAAATTCTCCTTTAATATTACTTCATAATAACTTAACTTAACTAATATAACTTAAGTATAACTTATGTTTAAGTTTAACTAACTTATATAAAAGAGGCAAAGCCTCGTTAACTTAACTTCATTTTTTTTAAAGATTCTCCTATAATATAGCTTCATAATAACTTAACTTAACTTATACTTAAAAAAAAAAAAAAAAAAAAAAAAAAAAAAAAAAAAAAAAAAAAAAAAAAAAAAAAAAAAAAAAAACTCATATAATATAACTTCATATTAACTTAACTTAATAATAACTTAACTTTAGCTGACTTACATAAAGAGGCCAAGCCTATTTACTATTCATTTACTAATGACGTCATTTTTTTTTTTAATAATAAATTCTCCTATAAAATAACTTAATAATAACTTAACTTATATAAAAGAGACTTTTTTTTTTCAAAATCTCTTATAATATAATTTCATAATAACTTAACTTTTATATATATATATATATATATATATATATATATATATATATATATATATATATATATATATATTTTGAACTTCTCTTATTTAATTTATTTTTTTTAAATTCTCCTATAATATAACTTCATAATAACTTATCTTAAATAATATAACTTAATAATAATAATAACTTAACTTCAACTGACTTATATAAAATAGGCAAAGTCTCTTTACTGTTCATTTACTAATGACGTCATTTTTTTTTAAAATTATCATATAATATAACTTAATAATAACTTAACTTGTATAACTTGACTATTCATTTACTATTCAAAAGGCCGACGTCAATTTTTTTTTTTTTTCCACCGCTAATCTTTTAATAAGTCGTCGATGTACTTTTAGTTAGCTATAGTTGTGTGGAACATATTTATTTTCATTTTCCCTCTTAGAAGGGTGAACAAAGGTCGACTACAAATTACCTATGGTCATTTCTGAATAATATATATATTTTTTTTACAGTTTTTACTGCCAATTATTTTGGAATGATATTTTTTTCTGACACTTTATACATCCAATTATTAAAGAGACAAAATATACGACAATAACTAAACCTCTCGTTTTAATGTTGAGTCAAGATACAACACAATAAAGTTTTTACGCTATTATATACACAACACTTACCGCATCCGTGCAACGCACGGGTACCACTAGTTTTAATAAACAAAGATACAATAATACAAAAATATTTGCCATCGTTTCAAAACATGCTATCAGATTATTTGAATAAGGAATACCATCCACATGGTGCGACCTCACTACCGAAGTATTTCTCCTCAAAATTAAAGCGCATCATTTTCCATCTCTAATTGTGAGAATGGACTTGTTATTTTATTTAATTTAGTCAAAAGTGGTGACATATGCTATGACACATGAATACTTAGCTAGCAAGTATTGAAAATGCCATAGTCCTATGGCTTATCTCAACGTGTAATCTTAAGAGTAGGAGGTTACCTTGTCCTTCTTATCTACGGTTTCTCTATTTATTTTCTTTGAAAAAGAAAGTTGGGCAGTAGAGGTAATTGGGAGACTTGTAACTGAATTTACACTCCGTTCGGTAACAGTAGAAAAACTAATTTATAAATTAATTTTTTTTATATATCATTTTTTAACAATATACATTTTTACTTTTCAATTTTTAACCACACATTTTACCAAAAAAAAAAAAAAAAAAAGTGCCAAAGGCCTCCGAACAGTCCGTAATACACTGAGTTTTGTACGTGTCAATTTAGAGCCCGTTTGGTGAAGAAGAAATTAGAGAAAAATTGAATTTTTGAGAGAATGTGTAGTTGAAAATTATGAAATTGGTGAGTCGTATAAAAATGTATGATTAGAAATGAGTTTTAAAAGAAAGTTTTGTGAAAACTTTTGAACCAAAAAGGGTCTTAGACTTGTTTGGGAGTGTTTTTGAAAGGGTAAATTTCCGGCGTCATCCCAAAATTTACTCATTTGCACTTGTATCTCTATCCTTCTTCATCCAAAATTGCCGTTCTCTAAAAAGACAAAGTTGTACTTATTTTAAATAGAAATAAAATGTAATATTATAGATGTCTCATCGTTCATGCTGAAGATTTTGCACTTTGGAATTAATTAGTATCGAGACCTGAATGAGGTAAAAATGTGATTGACATGGAGTTCCGCCTCATATTGGTTTTGATGAAATTTTGTTTTATCGAGAATAATCCTTTCTCCGGGAAACTTGAATCCATTGACTTGGTAAAACTTTGATCTTACCACTTGAGCTAGAGCTTGACCTCAAGTGGTAAGATCAGTCTCTATAATGAAAATATGTTCATCTGAGTGCAACAAATCTCACAGCACATTGAGTTTGTGCTAACCCGTAACCTTAATAATTTTCTATGGAAAAGCAAATCTATATTATATATTAAAGCAGAACAGCCGTCAAAATTTTTCCCGCCCATTTTCAGTTTCTATTTTTGGAATTTTTTTTTTTTTTTTCAATTGAATTTCCGGAATTGAAAAATGAGTTGTTGACAATTAATGAGACATTTAATGTGGGAAAGTGTGTAATGCATTGTAAATGGCACTTGACTACATGTATTGAATGTTAATAATTTGTCTACTCTCTCTCTCTCTCTCTCTCTCTCTCTCTCTCTATATATATATATATATATATATATATATATATATATATATATATATATATATTTCCTGCAATTTTTATGGATCCTACAAGAAATAATTGTTGACATAACATTTATTTATATTCCAATTCATTCACTTCACTCATTAATCCATCCAAATTTGTAATTGTTTTAACACCGATGAATCATTTCATTGTACGTGTTTTTCATATTTTGAAAATCAAGCTAATTATATTTAGGTAACAATATTCATACAACACATTTTTTTAAATTTACACCATAGTTTAATTGTAAGATAGATTTTCGGTGTTTGTTTAGTTTTGCTTTTATATCCTTAACTTTTTTTAATCGCATTGTTATTTATAACATTCAATTAATTAATAAATTTTATTTCTAATCACAAATTCTATTCAAATATTCTGCTAATTTGCATTGAAAGGATGTGCAATATTTTTTTTAACTTTTGTATTAATTATTTATTTTGATTATTTAAAAATATGAGAGATAAATAAGTGTTTTTCGCCAACAAAAAAAAAATATTGAATGAAAATCGTCTCAAAAGATAAGATGTGAAAATTAATAAAGAGTTGATGATAAAAAAATTACAAAAAATTTTAATATAACTATTATAATTTGAAGTAGTTTTATTGTTTGTTCTTTTTTGTTTAGTTAAAAATATTAGTGACAAGTAAGTTTGTTTGCATTAATATTCATCATTAATTGCTTTATAAAAAATAAATTTTATAAAGAAATTAATACATTTGCAAAACTACACATTAACTTTGAAAAACAAAAATAGCTTTACTTTTTCGTGCATTATTTGTGCATTAATTAGATTAATATTTTATTAAACATTAATATTTGTTCTTTTTTTGTTTAGTTAAAAATATTAGTGACAAATAAGTTTGTTTACACTTCTTAATAGATTTTTTTTCCAGAAATAGGTAATTTTTTTTTTTTTTTTAAGAAAACGGTGACTATTCATTTTTTTAATTATTTGAATTAAACTTGCTAAATCAACGTAAGGGGTACTGATGATAATTAATAATTTATTGAAACTAAAACTAATTATTATGTCATCACATTAATAAAATTTGAATGGTATTATGGAAATCATTTTACGTAGTGAAATTAATTACTATGTTATGGATGACGTGTTGACTGTATTTGGCCCCTGTTGGAGACCCATTATTTGGAATAATGTTGTTTGAAATAGTAAATTTTTTGGAGATGTGTAGTTAAAAATTGGAGAATATTTTTGAACTTATGTGTAGATTATTTTATTGGTATAATGTGTGGTTGAAAATAAATTTTTAAAAAATGAGATTTAAAAATAATAGGTACCAAATAGGGGCTTGATGATGCGTTTAGTGCAATGAGAAATGAAATTGAAATTATTAAGGATGTTCATTTTAATACTTAACAACGCTACTCCAAACAATGTGCAAATATCTGTTATTTTCGATAAAAAAATAATATCAATTTTTTTTTGAACAACAACTTCAAATTTTTTTTTTTTTTTTTTTTAATTTTTTTTGTGAAAAAATGTGGAAAACTTAATAATCATTTACTACTTAAATAAATAAATTGATTTTTATTACTCAAAGAAGCTATTATAATTTGAAGTAGTTTTATTGTTTGTAAAATTTTATTAATTATTTTAATATATTATTTTTTTATGCATTTTGTGTACGGGAGAAATCTTATCTTATTATTATTATTATTATTATTATTATTATTATTATTATTATTATAACAGGATAGTTGGCCCATGTTTTCCCGCCTAAACTGCTCTCCATTTTGTTTTTTTGTTTTTTGCCTTCCTTACGGTCAAATTGTGGCAGTTATTTTTCTGACTTATGATGATGAGGATTAGTGCATTGGTACTGACAAATTGTTTAATCTTTTTTTTTTTATCTAACTTTGTTTAATCAATTCTATAATGCATTGATTCATTAATTGGATCATTTTCATATGGATTTCAAGGACAAATTATGTAACATTCAAGAATGGAAAAAAAAAAAAAAACCATTTCCGTTTGAGAAATAGAAATTTTATTTATTTTAATTTTTTTATCATTATTATATTTTGACATTACTAAAAATATCTACAAAAATATTATTTGTAACGTTGAACAACATTAACGCAAGAAATAAAAAAAACATTGTTATTTTCAAAAAATAAATTTAATTCACGTGTAATTCTTTTTCATGTATTGATTGATGTTCTGCACAATTAAATTGGAAAGTTTTAATATCCTACATTTTAAGGATCCTAAATTTTGAAAGAAGTGTTTTGTAATTTACATTGAATTTTGCTATTGAAACTTTTATGTTTCTTCATATTCTTTCTCATAAAATATGAATTTAATTGTTTTCGTTGTGTATTTCTCACATTTTCATTAATTAATAATTATAATTTTTTTTCCCGTGCAACGCACGGGTACAAATACTAGTGACTAGTGATATTACAAGCTAGAGGCAATTCATGACTTGTCCAGGCTATATCCTGTGCAGAATTATGTGTGTGTCATGCTGAGGTTGAAGAGTTAATCATGTGAGTGCCAAGCATCCAGGTAATTTAATCCATCAAACTCTGTTTTGTCACTACCAAATACTTGCAAGACAACTTCTCTTGCCTGCATCTTCGATGCTGAATTTGCTCTCAATAAAACCTGTTGATGTCAAAAAAATAGCACAGACGCGTGTCATTATCTTAGTCAACTTAAAGGAAAAATATAAGAAGTAAAAGTAATGAAACTTGAACATACGGTATGGCCGGACTCGCGATCCGACCTTAATTGTTTTTTCTCTTGTAAATGAGAAGAAAATTTGAGAAAATACAGGTAATTAGAGAGTGTTTTCCAATTTACTTACCGCAAGTATACCGTATCGAACAAGTAATAAAATAGAATTGAGTCTGAATGTCGTTCCCACAACGATTGAGTAGACTTATTTTCTTAGATTATTAACCTTAACCGAAACAAGTAAATGTAAAGTGTTTTATAGAGTATCCTAAATGATTGGACTAAATTATCAAATAAATCTAAAATTATTAAACTAAAACAAACTAAATGGGAATGCAAAATTTGTTTAACAAATATATGTGAATAAAGTGTTAGGATTTAGAATCCATCTTAATATCGATATTTCACACTATGGTTTAAATAATCCATGACAAGGTATATTATTGTAGATCAATGTTCCTATAATGCCTAAAACTCTCATTCGAACAAGATTTAAGCCTTTTTCTAATTATGATCCACATATATTTCTATGATGAATGCAAATATTTAGAAAAGCATTAAACAATCATAAATATGAAAAGATCACATAGGGCATAGTGGTATATTTTTATCCCTATCTAACCCTATGACAATTGATTCAAGTCTAGCAAAATTCTACTCTTTTGAACATAGAAAATCAACACAAACATCATATAATTCATGTATCAAAATTATAGAAGAAATGAAGTACGAATCAATTACTTAAAATACCAATTGTCATAAAATTAAATAAACCAAAGCATAAAATAAGATTCTAAGACTTCATCATAATCTCAACACTATAGAAATTTAGCCTAGATACATTGTTAATATCAAATCACAAATATAAAGAAACTCCATCACCTAGAATATGAAAAATTCGAGATTTTGATGATGATTATTCCACGAATTCCCTCTCCAAAACTTGTATATGCTGTTGAATGTATTAGGTCCAGAGAGTCCCCAAAATTCGTGCAACCTGTTCTATTTATACGTATCCCCTTGACCTAGGCGAAAATGACTGAATTTTATCAGAATTCGGGTAAAAAGCCCACCAGTGGCCCAGTCGGGACTACCGTGTGACCGCATGGTAGAAACTGTTGCGGCTGCAGACTCAAAAACATGCCTTTTAGTTGCCAAATTTTCAGTTCATGTGACCGCACGCAATATTCAACCGTGTGGCTGCACGGTTGTAAAGTCTGGCAGCAATTTCCATCCTTTAATTTCTAAACCTTGGTCCTCATACTTTATTTCACCTCAAGTCCCCATTTTCTAATTGAAGTATTTTGATCCTTATACTTCTGAAACTCTTCGATTTCATCTTTTCTTCTTTTGATTCTTCACTTCCTCATTTGTTCTTTGAATTTCTTCCACTGACCTCCTTCTTTATCCATGTTTTGCATCCAGTACTCTTGCTTTGCTCACTTTTGGTTCAATTTCCTTCCTTTTTGCTCATTATTTTCTCCAATTGCTTCATTCTCTCGATTTCGAGATAGAACTGAAATATATAAAAATGATAGATAAGTTAGTAGCATTTACTCTCAAACGATTATCATTTTCCTCTCCTTATGTGGGGGGAAAATTTGAACCTCCTCTGGTTTACAATACTTGCTATATTTATAGGAAAAAAAATGTAATGGTTATACTAACAAGTGGTTAATACTTAGTCAAATACAATGATTACTCTTTATCAATTTGACGTACTTTTTGGTTGTTGCAAGTGGCTTTGGTGAGGCCTTATTGAGTTGGATATGACCTGACAGCAATTTGTACTTAGCTTGTAGAATAAGTTGAAGAATCTAATTGATGTTCTTTGGGAATTGTGAAAGATAAAAGATATTTAAACAAGTTGGTCAAGTGGATCCACTTGATACTTTAATGTTTGTTTGGATAAATATTCTATGTCTGGGATAGGTGGAGAGCTTGATCTCGTGCTATGAGCTCAATGTGATGAACTTCCGTTAAACACTTCAATACATAAGATTAGATTTTCCCAAGACCTTTATTTAGAATTTTTAAGTCGTCCCAGACCTTTCAAGATCTTCCTGACTCCTAGGCCATTCGAGATCCGAGGTGGCTGAGTTTCTAGGTAAGACCTGTCAAGCTCATCCAGGACTGAAGACTTGTCGAGGTCATTCAGGGCCGAGGTCTTCTAGAGAAGACCTACATAGGTCTTCCTCCGAGCTCTTCCAAGTCTTAGGTCTTCTACTGTGCTGAAGTTGGACTTTCCAGATCCTAGATTCGAAGGTGAGGTCCTAATTTGATTACATTCTTCACAATGACCTTTAGTTATTCTCTTGTTGACCTTGAATTTAAAGTAGGTCTCCCAAATACTTTGAACAGAATTGAATGACTCAAATTAGGTGGAAACAAAACCAATTTCTAGACTAGTAACACAGAAGTGGTCTTCTATTCTACAACATAGAACAGCTTGCACTGGTGTGGTGTTGACTATGCTAGTTCCATTAATGGTGATAGTGCTCGACAATGGAACTAATCCCTTGCTCAGCGAAGGCTGGGCTTCAAGGTCAATCCCTACGCTTTTCTTGTCGTATCAACGTTCTTTTAAGACTGGGTCGAGATCTTCCAATTAGCACTATTGAACAAGGCAAAGTTTGTCTTTTGAAGCTTGGCGGCTCTGGGGTTGATCATATGTCCTAGTGTTACATTGAATTCGTAATCAAGGGCTTCTTAGCTGTTCTATGCTGCCCAATATATATTTAATTCTTGTTGGGCTTGCAAGATTTCTTGCCATAATCTATCTCTTTAAGGTCTACAAAACACAACTTCACGCAAGATGATTGTGTGAACTTATGAAATTAACAATTATACTTTGAATTAATATTGTTGGGCTAATTGAAATAACTAAGCATCTGTCCAGAAATAATGTAACAATTATAAATTGGTTTAATTATGTTTTTGAGTTAAACTATGTGGTTAAAAAGTAAAGGGCGAAAATATGTGTGGTTAAAAAATTGTTTGGGAATTGTATTGTTTATAAATTGATTTATAAATTGTGATTATTGCGTTAAAGAAAATAGGCTAATAATCTTTTACCGAAAATAACGTGATACATAAATTAAGGCCACCATCAATGGTAGAATACATATGCAAGAACAATACAAGGAACCAAAACGATGATGCCTAATCTCTAAGGTTTTAGTTTGTGGAGAATTAGCTGTGCGCCGTACTGAGGTTGAAGTGTTAAGACTGTCCATGGAGCATGTGCATAGGATGGAGAAAGCTCGAAAGAATATTTCTGTAAGATCATAGTCAGTGCCATCTTTGCTTCTAACATGGCGAAACTCTGTCCAATGCATATGCGAGGTCCCCAACCAAAAGGGAAGTACGAGAGCTGGCCGTTTGTCGCCTTTGATAATCCTTCACTGAACCTCTCCGGCTTGAACTCATTAGCATCATCACCCCATAATTTGCTATCGTGGTGCACTACAAGCAATGGCATAATGAGTTGCACTCCAGCCGGTAATAGGAGCTTTCCTATTTTGGTTTCCTTGGAAATCTTTCGAGTAAGCAGGGTTGCTGGTGGGTATAGTCTTAGAACCTCGTGAAAAATCGTTGTTACCTATAAACAGCAATATCACAGGAGGGATAAGGAAAAAAGAAATTATTATAAATTTCATAGACTTACTCGTTTTATCGATTTAGATAAGGTATTTGCCATATAATATACTGGTTTATCCAAAGTTCACCTAAAAAGTGCAATTTAAGAAGTAAAATAACGAACACACTTACGATTCTAAGGTGATTTAACTCATCAAATTTGGGTGTTCCACTTCCAAAAACTTGCAAGACCTCTTCCCGTGAGCGGGTTTGCCAATCCAAGTGCTTACTCAATAAAATCATCGTCCATACAAGCAAGGATGACGTCGTCTCCTGCCCAGCTAAGTAGAAAAGCTTGCACTCTTCAATAACCTCCTTTAAACTCATTCCAGACTTGCTCACATATTGTTGAATTTCCTTGAAATTCGATTCTAACAATATGCCCAATAAGTCTTCACAATTATCTTCATCCGCCTCCATTGCCTTGATTCTTTTTCCAATTATGTTCATTATAGTAGATTCCACTTCCTTCGCAATTTCCCTCATCCTTCTATTTGTTTTTGTAGGAAAAAATCTGTGCAGAAAATTCAAATAAGTTGTCAAAAACATCATCCAACATAATTTACCATTATTTACAAAGGGAAGAAAGAAAACAGAGTAATGGAACCTCCATCCGGGGACATAAATTGAATTTAGTCCTCTCGTGAGAAGCTCGACCTGTTCTGTTTGAAGTTCAAACATCTTTCTCCCTTCCTCGTAGTTACTTCCAAATGCCGTACGTGAAATTGCATCTCCTGTCAAAGTTTGAAGATAAGGCCACACATCCACTTCATTTGATCCTTCTCGAGATACTATCTTTTCCCACTTGCTTAACATGTCACCACAACTCAAGTAAAACGCCGGAAGCATATGCTACGGGAAACGACATAGATGTGCATATCCCATTAGTAGAAGCTTTTAGTACAAGGTATGAACATGTGTGTTTTACATATGTATGAAGCAATTATAAGAGTTTTAAGGATGAGGAGAAGGCTTTTGAAAAAAAAATACCTTCAACTTTTCCGTGTGAAAAGCAGGATTAATGAGTCTTCTGTGCTTGGCCCATTTATCCATTTCATAGGAAAGTAATCCTTGTATTAGCAAATTAGCCATTGGGTGACGCTGCTTCTGAAAAACGTAACTTTTCGACAAAACTTCTCTTATGATTTCAGAGTCCATGATAAGTAACTGCGGCCTTGGGCCGAACCACAAAAATGGACTCTGGCCTGCAAATTATTGACATGAATACAATACAGATACAATACATACACAAAGCCAAATTGTTGATCAAGATATTGAAAAGAAGTAAAAGCATTGAGATCTTAGTTTCATTTAACAGTATGCATGTAAGAAACATATTTTATATTCAAAATCTAAGATCTCCCATAAAAGGCCAACTGAAGTGGATTGATCATTAGTGGAGATCATTAGTAGTGCGGGAACCAGACATTTTATAGTAGGGGCACAGTGACAGAACTACTAACTACATATTGTGGGGGCGAAATATTACCTTTTGTTTGCGGCAGACCTCACTGGGTTTCTGGGGCAACACCCCTTTTTTTAATTAGGAAAAGATTGAAAATAATTACGATAAAACTCAAATTCAAAAAAGACAAATAAACTAAATTATTTTCAGCAATTCAAACTATTTTCAGCAAGACATAATTCAAAAGAAATCATGAAAATATGATTTAGTATAGTGTACTTAGTGGTGGAGAAATGCTTATAACGGATGGGGATATTGTTAATTTATCATCAAACAATCTCATCTAAAAGTTTAAACTCTTGCGCCGAAGATTCTTTTATTTAAATTATTTCTTCAACACGACATTCACGTGTACGAAATATTCGTCTTTTATCTAAAACCTCGCATTTGCGCATTTTTCATAAATTGGTAATGGCAAAAATAATTCAAGATTTCCATATATTTAAACTAGTGACAATGGTAATAAATTGTTAGATAGTGGAGTCAAAAGGTGGGAAATTAATGGAGGCCATAGTGAAGTCAAAAGGTGGGAAATTAATGGAGGTCATCATTACCTTTTTGATTGGCAGAAAAAATATTGTGGAGGCTACGTGGTCACCAATTTTCTGTTGAAAGTTGGACGAAAATTCTGCCTATAAATTGAGCCTCCGTTTGCAGTAAGAAACACACCAAAATCAATACAAGCTCAAGAGAGAGAGAAAGTATAAACACAAGATATTTTTCTTGTGTGGAGAGAAAAGTGAGTTGGAGAGAATAGTCTTTGTGTAGATAGATAAAAATACAGTGTAGTATTTTTGTACTCCTCATTTTTCGAGTTAGTGAAATATATTGGTGTGGGTCCGTGGACGTAGGCAAATTGCTGAACCACGTAAATCTTTGTGTTTCGTATTTGCATTTTATTTTTGCGTATTTATATTTTCTCAGTCCAATTTATTTGTGTCACATCGATCCTGGGCGGGATTAGTTGCGTCCTAATTCCCAACAATTGGTATCAGAGCTTTGGCTCATTGAGATCTTTTGAAATTCTTAGTATGCTCTGTGGTTGCAGCTTTGACTGATCTTCCACATCAGAAAAGATTTCTTTAGACTGTTTTGTGATTGAGTGTGAACAATGTCGACAGATGAGAAAATATCAAAAATTGACAAATTTGATGGTTCAAATTTTGGATTTTGGAAAATGCAAATGGAGGACTATCTGTACCAGAAGGATCTATACAAGCCACTAAAAGAAAAGCCAGAAGATATAAGCCAGGGGGATTGGGAGTTGCTTGATCGAAAAGCACTCGGCACAATCAGGCTGACGTTGTCAAAGTCAGTGGCCTTCAACATAAAAAATGAGAAGACGACAGAGTCTCTCATGGCAGCCCTTTCTAGCATGTACGAACAGCCATCTGCAGCAAATAAAGTCCACTTAATTAAAAAGCTGTTCAATATGAAGATGGCCGAAGGCGGAAGATTTGGGGAGCACCTAAATGAATTCAATGAAGTGACGGACCAGCTAAACACAGTCGAAATCACTTTTAGTGATGAAGTTCGAGCTCTGTTAATTCTTGGGCAGTTGCCAGACAGCTGGAATGGTACAGTCACAGCAATTAGTGGCTCTGCCGGAAAGTCAAAATTGAAGTTCGATGATGTCGTAAGCATGATCTTAACGGAGGAGATCAGACGACAATCAGAAGGTGCCTCAACTTCAGGATCGGCGTTGAACGTGGAAAGCAGAGGCAGAAATTCTAACAGAGGAAATGGGCGGGGCAATGGCAAATTTAGAAGTGGCAGATCGAGGTCCAGAAATCCAAACAATTCCAACAAGACAAAAGTTGTGGAATGTTGGAAGTGTGGTAAGACCGGTCATTACAAAAACCAGTGTCCAACACCTCCAAAAGAAAAGGAGGACAGGACAGAAGTCAATGTTGTGGAAGAGGAAGCGGACGATGCTTTGATATGCTCTTTGGAGAGAAAAACGGAATACTGGGTGATTGATTCCGGAGCATCTTTTCATGCTACCTCAAACAAGGAGTTTTTTGTAAACTATACGCGGGGTGATTTTGGCAGAGTATATCTCGGTAATGATCAACCGTGTGGCGTGGTCGGAAAACGTGATGTACAGATCAAGATCAATGGATCTGTGTGGAAGCTGAAGGACGTGAGACATATTCCAGAATTGAGGAAGAACTTGATCTCCGTCAAGCAATTGTCGGGAGAATGACATGTCACCACCTTCTTTGGTGATAACTGGAAGATCACCAAGGGCGTCATGATTATCGCTCGAGGCAAGGATACTGGCACCCTCTATACAACGGCGGATGCTTGTGTGACAATTGCAGTTGCTGAAAGCAAGGAGGGCCCAAACTTGTGGCACCAGAGACTTGGGCATATGAGTCAGAAGGGACTCAAGTATATGCATGCAAAGGGGAAACTACCAGAGCTTCAGTCTACTGATATAGACTTATGCGAGAGTTGCATCTTTGGGAAGCAGACCAGGGTGAGTTTCAACACTAGTGGTAGAACTCGAAAGCGAGAGAAGCTTGAGTTAGTCCACACAGACGTTTGAGGACCAACCGCAGTTTCATCTATTGGCGGAAAGTCATACTTTGTGACTTTCATTGATGACCACTCGAGAAAAGTGTGGGTTTATTTCTTGAGACACAAGTCCGAAGTATTCGTTGTGTTCAAGAAGTGGAAAGCCATGGTGGAAAATGAAACAGGATTGCGAGTAAAGAAGCTGAGGTCCGACAACGGAGGAGAATATACGGATATGGCGTTCAAGAAGTTCTGTTACCAGAATGGCATCAAAATGGAGAGGACGTTGCCAGGGACTCCACAGCAAAATGGAGTTGCAGAACGTATGAACCGGACATTAACGGAGAGAGCCAGAAGCATGAGGTTACATGCAGGCTTGCCCAAACAGTTTTGGGCAGAAGCAGTCAAAACAGCGGTGTACTTAATCAATCGAGGACCCTCGGTACCGTTGGAGTACAGGATACCGGAGGAAGTATGGAGCGGAAAAGAAATAAAACTTTCCCACTTGAAAGTTTTTGGATGTGTCGCATATGCACATATTAGTGATCAGGCAAGGGGCAAGCTAGACCCCAAATCACTAAAGTGCACATTCATTGGATATGGCGGAGATGAGTTCGGCTACCGCTTATGGGATGACCAGAACAGAAAGGTCATCAGAAGCAGGGATGTCATATTCAACGAGAAGGTTATGTATAAGGACAGAAATGCAGTGCAGTCCGATGACACAGTACATGATGATCCAACATATGTTGAGTTGGATGATGCCGCAGAAAGTAGTACGTCGCAGCAGACAGAGGAGGATCTGCAGTTACAGGAGCCTGTTCTAGAGACTGATGCATCACAATCTCCAGTCCCTGTTCTTAGAAGGTCAACCAGACCTCATGTTCCAAATAGAAAGTACATGAGCTACATGTTACTTACTGATGCAGGTGAACCTGAATGCTATCATGAGGCATGTCAGGTCGGTGATTCTGGCAAGTGGGAGCTTGCAATGAAAGATGAGATAAAGTCTCTCATCTCTAACCAGACGTGGGAACTAGCTGAGTTACCTACAGGAAAGAGAGCTCTACACAATAAGTGGGTGTACAGAATCAAGGAGGAACATGATGGATCAAAGAGATACAAGGCGAAGTTGGTGGTCAAAGGTTTCCAGCAGAAAGAAGGAATTGACTACACGGAAATATTTTCGCCAGTTGTGAAGCTGACAACAATCAGATCAGTATTGAGTATTGTTGCAGCAGAGGGTTTACACTTGGAGCAGTTAGATGTAAAAACTGCTTTCCTCCATGGTGACCTTGAGGAGGAAATATATATGTAGCAGCCAGAAGGCTTCTCAGTCAAAGGAAAGGAGAAGCTCGTTTGCAAATTGAAGAAGAGCCTGTATGGCTTAAAGCAAGCCCCGAGACAGGGGTACAAGAAGTTCGACGGATTTATGCAGAAAAATGGCTACTTCAAATGTAATGCTGACCATTGTTGCTACTTCAGGAGATTCGAGTCCAGTTATATAATTTTGCTACTTTATGTCGATGATATGTTAGTAGCAGGCTCAGATATGGACGAAATCAAGAAGTTAAAGATGCAGCTATCAGCAGAATTCGAAATGAAGGACTTGGGTGCAGCGAAGCAGATTCTCGGAATGAGGATTTTCAGAGATAAGCAGAAGGGTATCTTGCAGTTATCTCAGGCCAAGTACATTAGTCAAGTTCTGCAGAGATTTAACATGTGCAGTGCGAAGGCTGTCAGCACGCCACTAGCTAATCACTTCCGTCTATCTAGTGATCAGAGTCCTAAGACAGAGGACGAGATAAACTTCATGGCTAAAATACCATATGCCTCAGCCATTGGAAGTTTGATGTATGCCATGGTTTGTACCAGACCAGATATTGCTCATGCAGTGGGAGTTGTGAGCAGGTTTATGGCAAAACCAGGAAAGCAGCATTGGGAAGCAGTAAAGTGGATATTAAGATATCTACGGGGAACTACTGATAGATGCTTATACTTTGGATGAGGCGAGGTGGCTCTACAAGGTTTTGTAGATGCAGATTTTGCTGGCGAGGTAGATCGCAGACGAAGTACTACTGGTTATGTTTTCACAGTAGGTACTACTGCAGTTAGCTGGATTTCGCAGATACAGAAGATTGTTGCTCTATCCACTACAGAAGCAGAGTACGTGGCAGTAACCGAGGCTAGCAAAGAAATGATCTGGTTACAGGGTTTGTTGGCAGAATTGGGATTCAGTCAGGAAAAGAATGTTTTGCACAGTGATAGTCAGAGTGCGATACATCTAGCAAAGAATTCAGCATTTCATTCTAGAACTAAGCACATTGGACTCCGTTATCATTTCATCAGGACTCTTTTGGAGGATGAAATATTAACACTAGAGAAGATCCAGGGTAGCAAGAACCCAGCCGACATGATGACCAAGACAGTAACAAAGGAAAAATTGGAGCTGTGCTCAGCTTCAATTGGTCTTCTGAAGTGAAGACAAAGGAAATGACTCACACCATATTTCACAAGGAGTTGCAAGGAGGAGGTGTCTCGGGTGAAGTCACATTTGTCTCCAAGTGGGAGATTGTTAGATAGTGGAGTCAAAAGGTGGGAAATTAATGGAGGCCATAGTGGAGTCAAAAGGTGGGAAATTAATGGAGGCCATCATTACCTTTTTGATTGGCAGACAAAATATTGTGGAGGCTACGTGGTCACCAATTTTCTGTTGAAAGTTGGATGAAAATTCTGCCTATAAATTGAGCCTCCGTTTGCAGTAAGAAACACACCAAAATCAATACAAGCTCAAGAGAGAGAGAAAGTATAAACACAAGATATTTTTCTTGTGTGGAGAGAAAAGTGAGTTGGAGAGAATAATCTTTGTGTAGACAGATAAAAATACAGTGTAGTATTTTTGTACTCCTCATTTTTCGAGTTAGTGAAATATATTGGTGTGGGTCCGTGGACGTAGGCAAATTGCTGAACCACGTAAATTTTTGTGTTTCGTATTTGCATTTTATTTTTGCGTATTTATATTTTCTCAGTCCAATTTATTTGTGTCACATCGATCCTGGGCGGGATTAGTTGCGTCCTAATTCCCAACATAAATAAGGGTGTCGTTGTCGTCTTCCCCATTCTCTTATAAATTTCTTATTAAAATTCTCAGAGACAGCTTCTTACTGGGGTTTTCAGCACTGTTTTTCACAGTAACCATGAGGAATATTTGGGCAAAAATGTTCACTCATGATCAAGAAATCATATCATTGACTTCACTGATTTTTGATTTAGTGATGATTGTCACTAAGACACTGTTCGGGTAAATTGATTATAAACAATTTATAATAGCTTCAACTTTCAATACAACTTTTTAATCATACATCATTTCTCTCTCTAATTTTAAACCCTATATCTACCTCGAGATCCGTGTAAAAGTAAAAAAAAAATTGATTTTAATTGATCTGAACAGAGCATAATATTGGTTGCAGTGGATCTTAATTGAATCAGTCAAGGGATCCACTAGCACAAACTGTTGATGATCTCATGAACAACATTATTATTTTAGTAAGCCTAAATTAGAAATACACAAATTATAATCAACTGAGAAAAATTCTCAACTCCACCAATGAATGAATTTAGAGTTTTTGTTCTCTAACATACCATAGTTCTTGAGAGTTTTGTGGTAGAAGGACATAACTCTAGGCACAATATCATTGGAAAATTTGATGGGCTTCAACTTAGCTTCTTTTGTCATCATCTCTAACTCTTTGAGGTCTCCAAACAATAATCTGTACGAGTTTCCATTGAAACCTTGCTGTTTGAGGCATTTCTCTAACTTCTTTGGCTTAAGCCATACCCAATTCAAGGTTTTCCAAAAATATACTAAGAGAACAACTGCACAAAGTACTGCAACTGAGTTCTGCAATATCTCCATTTCTCCTCTTATTTAGTTCCTCTCCTTCAATCTTATTAGCTATGTCTCTGTGTTTGTGTGTGTATATATATATATATCAAAAACTCTATTTTTGTGGATGAGATTGTGAATGTAGCATTGTTGTGTGTGTGTGTATATATATATGTGTGTGTATTGTGCTTTGCACTTGTTATCACCTTGGTCACTAGACTTCATTTTGTTATAGACTCGTCATGTAACTTTATAAAATGGGACATTCAAGCCACACAATTAATCAACTACTTATTTATTAGTAGAAAATTCGACGTGAAGAAACTGTTTCACGACTTGAACACTAGGCAGCTATTGGAAGAGGAATTCTAACATTGGCACCGTGTTCGGTAACAGTATAAAGAAATTGGTTTATAAATAACACAATTTCCCAAATCACTTATTAATCACACATATTTTCTCTCTCCAATTTTCAACCACACATTTTACCTAAAAAAAACTATAAGAAAAAAAATGCCGAACAAACCATGGAGTTCTTGATTGGTTTGATATGTGTAGTAAATTTACAGACATGAGATTTACAATGAATATGCTAGCTCAAAACTTTGTCAAAACGTTCATCGTGGTCGAGAATGTGATGGTAAATAATGATGAGTAATCAAACAGATGGCCTGCGTAACATATTTTATAAAATTTATTGACGAGTTTATTTCATTGGTCAAATATTTGTTCTTGGATTTCAACAATATGTGGGGATAGTTGGTGGGGTTGTAAAAAAAATGTTGGGGTAGCCATGATGAGCACCATGTGTCCGTCGTCAATAATGTAGAAAATGTTGACAAACTCAAAATAAACTATTCTTCTGTCCAAAAAAATTATGGTTTTGTTCCTATCATCTCATACAAAGTGATGCAGACAGTGGTTGAGCTACGAATGTATGGATATGCATTGGACATAGTTGGATTAAATGCACTATATTTCACTTTATTTTGAGCATAGTTGTACTCGAGTTGCCTGATTGTCGGTCAACTTACAAACTTAGAGCATATTTGGTCCAATGCATTTTTTTCAATACTAGTTTTCTTTACGTGCTTCGCAAGTCTTATTTACGCGATAAAATAACTTATACTTTTTATTTTCTATATAATGAAATTATAAAAAGAAAATCATTAAAATTATTTAACCCTCATGTTTGTGTCCAATTAAGTAATATTAGTAATTTTAATTTTAATAGTGAAATAATTATTTACAAGTAAATTACTCATTTACTTGTATATTTGTTAATTTGTGAGTAATTTTATATTCGATATTTTTCAGTGTTTCCCAATTAACTATTTGTACATCGGGACATTTTATAAAACAAAATATCTATAGCGAGCGGAAATTCAAGAAGGCGTTGAAAATACATTTCAACTATAAAAATAAAATCATTTTTGTCTCAACATAGGAGTTTCATTTTTCATTTAACAACGTTCATCATATAAATGAAGATTGAATACTTATTTATCTATAAATATATTTTAATAATTTGCAAATTTATCTTTCTTCAAAGAAACTCTCATGTTAGCGTCCAAATAAATAAATCACTTTATTTTTTTATTTTTATTATTCAAAAAGTTATTAGTTTTGTGAGATTATCTTAGTTCAACTATAATATTACCAAAATCTAGTATTAGATAAAAATTATAACTTCTATACTTAAATGAGTTGTCGAGTCAATAACAAAAAAAATAATAAACAAAATAAATAAATTGTAGTTAGAAATATAAACTTGCATTGCCAATTTCGAAAAGTTATATCTTGTTCTTAATTATTAAATACGATTAACCGTGCAAATTCGAGTTGATTTAATGTTGTAATGATTGAATTTGAAAAACTATATAAACATATATGTTGAATTATAACATGGTAGAATATTTAAAAAAGTTATCAATAAACATGTTTTTACAAGTTATATCATTGAATATAAGAATCTTACATTATAAATTTATTTTATTGTTTAATTAAATTAAAGTGATTTGAAAAGTCATTCAAAATTTATTTATATGAATTCTCTTTTTAATTATGGGTATTATAGACAAAAGCAATTTAGATGTATGGACATTATTGTCAATTAAAAGTTTCTCCCACGTCCATACTTTTATATATTAGTGGTGATTTTGAGAAAATTTGGATTTTGAGGAGAATGTGTGGTTGAAAAGTGTGAATGGTGATGAATCTCACAAAAATATGTGGTTGAAAATGAATGTGAGGAAAATTTGAAAAAAACACTGAGGACTGAACATGCTCTCCCTGTTTGACCCCTATTTTTTTAAAAACCAAATTATTCAATACTTAATCTTAATCATTCATATTAATCAAGTCTACAATTTTTTACTTTTTATACATTTTTTAACCACACATTCTCCCAAAAATATTATTCGAACCCACATTATTCCTAAAAAATAATAGGGCCTAACAGGGGGTTAGTCATTCATTTTCAATGTTGGAATCCATGTCTACATCACATTGTTTACATAATAATAATAATAATAATAATAATATTATTATTATTATTATTATTATTATTATTATTATTTACACTTACTTCTAGAAGAAGAACCAATTTACAAAATGTTTGAGAAAAATTTGCATACATGAAATATGGACATATGGTCATAGAGATAGAAGGATGTCAGCAATGAGGTCTATAAATTCTGATTTAAAATTTTTATAATAGCACAAATTGCACATTTACCCTGTTGGTAATGGTGGTTTTGGAGGAATTTTAAATTTTTGATAAAATGTATAATTGAAAAATGTGATCAAAATGTGATGGGTCACACAAATATGTGATTAAAAATGAGTTTGGAGAAAAATTAGAAAAACTTCCGAGACCAAATGGGTCTAAGTATCTAACTTGTAGAACTCACTACTAATCCGTCCTTAACCTACAAATCGAACTATAGTAGTGGTGTTCAACCTTTAACAAGTTTGACGAATTTCTTTAGGTGGTTTCCATGTTGTTCTCAATTAAATGATAACGTGATAGTCATTCGAAATTGTTGATGATTTTGTCCTTGGTAGGTGCCCTAGCAGTACTAAGGATTACCCAACAAACTTCATAAGATTTAAAGTTCGACTCCATGGAGAAATGTACACCCAAGCCTGGGACCAAAACTCCATTCTTAGGGGAAAATTCGAGTGTTACGAGACGTCATAATGCTACCATCAATAGAAATCGATATTAATAAAAAGATTATGAAATAGAGAAAGACAAGAAAAGATCATCCTATTCCTTGTCGCTTCTAATAAAACCCAATTCTGAACCACCTCCTAAGCACACCATAGTGGTTCGAGCAAATTCTCAGGCTAATCCATCTACAATTAGAAAAGTTTGGCATTTTCAGGGTAGTATATCATTTTGACAATGATCCTTAGTTATAAGTCTTTGCCTATAGGGATGTCGATTAAGGCTGGGCCGGCTGCCCGCATATGTGACTCAAGCCTATAGATTCGAGTATTCGACCTTAGGAATGACCCACCTAATGGCCTAGCCATACATGGCCTCGGTCATTGTTGAGAATTAGGAATCCTGATTCTATTTTTATCAAAAGCAATTAATATGAAGAAAAGAAAAAACAATCAAGAAACATAAGATTTATAGAAGTTAACCTCAATGTAAGACTACGTCCTCTTTGCCGCTACACAAATTCACCATAATGAAAAAGAATATTTTAGAAGATAAAACACACACTTATCTTCTCTAACCTCTCCTTTTCTCTCTCCATTTAATGGATGATAAAAGCCTAAGGATGCCCTCCTATTTACAGAATTTAAATAGGGGCAAATCCGAATTACACAAGGACTTTAATTATCAAATTAAGGCAATTCTAAATTACATAAGGATTCCAACTCTACAATAGGGGTAAATCCACACATTAGACAAGAACTTAGGGTCCGTTTGATAGCGAGGGTGGAATTTGGGTGGAAAGAAAATGAATTCCAGGGAATTGAATTCTATGTAATTGAATTACTGGGAATTAGAAGTTTAATGTGTTTGATTGGTTTAATTTTCTAGGTGGAACAAGTAGGGAATTTTCCAACTTTTGTTGTTTGATTGACATTATTTTTCATGGAAAATAAAGTAATTTTTTGCTATTTTAATCAAAAAAAAATTTTCTTTTTACTTTTTAAATATATTTGTACTTGATGATGATAATGTTATTTTTTGAAAAGAAAATAAGTCAATTAACAACAACAAAATTGATTAAACGTGTCCAAAATCATTTTCCATCTATCATGGAAAACATTTTTCCACCAAAACCTAAAGAAAATCTTTTCCACCAAATCAAGGAAAATGGAAGAAAAAGTGAGGTCCGCGGAAAAAGTTTTACATGGAAAATTTTGTCAAACAAACAAACAAAAAGTGGGAATTGGAAAATATATTTCATTTTCCATGGAAAATTTTGTGTAATCAAACGGACCCTTAATTCTTTAATAGAATTTTACAACAACATGATCTTCTAAGTTGTCCTTAATTAGGATTTTCGTCCTTATCCAATTATCACCTCATCCAATTATCAAATAATTAGGCTCCACAACATAACAATCTTCCACTTGGAGACCAATTCACCATGAATAACTAGCAAGTATTGAAAATGTCAAAGTCCTATGGCTTATCTCAACGCGTACTCTTAAGAGTACGAAGTTACCTTATCCTTCTTGTCTGCGGTTTCACTTTTCATTTTCTTTGAAAGAGAAAGTTGGGCAGTAGAGGTAATTGGGAGACCGGTAACTGAACTTAATACATTGAGTTTTGTGTTGGGAATTAGGACACAACTAATCCCGCCCAGGATCGATGTGACACAAATTAATTGGACTGAGAAAATATAAATACGCAAAAATAAAATGCAAATACGAAACACAAAGATTTACGTGGTTCAGCAATTTGCCTACGTCCACGGACCCACACCAATATATTTCACTAACTCGAAAATGAGGAGTACAAAATACAACACTGTATTTTTATCTGCCTATGCAAAGGCTATTCTCTCCAACTCACTTTTCTCCCTATTTTGTGAAATGCCTCTCTTGTGTTGCTCTCTACACAAGATCACTCTTTGTTGTGGTGGTGTATTACAAGTGAATTTTAGCCTTCTATTTATAGGCAAAATTCACAAGCATGCATGACAAATTTTCAACAAAATTAGGCCACATTTTAGCTCCATGTCTTTTGTCAAAAGTTGGCTCCTTTTGACTAGCTTTTGTCTTCCAATTTCAACAAAATTAGGCCACATTTAGCCCCATTTTTCAACAATCTCCCACTTGGGGACAAATGTGGCTTCCCCTGAGATATCTCTTTCTTGCAACTCCTTGTGAAATATGGTGTGAGTCATTTCCTTTGTCTTCACTTCAGAAGACCAATTGAAGCTGAGCACAGCTCCAATTTTTCCTTTGTTACTGTCTTGGTCATCATGTCGGCTGGGTTCTTGCTACCCTGGATCTTCTCTAGTGTTAATACTTCATCCTCTAGAAGAGACCTGATGAAGTGATAACGGAGTCCAATGTGCTTGGTTCTAGAATGAAATGCTGAATTCTTTGCCAGATGTATCGCACTCTGACTATCACTGTGCAAAACATTCTTCTCCTGACTGAATCCCAATTCTGCCAACAAGCCCTGTAACCAGATCATTTCTTTGCTAGCCTCGGTTACTGCCTCGTACTCTGCTTCTGTAGTGGATAGAGCAACAATCTTCTGTATCTGCGAAATCCAGCTAACTGCAGTAGTACCTACTGTGAAAACATAACCAGTAGTGCTCCTTCTGCGATCTACCTCACCAGCAAAATC
Source organism: Ligustrum vulgare (assembly GCA_963555705.1). Classification (NCBI taxonomy): domain Eukaryota; kingdom Viridiplantae; phylum Streptophyta; class Magnoliopsida; order Lamiales; family Oleaceae; genus Ligustrum; species Ligustrum vulgare. The sequence goes on from OY743190.1 coordinate 2,577,009, forward strand.
TGCATCTACAAAACCTTGTAGAGCCACCTCGCCTCGTCCAAAGCATAAGCATCTATCAGTAGTTCCCCGTAGATATCTTAATATCCACTTTACTGCTTCCCAATGCTGCTTTCCTGGATTTGCCATAAACCTGCTCACAACTCCCACTGCATGAGCAATATCTGGTCTGGTACAAACCATGGCATACATCAAACTTCCAATGGCTGAGGCATATGGTATTTTAGCCATGAAGTTTATCTCGTCCTCTGTCTTAGGACTCTGATCACTAGATAGACGGAAGTGATTAGCTAGTGGCGTGCTGACAGCCTTCGCACTGCACATGTTAAATCTCTGCAGAACTTGACTAATGTACTTGGCCTGAGATAACTGCAAGATACCCTTCTGCTTATCTCTGAAAATCCTCATTCCGAGAATCTGCTTCGCTGCACCCAAGTCCTTCATTTCGAATTCTGCTGACAGCTGCATCTTTAACTTCTTGATTTCGTCCATATCTGAGCCTGCTACTAACATATCATCGACATAAAGTAGCAAAATTATATAACTGGACTCGAATCTCCTAAAGTAGCAACAATGGTCAGCATTACATTTGAAGTAGCCATTTTTCTGCATAAATCCGTCGAACTTCTTGTACCACTGTCTCGGGGCTTGCTTTAAGCCATACAGGCTCTTCTTCAATTTGCAAACGAGCTTCTCCTTTCCTTTGACTGAGAAGCCTTCTGGCTGCTGCATATATATTTCCTCCTCAAGGTCACCATGGAGGAAAGCAGTTTTTACATCTAACTGCTCCAAGTGCAAACCCTCTGCTGCAACAATACTCAAGACTGATCTGATTGTTGTCAGCTTCACAATTGGCGAAAATTTCCGTGTAGTCAATTCCTTCTTTCTGCTGGAAACCTTTGACCACCAACCTCGCCTTGTATCTCTTTGATCCATCATGTTCCTCCTTGATTCTGTACACCCACTTATTGTGTAGAGCTCTCTTTCCTGTAGGTAACTCTCCTAGTTCCCACGTCTGGTTAGAGATGAGAGACTTTATCTCATCTTTCATTGCAAGCTCCCACTTGCCAGAATCACCGACCTGACATGCCTCATGATAGCATTCAGGTTCACCTGCATCAGTAAGTAACATGTAACTCATGTACTTTCTATTTGGAACATGAGGTCTGGTTGACCTTCTAAGAACAGGGACTGGAGACTGTGATGCATCAGTCTCTAGAACAGGCTCCTGTAACTGCAGATCCTCCTCTGTCTGCTGCGACATACTACTTTCTGGAGCATCCAACTCAACATATGTTGGATCATCATGTACTGTGTCATCGGACTGCACTGCATTTCTGTCCTTATACATAACCTTCTCGTTGAATATGACATCCCTGCTTCTGATGACCTTTCTGTTCTGGTCATCCCATAAGCGGTAGCCGAACTCATCTCCGCCATATCCAATGAATGTGCACTTTAGTGATTTGGGGTCTAACTTGCCCCTTGCCTGGTTACTAATATGTGCATATGCGACACATCCAAAAACTTTCAAGTGGGAAAGTTTTATTTCTTTTCTGCTCCATACTTCCTCCGGTATCCTGTACTCCAACGGTACCGAGGGTCCTCGATTGATCAAGTACACCGCTGTGTTGACTGCTTCTGCCCAAAACTGTTTGGGCAAGCCTGCATGTAACCTCATGCTTCTGGCTCTCTCCGTTAATGTCCGGTTCATACGTTCTGCAACTCCATTTTGCTGTGGAGTCCCTGGCAACGTCCTCTCCATTTTGATGCCATTCTGGTAACAGAACTTCTTGAACGCCATATCCGTATATTCTCCTCCGTTGTCGGACCTCAGCTTCTTTACTCGCAATCCTGTTTCATTTTCCACCATGGCTTTCCACTTCTTGAACACATCGAATACTTCAGACTTGTGTCTCAAGAAATAAACCCACACTTTTCTCGAGTGGTCATCAATGAAAGTCACAAAGTATGACTTTCCGCCAATAGATGAAACTGCGGTTGGTCCCCAGACGTCTGTGTGGACTAACTCAAGTTTCTCTTGCTTCCGAGTTCTGCCACTAGTGTTGAAACTCACCCTGGTCTGCTTCCCAAAGATGCAACTCTCGCATAAGTCTATATCAGTAGACTGAAGCTCTGGTAGTTTCCCCTTTGCATGCATATACTTGAGTCCCTTCTGACTCATATGCCCAAGTCTCTGGTGCCACAAGTTTGGGCCCTCCTTGCTTTCAGCAACTGCAATTGTCACACAAGCGTCCGCCATTGTGTAGAGGGTGCCAGTATCCTTGCCTCGAGCGATAATCATGGCGCCCTTGGTGATCTTCCAGTTATCACCAGAGAAGGTGGTGACATGTCCTTCTCCCGACAATTGCTTGACGGAGATCAAGTTCTTTCTCAATTCTGGAATATGTCTCACGTCCTTCAGCTTCCACACAGATCCATTGATCTTGATCTGTACATCACCTTTTCCGACCACGTCACACGGTTGATCATTACCGAGATAGACTCTACCAAAATCACCCCGCGTATAGTTTACAAAAAACTCCTTGTTTGAGGTAGCATGAAAAAATGCTCCGGAATCAATCACCCAGTATTCCGTTTTTCTCTCCAAAGAGCATATCAAAGCATCGTCCGCTTCCTCTTCCACAACATTGACTTCTGTCCTGTCCTCCTTTTCTTTTGGAGGTGCTGTGCACTGATTTTTGTAATGACCGGTCTTGCCACACTTCCAACATTCCACAACCTTTGTCTTGTTGGAATTGTTTGGATTTCTGGACCTCGATTTGCCACTTCTGAATTTTCCGTTACCCCGCCCATTTCCTCTGTTGGAACTCCTGCCTCTACTTTCCACGTTCAACGCCGATCCTGAAGTTGAGACACCTTCTGACTGTCGTCTGATCTCCTCCGTTAAGATCATGCTTACGACATCATCGAACTTCAATTTTGACTTTCCGGCAGAGCCACTAATTGCTGTGACTGTACCATTCCAGCTGTCTGGCAACTGCCCAAGAATTAACAGAGCTCGAACTTCATCACTAAAAGTGATTTCGACTGTGTTTAGCTGGTCCGTCACTTCATTGAATTCATTTAGGTGCTCCCCAAATCTTCCGCCTTCGGCCATCTTCATATTGAACAGTTTTTTAATTAAGTGGACTTTATTTGCTGCAGATGGCTGTTCATACATGCTAGAAAGGGCTGCCATGAGAGACTCTGTCGTCTTCTCATTTTTTATGTTGAAAGCCACTGACTTTGACAACGTCAGCCTGATTGTGCCGAGTGCTTTTCGATCAAGCAACTCCCAATCCCCCTGGCTTATATCTTCTGGCTTTTCTTTTAGTGGCTTGTATAGATCCTTCTGGTACAGATAGTCCTCCATTTGCATTTTCCAAAATCCAAAATTTGAACCATCAAATTTGTCAATTTTGGATATTTTCTCATCTGTCGACATTGTTCACACTCAATCACAAAACAGTCTAAAGAAATCTTTTCTGATGTGGAAGATCAGTCAAAGCTGCAACCACAGAGCATACTAAGAATTTCAAAAGATCTCAATGAGCCAAAGCTCTGATACCAATTGTTGGGAATTAGGACGCAACTAATCCCGCCCAGGATCGATGTGACACAAATTAATTGGACTGAGAAAATATAAATACGCAAAAATAAAATGCAAATACGAAACACAAAGATTTACGTGGTTCAGCAATTTGCCTACGTCCACGGACCCACACCAATATATTTCACTAACTCGAAACTGAGGAGTACAAAATACAACACTGTATTTTTATCTGCCTATGCAAAGGCTATTCTCTCCAACTCACTTTTCTCCCTATTTTGTGAAATGCCTCTCTTGTGTTGCTCTCTACACAAGATCACTCTTTGTTGTGGTGGTGTATTACAAGTGAATTTTAGCCTTCTATTTATAGGCAAAATTCACAAGCATGCATGACAAATTTTCAACAAAATTAGGCCACATTTTAGCTCCATGTCTTTTGTCAAAAGTTGGCTCCTTTTGACTAGCTTTTGTCTTCTAATTTCAACAAAATTAGGCCACATTTAGCCCCATTTTTCAACATTTTGTACATGTCAATTTAGCCTTGTTTGGAAGAGTTTGAAAAAGGGTAAATTTCCATCGTCATCCCAAAGTTTATACTCGTTTGCACTTCTATCTCTATCGTTCTTCATCCAAAATTGCCGTTAAGAGAACGTAAAATGGCAAAGCTGCACTTAGTTTTAAATAGAAATGTATAGTAAGACTATAAATGTCTCATCGTTCATGCTAAAGATTTTGCATTTCTGAAAGAATTAGTATCGAGACTTGAATGAGGTCAAGATGTGGTAGACATGGAGTTATGCCTCGTATTTGATTTTTATGGGATTTTTTTTTATTGGGAATAATCCTTTCTCCATGAAACTCGAATCCAAGTCATTGACTTGGTAAAACTTCGATATTACCACTTGAGCTTGACCTTTAACCTCAAGTGGTAAGATCAGTCTCTATAATGAAAATATGTTCATCTAAGTGCAACAAATCTCACAGCACATTGAGTTTGTGCTTACCAGTAACCTTAATAATTTTCTATGGAAAAGTGAATTCGATTTCCATACTCTATTTAACATAAGAAAAGCATGGGGTCTTGGATTAGACAACCTTCAAATGACTAGTGATATTACTAGCTAGAGGCAATTCATGACTTGTCCAGGCTTATATCCTGTGCAGAATTATGTGAGTGCCAAGCTGAGGTTGAAGAGTTAATCATGCGAGTTCCAGGCTATCCAGGCTATTTAATCCATCAAATTCTGTTTTGTCACTCCCAAATACTTGCAAGACCCCTTCTCTTGCCTGCGTCTTCCAGGCTGAATTTGCACTCAATAAAACCAATTTCCAGACTAGTAACACAGTAGTGGTCTATACTGTTCTGCAACATAGAAAAGCTTGCATTGGCGTGGTGTGAACTATACTAGTTCCATTAATGGTGATGGTGCTTGACAATAGAACTAATCCCTTGCACAGCCAAGGCTGGGACTCGAGGTCAATCCCCAAGCTTTGCTTGTCTTATCAAAATTCATTAAGACTGGGTCGAGATCTTTCAATTAGCACTATTAAACAAGGTAAAGTTTGTCTTTTGAAGCTTGGCGCACTCTTGGTTTGATGTCACATTGACTTCATAATCAAGGGCTTCTTAGCAGTTCTATGCTTCCCATATTTAATTCTTGTTGGGCTTGCAGGATTTCTTGCCATAATCTCTCTGTCTTTAAGGTTTACAAAACACAACTTCATGCAAGATGATTGTATGAACTTTTGAAAGTAACAATAATACTTTGAATTAATATTGTGGCGCTAATTGAAATAATTATGGATCTGTTCAGCAACATTGTAGCAATTATAAAATGATTTATTTATGTTTTTTTAAGTAAAATGTGTGATTAAAAATTGGAGGGAGAAAATGTGTGTAGTTAAAAAGTGGTTTAAAAAATTGTATTGTTTATAAATTGTAATGATTGCAATAAAGAAAAGAAGCTAATATTCTTATTCCCGAAAATCACTTGAGACATAAATTAAGGCCATTGTCAGTGGTTGAATACATATGCAAGAACGATACAAGGAATCAAAATTATGATTCCTAATCTCTAAGGCTTTAGTTTGTGGAGAATTAACTGTGCGCCGTACTGAGGTTGAAGTGTTAAGACTGTGTATGGAGCGTGTGCATAGGATGGAGAAAGCTCGAAAGAATATTTCTGTAAGATCATAGTCAGTACCATCTTTGCTTCTAACATGGCGAAACTCTGTCCAATGCATATGCGAGGTCCCCAACCAAAGGGGAAGTACGAGAGCTGGCCATTTGTCGCCTTTGATGCTCCTTCACTGAACCTCTCCGGCTTGAACTCATTTGCATCATCACCCCATAATTTGCTGTCATGGTGCAGTACAAGTGATGGCATTATGAGTTGCACTCCGGCTGGTAGTAGGTGCTTTCCAATTGTGGTTTCCTTGGAAATCATACGAATGAGCAGGGCTACCGGCGGGTATAGTCTTAGAACCTCATGAAAAATCATTGTTACCTATAAACGACAATATCGCAAGAGGGATAAGGGAAAAAAATGATTAGAAGTTTCATAGACCCCTACTCGTTTTATCGATTTAGATAATATAATATACTGGTTTATCCGAAGTTCACCTAAAAAGTGCAATTTAAGAAGTAAAATAATGAAAACACTTACGATTTTAAGGTGATTTAACTCATCAAAATTGGGTTTTCCACTTTCAAAAAATTGCATGACCTCTTCCCTTGCGCGGATTTGCCAATCCAAGTGCTTACTCAATAAAATCATCGTCCATACAAGCAAGGATGACGTTGTCTCCTGCCCACCTAAGTAGAAAAGCTTGCACTCTTCAATAACCTCCTTTAAACTCATTCCAGATTTGCTCCCATATTGTTGAATTTCCTTGAAATTCGATTCTAACAATATGCCCAATAAGTCGTCGCAACTATCTTCCCCCGCCTCCATTGCCTTGATTCTTTTTCCCATTATGTTCATTATAGATGATTCCACTTCTTTTGCAATTTCCCTCATCCTTCTATTTGTTTTTGTAGGAAAAAATCTACGCAGAAAATTCAAATAAGTTGTCAAAAACATCTTCCGGCGTAATTTACCATTATTTACAAAGAGAAGAAAGAAAACACAGTAATGGAACCTCCATCCAGGGACATCAATTGAATTTCTTCCGTTCATGAGAAGCTCAGCCTGTTCTGTTTGAAGTTCAAATATCTTTCTTCCTTCCTCGTAGTTACTGCCAAATGCCGTACGTGAAATTGCATCGCCTGTCATAGTTTGAAGATAAGGCCACACATCTACTTCACTTGATCCTTCACGAGATACAATCTTTTCCCATTTGCTTAACATGTCACCACAACTCAAGTATAACGCGGGAAGCATATGCTATGGGAAACGACATAGATTTGAATATCCCATTAGAATCGTTTCAAATTATTGTTACTCACACCCACATGTTCATGTTCATGTTTATTTCTTGAGAAAAGGACTCAATATTGAAGCAGCGAAAACCAGTTTCTCTAGGTAGAAGTTTTTTGTACTAGGTATGCACTTGTCTGTTTTTCATATGTATGAAGCAATTAAAAGCGTTTTAAGGATGAGGGAAAGTACCTTCAACTTTTCCGTGTGAAAAGCAGGATTAATGAGTCTTCTGTGCTTGGCCCATTTATCCGTTTCATAGGAAAGTAATCCTTGTACTAGCAATTTGGCCATTGGGTGAGGCGGCTTCTGAAAAACATAACTTTTCGACAAAACTTCTCTTATGATTTCAGGGTCCATGATAAGAACTTGAGGGCTTGTGCCGAACCATAAAAATGGATTCTGGCCTGCAAATTATGGACGAGAGTACAATACAGATACAGTAAATACACTGATGCACAAAGTCAAATTGTTGATCAAGATATTGAAAAGAAGTAAAATCATTGAGATCTCAGTTTCATTTTGATGAACAATGACATGATACATGTAAGAAACTGATGTTATATTCAAGATCTAATATATCCCATAAATGGCCAAATGCAATTTTTAACTACACATATTTTCTGATCTCTTCAATTTTTAACCAATACTTTTTACCTCAAAATCATAAATAAATCATTTATAAACCAAATAGTGTTACCAAACAAAGGCAATGTAGGTTGCAGTGGATCCTGATTCATAGATATACGAAATTTTGATTCATTTTATGTACTGAAAATGAATCAATGGGTCCACTTCCATAAACTGTTGATGATCTGATGAATAACATTATTCTTTTAGTAAGGGTAAATTAGAAATACACAAAAATTATAATCAACTGAAAGAAAAATTCTCAACTCCACCAATGAATGAATTCAGAGTTTTTGTTCTCTAACATACCATAGTTCTTGAGAGTTTTGTGGTAGAAGGACATAACTCTAGGCACAATATCATTGGAAAATTTGATGGGCTTCAACTTGGCTTCTTTTGTCATCATCTCTAACTCTTTGAGGTCTCCAAACAATAATCTGTACGAGTTTCCATTGAAACCTTGCTGTTTGAGGCATTTCTCTAACTTCTTTGGCTTAAGCCACACCCAATTCAAGATTTTCCATAAATACACTAAGAGAACTACTGCACAAAGTACTGCAACTGAGTTCTGCAATATCTCCATTTCTCCTCTTATTTAGTTCTTCTCCTTCAATCTTATTAGCTAGTGTTTGTATATATTTATATATATATATATATAGAGCCTGTTTTGTGTATGGAAAAATTTTCGTTTTTGGGGGTTTTTTTTTTTTGTTTTTTTGATAGATGTGTGGTTTAGATTGATTTGAAAAGTCAACAATTGTAGGCTTGACTAAGGATGAATGGTTAGGATTGAGTTTAAAAAGTTACTGTAAAAATTTTACTTGGACCAAACAAGCTCATATTGTGCTTTGCAATTTTTATCACCTTGGCCACTAAACTTTGTTTTGTTACAGACTCGTCATGTAACTTTATAATTTGTGCCAGTCAAGCCACCCAATTAATCAACTATCTATTTATTAGTAGCAAATTCGACGTGAAGAAACTATTTGACGACTTGAACACTAGGCAGCTGTCGGAAGAGGATTTCTAACATTGGAATTCTTGATTGGTTTTATTTGTGTAGTAATTTTACATAGACACAAGACTTACATATGAATGTACTAGCTCAACACGTCGTCAGATCGTTCATCCTGGCCGAGAATGTGATGTTAAATAATAGACGACTAATTAAACATATGTCCTAAGTAAAATATTTTATAAATGACGGAATGAAATTAAGGAATTCAAGCGAAAACATTAAAAGAAATATAAAAATGGAATCCACCAGGTATGAGGAACTAAACGAACTCAGATGGCTAAAATCATCCCTACATCACAGCGCAGCAATGAGTCTTGTTCATCTCGTCATTTTCTTTCCGAAAAGTATTATGGGCTCAAATCTGAGCTTGAGCATCAAACTTGTATTTTACAGTTTTGCCATTTTAGATCCAATTGCTCCTCAATCAATTCAACCATTTTTTTTCTGCATCAGAGTCTATTTCATTGGTCAAATATTTGTTCATAGATTTCAACAATGTGGGGTAGTCATGAATCATAATGAGCACAATGTGTCCATTGTCAATAATGTAGAAAGTGATAACGAGTCTATTTCATTGGTCAAATATTTGTTCTTAGATTTCAACAATGTGGGGGTAGTCATGAATCATAATGAGCACAATGTGTCCATTGTCGATAATGTAGAAAGTGATAACAAATTTTAAAGTAAACTATTCTTATTTTCCAAAAAAAAAAAAAAAAGCCTATGGTTTTGTTCCTATCATCTCATGATCTAATGCACTATACTTCACTCTATTTTGAGCATAGTTGTACTCGAGTTACTCGATTGTTGATCTACAATTACAAATTTTGTCACTCATTTCCAATTTGATCACATAACGAAAAGCATCTACAAAAATAGTTTTTTGAAATTATGTAGGAAGTAATAACATATTATTACACCATCATTCATGATAAAACCTTAAACCAACTATATAAATCAAATACGATAATTTATTAGGTTGAAAACTTCATAATTTTATTAGGATGATTATATTCTATGTAGTTATTTATTTAGTATTATCAATTCTGTACTAGTGAAAATCACCTTAAATTATAATTTTCATTTATTATGTACAAAATTCTACAAAAATTTCAGTAGAATCTCCTCTATAAATTGGACTTAGCCAACCTGTAGGAGGAATCAAAATGCCACAATAAAACCAAAATGTTCAACCTCGACATATTCAAAATTCAAATACAACTATAGTCAAATTTCAACGTCAACAACTACTCCAAAATTAATCCAAAATCCATTCTCAATTCCTAAAAAGTCAAGTTAAGATTTCATAACTTAACATCTCATAATTTTCAGGGAACTCCAATCAATTCAAATATTACAATATATCCATCTACTAACTCAAAATCAACAATATAAAATTAACACCCAAACTAAACTAATAAAAAAGTCATTAAAACCAATTAGCATATAAAATCATAAATTCAATAACAAACTAACAAATCAAATCAATTAATTATTTGAAATACTAATATTGTGTGTGTGTGTGTGTGTGTGTGTGTGTGTGTGTGTATATATATATATATATATATTTGTTAATTAATATATATGTGTTTGTTTGTGTGTGCGTGTGTATGTGTATGTGTATGTGTGTATGCGTGCGCGCGCACACACACACACAAAAACACATTAACAAATACACACACACATTAACAATTACATACACACACACACACACATAAAGTAAGAGGAGGTGGGTTCTTACAAGGTGGGAGGCGGTGGATGGGCGGAGTGGTGGAGGGGTTTTGTGTATTTTTGTGAGAGAAAGAGATGAAGAGAGAGAGAGGAGGAATGTAGTGGTGGTGGTGGTGGTGGAGGTGGGCATGCCGGCAGCCGGAATGGTGGTGGTGGTGGCAGCAGGTCGCGGTGTGAGTCGAGAGAGATAGAGGCGTATTTTTTGAATATATTTACAAAAATGTCACCGTCATTTTATACACGTCGGTCTAAAAATCGGCGTGTATTCCCCTTTTTTATATTAATCCTGTACTAGTGTATCCAGCCCAAGGTATAATCTTAGAATTGATTCATAGAATTGATCATGAATGCAAAAATAATCATTCACTCTTCTCTAAATTGGTTATGGTCATTGATACGATTTAATAACCTATCTCTCCTTACTATCTCGATAATTAAGAGATGCTCGTTTATTATTTCACTAATCGATAAACAATCCTAGATACGATCTTAATATTTAATTTATCAACAGCATTAACCTCTAGAGAGACGACTAATTCTAACCAACAAATTCACGCCTGTGATTCATTTAAGTTAGGTTATATATCTTCATAACATGAGTCGAAAATATATCTATAATCAACTATGTTATTGCCACTTGTATTAGAAATTCTAAACAATTGTGGATTTAGATTCCTAATTGGCTAAGTATCCTTTTGACAATCAAGACACGTGCACTTTTAATCAAATCAACTTCAATACAAACAAAAGATGTATAAATAGAAAAGAGACAATAGAATAATGAAATTAGTTAGATCTCACAATTCTTGAAGAATCAAAACTTCGATTATCCTTGAAATGAAATAATAAAATTTAGCTAGCCATAAACATTTTTAAAATCAAAAACTAAATAAAACAACGATAAAAGTCAAACTCTAAAAATGTGTTTGCCCTCTTCCAAAATCCAAAAAGTGCTGCCGTCTACTTCTCCAAATTTCTTCATGTTGATGCCGAGAGTTGCCTTTTTTCTAACCTATTGTTGGCGAGAGTTACCTTTTGTTCGGTCCAAGACAAAAGTCGAAATGTGGTCCAAATCCAAATGACGTCCAGCCAATTTTCTTTCTTTTAAAATGGTTATTGCTTGGGCTCTAATAAAAATTAACAAGTAGAAATTACACTCACCTCTACTTTTAAAGACTCAAATTCATAATGAGATCAAACATATATTACTTCAAAATTCAGGTAGTAATTAAAAATAATTAATTAATAAATTAGAATAATAAAAATAAATCAATTATTTAACTCTATTTCAATTTTCAATTCCCCCCCACTCTACAGTCTACACGTCTAAACCCTAATTATGCATTCTCTAATCTCTGCACTCAATACTCTCATTCATAGAAATAGGCGACACCTCCTCCACCCATGCCCACACTACTTTCCGCGGGACTCCGCCACTAATTCAACTTCTCTGGCAAGACCCCCGTTGACAGAGCAAAATTTCAATGTAAACTGGACTCTGATTTTTACCTCGAGGTAGCAGCGACGTCCCTTCCCCCCACGGCCACACACAGCGCCCGTGGAACTCCACCACTTATCAAACGTCCTTAAGCGCCACTGCACATCTAATCATTGAAGCAACGGCCTTGCCACTTCGATCTAGTGGTGTTCCCCTGCAATCGAGTGAGATTCTGGCAACAGCGGTCCACTTCTTTGGTCGAGGTAGCGACATCGCTGCAAGATCTAGTAGGGGTGCCACTCTGCGGTTTGCCCTTTTTTATTCTAAAATTTTGATTGGTGGTGGTTCAGTCGACGTAAAGTGGCGGTGGTGATGAGGGAGGGATTTGAATTTTGATTTTGGAGTTTTTGACATGGTGTGCAGTTTACTGGTGGTAGTGGTGGAGGCCATGGTGGCGGTGATAGTAGTGGTAGGGTGTTGGTGTTGAGATGCTAGAGACTGTAGGGGTCGCTGCAGGTGTTAGATTATGCGAGATGCTGTGACCTTGACAGATTTGAGGGGTGGGGCTATGTTGTAGATCGTGAGTGCGGTTCATGGTGGTGGTTTGTTGGTGGTTAATTTGAGGTGATGGCGATGGGATGATTGCTACAGTGGGACAATTATGACCTCATCAGCATTCTTGTTTTTTTGTCTATTGTTGGGGAAGTTGTGCTGGCGACGGCGTTGAGAAGGTGGTGGTGGTGGTGGTGGTGGTAGTAGGGCGGCGGCTATGACTTTGATGTAAAAGTAAAATTGTTACCTATAAATTTTTTACTTGCGACCTTAAAAATGGTGCTGTGATGCTGCCGGCAGTGGTGATTGTATGATGTTTTTGACCTAATAATTTGATAAATGTGACTTAAAAAAAGTTTGACCTAATAATCGATAAGTTGTGACCTAAATATCAAATAATTGTAACCTTAAATTTGATAATTGGCACTTAAAATATTTGTGGCCTAAAAATAAGTTAGTGACCTTGAAAATTTGATTCGTGACTCGAAATAAATTTGTAACCTAAAATTATACAATGTTGTGACTTTAATATATCTATCTATTAAAATATTTTAATTCTTAATTAAATTAAATAATTTTAATTACAACCTGATTTTTGAAATTATAGAAGTTTGACCTCTTTTTTTAAAATTTGTATTTTAAAACATTTCATTTATGTATTTTTCCCAATCAACAATAGCTGGCCTAAGAAGGAATAATGAAGAAGACCATGTATGGAAAAATTATGTGGAGACAAGGATTTGTTTAGTTTCCTTGGGTCAAGTTCTAATTGATGAGATTCGAGATGCGCAGAATTAACGCCAGAAAGTTCTAAACCCTGGTTGTGGATGGACGGTGGAATCTTGACCCAATATTCACGACACGAAGATCGACGATGCGGAATAAAGAACCAATACTTTCGAAACGCCACAAGGATCTGTCCAACTTCCTTGATAAGTTCCTAATTTGAACGCCACAAATACTCTTACAAATATTTGATAAGTTCGGGATGAATGCCACAAGAAATAATTCTTTATAAGTTCGAAGAAATATAGGAATCCACCTATATATTTTATTGAATCCTCAATAAACTGTATAATCAAATCCCAAAACCGTCCATTACATTGAATGGAAAAGCATATAAATAAGTAAAGACGACTTAACAACTATGGTAGCCGCTAATTGGCTCAAAATAGAGTTTTGATTGTACTAAAATAACTATAAGGAAATAAGGAAATAAAATTCTACAAAATCTTATCCCGCTAAGCAGTTACGACCTTGAAGATGGAAATTACGGTCGTGAGTGTAATTCTGTCCCAAGATTACGGTCGTGACATAAGGCTTACGGCCATAAGTCCGAAAGTCTTGAAATCCTATACTTTCACCCGAGAGGAGATTACGGCCGTGACATATGGCCCATAGGGCCGTAAATATGTTACTGACCCTGAAACTTTGATCTTCCAACTCGGCTTGATCTGTTTGTCTTCTCGGCTTGACTCCAACATGTAATTTGTTCATTTTCCTATGTAGAGTTTTTTGCGTTGACCGTGACTTGATCTCTTCTTTGAGCTCCTATCCCGAATCACATCATCCTGCTCTTAGGGCTTTGCTGTAAAATTGCACCACCTAGATCGAATTAAAAATTATTGATTCCCTGCCACAGGATCAACCAACAATATTTGGCAACTGGGGTTACATGAATGGCTTGAATTAGAAACACCTTTGGGTGCAGGTGGGGTGACCAATTTTCCCAAATGCAATTAACCTGCAAAAAAGATTTAAATAAAATAGAGTGGGGAATGTTGGTTTCATATGGTACAAGATACGGATCCTTGTACTCACGGCTCATTATCTCCAATTCATTTTCCCCGACTATGAGGCCCTTAACTTCACCTTCTCCATTCTTTTCAACTTTTCGTTCAACCACCTCTTTCTCTTGTTCTTCACACCCAACCACCTCTTCTAACTCCACATTTTTATCAACAATTTTATGCACTACCTCATCACTACCCAAATGTGGATCTTCCACTTTAAAGCTCAAATTTTGAACACCCACCTCAAAATTCGGAGTTTCTTCAACCACTTCTAACTTCAATTCTAACTCCCTCCTCCTTCTCAACATTCTCAACCTGAGGCTCCAATATAAGATATTTTGCACTCTTCTTTAGCCATTTAACCACATCCTCTCTTCTCTCCTCTTTATTTTGTAACCTAGCCAACCTTTTCCTTTCTACCTCCCGTTCACACCTCATTCTTTCCTCATAGATTTCTTTTTGGATCTTCAAAATTGCCTTTAGATCAATCTCTTCTCCCCTCTTAACCCCAATTCCATCCCTAGGTTTATGAACATGCATCTTATCCTTCCTAGCTCTAGAATCCAATTGAGATTGCTCCCTTTGCAATTTAGCCTTTTTTCATCTAGTTATCCAATCTCGTCTTAACATCATCCAAAAACCTCCACACACAATCTATATCTTTATCCCTCCTAGATGAATATCTTTATTGAAACCTGGACATTTCGAAATAGAAGGAAAAGTGGAATGGAATGAAATATTTTTGACTCAAGAATGAAATTTGGAATTATATACGAATTTTCGATTTTTTTAATAAATCCAAAATTCAACTACAAGTGTGATGAAACAAACGGAACTGAATTCGTATAAGAATTGGAAAAAAAAAACACTTTTTGAAATTTTGTGGGATTTTTATATGGATCAAAAATTGGAAAATATTTTATTGGCATGAAGAACACGAAGAATATGAAAACTTGAAAACAAGACTCAACTATGGATGATTTTGTGTAGACTTTATGATAAAAACACAAAATTAAACTAGGATAGAATAAACATGAATTCAAACTCCAGCTCTTATACCAAATGATGAGATTCGAGATGTGCGGAATTAACGCTAGAAAGTCCCGAACCCAAGTTGTGGATGGACAATGGAATCTTAACCCAATATTCACGACTCGAAAATCGACGATGCGGAATAAAGAACCAAGACTTTCAAAATGCCACAAGGATCTGTCCAACTTCCTTGATAAATTCCTGATTTGAATGCTGCAAATACTCTTGCGAATATTTGATAAATTCGGAATGAACGCCACAAGAAATAATTCTTGATAAGTTCAAAAAAATATAGGAATCCACCTATATATTTTTGTGAATCCTCAATAAACTGTTTAATAAAATCCCAAAACGTCCATTACAATGAATGGAAAAGCATATAAATAAGTAAAGACGACCTAACAACTATGGTAGCTGCTAATGGGCTCAAAATAGAATTCTGTTGTACTAAAATAACTAAAACAAAAAAGGGAAATAAATTTTACAAAATCTTGTCCCACTGAGCAGTTACGGTCGTGAAGATGGAAATTACGGCCGTAAGTGTAATTTTGTCCCAAGGTTAAGACCGCGACATGATGTTACGGCCGTAAGTCCGAAAGACTTGAAATCCTGCACTGCACTTTCACCCGAAAGGAGGTTATGGCAGTGACATATGGCCCTTACGTCCTTAAATATGTTACTGACCCTGAAACTTTGATCTTCCAACTCGGCTTGATCCGTTCGTCTTCTCGGCTTGACTACAACATGCAATTTGTTCATTTTCCTATGTAGAATGCTGTTGTGTCGCCCGTGACTTGATCTCTTCTTTGAGCTTCTATCCCGAATCACATCACTAATATTTTCCTAAAATAAATAAAAGAGGAATATTCCAATCACATATATAATTTCTCTTAATGTTTCCCCCCATTGAGGAGACAAATATGGACCCAATGACTAGCTTTTCTTTTTCAAAAATCCGCCCATGTAACTCATGTCTTCCTGAAACAATAAGGCGTGCCCATACTGTATGGAAAATCCTTCTTTGATTGTGCACATTTTGATATTTCAACTTCTTGTTTTCAATTTGTGACATTGAGTCCAATTTGATCCAAATCCTCACCTAATCCACAAAACATGAAATATAATTAATATCCATAATTTAAGTATTTAAAATCATTAGATTAAGAGAAAATATCATGAATTAAGCAACGATTATGCTATCAGTATTTTTTAGTATTTTTAAAATGACGTAAATTTCAATTCCGATAGAAAAAGTTGGGTATTTGTGCAAAACCCCCCCAAGAAGATAAGCTTTGCCTTGCTACCAATTTTGTCATGAGATATAGGTTGTACAATTAATTTTCATAAGCACATAACGACAAAACTTGAATTTAAGACCTTTATATATGTCACCTAATCAATTAAAATATTTAACTTTCATGTTCAAGGGACGTCCGATCATACAATAACTATATATTTTCCTTTCTATACAAATTTAAATAAAAGATTAGTAAGTAACCCAGCTATATGTAAGGAACCATATACTTAAAAATCGAAATTCTAATGCCTATGGTTTGTGGATAATTAACTGCACGTCATGCGGAGGTTGAAGTGTTATGACTGTGTAAGGAGCATGCGCATAAAATGGAGAAAGATCAAAAGAATAATTTTGTAAAATCATAGCCAGTGCCATCTTCGCTTCTAACATTGCGAAACTCTGGCCAATGCATATATGAGGTTGTTCGAATTTTCGCGTCCCAATTTTGTGATAATCGCGGATAACATAAAGAAATCAATCAAGAAAACGCAACAAGAACAAAGAATACCAAATTTTGGTGACCCAGTTCGGTACCAATTGCACCTACATCTGGAGGCTCCGGACCGAGCCCGTTCCACTAGCCAAACCATTCGATGAGAGTTTCGATATTACAAGATTCCCGCATACAAATCGTGCGCCAATTCCTTCTCAAGGAATTACCAAATCACACCACAATTCTCTACAATATCACCACACCAAACACTACACAATAGCACTTCCAATTAGCTTATACAATGACTCAATTATACTATAACGTATTTTACTACATGGTGCAAGAAGAGGAGAGGGAGAGGGCTAATCCATTCTATTATACCAAATGAACCGAAGCAAAGAATATATTAATTGTCAACTTAATCCCAACCATAGGATCTTGATCAATGGTCCACAATAGAAGCATAATAACAATAATTGCACCTTTAAGTCCTCGAACTTTAAGTTGGTTGCTAATTAGGCCCTCCAAGTATGAAAGCTTCCAATTTTGGGATCACATATCAATAATCTTCACCTTGATCTCTAAATTTCCATCTCTTACTCTCATGGTTGGTAAAGGCCAAGTGGGTGGGCTCGATCATCACCATCATAGCCCGATACCTAAAAATGAAAGTAAATGAAATTAGTCACAACTCAACATAAAATCCAATAAAACTGGACTTCACCTATTTTTACTAATGTTCAAGAGTACAATAATCAAACGACAAACTTCAAACTTGCGCACCCACCGTTCCTTCTGAAGGAACTAGACCCTTCTCAACAACGACTAACATTGCACCAAACACTATACAGCAGTACTACCATTCTAGCCTACACTATGGCCCAGATTATACTAAGTGATTATACATGGCTGCAAGAATCGCTACAACAGAGAGGGAAATATGACCAAAAAAATGTGCGCATTGTGTCTAAAATGAACTCTTGAATTTTACCATATCATGACTCTAGTACCATATCTGAGGAAATGTGATAAAAAAAAAATATTTATTCAGGCTTTACAACACCATGTGACACCTCAAGTAAAATGCAACGTATAATCTCTATGTACAGTGCAACCGTGAAAAACTGAATTTTTCCATAAAATGTATATCATGCTAACAGCTAAAGTATATAATCATATCGCCAATAAAACCATAATGTTTAAAGAAGACCATTAAATATCAAAGATTATTTAATGAATTATATGATGTCAATATACTTAGACTCAATCATGGATAATAGAACTATGTGCAAAAATATGTGATTTGCAAATCACATAACCATCACACAAGGTGAAACACATAGGAGAAAAGTCACCATCCAATTATCAATATCCCCACCATAACATACATATATAAATCCTCACACTATCACATTATGTATAGCACATACACATAAGACTCATCACAATATCCCCTTAGATCCAACGTACACATTTCAATACTTTACATTTACAATTGTCAACAATGAATTAATCAAGAGAAATATCATCAATTAATAATAACACGAACAAACAAATCAAATCACATATACTACAATCAGGTAACATTTAAGTCATACTAGAACCTTTCAAGATAAAACACATATGCAGAGGTTTTTATTGTCATCAAAAACCAAGAGGTTAAAACATAAAATTTTTATAAAAAATGTAATTCCACATCAGGTTGTTTAAGTTGTCGCGACCAACTAAACCATCAAAAAAAGTTTTCATATAACCTTCACCTCAATCTATGTGTGTACCCCTTTACCTAGTCTAGTAATCTAACAAAGGTCATTTCTAGTGGTATCTCCTTTTGATTCAAAACAAGAGAACACATCTCTATATATTGCTCCATCCACTCTATCGATTGTTCATTCTCACAAAGTCTCATCGCTCTATCAATTGTTCATCCTCATAGAGTTTCATCACTGTATCACACTAGCCAACAGCTAGTCAACCCAAGAAGGTTATAACGGGTGTATCCATATCATTCTATCACCACTCTCTTTTAATCTTCAAAACACTGAATATCGGAGTCGTCACCTTACACTAAGTACCCTAGGCCTAGGGATAGTACTATCACTATAGTTAACTCCACCTGCAACTGATAACTAGCACTACCTTGGTGTTTTTCTCTCAATTGCACTAAAAAATCCATGTTCTGAACATGACACATCAGCCTCATTAACCGTGATCACACAACACATTAACCGTGACCACACTACTCCATGATCTAACCACTCTTTTGGCTTCTACACAATAACCTATAATTATCAATCCTCCGGAGCA
The DNA here is from genome assembly GCA_963555705.1 of Ligustrum vulgare. Classification (NCBI taxonomy): domain Eukaryota; kingdom Viridiplantae; phylum Streptophyta; class Magnoliopsida; order Lamiales; family Oleaceae; genus Ligustrum; species Ligustrum vulgare. Next base: position 2,596,209 of record OY743190.1, read on the forward strand.
CATCCTAGAAACACATATCTAGCAATAAGTTCGATATTTCCACTCATTTCCAAATGGTGAAAATATAAGCACAGCCAAATGTCTACAGTATAAAATGATCAACACATTTATCATGCAATCTATCATGAGTAGTATCAAAACCTGAAGAAAAAGAAACACGGCGTTGCTTACCAAGCACACGACGATCACATAAAAGCAAATCCGACATGTAGTCATTTCCAGGCACGCCTTTATGAAACTTACCACACACACAATGACCACATAAATGCATATAAGACATACAATCTACATATAACTCGTATTTATCACATAAGGTACATAAGACCAATGGTCTCCTAAAACAGCACCTATATCACCAAGAAACTTCTTATCATTCATCCGTGCACCCATAGTGTGCAACTCATACATGTCATTTGTGTTGGTAAATGAAACAGAGGAATCAACACCTCTAATCACATAAACAGTGATAACAGATACACCATTCCTTATAACTCCCTTACAAGTTACAAGAACACCCTTAATAATTTTCAAAAGCTCATGCTCAATTTTACCAGTCAGCCACATCTCTTCTTATTGACCCATATATCAAATTCATATTCATCTCATGAATATATCTAACTCCACTAAAAAATGAGCACACAGCCCCAAATTAGAACAAGATACCACATACTCCTCATCTCTCTCTCTATCTATCTAATCATGCTTCTTTTTATAACAATCTTATAAAGTGACCAAAACAACAACAAATAAGTCAAGAACTCTCTCCCAAATCTCACTACTATTTCAAGTCAAGATTAATACCATTGGATACCCAAACTTGGAGAGAGACATTTATTTCATGTTTGATTAAGCATTAGACCCATTCCTATGGCTTAGTAACTTATTTAAATTGTAATGACCAATTTATTTTTTTTAAAAAGTTGGAAAGTCAAAGATCTCAAGCCATGTAAAAAAAAAAAAAAAGGAAAAGACAAGATTTTTCAAAGTTAGGCGGTGGTCTCTCACTTTAATCCAATTCCTTTTATTTAATCACAATCCATTTCATTACACACACACACATTCCAACATACTGTAACGACCAGTTTCCCACTTAATGGGTTGTCCCGACCGTTAGATGACAACGTACTGTCCCCACTGTACCAACATGGATCTTTTCAGCATGCTTTGTCCTCACTTGTATGCTCCCCGAGAAAACTTCACAGGATGTCACGCATCATAGAATTGCTCCAAACCAAGCACGCTTAACTATGGAGTTTCTAACGATTGACTTTCGAAAATGAAGGTGCACCTTGTTGGTATGAGTAGTACCTATCATATCTTTTAAGCTTTCTTGGCCTGAGTGTTACAGCGACCGAGGAATTTTCAAATTTGAAAGTCAGTTTTATCAAACTTGTCGCTACGACTCTCCAACCTTAATGATTATTATTTTCAAAACTAGCACTCTCGTCTAGTCATATTGTTATTTTAAGCTTTTAAGAAAGAAATTTAAATTCGTTAAAACCTTGAAGTCCAAATTTCGATTTTAAATTTGTTCCAGTTTCATTATTCATTTTTAAAGTCCAATGGGGGTAGACATGGTAGTGATGAAGCTACCTGAGAAAAAAAAAGAAAGAAAAAAAAATTCTGGTCAAGTGTCTAGTTATTTAAGATCAAGAAAGTTTAAAAATTTTGAGGACGAGATTATTTTAAAGGGGTAGGATTGTAGGGACCTAGATTTTTCATGACTTATTTAAATAAATATTTTATTTTAAAATCGTGTCGCAACGATTTTGTCCATTTATTTATTTATTTATTTAAAACACGTGAGCGTATAGCCAATGAAGTGAAGTTAAATTTAATCTTAGTCCAATTCCAAATTTTATCTAATGATATACCAAGTCCATTTTATTTTATTTTATTTTAAAGTCCAATTTTCAATAAGTAAATTCAAATTTATTTTTAGATCCAAACTATGTTAACTCAATCCAACTTCTTAAGCCCAAGTGGTATTATCCATCATTCAAGCCAATTGATAAGTGTTATATTAACGTTTATTTTATACATTTATATCCTTGAATATACCATAATGTGATTCTATCTAAGTATTATTAATGCATTTTATGTTTCATGTTGTATAGGATCCTAAAAGAGGAGAAAAGAAGAAAAAAAGACCAAATTGCACTAAAAACTGAAGTTTTGGGACTTAGGTGCAAATATCTTTACGGCCGCAAGCAAATATCATCACAGCCGTAAGTGCATGATTGAAACAGACAAAATTAAGCAGAAAAGATGTTACGGCCGTAAGAAACATCTTTACGGCCGTAACCCTCAAAAGATAAAAATACGCAGAAACCCAATTACGGCCGTAAAAGAAATGTTACGGCCGTAACTCCAATTTAAAGAAATATGCAGTAACTCAATTACGGCCGTAAAAGAATAGTTACGGCCGTAACTATTCTAGTAAAAAATTTCCATATTTCAATTCTTTCCATAATTTTGGATTTCTTGGTCCCAAAGCTAGGGCACGAAATTGAGGTTATAAAAAGGGGTTCTCATGACAGAAAAAAGTGTGAAATAATTATTGAAAGAGGGAGCGACTTGCTTGGAGATTGGAAGAAAAATTAAGCGACTCGGGAAGGCGAATCAAGAAAAGAAACTTCCAGAATTTTTCATGGCTTTGAGTGGCTAAGCTCCATACCTAGTTCGAAGGGGAAGTTGTATTTCATATCAATTTTTTATTGCTTTTCCAAACTAGTAACGTAGTTCTAAATTCTTTACTTTGATTTGTTGGATTCTTATGCGTTTTTTATTCCATCAATGCAATTCTTTATTTGATTAAGGCCTTATCATTTAATTTATTGTATTGAGATTTGCTATTTTGAATGATTGGATCCGTAATTGTCTTGTTGTTCAAATCATAGTAGCAAGTGGAAATTTAATAATTTTCATTGAGAATTCCAACTTAGGTTAATTGTCACGAGCATGTGTGATTGATAACCTAATTCACCCTAATTCTTCTCGACCATTATATAGTTGTTGTCTTAAATCTAAAAAGCTTGTTTTAGGTTATTCAATGGCTAATGTTTGATTAGAGAGCTTATTCTAATTAAATGCAATTAAGGGAGAATCGGAATAGTTAGAGCTTATTAACTATTTACGGGTGATAAATCAAAGAAGAAATTGAACTCGCGTTACTTGAAAAGTGATAACATTGTGATAGAATACAACTGAACCTGAGAACTAGAACTCGTCAACATTTGATATTTATTTCAATCATTTTAATTGCCTTATTTTATTAGTTAAAATCATTTACAAACAATTCAAAACAAAAACCCCCTTTTACGATTTTAATTGACATGACACTAAGTTAGTTCCATTCCTTGTGGGATCGACCCTTACTTCCACTGCTATATTCTTAGTAATAGTGAACAAGGAATTTATTTATTATTTTGGTGCATTGCGACACGCATCACCAATCAATAAATTTCTTGGCCCAACCAATTCAGTGACTCCTTCTTTCCCAAGTATTTCCTTACACAACCGATACTCAGTTCCATAATTCTCACAATTTTCACTAATCAAAAATTTACCCTAACCTACTAAAGATAAATCATCAACCAATGTATATTTCCCCACTCCCTGTCGTTCATGAACCACACTCGAACAAGGCATATTCTCTGGGTAAGTACTCGACACCCACATTGCATCTCAAATCAAAGCCAATTTCCAAACTCCACAAGCTGCACAATCCGAACTTCACGACCACCACGCATACTCACACGATCAGCATCTACATTTCACTCCCAAAAGCCCCGACCTTCACTACCATAACCCATTCATGAACCAAAAGTTATCTTTCAATTCCAACAATGAATTGAAGGAAACTAGAAATTTCAAAACAGTACCCCATACACCAACAAGCCTCGAGCCACAACTACAATTTGCGAATTTCCAACTTCACACGCACAAATTCAGATTCAAACATTCAAAACCAATCACAACCAACATCACCGAGCCACTGCCCATCCGAAACCACCATAGTCGAACCAAAATCAGACCACCAGCAGCTCAAGCATCAACACCGCCAGCCTCAACCACCATGAGCTGAACCCAATTTCATAGCCACCCACATCGGTAGCCACCAAGCTTCACCAAAATCGCAACCACCCGCCACCTCCACATACAACCTCTGCCCCAATTTGAAAATCAACCAAAACAAACTAAAAACCCAGAATCAAAATAACCCATAGATTTACCTCGGCCCTTCTTCTTTTCGACCGGAGTTATAGCTGGAAGTTGCAGCCCCCAAAATTTCGAACCTCAAAGCTTCGATTTTTGGCACCAATTTCACCACCCTATCCATCGTCGTCGCTGCCAAGTGATGGTGGCACTACCATCGGCATCACGCCGGTCCAAGAGCACCGGCAGCCTTGATCGGTGATGGGCGGATCGCCATCTCTTCCACTCTTCTTTGTTCCGGTTGTGTGAGAAGTAGGGGTGGGCGTCGGTCGGGTTGGGTCGGTTTTTTGTCCAACCCGAACCCAACCCACCACGGTCGGGTTGATAAAAAATCAACCCAACCCAACCCAATTACGAATTCAAACCCAACCCAACCCAACCCAACCCACCAAATTTCGGTCGGGTTGGGTCGGGTTGGTCGGTTTGGGCTTTGGCCCAATTAGTAAAATTTTTGAAAAAAAAAAAAAAAACACTCAAGAATCTATCTTTAATTCAAAATCAATTATGTACACTACAATAAATTGAACACTTGCTAATAAAATTAAAATATGTTCAATCAATATTTAAATAAGTCAAGTTTCATTACTTAAAAAAAAAAACGTCTTTTTTTTTGTTGGGTTGGGTTGGGTCGGGTTGTTCACCCAACCCGCAACCCGACCCAACCCGAAAATTTTTTAAAAAAAAAAACCCAACCCAACCCAATTTTCATGAAAAACCGACCCAACCCGATCGGGTTGGGTCGGTTTGGGCGGGTTGATCGGGTTGGGTCGGTTTTTGCCCAGCCCTAGTGAGAAGGAGATAGGGGATTTGATTTCTTTATTTTAAATTTTAATTTCATCAAAATTATCCCTTGAGCCCTCACATTTTCAAAAGCTTTCAATTCGATCCCTATTGGTTTAAAATGTTTTATTTCAGCCCCTTTCATTCTAAATTTTTTTGCGTGATTGAATACCAAGTTTCAAAACAGTTTATTTTGACCCAGGATTTCTTCTGAAATTCCAATTTGGCCAAAAAAAATTCTGAGTTTCTCGAACCTGTCCTTGATTCTTTTAATTGCACTATTTAGTCCCTAAAACTTCTCAAAACCTTATTTATATAAATTTATCATTCTAGAATTTATTATTCCAAAGTTAAATTTTAATTATATATTTATTTTTATAGGACTAGACAAGGTGCAAAAACACTAGGAAGTTTTATCCTGTTTTGCTCAATACTCAAGAAATAAGGTAGACTCTTTTTTACAAACTTATTGGTAGACTCTTACTTACAAATTTACGTTTTCAAAAGTGCGCATAAATGATTATTTGGATTATAATTTTAGCATGTATGATTGTGTTCATGAGAGTTACTTGCTTTCTAAGCATGACACTATGTTACGAGAATTTACTTTCTTAAATGCATGAGACTTGAACTTGTATTTATTTACGTGTTCATGAGAATACTGGTGATCGTTGGACACCTGAGACTTGAATATCATGATTATATATTTTAATTTATAATATTAAATGATTATTGTGCGCGAATCTACAGAGTATTTCTTTGAAATACTCACGTTTTCCAAAATCAATTTTGCAAATGATGGAGTTGGCGGTGAGACGTACGATGGGGCCTATTAATAAGTCTTTAAAATGTTCCAATTTAGGTAACAACTTTATTTGTTTTTGTCAAGTTATTTTCCATACTCAAACTGTTGAAATTACAAATTTATTTTATTATGTTCAAGTTTAATTCATGTTCGAACCTTTTTGCTGTTTGAGTCAAGTTTATAAAATTATGTGAATTGAGTTTTCAGTTATTAAATTTATTTTCCGCTCAATTATGATTTTCAAAGTTAATTTGAGATGATGAAGTGACGTTCCGGGTATTTAGAACTCGAGACGTTACACGTACAGAGCAAACAGATAGATAGAGAAGTCGAGACATAGAGAAAGAAAATCGGGGAAGAAGAAAAAAGAAGAAGAAAGAGAAAGAAAAAAAAAGGAGAGGGCGCAATCGACAATGTGGTTTATACTATTAAGCTTTTGTTAGTTGATTTTGAAAGGTAAGTGATAGTTATTTATTTCGAAGTTTTGTCAAATTTAGGGTTGTTAGATTATTAGTTTAAATTTAATTTTTATCAAAAGGAAATTTGCCTAAAAATGAAAAGATTATATTTTATTATTGCCTTTTTCAATTATTGAGGTAGATGATATGGTTATTTGTTAATTTCGATATTATCTCAATTTCATGTGGTAACGAATCGGTTGGGACGGCTTACCAGCCAAATTAGTTTGCACGTACATAGACTGTGAGTGGAAAAATTTAATTATGTTCAAAATTTGATAAATTGCTTATATAATTATGTAAAACATGATTATGTGATTTATATATCCAATTATGTAATTATTGTGAAGTATTATGAGAATATGAGATTTATTTGGAATTGGAAAGATTATGAAATGATTATATGTTGAAAGAAATGTAAGACTTGTGATGGAAATCAATGAAATGTGAGATGGATATGTGAAATTGAAATCGGCCAGAAAAGTACCAGTGATTATATACTTATTCTAGTTCACTGAGGCGGCCTTGGCCGTGTTCTATACTACACTGAATGGTCTTGACCGAGTATGATATTACCCTGAGGCAGTCTGACCGTATATGATATAGTTCACTGAGGCGGCCTTAGCCGTGTTCTAGAATTGATTATCAGAGGTCTTTGAGACTAGTCTGAGAGGCAGTTTATACATGTATGATCAGATTACAAATGTTAATCAAAGGGTACATTTTTGGTTGATTTATTAGAGTATGGCCATACCAAGAGATTGGAGACGGTGATGACAGTAGTATATTGATATGATTAAACTATGTCATTGATTTGATTAGAGATTGATGTTTATCAATATTAAGAGAATGTCATACATTTTGACTTTGATCCTATGTATTATGTGATTCATTAAGTGATACAAAATTGATTTTAGATAAAAATGTATAAATGAGAAAGTATAATTATTTTCAAAATTCTCCGCTCACTGAGCTATCAACTCATATATTTTTCCATGATTTTTCTTATCAGGTAGCAGTTGAGTTTCTGGGCAGCTTTTGGAGTGAGCCTTTGATTTTGGAGTCAGAGCCACATGACAGTGTTAGCTAGTATGACTCATTTCATAGAACATGTAGTTAGTGTTTTGGGACGCATGTTCATTTTTGGATTGCACTTGTGCATCACATGTAGATAGTTATGGGGCTCACTTTATACTTTTGCTTACATATGTACAGTTTATGTTGATTTTATAATGAAAGTTTGAGAAATTGGCTTATCTCTATTGTGATGGAAATTATAGTGAGTTTGTTGGGATTTTGTGTATTGATTATTGATAACTTATTTAAGTTGGCATTTTCTATTTTTCTACAAGTTTGTAATTTAAGTAAATTTAATTTAATTACTAAATACTTGTATTTAGTAATTTATTAAGTTTAATTAAATTACTTAAATCTTTCTTGGACGTAATATTGTCTTTATCTCCTATATATTGTGATAATATTTGTTACTTATCTTCTATGATAATGATCAAGAAATATTGTGATAATATTTTGGAGATAATGTTTGTTGGTTATCTTCTATGATAATGATCAAGAAATATTGTGATAGTTATATTCCTGAGCTAGAATTCTATCACTTATCACTCTTGATAAGGATTCAAGATTTAAGAATATATTGATTGGCCAAGTATCTTGATGATTTCATTCTTGGTATCCAA